>OW029917.1:1402500-2757500 GCA_932305915.1 Agriopis marginaria
AACACCCTGTGGCCAGGTGAAGTGACGACCTGCGTAAAACGGCGGGTAAAAACTGGATGCAAAGAACTGCTGACCGAGCTCAGTGGCGTGCATTGGGAGAGGCCTATGTCCAGCAGTGGACAGTTAGAGGCTGAAGATGATGATGATGTAATTAACCAGTAAAACACCATAATTATCTATTTTCCTAACATTGTACCATCAATATTATATTTTTCAATTTATTTAATTTATAAGTATTTTCCGTTCTGTAAGTTTTAAAAGAGCCTGCGTGCCCGATAAAATGTTTATAACACATTGCACTGTACTACCAGGATCTATGTACACTGGTAATTGTACACATTTGTTACACTTATGATTAATAAAGATATTTTGAAAAAAATTGAGTAAAACACCAGATTTTCACTTGTGTTTGTAAATCAATGATTATCTCGCGTTACATTGGTTACGAATACTTTTGAAGAATATTATGCGGGTTCCGATAAATTGCCGTGTCGAGATTGCAATTATTCAACACAGCATTTACTTTACTGTTCTGTAGAAATACCGTCTTTATCGGACTAGGTAATGTTGTGGTGGAATTACTCATGTGGATCCACTAATTGCACTAATATTACAAATGATTAGCAATTGCTGTCCATCTGTCCTACCTATTAACGGCTGTATCTTTCGAACCGTAATAGATGGCCAGTTGAAATTTACACAGAATATGTAAAGTTACGGCGGATTGGCTAAAAATATCAATATAAAAAGGTCAAAAAGTAAAAACTAAAGGGGGAGATCCCCATACAACAAACGTGTTTTTTTAACGTTTTTTTGTATTAGCTCTAATGTAAAAACGGTAATACGTACAAGCGTCAAACTTGGCATGATTATAGTACATACTCTAAAGTATAATAAAAAAATAATAAACAATGGACAAGTGCGAGTCGATGATTAGTTTCTGTTCATTACCAAGTTATAACTAGTAATTTCGTTATTGAATTTTGTGGTGGTACGGAAACCTCAATGTGCGAGCCCGACTCGCACTTGGCCTGTTTATTTTTTTTGGGATACAAATTCTATGTGTTAAATCAGTTTTTGTTTAAAATTTCATCTAAATCCGCTCAGCGGTTTCACCGTGAAGAAGTAACAAATATATACACTTTTTTTTTTTATATATATCGACTTGTAAAGTTGGCCTTTTGGCCTCTACAGATGGACCGGACTAGCTACAGATGGACCGGACTAGGACAGATGGACCGGACTAGAAATATATACACTCACAAACTTTTGCCATTTATAATATTGGTGTGATAAAAATTGTTGAGAAAAAATAAGATGACAAAGAGCACAGATACCGAAGTCCATGGAGCAGCACAAAAAAAAACTAAAGTTTATTAGAGATTCATATCTTGCGTTTATAAATATATGTAAGCTGTGGTAGCCCATTTGGGAGAACGCTAGACTCGAAAGCGTGAGGTTGCGGGTTCAAATCCCGGGCCCGTACCAATGAGCTCTTTGGAGCTTAAGTACGGATTTTCATACCACTGGCTTTTCGGTGAAGGAAAACATCGTGAGGAAACCTGCATACGTACGGAGAAGGAATTCAATGGCGTATGTGAATCCACCAATCCGCACTGGGCCAGCGTGGTGGATATGGCCCAATCACCCTTTCGGGGGTAGGCTTAATGTCCAGCAGTGGACTGTTAAAAATGCTGACTATGATGTTTATAAATATGGGGGTAAAACATCGAGATACAATTCCTATAGAGTCATAATCGAAAACAGTCAAATATAAATGTTTTTATTTTAACTGTTTTTTTTTTTTATTGGTCCAAGGCTTTAAATTCTAATGTTATAAATAAATGTTAAATAACTACATTTATAAATATAGTTTGAAATTCTACATGGATCTTTGTTATCTATACTAATATTATAAAGAGGAAAGATTTGATTGTTTGTTTGTTTGCATTGAATAGGCTCCGAAACTACTGAACCGATTTGAAAAATTATTTCACTGTTGGGATGCTGCACTATCCCCGGTTGACATAGGCTATATATCCCGGCTTCGTACGGGCGAAGTTAATAAAAGTTAAATAAATTGAATAATTTAAAACAGTCAAAAATCGTCCGAGCGTCATTGTACATACCTAGACATCAATTATATAGTTTGCAATGCCACATTTACTCCAATATAGACGTTATGTCCATTGCATAGTATACAACGTCGTCGCTTGTTCACTATGTTATTGTAGCACTGGCATCGCGCGGCGTTGGAGACGGATCGTGGCTGCCTTATAACTAATCAAAAAGTTGGCAATACGTAAAGGGCGCCGAGTTTTGGTGCGGACATTTTTTGCACGTTTGCGACTTTATAGGTAATTGTATCTCAATGGAGTAAAAGCATGTTTGTTCATAAACTGCTTTGAAATTTGACAGGCTACGGTTTTATCCCGAAATAATTTACGGTTCCTGAAAGATGGCGGATAAACAGCTCAGGGTGATGCTGGTATATTTATAGAATGTCCAAAGAGCCTCAAATCACACGACAGATTCTTTTTTTTTTTTTTTTTTTATTCGGTTCACTAATTGAATGTGACACCGTTAACACTACAAAATATATTATGTAAGGAACATTCAGTGTCCATTCTAACAGCTGTGAACACAGCATGCAAAAATGAATAAGACTGTTAAACTTATAGTTAGGTACATTTACAAAGATTCCGCCAATGACTTTCCCTATCCTCACCCTTAAGGTTTCTTTAAGTCACGTTTTGGATTTTTTTAATCGATTAAATAAGTTAAGATAAGGTTAAGGTAGAGATCGCTCTTAGCGATAAGCCGCCGATGTTGATCTAGTTTTTAAGCAGTTTTATTGTGAGTATGTCATTTGTGGTATGAACAATAAAGAGTTGATTTATTTATCTAACCTTAAGGTTCCCTTACTAAGGTTCCCTTACTAAGGTTCCCTTACTAAGGTTCCCTTACTAAGGTTCCCTTACTAAGGTTCCCTTACTAAGGTTCCCTTACTAAGGTTCCCTTACTAAGGTTCCCTTACTAAGGTTCCTTACCAAGGGTGCCTTAATGAATAATGTCTACAGATCTGATCACTTCCTTTATTACGTTAATGTCTCACTTTGTACTCATCTGAAGTGGTTTGATACCACAAATGCCAAACATAAAGGAGATTTGGAACACAAACAAAGATAACATTTTACATCAGGCGAGGTTGCGGTCAAACGCAAGCCTATTATTTTTTTTAAACCAGACAAGTACGATGACTCGCGCTCTGAGGGTTCCGTTAGATGGAATCCTCAGAGAGCGAGTCCAAAGAAAAAAAAAACAACAAAATAATTGAAATATTGAAAGACAAACTTAACTTTGTAGTGGACAATAAGGTTCTTCCATACATTCCAAATACAAAATGTAAGTTTGTAATAGCAAAACAATTATTTTTTAATGATATAACTTCAAATTAATAACTTTCAGATTTATTCCTTTATATGTGCCGTAGGAACTTGACTCTTGCCAAATTTCATGATTCTAGGTCAACGGGAAGTACCCTATAGGTTTTGATTCCCCTGTGAAATCGCCAAATATGCGACATAAATGTTCATATCTTTTGATTGCGTTGACTTACAACTTTTTTTTTTTTACAGCCGGAAGAAACTATAGACTTAAGTATTTAGTATAAATTGCAGCTTGATACCTTAAAGCGTTCTTGAGAAAAAGGGTCTTGACAGACGGACAGACAGACAGATGGACAACCAAGTGATCCCATAAGGGTTCCGATTTTTTCCTTTTCAGGTACGGAACCCTAAAAACATGCTACGGATCAGATAAAACTGGATGTAAAACTGATCATAAATGGCAGGCTTTAGATAGGTACATGAATACCTAATTTAAATGATAAAAATTACTTGCATTCACAAGTTGATTCCACCAGTCCTTTTTATCCGGACCCAGAAAAACGTGACCAATGCGTCATCTGTACAGCGTGGAAATTCCCCACGTATACCTACGCACAAATGTTTTTTTTTTGCTGAAATAAAGTGGTATTATTGACACAAATATACATTTTTAATGCAGATTAAGTAAAATAACAACCTGAGAAGAGCGAAGTAGAAACAAGTGGTGCCTCTGGTGGCGGAAATGCGAAACATAGGATGCGTTCGGAAACTAATATTCTCTAACAACAAAGATTCGATTTATGATTTATTTATGTTTTTTACACACAGCAAGGGTGTCTTCATTTGAAGTGGTTTAATACCACAAATGCCAAACATAAGGAAGATTTGGAAGACCAACAAAGAGAACTATATATATATATTTTTTTTTTTTTTTAATAATTATTTGCTTGCGCTAGACAGGCTAGTTACATCAAGCAAGTTTGCGGTCAAACGCAAGCCCGGACCCGGGTATGTCCTAAAATTCCGACCAGAACCACCGGAGGATGGGCAGCAGCATCTTATTAGTACACGGTGAACTTACTGCGATCCCCAAACCGCCTGCCAAGCGTGGGGATTATGGCAACACCCCTCTTTAAGAGGGAGGCCTTTGTCCAGCAGTGGACGTTTGATGGCTGCTTATGTGTGTGATGTGAAGGGTGTGAATCTCTTCGCTGCAATCTGTGTTCCCCAAAAAATACCTACACTATATAGGGGCGTCTTCAAATCGAGAATAAACAGGTTCCTTACTCCATCCTATAGGTATACTCCGCGTCTTTGCTTAACATCAGGCATGAAGTAGACAAACGCAAGCCTAACAATAATAATCAAAACCAGTCAAGTGCATTGGGCTCGCACACTGAGGGTTCCGTGCCACCACAAAATAGAATAATTATAAATTTAAAAATTCGACTTCAAAATTAGTAAAATATGGTATTTCGAATGATAAGGTCATCCAAGGAACCAAATTACCAGTTATAACATGGTAATTAACAGAAATTTGTCACCGACTCGCACTTGGCCATTATTTATTATTTGTAGTTATACTTTAGAGTGTATACTATGATCATATCAAGTTTGACGCTTGTATGTATTACCGTTTTTACATAAGAGCTAATACAAAAATACGTATAAAAACACGTTTGTTGTGATTTTGATTTTTTGTTGTAAAGGGGGGTCCTCCCTTTCGTTTTTACTTTTTGACTTTTTATTATTAACATTGCATAATTATTTTGTGAAAATTTCAATTTGCTATTTATAAAGGTTAGAAAGATTCAAACGTCAGACAGACGGACAGCCGGACATCGTAGGCTTAGTAATAGGGTACCGTTTTTACCCTTTGGGTACGGAACCCTAAAAATAGGCAGTCATGGCGACTGCCGACTTAAGTAAAAACTAATACGTCACATTAGCGTGTCGGTGACGCGAACCCAATAGTTTTGCCACTACCAAAACTCGTTCAACGATTTCACTGTTCAACGTGGCTAAAGAGTTTTTACTTCAAAAACATTGACTGAGAATCAATTTTGATCTTACACTGTTTTAAACTATCACGGTTGTTTACTAAAGTTATATGATTATTTACGGGATATTTACGGGATATTTACCGCGGTAAGGTTGTGGAATGAGCTCCCGATATTTTGGCGCAGTTACATGCACCATGTTCACGGGAAGACTGAAATATCGGGAGCTCATTCCACAACCTTACCACGGTAAATATTCCGTAAATAAACATATAACTTCAATTGATCTTATTTAGTGGTACTTCACGTCGAGACAAAGACTCTTGCTTTACAAAGCGCAAGTCCGACCTCACATGGAGTATTGCTTTGGAATCTTTGGAACGGAGCACCCAAGTATCAGCTTGACCCACTTGATGCATTACAGCGTAGAGCTGTCAGAATTGTCAACGATTCCAAGCTCACTGAACACCTAGAGACGCTCAGCATGCGCAGAGACGTTGGGTCTCTTTGTATCTTTTATCGCATTTACAACGGGAAGTGTTCTGAAGAACTGTTTGATCTGATGCCGGCGTCGCGGTTTTACCATCGCACTAGCTGCCACCGCCTGAAGGCTCATCCACACATCATAGATCAGTGGAAATCACACACTGTGCGATTCACACGATCCTTCTTGCCTCATACCTGCAAAATCTGGAATGAGCTACCTTCTACGGTGTTTCCGAGAAGTTACAACATGGGGTTCTTCAAAAGGCGAGTTAATCGAGTTCTAAAGGGTCGGCAACGTATTTATGCCTCTGGTGTTACAAGTATTCATAGGCGACGGTGACTGATTACCATCAAGTAGCCCGTCTGCTTGTTTGCCACTTATGGCATTAAAAGAAAAAGTTAGGCAAATCCACATATTTTAATCTAGTTGTCTACTTAACTCTCTTTTACCTCGAATATAGAGCTATAAAAAGGTTATCAGACAAATTTAGTTACCGAACAAAAACAAAAAGGGTCCCAAGGTTCGCGGTCTAGTTTCTATTAACTTTGAATAAAAAGGACAAATAATGTTTGTCTATAGTTCTGCGGTCGAAGTTATGAATAATTATGTGAACTCTATGGTGAATTTGTTGAAAAAGTTTTAGCTGACTGCATAAATATGGGTATCTAGCTGCGCCCCGTGGTTTCACCCGCGTTATGTCCGGGATAAAAGTGGCCTAAGTTACTCTTTATAACATCAGCTATCTGCCAGTGAAATATAAAAACAATTCAAACTCCATGAATTAACCTCCGTGTTAGCGAGAGCAACCTCCTTTGATTTAGATGATAATTTATCATCATCATCAGCCAGAAGACGTCCACTGATGAACATAGGCCTCCCCTTTAACCTCCACACTGAATGAAAGCCTGCCTTTTGCATCCACTGGATGCCCGCAACTCTCACAATGTCGTCGGTCCATCTATTCAGAGGACTCCCGGTTCGGTTCGGTCACGGTTCGTGGTCTCCACTCCAGAACCTTTCTTCCACATCGGTTATCGGTTCTTCGAGCGATGTGGCCTGCCCATTGCCACTTCAACTTGCAAATTTTAACAGCTATGTCGGTGACTCTGGTTCTTTGGCGAATATCTACGTTCCGGATTCTATCGCGCAAAGAAACTCCGAGCATAGCTGTCTCCATTGCCCGCTGTGTGACTCTGAGTTTTTCCAAAAGGTTAACAGTTAAGGACCACGGCCTAGTACCATATGTCATCACTGGCAACACACACTGGTCAAAGACCCTCGAGGCACTGCGGTATCTTGGACGAGAAGATGTCACGCAATTGAAGATGATAATAACTTTTTTTCAATGATGACAATTAAATATGCAAGTCCCGTTCTTCCTCATCCATGGAAATATGTTATTGAATAGCCTATTCTTGCTCTTGTTTTTTGTAGAAAAATAATAAAACAAAAAAAAACTGCTAACCCGATCCTTCCAAACTTCACATTTAAAAGATCACAGGCTGAAGATTGCCTGAAAATTTCATCAAAATCGTTCCAACCGTTTTGGAGTCCATAGAGAACTAAATAAATATATATATACACATACACACATTGCCTTTTATATATACACTAGCGGTCCGCCCCTGCTTCGCACGGGTATAGATTATAGCCTATGTCACCCGGGGATAGTGTAGCTTCCCGTCAGTGAAAGAATTTTTCAAATCGGTTCAGTAGTTTCGGAGCCTATTCAATGCAAACAAACAAACAAACAATCAAATCTTTCTTCTTTATAATATTACTAGCGGTCCGCCCCAGCTTCTCACGGGTATAGATTATAGCCTATGTCACCCGGGGATAGTGTAGCTTCCCGTTAGTGAAAGAATTTTTCAAATCGGTTCAGTAGTTTCGGAGCCTATTCAATGCAAACAAACAAACAAACAATCAAATCTTTCCTCTTTATAATATTAGTATAGATAACACATAATATATAGATAAATAAATATAAGAGATACATTTTCAATTTCCCGTCTTAACAATGACTTTTGGAACTGTTTCATATTCATCACAATCAAGGCAAATATAGAAGACATGTAAATGATTTCCATGCAATAGAAAAGCAGGTTTGTCGCCTGATGGTAAGCACTACCCTTGCCCATAACAATTTTGATACCATCCATAGTTAAGAATCTATACCTAGAGATAAATCTTTTCCATAGGTAAAATGGCTGCTATCAATTACGGCGACATTCAAAAGGCAACATGATAAAATGCTTCGGCGTGTTCAATTCCTATTATTCGAGTACAAGGAACGATGAAACGTGACTGTTTGGAGAGTTGCGCAATACGTCATCTGCCCAGTCAGCACGTACTGTAGATATTAAGGGGCCTGTATACCCTCTGCAGCTCTCTCGCTCGCACATTTTCACATTATTGAAGATATAAAATCAATGAGTGTGAATTTCCAAAAAGTAACAAAATCATGTCATGGTGTCTATCGTAACATTACAAACAAAGAAATGTTTGCTTCGATATCTTTTAATTTGACGGAATAAAATGACACGAGAAATAAAAATCACTTGTTACCATTTTACTGTGTCAAATTAAAATATATCAAATTGACAATTTCTTTGTTTGTAATGTTACGATAGACACCATGACATGATTTTACTACTTTTGGAAATTCACGCTCATTGATTTTGTATCTTCAATAATGTGAAAATGTGCGAGCGAGAGAGCTGCAGAGGGTATACAGGCCCCTTAAAATAACGTCTCATAATATGATGATAACCCATAAACGAAGGCACGTCTTTACACTCATATTGCACAGATGCACGCATGATTATACTCATATTTATACTAAATTAAATTAAATATACATAATATATGGAAAAATTGATAGTAATTTATTATTTGTGTTCCATTTAGTCAGCGCTGATCAAAAAAATACGCATGCTCTGTTCTCAGGGTACCCAAGATACAGGCTTAGCCTAGTTTGGGGCCCACCGAAAATGCTTTATTTAGGTTTCTCATATTGTGTACATCTATTGTAAATTTTTATGTGCTCTTTTTTGGAAATAAATTTATTATCTTATATTTAGTTTTTTTTTTACAATAAATATATAAAAACAAAATATTATTAAAAAAAAAACCTAAACCTATTATCTTATTATTATTATCTTATCTTACTACGGACTCCTAAATTCGGAAACCCGAACATTCAGAATTCATCATCATTATTATGTTCCCACTGCTGGGACACAGACCTTCTCCCAGAGAGAGGGAGAGAGAGAGGATGCTGGCCCAGTGAACGTTCAAATTTAATATCAAATTTATTTATTTCACACTAGCGACCGCCCGCCCGCCCGGCTTCGCACAGGTGTAATTTTATTGCGAAGCCGGGGCGGGTCGCTAGTTATACATATAAACCTTCCTCTTGAATCACTCTATCTATTTAAAAAAACTGCTTCAAAATCCGTTGCGTAGTTTTAAAGATTTAATCATACATATGGACGGACAGACAGCGACAGCGACTTTGTTTTATACTATGTAGTGATAGTGATGAAGTGATAATATATGACATTACTAGCGACTCGCCCGCCCGGCTTCGCACGGGTATAATTTACGTGCAAAGCCGGGGCGGGTCGCTAGTTATATATATAAACCTTCCTTGAAAATGTATCTAACTGATGGTGAAAACCGCATCAAAATCCGTTTCGTGGTTTAGGAGGAGTTAGCCGCCATACAGACATACAGACAGACAGACAGACGCGGAAAGCGACTTCAATTTATACTATGTAGAGATAGAGAAGAGATAGAGATGATCGTTTACAATAATTATCCGGATTATTAATTTATAATTATAATAGATGAAAACATACCACCTTAATGTTGTCTGAAACTGTTTAGTGCCTAAGTCACTGGCAGAATAATGTCTATAATTTATACAATAGGTATAGCTATGCTGTACAATACAATACAATACAATGACACTTTATTAAAATACCACAAAACAAGAATAACATAGACATTACAATAAAAAATATTATCTAGGCTTTTAACAGGCCTAAAACAGCAGGCTTTTTTAGGCGCTGTAGATATATTAATAAATGTATACATCGTTCCTCATTTAACGGAAAACTATAGATGGAAAACCATACTTAATGTGCTAGTCCAGAGTCCAAGGGCCTTTTGGCTACCTAATAACGTGGGCTCGAAACAGCGCAGTGGGAAAAATCACGCGGACGTGAAACTCAACGCACCGACATACGGTTTCTCATCACAAGAATTCGCATCACCAAAACATAACAGGTAGCCGTAAAGCCCCAGGTTATAATATATTTCAATTTAAATTTGTTTTAACCATTGCATAGTTTGCAATATTTTGCATTGCAAAAGAATTCGGCTAGGCTGGGCAGCGTTTGGCAAACTTCGTCATGTCTTTTCGTCGTCCATTCCACAATGCCTGAAGACTAAAGTCTTCGATCAGTGCGTCCTACCTGTACTAACATACGGAGCCGAAACATGGACACTGACAGTGAAGCTAGTCTATCGATTCAAAGTCGCTCAGCGAGCTATGGAGCGAGCTAAGCTTGCCGTTTCTTTGAGAGATAGAATCAGAAATGAGATTATCCGACAAAGAACTAAAGTAACCGACATAGCTCAAAGAATTAACAAGCTGAAGTGGCAATGGGCTGGCCATATCTGTAGAAGAACTGACAACCGCTGGGGTAGACGGGTTCTAGAGTGGAGACCGCGTATCGGCAAACGTAGAGTAGGACGCCCTGCAGCCAGGTGGAGTGACGACTTGCGAAAGGCAGCTGGTGGCAAGTGGATGCGAAAAGCAGAAGATCGTGCCTCGTGGCGTTCTTTAGGAGAGGCCTACGTCCAGCAGTGGACGAATATCAAATAGGCTGATGATCATGATGATGATGATGATTGTATAGTTAAGTTTAACCAGTATTCTACAAATCCATAATACGCTTATAATACACGGTAAAACACACAAAATGATAATTCGTCGACATCGGCTCAAATGTCCGACACCTTTATATAGCTTAGCATCCATTTGTTCATGTAAAATAAATATAAATAAAATACGGCGGCCTTCAAAGGTTGATTATTATGCAACTGTAGTAAGCAGGATATGCGCTTAGATTGCAATATTCATAGCAGTGACATAATAACTAACAAATAAAATGGCCGGTTTTGAAGCAATAATAAAGTTGATATTTTGAAGTAACTACCAAGTATTCTGTGGTTGCTGTATCAATTAAAATCTCTGAATTGTATCCTCCGACCGTTTGTACTGATACGTTGGGTTCCGTAACTGTTCCGTTCAGTAGAAATTTCGAACTGTTCAAAACCTTCCACAGAGAATAAGATAAGATAAGATATTCTTTATTGTCATAAGAGCAAATCTATTATTATAATCTAACTATAATAAAGATTACGTTTATGGACTCGTCCGGTTTACACAATTTAAATTTTTATATAAATGCAGTGTGTGTATTAAAAATAATAAAATCTATTTACAATTTACAAAATTTTTGCTGTACAGGGGCCTTACGGACAACAGCTAATTGCGGCACCTAAGCCGCTCAGTTGGAAAATCACGCGAACGTGAACCTTATCGCGCCCAAATACGGTTTGCGGTCGCGTGATTTTCCAACTGAGCGGATTAGGTGCCGCAATTAGCTGTTGTCCGTAAGGCCCCAGGGCCATAATAAATTAAAATGTAGATTAGCTGTATATGGGCTTCGTCAATAATGATTAAATATAAAATATGCAATTGTCATAATAATTGTAATTAGTCACTATTAATTTTATCGTTGCGGTAATCATGTGGGGGGGGGGTTTGCCAATAATCCCCACGCTTGGCAGGCGGCTTGGGGATCGCAGGAGGATCCACCATTCAAGTAGGAGGATGCTGCTGCCCATCCTCTGGTGGTTCTGGTCGTAGTTTTAGGACATACCCGGGTCCATGTTGGAGGTTAAAGGGGGAGGCCTATGTTCAGCAGTGGACGTCTTCTGGCTGATGATGATGATGATGATGAATCATGTGCAAGAATGACACGAATCGATGATGAAATGATGATCACGAGATGGATAGACGACCTAAAAGAGAAAAGCTGGATGCAGCCCGCTTCCTACCAACCCTTTTGCTTGAGTGGGCATCCGAAATTGTATGCTAATTTGCCATGATATGCCATTGCCATAACTTAACCAAATATCCCATCAACGTAATTATTGATTTATATGTGATTTTTCAATTCCTTTTCGTTCCGCCACTAAGGCAGAAACATGATAGCTAGATATTTACTCGATACTTTAATGTTTTGAAAATAGGGCTTTTTTGCTAGAATTTTAGATTTTTCTGCGATTGCTGACCGTAATGCTGGCGCGCAATTTGGCCAAAACATGAGCATTGCCATGCAATGCGGCAATATTACCAGCACAGTGGCCTATTTTTCGTCTATATTTTAAATACATTTTTGTTTATTTTACTGTAAATTTGATTTTAATTAGTTTTCGGTTTTAAAGAAGACAATTTTTTCCAGGCCCACCGAATTTACCGTATATTGATGGGTATAACACTATAAAATTCATCGTTTTTTTTTTGTACCATTCGGACGAAAGATAAGGTAAAAATGAAACCGGAATAATAATATACATAATAACATATGTGATTTTTGCCACAATTCATTCATTTCCCTTATAAAGTCACTTTTTTTTCACACCGGAACGTTTTTAATACGAAAAAGGATGCATGTTTACGAATTTTTATACAAAAATAAATAGACCATATTTTACAACAGTGGCCATAGTAATCGGCTTTTGTCAATATTCCGGTTTGATCGGATATAGCTAATATTACCACTAAATTTAGAGATTATGAGGAACAAAGCGACATGAGTTTTATTACTATACGGTATTAGTTTGTGGTGGGCCTATTTTTCAAACAAAAGAAATTGTCTCATTTGATTTTAATTCGTTTTAGGTTATATGTTAAGTTTATTGTTGTAACTTTGTAAATAAACTCAAAATTTTAGCATACAGCGACCATAATACTATTGTTATTACAACCGGGTTCATCATCATCATCATCAGCCAGAAGACGTCCACTGCTGAACATAGGCCTCCCCCTTTAACCTCCACACTGAACGACAGCCTGCCTTTTGCATCCACTGGATGCCCGCCAACCGCGATCAACCGGGTTACACTCAAGATTTTTTTGCTGATCGTCTCGATCGATAAATATGTCATAGTCGTGAGTACCGTCGTTTGTAATAACTTATAATGTTTCCTCTATCTATACTTCTATACTAATATTACTAAGAGGAAAGATTTGATTGTTTGTTTGCATTGAATAGGTACCGAAACTACTGAACCGATTTGAAAAATAAAATTCTTTCACTGTTGGGAAGCTACACTATCCCCGTGTAACATAGGCCATATTATATTTAAAAAAAAATATAGGGATCCTTACTAAAACTCCAATAATGTAACCTAATGTGTAAAAATGTTACTGAAAATGTTAACATTGCGTGTTTGACAGTTCTAAGACAGGACAAGGTCTGTCAGGTCAGCTAGTGTGCTATAATATTCTAAGCTTATATCCGTATCAGCATTATTTATCTACAGTTTTGCCGTAATCTGTGTTCATTTATTTCCTGCACTTTTAATTATCTCATCAATCACTTTGTTCTCGATCACGAATAACCCTTACCTAGCTGTAAACTTCGACCAAAATAAAATGAATGGATGGGCACAGAACAGCCCATTATTGAAGATTAAAAAATTAGCGCTTTCGCTCACTTCTTTTCAGTCGGTCTCTAGCTGTAGGAAGTGCGACACGAAACTATTGCTACATGATAACGAAAAATCTGACAAAATTATGCCTTCGTGTGCTTTCCCGAAGTGTAAATACACAACAAAAATCCGATATCTATTATTTGTAACAAATGTAACATACTTGTGCATGGTTATAATTAGGTGTTGAAGTATAATAATATGTCCGACGGTTTTGACTCGTTTTTACTAAGCAAGTTCAATGGTTATGGCCCGTCCATTAATTTTACTCGAAGGCTGTAAACACAAATACCGCCTATTTGGAATCCAATTCATAATTCGATTGCAAAACCTACGAGACCCTTCGTCGGCAGATCCGGTTCAGGTCCGACCGAGTTTTTGCTGCGGCCGCGTCACGGATGGCCGAGTAAAAACACCAGTTGTCCGGAAATTGGATGAAATTGACCGCGTCGGCACTGCAGCGATCTACGGTTAATGCGAGGACGCCGATTGATTGTTGATCGCTTGGCTGTTTGTTTTAATTCGAGTTGAATTCTGACGAATAACCCGACCAACTTCTTAGTTTTTTTTCCTGGGCTAGCGCCTTTATTAACTAAACAAAATACAAGCTAAAACTAAAACTACAAATACAGTTAGACTGCCCATAGACCGTTGAAGGTCTAAAGACAATCCAAATGCTCAAGCCCACTACCAGTTGGCAGCGTACCCAGCATGCTGGCGGCATTACCACGTTGAATGGCAATGCTTATGCGTTGAGCCAGAAACACGCCAGCATTTTGGTCACGCGTCGCATTAACCAGGCGCTCTGAAAGATTTTTGAAAATGAGGTGAGCTCCCGGTCCCCAAGGGCCCAATGTATAGACCCCAAACGCCTCAAATATGTAACCACTGCCGAGGTTAGCATATTTAGTACACTTCTAGTACAGTTGGTTATACGTAGGAAATTCACTTTCTTGTTTCCTGAGAGATATAATCTGGACCTTTTCAACGCCAGAGTGAATCCTATCTTCTAAGTCTGCGTGTTTCATCTTCGACTACGTCGTCACTTACCAACAGGCGAGTTAGTGACCAAACGCGGACTTACCCACGTTAAAAAAAACTAATGTTTTTCGGAGGTTATGGGGTTTGTCTAGGCACTAGTGTAGTGGGTCCTTTACTCTACTCTACAGATACGGAAAAAAGTGTGGGTAAGGATTCGACGGTAAAAAACTTAGTGCTTTTTCTATTAGTTTTTTATGAACTCTTAAACTATTGAAATTTGGAGAGGCCCACGTCTGTCAGGTCAGCTAAAAAAAAACATTAAAAAAACTAGCTGTTTATTCATAATTAAATACTTTTTTTTTTTTAACCTATACTGTCCCACTGCTGGGCAAAGGTCTCCCCCATCTCCTTCCATAAATCTCGGTCCTTCGCCACCTCTTGCCAACCTCTCCGGAATGAGTCAAGATCGTCACGCCAGCGTTTCTTGGGCCTTCCTTGACTGCGCCATCCATCTGGCACCCACTGTGTGACGACCCTGGCCCATCGGTCGGGATGCATGCGCGCCACATGTCCCGCCCAATCCCATTTTAGTCTGGCAGCTTTTTGGCCAACGTCGACCACACCTGTTATGGAGCGCAGCGCGCTGTTGCGGACTCTGTCCATTCTTTTGATACCCAGCACGCTGCGTTCCAGCGTTGGAATTAAATACAATATGTGAAAATTTATTTACACTGAAACATTTCCTGTAAAGTAACATCAATTTTCAAAACTGCCAATGTGAATACGAACTCAAATTTTAGCTTACTTTTCATATTTCTACTCCAAGAGTCTTCAACTGAGGTAATCTGAAGCGCCTTAGCAAACTTTGTCCACAACTTCCGAACCCTTGGACGACTCTCGACTCTCGAAGTCTCGACTCAACGCTGACTCATACCGGCGAAACTCTGCCAAACTTTTGGAGCAAAATCGAATCTGACAACGGAAAAATATCAGCCTGAATATTGGAATTACGACCAGAGCCTGTCTTTTTGCATTACACGCGACGTCAACAAATATAAAGGCGATATCATAATGCCAAGCGAGAGTGGCCGGGCGGTGTGTGCTTTACAATCTGATGGTACCCAATTCAACCCTAGTGTGACCCTAGGCTCTGCACCAATTACTTATATTTAGTAATAAAATCAAATCAATTATGTGCAGTTTCGCTATCGCTCAAAAACGGCGAAGGAAAACATCGTGAAGAAACTAGCAAGTTCAAAGATGACATTCACCAACATGCACTGGGCCAGGATGGTGAAGAGAAGGCCTGGGGGGTTAGACAAGACCTATTTTCTGTTAGCGTTAACGCCTGCGGAAAGATTAAATTTTATGACAATGACATATGACTAATGTCATTGTCAATGTCATTTTCATACAATTTCATCTTACTGCAGGCGTTAACGCTAACAGAAAGTCGGTCTTGTCCAACCCCCCTGTGTCCCAGCAGTGGGAACATGATAGGATAATAATGATGAAGATGATCTTACTGTCGTTTAGCGAGCGTTTAATCGAGGTCATCCTGACTTAGCGTTAACTGCGTGTGCGTGCGTACCGTGCTTGTCGTGCCATAATCACGTTGTAGGTATAACAGCGGTGGTCTGTGATACCATAAAACTTTAAACATATAAGTTTGGATTTATGCTTATCACAGATTTAAATAAATAATGTTACCCGGATGAACAGGTGCTTGCTTGTGAAATTGTAATACAGGTACCTAAGTACTTATTTGTAAACGTTAGGTGTATTTTGTATTTTTTTAATATTCAATATTTAATAGTTTATAGTGAATCTTAGTATCGATACAAACAGCTTAGTTTTTCGATACTAACTTAGATTAATTATGTGTATATATATGAAATAAATAAATAAAAAAAAAAAAAAAGATTTGAACTTACTTACCCGGGCACACAATTGCAAACAAATTTTGACTGCCCCGGTGGCTCAGTTGGTAGTGAACCTATCTTCTGTGCTTGGGGGCGTGGGTTCGATTCCCATCTAGGACAAACATTTGTGTGATGAACATTTGTGTTTGTTCTATGTCTGGGTGTTAATATCTATTTAAGTATGTATTTAAAAATATATATGTACGTATATCAGTTTCTGGCAGCCATATTACAAGCTTTGCTTAGTTTGGGGTCAGATGACCGTGTGTGCAAAAAAAAAAAATAAAAAAAAATAAAAAAAAAAAAAAAATGTCCCAGATATTTATTTGAACTCAAGCTAGTAGCGAAAAAGTCTGCCAAAAACGAAGGGGCCGATGTAAACACACACACACACTGACATATTCATGTTAGTTCGACAAACGCACACTTCAATATTGAGCTACACACAAATGCAAACAAGATGACCAAAATGTGATCAAATGGACGACAAAGGGGCGTTGTAAGTACCAAATTTCGACCAAAATAAAAGGAATGGACGGGCCATAACCATAGAACTTGCTCAGTAAAAAATATTCGAAACCGTCGGACATATTATACTTCAAAACCTAATTATAACCATGTAAAGTACATATAATTAAAAAAAAAAATTGATAGCGGTTTTTAGTTGTGTATTTACACTTCGGGAAAGCACACGAAGGCATAGTTTTGTCAGTTTTTTCGTTATCATGTAACAAATATAGTCACGTGTCCCACTTCCGACGGCTAGGGACCGACTGAAACGAAGTGAGCGCCGGCGCTCATTTTGTAATCTTCAAAAATGCACTTCTCCTGGGCTCGTCCATTCATTTTATGTTGGTAGAAGTTACCATAAGGAAAACTGTAGGTGTAACAATTTATTTTTTCTAAGCCATAAACGTGGATATTCGCCAAAGAACCAGAGTCACCGACATAGCTGTTAAAATTTGCAAGTTGAAGTGGCAATGGGCAGGCCACATCGCTCGAAGAACCGATAACCGATGGGGAAGAAAGGTTCTTGAGTGGAGACCACGAACCGGAAGACGCAGCGTAGGTAGGCCTCCCACTAGATGGACCGATGACATAGTGAGAGTCGCTGGCATCCAGTGGATGCAAAAGGCAGGCTGTCGTTCAGTGTGGAGGTTAAAGGGGGAGGCCTATGTTCAGCAGTGGACGTCTTCTGGCTGATGATGATGATGATGATGAAGCCATAAAAGTTCACTAGAAATATATCCACATCGCAGTTAAACGAGGCAGATCGATCGCCTCACTGACTCTTTCAAATCGCCAGTGTGATAACGCCCTAGTATTATGTTTGGGAAGCAGAAAATAAACATTCACACTGTTGTTATGATGCTAGTTGGTTCAAATATTTGGCACAAATTGAATATTTGTCGTCACTCGCGAGTCGTGACGCGTGAATCTGCGAACATTTAAACAATTTGTTCTATTTGATTGATGTTTCCACGGGATACTGCAGTTGGAGTTCTATTACAGCAGTTTTGTTTGTGATGTGATTTACTGTATGCGAGATATTGCAATAAAATAAACATAATAAATTGGTGATCGTTATGGCTCAGTCGGGTTCGTGGTCTCCACTCAAGAACCTTTCTTCCCCATCGGTTATCGATTCTTCGAGCGATGTGGCCTGCCCATTGCCACTTCAACTTGCAAATTGTAACAGCTATGTGGGTGACTCTGGTTCTTTGGCGAATATCCACGTTTCGGATTTTATCGCGCAAAGAAACTCCGAGCATAGCTCTTTCCATTGCCCGCTGAGTGACTCTGAGTTTTTCCAAAAGGCCAACAGTTAAGATGAAGACGCAGCGTAGATAGATGGACCACTAGATGGACCGACGACATAGTGAGAGTCGCTGGCATCCAGTGGATGCAAAAGCTTCTGGCTGATGATGATGATGATGATGAATATTGTTAATACAATTTTTACTATTATTATTAATTATTACTTTTATTAATACAATTAACAATATAGAATAAATAATACAATATTAATAATTAATACAATTGTTAGTATACCATATTTTTTAATTATTATTATTTAATAACATTTTTTTTTACATTTTATTTATATTACACGGGAATTACTCACGTAAGATTAAGCCGGTTACTCCGACTAAGTTTCAACCGCATTAGACGGCCTTTTTCAAGGTGAATGCGCGCGCGCGGCTGCGTCCCGTGTAATATAAATAAAATGTGTGAAAACCACGTCAGTTCCAATTTTTTATTTTTATTTTTTATTATTAATTTTTTGACATGTAAATAATATTTACAAAATAAATGAATATGAAGAAGTATGATGAAATCGAAAACGGTGAAAACACATTGATACGTAATGACTCCCAATCTAGATATATTTACCACCAACCGTAAGATCGGAAAACCTGGCAAAGTTGGCACAGCTCTGTTGAATTAGCACCGAGCTTGGCAATTCTATGACAACATTAGCAGCAAACATTTGGCGCAAACAGGAGGTGTGCTAAATCCACTACCGGCGTCTGGTTTGGACAAAATAAACAAAAGGACTTGTTATTTCTGCTCTTATAATTAGGTCTTTCCTCTTTTCATCAACTAAATTCAAATTAAAATTGTTTATTCAAGTAACAGTGGGCCCTTGGGGACCGGGAGCTCACCTCATTTTCAAAAATCTTTCAGAGCGCCTGGTTAATGCGACGCGTGACCAAAATGCTGGCGTGTTTCTGGCTCAACGCATAAGCATTGCCATTCAACGTGGTAATGCCGCCAGCATGCTGGGTACGCTGCCAACTGGTAGTGGGCTTGAGCATTTGGATTGTCTTTAGACCTTCAACGGTCTGTGGGCAGTCTAACTGTATTTGTAGTTTTAGTTTTAGCTTGTATTTTGTTTAGTTAATAAAGGCGCTAGCACATTATAAATAAAAAATGTAAAAAAAGTAACAGTGGACTCAGATATAACATAACTACCACAACACTTTTACTTTAGCGGTTATCACATCTGCCTGACACGCAGAAGGCCCCCGGTTCGATCCCGGGCGGAAACATAGTTTTTATTTAAGCTGAGAACCTATCACCCAGATAAACCTCTGCGAGGTTTTTTGGTGTTAGTAAACATGTAATATATGTAATATTATGTCATAAATAAATAAAAAAAAAAAAAAAAAAAAAAAAAACTGCCATAACTTTGACGAAAAAAAAAAGTGAAAATTACGTCAGATTCTATAATAAACCTTTGACTTAATATTTATATATATTTTTTTCGTTTTATATCTCATTTGTGTATGTTTAACAAATTTATATGCAATTATTTTATTTTAACGCTCAATATTATTGCATATTGTCGTCACCTGTAATTGTTGTGACATTTGGTCATGTTTTTATTTCTGTTTAAAGTTTTGATAAATTGTATTGATGTACACAGTATCGGTGGACCTAAATAAATAAAAAAACATAACTAGGACATTGCATTCGGACATATAATCTATAAAAGTGAAATTCACTCACTCACTCACTCATCACGAAATCTCGAAAACTACTTGCCCTACGAAGCTGAAATATCGGTTATGGCCAATTAACTAAGAAATAATAATAAAATCGAAAAATTTCTTCTAAATTGTATAATTTAGAAGAAATTTATTTTTAACGTATTTCTGTCTTTTCTCTAGTGTAATAAAACTAGCTACGTGCGAGTCGGGCCCGCCCTTTTTAGTTTTTACTTCTTGAATTTATTATTATTTGTAAGTTAATCCGCCGTAACATTACATATTCTGTGAAAATTTCAACTGGCTATCTATTACGGTTCGAAAGATACAGCTGTTAAAAGATAGGACGGACCGACAGCGTAGGCTTAGCAATAGGGCCTCGTTTACACCTTTTGGGTACGGAACCCAAAAATTTATAATACGTGCAAGCGTACTGATGGCAGCGTACCCAGCATGCTAGCAATACCACACTACACGGCAATATTTGATCGAAAAACACTAGCAAAATGGCAAATGCAATGTGGCAGAAAAACCCTAGCATTGTGGTCACGCTTCGCCAATATCATAACAGTTTGAATTATACATATTTATTTCTCACGAGATCACGAACCGGAAGACGCAGCGTAGGTAGGCCTCCCACTAGATGGACCGACGACATTGTGAGAGTCGCTGGCATCCAGTGGATGCACAAGGCAGGCTGTCTTTCAGTATGGAGGTTAAAGGGGGAGGCCTATGTTCAGCAGTGGACGTCTTCTGGCATGATGATGATGTGTTTAACTTGTATTTAAGTTTGCCAGAATGCTACAAAATACAATTGAAGCCATTCTCGGTGAGTTCCAGTATCATAACTGACGAGAGCTAGCCACTATTGCTTTCACAATATTTACTTTCACCCAGTGATTCACTCGGTACAGTCACTGGCGCAAGCGACTCGCCTCATAGCGAGCTTTTAATAAACTTTCTTTTTCTTATTACAAGCCTACCTAGTAGGTAATAACTTTCTGTGTATTAGTCTTTTCAACGAGGCTATTGCTAAAGGTTGTTCAGCAGTGGACGTCTTCTGGCTGATGATGATGATGATAAGTAGGCGCAGTAAGTACATAGCTATTAACTAAATGTAACTCCATCGAGTGGCGGTCCCGGCCAGTAACTGGCCCGCTAAACTGTCCAGTGTCTGGAGCAGACGTTGACGAATGCCAGTCGTGCCTTGACGGCTGCTAAACCGCTTCCGCTGTTTGTGTTACAGGACTGCCAGCTTTACACTCTCCTCTGCGTTTTAAGTTGAATACATCATCATCACAAATTAGTTTTTTTTTAAATTATAAATAGGCTTGCGCTTGGCCGCCAACTCGCCTGATCTTAAGCGATGATGAAGTCAACGATGGAGCACGCTTGTCTAGAAGAAACCGATTCACTCTCGACTTAAAGATAACCATTTTGTAACTATCGGGGAACACCCACTCAGGCAGCGAATTCCACAGGCTAACAGTTCGTACAATAAATGTGGAATCGAAGCGCTTCGTACGGGTTCTCGGAATATCAGCTATAAAGCGGTGTCGATTCTTCGTGACACACTCTGGCAGTCCGATAGAAAAATGGGCAGGAATCAAATCATGCAGATCTGTAACACACTCTCCGAAATGTATCCGATAAAAAACCGATAGACTAGAAACTTTGCGCCAATGCTCAAGACTAAGAAGCTTGGTCTGAACCAGGGATTCATTGCTGCAGATCCGCTGATGAACGCTTAGACTGGTCGCAAAGATAGCTCAAGAATTTGGTGGTCTCTTCGATCAAAAATTCAATTATTTGGGCGGCCTACAGAAAAGCGACGCTCGGATGGCGCCCAGTTTGAATCCTGCTGATTATCAAAATTTGTAGTCTATAACATTTATTGCAGTGGTTAGTACTCGCAACAATAATTACAGTAATTACCTACACCCTAATTACAATATCAGTAGCCCTAGTTATAGACCACGCTCAGACCGGTGACCGCAGCCTGGTTATTGTAACCACAACAAAGCTAGCTCTCTGCGTTATGGCACTCATTATGGCACTCGATAACCAGAATTGTGCCAATAGTTATACTCTCATATCAGACAAGAAAGGAAGATATGCCTTAGTACAATTGATTCATAATTCATAATTTATTCAAAAATATTGGGACATGTGGCGCGCATGCATCCCGACCGACGGGCCAGGATCGTCACACAGTGGATGCCAGATGGACGGCGCAGTCAAGGAAGGCCCAAGAAACGCTGGCGTGACGATCTTGACTCATTCCGGAGAGGTTGGCAAGAGGTGGCGGAGGACCGAGATTTATGGAAGGAGATGGGGGAGACCTTTGCCCAGCAGTGGGACAGTATATATAAAAAAAAAGGTCTGACAAAAATACAAAACATAAGTAAACATAATTAGGTCTATAAAACACGTTAGCCTGAACTAGGTAATCCTGTGTTTCAGGCGAAAAGAGCTTAATAATACATGATAAATAATAACATGAATTATTATAATTTAATAATCATTATAATCGAATCTAATGCGGTTGAAACTATAGTCGGAGTAACCGGCTTAATCTTACGAGAGTAATTCCCGTGTAATATAAATAAAAACATTATAATCTAATTTAAAAATAAAACAAATTAATCAATTGCCTAGTTAACACAATGTAACTATAGGTACAAAATATAAAACATAATTATGATGTAGAAAGAAAAAATATTAGGGATATCAAATAACAATGTCCAACGTCCGATTACGATGACAAACAATATTCATTTTTGCACATTTAATAATTTCTCCGTATCATCATATTATGACATATTTTCTAGTACAGTCTTAAGCATTTTTTTGCAATTATTGTAATTTAATGATATATATTAGCCAAAACATTCAGTCGTTCAATTATAGTTCGTATTCAAATGTTTCACCCAATTTTTCCCTGTACCGCTTGCAAAAACCGTAAATCTAACATTGAGGTAGTATGTAGTACGTACTAACTCAGTGAAATCTAAGTACGGCAAATCTACTCACTAAGAGACCTGCACTCACACACGCACACATACAAACACACGCGCACACACACACAGAAATAAGAAGGGTAACGCCATATTATTAGGTATAGTCCATAACACTGGCTGTGCGGGTTTGCAAATTTAACATAACTTCGAAAACTTTAAATACACTCTCAAAAATTAAGGTTCCTCACAATGTTGTTTGCCGTTTGAAGTTGAAAATAATAAAAGCAAAGAAAGCTGGAAATAACAATAAATAAACATAAAACTTTGAAAAGGTTAAAGATATTTTCCGTTTAAGCATAAGTACGTGAGTTTCCCGTGTAGCTTCTTCTTTTCCTGTCCATGTTCTTGGTTCTTTTGAGGTCAGAATTTCTTATTGTTCGGCGTCAAGATGCTTGGTACTGGGTTGTCTTGGCTGATCTAGGCTCCTCTATCTCTATCTATATAGGCCTACCAAATGGCTGAGGGTCTGCCTCTGTCTCTGGGCTCATTTCTTCTAGAGCTACGTGCTCCATCCTCAGCTATGCTAACGCTTACTATCAGGAGAGTTGGTGGCCAAACGTAGATCTAAACTAAATTAAATAAAACTTGTGATCCTTAATTTAATAGTAATAGTAATCATCATCATCATCATCATCATTTCCCTTAGGACGTCCACTGCTGGACATAGGCCTCTTCCATCGATCTCCAAAAGGACCGGTTGGAAGCAGCCTGCATCCAGCGTTTCCCTGCGGTCTCTTAGCTCGTATGTCCATCTTGTACGTCCTACGCTGCGCTTACCGGTCCGTGGTCTCCATTCCAGAACCTTTGCTCCCCATTGGCCATCTGTTCTGCGTGATATGTGCCCTGCCCACTGCCACTTCAGCTTGCTAATCCGGTGGGCTAGTTACAATAATCGAGAATTACATAATGTCGTGTCACAAATATAATTATTTCGTTGCTAACAAAGTGATTTTCGTATTTATAATTATTATTTTCGTTAGTCATTATAATCAGCCTTTTAGTTTAACAGTATGTGATATAAATGTTAGTGGAATTTGTCCGTTTTTATTCTCAATAAATAATTTGAATTTGAACAGTTCACTGCTGGACTACTAGCCTACCCGTGAAAGGGTGATTTGGGCCATATCCACCACGCTGGCCCAGTGCGCATTGGTGGATTCACATACGCCATTGAATTCCTTCTCCGTACGTATGCAGGTTTCCTCACGATGTTTTCCTTCACCGAAAAGCCAGTGGTATGAAAATCCGTACATAAGCTCCAAAGAGCTCATTGGTACGGGCCCGGGATTTGTATCCGCAACCTCACGCTCTCGAGTCTAGTGTTCTCCCAAATGGGCTACCACAGCTTACATAAATATTTATAAACGCAAGATATGAATCTCTAATAAACTTTAGTTTTTTTTTGTGCTGCTCCATGGACTTCGGTATCTGTGCTCTTTGTCATCTTATTTTTTTCGCAACAATTTTTATCACACCAATATTATAAATGGCAAAAGTTTGTGAGTGTGTACATTTGTTACTTCTTCTACTCCGGGCCCGTACCATTGGTACATTGGTACGGGCCCGGGGTTTGTACCCGCGACCTCACGTTTTCAGGTCTAGCGGTCTCCCAAATGGGCTACTACGGCTATTTTTGTTAGTGTGACATATTAATACCATCAACTTTGATTAATGTACATCGTCAAAGACTACTTATCAACAAATTCAGGATGAGTTGCACCACCACAGCCTGTTGTTTTATTCGATATTGTTATTGATCCAAAACACCAGAGACAAAAATAACACGTATTTTTTTCCTTATTTGATGGATTTTCGGATGGTTATTGACATGTCCTGTCAAATGTATTCCGGGAAAACCTTCAGCCTATCAGCCGCGTACAGTGCTTATTTTTACTTCTATTTGAAAATGTTATTTTTGTCTTTACCTGAGGGAATTCTGTTTCGATAAGAAAAATGCTTGGACATTAAAAACTCGAACTTGGTATTTTTTAGGGTTCCGTACCTCAAACACGGAATCCTTATAGGATTACTTTGTTGTCCGTCTGTCCGTCTGTCAAGACCATTGACCTGTATGTACTGGGTAGCTAGGTACATTAATTTCTTTGGTCAAGACCATTTTTCTCAAGAACACGTTGAGGTATCAAGGATCACATAGGGTTGTTAGCTATAACATCCTGGGGCCTTACGGAAAACTGTTATTGCAGCACCAAACTAACGTTAAATCTGCTCAGTTGGAAAATCACGCAAACGTGAACCTTAACGCACCCAGATACGGTTTGCGGTCGCGTGATTTTCCGACTAGCGGAAACTACTTTCCAACTAGCGGATTTAACGTTAGTTTGGTGGCGCAATAGCAGTTGTCCGTAAGGCTCCTGTAGATTGTCACAAGGGGACAGTTAGCTCGTAGCTTATGATTGTCTTGGGCGATATTAGTAAAGTCGTAATATCTTTATAAACAACTTTATTACTTTTATCACTGTGGTTAAACTCATAACTCTTAAAAAAGCAGTTAAAAACTTTCTTTTTAGTAACTTTCATCATCATCAGCCAGAAGACGTCCACTGCTGAACATAAGCCTCCCCCTTTAACCTCCACACCGAACGACAGCCCGCCCTTTGCATCCACTGGATGCCCGCGACTCTCACAATGTCGTCGGTCCATCTAGTGGGAGGCCTCCCTACGCTGCGTCTTCCGGTTCGTGGTCTCCACTCCAGAACCTTTCTTCCCCATCGGTTATCGGTTCTTCGAGCGATGTGGCCTGCCCATTGCCACTTCAACTTTTAGTAACTTTAGATATAATTTAACGTAAAAATATTTATCTTTATCAGATCACACTTTACATCATAGCTGTAATAATATAAAATATGTAAAAGTAACTCTGTCTGTTTGTTACCTTATTACAAAGAAACCTGGACCAATTTTGATGAAATTTTGGCATGATTGTAACCAACCGGCATTTCGAGAACGGATATAATTTTACACGCGAAAACATGGGAAAGTAAAACAACGTTCAAAAATCGCGGGACGCCACTAGTATAATGAGCTAATCTGTTTTTTTTAGGGTTCCGTACCCAAAGGGCAAAAACGGGACCCTATTACTAAGCCTACATTGTCTGTCTATCCGTCTGTCTGTCTGTCTGTCCGTCCTAGCTTTAAACGTCTGTATCTGTCGAACAATAATAGATAGGTAGGTGAAATTTTCAAAAATATGTAACGTTACGGTGGATTAACTGAGAAATAGAAAAAAAACAAAATGTATAAACGAAAGGGGGGGTACCCATACAATAAACGTATTTTGTATGTCTTTTTGTATTAGCTCTAATGTAAATACATAGAAGCGTTAAACTTGACATGAATATAGTAAACACTAAGTATAACAACACATAATAAATAATGGCCAAGTGCAAGTTAGTGACAAATTTCTGTTCATTACCAAGTTATTACTGGTAATTTTTGTCGTTATTGAATTTTGTGGTGGTACGGAATCCTCAGTGCGCGAGCCCGACTTGCACTTGATTCATGAACTCACAACGCAAGTCGCGGGTTCATGAATCAATGACCACCATAATTAGTCTGATAACGTTTTAAAACGAAATCCATTATTGTACGGTGTCAATGAACTAAGTCCTCAAACTCTATTTGGTTAGGTCCTTAGTTGGGCCGAATAGTTCGCTTCTGGACGCTTCTGTAGCTAAAATGGTTTAATGAATAGGCATTGTTTTGTATGTATTATAAGATACTATCTAGCTGACCTGACAGACGTTGTCCTGTCTAAGAACTGTCAAACACGCAAAGTTAAAATTTTAAATCTTATTTTTTACACCTTGGGTTACATTATGGGAGTTTTAGTAAGGATCCCTATTTTTTTTGAAAATATAATATAGCCTATGTTACCCGGGGATAGTGTAGCTTCCCAACAGTGAAAGAATTTTTCAAATCGGTTCAGTAGTTTCGGAGCCTATTCAATGCAAACAAATAATCAAATCTTTCTTCTTTATAATATTACTAGCGGTCTGCCCCTGCTTCGCACGGGTATAAATTATAGCCTATGTCACCCGGGGATAGTGTAGCTTCCCGACAGTGAAATATTTTTTCAAATCGGTTCAGTAGTTTCGGAGCCTATTCAATGCAAACAAAAAAACAACCAATCAAATCTTTTCTCTTTATAATATTAGTATTCTTAGTAGTAACTAAGAAGTAAAGAAAGAAAGAAAGAAAATAAATTGTTGAAGTATCGATAACTCGAATACTTGATAAATAAACCGGCCAAGTGCGAGTCAGGCTCGCGCACTGTGGGTTCCACCACAAAATACAATAAGGTTGTCCAAGTAACCGAATTACAAGTTATTATAACATCTTCCAAAATATGTCGGAGTAATTTGCTACTCAGTTTGCTAAAGGCGCTCGAGTTTTTTTTTTTTTTTTTTTTTTATTATATTGATAGGCTTGCGCTTGGCCGCCAACTCGCCTGATGTTAAGCGATGATGCGGCCTACGATGGAGCATGCTTGCCTAGAAGAAACCTATTCACTCTCGACTTGAAGACACCCATATTGTAACTATCGGTATAACTTGGTAATGAACAGAAATTGGACACCGACTCGCACTTGTCCATTATTTATTATTTGTTGTTATACTTTAGAGTGTGTACTACAATTGCGCCAAGTTTGACGTTTGTACGTATTATCGTTTTTACATTAGAGCTAATACAAAAATAAGTTAAAAAAATACGTTTGTTGTAGAAAATGGGGTCCCCATTCGTTTTTATTTTTCGACTTTTTTATTATTTGTTAGTTAATTCGCCGTAACATTACATAATTATTCTGTGAAAATTTCAACTGTCTATCTATTACGGTTCGAAAGATATTAGCCGTTAATTGGTAGGACAAACAGACGGACGGACAGACAGACAGACAGACATACATCGTAAGCTAAGTAATAGGGTACCGTTTTTACCCTTTGGGTACAGAATGACTTATTTCTATAACACTAATTGTTTTGCCACTAAATTCTGCTCCCTGTTTATTACAAATGCTTGAGATTATCACCAAATTACCGAACTCTGTGATAATGGTTAAGCACAGGGCCGGATTTAGGGGAGGGCAACCGGGGCGAAAGCCCCGGGGCCTCCACAAACGGGGGGCCCCCACAATAGAGACTTCGGAAAAAAAAAACTTTCAAATTCCAACTAGTTAACAATAGTAAGCATCTTTTCCTTTGATATTTGTTTTTTTTTGCTCTTTCACCTTTACCTACAGCCTACAGTACTTTATACATACATGATTATTTGATTATATTAATCTTAAATAACAGAAATCATTGATCTATATTTGTTCACTCCAAGTTGCCCCGAGGCCTCTGGACCTCTTAATCCGGCCCTGGTTAGGCACCCAACACACTAATGATGCGTTAATCACCACTAGGGAGTAAACTATGCGCGAGTCGTAAATATATCCCTAATGGGTTCGGGTGAACCGGTTACAGGCGGTTACGACCAGTTTTAATTAGATTTTAGAGGGAAAATTTCTGATTTTCTAATGGACAACCTTCCGGGAAAAGCTGGTTGTTGTTCTGTGAGGAAAACTTTTGTTTCACATTAAGGTTGAGTTTTTAAATTGATTTTGTTCCGTTTTGAAACGTTTCTATTGATTTCCTGAATTTCCAAAAATAACAATTTCTTTCTTCAAAACTTAGACAAAGAAAATCTGATGTAAGTCTTGATTATAGTGCTTTGAAAATATTATAGTTTAGTCGATGATTGTCACTTTAAAATGTGGAATGCGCTACCTGAATACCGCTACCTGAGGGTGTGCGGTTTTTTTCTAGGCAAGCGTGCTCTAACGTAGACAACATCATGGTGGTCAAACGCAAGCTTATCTATACTAATATTATAAAAAGGAAAGATTTGATTGTTTGTTTGTTTGCATTAAATAGGCTCCGAAACTACTGAACCGATTTGAAAAATTCTTTCACTGTTGGGTAGCTACACTATCCCCGGGTGACATAAGCTATAATCTATACCCGTGCGAAGCAGGGGCGGACCGCTAGTTATTTATAAAAAAAAGCGCAACATGCTGAATCTCTCACATTCTACACTATTTCAGTTCCTGTTTCTGTGGACAAATTGAAATGGACTTGTCATTTCAATTATTGAAATGACAAGTCCATTTCAATTATTAGAGTGTCACTGTTTGAGTGTATGAGTCAATCTAATTATTAGTGACAGGTGGTCCTCATCGAGACAGTAACAATAATAAGGCAATAGATATTAAGAATATATTTTAAAATTAGAATAGTTAGAAAGGTCGCTTTTAGGGTTCCGTACCCAAAGGGTAAAACCGGGTTTCTATTACTAAGCCTACATTGTCTTTCTGTCTGCTTGTCTGTCCATCTGTCTGTCCGTCTCCTTTAAACGGCTGTATCTTTCGAACCGTAATAGATAGCTAGTTGAAATTTTACCAGAATATGTAATGTTATGGCGGATTAACTAAGAAATAATAAAAAAACAAAAAGTAAAAACGAAAGGGGGGTTTAACAACAACAATCGTAAATTTTGTGTCCCTCTAGTGGGATGCCTCCCTACGCTGCGTCTTCCGGTTAGTGGTCTCCACTCCAGAACCTTTCTTCCCCATCGGTTATCGATTCTTCAAGCGATGTAGTCTGCCCATTGCCACTTCAACTTGCAAATTTTAACAGCTATATCGGTGACTCTGGTTCTTTGGCGAATATCCACGTTTCGGATTTTATCGCGCAAAGAAACTCCGAGCATAGCTCTCTCCATTGCCCGCTGAGTGACTGTGAGTTTTTCCAAAAGGCCAACAGTTAAGGACCACGTCTCAGTACCATATTTCATCACTGGCAACACACACTGGTCAAAGACCTTCGTCTTCAGGCACTGTGGTATCTTGGACGAGAAGATGTCACGCAATTTCCCGAACGCTGCCCATCCGAGTTGGATTCTTCGGGCGACCTCTTTGCCCAAGTTGGACTTACCTAACTGAACAATCTGTACAACTTCGAGAGTATCGACTAGTATAAACCTACCAATAATTATGTGATGTATGAATATGCACGTTTTGCATTCATATTAGTAAATGTATTAATTTCTGTATAAAATATTATCACTTAATTATCGTTTGCTAACTGTGTTTCAAATACATTTATAATTTTCTGCTTCAGTTCGTAATTACCGTTAATTGCGTACAAGCCGATGGTCATTGCCGATGAGTTTATTAATATAGTACTCCACTTTGTTCAATTAATATGGATTTATTCACACGTTTTTGCTTATAATTAGTTTAAAGTGCATTTTTATTGTTTCAATGCTTTTTTATTAAGGAAAGAGAAAAGTGTTGCCTTGTCTATTAATACATCCGCTAAGGATAATTTTACTGCGGATGTGATTTTTTAATTGTTATTTAATAGGCATGCAAAAAAGTACTTCCATTTTAGGGGCGTTTTTTGTATACCCAAGTCAATGTCATTCATTCGTAAATTTAAATTTACAAGTCTATTCAAATTATTAATTGATATTGTACATTGTATATAAAAAATTATGTACAAAACAAAATAATATAACATAAAATAATTATGTCAATTGTCGGAGTGACCGGCTTAATCTTACGTGAGTAATTCCCAATTCCCATGTAATATAAATAAAATGAGAATTCTCATTAATTAAATTTAATTTAATTTGTCAAATGCAATAAATAAATAAATAAAAATTGGCCGTTACGGAAGGCCCAGCAGATGTGAAACATAACGGCATAAGAGATGCCGTGATGGCAAATGACATGAAGCGTCATGTCATTTGCAATCACGGCATACGAGTAAGTTTTACCATAGAGAAATATACTATACTAGGTTTTACTAACATGGTGCGCCAATAGAAGATTCACATAAAATAAAAAACCGGACAAGTACAAGTAGGACTCGTGCTCTGAGGGTTCCGTTGGACAGAACCCTCAGAGCGCTAGTCCAAAAAAAAAAACCTAAAGTTGAATTATTGAAAGACAAACTTACCTTTGATTATAAGGTTCTTCTATACATCCAACTACAAAATATAAGTTTGTAATAGCAAAATATTTATTTTTAAATGATAAAACTTCAAATTTGTAACTTTCAGATTTATTCCTATATATGTGCTATGAGACTTTGCTTTATGCCAAATTTCATGATTCTAGATCAACGGGAAGTACCCTATAGGTTTTGGTTTTCCTGGGAAATCGCAAAATATGCGACATAAACGTTCGTATCTTTTGATTGCGTTGACTTACGACTTTTATTTTTTTACAGCCGAAAGAAACCGTAGACCCAAGTATTCAGTATAAATTTCAACTTGATACCATTACGCGTTCTTGAGAAAAAGGGTCTTGACAGACGGACAGACGGACAGACAGACGGACAGACGGACAACGAAGTGATCCTATAAGGGTTCCGTTTATTCCTTTTGAGGTACGGAACCCTAAAAACACATGATCAAAAAGTAGTACTTGATGATTCATTTTTACATGAATAATTATATTATGTAGATACACCAAAAACTAAAGGCACTATTTTAGAAATAAATTTACCCTAAACATTAGCCTTGTAGGTAACTCTCTGTTTTCAAACACACAGGTTCACAGGTTGTCAAAACTTAACAGGAGAGACCAATCACCTGTGTACTATAAAAATCTGTGTTGTTTTTTTTTTCAAACTTTCCCGTGTAAAATGAGAGTTTTATCAGTTTACCACGAACATTTAGACATCCAAAAAACTCCCAGCTTTTGCGCAGGCATAATGGCCACCTTTTCTCCCTATTGAGAAAAACCAAAAGATCCCGCCAATTTCTTACCTCATTTGCATTTATTAAACTCTTGTGTGGATAAAGAAAATTTATGTTTTGTCCTTATGAAAACGTAACTTAAACAAAATATTTAATAAAGTTGTTGGCGACTGAATTTTCACTTAGTATTCTGAAACGGGAGCTAATTTAAATTTAAATATGATTTTTGGACCTCGTTTCGAGTCGTTATTAAGGTGTGGCCTGTGCAGGTGTTTCATTTTAATTATTTCAGTAAGTAGAGATTTTATTAAGTTATGCACTTATCTGAACAATACACAAATTTCGAAATCTCGCAGCGATTCTGATAGTTTGGGTTAAGGTGGTTCGATTCACCTATGGCGGGAAATTTAAATTTTAATCAGTTTTTTGGTCCTAGTAGCCAGGCCAGGTAATTATTTTTAAATAGCACAGTGTTTGCGCAAAATGTTGGCTGTTCTTTACATTATAATGTACAATTATTTAACAGTAACGCACCATATTACTTACATATGTGAATAAACCGTTTGAAACAGCAAAAAAATGTTTATTCACAAATATAAGTAATAATGGGCATTAGAGATAAATAGCTTTACATGATTTTGTAAAGAATAATTATCAATCTGCGCAAACATCATGGTTGTTTACAATAATTACCCGGCCTAGGTACATGGACAAGAAAACTGTTTGAAATTTGAATTTCCCGCCATTTGTGCAACGAAGCATCTTAATGAAAAATACATTCCAGTCAGTCTTTGAAAATGATTAAAATATTGTGATCTTTTTGCAGATCAGATTCGTCGACGAAATTAAAACGATATCAAGGCTTGAACAACTAAGGGCCTTATCAAACACGCTTTGGGCTTTTCAAAGGCGAAGCTGTCTAAAAACGTTGGTACGATAAATTTGAATGGTCCCAGATGTAAAGAGTTTCCACTGCCAACATTAATTTCTTTTACGAATTACCTTCAAATATAATAGTAGATTGTTGCATCGAGCGCAAAGTGAGTTATTAATGCACTAGTGCTATTTTGGTGCCCGAGCGCATGCGAGGGCATTAAATTAACACGAGTGCATGTGCGAGAGCATAAGCCTCCTACTTTGACCTCCATACTGAACGACAGCCTGCGACTCTAACGGGAGGCCTCTTGGAGGCCGTCCCACGTACCCACGCTGCATCTTCCGGTTCGTGGTCGCCACTCAAGAACCTTTCTTCACCATCGGTTATCTGTTCTTCGATGTCGCCTGCCCATTGCCACATCAACTTGCAAATGTAAAAATTTAATAGCTATGTAAGCGAATCTCGTTTTTTGGCAAACTTTATGTTTATTTGCGAATATTATGATTTATTTAAAAAAACATTATCACATCTTTCGTCTTCGTTTTCAGGAGCATTTCCCTTTACTTTGTATTCCTATAAATTATATTCCTATAACCGTGTGGACAGCGTACTACAACTCTAGTGGCATGTGATTGTTTTGGCAATAATCAACCTATTCGGTGTTAATACCTAATTGTTCAGTTATGAGGGTATTACTGCAAATCATGAATATACCATTCCCAACAATAGTTTGACAACCCTTCAGCTATTTATGTTTGTTTACGAACCATCAATAAATATGGACGTTTACCATTCATGTGCTCGTAACTTTGCGCAGATTAGAAAAATAGAAGCTGGCAACTCTGGAAAAATGGAATAACCGGTGAAACGTGTTTTTTCGTGTTGTTTCGAAAAATCCATTGGAGCCTCTTGTTAAGTCTCCACCACTTTACAGGGGCATGAGTTTGACTTGACCGTGACTCTGACTGTGACTATGACTGGTTCGACCCTATTAAGACTATGTAAACTGATTAATATTACGAGTAAAGGACATTGAATCCACGCTAATGAAATTTTTTACAAAAAAAAAAGGAATAACCGGTGAACATCTTCAAACTGTGCAAAAGTCGAATTTTAATTATTTTTTTGGGATCCCGGGATAAGACTGAATAAGCCACGGATCCCGGAGAGTTGCATCTACTGATAGCGGGATCCGTTTCCTTTAAATAAATATATTAACATTTTGCTCGTTGGTCCCGGTATCTGTGGCTACAAAAAGTTAAATAAAATTGTTTTTGAAACTGATGACAGCTTACAGAGTACTTCTGATTCCGCGTGATTGGTTATAGTTTTTTTTAGAGTTCCTTACCCCAAAGGGTAAAAGCGGGACCCTATTACTGAGCCTACGTTGTCGCTGTCCGTCTGTCCGTCCTACCTTTAAACGGCTGTATCTTTCGAACCGTAATAGACATTCAGTTGATATTTTTACAGAATATGTAATAAATATTACGGTAGATTATTTAAGAAATAATAAAAAAGTAAAAACAGGGGAGTCCCCATACAACAAACATTTTTATTACGAATTTTCTTAATTGCTCCAATGTAAAAACGGTAATACGTACAAGCGTCAAAGTTGGCATGATTATAGTACACACTTTAAAGTATAACATCAAATACATATTAATTAATTTAAGTACTAAATAAATCATTGGCGCAGGGCCGAAGATCGAACCGGGTGCCATCAGATTGTAAAGCGCACATGCTACCGCCCAGCCACTATCGCTCCTTACATTCCGTAGAAACTTAAATATATTCGTAAGTAATCTCAATCGTCTGTCCATATTGTGGGTGGACACTGGACGTCCAACGCTGCGCTTACCGGTCCGTGGTCTCCATTCCAGAACCTTTCGGCCCCATCGGCCATCTGTTCTGCGTGATATGAGCCCTGCCCTCTGCCACTCCAACCAAAGAAACCGCAGGGAAACGCTGGATGTAGGCAGCTTCCAACCGGCCCTTTTGGAGATCGATGGGGGAGGCTTATGTCCAGCAGTGGACGTCCTATGGCTGAAATGATGATGATGATGATGAAACTCAATCCTCAACTGCCAGAAGTTTATCGTCAAGCGCCTTCGATAAAAAAATATAAATTTCGTTGACAAGCGCCTACAGAAACTCTCATTTGCGATCCAGTTCCTCTTCTGCCTAGGCGCATGGTACTGCACACAATCTTAAACGAGCAGTGTATGGTGTCTTTTCAGCATTGGAAAAAAAACTGTAAACCTTATTAATTCTGTTAACGCAGTAAAGTAAGTATAATTGGTACAATCCCTTTCAGTTGTCCGTCTGACTCTACTTGGTTTGTGCTTTAGAGGCTATAAACTCAGATGTTATTATATATGAAATTATTGTTTTGTTTACGTATTTGGATGGGAAAATTCCGCAGAGGGTAGTAATGAAGAATGAAGGGCGTTGTACTTTGAAAACAGTTATGTGGTTAGGCTTATGATTTTTTAGGAAATCGGGATCGAAAATTATTAGTGCTTGATACGACGTTGAAGCGAAAATACTCTAGAGATTCTTCAAGAACCGGTTTTTTATTGTTAGTTAAATATTAGGTATTAACCTACAGAAAAGAGAAGTAAATAGAACGGAAATGAAAAGGAAAATCTGTCACCAGGCATTATGACAGAACGTTGCTTGATTCTTATTTAGGTCAACGCGTCGAACTCCGTATCCAAAGAACTTGGACCTTACCTTTTTGGGTTAGGTCTCAAAGTTCTTTGTCCGCATCACAGTTGCTAACTTATTTCGAATGACAGTCATTTCGTTTATTTGAGAGCAACTGGCAACATTCGAATTAGGTAAGTCCAACTTCAAGAAAGAGGTCAATCGGCGAATCCAACTTGGCTGGGCAGTGTTAGTCTTCTCGTCCAAAATACCTCAGTGCCTTAAGACGAAAGTCTTCGACCAGTTTGTGTTACCAGTGATGACATACGGCACTGAAACGTGGTCTCTCACTATGGGCATCATAAGCAAGCTCAAACTCGCACAACGAGCTATGGAGAGGGCTATGCTCGGGGTTTCTCTACGAGATCGAATTCGAAATGAGGAGATCCGTAGACGAACGAAAGTCACTGACATAGCCCACCGGATTAGTAAGTTGAAATGGCAGTGGGCAGGGCATATATCACGCAGAACAGATGGCCGATGGGGCCGAAAGGTTCTGGAATGGAGACCACGGACCGGTAAGCGCAGCGTAGGACGTCCACCCACAAGATGGACAGACGACCTAAAAGAGACCGCAGGGAAACGCTGGATGCAGGCCGCTTCCAACCGGCCCTTTTGGAGATCGATGGGGGAAGCCTATGTCCAGCAGTGGACGTCCTACGGCTGAAATGATGATGATGATGAACTCGCTACAATAAATTTCTTACAAAAATGCCTTGACAGCCGTTATAATTAAAACAAAAAAAAACTGTTGTATTACCCCACCATTATGAGTTATTTTTCTATCCTTTAGTGATTTAAACCGAAACTTTCTAGTGAGAACTTATAAATAACACCTAAAATATTATCAACAAATAACAGACACAAAACAGTGTTAAACTCGTCCCAAACGTACAAACTTTTGGGCCAAAACAATCAACAAAACTGTCTGCCGGTTTGTGAGTTAAAGCAGAACACAATTTGCAAACTCTAACCGTTTTGAAGGAGAGGTCATAAAATTTGCAACATTTTTCATGTAACTTCCAACATAAACTATCGATGCAACTAGAAAATTCGCAAGTACGCGGGAAGTTTTGTACAAGATTTTTCAGTAAATCATGTAAACGGCGAACAAGGGCGTCTGTCTGTCTGTTTAAGGGTCCTGTATACCCTCTGCAGCTCTCTCGCTCGCACATTTTCACATTATTGAAGATATAAAATCAATGAGTGTGAATTTCCAAAAAGTAACAAAATCATGTCATGGTGTCTATCGTAACATTACAAACAAAGAAATGTTTGCTTCGATATCTTGTAATTTGACGGAATAAAATGACACGAGAAATAAAAATCACTTGTTACCATTTTACTGTGTCAAATTAAAATATATCAAATTGACAAATTCTTTGTTTGTAATGTTACGATAGACACCGTGACATGATTTTGTTACTTTTTGGAAATTCACACTCATTGATTTTATATCTTCAATAATGTGAAAATGTGCGAGAGAGAAAGCTGCAGAGGGTATACAGGCCCCTTAAGGGATATCTATTATCTATAACTTTACATACAAAATTTTGTGATGAGTCAGGGTAAAGTACGTGCTGATTCTCATCCTATAGATATGTTTTCCTATCCACAAGTTGTTCTTTCACAATTTCTGTGGGTAATACCTAATATTTAACTAACAATAAAAGCCGTTTCTTGAAGAATCTCTAGAGTATTTCCGCTTCAACGACGTATCAAGCACTAATAATTTTTATTCCTAAAAATTCATAAGCTAACCACATACTGTTTTCAAAGAACAACGCCCTTCATTCTTCATTCTATAGGCCAGTATATTTGTAACCACTTAGTATCAATAGTCAATTTACCAAAATCGTCCAAATCCACATAGTTTAATTTGTTTTTATAAACATAAATGCCTCTCATCAATCAAAGCAACACTTTGATAACGCTTTGGCTCCATTGATGCCGGCTAGACCCGAAAGTGAAAATAAACTACATACTAACACTGAAATTAATGGCAATTATTTATTAACATAATATAAAATAGCATAAAATAAATAAAAATATTTTTAGTAAGGGGAGGCCTATGTTCAGCAGTGGACGTCTTCCAACTGATGATGATGATGATGATGATGATTATTAGTAAAGTAATTAATTAAAGCGTCAACGAGGTGGAAACTGCGACAGATTGTTTTTATTACACGCTCTTTAAAAAAGCTACCAACGGAGCGTGCCTAGCAGGCACAGGCAAAGCATTCCACACTTGAACTGCCTGAAATAAAAAACGTAGTTAACGTTAACGCGATCGTAAAGTTAAACGCAATTGAGAAAAACTTGCACTATAGGCACTCCGGTCTGTAGCCCTGGTGCCGGAGCAATAGAATACGGCACCGGTAACCCCTGCCAGTGGCAATGGGCAGGGCACATATCACGCAGAACAGATGGCCGATGGGGCCGAAAGGTTCTGGAATGGAGACCACGGACTGGTAAGTGCAGCGTAGGACGTCCACCCACAAGATGGACAGACGACCTAAAAGAGACCGCAGGGAAACGCTGGATGCAGGCCGCTTCCAACCGGCCCTTTTGGAGATCCATGGGGGAGGCCTATGTCCAGCAGTGGACGTCTTATGGCTGAAATGATGATGATGATGATGATGATGATGAACCCCTGCCTGTAGTAAGAGCTAGGCTACTAAAAGGGGACCTCCGGGCTCGGGATGGTCAAAGTTGGAGCTCTGACCATCCACTTAAGCGTGCCCAGGGAGAGACCAACAATGTGTGACCAACATTGTCGTTGGCGGAGGGGCTGAGACATCACGGTTGTCTTAGGAGGAGGCGTAGCGCAGTCCCGAGGGCTCCGGTACGTTCCTCTGGAGATCCCGGAGCCCTCTTGTCATGAACTAAGGCTGAAAGGCTAACTTTTGATGATTTCCGTCTCGAAAACAATAAAAAAAGGCACTGTGGTCTGACTCCAATGAGTAAATGCGAGTGGCGCTAATCTGAGTGCTACCGTGAATCAGATAATACGTTAAAGTTTCTTGTAAAAGTTCGTTGTAGGTTCCTCATTAAATTGTAATTATAATTTTAGATTTGTTAAACCATGTCAGAGGCCTTTGCGCCAGCCTAAATGAACTTACCTAACAGAATACTAAGTTCCTTGACCTGGAAAGATGTAGATTGTGTTAAGTGTACTTTGAAGTTACTCAGTCTCTGGAATGGTTAAGATCTTTCAGTCTGTGCTATTATGGGCTAATTAGAACCAGACGGCTGGCGACGCAAAATAACATGGATCTGAGGCACACTGCCATATGATATAATTAGCATTGTTTATGTCTTCGACATTCTCATGTCCAGAGGCCTGACGGTATGACACTTGTTCCCTGAAAGCTGGGGAGGCCACTTTTATGGGACGTGATTTGTGTCGATACTTTGACGCCGTCACATCTTCCTGAGACACAAGGTAGGGCTGGCGCGGCTGCAAATTCGGCAAAGCAGCACAAATGGCGCAAATGCTAACCTTGGCAGTTGTTACATATTTAAGCCGTTTGGGGACGAGACATTAGGCGACCAGAAGCTCACTTCATTTTCGAAATCTTTTAGAGCGCCTGGTAAATGCGACGCGTGACCACAATGCTGGCTTATTTCTGGCTTAGCGCATAAGCATGGCCATTCAGCGTGGTAATGCCGCCAGCATGCTGTGTATACTGCCAACTGTATTAGGCTTGAGTATTTTGATTATCTTTAGACTTTCAGTGGTCTGTTAGTAATGACTGCAGTAGGTCAATTTGTTTATCATACAATTATAGTAATGTCTATCTGTTGACTATTTTAAATTAATAACATCATACTTGAACTTTTGAAATTATTTCGAGTTATTTTAATCAATACTTTTTTATATAAATAATTCTTACGGTATTTTTATACCATCTCTCTAGATTTGTACGCCTACAAACTAGGCAAAACATGATACAAAGTGACTAATATTTTAACCCACCTATTGTGCATGCGTTTTTAAATGTGTGTATGATTTACTCGTGTTTTGTGCAAATAAATAATCTTTATCTTTATCTTTATCTGTTTTTGTACTGTTAGTGTTGGCTTGTATTTTGTTTAGTTAATAAATGCGCTTGCGTGGTTTGACATGCACCGTAAATTTTCGTTGTAATCTTTTCGGTTTTTGTTGTTTTCTTTTACTTGTTTTTGATTATACATGTCCTTTAGGCTTCCTTTGTTGTATTTATTTTGTGTTTTGATTCCTAAAACTTCAAAAATGAATACTTTTTGCGCATCGCCATGTAAGAAGGTGTAGGGGAAACAACCAAAGAGAATATAAATACTACGGAGAAACAACTTTGACACATTAGAAAATCTTTGGGAAACAAATGGCGTCGTTATAAAATTACATTTCTTTCTTTCTCTCTCTTACACTGTACATATTTAATTAACTATCTCATTCATACATTTTAAGCTTCTATCTATTCTTTCATACTTATATATATCTCACATCTATTCATCTCATTCACACTGTCGTTACGTTCCATTCTATCCTTGCACTCTTTCTAACCTACTTATTTACATTCATTCCATCTCATTCTTACGCTTTACTGGCATCATGCTAAACATGTTGCTTACAATAAATAACAGTGAAAGTTCCAGATATCATTAATGCTTGCTGCTTATAAATTGACTGTCTGGAGTAAATGAACACTGAAAACGCCAGGTATGTGATCTCAGAGTCGTGACCCTGTAACTGTCGAACCCGAGAAAGTAAAACCGGTAGGTATACTTTGGCAAGAGTATTCGACTGAAAGAGACGCACAGTTGACTAATGGTCTACCCACGGCGAAGTGGCGATCAAAAGAGAAATTAATTAATATTTTCAATCAGTGCTTTAGATAGAGTTTGTAATGAACAGTAAATATCAGTGGCGAAGATTCAACTTAATTTAACAATAATTAGTTAACCGTACTAATGAAAAACGGCTTCGTATTCACCAAACAACGACAGAACTCGGCTGGTGAACATGTTTACAACTGATCGATACCGTGCTTCAAAAGGCACCCGAAACTAAGTTAAGGCTTTACCGGCATCAATCACGTTACAAGAAATATAGGTCATGTCTCCGCCACAGGAAAGATAAGTAATTTTTTTTTTCTTTTCTTTGGTCTTGTTAGCACCACTCAGTGACGCTTCCTTTATTTATCTCCTACCTACATTTTCCTACCCTCATTTTCCATGAACGACGACTATTTCTGTTACGTTCCGTGGTTAGATGAGGCTCGCTGCTTGCACCTGCGGGCAGTCTGCGCTTGACCCTTGTCGGCGACGGATTCATACCGCATTGTGCGAGCACTCCTTGCTTACATCACCGCAAATCTTACCGCTGATCGTCGGTTACTCGTCCTCTCGAGAGATCGTGCGATCCCACCGCCCGGGATACGGTTCCCGTAGGAAGCTGTGCCTAATAGCTTCCCCGCGCTCGCGCCGCGAGTGTGTGAAACCGCTCCATCATATACAGTCCACTAATGCTTGAGAACGCGCTGATCCAAAGACACAGAAAGAAGATTCCAGGACATCAGGAACGGGGTTACGCAGCCTTGCTCGTCAACCCGGAAATACTCAGGTCAGTCGTCGTTCTCACTATCGTCCCCTTTCTCCCGCACCCTCACGTGTCGGCGTGCTCCGCCATAAAGCTTGGTGGCCGCGCTAACAGTCTTCACATAGAAAATTATCCTCAGATACTTTCCGGTCTCCTGATTCTTCCGTAATTTTCCGCACATGTAACTACTGTAAAAACCACTGATTATTGTTATTATTTATATATACCAAAATCCAATTTTTCTGCATTCTTATACAGATATAATATTAGAGACGGTGAGAATTTTATTGACTCCGTCAAATCAAAACCAATTCAAATAAAATTCTGACTTACATTTAAATAAATGTAGAACTATATTTACCATATATTGAACGTGCAAAACTTAAGATTATTACTAACTAGTTGAATCCCACGGTGTTACCCGCGAATTTCCAAAATTCCAAATTTTTTGGAGGGGGCAAAGTACCCTATGTCAGTCTTCAGGATGCATACTATCCTCCTGCCAAATTTCGTTAAGATCGGCTTAGCCATTTAGTCGTGAAAAGCGAACAAACATCCAGACAGAGAGACAGAGTTACATTCATCATCATCATCATCATCAGCCTTGAGTGACCCACTGCTGGGTATAGGCCTCATTCGCATTACATTCGCTTTTATAATATTAGTAAGGATTAGGTTGAACAGTCGATTACTATAATACTGTCTGGCACTCATTTGGTTTCACCGTGGTTTTAAAATCAATAGTTTCATTTTTATCATCATCATCAGCCAGAAGACGTCCACTGCTGAACATAGGCCTCCCCCTTTAACCTCAAAACTGAACGACAGCCTGCCTTTTGCATCCACTGGATGCCCGCAACTCTCACAATGTCATCGGTCCATCTAGTGGGAGGCCTCCCTACGCTGCGTGTTCCGGTTCGCGGTCTCCACTCCAGAACCTTTCTTCCCCATCGGTTATCGGTTCTTCGGTTCATTTTTATCACTCGTAAACAATCTCTTCTCTTCTCTTCTCTACATAGTATAAATTAAAGTCGCTTTCCGCGTCTGTCTGTCTGTCTGTATGTCTGTTTGGCCGCTAACTCCTCCTAAACCACGCAACGGATTTTGATACGGTTTTCACCATCAGTTAGATATATTTTTACGAAAGGTTTATATATATAACTAGCGACCCGCCCCGGCTTCGCACGTAAATTACACCCGTGGGAAGCCGGGCGGGCGGGTCGCTAGTAACATTATAAATTATCTTTGCTTGTAAATAAACTCCGACACGCAACTACATTTTAATTGTTACAAGCGTATAAACTTTAGAATTTAGATGATGTATTGAATCAGGCGTTACTTTGCGGAAGTTTATCTGCAAAACTATTTCTTAGACAAATCTCTAGTGTGTTTCCGCTTTCATACAACAGAATACAGCAACAATTTTAAACTAGTTCACTCTATTTGTAAGATTTTCTTCTTATGTCTTTGACAAGTTTTATAAGCTTTTAACAAGACAGATGGCCTGCTGGGAATAAACACGTGTCTTGGAATTAAGACTATATTTCAGAATATAGAATTTTCGAGAAATCGTTTATCGGGTAAATACGCCTGCCTTTGAAGCTTGCCTTAGATTAATTTGTATAGAAATATAATTCTAGATTGATATCTAATGGTAATATTATACCGGGTATATCTCTAAACGATGGACGTATTCAAGGGGATACCCTTGAATATGAAAATGGTAATTTTGCTCATCATTATAAACAACTTTTACTTTGGGACCGACCATGATATCGCACTAATCGCACCGTCACAACGTATTCTCGTCCAAAACACCTCAGTGCCTTAAGACGAAAGTCTTCGACTTCGTTTCGTTTGTGTTGCCAGTGATGAGATATGGCACTGAAACGTGGTCTCTCACTATGGGCCTTATAAGCAAGCTTAATGTCGCACAACGAGCTATGAAGAGGGCGGGTTTCTCTACGAGAAACTCAATATTTTTTTTGGTCGGAATCGCGCTCTGTGGCTTCCGTCCATCGGAACCCTCGGAGCGCGACTCCTCTCGTACTTGTGCGGTTTTTTAATTTTTTTACGATATAAGGTTGGTCCCAAAGTAATTTATATTGATGAGTACAATGATATCCTTGAATAATAAATATGTCAGTCGTCTAGAGATACACTCTGTATTTGCGAAAGTAATTTAGGTTTAATAATTGCAGGTCATTAAAACTGGCAGGTTTTTTTCCAGATGTACCTAGGTAATTTTGTTTCAGGCTGGGTTTAATAAGCATTTTAATAATTGCAGGTCATTAAAACTGGCAGGTTTTATTCCAGATGTACCTAGGTAATTTTGTTTCAGACTGGGTTTAATAAGCATTTTAATAATTGCAGGTCATTAAAACTGGCAGGTTTTTTTCCAGATGTACCTAGGTAATTTTGTTTCAGGCTGGGTTTAATAAGCATTTTATTAATTGCAGGTCATTAAAACTGGCAGGTTTTTTTCCAGATGTACCTAGGTAATTTTGTTTCAGGCTGGGTTTAATAAGCATTTTAATAATTGCAGGTCATTAAAACTGGCAGGTTTTTTTCCAGATGTATCTAATTAATTTTGTTTCAGGCTGGGTTTAATAAGCATTTTAATAATTGCAGGTCATTAAAACTGGCAGGTTTTTTTCCAGATGTACCTAGGTAATTTTGTTTCAGGCTGGGTTTAATAAGCATTTTAATAATTGCAGGTCATTAAAACTGGCAGGTTTTTTCCAGATGTATCTAATTAATTTTTTTTCAGGCTGGGTTTAATAAGCATTTTAATAATTGCAGGTCATTAAAACTGGCAGGTTTTTTTCCAGATGTATCTAGGTAATTTTGTTTCAGGCTGGGTTTAATAAGCATTTTAATAATTGCAGGTCATTAAAACTGGCAGGTTTTTTTTCCAGATGAACCTGGGTAATTTTGTTTCAGGCTGGGTTTAATAAGCATTTTAATAATTGCAGGTCATTAAAACTGGCAGGTTTTTTCCCGAGATGTACCTAATTAATTTTGTTTCAGGCTGGGTTTAATTAGCATCATTGACTAATTTGGAAATAAGTAAGTAGATGACCTTAGATACTGTTTTGAGATGACTACATACTCGTATATAGTTCTAACAGTATCGAAGCTTGCCATTAATTATTGTCAGACAGGTTTATTAATCGTGGAATAGCTTGTGATGTGTGGATTTTATTACATCCGAAGTTGGAGAATTTATACTTACTACAGCATTTCACGAACCGGAAGACGCAGCGTAGGGAGGCCTCCCAACTAGATAATATTCGGGACATTTTTTCACACACGGTCATCTGACCCCAAACTAAGCAAAGCTTGTGATATGGCTGCCAGAGACTGATATACATACATACACCATCAGCCATTAAATGTCCACTGCTGAACAAGGCCTCCCTCTTAGAGAGGGGTGTTGCCATAATCCCCACGCTTGGCAGGCGGCTTGGAGATCGCAGTACGTTCACCGTGTACTAACAGGACGCTGCTGCCTATCCTCCGGTGGTTCTGGTCGCAGTTTTAGGACATACCCGGGTCAGTACATATATACATACATATATAGTTTTAAATACATACTTAAATAGATATTAACAACCAGATATAGAACAAACACAAATGTTCATCGCATAAATGTTTGTCCTAGATGGGAATCGAACCCACGCCCCCAAGCTCAGAAGCAGGTTCACTACCAACTGGACAAACGGGTTATCATGGACTGATGACATTGTGCGAGTCGCGGGCATCTAGTGGATGCAAAAGGCAGGCTGTCGTTCAGTGTGGAGGTTAAAGGGGGAGGCCTATGTTCAGCAGTGGACGTCTTCTGGCTGATGATGATGATGATGACAGCATTTCATGGAGACCACAAATCGGCAAACATAGCGTAGGATGCCCTGAAATTTGATGGAGTGGCGATGTACAGGATCTGGCAGTGACTGCAAGTGAAATGCTAAGGACCGGGCTGAGTGGCTTGGTATTAGTGGAATGTTGATTATGATGATGATGATGATGATGAAGTACTTACTGAAATATTAGTACCTAATTAAACTTTGAAAAAGCTAATAACAGAGATTATAACGAGAGTTGTTAAATTTTTGACAGGGAATTTTTAAATTTGCTAAAATATTTTATTCCGGCAAAATATTGGACAAGTAGAAATTCACGTATGAAGGCAGGGTTCAGTTGGAAATAGTGCTATAACGAGTAAAGTTTTGCTTTGATCCCGTCTTGATTATTAGTTTTGTAGAGTTGTTACAAACTCTAAGCTCCAAAACCTTTCAGTGTGTTCCTAATCGATGTTTATAGCAATAGAATAACTATTATAAAACACTGGTTAAAACTATCACGGTTGTTCTTTAATGTTTTTTTTATTTTTTTATCGTAGATAGGCTTGCGCTTGGCCGCTATCTCGCCTGGTGTTAAGGTGGTTCGTTGCACAAATGGCGGGGATTTCAAATTTCAAACAGTTTTCTTGTCCTTGTAGCTAGGCCGGGTAATTATTGTAAACAACCATGATGTTTGCGCAGATTGATTATTATTCTTTACAAAATCATGTAAAGCTATTTATATCTAATGCACATTATTACTTACATTTGTGAATAAACTAATTTTTGCTGTTTCAAACGGTTTATTCACAAATGTAAGTAATATGGTGCGTTACTGTTAAATAATTGTACATTATAATGTAAAGAACAGCCAACATTTTGCGCAAACACTGTGTTATTTAAAAATAATTACCTGGCCTGGCTACTAGGACCAAAAAACTGTTTAAAATTTAAATTTCCCGCCATAGGTGAATCGAACCACCTTAAGCGACGATGCGGTCTACGATGGAGTACGCTTGCGTAAAAGAAATCGAACTGAATGTGTTCTAAATACTATACGCAGTGATACAGTGAGTGTGTTTTGTCGGGACTTAGGATCGAGTTCGAGTTCCAGTGATAACCGTAGCAAAAGACTAAGAAAGAGGGTAGATCGTTATGTCTGCACCTAACTTTTTAACTGTTCGACCAACCACCCGCATTCTTCAGTCTTCCCGTGAACATGGTGCATGTAACTGCGCCGAAATATCGGGAGCTCATTCCACAACCTTTAGAATAACTAAGCCTTACACGTTAATTACTCTATCTACGCTTTAGGTCTAGTATGGTACGAGATTTCTAAACTCGGTCCAAGCTTATATTTATTCTGACAGCTGCAATAAAATTGTAAAAGTCTAAATAGTTTTAACACATAAAAAAACGGGACCAGTACGTGTAGGATTCACGCTCTGAGAGCTCCTTTGGATGGAATCCCCAGGCGCAAGTCCAAACAAAAAAACAACAACAAAAAAGTTTAAATATTGAAAGACAAACTTAACCTTATAGTGGACAATAAGGTTCTTCAATACATTCCAAATACAAAATGTAAGTTTGAAATAACAAAACAATATTTTTTTAATGATATGTCTTTAAATTTATGACTTTCGGATTTATTCCTTTATATGTAAGTAATAGTAAGTAAATCTTTATTTCTAAAAGATGTGTAATCTTAAATTAATTTTAATACAAACTACTAACACTTAATATTAAAAAGTAAGAAATTTCCAAAAAATTTAAAAATATTTAAGATGTCGACTTTAACAAGGGCCCCTACACTAGGCTCATAGCCCGTATTGTGGCGGCCAAGTGACGATGTACTCAAATAATTTTTTCAAAGTGGAGGCATCCAATATTTTTTTTATTTTTCCTAGATTATTAATTTATATTAATATTAGTTACATTTAGATTGGTTAATTTATTAAAATTACTACATTTCACTAGTTATTAATTGTATTAGTCAAATTATATCAATAAATAGGTATGATATTAGTTTAAAAATAATTTCTCAAGTATATAGGTATTTAATATCTAAAGTGTAGTGTCAAATGTGTGTGTGTGTGTGTGTGTGTGTGTGTGTTTGACGTTTTTATATGACTAGATCACTGCGCAGTGCGAATCCGTGTTATAAAATTTTCAGTGTCATCGTATGACAAAGTGAGCAACCATTTTTTAGCTGATAGCTTAACTATAGATGTCCTTTGCATTTTTATATTAGGAACAGCTCTAACGGTTTCGTTGTATATGCGAGGGAGAAGAGATTTTGGATGACGGACTGCGTATGCCGATTTGGTTCCACCTACAGGTACTCTGAATACTCGTCTACCTGTTATTTCTGAGAGCTGGCTCAAATTCTTAAGTGACTTGTGCTGTATGACCTTGCCTTTTGCCTTTCATGATTCTAGGTCAACAGGATAGGTTTTGATTACCTTGTGAAGTCGCAAAATGTGCGACATAAACAGTCATATCTTTTGCTCGGGTTAACTTACCAGTTTGATTTTTTCACAGCTGAAAGAAACCGTAGATTCGAGTATTTGATAAAAATTTCAACTTGATATTTTTACGTGTTCCTGAGAGAAAAAGGATACAGACAGACAGACGGACAACAAAGTGATCCTATAAGGGCTTCGTTTTTTCCTTTTGAGGAACGGAACTAGAACAATCACGAAAATAACAAAATTATGACTACCAAAAAAAATCCTTTAAATCACGAAGAACCTTTATGTCGTAAAGACATCGACTTAGGACGGTCCCAGCATAATGCTTTATATGTTTCCATCCCGAAAACAATGTATCAAGTGTCTTAGTCCATCCCATAACTTAGCATAACATTCAGTTCGCATCGACAGAACCCTCCCCTTGAGAGCCATTCTCGGTGTTATGATGAATGGCCAGTGTTTCCGCGGAGCGTACTTCAACGGATAAGCTCTACTGTGATTAGGTACCACGCAGACGGCCGACACAAGTTGAAAGCTGGTAGACTTTTTTAATTGTATGTTGCCTCTTTCTCTCTACGCCTATCTGGCTTACCAGAACCTTGAAATAACTTTATTTAATTTAAATTATTTATTAGGCACGCATAACATATCACAAGTCATACACTAGGTAGCTAAATATAGTTGTATCAAAAAATATGTATCGACCAAAGCACAATGTTAGCGCCACTCAGTGACGCTCCCTTTATTTATCTCCTACCTACATTTTCCTACCCTCATTTTCCATGAATGACGACTATTTCTGTTACGTTCCGTGGTTAGATGAGACTCGCTGCTTGCGCCTGCGGGCAGTCTGCGCCAAAGAGAATATAAATACTACGTAAGAGTCTGCGCTTGACCCTTGTCGGCGACGGATTCATACCGCATTGTGCGAGCACTCCTTGCTTACACCACCGCAAATCTTACCGCTGATCGTCGGTTACTCGTCCTCTCGAGAGATCGTGCGATCCCACCGCCCGGGATACGGTTCCCGTAGGAAGCTGTGCCTAATAGCTTCCCCGCGCTCGCGCCGCGAGTGTGTGAAACCGCTCCATCATATACAGTCCACTAACGCTTGAGAACGCGCTGATCCAAAGACGCAGAAAGAAGATTCCAGGACATCAGGAACGGGGTTACGCAGCCTTGCTCGTCAACCCGGAAATACTCAGGTCAGTCGTCGTTCTCACTATCGTCCCCTTTCTCCCGCACCCTCACGTGTCGGCGTGCTCCGCCATATAGCTTGGTGGCCGCGCTAACACACAAAAAATATATTAACATACAGATAAATAAACGGTTTAGAACCGCAATGGTACATAAATAGTAAATATATATAATATATAATAGGGTCGAACTATAATAGTTTTTTTTTGTAATGTCGTTTTATCAAGGGCATGTTGTAGACCGCATCTTCACTGCAAGTTGGTGGTCGTACGTAAGCCCATTATTATTAATAATAAAAATATTATACTCAAAATAAAATGATAAAAGCTATTTTTGTGAATACGTATTTATATTTTATTGTGAAATTACCGGTTTTAATTACGAAAAAGCTATTTTTAAAATGGGACTGATTAGAAATATAGATCAATAAAGATGCGTTTTGACCTTAGTGAGCAGAAATATCCATGGATCCGCCTGTAGATAAAGGTAGCATTCCGATCTTGTGGCGACCACGACCGGCGGCACCAGCCGCGTCGCGTGGCACCAGTGGGTCGCTCAGTACGAATTTATATAGTACTAAGCAATGCAAGCGACCCACATGTCGCGCGACGCGCTCACTTGCATTGTTTAGCACTCCATACAAATTGGTCGCGCGACGCTGCCGCTGGCGCCGGCCACGGTCACCGAGATCGGAATGCTGAAAAGGAGATAAAGATATCCGCAGATCCACATGTGGAGCCGAGCTGTGGAACCAAGTGGGTGGAGGGAACACAGCTGGGCGATTGCAGGACAGTGTGTGTCTCTGGACTTTTAATTAAAGACGACTGAAACAGACGACGAACGTGGATATACGCCAAAGAACCAGAGTCACCGACATAGCTGTTAAAATTTGCAAGTTGAAGTGGCAATGGGCAGGCCACATCGCTCGAAGAACCGATAACGAAGAAAGGTTCTTGAGTGGAGACCACGCACCGGAAGACGCAAGCGTAGGTAGGCCTCCCACTAGATGGACCGACGACATAGTGAGAGTCGCTGGCATCCAGTGGATGCAAAAGGCAGGCTGTCGTTCAGTGTGGAGGTTAAAGGGGGAGGCCTATGTTCAGCAGTGGACGTCTTCTGGCTGATGATGATGATGATGATCTATTCTTACCCATCTCACTCATAAGCATAAGCCTTACTATATTTCTTCCTATAGTTCGTTTGATGTACATACCTTATTTAAGCCTATGTTTGTGTAAATAAATATATTTTCATTTTTCATTTTCATTTCATTTTCATGATGAATCAGACGACTTGACGGTCGTGTGCGGAGGGCTGTAGCTTCAGGAACAGCGAGCACCGGCTTTACATTACGCTCATTATTCTGACAGCCATTTTAAATTCTCGTCTCGAGGATTAAGAACAGCTATTTATTCCAGTGTTTATCATTTTATGTGACATTTGAAATTACGCGCATGAGTCTGGGACCGAGGATGCTCGTTTGAGCTCTGTGTTTGTATTCAGGGCGTTTGTTTTGTGAATTTAAAATGCTATATTAAAGTTATATGATTATTAACGGGATATTTACCGTGGTAAGGTAGGAAAAGAAAGACTAAGAAAGAGGGTAGATTGTTATGTCTGCACCTAACTTTTTAACTTTTCGACCAACCACCCGCATTATTCAGTCTTCCCGTGAACATGGTGCATGTAACTGCGCCGAAATATCGGGAGCTCATTCCACAACCTTACCACGTTAAATATCCCGTTAATAATCATATAACTTTAGTGAACAACCGTGATAGTTTAAAACAGTGTTTTAAATGCTATATTGTTAAAAGTTTGGTAAGTTTTATGGAAAAATTGTTACCACGTCACAAAATAACTTTCGTTGGTGGCAACATGGCTCTAAGAGAAATAAAGTACTATTTATATACACACGGATGTTGAATGTACTAATTACAAAATTCACGAAAAGCATGTCCGGAGTTTTATCATCATCAGCCAGAAGACGTCCACTGCTGAACATAGGCCTCCCCCTTTAACCTCCACACTGAACGACAGCCTGCCTTTTGCATCTGCCTGTCTGTTGCCGCTGGATGCCAGCGACTCCAGAGTTTACCTATATAAATTTAGATACATTGTAGAAATACCTACAGATTAATTTAAATCAGATTTTGCTAGCAACAAATTTAAAGTTTCCAATATGTAATATGTTGTAATATGTGTATGTTGTATATGTAAGAATATGTTGTTCAAATAGGTAAGTCCAACTTAAGCAAAGAGGTCGCCCGAAGAATCCAATTCGGATGGGCAGCGTTCGGGAAATTGCGTGACATCTTCTCGTCCAAGATACCACAGTGCCTCAAGACGAGGGTTTTTGACCAGTGTGTGTTGCCAGTGATGACATATGGTACTGAGACGTGGTCCTTAACTGTTGGCCTTTTGGAAAAACTCAGAGTCACTCAGCGGGCAATGGAGAGAGCTATGCTCGGAGTTTCTTTGCGCGACAAAATCCGAAACGTGGATATTCGCCAAAGAACCAGAGTCACCGACATAGCTGTTAAAATTTGCAAGTTGAAGTGGCAATGGGCAGGCCACATCGCTCGAAGAACCGATAACCGATGGGATGAAAGGTTCTTGAGTGGAGACCACGAACCGGAAAACGCAGCGTAGGTAGGCCTCCCACTAGATGGACCGACGACATAGTGAGTGTCGCTGGCATCCAATGGATGCAACAGGCAGGCTGTCCTTCAGTGTGGAGGTTAAAAGGGGAGGCCTATGTTCAGCAGTGGACGTCTTCTGGCTGATGATGATGATCCAATGTTTCAAATATATTTGTGTTTACCCCAAATTGGGTAAAGTTGTCTGTGTTCCCTAATCTGGCCCATTATCAATGTTTATTGCCACTTCCCTCGTTATAATCAGGAAACGGATAGGAATTATTCAAACACCGCGGTCGGTGGCTGGATTCATTTTGGTTATTTTTCCCTCGACTGTTTTCGGGAGTTTTCTTTGTGGCAAGTAAATGTTTGTATTGTGTTGTGCGGTATTGTATTACATTGTATTGTATCGCTAACAATACTGTTATATAAGTTTGCTTTTTGTTTGCAGCTCTGCGTTGGTAGATCAACGACGGTATTGAAATTCGTCGGTCATTATCTATCGCACTCAATACCAACTTTGTGATGATGCCGATGATGATGTTGATGATAATGATGATGATGATGTGTTCCATGTCAATTTCAACCATGGCTACTGCTTTTTACAAGCTTTTATTTAATTTCATCTGTTTCAGTTTCTGTCTGCTACTTCCCGCGGTGTTACATTTGCTGTTTGCATACTTGTCAAGTTCCGATGACAATACAATATTATGGTGATAGCAACAGCGTTTGTTCTACTATAAGATATGAACAAACAACATTAAAAAACCGGACAAGTACGAGTAAGACTTGTGCTCCAAGGGTTCCGAATGATGGAAGACAAAGAGCGCGATGCAAAAAAAACGAAAAAAAATAATTAAAGACAAACTTAACTTTGTAGTGCACAATAACGTGCTTCAATACATACCAACTACTAACTTTGTAATTGCAAAATATTTTTTTAATATGATACAACTTCAAATTAACAACTTTCAGATTTTTTTCTTTATATGTGCTGTGATACCTTGCCTTTTACCAAAATTTCATGATTCTAGGTCAACGGGATAGGTTTTGATTTCCCTGTGAAATCGCAAAATATGTGACATAAACGGTCATATCTTTTGACAGTTATTCGTTGACTTATAAATAAGATTTTTTTTACAGCTGAAAGAAACCGTAGTTTCAAGTATTTGATAAAAATTTCAATTTAAGAAAGAAAGAAAGAAAGAAAACATTTATTTTGCGCACAAAACACTACAACATCAACATTACAAAACAGAAACAACAAAGTAATAATAACAAACACCTAATAATAAAATAATAACGGTAATTTGATACCTTTATGCATCCCTGACACAAGGGGTCTTGAAAGACGGACAGACGGACAACAAAGTGATCCTATAAGGGTTCCATTTTTTCCTTTTGGGGTACAGAACCCTACAAAACTGAAATAATAATGAACAGTAAAAAAATAAATTAACCCTCAAAATAATTTTGTAAAGATCATTTAAAATTAGAAGAAAGGTAAACAAAGCCCTATTACTCGGCCTGTTAAGCAAATTCTCTTTATTTCCTTCGCTTTAGACCCCATTGATTGGTTAATTAAAAGCCGCCCATCCTTTTCATATCTCAAGGCCTCTTAAAATTAAAAGCCTCAATAAATACAAACTGGAGAGGTTCTGCTGTAACTGACGCCTTTTAACTTCCCCTTCTTGAGATTGCTCACATAGCCTTGGAATGGTTACTATTTTTTAGGGTTTAAATGGGAGTGGTGGATGTAAACGGGACCCTTTTACTAAGTTTACGCTGTCTGTCTGTCCGTCCTACTTTTTAACAGAAACGTTTTTTAAACGTATTTTTGTATTTGCTTTTATATATAAATAGTAATTCGTACATGCGTCAAACTTGGCAAGATTATAGTGCACACTCTTAAGTAGCAATAAAATATATAATGGCCAAGAACAAATTTCTGTTTAACACCAAGTTAAGCAACATCGGGTGCGGATAGTACTTGGATGGGTGGCCGCCTGGGCGTGATGTTATCTTTTTGCACTACTATTTGTTTTTTGTGGTGGCACGGGACCCTCTGTGCGTGAGCACGCCTCGCACTTGGCAGTTTTTTTTAACCCTAGACACCTAACCTTCTTCGAATCGACGAGTAGGTACTCAACAGAAATATTGTTGTCTCTTTTCGACGCGCGCGCCGATCTTAGCCTCGTCGTTTGCCAACTCAGTGTTCACCGAGCTCTCTCGGGAAGCGACGGAGTCCGGCGCGTAAGTACTTTATTTCTCGATATATTACGAAAATAGTCGTCGTTTCGACGAATGGTTAGGTTTTGCGTACTATAGTTTTATTTTAGTTTTACTATAGTTTTTGTTTTTTTTATAGTTTTCATATTTTTTTCTAAATGATAAGACTGTTATTATTTATGTTCGCCTAAGAAAAAAAGGCTATTGTGTGGCTGTTGTGTTACTTTTTTTTAATTTTAATTTGTATAAGAGTACATCTTATTTGATCTCTAAAACCATGTGCCATGTAATATAAGGTATAAAATAAATATTTCTATACCAAAATATATTTTTAGTGTTTTATTTACTAAAATAATACTTGCTTTATGTATTTAAGTAATAAAAATAACGGAAACATTTATAAATAGATAAATTAATAAGGGCTAAAAATTGCTCGTCGAATCGACGTATGGTTAGGTTTAAAGGAGTATCTTGGAAGGTTAGGTGTCTAGGGTTAAAATAGGCTTGCGTTTGTCCGTCAACTCGCCTGATATAAAGCGACGATGCAAGGTAGATGCTAATCCAGGGCGTTTAAACCTGTTAACCTGCTTACTGTGAGTACAGTGAAGTCATCGCGCACAGAAAGCTAACATTACAAATTATTCAAATCTGTTGTACACAAAGAACTTGGACCTTACCGTCTAGCAGTTCCAGTCTCCGAAGTCCTCGATCAGGTCAGTCAAAACATTCCTGGAGTAAGATCTCATGAAGACAAATAAAACGAGCCCAAGCTTGGCACGTCTAGCTCTATCCGTCTAGCAGTTCCAGTAACAGTCTCCGAAGTCCTCGATCAGGTCAGTCAAAACATTCCTGGAGTAAGATCTCATGAAGACAAATAAAACGAGCCCAAGCTTGGCACGTCTAGCTCTATCCGTCTAGCAGTTCCAGTAGCAGTCTCCGAAGTCCTCGATCAGGTCAGTCAAAACATTCCTGGAATAAGATCTCATGAAGACAAATAAAACGAGCCCAAGCTTGGCACGTCTAGCTCTATCCGTCTAGCAGTTCCAGTAACAGTCTCCGAAGTCCTCGATCAGGTCAGTCAAAACATTCCTGGAGTAAGATCTCATGAAGACAAATAAAACGAGCCCAAGCTTGGCACGTCTAGCTCTATCCGTCTAGCAGTTCCAGTAACAGTCTCCGAAGTCCTCGATCAGGTCAGTCAAAACATTCCTGGAGTAAGATCTCATGAAGACAAATGAAACGAGCCCAAGCTTGGCACGTCTAGCTCTATCCGTCTAGCAGTTCCAGTAGCAGTCTCCGAAGTCTTCGATCAGGTCAGTCAAAACATTCCTGGAGTAAGATCTCATGAAGACAAATGAAAAGAGTCCAAACTCGGCACGTCTAGCTCTTATCAGTTTGCACAGAACAATAATGACATTTTATTTATATTACACGGGAATTACTCACGTAAGATTAAGCCGGTCACTCTGACTATAGTTTCAACCGCATTAGGCAGTCTTTTTCAAGGTGAATGCGCGCGCGCGGCTGCGTCTCGCTACGTAATCTTACGTGAGTAATTCCCGTGTAATATAAATAAAACGTGGGAAAACCTCGTCAGTTTCTATAATAAAACAATAATGACGTTTACGATTTGTTTGTATTAAAAACAAATTCTATTTTTTTTTCTTAAACTCAAGTATTTTCTATTATTAATGTGGAATAATGACTAAAGCATTTTACGATATCTATAAATCTTGAAAATGTTTTTATTCTTGGCACCGTCAAATGCACAAGACGTGTTGCCAATATCATCTATCAAGAAAAACAGATGAAACACTCAGACAAATCGGCACGACGAAGCGAGAATTTAATATATTCAACATTTGCCAGCGGCTTGAGGTCGTACACAAAATGGTTATAGTTTAATCCTTTACGGGCGCCAATAAGTAATTCTGTTATCTCTGAAACCTAGCTTTAGCCTAGTGTCAACACATCCTATGACACGATCCTTATGTTGACAAGACAGAGCCACTTGTCCCATATGTACTGAGCCACTTGTCACTGATTGTATCCTTTAGATATAAGTTTTTGTAAAGGTGTCGAATAAATTTTCTTTTCTTTTCTTTCTTTCTCTCTTTCTATATGACACTAGGTAGGTACTATATGAAGCCGTGGTAGCCCTTTTGGGAGACCGCTAGACTAGAAAGCGTGAGGTCGTGGGTTCAAACCCCGGGCCCGTACCAATGAGCTCTTTGGAGCTTATGTACGGATTTTCATACCACTGGCTTTTCGGTGAAGGAAAACATCGTGAGGAAACCTGCATACGTACGGAGAAGGAATTCAATGGCGTATGTGAATCCACCAACCCGCACTGGGCCAGCGTGGTGGATATGGCCCAATCATCCTTTCGGGGGTAGGCTAAAAGTACAGCAGTGGACTGTTAAAAGGCTGACTATGATGCTATGGTGAGGTACTATTTACAGGTTGTCGCCGGTACACTATAAAATACAAAAATACGTAATAGGGCTCCGTTAAACTTTTTTGATAAGGAATCGAAAAAAAACGATAGGTAACATATTGTCAGCTCAATTGTTTGGTAACGTATTGTTCAGATCAGTGCTTTACCACTGAATAGCTCATGCTGAAGCCGAAAAACTGTCGCTAAGCGCCTGACAGTGTGTAAGGTACTGACAGACGTGCTCAAAAAAAGCATGCTAATAAGCTTGCTTAAAATTAGCATGCTCTGCAAACTGTTCACATTTGCCAGAAATAAGCATGCTTGTTTTAAAGCATACTCCTAAATAGGCATGCTCAAAGCAAGAGCAAACATGTTCAGACGTGCTCGGATCACGCCCCTCTACCCGCGCCTCAAGTAGCATGCTCGAAAATCAAACGTCGTTTGATTTTTGAGCACGCTCTAAATAAGCATGCTCATTACATTACACACGTGCTACTAATGAGCACTTGCTCAATAAAAGCATGCTTTTGTGCTAGTAATGAGCACGTCTGTCCGTACCTTTACGGCATCTTCACTTAAAAGCTAGTTTCAGGCTAAGCTTATTCCAATAGTCAGTTTATCTCGCACAGGGCCCCGATTCTACTAAAGAAATTGTTTTTAAATTGTAATTGTTACATTTTTTTTATAATAACCTCAAAACTAACTGACACTTTAAAAAAAATTACTAGAAAAATACTACCACCTAATATTATAACTTAGTATAAAAAATAAATAAAAACTTATAAAAAAATAAATAACAATTTTGAGGCAATTATTTAAAAAATAAAATTGAAACAATTACAATTTAAAAACAATTTCTTTAGTAGAACCCCTAGTGGTAGGATTTCAATAAAAAAAAAAATGTTTTTTTCTTCTTAAAAATAATTATATCATCATCATCAGCCAGAAGACGTCCACTGCTGAACATAGGCATCCCCTTTAACCTCCACACTGAACGACAGCATGCCTTTTGCATCCACTGGATGCCCGCGACTCTTACAATGTCGTCGGTCCATCTAGTGCGAGGCCTCCCTACGCTGCGTCTTCCGGTTCGCGGTCTTCACTCCAGAACCTTTCTTCCATCGGTTATCGGTTCTTCGAGCGATGTGGCCTGCCCATTGCCACTTCAACTTGCAAATTTTAACAGCTATGTCGGTGACACTGGTCACCGAAATACCGTCTGGTAAAAATAATTATATACATACAAAGAAAACAAAAGCCTCAAACGTTTCCACTTGAAATAAACCCTACCTGTTAGTAACAGCCTAACCTTTTCCGACAAACGGCAGGCTTAGTACCTTCTTATAACTTTAAATCATTACATCTCGATGAAACCGGTCCGATCCAGTAATCTTGCGTATAAATACGGGCCATAATAGTACTACTCAATATAAAATTTACAAAGAAATAACTTCACACTGTTGTCACATTGCTGACTTAGCGATATAATATTTTTTTTTGTGATGAGAACCTTTCGGACTTCAGTCTTGTGCGAGTCCAGTCTCATCACAGCATTGTAGGTATAGACCACAAAAAATAAGTTTTATTAGAACGGCTGTCAAGTCATTTTTGTAAAAAATTTGTTGTAGCCAGTTGCACAAGAGTTGCACCCATATAAACGAAACGTCAGTCATTCGAAATCTTAGCAACTGTGATTCGGACAAAGAACTTTGAGACCTAACCCAAAAAGGTAAGATCCAAGTTCTTTGGAGGCGGAGTTCGACGCGTTGACAAAATTAAAAATGTTCAATCAAGGTTCTGTTATAATGCCTGGTGACAGATTTTCCTTCTCATTTTCGTTTTATTTACTTCTCTTTTCTATGGTATAGACCTACGACAGAACAAGAAAACATTCTAGCACAAATAAACAAGAGTGCGTGATTTGTTTGAATAAAGATGTTTGTTGATTCGGTCCCGTTTGTTTGTCCTACCGCTAAGACATGTTGGAGGCCTAACAGGCGGCCAGAACTCTGACACCAGGGGCCTTACGAACAACTGCTATTGCGGCACCAAACTAACGTTAAATCCGCTCAGTTGGAAAATCACGCGAACGCGAACCTTAACGCGCCCAGATACGGTTTGTGGTCGCGTGATTTTCTAACTGAGCGGATTTAACGTTAGTTTGGTGCTGCAATAGCAGTTGTCCGTAAGGCCCCAAGGCTTGGCACTTGGTTTATGCGACCTTACTTTTTATCTACATTTTTACAATGCAGCCTCAGGAGCTAGTCATCTGCAGTTGTTGTACTCGGTGGTAATGTAGCAAGCTTACATTCGCTAGACAAATAAAGGAATAAATTGCCGGCCTGTTGTCGCTACCAAGTTTCCCGGGCCTTATTTAATCTCACGGAAAATCCTATGTTTTCACTAGAGAAGGTCTGGATCACTAATATTATAGATGTGAAACTTCATCTGTTCATGTGTTGTGCAATAGACTCTGCATTATAAAACGTCTGTAAATGTATCATGCCAAAAACGCTATATTATGAAACGTCTGTAAATGTATCATGCCAAAAACACTATATTATGAAACGTCTGTAAATGTATCATGCCAAAAATGCTATATTATGAAACGTATGTAAATGTGTTGTACAATAGACTTTATATTTTAGTAATACGTCTGTAAATGTGCCATGCAATAAATGCTATCTTATGATACGTCTGTAAATATATTGTACAATAGACTGTATATTGTTGTGAAACGTCTGTAAATGTGTAGCATGCAATGAACTCTACATAATGAAACGTCTGTAAATGTGTGTCATGCAATAAATTCTCCATCATGACACGTCTGTAAATGTGTAGCATGCAATAAACTCTACATCATGAAACGTCTGTAAATGTGTGGCATGCAATGAACTTTGCATCATGAAACGTCTGTAAATGTGTGTCATGTAATGAACTTTACATCATAAAACGTCTGTAAATGTGTGGCATGCAATGAACTCTACACCATGAAACGTGTGTAAATATGTGGCATGTAATGAACTCTGCATCATGAAACGTCTGTAAATGTGTGGCATGCAGTAAATTCTCCATCATGACACGTCTGTAAATGTGTAGCATGCAAAACTCTACATCATGAAACGTCAGTAAATGTGTGGCATGCAATGAGCTTTGCATCATGAAACGTCTATAAATGTGTGTCATGTAATGAACTTTACATCATAAAACGTCTGTAAATGTGTGGCATGTAATAAAATCTACATCACGAAACGTCTGTAAATGTGTCATGCAATAAACTTCACGTTATCAAACGTCTGTAAATGGTGCCATGGAATTAACTCTATATTATGAAATTCAGGTATATTTTTTTTTGTTTCAGCAGAGATTGTTACAATTCAGCACCGTAACAACTTTTGGGTAGGTGGTGATGCGTTGTAATGCCAAAGATTTGATAAATGCAACATAACAAATATCAGTTTGATTGTATTGTAACTGCTAAATAAAATTGAGATCCCTCCTTAATCAAATTATTCGTCCTTTTTTTTTTTTTTTTTTTTTTTTCTTAACACGTTTTTATTTTTATTTATTTATACTTAACTTTAAGAACCTGTGATTTTCGAATGTGTTCTTTTTGAGAAGTGGTCGTTTTATGAATGTAAACAATCATTCTGGGAAGTTATTTTTCAAAGTATACATAAATTATTAAGAAATGAGACATTTTCGGAAACTACCTAGCCGTTATGAAACTGAATTTTTTTTTATTCTGAAATAAGCTGAAAATAAGTAAACTGCGAGTAAAACTGAGGAATAAAGCCAGTGAGTACCCTACCCTACTAACATAGTTTGCAGTAAAACTTGTTCCTACTTATAAGTATTGACGATGGGAGATCTTGATTACAAACTATGTTTACGTAAACTTTAGTCTAAGCTGTGTTGTTGTTATTGTTTCTCTGTGAGAGTGTATGTACATGAAGTGTCCCAAGAAATGGAAATCATCATCATCACCATCATAATCAGCCTTTTAACGGCCGGCTATCCGAGTCGCGTAGGCAACAAAACGCGCCCTCAGCCCCCGCCAAGTTATAGCGACGATGTATATTGTCGCGCTAGAGTCAGGACGCCCACGGGGGGAGTGCAACGACAAAAACGAACATAGGTCCGACCTCGATGACGCCTGGCGCGGCACTGAACGCGGCGCGCGTAAATTCTCGGGACCTTTTTACGGTTTTAATTTCACAAAAAAACTAAACTATTCACTATCAAAATTATATCCATATATTTTTTTTTTTATAAAATTGCCTTTCAATATATGCAATTTCCAGGTTGTTACGAGCTTTCATTAGAGCATAAAACGAAAAAAAATAACTAAATCGACTTTGTTTCAGATTTTTTTTGATCGAGGAAAGTTTATTCTATCGTGTTTTGAACCAAATCACAGACTCTAACACAGATGTATCTGTGACATGTATTTTTTTCCAGCTCAAATATTGTAATTTAACTGAAAAAAAGTTATTTAAAACCGTCAAATTTGGTATAAGAGGCTCTTAACAGTCCACTGCTGGACTTTTAGCCTACCCCCGAAAGGGTGATTGGGCCATATCCACCACGCTGGCCCAGTGCGGGTTGGTGGATTCACATACGCCATTGAATTCCTTCTCCGTACGTATGCAGGTTTCCTCGCGATGTTTTCCTTCACCGAAAAGCCAGTGGTATGAAAATCCGTACATAAGCTCCAAAGAGCTCATTGGTAAGGGCCCGGGGTTTGAACCCGCGACCTCACGCTTTCAAGTCTAGCGGTCTTCCAAATAGGCTACCACTGCTTTTTCAATTGGAAATGCTTCTACTTAAATATTCTGTAATTACGCAACACGCAGTTGATGCAGCGGCTCGTGCTACAAAATTCAGACAAGGTTCGAAATAGGTAAACAAAATAAACAGCTTATGTGATTAGTTAAAATAAAGCAAAGGAGTTTAGAGCTGTTGAAGAGTTCCACTATCCACCTCCTGGCTCCATCATCAGACCATCGTAACAAGAGGCTCATCAACAACGAATCCTTAGTTCGGACTAAGCTTCTAAGTCTTGAGCATAGACGCAAAGTTGCTTGTCTATACTAATATTATAAAGAGGAAAGCTTTGATTGTTTGTTTGCATTGAATAGGCTCCAAAACTACTGAACCGATTTGAAAAATTCTTTCACTGTTGGGATGATGCACTATCCCCGGTTGACATAGGCTATATATCCCGGCTTCGCCCGTGTGAAGCAGGGGCGGCCTACTAGTCAGAAATAAGGAGATCCGTAGACGAACGAAAGTCACCGACATAGCCCACCGGATTAGCAAGTTGAAGTGGCAGTGGGCAGAGCACAGCACGCAGAACAGATGGCTTATGGGGCCGAAAGGTTCTGGAATAGAGACTACGGACCGGTAAGCTCGGCGCAGCGTCAGACGTCCCCCACAAGATGGATAGATGACCTAAGAGACCGCAGTGAAATGCTGGATGCAGGCCGCTTCCAATCGGCCCTTTTGGAGATCGATGGGGGAGGCCTATATCCAGCAGTGGACGTCCTATGGCTGAAATGATGATGATGATGACATACTTAGTTACAATACATCACATCACATCATCAGCCGTTAAATGTCCACTGCTGAACAAGGCCTCCCTCTAAGAAAGGGGTGTTGCCATAATCCCCACGCTTGGCAGGCGGCTTGGGGATCGCAGTACGTTCACCGTGTACTAACAGGACGCTGCTGCCCATCCTCTGTTAAAGTCTAAAAGTTACAATACAAGTGAAGGTAAAAGAAACGTGTTAAAAATGTGATCTACGCTGGTTATCGACGTGGTTACCAACATTCTCAAATGGCACTGCACTTGTTCAAAAAATTTTTTTTATTGGCGCACCACCCGCGTGGAACATGTTCCATCTCGTGGCACAGAATAAATTATAGTACGAATACGTGTAGCCATGCCCTGTGTGGGTAACCGTACCATTTGCGTGAACATTAATCTCCAATTCAATGTTCATAATATAGCTTTTTATCTCAAATAACAAATTACAGTCCATATACTCACAAAAGAAGTAAGTAAGACCCTACAAACGCTACCATAAACTTATCTTGCGGCTTTTGCGGACGTCCCTCACTTTCCTTGATTTATTCACTGCAGCCTTGAAAAGGGTGTTTGTTATCTTCTTATGGAGACGTACATCACTTCCCTGTAATCACTCTTTTATGAAAATCTTGCCACCAATGCCCCGTATACAAAAGGATATAGTGTTAAACCACTACTAGTAAGTTTATTTGGTTGACTACAAAAATAAAATAAAAACGTAAATTCGTAAAAATCGTAAAAAGATGAATTTCGGAATTACTTTTACTATGGGACCAAATCTGAAATTGCGGAAAAAACAGCTATTCCATACATATTTTTTTCGAGTGACAATATTCGTTTTCTATGGAACAGCTGTTTACGCGATTTCACAATGCAACGCGATGAGTGCAATGACTTCCTTTTGGCTTAGTACTGTCTATATGCGTAACCCTGTAGACCTGTATAAATCTCTCACTGAGAGATTGTGCGTTTTACGCGTACACACGGAGCTCGAGAACAGATAGGCCATTACGATTTTATTCAGGAAACTCGTAATTTAAAAAGTTTGTTATTTGACTTCGGGGACTCCATTTACTTACATTTTGTAGGAGCGTATTTTTGGCATATTTCCCTAACTTTTATTCGAGTACGGAAACTTCGTAAACATAATTTGTGATGACAAGCCAGAGTATGGCGTGACGTCACTATGCTATTTAAAATTTAGAACAAGCTTGTTTTGTTGGGCACGCAGTTTTAACCGACTTCAGGAGAAGTCGGTTAAAACTGCGAAGAAGAAGTCGTTAAAACTGTAATATCGGTCAGACATAATTTTTTATTATTTGTACATTGTCCATTTTTCTATCGGACTGCCAGAGTAGGCGCGAAATGGCAACTTTAATTCTTTAAGGATTGTTCCAAAAACCCGTACAAAGCGCTTTGATTCCACTTTTATTGTGTGAGCTGCTGGCCTGTTGGATACGCTGCTTTAATGGGTTTTCCCCGATAGTTACAATCTGAGTGTCTGTTTCCTCTAGGCAAGCGTGCTCCATCGTAGATCAAAACATCGCTTAACATCAGACGAGGTGGCGGTCAAGCGCAAGCCTATTATTTAATTTAAAAAAATGTATCTAATATGAATTGAATATATTAAGAACCTAGTCCGACCCCTCCTGAAGTCAGTTAAAGAACAAAGGTTCATCATTATCAGCCAGAAGACGTCCACTGATGAAAATAGGCCTCCCCCTTTAACCTCCACACTGAACGACAGCCTGCCTTTTGCATCCACTGGATGCCCGCAACTCCCACAATGTCGTCGGTCCATCTAGTGGGAGGCCTCCCTACACAGCGTCTTCCGGTTCGTGGTCTCCACTCAAGAACCTTTCTTCCCCATCGGTTATCGGTTCTTCGAGCGATGTGGCCTGCCTATTGCCACTTCAACTTGCAAATTTTAATAGCTATGTCGGTGACTGGTTCTTTGGCAAATATCCACGTTTCGGATTCTATCGCGCAAGAAACTCCGAGCATAGCTCTCTCCATTGCCCGCTGTGTGACTCTGAGTTTTTCCAAAAGGCCAACAGTTAAGGACCACGTCTCAGTACCATGTGTCATCACTGGCAACACACACTGGTCAAAGACCCTCATCTTGAGGTATTTTGGACGAGAAGATGTCGCGCAATTTCCCGAACGCTGCCCATCCGGGTTGGATTCTTCGGGCGACCTCTTTGCCTAAGTTGGACTTACCTAACTGAACAATCTGTCCAAGATAGGGTAATGGTCAACAACTTCGAGAGTATCGTTCCCAACGACTATCGGCACGGGTTCAACATGGACATTCGAAGAACAAAGCTTACTTAGCTCAATATATAAACTTTTTGTTACTCCTAGACCTAGCTTCGTATTTAGAAACCCTGGCTTATCGCCAACAAGGTTGTCAAGCGGTTCCGTATCTCGCAAGAATCTATTCCTCCTAGATTTACATTTTCCTTGCACGCGCCAGACTCTTAGCTTGCATGCTTGCCAGCCATAACTTTAAGGGATGCCTTCAAATTCTTAAGCTACGTACAGAATATCTGCAACACTGCTTGCAGACATGCATGCAACGCGGATAATTATAAATCATCTTTGCGTGCATTGGATTCAATAGAAAAACGAGCATTATAGCTCATTGATGACGAAGTGTTGGTTAGAAAGAAACTTCAAAATCTGAACCAGCGGCGTAAAGTCGCAAGCTTGTCGGTATTGTATACGATTTTCCACGGAGAGTGTGCAACGGAACTTCACGAACTTGTTCCCATCACCTTTTCATTACCTGATGTCCAGACGAACAGCAAGGCGTCACCCTTACTTGGTCGAAATGCTTTTTATTCGCACCAAGCGTTTTGACTTCTCTTTCTTAATTAGAACAGCAAAATAATGGAACGCCTTGCCCCTGTCTGTGTTTCCGCACGTGTTTTACGTCCGGTAATGAAAAGGTGATGGGGGAACAAGTTCGTGAAGTTCCGTTGCACAATCTCCGTGGAAAATCCGATAGAATACCGACAAGCTTGCGACTTTACGCCGGTGGTTCAGACTCTGAAGTTTCTTTCCAACCAACACTTCGTCATCAATGAGCTTTACTGCCCGTTTTTCTATTGAATCCAAAGCCTCAAGCTGATACTTGGCCGAACCATCCCAAAGGTGACAACAGTACTCCAAACATGATCGGACCTGAGCTTGGTAGAGATTAAGAAGCTGCCCTGATGTAAAGTACCGCCGCACCTTCGACAAAATACCAAGTTTTTTGGCAGCTGTTTTGGCTTTGGATTCAATAAACGAGCCGAAGTTGAGGTTAACCGAGAGGTCAACACCCAAAAGCTCGAGGTGGTTACTTACCGGTAAAGAGATGCCACGGAAAGACGGGAATCGGGAATCATAAACACGGGAATCATAATCATCAGCCTGTTCCCACTGCTGAAAGACAAACCTTCTCTCAGAGAGAGGATGGCCACCATGCTGATGATACACCATGCTAGCTCAGTGCATGTCTGTGAATGTCATTATTCTTTGAACTTTTTTGAGGTTTTTGGATAATGGACATACCAGTTTTCTCACGATGTTTTACTTCACCGTTATTAAGCGATAGCATCGAACCTGCACATAATTAATAAGTCATTGTAGTAGGGCCGAGGATCCAACCGTCAGATTGTAAAGCGCACATGCTACCGCTCAGCCATCATTGTACTTTATATACGTTAATATTATTTATTTATATGCTAAGATAGGTCCTCCCACTAGATGGACCGACGACATAGTGAGAGTCGCTGGCATCCAGTGGATGCAAAAGGCGGGCTGTCGTTCAGTGTGGAGGTTAAAGGGGGAGGCCTATGTTCAGCAGTGGACGTCTTCTGGCTGATGATGATGATGATGATATGCTAAGAGGTCATACTTATCCAACCAACAAACAACACATTGGCATCCGAGGTAATGATGAAGCAGATAAACACGCAAAAGAGGCTATATCTACAGGGACAGAAATTTACATGATACCGGAAATTTCGGAAATACTGTGCATTAACCGGTACAAGATTTTTGAAAAATGGAAATTTTGAAAACAATTTCGCGTGAGAAAGGAATTTGGTATAAAATTTTGCAACAATAACCTCCTTAAACACCTGTAGGATGAAGAGACAGTGGATAGTTATGGCTCACAGGCTCCGATCCGGCACATGCCTACTAATAAGTTTAATTTTCTAATGAGGTTAGTAGAATCAGACTCCTGTGACTGTGTGTGATGTGGAAGCCTCGAGGATGTTCATCATATCCTGGTGGAGTTTACACGAACGCAGTCTGTGAGATCTGCCATGCTCACTCAATATGGTGCTAATTTCCTCGATGTCGGCGTTATTCAAAGTGTCCTGATGCGGCATAAACACTCTTTTCATAGTCCTAGTCATATTTATTTATTTCCATTGGATCACTTGGGCACGTCAACAAAACAATTCAGCCTGCGTAACATGCGCACCGCGACAAAATCTTGTCGTCACTTTTTCGAGCGAGAACGCAATAAGGCGCCTACGTTTATGTATATGCCTGTCACGCTTTGGCACGATAAAAAGAGTCAACAAAAGAAGACAATTTTTTCTAGGCCCACCGAATTTACCGTATATTAATGGGTATAACACTATAAAATTCATCGTTTTTTTTGGTACCATTCGGACGAAAGATAAGGTAAAAATGAAACCGGAATAATAATATACATAATAATATATGTGATTTTTGCCACAATTCATTCATTTCCCTTATAAAGATTTTTTTTTCACACCGGAACGTTTTTAATACGAAAAAGTATGCATGCTTAAGAATTTTTATACAAAAATAAATAGACCATATTTTACGACAGTGGCCATAGTAATCGGCTTTTGTCAATATTCCGGTTTGATCGGATATAGCTAATATTACCACTAAATTTAGAGATTATGAGGAACAAATCGACATGAGTTTCATTACTATACGGATTTAGTTTGTGGTAGGCCTATTTTTCAAACAAAGGAAATTGTCTCATTTTGTCGCGACGCGCATGGTAGCCCGGCAGGTTGTAAATAAAATAATAAAAACAACTTAATAAGCGGCTGTAAAGGAGCCTTGTCATGGAAAACATACTTCTAACTTAGTAGACTGCTTACTATGATGAACAGTTTTTTTTATTGCATTCAATTCGTTTCGTTCAGAGCCAGACAATTTCCAAACATTTTTATCTTCAGTATAATGGTTAAATTTATAATACGCCTTTTTTGTCAGATAGTGTTTAGCTATAGCTATAGCTACAAGGACAAGGACAAGAAAACTGTTTGAAATTTGAACTTCCCGCCATTTGTGAAACGTTGCACCTTAATGAAACTAGTTTAAAAAATTTCATTAGACACTATCTGACAAAAAAGGCGTATTATAAATTTAACCATTATACTGAAAATAAAAATGTTAGGCCGGGTAATTATTGTAAACGATCATGATGTTTGCGACAATTGATTATTATTCTTTACAAAATCATGTAAAGCTATTTATCTCTAATGCACATTATTACTTACATTTGTCAATAAACAATTTTTTGCTGTTTCAAACGGTTTATTGACAAATGTTAGTAATATGGTGCGTTACTAATAAATAACTGTACATGATAATGTAAAAAACACCCAACTATTGTCGCAATCGCTGTGTCATCTCAAAATAATTACCCGGCTTAGCTACAAGGACAAAAAAACTGTTTGAAATTTGAATTTCCCGTCATAGGTAAAACGTTCCACCTTAAGATCCAAGATCTCTTTAAAATGTTGTGTAGTATATATAAGTAGACGATATTGAATGTACATAATGGAGCTAACATAGACGCAAAGCGAATCAAGCCAAATAAATTAAGAATAAAAAAAAAAACAAATCTTACAATCATTCATACATACATACAAACAATACATACATGCACTCGAAAAGCATAACCCTCCTTGCGCAGTCGGATAAAACGTATAGTTTTGCATGGTGCACCACAGTATTGCACACAGTCTGTTCATGGCTTAGCCAAGATCCACGTTCATTTTTAGGTTAAACGCTTTAACCTGAGTCTTCATTTTAATAATATCAGAGCATAAAACTTTATCTAGACTGAACTCTAAGTTTCAGTGAAGTGTCTTTTTGAGTGGAAACTTTTTGAAAGTGCTTTGATAAGTTTTATGATTAGTGACCAATTTTAGTGGGTAATAAATCTTGAAATTTTCATACGATAAAGGTCCTATCGTGATCTATGATAGGCTCAATGGGACCTATTGATTGTGAAAGTTTGAAACTAAACGATCGAAGATTTGGACGTTCTGCTAATTCTTGGTACCGAAGGTCCTTAAGGAGTCGAAAGATTTAATTCTGATCAATAATTTAAGTGCGAAGTTTATTTCAAAGTCTTAGGTATCTTGAAAGCTACCTATTAGAAAAAAAACGCAAAACGAAACGAAAATTGTGTGAGTGTACTCCATCGAGATACAATACAAATAGCGTTACAATCGTGCCAAAAATGTCCGAACCAAAATTCAGCGCATGCTACGAAAAAAAAAAACGGAAAAATGAAACGGAAAATTGTGTGAGTGTACTCCATCGAGATACAATACAAATAGCGTCACAATCGTGCCAAAAAATGTCCGAACCAAAACTCAGCGCACGCTACGAATTGCACAGACTTTTTGGTTAATTACAAGGTAACCGCGATCCGACTACAACGCCGCGCGATGCCAGAGCTACGATGACATAGCGGACAACTAACGTTGAACACTATGCAAGCGATAACGTCTAATTTTGAGTAAATGTGGCATTGTGAAGTATACAATCAATACAATGTTTGTACAATGACGCTCGGACGTTTATTGACTGTTTTCACTGAGAGATTGTGACTCTATTGGAACAGTAACTCGATGCTATGAAACGTAAAATTTATGAGTGTACTCACACAATTTCCAGTCCGTTTTATCTCTACATAGTATAAATTAAAGTCGCTTTCCGCGTCTGTCTGTATTGCCGCTAACTCCTCCTAAACTACGCAACGGATTTTGATGCGGTTTTCACCATCAGTTAGATAATTTTTCACGGAAGGTTTATATATACATATATAATCTACACCCGTAAATTTACATAGGCTTCATACGTAATTTACACCCGTGCGAAGCCGGGCGGGCGGGTCGCTAGTTAATAATAATAGGTCTGCTTTATTTTGCTATTTAATTTTGCAAACTATGTTTTTTTTAAAATAAAATAAATTATTTTTCTATTCACTTTTAGAATAAACTAGCTGCACCCCATGGTTCACACGCGTGGATTCATCATCAGCCAAAAGACGTCCACTGCTGAACATAGGCCTTTCCATTAACCTCCACACTGAACGACAGCCTGCGATTTGCATCCACTGGATGCCAGCGAGTCTCACTATGTCGTCGGTCCATCTAGTGGGAGGCCTACCTACGCTGCGTCTTCCGGTTCGTGGTCTCCACTCAAGAACCTTTCTTCCCCAACGGTTATCGGTTCTTCGAGTGATGTGGCCTGCCTATTGCCACTTCAACTTGCAAATTTTATAAGCTTTGTCGGTGATTCTTGTTCTTTGGCGAATATCCACGTTCTGGATTCTATCGCGCAAAGAAACTCCGAGCATAGCTCTCTCCATTGCCCGCTGTGTGACTATGAGTTTTTCTAAAAGGCCAACAGTCAAGGACCACGTCTCGGCGTGGATTACTTCTTATAAAATCAGCTATCTGCCAATTGAAGACTTGTCAAAAACGGTCTAGACACCATCCATAGAAAACAAACATAAATACATACACACATCGCCTTTTAAATGTAAGGAAAAAGAAGATAGCGATACACCACGTCTCAGCGCAATAGCCGGAAAACAAAAACATTTTCATTACATTCCGACTGTTTCCACTGAATAACTTGACATAACAATATCCTGATAAATGCACGTCCGTAACGTAACGTTTGGAATAACAACCTTATTTCCCGACAGGTGATTGGCAGCTCTGCAGGATTAAAGTATATTTTATACGACGGATTAAACGTTGTATAAATAGAGACAGAAGTCCAACTTTATTAAACTACCAGTAGGCCTATATATAGCCTATGTCAACCGGGGATAGTGAAGCATCCCAACAATGAAAGAATTTTTCAAATCGGTTTAGTAGTTTCGGAGCCTATTCAATACAAACAAACAAACAATCAAATCTTTGCTCTTTATAATATTAGTATAGATATAGATGAATTGAAACCTAAAATCTAAACCTCTTTTCAAATGTTTATCGGGTAGGTCCCGTAATATTATATTTAGGATAAAATAGGTACCGATACAGTCAGTGTTATGTGTCGTGGTGACAACCCTGCGATTTTGCAACCCTGATCAAGTGAAGGTAGAAGAACAAAACTCCCAGTCTTCTCACCGGACTCACAGTTTACAGTCAGCTCGTGCGAAAGGTACATATTTTTACCTAAATATAATTAAACCGATGTATGGTAAGTCCCGATAAACATTTAAAACATGTGTTCAAATCGCGAAACTTTAAACATTACTATCTTATACTTATAGATTTTTTTTTTTTGTAAATAAGTAAGTCGAATCAGAAATGAGGAGAACCGTAGACGAAGAAAAAAAAAGTTGGCTCTAGGGACGCCCAGCAGATGTGAATCATCAAAATCACCACAGAGAAGTAGTATGGTATACAGGGTGTAAGGGGAACACTCTCGAAGCCAAAAGAAGGTAATTGTACTCATCATTATGAACCACTTTTAGTGTGGGACCAACCCTGAAATCACGAAGAAAAAATCTGCTGTTTCATACGTATTATCGAGTGTCAATGACCGTTTTCTATAGAACAGCAGATATTTTTTTCGCGATTTCAGGGTTGGTCCTATAGTAAAAGTTGTTCGTAATGATGAGTACAATTACCTTCTTTTGGCATCGAGAGTGTTCCCCTTACATCCTATATATACGCTCACGCACACACAAGGGGTCGTGAACGGTGGCGTGGCAGGAGTATGACGGCATAAGAGAGCGTCATGACGATGGCTGTCACGGCAAACGAGTCGGTTTTACTGCCAAGGCACGCCAATAGATGTTTCACAACAATAACTGTAAAATGTGAAGCCCCTTTGAAGAAAAATTGTAAAACATTATTAACACAAACGTTTTATTTCTAAATATAGAAAATAGGTCTACGTTTGGCCGCCAAGTCTCCTCACTCTCACTCCAAACGTTTATGAAATTTAAACTGCATTTCGCTTACGCTTTTTAGTTTATTATTTCCTTGTTCGTATATAATTACGTTTTTTACTGGCCATTTTCCACTGTGATGGATGATGCTCATACATATTGTAGCGGGGCGGGACGGCAAAAGGAAATTGAAAATAATAATTTTGTTTATTTAATAAAATAGACACCGAAATGGGGATAATCAGCAAGGGAGAGATCAAGAGACTGTTTTGAGAGTTCCGGAAAGTGAGACATTTGCTTGAAATAACTAGTTTAGGCTGTTTATATATCAGATCAGACAAATAAGGGAGATATGGATAAGTGACGTGGTGGTGAATACAATACAATAATATGTCATCAAACTGACCCGATAATGGAGCCGGGAGGTTTTTTCTAATTATTCAATTATATATATTTTTTATCGGGTTTGCTACCGACAGACACCTTGCCCAAATTTAAATAAATTTGTTTGGACTATTATAAATTTTATAATATATACATTTATTGGAGTTAATATACTCATATTTGTACTTCAATGAAAAAAAAAAACTATTTTAGTTTATCCCATATTTCTCAATTTTCCGGGCAACTTTACTGATTTTTCTTTCGCTAAAACCCCCACTTAGTCTCATTTGCCAAGTCGAGCGCGAAGCCACCACTGCCGTACCATCCTTTACTGGAACCAATTCACCGCATTTTCAGGCCCCTATTTGAGAACCTCTGGATAAGAAAGAAAGAAAAACATTTATTTTGCGCACAAAACACCAAACAAAACATTACAAAACAGAAACAACAAAGTATTAATAACAATAATAATAATACATGTTAAGTTGTCGCTGTAGTGTCCAGTGCGACAAAAAAGGGCAGTGCTCAGCTATAATGCTACAGATTTCTCTGCAGCGCTGATTTTCAGCACTGACCTTCTGAGACGCACGGAACTACAAATAGAATTTTTGAAAAACGTTCGTAATATGAATTACTTACAATAAACACACAAATAACATGGACAACACATCCGAAAATATAAATAAACAAAACACGAGGGGAAGTATATAATGTATATATAACCACGAGGAGAAAGATAAATAATATTTTATGTATATTAATGTTATAATTATGTTAGACTAGATAGAGTGGAGTGCAAACAAAGGTATTATAATTATAGAAGATGACACTATGCTGGAGGAATAAAAAAATATAATAAACTAAAGTAATAAGACCAATTTCTGCGGTCTGGTGACCGCAGAAATGTTCGTCATCCTATAAAATCACACTTAAAATAAAAAAATCAAGTCTGTAGATCATTTAGTTCCGAAGTTAAGCGAATGCAAAGTTTCGCATTTATGACACTCACTCACTCACTCACTCATGATCATCAGAATAGAACTAGTACTTCCCATAAACTCAGAGAGCTGAAATTTGGTACAGAGTTAGGGTTGTGTGGCAATTTTCCATCGTCAATGGGTAGCGGGTCTGGCGACAGATAAGTGCAATGGTGTCATGGAGCACCTGGTTTTGTCTCTTTGCGTACCTTTCAACGGCCAAGTCACACAACATTAAATGATAAAGAAATTGCAGTAAGGAACCTTAGACTTGGCACGGCTTTGTCTAGATTTCATTACTTTTTAGAGATAAACAAGCAGCTCCATCGAGACTTGGCTTGTTTTTTACAGAATGTTTTGGTGGGATATTGTTTACACGGGAATTACTCACGTACGATTAAGCAAGTTATTCAAGACTAACGGTCCGCCCCAGCTTCGCACGGGTATAGATTATAGCCTATGTCACTCGGGGATAGTGTAGCTTCCCGTCAGTGAAAGAATTTTCAAATCGGTTCAGTAGTTTCGGAGCCTATTCAATGCAAAAAACAAACAAACAATCAAATCTTTCCTCTTTATAATATTACTAGTAGGCCACCCCTGCTTCGCACGGGCGAAGCCAGGATATAGAGCCTATGTCAACCGGGGATAGTGCAGCATCCCAACAGTGAAAGAATTTTTCAAATCGGTTCAGTAGTTTCGGAGCCTATTCAATGCAAACAAACAAACAAACAATCAAATCTTTCCTCTTTATAATATTAGTATAGATATAGATATAGTAAGTGCGTGTAGTCCGTGTAGTATTCCCGTGTAATATAAATAAAATGTATGAAAACCACATCAGTTTAATCATTAGGTCTACTCCCTACTCATTTGGACTTTTGTTTACTCTCTATTTGAACTTACCCGTATTGTACTTCAGGGAACTCAGACCGGAGCTTGTAGCGTTGGCGAAGTTATGCCACGTTCAGTTGATCAGATTTTGGGTGGGACGTTCTCGTTTGTTCTACTGCGGACGACTAACCTTCACACTGCTCCTGGTGCGACGAATATGAACCATATTTTTTTTTATTACCAAAAACATTTTGAAATTTTCGGGAGATTTGAAATTTGTATTAGACGCACAATTTGACAGGCCATATATGAACTACCGAATGGGCTTTTCTTTGCAGTCCGGTGCTTTTTCTGGAAGACGCAGCGTAGGTAGGCCTCCCACTAGATGGACCGACGACATAGTGAGAGTCGCTGGCTTCCAGTGGATGCAAAAGGCAGGCTGTCGTTCAGTGTGGAGGTTAAAGGGGGAGGCCTATGTTCAGCAGTGGACGTCTTCTGGCTGATGATGATGATGATGATGATGATGGGCTTTTCTTTGCAGTAACTGTAATTACTTGTGTTGCGTCTTTGTAGGGTTGAACACATTGAACTGCGCCAATTTTTTTACACCCGATGTAAAACACGGTAGCGCTCAGCTCTCTAGCAGCAACCGTTCAAATTCATCACCATCATTTCAGCCATAGGACGTCCACTGCTGAACATAGGCCTCCCCCATCGATCTCCAAAAGGGCCGGTTGGAAGCGGCCTGCATCCAGCATTTCCTTGCCGTTCAAATTACTACGAATTAATGTTACGTAGAAATGTGAATGCCAATAAAAACAAGACAAAATGTGTTTACATTTACAAGTAAAACCACGAAGCACAACCTAGCTTAAGTAAAGCATTTACATCGTCCATCTCGCGTTAAGTCCGTTCTCCGAGTCGTAGCTTACCAGATTAAGCTTTTTTTGGTAAATAACGCAAAAAGTGACGCCTTAATGGGCCTTATCGAGCGTTAAACAGAGCTCGTTTTTTCGGTTTATAACCTTTGTGGTTAGTAAATATGTTTGAAACAAAGTTATTATTTTCAGTTCAGTTAACAAGTACCTATTTAACTTGACTAATGTATTTTACCCTAAGCGGTCGTTACTTAAACCTGCAAAAATGTTAGCTAAATTGATGGTAAATGGTGCTTAAAAGTAAAAAAAAAACTTTTAACAAAACAAAGTGGAGGTGGCTAGATCTGGTGGTAGACGATCTCATGCTGCTCTCTCAAGCAGTTTGCAGTTCAAAGTTGCTAGTCTATCGGTTTTATATCGGATACATTTCGGAGAGTGTGCATTGGATTTGTTTGATCTAACTCCTGCCTAGTTTTCTATTGTACTGCCAGAGTCGGCATGAAAAGGCGACACCGCTTCATTGTTGATACTTCGAAAACCATCTTAGATATTTTTACCAATTTGTTTTATAATAACGCAGAGAAAATATGAAATGTTCTTCTGCATAATTATTAAAAAAAAACTGACGACAGTTTATCTACAATATGTACCTATAAATACTTTTTTTTGATTGCATGCTTAAAAACATGACTTCCATAATAATTGTAACTGGGCAAGTGCCTTTATTAACTAAACAAAATACAAGCTTAAACGAAAACTATAAATACAGTTAGGCTGCCCATAGACCGTTGAAGGTCTAAAGACAATCGAAATGCTCAAGCCCACTACCAGTTGGCAGCGTACCCAGCATGCTGGCGGCATTACCACGTTGAATGGCAATGCTTATGCGTTGAGCCAGAAACACGCCAGCATTTTGGTTACGCGTCGCATTAACCAGGCGCTCTGAATTTTTTTTGAAAATGAGTTGAGCTCCCGGTCCCCAAGGGCCCAATCTCTAATAAATACTCAGCAGTCATTAAACATCCACTACTGGACACAAGAAGAGGAGGACTCCTAAAGAGGAGTGTTGCCATAATCCCCACGCTAGGCAGGCGGCTTGGGGATCGCAGTACGTTCACCGTGCACTAATAGGACGCTGCTGCCCATCCTCCGGTGGTTCTGGTCGCAGTTTTAGGACAGACTCGGGTCACAAATACTTAAATACTTAATAGTTACTTACTAATTTATAATTTATGATGATATAAAGCTTAATTTGTGGAATCATATTTCAAATATCGTCGAACGCCGATATCCAGGCGCGGCTAATATAGAAAGAATTTTTCCTCATGCCAAAAATAGCTTTTTAACATTCCTTTAGTGATTCGAAAAATGAGCCTCATCGAGAGATGCGGAATGGAAAAATATTGGAATCTTGATGAGCATATTAGAATATCGAATTTTGTACGGCGGAGAAACTTTGACGAAGATAATATGTGCGTTGAAATATATATTTACTAGAGCTAATTTCTTTGATACTTCTGGTTGTATTTATTGTTTATCAAAACTCAAAAAAAAGTTTGGTCCAGGTATAAATTAAAATTTTGAACAAAAACTAAAAAAAATGGCTTGCTACGTGTCGCAGTTTTTTGTAGTAAATTTCTCACGAATCTTTATTAGGTTACCTACATTTCGAGTGTGCTTCGAATCTGCATGATCTAATTCCCTTCTGCCCATTTTTCTTTCGGACTGCCAGAGCGGGTACGATAAATCGACACCGCTTTATGGTTGATAATTTGAGAACCCGTACGAAGCGCTTTGATTCCACTTTTATTGTGCAAATTACTAGCGTGTGGAATGCGCTGCCTGAATTGGTGGTCCCTGATTGTTATAATCTGGGTGTCTTCAAATCAAGAGTGAATCGGTTTCTTCTAGGAAAGCGTGTTCCATCGTAGACCGCATCATCGCTTAACATCAGACGATTTGGCGGCCAAACGCAAGCCGATTATAAAATTTAAAAGAAAGACAAACAAAATATTTTTACTCCAATTTTAGCAAAAGCTTCAGCTAAAGCTTTTTAATTAATTTGAAATGTGGCTTCGTTTAGAAGGGAAAAAACAAAAATGCTTTCGCGTAAATTTAGGAAGTAACATAATAATATTATGTAAAAACGAAACGATTGACCGAACCCCGACTGTCAAGTAAATGAAGGTCCCAAAGCTATTTACATTTCAATCACTACCCGAGCCCATGGGACTATGCATATTATTGTATTTATTGAGCTTCCCATAATGGCCATAAAGATATAAACTGCTTTTACGGTGCGGACCTTTTTTAATCTCGCAATATATGCGCGGATGTCATTCACGATTATTTTAAACTGACTGCCTCGGGAGAATTTGATTTTTATGGCGACACGTCGCTTTTTTCAGAACTATGGGTTATTTATTCATCTTTTTCGTAAAACACATGCAGTTTCGCTAGGACAGACTGTTGAAACTCTAAACATTTGTTCCATCATCGTTGTACACAGTTTATGCAATAAAATTTACTTTTACTTTTACTTCTTATATGACATGTATTGGTATCAAATTGCAAACGTACAGTAGCCAAATTGGTAAAGCATGGTCACACCCGAAAAGAGCTACACAAGGTTAAATTCATCGTAAATTAATTTGCAAGGGTTGACAGGGAATTGAAACCAAAATAATCACTTTGCGGTACTTTCACGTACAAAATCATTTTTCGGATCTTCTCAACAAATTGGCGATACCTGAAGTATTAATTAACGTAAGGGACATTTTTTCCAAAATGAGTTCTTCTTTCGAGTCGATGCTTCATGAATTATTATTTTGTTTTCAAATTAAGTTTTTAGACTAAAATTTTGCCACCTCAATGGCACTCTCCGTGGCTTCATTCAGATCGTCTATAGTGTGCAAGTTGTAGAACACGCTGCATAGTCCACCAAGTGTGACATTGTCTGAGGGTTCACACCACAAATGTATTCGGTATCAGAACCCTTTATATAACCCCACTTTGCCATGTTATCCCGACTGCGGCCCACTTGGGACCGAAGTTGGTTCAGGGTTTTCATGGCTTGAGGAGAGCTCTTCAGCAGGGAAAATGCAATATGGAGGTGGACTGTGCATTCCTTCCCACATGGCAAGTCGAGTGTCTTCGGGGTGACCTTCCAAAGCTATGAACGATGCCACACTGGGCAAAATGAGTTAAATGTGGGGTATTAAGTAGGCACTTATCTTGTTAGTGCTGAAATTAAAATCAACTACCCAATGTTTCCCTGGGTCAGGAGAGTATCCTTTTCACTATTACGACTTGGATTTTTTTAACTCCTGAAACTAAAAACGGAAACACAATTTGCAAATAATTTTTTGAAGATAGAAAACCGTCTGCATTTCAAGTTACCTTGCCTGGTAAGAAATTGCAAGTAGTTTGCATGCAGGTGTTACGCTACACGTCCTCGCCATTTGAGCGCCATTTTAAAAGTGCAATCGCGACGAACTGCGACCAGCTACGTGATTCTAGCCAGGGATTTGAATTAGTTCGGCCTTTTGGAAATAATGAAGTTTGCTTGGTTTTTGTATATGCTAGAAATTGGACTTTAAGTATATCATTTTTACACACTTGTCATATACGTGGTTTTCACACATTTTATTTATATTACACGGGAATTACTCACGTAAGATTAAGCCGGTTACTCCAACTATAGTTTCAATCGCATTAGACGGTCTTTTTCAAGGTGAATCCACGCGCGCGGCTGCGTCTCGCTTTGCTTTTTTGGTTTGCTTTGCGTTGAGTGGTCGTTGCATTGTGGTTATATCGGGAGCTCATTCCACAACCTTACTACGGTAAATATCCCGTAAATAATCATATGACTTTAGTGAATTTGTGGAATTTTGTGTTGAAAGAAAGAAAGAAAACATTTATTTTGCGCACAAAACACTACAACATCAACATTACAAAACAGAAACAACAAAGTAATAATAACAATAATAATAATGCATGTTAAGTTGTCGCTGTAGTGTCCAGTGCGACAACAAAGGGCAGTGCTCAGCGATAATGCTACAGATTTCTCTGCAGCGCTGATTTTCAGCACTGACCTTCTAAGACGCACGGAACTACAAAATTAAATAGATTTTTTGAAAAACGTTAGTTTTTCATTGTGTTTCATTCGTTGTTGGATATATTGTCCTTTTTTTCTTGGATACTGCACTATTGGGTATTGTACTTTTCTTTTTACAAGCTTTTATTTAAGCTGTAATTTAAGGGCAGGACACATGGCCAGACGTACTGATGGGAAGTGGTGTATAACAACAGAAACCACGTAGCGGCCGAGACTAGGTCGGCGGAACCCGGGACGACTGAGGATGAGGTGGACTGACAACATCAAAAATACTGTCGGGAACAAGTGGATGCGAATAGCGAGAGATCGGGGAGAGTGGCATAAACAAAGGGTTAAGGATACTATACCCAGCAGTAGGTCACTCAGGGCTGATGACGATAATGATGATTAAAGAAAGAAAATATTTATCCACGAAAAAAAAAAAATATTAAATATTTATTCATTTAGTCAGAGATTGCGACGAAAAAAATTCGTCGTCGTAATGACGAGTGTATACGTATTTATAAATAGTCCAATAAACAATAAGTACTCCAATAAGCTGTAATGGGAAGCTCTAACAAAAACTAAATAAGAACTGTAGGTAATAACCACTCTCACGGGGAACTATATCCCTAATGCCTTATTGTATCTAACAAGTTTCCGACATTTCCTTTTATCACTGCTTAGGGTTCTGTAGGCCAATAAGAAACAATAGTACATAGTAAGGTAAGATAAATCGTAGATCATCAATTCTGTTCATGTACCTACACTAGATCTTTTGAACGATGACTGAAAGACCTTTGTGGACCAATCAATAAAAAAAGAAAAAAAGACGAGTCGTGACAATACTTTTCCTAAATCGACGGTGAAAATTTCAAATTTGTTAAGTGGCATGTTGCTGTTTTGACAAAGAGTCCCTTGCCACATAAATTGCCACCGTAATCATCGTCTACGTGGTAAACGCTGTACCTAATCAAAAAAAATATTATAATAAATTATACCGTTTTTAAGCCAAAAAACCCAACATTTTTGACCCAAAAATGTCCAGCGATATCTTATTAATATGCATTATGCCTTTCATCCGTATTTTTTTTAACTGGCAAGTGCCTATTAACAAGCTAACTAACACTTCAAAAACAGTAGAACTGTCCATTGTTGAAGCTCTAAACACAATCCACATGCACTGAAAATCGATGTAAGGCCAGGAACTTCAAAAATTGGATACCAACTATCACCACACTAACCACTGCCAAAGAAGGACTTTGTGGAGTAAATCTAGCATGGACATACAATATTGGAACGGAGCCGAAATTACACGAATATTTTCTAAAAATGGTTCCATTTTGTAAGAAAAGAGGGCCTTGCACAATCTGCAGTTAAGATAACTTAATCGAGTTGGCTTCGTGCCTCGTTGATAGCTAATCAATAAGAATGACTATCAAGAATCAGGAAAATTCGCGCTGGCAGCCTATTTCGGAATATTATAAGGTCACGTTTCCGACGCCTTGGGGAAGGCAATGTCAGTTAAGCAGTTATAAGTTAGAAAATGTTAGTTACATTTTACTGAAGTCGATTAACTGTACCAAGCACAAGGTCAGTCGTGCGTCGAGTACTGGGGCTTTACGGCCAACTGCTAACACGGTACCAAACTAACGTTAAATGACCTTTGGAATGGATCAGATAAGTACCAGCTTGGAGCATTGGAGTCTATTGAGAAACGTGCCAAGAGGCTCATCAGCAATAAATCCTTAGTTCGGACTAAGCTTCTTAGTCTTGAATATAGGCGCAAAGTTGCTAGTCTATAGTTTTTTATCAGATACATTTCGGAGAGAGTGCATCGGATTTGCATGATCTAATTCCCTCCCACTCATTTTTCTATCGGACTATCAGAGTGGGCACGAAAAATTTACACCACTTTATGGTAGATATTCCGAAAACCCGTACGAAGCGCTATGATTTCACTTTTATAGTCTGTCAAATGCACTGCCTGAATGGGTGTTCTCCGATTGTTACAACTTGGGTTTCTTCAATACCAAGTACCAGATGACTGATCACTGTAACAATCACACCAACATACCACCCAAACAACCAACACTCGACTCTAAACACACCCAAACACACAGATACACACACTCACGTTCATACGCACACATACATTTAAAAAAAAAAAAAAACTTATCACACACATACACTTAATTGACATAGAATATTAGTAATTTACCAGCACTTTATTGTATTGTATTATATTGTTGTGTACTATTGTATATTATATATGTAAGCAAAATGTATTATAATTGTACCTTTAATTTTTTTTGACAACGTACCTATTATGGTTAATGTTATCAACACCGTTGTTATCTCAAACCTAATTTAAGTTCACCTCTGCGGGGAAGACAGTCATGCCCAGAGTTGGGAACTGTGACCTCACGACACAGGTTATCCTAGTGTGGGGGACAGTGTTCCATTATGGTACATAGGTAATTGTCTATTCTAACCTCTCTTCTTACAACATTTGTACCCATATACCTACCTAATTAAGATCTTTATGTACCTATAGCCCTTTAATGAATAATAAACGTTTTTGTATTTTTTTGTATTTGTAATACGCATTCAAAACTACGTGAATTTCTTGTCAGAACGTCGTGCTGAAAACATCCGTTTTAAAAAGAAACAATGACTTCTTGCAGTGTTAAGAACTGTAAAAACAACACAAAAGTATATAAGAAGGATGGAATATTTCCACACTTAAGTATTTATATTATCACTTATTTTGATGAATTACACGACACGAACTTCGACTACGCACACATGTGTTCGCGGTAGTCCCTCTGTATTTTTATTTGCTCTGAGCAACAAAACAAAGTCAAAATCGCGTCAAGCGAGAAGCGGTACGTATAAACAATCGCATTAAGAGATCATCCCCTTGCAAAATATCCAGAGATCGTGTCATATTTCTTATCCCGCGTATCTGGGTTAACGCATGGTCTACCCTGATAGAAAATCACAGATACTTACTTTTATAAATTTCGAAACAGTGAATGATTATTACCGTAGGCTTTTTAACGAGCTATGGAGAGGGCTATGCTCGGGGTTTCTCTACGAAATCGAATCAGAAATGAGGAGATCTGTAGACGAACCTAAGTCACCTACATAGCCCACCGGATTAGCAAGTTGAAGTGGCAGTGGGTAGGGCACATATCACGCAGAACAGATGACCGATGGGGCCGAAAGGTTCTTGAATGGAGACCATGGACCGGTAAGCACAGCGTAGGACGTCCACCCACAAGGTGGACAGGTGACCTAAAAGAGACCGCAGGAAAACGCTGAATGTAGGCCACTTCCAACTGGCCCTTTTGGAGATCGATAGGCTTATGTCCAGCAGTGGACGTCCTATGGCTGAAACGATGATGATGATGATGGTAAAAATAGATATATACTTACACAAATCGTCTTTTACGTATATTTATAAATTAAAAATAATAATAAATATTTCGGGACATTTTTCACACACGGTCATCTGACCCCAAACTAAGCAAAGCTTGTGATATGGCTGCCAGAGACTGATATACATACATATATAGTTTTAAATACATACATAAATAGATATTAACACCCAGATATAGAACAAACACAAATGTTCATCACATAAATGTTTGTCCTAGGTGGGAATCGAACCCACGCCCCCAAGCGCAGAAGGCAGGTTCACTACCAACTGGACCAACGGGCTATCTATATAAAAAACCCTGTCCGGTAGGTTATTCTTGTTTGGAGAAATGTCTCTGTATTATTCAGTATTGGTACACAAATATCGGTATCGTATCGTTGTTTTCCTGTTACGTCACGGATTACTGCACTTGACGTATTGGACGGAATGACAGCTCTGATATATCTATGTCAACCTTTATTACACGTGTGACAGACTCATAATGATGATTGCATGCATGATTGACTGGGTACCGTTTCACATACCATTATTATTATTATAATTTTATTAATGAACACCAACATGATGTACGTCCTTGCTTTACATGACGGAGACAAGGCACAAGAAGTAAACTAAACGCCACCACAATTATAGGTGCAGACTACATGCTATTAAAAAACCAGAGTTAGTTTTTGGAATATAAGTTAGTACATTATACATAAAAAAAAACAATTAATTTTTGACTGAATAAAGGAATCTATGAAAAAGAGATAAACATTACTTATTACAGCAGTTTGATAGTTTGCTACGAATATATAGTTTGAACCTACCCACGCCACCAGCGAATAAGTCCACTACATCATCTCGACTCCCTGGCTAGTCTGTTAAGGGTCCTGTATACCCTCTGCAGCTTTCTCTCTCGCACATTTTCACATTATTGAAGATATAAAATCAATGAGTGTGAATTTCCAAAAAGTAACAAAATCATGTCATGGTGTCTATCGTAACATTACAAACAAAGAAATTGACAATTTGATACATTTTAATTTGACACAGTAAAATGGTAACAAGTGATTTTTATTTCTCGTGTCATTTTATTCCGTCAAATTACAAGATATCGAAGCAAACATTTCTTTGTTTGTAATGTTACGACCACCATGACGTTTTTACCATGATGTTTTTATGTTGACACCATGACATGATTTTGTTACTTTTTGGAAATTCACACTCATTGATTTTATATTTTTTTTTTTTATATTTCTTCAATAATGTGAAAATGTGCGAGCGAGAAAGCTGCAGAGGGTATACAGGACCCTTAACAAGGGCATTTACCAGCATACATGTTTCTCCGAACATGCAGGCTTGAATGGTTACTAATTCGAATGGTATTTCAATAACATTTAACAGAATTTTCTAAGGGGAAAAAGTGAAATTCCCAATTCGGACCAGTGGGGTGTAATAATAGAGACGTTATAGGCGAACAACACGGCTCCAAAAACTGACTAAACGCAGCATATATCTACTTACCTACGCATGTATATGTGCATTTTGTGAAATTAAGGAAAGAATATGAAAGAGTTTACGCTATATCTGTTGTTAAATACAAAAATCTAATTTGTTGTGGACAGTGCGTGCCTGAGAGACGGCTGAACGAAGTCGGGCAGCCAGTCTTGTATTCTTGTCTGCTAGTCTGTGGAATTCGCTGCCTGAATGGGTTTTCCCCGTTGGTTACAATCTGGGTGTCTTCAAGTCGAGAGTGAATCGGTTTCTTCTAGGCAAGCGTGCTCCATCGTAGACCGCATCGTCGCTTAACATCAGGCGAGATGGCGGCCAAGCGCAAGCCTATTTACTATTAAAAAAAAAAATCGTCTATTCAATATGGTGGCGGGCACAACCTATCTACAGGTAAATATCTTGGATTCGGACCGTATATTTTTATGCATGTCCAAGATTCGTAAACCACTTTATCTGATTTTTATCTATCACGTAGAAAAACTTTCCGAGGTGTTCCCACAACAATTCCATAAACTTTGGCTAAGTAAAACATTGTTTTAAACTATCACGGTTGTTCACTAAAGTTATAACTTTAGTGAACTACCGTAAATAAACATATATGTTTATTTACGGGATATTTACCGTGGTAAGGTTGTGGAATGAGCTCCTGATATTTCGGCGCAGTTACATGCACCATGTTCACGGGAAGACTGGTCTTTAAGTGAATGCTGAATTACATCTCTATATACACGTCTCTATATATATTGGAAACTGCCTTATTCGTAAAAACTAATCCAGACTTATTCCCGGCAATATCTGGCTTAGCGGTAAGAAATCATAGAGACCAAAACAGATGTCGTAATCGCCCATCTAAAACCACCTTAATGAACCACAGTATAATCTGTATGGGACCGACCATCTACAATACTATACCGATTTCAATAAGGGATCTAAAATATAATCAATTTAAAACAAAACTAAAAAAACTTTTAGTCGAGAAATGTTATTACAAAGTTAGTGATTTTATAAATGATAAATTTTAGTAATGACTGCAGTAGGTCAATTTGTTTATCATACAATTATAGTAATGTCTATCTGTTGACTATTTAAATTAATAACATCATACTTGAACTTTTGAAATTATTTCGACAGTTATTTTAATTAATACTTTTTTATATAAATAATTCTTACGGTATTTTTATACCATCTCTCTAGATTTGTACGCCTACAAACTAGGCAAAACATGATACAAAGTGACTAATATTTTAACCCACCTATTGTGCATGCGTTTTTAAATGTGTGTATGATTTACTCGTGTTTTGTGCAAATAAATAATCTTTATCTTTATCTTATCTTTATCATCAGTAGTTTTTGAACCAGCCTTATAATACGAATATTGTTGGACCGCCTGTTGATTTGGCAATAGCAATAGATTTGTTAGAGCTTACTACTTTTGAAGTCGGTTGTTATAGATAATTATTTTGGCTTTGAACTCGTGTAGCACTACGAATGGCTAAGCGCTACCGTACTTCTGATATCGTATTGATTTACAAAGACATGTCATCTATGTCCCGTACGAAGCGCTTTGATTCCACATTTATTATGCGTACTGCTAGTCTGTGGAATTCGCTGCCTGAATGGGTGTTCCCCGATGGTTACAATCTGGGCGTCTTCAAATCACGAGTGAATCGGTTCCTTCTAGGCAAGCGTGCTCCAACGTAGACCGCATCATCGCTTAACATCAGGCGTGATGGTGGTCAAACGCAAGCCTACCATTTATTTAAAAAAAAATATTAAAAAAATGTATATTGGAGGTCGAGTACATAGCTCACTGAAAAAAGGGGTTTTCTGTAAAGTCGGTTTACGGACGATAATGTAACGTGATAACGCTTAGGCCGATGTGCCTCTCTCTCGCTTGTTCCGCGCTCTCGCTTGCACGCGCGGCTCAGGCAGAACGTGGCAATTTTTCGTGCGTGCAGCCGGCGTACATCGATTTATAAGACGTTATCCCGTCAAAAGTTTTAAAATTGAGAACCTCTTTTTAAAGTCGGTTTAAAATAAATTGTAAATCCATGTACGAACTATGTATTCACCGTTTTTCTACCTATCTTTTCATTAGAATGATTCCTAAGTTAGTCGCAGTTAACACAAACCTGGTATCAAGATCTTTACTTGGATCCCAAATCTCTGTTAATCAAGCGACTTTAATAATTAATCAGATAATTACGAGTTGAAATTACGCCCTTAGCATACCGTCGCAATTGCTAGCGACTTCACTGCGATTGATATTTTCTCATTTTCTCAAAAGTAAGATCGCCCCCGGACCCGATGGTGCGACGAGCTAGGGAGGTTTAAAAAGTTGGTCGGTGCTGGCCTAGGATGGAGACTAGTGGAAGGAATTGGGGAGACCTTTGCCCAGTAGTGGGACAATACAGGCTAACATAAAAAATAGGCAGTCATGGGGACTGCCAACGGTAGTGAAAACTTAAAACTCAGTCTGAGGCAACACGTCATTGGTGACACGGACTCATTAGCATGTCGGTGACGCGAACTTATAAGTTTTGCCATTATAAAAATCGCTCAACCCGGCTAAATTGTCATGACATTTAGGCGTGGGCGAGACGGGCTGGACATGTTTGTTGTAATATGGATATTTATTAAACATGTAAGAAAAACTACACACAGCTGTCTGGACGGGAGGGTTGCTGTCATCGTTCGCAAGCGGATTGCGTCTGGCTGCGGCGATGTGCTAAGGCCGTTAACAATGCTGCGGCGTTCGCCTTTTGATGTCGGTGTGGGCATAGATTAGTAATAGTTATACCTTTGTGGCTTTGGGTATGATTAGATGGTTAGGTAGGTATGGGTGTCTTCCGTGATTTTGTATTTTGCCTTAAGGCGCGGTCTGATCACGATTTCAAATTCGTTTTTCACCCGCTCACGCCATGATCTATTTGCTATCTTCTAAGGCTTTGTTTAAAGTCGTAAATCGTATATCATCGTAATCGTATATTTGATGATGATGATGACTTTGTGCTTGTGTTAATATTATTTTGAGCGTTTTTATTTAATTTATCAAAATATATAAATGAATTTCAACAATTAACTGGTTAAAGTTTTAAAAGACTAGTCTGGCTATACAATTCGTACAAAAAAATATGTTGTTGTCGCTGAAAATTCAGAGTTCTTCAATTGAGAAGCTATTTTTATTTTGCAATTTGTAATATGTTATTTTAAGAGTCTAGACAATTTTTCAAAATTTTATTCGGTTAACATTATTACCAAGGAGTTTTTTCTACTTGTAGTAATTTTTTTTATCCGATCAGCTAATTTTGTCACGTCACACAAAGCGTTTAAAAACACTTCTTTTGGTTAGTTTTGCGATTGTACCGCGTCTTAAGATATTAACTGTAATCTACATGATATCATCATCTTATTATAACTTATTACTTACTTATTCAAAAAAAGTTTAATTATTATTTTAATGACAGAAGGACACGTTTTTCACTTCATAGATCGGTACAGGGTCCTTATTATAAACTAGCGGTCCGCCCCAGCTTCGCACGGGTATAGATTATAGCCTATGTCACCCGGGGATAGTGTAGCTTCCCGTCAGTGAAAGAATTTTTTCAAATTGGTTCAGTAGTTTCGGAGCATATTCAAAGCAAACAAACAAACAAACAAACAATCAAATCTTTCCTCTTTATAATATTAGTATAGACTAGCCAACCTGACAGACCTGACGTCCTGTCTTAGTACTGTCAAACACGCAAAGTCAAAATTGTAAATCTAATTTGTTTACACCTTGGGTTACATTATTGGAGTTTTAGTAAGAATCCCTAATTTTTTAGAAAATATAATATAGCCTATGTTTCCCGCGGATAGTGTAGATTCCCAACAGTTAAAGAATTTTTCAAATCGGTTCAGTAGTTTCGGAGCCTATTCAATGCAAACAAACAAACAATCAAATCTTTTCTCTTTATAATATTAGTATAGATACAGAAGTCTCACTGCAACGATAAGTTTAATACATTTACCATCAAGGCATTGCATTTTATTCTGCAGTAAAAGAAGTCCATAAAACAATGTGCACAGAGAAGCATCTGCCACGAAGACTCCGTAAATGGGACACTAAAAAGAAGGAAAAAGCACTTCCACCGTTTTTGCTTGGCTGTCGAAGAATATCCAGATTACGTTCTCGTTACCCGTTTTCATTAAACCACGGCACATATGATTTCTTTATTAATTTTATGAGTTTGATCCCTTGAGATCTTAATCTCTGATCTGAGTGTCTTCAAATCACGAGTGAATGCTGATTCTTCTAGGCAAGCGTGCTCCAATGTAGACCGCATCATCGGTTAACATCAAGGCGAGAAGGTGGTAAAATTCAAAGCTATTATTTATTTTAAAAAAAACTATAAATATTGTATACCCTTTTTATTTATATTACACGGGAATTACTCACGTAAGATTAAGCCGGTTACTCCGACTATAGTTTCAACCTTACGTGAGTAATTCCCGTGTAATATAAATAAAATGTGTGAAAACCATGTCATTTTCTATAATAAAAATTGTATTACCTTGTTTAATGTTTCGAAGACCATGCCCATAAATATGTTCAAGATCCGAAAGTGACGTGTCGGTGCGATAGGTTAAAGTTTTTTCCACCTGTACTTCTCCCAACAGAAGCCAGGGATTTTGCCAAGCTGAACATGTTGGTTACGCAGTTTTCATTAAATTGGCTAGATTAGATAGCCATAATTATGCACTATTATCTAAAGAATAATAAAACATGAATCACTACACAAAGAAACCAAGTACATTCGCAAAATTTAAGCCATTCAAATGGTGTCACATATGGCTCCAAAAAAATATATAAAAATTACCACAACAAATCAGAAAAGCAGCATAAGAGTTATGGTGTGACATTCCACAGGTAATCCATTAATTTTCTTGCCGTAAGCTACAAAGCGAATTTACAGTTTACGTTTTGAGAAGGCGTTGTTTGGAAACCTACCTTCTCTGAGTAGAGTTATTCTAAGGTTTCCTATGTTTTTATCAAAATTTTAAGGTTTGAGTCGTTTTGCGACTAAGTCATGTCTGCGTGGTGGTAGTCACTTTCTAGAACTCAAAATCAATTGGCTAGCTACCACTCACTAATTCAAAGTCTGTTGCGAAGCACCTAATGGTGTGCTCCAGCAGCCATCTTTGAAAGCCAGTTCCAACTGTGTTTAACATCTTCGATTACGTTGTCACTTAACATTAGGCAAGATGAAGTCAAATGCCTCGCCTGTCAAAAGAATACATTTCGTACATTTCGGAGAGTGTGCATCGGATCTGCACGATCTAATTCCCTCCTGCCCATTTTTCTATCGGACTGCCAGAGTGGGCACGAAAAATGGTTGATATTCCGAAAACCCGTACGAAGCGCTTTGATTCCACATTTATTGTGCGAACTGCTAGTCTGTGGAATGCGTTGTCTGAATGGGTGTTCCCCGATGGTAACAATCTGGGTGTCTTCAAATCACAAGTAAATCGGTTTCTTCTAGGCAAGCGTGCTCCAACGTAGACCGCATCATCGCTTAACATCAGGCGAAATGGTGGTCAAAAGCAAGCGTATTATTTATAAAAAAACACCAATAAGAGAGTATCAGAAATAATTTATTATCTGTGAATAAAGGTACAAAAATGAATGGCGTGATGGTGGTCAAAAGGAAGCCTATTAAAATTAAAAAAAAAAAAAAATACAAAATCATTTATTTCATCCTAAAGTTTCCGCACTGCATAGAAATTGCCATTTTTTTTCATTAATTTCTACTTAATTATTTACACAGCAGATTAAAGTGTGAAAGTTATAAGATATGAAAAAAATATAACACGAATGAATTAGAATAATAAAATTGTTACAATATTTATTTCATGACTTTGAATTTAACATGGTATAAACAGTTTAATAAAACACAGGATACGTTTGATGCGTGAAAAATACCTTTGGATCTTAGTAAAGCCAGAACCTGAGCTTTATTTTCCAGTGCAATGGAAACAGAGGCAAGTGCAGTCGCTCCGCATATCAGCGTCTATTTGCAGCCGCGCGAGCTAATGAAACTTATGGAATCCAGTAATTGGTAATTAATCAGACTCATTTGATTCATAAATAAATAAATATCTGGGACATTTTTGCACACACGGTCATCTGACCCCAAACTAAGCTAAGCTTGTAATATGGCTGCCAGAAACTGATATACGTACATATATATTTTTAAATACATACTTAAATAGATATTAACACCCAGACATAGAACAAACACAAATGTTCATCACACAAAATGTTTGTCCTAGATGGGAATCGAACCCACGCCCCCAAGCACAGAAGATAGGTTCCCTACCAACTGAGCCACCGGGGCAGTCAAAACATCATCGCATCACATCATTAGCCAGTAAACGTCCACTGCTGAACAAAGGCATCCTTCTGCAGATCAGATTTCAAGTAATCTAAAGATTGCCTGAAAATTTCAGTAAAATCCAGCCGTTTCGGAGTCCATAGGGAATATACATACATATAAACATCGCCTCAACGATAGTATAGTATGAGAAATCTTTGCATCACCTTGTATTCACATGTGTAGATAGATTTTAGTAAAGCTATCTGAAATAGTAATAGATGAAATTTGTCGATACCAGGATAGCAGAAACGATGGAGAGGTACTTCACTCTAAATTCACAAAGAGTGTGATCACGGGTCGCAAGGAGGAAAACCTCTTCAGAGTTTATGAAATCCTGGTACTTGGATATGGTTAAAAAACGATGCTGTCGTTTTTTTTAAGTAGTTTCCAACTCTAATGTGGGTTTAGAGGTAAATGCGAATTACCCATGCACCCACAAGTGGGTGAAGCCGGTGGGTGGACGGGGCATGACTCTTATTATTTAAGATTTAGAACGAAAGATTAAAATCCTTAAACATAGAAGAAAGTCAGCGAAATAGTGACAAAGCATAGGTACGGTTAGCACAACATTCGACCGCATCGTCACATTGCCTAACCATTATACTAACGCATAATACGACAAAAAAAAATGTAGCTCTACTAGATTTACCCATAATAAATCATAATAAACTAGGCAACACTTTCAAACCAACGCACTCGTGTTGTAAAGAGATTGATGTGAAACTCGACGAAGCTTCAAAACACAAAAGCGAAAAATGGTACTGGGGAAAAAAGCTCAATAGACGTGAACGTGATACATTTTTAATTAAAAGAATCACTTGCGACCGTTAGAGAGTAACCGACTCTATTTTTGGTGGTAGAGAGGTGCTGGACCCGGGTATGTCTTAAAACTGAGACCAGAACCACCGGAGGATGGGCAGCAACGTCCTATTAGTACACGGTAAACGTCCTGCGATCCCCAAGCCGCTTGCCAAGCGTGGGGATTATGGCAACACCCCTCTCAAGAGGGAACCCTTTGTTCAACAGATGATGATGTGTGATGTCCAGTGAGTCGCGGACATCCAGTGGATGCAAAAGGCAGGCTGTCGTTCAGTGTGGAGGTTAAAGGGGGAGGCCTATGCTCAGCAGTGGACATCTTCTGGCTGATGATGATGATTTGTGATGGGTGATGTGAGAGGTGTTATTAGTTTAATGCCTGTCTGTCTATGTGTGTCTAAATTATGTGGTACGGATCCCTCGAACCCGACTCACACTTGGCCGGTTTTTTGACTTGTAATTCCAAGTATAGCTTGTGATGTATATCAGTATTTGTATTTATAATACGGTTATAATAAAGTCATAAAAAATCTAAACCAAAAAAAAAACAGCACAAAACAAAATTAATTTATTGCCACTTGAATGAAAATATGGTTCAATCAATTGCATTAATAAAAGCGTAATAAAGGGTGTTCACGGAGCTCGATACTGGCAAAATTCATTAACTATGAAATTCATATGAAATTTTCATTGGAATTTCACAGAGTGATGTATTTCCGCAGTCGCGGATGGTTTTTTTCTTTTACCGGAAATTGGATTTCAGCAACGCGCTCGACTTGAGATGCAAGGATCTTGAAAATAATAAATCTTTGTTGTAAGTTTAGCTATAAATATTTGCTTCTTTAAGTAAACTCAGGTTTTATGTCTTTTTAGGGTTTCATACCTCAAAAGGAAATAAACCGGCCAAGTGCGAGTCAAGCTTGCGCACTGAGGGTTCCCTACCACCACAAAATACAATAATTATCAATATAAAAAACCGACTTCAAAATTAGTAAGATAAAGCATTTCAATCCGGTTAAAAGATAAAGAAGTCATCCAGGTAAGAAATTACTAGTTATAACTTGGTCATCATCATCAGCCAGAAGACGTCCACTGCTGAACATAGGCCTCCCCCCTTAACCTCCACACTGAACGACAGCCTGCCTTTTGCATCCACTGGATGCCAGCGACTCTCACTATGTCGTCGGTCCATCTAGTGGAAGGCCTACCTACGCTGCGTCTTCCGGTTCGTGGTCTCCACTCAAGAACCTTTCTTCCCCATCGGTTATCGGTTCTTCGAGCGATGTGGCCTGCCCATTGCCACTTCAACTTGCAAATTTTAACAGCTATGTCGGTGACTCTGGTTCTTTGGCGAATATTCACGTTTCGGATTTTATCGCGCAAAGAAACTCCGAGGATAGCTCTTTCCATTGCCCGCACTGTAACCTCTACACTGAAGTTATAACTTGGTAATAAACTAAAATTTGACACCGAGTCACACTTGGCCATTATTTATTATTTGTTGTAATACTTTAAAGTGTGTACTATAATCGTGCCTAGTTTGACGCTTGTACGTATTGTCGTTTTTACATTAGAGCTAATACAAAGTACGTTAAAAAAATACGTTTGTTGTATGGAAAACCACCCCCCCCCCCCCTCCCTTTCTTTCTTACTTTTTGACATTTTTATTATTTCTTAATAGTTAATCCGCCATAACATTACATATAGCCCGTTGGTCCAGTTGGTAGTGAACCTGCCTTCTGAGCTTAGGGGCGTGGGTTCGATTCCCACCTAGGACAAACATTTGTGTGATGAACATTTGTGTTTGTTCTATATCTGGGTGTTAATATCTATTTAAGTATGTATTTAAACCTATATATGTATGTATATCAGTCTCTGGCAGCTATATCACAAGCTTTGCTTAGTTTGGGGTCAGATGACCGTGTGTGCAAAAATGTCCCGAATATTTATTTATTTATTTTATATTCTGTGAAAATTTTAATTGTGCAGCGGTCCATCCACAAGATGGATAGACGACCTAAAAGAAACCGCAGGGAAACGCTGGATGCAGGTTGCTTCCAACTGGCCCTTTTAGAGGTCGTTGAGGGAGGCATATGTCCAGCAGTGGATGTCCTAGGGCTGAAATGATAATGATGATTATTACGCATTTATAATTAAAAATACTATTTAGGAAAATATTACAATGAGACATGTTTTTTTCACGTTGGCACCAGAACTCTATCCACAACTTTATCATCATCATCATTTCAGCCATAGGACGTCCACTGCTGGACATAGGCCTCCCCCATCGATCTCCAAAAGGGACGGCTAACATTGTCATGGTAAATAGGAAAAACTGTAGGAATGCTTCGTAAGTACATAAATAAATAAACCATATTAAACTACCTGATGTATGGTACTGAGCCTGTAACTGTTGGTCTTTTGCAAAAACTCAGAGTCACTCAGCGGGCAATGGAGAGAGCTATGCTCGGAGTTTCTTTGCGCGATAAAATCCGAAACGTGGACATTCGCCAAAGAACCAGAGTCACCGACATAGCTGTTAAAATTTGCAAGTTGAAGTGGCAATGGGCAGGCCACATCGCTCGAAGAACCGATAACCGATGGAGAAGAAAGGTTCTGGAGTGGAGACCACGAACCGGAAGACGCAGCGTAGGGAGGCCTCCCACTAGATGGACCGACGACATTTTAAGAGCCGCGGGCATCCAGTGGATGCAAAAGACTAATGATTAAACTACCAATAGGTACATACTGTAAGCGCAAACAGCGAGCGTAATTCTAAACATTATTATTGAAACCCTTGTGGGTAGATCTGAAGTGTTTGCGCCGTTTGAACCTCCATTTGTAGAACAAACTTTAAAACCCCGCTTGGTGCATCAGCTGCTAAAACCGCAACGAGAAACTCCGTACGAATTACATAACTTTCGAGTTATAGCTTATCCGGGTAGAGACGTATTTTTGAGCGCTTGTATGACTACAATTATTGATACAATACTTATTTTTTTTTTACTGCTAACCTTTTGAAAAATCTCTAGAGTCGCACAGCAAGCAATGGTGATAGCTATGTTCACGGTTTGTTTGCGTGATAGAATCCGGAACAAGGATATTCGCCAAATAATCACAGTCAGATGTACTACAATCGTGCCAAGTTTAACGCCTGTACGTATTATCGTTTAAACATTAGAGCTTTTTTTTTAATATATAGTTGATAGGCTGCGCTTGGCCGCCATTTAAAAAATACGTTTGTTGTATGGATGGTAATTGCCCCCTTTAGTTTTTAGTTTTTTATTACATCAGCAGCCATCAAACGTCCACTACTGGACAAAGGCCTCCCTCTTAAAGAAGGGTGTTGCCATAATCCCCACGCTTGGCAAGCGGTGGGATCGCAGTACGTTCACTGTGTACTAATAGGATGCTGCTGCCCATCCTCCGGTGGTTCTGGTCGCAGTTTTAGGACATACCCGGGTCCCTACCGGGTACTTTTTTATTATTTGTTACTTAATCCGCCATAACGTTACATATTCTGTGAAAATTTCAACTGTTCGAACCGTAATAGATATATTACGGTTCGAAAAATATAGCGGTAGGTAGGACAGATGGACGGACAGACAGGCAGACATCGTAGGCTCAACACTGTTTTAAACTATCACGGTGGTTCACTAAAGTTATACGATTATTTACGGGATATTTACCGTGGTAAGGTTGTGGAATGAGCTCCCGATATTTCGGTGCAGTTACATGCATCATGTTGACGGGAAGACTAGTCTTCGTAGTTCGTAAAATCGGGAGCTCATTCCACAACCTTACCACGGTAAATATCCCGTAAATAATCATATAACTTTATCGTAGGCTCAGTAATAGGGTTCGTTTTTACCCTTTGGGTACGGAACCCTAAAAAGAACATCACTTTTGTCATAATTTTTTGGACGCTAAAAAGAAGTACGCATACGCAAGTAATATCTCTTTATTGTTGTATAAAAATGTTCTAAACTAAAAGTATCATTATCTTCTCGATGCTTGAACTTTTACTATCGTCAAAAGAAAACATTAGCAAAATATTTATGAGAAAAACTTGTCGCAACTTGGTCCCCAGACGAGCGAGTCTGTGTCAGCCATCTGGTGTAAAGCCACAACTGTCGTATACCTATATCGTCAATTGTCCTAGATTTTGCTCAAGTTTATCTGCTAGTTTCGCCTCTGTTGCCTAGGAAATAGATTTCACTAATCTGTGCTGATTGTCTCAGCGAATGAGAACGAAACTGTAGAGCATGTGCTGTGGCATTGTGAAACCACAGAAGAAACTAGAAATCGCAACCGGGTTGCATGGGGCACCGCTGCCTCTTTCATCCACGTTGCCGCAACAGCTAGACTGCTTTTCATCATCAGTACTTATACTACCATCTACGCCACTGGAGCTACTGTGCCAGCGCCCCAGAGCCTCACTCCGATATTTCATGGAGTTGGGTTGGCTCGGGTAGGTGCTGGTAAGGGGAAATGCACAATACACCCCAAGCGGGACGTCAGTGCAGGACTTATCGCCCCCATCTCGAAAAAGAATAGTCTCAGCGATGGTGTGGTGGCCAAGTGGTAGCTTATGTGTATTACAATCTGACGGCAGCAGGTTCGATTCTTGGCTCTGCACCAATGACTTATTTAGTGCTTAAATAAATTATGAGCACTTTCGATACGATCTCTACCAACGAGAGACCCAACGTGTCTCCAGGTGTTGAGCGGAGATGTTCGGTGAGTTTGGGATCGTCGACAATTCTAACAACTCTACGCTGCAATAAATCAAGAGGCTCAAGTTGATACTCGGGTGTTTCATTCCAAAGATGGGAGCAGAATTCCATTCTGAGGTTGGACCTACGCTTTGTAAAGCAAAAGCCCTGCTGTTCGTAGACAGATACAACGATAAGTAATTCCCTGTTTCCTGGCAGAACAGACAATAACCCACTGAGACACCTTTATCTAGTAGACCTTAAGCACATCTAATTGTATGAAAACCCACCGTACCGCATTTTTTAGAGTTCTGTACCCGAAGGGTAAAAACGGGTCCCCATTACTAAGCCTACGCCGTCTGTCCGTCCTACCTTTAAACGGCTGTATCTTTCGAATCGTAATAGATAGCCAGTTGAAATTTTCACAGAATTTCTAATGTTGCGGCAGATTAACTTAAAAAAAAAGTAAAAACGATAGGGACTGAACCCCCCAGGGGGGAGGGGTGGTTATTTTCACCGAACTTACATAAGTTAATAACTAAAAAATGTTAATATATTTTATTAGAAAATATTTATATTTTAAAAAATAAGCAAATAAAGGCATGGACGAGTTTGTCCATGGTAAAAAAAAAAAAAAAAAAAAAAAAAAAAAAAACGAGATAGAATGATTAAAGTTTTGTGCATCGGATCTGCATAACCTAATTCCCTCCTGCACATTTTTCTGTAGGACTGCCAGATCAGGCACAAAAAATTAACACCGCTTTATGGTTGATATTCCGAAAACTCGTACGAAGGGCTTTGATTTAACTTTTATTGTGCGAACTGCTAGTCTGTGGAATGCGCTGCCTGAATGGGTGTTCCCCATAGTTACAATCTATGTCTTAAAATCACGAGTGAATCGGTTTCTTCTAGGCAAGCGTGCTCCACCGTACACCGCATCATCGCTTTACATCAGGTGAGATGGCGGTCAAACGCAAGCTTATTATTAAATAAAAATTATTAGTCTAAAATTCAGTAGCAGGATTTGGCCCAAACTAACAAGGCAAATTAAAAGCTTGTAAAATCTTGTTGAGCCGTCTGTTGCTGCATGAAAGAGAAACAAATAAATATATATTCTAACATTTAGTATAGATGTTCCTTTTGTTAGAATTTGATAATCTGTGCGATATCTATGTAAACGCAATGCAATCTGTAAGTTTGTGTTATCTGTAGTTGACAAATGTTGTTCGCTCTCTTCACTCCTAATCGCTATCCTATAAGGACGTATAATTCGTGTGCTCCTCCATTAAATATATTACTTGAATAAATCTACGTAAATCCATCTAAGCTGGTATTATTTATATCCATAAACATCACCTTTAGCCTGTTAGCTAATTGAGGATTTACGTTTCTCCATGTGAAATGCTAAGCCAACTTATACAGAAAATAGTAGGAAACCACTGCTCGGGTGATTTTGTCAACCGTAAAGCAGCTCCGTTTTGCCGCAGGTCTAACATTCTCGTGAATCTAGGCATGAATTTAGGCCCCAGGCTCCATGATGTGATTGTGCCATTTAGGTAATCCCGGAGCTGTATACGGAAATAGTGAAATTTACCTACTCAATGACACTGAATATACTGTTACTAAAACTAATGTTATTAAGTATTGTAACCGTTGCTTTTAAGTAATCTAACCTAATTAAAATTAACCACAGAATAATAAAGAGTACAGTCACTGTCACTTGATTTACAAAGCGTACAAGACCGTTTGTCAAATAGTATAGCCTATAAAGAGTTTACCATGTCCCTAGTACATTAAAATAGTATCATCATCATCATCATCATCAGCCAGAAGACGTCCACTGCTGAACATAGGCCTCCCCCTTTAACCTCCACACTGAACGACAGCCTGCCTTTTGCATCCACTGGATGCCGGCGACTCAAATAAATAAAATATCCTGCCAAAAATATAATAGGTTTGGATGACATTGGCATCGATTTTGATGTAGTAATCTAAATTTAACAGCTCTAAAATTGTTGCCATCCTCCTCTTACATATTAAAATGAAAAGAGAGGCAGATCATTTTAGTCCTGTCAGATTGGTTAGTGAGACAGAATCGACGCCAATGAATGGTTAACTAACCATGCATTCTGTGAAAATCATCATCATCAGCCAGAAGTCGTCCGTAGGTAGGTAGGTAGGACCGACGACATAGTGAGAGTCGCTGGCATCCAGTGGATGCAAAAGGCAGGCTGTCGTTCAGTGTGGAGGTTAAAGGGGGAGGCCTATGTTCAGCAGTGGACGTCTTCTGGCTGATGATGATGATTCTGTGAAAATTTCAACTGGCTATTTATTATGGTTCGAAAGATACAACCGTTAAAAGGTAGGACAGCCAGACAGACGGACAGACAGACATCGTAGGCTTGGTATACACCCTCTGGTTATGCAAAATTTCAGCTCAAACGGTTAGGCATAACTGTTTCAAAATTCAGCGTACTAGTCGACATAATAATAATTAGAATTTTTAGAAAAAAAGAACCGACTTCATGACTATACCTACATTTACAAACTGACACAAAAAAGTAGAAAATATTGTTTAATATTACGACTGAAATACTTTGTATCCATGGTCGAGAAAAATTTAACGAAAAACAACAGGGCCCGGTCGCCATGGAGACACTTTGTTTTTTTGAAGTTCTGTTGTAGAAACAGTTCCTCTATGTTTGCTGTTCAGTTGACAGCGTCGCTAGTGGAGAGCAAAGTATGAAATTCACCAAGAAATAACTGTAGTTCAAATTTTGCCCACCTTAACAGCTAAGTTGGTGGCACTGTGCAATGTTTACATTGTACATTGAATTCGGTACTTACTGTCATGTTTTTGTAGAGTTTTCAAAAAGCGCTGAATCAATCTCGATAAAAAAAATATGGGACCACCTATGAGATAAGACCTACCAACCAAACAAAGAATCATCAAAAACAATTCTAAATTGGCGGAGTAATCGCGTAACAAACAAGCATTAAAAAAAACATACAGTCGAATTGATAACCGCCTCTTTTTGGAAGTTGGTTAAAAGGTTAAATAAAAGCTTGTCAAATAGTGGAAAATCACGCCTCGTTTCTGGTGCTCACAATAAATCCAATTTAGGCATAACTATATTTACCTATGAAATTTCACTTTTTCGTGGGAAATTACGTTAATTATACAAACGAGAGCCGACAAGATGAGCTCTACTTTTACTAAAGGAACCTAATTATTTAACGGACCTTCAGAAAACTTTCAAGCAAGAAGAAAAATTTAACTTACTTAATAATTTCGTTAAAACTTTCTCTTATTTGGCTGAAATGTTGGCAATGAAAACCTGAGATTTTTTCGGTAATAAAATGTGAAATTAGTGGAGTTCTGAGAAACTAATATTTTACTGAAAATTTTAATAAATATGCGGAGAAAAAAACTTGTAGCCTTAATAAAAAAACATTAACAAAACTTTATAGATAATATTCTGGTATTGCTTATTTAACACAAATAAATAATAATATATATAACTGATAGTTGTATATTTATTTGTGTGTGTAAAAACTAATTAAAATTCTGTGTCTTCATAACAATGTCTATTTTAGTTTGCAACTAATTTAGACTTCTAATAATTATATTTGTAAGTATGTATGTTTTTGCCTTAAAACGTTTGATCAGTTATTGAAAAAGAAACCACACTTTTATAAATTAACTAAAATAAATCTTCATGAGTAGGAAAAATATTTGATATGAAAAGTATTTGATATGAAAATTTGTTTGAACTCAAACCTTTGAAATTTGTTTTTAATAAATCCAACAATCATCAATCAATTCTAATATTCTCTTGAATCTGGCATGTATAAGTAATACGCTGACACAGTGGATATGAGAACAGTAGGAAAACTTGAATGAAACAAATACTTTTTTAAATAAAAAAAAATAAAAAATATGAAATAAAATTAAAAAAAATGATCATTGCTCTACCATCTCATTATCGCTTAGAAACATAATAATACCACAGAAAATATATTAGGTAATACTAGTATTAAGTGACACTGACAGTCACACTAACGCTGTAGATACGCCTATCTATTTTAGGGTAGCTAGTCAGGTTAGCAAAAACTGGACCAAAAAAAATAATTGTGCGTGGAGCGCGGAAGAAGTAATACTTCAACAAGGAACCCTAAAATTATAACTAGGGCAAAAATATCAACAATTTAAAAACATGCTTTTCTCGAGATTCGAACCTAGCTCCTTTTCAATCCATTAGCGACACCATTACACTACCGGATCTGCTAGTCGCAGCGCGAAAAAAGGATACGCATTTCGCAACCATACGAGAGAGAAAAATTCCCCCTACATGGTAACGTTAAACGTTTAACGCAACTTTGTTGCAAGTCACATAAGAACTTCTAAAATACTATATTTTTGTTTGTTTGCTTACTGTCGGTAGTTTTACTTTTTAACCGACTTCCAAAAAGAGGTGGTTATTAATTCGTCTGTATGTTTTTTTTAAATGTATGTTTGTTACGCGATTACTCCGCCAATTTAGAATTGTTTTTGATGATTCTTTTTTTGGTTGGTAGGTCTTATCTCATAGGTGGTCCCATAATTTTTTTATCGCCATTGATTCAGCGCTTTTTGAAAAATCTACAAAAACATGACAATAATTAACGAATTCAATGTACAATGTAAACATTGTACAGTGCCACCAACTTAGCTGTTAAGGTGGGCAAAATTGAACTACAGTTATTTCTTGGTGAATCTCATACTTTGTTCTCCACTAGCGACGCTGTCAAACATAGAGGAACTGTTCCTACAACAGAACTTCAAAAAAACAAAGAAGTGTCTCCATGGCGACCGGACCCTGTTGTTTTTCGTTAAATTTTTCATGTAATTTTTTTTCCATACAAAGTATTTAAGTCGTAATATTAAACAATATTTTCTACTTTTTAGTGTCAGTTTGTAAATGTAGGTATAGTCATGAAGTCGGTTCTTTTTTTTTCTAAAAATTCTAATTATATTATTTCGCTACGTGATTATTGTGTGGTGTTTCTTAGTACATAGCACGTGTGCTTCAAATAAATTTATCTGGTCCATTTTCATCAATAATATTGCAAACAAGATCCATCATGAAAGTCCCTAGTGATTTTCTTTTGTAAGTCGTTAAGTACATAAGGCTTGTTCTACATTTACTTGTAGCAGAAGTTGTTTGCAGAAGCTAGCAGAATTTAAGGGCAATAAAGCCCGTCTAAAATGATTAAACGCCCGTAGTGTCCTATTACAATATACAGCCAAGGGCGGATCTAGTTTTTTTAAATAATTAATAGGCTTGCGTTTGACCACTATCACGCCTAATGTTAAGCGATGATGCGGTCTACGTTGTAGCACGCTTGCCTAGAAGAAACCAATTTAGTCGTGATTTGAAGACATAGATTGTAACCAGCTTTGGTGCCAGAGGGGACACACAGTCGTAGTCAAGTCACAAGAGGTTATAATAAAAAAAAAAAAAAATTAGTGGTCCAACTAGGTTCTGGACCCAGCCCAGGGGGGGGGGGGGGTGGTCATGACCTAAAATGCATTAAAATGAATGCTGATTCAAGCATTTATTTTCTGTAACAGCTGCAATAACATTGTGAAAATTCAGCTATTCAAAATGCGATTGGAGTTGTCAGAGCAAATTAATGCTTGGACCGAGTTTAGTGTATCTATACTAATACTTGTTTTAAATGTTTATCGGGACTTATCACGTAATATGTACCTTTCGCTCGACAATCAAAACATGAACATAAACAACATGAACACACACACACACACACACACATTTGAACATGTGTTCAAATCGCGAAAGTTTAAAAATTACTATACTATACTAATATTATAATGAGGAAAGATTTGATTGTTTGTTTGTTTGTTTGCATTGAATAGGCGAAAAAAACTGAACCGATTTGAAAAATTATTTCACTGTTGGGAAGCTACACTATTCCCGGATAACATAGGTTATATTATATTTTCAAAAAATATAGGGATCCTTACTAAAACTCCAATAATGTAACCCAAGGTGTAAAAATAAGATTGAAAATTTTAACTTTACGTGTTTGACTGTTCTACGACAGGACAACGTCTGTCAGGTCAGTTAGTATTCTATAAGATTAATGCCAATGCTAGCGGAATCTCACAGAAAAGCAAACACTCGGTTTGATTCGTAGTATATTATTAGTTGCAGAAATGTATTGTATGAAGTAGCCAAAATAAAAGTGTATGACGGGCTTAATCCAACTAGCCTGCTTCTTTTGTATGCTCCCAGGCGCTATGGTATGAATAATGTAATTGATTCTAATGTCTATTAAATTTACAGTTGACTTAAATAAACCGGCCAAGTGCAAGTCAGGCTCTGCACTGAGGGTTCCTTACCACCACAAATACCACAATATACAATAAGGTTGTCCAAGTAACCGAATTACCAGTTACTATAATCGCCTTGCAATCGTCGGAGTAATTTGCTACGCAGTTTGCTACAGGCGCTCGTGTATAATAACTTGGTAATGAACAGAAATTCGTCACTAACTCGCATTTGGCCATTATTTATTTATAATTGTTGTTATACTTTAGAGTTTAAAGTGTGAACTACAATCGTGCCAAGTTTGACGCTTGTACGTATTATCGTTTTTACATTAGAGCTAATACAAAAATACGTTAAAAAATACGTTTGTTGTAAAGGGACCCTTGTTGTTTCATTTTTACTTTTTGACTTGTTTATTATTTTTTAGTTAATCCGCCGTAACGTTACATATTCTGTGAAAATTTCATCTGTCTATCTATTAGGTTTCGAAAGATATAGCCGTTAATAGGTAGGACAGACAGACGGGTGGACAGACAGACATCGTAGGCTAAGTAATAGGATCCCGGTTTTACCCTTTGGGAACGGAACCCTAAAAAGGATTCTGCATTACTCTCTAGAGTAAAAGATTTGTCTTGTAAAGTAGTCTGGGTAAGTTTTAATAGAGTTTTGTGTGTTTTTAGGGTTCCATACCCAAAGGGTAATAACATTGCATATTCTATGAAAATTTCATCTGGCTACCTTTATGGTTCGAAAGATTCACCCGTTTATAGCTAGGACAGACGGATAGACGGACAGACGGACAGACGGACAGACGGACAGACATCGTAGGCTTAGTAATAGGGTCCCGTTTTTACTCTTTGGGTACGGAACCCTAAAATGGACGGCAAGTTCGTCTTCAAGGTGAGTTTGACTAGAAGTATCACCTGATTTAGGCCTGTTATGATCGCTCCTGCTACGCGACCTTTCCACTTGTTTGTCTGTGTCTGTCTGTCTTAGGGGTTTCTTTTAAGCAAGGTGCTCCATCGTAGACCGTATCATAGCATTAAATCAGGCGACAAAAGCCCATTACCTAATTGCAACAAAAAAATACAGGATATTTACATTTTTCTTTGGTAGTTTACCTCTGGAATATTTAATTGATTGGTAACCACAGTCGTCAGAAACTCCGGCCTGGTGTTTTAATTTCACGCCTCAATAGGTTCATGTTTATTTTGTTTGTGCCGCTCCGAAATAGGTATACTTTTTAGCAGGAAAAGTTTTACAGGGGCCTTGCGCCCAACTCCTTACGCGGTCTCAAACTAACGTTAAAATTGCGCAGTTATTTTGATAAAATTTGATAAGGATACTCCAGTTTGACACATATTCTTAGAAAATAACGGTTCGTATAGGATACTGAAACGTGGATATTCGCTAAAGAACCAGAGTCACCGACATAGCTTTTAAAATATGCAAGTTGAAGTGGCCATGGGCAGGCCACATCGCTCGAAGAACCGATAACCGATGGGGAAGAAAGGTTCTGGAGTGGAGACCGCGAACCGGAAGACGTCGCGTAGGGAGGCCTCCCACTAGATGGACCGACGACATTGTAAGAGTCGCGGCCATCCAGTGGATGCAAAAGGCAGGCTGTCGTTCAATGTGGAGGTTAAAGGGGGAGGCCTATGTTCAGCAGTGGACGTCTTCTGGCTTATGATGATGAAGGTGAAACCATGGGTGCTGCTATTGGTTGCATTATCATCATCATTTCAGCTATAGGACGGCCATTGCTGGACATAGGCCTCTCCCATCGATCTCCTAAAGTGACGGTTGGAAGCGGCCTTCATCCAGCGTTTCGCTGCGTTCGTTTAGGTCGCCTGTCCATCTTGTCCTATATAACGCTGCGCTTAATGGATGTAACAATTTTTTTTCTTTCTTTTTTTTCACACACGGTCCTCTGACCCCAAACTACTGCCAGAGACTGATATACATACATACCTATATAGTTTTTAAATACATACTTAAGGGGCCTGTATACCCTCTACAGCTCTCTCGCTCGCACATTTTCACATTATTGAAGATATAAAATCAATGAGTGTGAATTTCCAAAAAGTAACAAAATCATGTCATGGGTTCTATCGTAACATTACAAACAAAGATATGTTAGCTTGGATATCTTGTAATTTGACGAAATAAAATGACACGAGAAATAAAAATCACTTGTTACCATTTTACTGTGTCAAATTAAAATATATCAAATTGACAATTTCTTTGTTTGTAATGTTACGATAGACACCATGACATGATTTTGTTACTTTTTGGAAATTCACACTCATTGATTTTATATCTTCAATAATGTGAAAATGTGCGAGAGAGAAAGCTGCAGAGGGTATACAGGCCCCTTAAATAGATATTAATAACCAGATATAGAACAAATACAAATTTTCATCACATAAATGTTAGTCCTAGGTGGGAATCGAACCCACGCCCTCAGGCTCAGAAGGTAGGTTCACTACCAACTGGACCAACGGGCTATCATCTCAAGTTGACCTCAATACAACGACGCTATCATCATTTCAAAGCGCTTAGTTAGTAAAGTTGGGGCCCTGTTGTGAATGTAGGCCGGGCCAGAGTAGGCCTCTGTGTGTGGACTTCAGAGGTCGGCGGTAAAGGGAAAGTTTAAGTAACCTCTTGTTTCAAACACAGCGGTTGTAACTTTGTCCAGTACACTGCCGAGGTTAAATTACATTATTAACGTTTTGTAATTAGGGTTCCGCACCCAAAGTACTCCGTACCCGTGTTAAAATTTGCAAGTTGAAGTGGCAATGGGCAGGCAACATCACTCGAAGAACCGATAACCGATGGGGAAGAAAAGTTCTGGAGTGGAGATCACAAACCCGAAGACGCAGCGTAGGTAGGCCTCCCACTAGATGGACCGACGACATTGTGGGAGTGGCGGGCATCCATTGGATGCAAAAGGCAGGCTGTCGTTCAGTGTGGAGGTTAAAGGGGGAAGCCTATGTTCAGCAGTGGGCGTCTTCTGGCTGATGATGACCCGACCCTATTACTAAGTCTACGCTGTCGTCTGTCCGTTCGTCTGTCTGTCCTACCTTTTAACGGTTTCCTTTTTCTACCCGCATAAGATAACCGGTTAAATTTTTTAAATATTATTCTAAAGTAAAACGACAAAACATAAATGTCCGCAATTTAGCAGTCGGGTACTTGGATGGGATGTTGTCTTTTTGGACTACTTTTTTGTACCTTGGTAACTTATAATTTATGTGGTAGAACCCGCATTACGCAAGCGCGACTCGCACTTTGCCGGTTTATTTTTTCTCTTTGGTAATTGGCTGCCCAGCACGATATGACTTCTTCAAATTTGATACCAATACTTGATGGTCCTAGATTCTTAATGTTTGAACGAACCAGTTTACGCTTGCATGGCTTCCTTGGTTCAACGATGCAGTCTATCATAACGCAAGCGGGTTTTCATCTATACTATCTATACTAATATTATAAAGAGGAAATATTTGATTGTTTGTTTGCATTGAATAGGCTCCGAAACTACTGAGCTGATTTGAAAAATTCTTTCACTGTTGGGAAGCTACACTAACCTCGGGTAACATGGGGTATATTATATTTCCAAAAAAAAATAGGGATAACTCCAATAATGTAACCCAAGGTGGAAAATAAGATTTTCAATTTTAACTTTTCGTAAAGTTATAAAATTATTAACGGGATATTTACCGTGGTAAGGTTGTAACGTTCCATGATCGTTACCTACTCCCAAATTCATGGCAAATGGCACATACGCTAGAAGCCAAACTTAACGAATAAAAAAGGTCACTTCTATGACATAAACATTGTTGACAGAATGAAGGTGATTGACGTAATGTCAGTCAGTTTCATTTTCTTAACCACAAAAACATTGTCTAAACCCACGAAAATTATAAACTGCAGTTTTATAGATTCGGGTATGTAAATATCGTATTCTTTCTAGAAGGAATACGTTATATATAGGACCCGAGATAAAAACTGGGTCATACGCGCAGATGTACTCCAGTGAAAAAGTCGCTCACATCTTTAAACTATTACAACCAACTTGTTAGCCCGTCTTCATCGGGTAAGTGATTCCGTGAGATGCCTTTTAAATGTGTTAAATGTGAAATCTGTCTCGACAAATAATGCTAATCGTTATTTGTCAATTGAATTATCATCAGGCCACCTGTGTTCTAAAACGCAGTGCAAGTGCGTTTCATATCCGTACTATCTGCGGATGTGGACGCGCGCCGTACTTACATTCTAATATAATTGTGTTCTAAGCTCTTAAAGCATTCTGTAATCTTGGATCCTTCCGATCAAAAACTGTGTTTTAACGCCGGTACCACGTCATGTGAGGCGGGGCCTAGTCCGATCTGCCGTTATCTTCGGGATCTCACACGACGTGGCCGAGCGGCTCTTCAGTACTGATCCTCATGCGTAGTTTCTTCGACGCATTTCAGGCTCCTACCCTCTACGCCAATTCTCCGACCACGTACGAGTCGCCACGCTGTCGTGACGCTACGTCTACTTCCCTTCTACTACGTCGGTCGTACTCCGGCCACGCACAAACTTCTGGAACTACTACGCGCAGACCGCACTCCGGTCACGCCTGAAAAAAACTCACGAAGCCGTCTCGTCGCTGCGCTGCTCTGCTGGACATCCTACGTGCCACGAGCCGCGTCGAGCCACGCGGCGATCGGCGCCCCAGCTCTTCAAGCTAAGTCTCAAAACAAGGGACCAACACGTTTTTTATCGCCATCACCTTCCGAGTTCACACGACCCTCAGTCTCCTGTAAATTCATTCTTGCTTGATTAAATCTTAACTTATACTATCTTAAACTCTTTCTTTTGAAACTCCTACCCACTGCTAGGTAGAACTTCACCAAGCTTCACTTGGTGAACGTTTCAAGGTTGTGGAATGAGCTCCAGATATTTCGGCGCAGTTACATGCACCATGTAACTACACGCAGCACCATACTACACGCAGTGATACAGTGAGTGTGTTTTGTCGGGATTTAGGATCGAGTTCGAGTTCCAGTGATAACCGTAGCAAAAGACTAAGAAAGAGGGTAGATCGTTATGTCTGCACCTAACTTTTTAACTTTTCGACCAACCACCCGCATTCTTCAGTCTTCCCGTGAACATGGTGCATGTAACTGCGCCGAAATATCGGGAGCTCATTCCACAACCTTACCACGGTAAATATCCCGTTAATAATTATATAACTTTAGTGAACAACCGTGATAGTTTAAAACAGTGTTTAACTTTCCGTGTTTGACAGTTCTAAGACAGGACAACGTCTGTCAGGTCAGCTAGTATTTAATAAAAGTATTTACAAAAAAAAAAAAAACTTATGAGAAACCGATTCTGTCGTAGCTTGGAGACGACCAGAAACATAAACACAATATTTCTAACAACTCTCTTAGCCTTATTTATTTGGAAGCCTCCTTTTCCCAACAAGTTGTCAAGCCGTATTCCAGAAAAAACTCTTTATCGCCAATAACAACCGGCTGGGATGTCAAACAGTACTTTCCTTTACTAAATCCGGGGCATTACGGAAGTCAAAATAATAGAATTCTTCTTTATCCGCTTATCCGCTCAGCTTTTTAAGAATCCCTTTTGTCGTCAGTCCACGTGAAAATACTTTCCAACAAGCACGCGACTAATACTCATCATGCCGCTTCCGCTTCCGCTTCCGCTTCCGCCTACTGCTGCGTGATCTCGTTAAATGGACGAGAGCGGAAATAATGCTGGCGATACGATTTTTTAGCTCACACAAACGAGCTTTTGAAATAACGCAATGCCTTTTTTTTTACATCGGACTAGACTAACGTTTGACCGCGATCTCGCCTGATGGAAAGCAATGATGCGGTCGAAGATGGAGCACGTTTGCCCAGTAGTAACCTATTAACCCTAGACTTGAACACTCCAAGATTGTAATGCTGCGGAAACACAGACAGGGGAAAGGCGTTCCATTGTTTTGCTGTTCTAATTAAGAAGGAGGAGTCAAAACGCTTGGTGCGAATAAATGGCATTTCGACCAAGTAAGGGTGACGCCTTGCCGTTCGTCTGGACGTCCGGTAATGTAAAGGTGATGGGGGAACAAGTTCGTGAAGTTCCGTTGCACACTCTCCGTGGAAAATCCTATAAAATACCGACAAGCTTGCGTCTTTACGTCGGTTTACCTCAGACATTTGGAACATAGGCCTCCTTTAGAACTCCACACTAAACGACATGCCATCTGCATCCACAGGATGTGACTCTCACAATGTCGTCGGTCGTTCTAGTAGGAGACCTACTTACGCTACGTCTTCCGGTGCGTGGTCTCCACTCAAGAACCTTTCTTTGCCAGTGGTAATCGGTTCTTCGAGTGATGTTGCCTGCCCATTGCCACTTCAACTTGCAAATCTTGGCAGGTATTTCGGTAAATAATTGGCTTGGGTTTGACCACCATCTCGCCTGATGTTAAGCTATGATGCGGTCTACGACGGTGCTTATTCGGTGAATATCCACGTTCCAGATTCTATCGTGCAAAAAAAAACCGAGCAAAAATTTTAATAGTTAGTGACTATTGAATAAAATAAAATATAACAGCTCAAGGTAGAGAAATCATCGGATTTTGTAAAAGACGTTCTGAAAAGCGGCTATAATCGTGGAAAGGTATACGGATGTAACATACGGGTTAAGTTTTGACCGATTTATCGACGTTATAAACGCTTCTACCCCGGGTACGTCCTAAAACTGCGACCAGAACCACTAGAGGATGGGCAGCAGCATCCTCCTACTTGAATGGTGGAACCTCCTGCGATCCCCAAGCTGCCTGCCAAGCGTGGGGATTATGGCAACCCCACCCCCCCCCCTCCCCCCTCCCCTTAGGGGGAGGCCTATGTTCAGCAGTAGACGTCTTCTGGCTGATGATGAAACGCTTCTAAAGCTTTGTATTGATACGCTATGGGAAGAGCGACGTAAGCCGAGCAGCAGCAAGCAGGAGGATTAGCTCTAAATCCGCCAAGCTGGCCCAGTGTAACGGAAATAACAATAAAAAAATATGATTAGATTTTTTTACCGTCAGTGTTTACCAACTAATTAAAATCATAAAACGCTTGATCGATAAGCCAGCGTGAAGTTATTGGACATACTGGTTTCCTCATGATATTTTCACCCATATACAATATCATTACTCGGGTCTTGCGCGGTCTTGCGCGCGACGATGGAAGGAGGCCTGACGGTATGACACTTGTGCCCTGGAGGTTGGGGCGGCCCCTTGTATGGGACGCAACTTGTGTCGATACTTTGGCGCCGTCACATCTTCCTGAGACACGGGGTAGGGCTGGCGCGGCTGCCAATTCGGCAGAGCAGCACAAGCGACGCAAATATGCTAACCTCGGCAGTGGTTACGTATTTGGGGTCGAGACATTGGGCCCTTGGAGACCAGGAGCTCACCTCATTTTCAAAAATCTTTCAGAGCGCCTGGTTAATGCGACGCGTGACCAAAATGCTGGCGTGTTTCTGGCTCAACGCATAAGCATTGCCATTCAACGTGGTAATGCTTCCAGCATGCTGGGTACGCTGCCAACTGGTAGTGGGCTTGAGCATTTGGATTGTCTTTAGACCTTCAACGGTCTATGGGCAGTCTAACTGTATTTGTAGTTTTAGTTTTAGCTTGTATTTTGTTTAGTTAATAAAGGCGCTAGCCCAGGAAAAAAAATATATCATTACTTACCCACATATATACATTTATGTACTAAGTCACATAAGTCAGGAAGTCTGATCTGAGGTGTACTAATAGTTATTGAAGAGATCTACAATCCGCTTCCCGGCACCATCTTCATATCAGTTAGAATCAGTTAAATGACACCAAATTTATTGTATTGCCATCGGGATACCCGGGGTATGTCCTAAAACTGCGACCAGAACCACTGGAGGATGGACAACATATTACAACAGTATACATAGTGTATGTAGTGTGTGTATAGTGTATGTCTTCTAGTACATGGTGAGGGTACTACGATCCCCAAGTGGCCTACCAAGCGTGGGGATTATGGCAACACCCTTCTCTAAGAGGGCTCTGAGGGGGCTTTGTTCAGCAGTGGACTTTTCTGCTGATGTGAAGATGTAATTTGTCATTAGAAGTACATTAATATACAAGCAAAGTTTCAATGTCGAGAGTTTAAAGTGGTTTATAGATAATTTCTTTTGAGCGACATTTCGAAGTGGTTTAAAATTGATCCAGATTATTTCTTTTCAGATTTGCTCACATAGTTGCTACAAGTGAAGCTAATAATAAATATGTTAAAGTAAAAAGAAGAATAAGAAGAGCAAGAGTTAAAAACCTAAGCTCCAGGTAAGAAGTGTTAAAGGGCATAACGCCGCGAGTAGCTCTTAGTGAAAGTGCAGCACACCTCTCGACACCCTAAGCCACCCACACCAATGTTGCCCTTCCGGTGCCAATATGCGGCAGCCTTCATGGGGAGCCCATTTAGTCAAGTCATCACCTGCCTAAATGTATTTTGAGATTAGACAGGATAAGGTAGCTGTCGATTGTCATCCTTTAGATCTGTTTTCCTATCCACTTGTTTTTCACCTCATTAGCCCAGTTTTTTTTTTATTCTATGCAGTACAATAGTTTCATGCTCTGTTTTATACACATTCCATATTTTTTTTTTTTAATAAATAATAGGCTTGCGCTTGACCGCCAACTCGCCTGATGTTAAGCGATGATGCGGTCTACGGTGGAGCACGCTTGCCTAGAAGAAACCGATTCACTCGTGAATTGTATTTTATATTCAACATTTCATGGGTCTCTTGGTGTTGGCTTCGGCCTCACCAATGCCTATCAAATGTCCGGGATAGATCCGAGAGTTAAGCGAAATAAAAGTATGTTAAAATAAAAAGTAACATATATGAACGTATTACTGATGTTATTGTAGTTTAAAAAACTCTTCATAATTCTCCCTCCGTGTATTTCGCGCGTCTTTCGAGACTTCACAAGTGCGCCGGTATCCCGGATAAATGAAATCCACCCGTGTCATCCGGATTATCCCGGCGAAATAATTTCACCGGGTCTTTACCGGCCCTGGGAGGATTGACGGTTGCTTTCATAAACTGGATGTTTGGTGCTTACGTGTCATGTACTTATCTGCAGCCGCAGGCCTCCGGGTTTTCTATGAATATAATTCTTTGGTGAATGGACCGTTTTAATGAGTCATTTCACTTAATACATTCGCGAAAACTTCTTTCCATTTATCTACTTAGTAATTTATATTCATTCATTTACTGACAGAAAATGCACAGCCTATTTACGTCGCTGGACCTAGAAACACGAAGTTTTGCACAAGTGTTCCTTTATAAAAATTAGGTGACAATGAAGGAAAGATATTTAAATATTCATTCCCTAAAGCGGTTAAATAGACAGTGAAGATTTGTATGGAAGTTCGTAATGTTTTAAGTTACAAACATGGAAGTTGGTACTTAGAGCTGTGTTTATAAGTTAAAGTTAGTTTTTTCATTGTTTATAGGGTTTCGTACCCAAAGGGTAAAAACGGGACCCTATTACTAAGCCTATATTGTCTGTCTATCAGTCCTACGTATGGACGTATGTACGTATGTAGCTATGCTCGGAGTTTCTTTGCGCGATAAAATCCGAAACGTCGCCAAAGACCCGGAGTCACCGACACAGCTGTTAAAATTTGAGTGGTGAAAATTTGACAAGTTGAAGTGGCAATGGGCAGGCCACATCGCTCGAAGAACCGATAACCGATGGGGAAGAAAGGTTCTTGAGTGGAGACCACGAACCGGAAGACGCAGCATAGGTAGGCCTCCCACTAGATGGACCGACGACATAGTGAGAGTCGCTGGCATCCAGTGGATGCAAAAGGCAGGCTGTCGTTCAGTGTGGAGGTTAAAGGGGGAGGCCTATATTCAGCAGTGGACGTCTTCTGGCTGATGATGATGATGATGATGATGATGATGATGATCCGTCCTACCTTTAAATGGTTGTATCTTTCGAACCGTAATATTATAATATTAGTAGTTAGATATCGATAGTTAGTTGAAATTTTTACAGAATATGTAAAAAATATATACGTACAAGCGTCACACTTAGCATGATTATAGTACATACTCTAAAGTAATAAATACCGGCCAAGTGCAAGTCGGTGACAAGTTCTGTTCATTACTTTTTTTTTTTTTTAATTTATTTATGACATAATATTACATATATTACATGTTTACTAACACCAAAAAACCTCGCAGAGGTTTATCTGGGTGAAAGGTTCTCAGCTTAAATAATTAGAATAAACATTAAAAATAATTAAGTAAACAATAGGTATATCGGAAGGAACCGAGCGAACGCCGAGTGCATGCCCGTCGCTGCGGATCATTCGGGTGGCTTCGGCTTGCTCACGGCTTGCTACTACATGTCGTCGGCAGTAGAACAAAACACTCGGCCCTCTCTCGTTCCTAGAACTTTATATATGATGCTCCGAATCAGTGCAATTTACTAATATAATAATTTTGCAAGACTCATTTGATATTGACTGGTGTAATTTTGCTAATGTAATAAAATATAGATATATAGAAGATCGTGAAAACATCGCGAGGAAACCTGCTTACGTACGGAGAAGAAATTCAATGGCGTATGTGAATCCACCAACCCGCACTGGGCCAGCGTGGTGGATATGGCCCAATCACCCTTTCGGAGGTAGGCTAAAAGTCCAGCGGTGGACTGTTAAAAGGCTGATTATGATGATATAGAAGATAGCTAGTCTAAAGCAATAGTAGTCCTAATTCGTTCTTGTTTTGTAACTATGCGAGCCTGCATGCATTAGTACATCCTATCATCGGCTCTGCGGTGACCACAGACAAGGTAAAGCTACTACGTAGGCGGTGACTAACAATAGCCTATAACGGTACAATATCGGAATTTTGTCCCGATATGGTGTTCAGCATACATTTTGCTAATGAGCGGCTAAACTAAAATTGTTACCGGTTTCTCGTTCATGTCACTAAAGTAACGACTTCATATTCACTATTTTCAAAATAGAGTGTTGTTTGAAAATTAGTTGTCACATATGTTATTGTCATCATCATCATCATCATCAGCCAGAAGACGTCCACTGCTGAACATAGGCCTCCCCCTTTATCCTCCACACTGAACGACAGCCTGCCTTTTGCATCCACTGGATGCCCGCGACTCTCACAATGTCGTCGGTCCATCTAGTGGGAGGCCTCCCTACGCTGCGTCTTCCGGTTCGTGGTCTCCACTCCAGAACCTTTCTTCCCCATCGGTTATCGGTTCTTCGAGCGATGTGGCCTGCCCATTGCCACTTCAACTTGCAAATTTTAACAGCTATGTCGGTGACTCTGCATGTTATTGTATTGTACGAAAATTACATCCTTTACTAATAAAAAAAAATACAAATACAAATCTGTGTCTCCTGTGATGAGTGATACAAGTCAAAAATCAACACTTTACAGGAGCGCAAAAACAAGATTTAAAAAAATCTAGTTCGTGAACTAAGTGGGCTAGGTTACACTTAAGTACCTTCTTTTGTAGATAAAAACATTCACTTTCACTGTGCATTTTTATTTTTATTTAAAATGTTATTGTTTTAAAGTAATTCATGAAAAATCTGTAAGATGTACCTTTTTTAATTTTTAATATGTGTTTGAATTATGTGATAAGTGATACAAGTACAATTAAATTATGTTGCACCTAAAAGTTGTCTTTGTGTAAACTGATGTATAAGAAGTAAAAAAAACTAATAACTCATTAGAATAATATACCTAACACAATGTTGTTCAAACAAATAATAAAAATATTACCCTAAAGATTAGATTGTTTTACGTATCTGTTCGCTATTATCATAATTTACCTGAATTGTATCAGTATGCTAAAATTCAAGTCTTTTGAAATATGTATTAAATGATACAAGTCAAGTTATACCCCTCATTAAAATGCACATTTATTGTGAAAATAAATACAAGTTTTGAAAAAATAATTAACTTTTCTTAAACTTCTTCAAAATTATTAACTTCTGACAAATAAGGCACAGTTTTATCAAAATTCAATTAAACACGTGAGTTACATTTCGCCATAAATTCGGTTCTTCTTTCATAACTTCCCAGACTCCAATACGTATCGAAAAGATTTTACCTTAAATGCACTGGCAACCTCTCTTTGCACTTTTTACGACAGTTGTCAAGATCACGTAATTCACGACTTTTCTTCGTCTATCCTGACGTTGTTGTGTATTCGATGCCAGTGTTACGAAAATTACAGTATTAGTACAGCTCAGGACAAGAGAGCTAAACTGGCCCGACACTTCACTGAGGACATCCCAGACATCAGCCTGTACGAGATTGGAATGGCTCGGAAACAGCTTAAGAATAACAAAGCACCGGGTGATGATGGAATCACGACAGAACTACTGCGAGCGGGTGGAAAACCGGTACTTTTAGTCCTCCAGAAGTTATTTAATTCAGTCATACTCGATGGTACTACGCCTGAAGTATGGCACAGGAGTGTGGTGGTGCTCCTCTTCAAAAAGGTGATAACACCTCATTGAAGAATTATAGACCCATCTCACTCCTGAGCCATGTGTACAAGTTGTTCTCCAGAGTCATTACGAACCGTCTCGAAAGCAGGTGTGATTACTTTCAGCCTCCCGAACAAGCTGGTTTCCGTAAAGGCTGGAGCACCATAGACCACATACACACGCTCCGCCAGATTATACAGAAGACTGAGGAGTATAATCGGCCATTATGCCTAGCGTTTGTGGACTATGAGAAAGCCTTTGATTCAATCGAGACCTGGGCAGTATTGCAGTCCCTCCAGCGTTGTCATATCGACTATAGGTATATCGAAGTGTTGAAGTGTTTGTATAGAAACGCCACCATGTCGATCCGATTACAGGACGAGAGCACGGAACCAATCCAATTGCAGAAAGGCGTGAGACAGGGAGATGTTATCTCCCCGAAACTGTTCAGGAATGCATTGGAGGACATTTTCAAGCTCTTGGACTGGAACGGATTAGGCATCAACATCAACGGCGAATACATCACTCACCTTCGTTTTGCTGATGATATACTCATCATGACAGAGTCGCTGGAGGACCTAAATACGATGCTCAGCGACCTCAGTAGTCTTTCCCAACAGGTGGGTCTTAAAATGAACATGGACAAGACAAAAATTATGCCCAATGTCCGTGTTGAACCCGTGCCGATAGTCGTTGGGAACGATACTCAGTTAGGTAAGTCAGTGTTCAGTTAGGTAAGTCCAACTTAGGCAAAGAGGTCACCCGAAGAATCCAACTCGGATGGGCAGCGTTCGGGAAATTGCGTGACATCTTCTCGTCCAAGATAACACAGTGCCTAAAGACAAGGGTCTTTGAACAGTGTGTGTTGTCAGTGATGGCCTTTTGGAAAAACTCAGAGTCACACAGCGGGCAATGGAGAGAGCCATGCTCGGAGTTTCTTTGCGCGATAGAATCCGAAACGTGGATATTCGCCTAAGAACCAAAGTCACCGACATAGCTGTTAAAATCTGCAAGTTGAAGGGGCAATGGGCAGGCCACATCGCTCGAAGAACCGATAACCGATGGGGAAGATAGGTTCTTGAGTGGAGACCACGAACCGGAAGACGCAGCGTAGGCCTCCCACTAGATGGACCGACGACATAGTGAGAGTCGCTGGCATCCAGTGGATGCAAAAGGCAGGCTGTCGTTCAGTGTGGAGGTTAAAGGAGGAGGCCTATGTTCAGCAGTGGACGTCTTCTGGCTGATAATGATGATGATGTTACGAAAAAGTTTTCTCTTTATTCTATCCTGTCTTCTTTCTTTATCACTTTTTCTTGTTTTTTTCTATCACTATTTTGCTTTTACTTTTCCAAAATGAACAACCAGGATTAGCATTTTCTGATGTGCTTGTTGGCGATGGTACTAACGCCCGTCGCCCGCGCTTCCCCGACCCCGCGTCACTTCACTTGCACAGCCCCGCGTATCCCCGCCCCCCTTATCATGTACGCAGTACGCACTTGTATCATTTAGCACATCTTGTTCTTCATATTTTTTTTTTAATTTTGTTTGAGTTTTAGATACAATTCTATTTATATTCGTTTACACATAAAAATTGATTTGTGTCGAATGGTATACGTCAAGATGTATCACTTATCACAAATTAAGCAAATATTTAGATTCGGATTAATCGGTACATGTTGAATTGTACCCTAATTAGTATTGAGAAAAATTGGTTCAAAGCGATTTAATTCTAAATATGTCAATATTCACGAGAAATATACTGAAAAATAAAATGTGAAAACTAATATAATCGCTTTTATACCACAAATCACGAAAAACAACTTGTGTATCAATTACTTTAAGGGGTTACAACTTGACATATATCTATATTCACGATTTTTTTGCCAAAATCCTGGCACTTATATCACATTGCACAAAATTATCTCCGAAACTATAGCAGATAGACAAACGTGAGTTGGACCAAAAAAATCGGCTTTTTTTTCTGATCATTATTTTATTAAAATCACGAAAAGGGTACAACTCGACTTAAATCACTCATCACAGGAGGCACAGAAATTAATTTATTGTTATAAAACATAGATACAGAAAAAATAAGTAACCCTGCCTGCTGCTTTAGCGTTAGCTGTGATGCAGCAGACAGTGTCTTCCCAAAAATAAGAGCAGTTACAATAAATATAGTAAATAATAGTATACATAGACAATTTAATAGGAACTAAATACAAAATAAAGGCTACATACACTACAAAGTAAACAATACACACGTTTTAGATAAGTAAAAAAGAAAACAAAAGTAAAATAAAAAATAATATAAATTTTGCGAAAGACATTGCTAGAAATTTGGATACCTATTCCACTCGTGTCAACATGTCTTCAGTTGATTTATAATCGAAAAGTTTCAACCATTCATTTAAAGATCCTTTAAGTTTAAACCTATTCACTATTTTATAGTTTTTGTTTAAGTTAAAGTGATTATATAACATGGGTGCCTAATAATACTTAGTAATAAAATAATACTTCATCATCATCATCATCAGCCAGAAGACTTCCACTGCTGAACATAGGCCTCCCCCTTTAACCTCCACACTGAACGACAGCCTGCCTTTTTGATCCATTGGATGCCCGCGACTCTCACAATGTCGTCGGTCCAACTAGTGGGAGGCCTCCCTTCGCTGCGTCTTCCGGTTCGTGGTCTCCACTCCAGAACCTTTCAGAATATAATACTTATACCCATAATAATATCTGTATAATTATAATTATATAAATTAATCCATATTTACCTTGGTCACGCCATAAATTGAGAACGACTTTACCGATTTCATTCATCTTATTTTTCAAGTTTTTCAATACTTTGCAGAAGGTTCTTACGGAAAGAAAAATGAAGAATATTCCACAATAAATTGGAAAATTTCAGAAAACTTAACGACGATTTTATCTACGCGCGTTTGATGAATGTGAATTTACCAGACAGCAGCTTTATTTTTATTTTTGGACATTCTTAGCTAGAACAGGATAACGTCTGTCGAGTCAGCTAGTTTAGAATATAACTCTAAACTAAAACTTTAATTAAAATGCACAACTAAAAAAAAAACATAAAATTAAAGAAAACTTAAATTATTAAATAAAAACTAAAACAATAATATAAAAAAAATATAATTTATATATATAATTAATATATAATATATATATTTAATATAAAAAAAAATATAATTAAAAAAAAAACTTAAACTAAAAGACCATTAGTGGAAGGAATCGTCCCCAGAATGCTGATGGCATTGCCACATTAAATGGCAATGCTCAGTTTTGAAATAAAAGCCAGCATTCTGGACACCCGACGTCTCCAATCGCCTAGCCTCACAGCCTGGCCCAGTCCCGAAATTTTCAATTGGGCAAGTGCCTTTTTTTAACCATTCGACACTGATTGTATCCTCTAGATATAAGTTTTTTGTAAAGGTGTCGAATAAAATTTATTTTCTTTTCTTTCTTTTCAATAAACAAAATGCAATCTAATACTGCCAAAACTGCCTATAGGCCGTTGAAGGTCTATGGGTAGCATACCCAGAATGCTGGCGGTATTACCACTCTGTATGGCAATACTTATGCGTCGATCCAGAAACATTTTGGTCACGCGAAAAATAGTTAAATTAAAATAAATAAATAAATATTCGGGACATTTTTTCACACACGGTAACCTGACCCCAAACTAAGCAAAGCTTGTAATATGGCTGCCAGAGACTGATATACATGCATATATAAATATTTATTATATAATACATTATTATTATTATTAATTAATATTAATTAAATTAATTATATATAATTTATATACATATATATATATTAATATTTTCTTTTATTTATTCTATAATATTAAATTTAAATACAAAATAATTAATAAACAGATAATATTAATCTAAATTATTAAATATTTAAATAATTAATATTATTTATATATATATATATTAATATATTAAAATATTTATTATATAATACATTATTATTATTATTAATTAATATTAATTAAATATACATACTTAAATAGATATTAACAACCAGAACCAAATTATATTACTACTTACTTCTTGTAGCCCCGTTTTCTATGTATGTAAGTAATTTTAATTTCTATGGTGCACAATAAAAAATATTTATGAATCAATCCACAAGAAGCTACAACATGGGGTTTTTCAATAGGCGAGTCGTCGGCAACGTAGTTGTGATGCCTCTGCCGTTAAATCCATAAGCGACGGTGACTGCATACCATCACGCAGCCCGTCTGCTTGTTTGCCAATTGGCATTATAAATTATTTTAAGAAACCGAGCGATTTTCACCCTATAGACATTTCTTACGTAGAGAACTCACATAACGGGTTGGAGTGAGATTCGTAACTTTGTGTTATAATTAAACCTTTTCTGTAATATCATACTTTGCAAAACAAAGCGTATTCAATGGCCTGCCATGGCCGTCCATAATAATAGCACAATATCCGCTATCCAACAATATCCATGACAACTGGATTAATTCGCCACCCGAACTAGCCTCGGAAAATACCGGTTAATGAACCGGTATTTTATACTTGTACCCACCTCTGATTAAGGTTTCGGTTACAGGTGCCTTTCGGTTATCCTGATGATATTATGCTTCAGGAACCGCATTTTTACGGTTCCGTACACAAAGGGTTCAAACAGGACCCTATTACTAAGCCAACGTTGATTGTAAGATATTATTTTTGACTCGATTGCGTGACATATTCTCGTGAAAGATACCACAGTGCCTAAAAACAAGGGTCTTTGACCAGTGTGTGTTCCCAGTGAGGACATATTAATAAATATCTGGGACATTTTTGCACACACGGTCATCTGACCCCAAACTAAGCAAAGCTTGTAATATGGCTGCCAGAAACTGATATACGTACATATATATTTTTAAATACATACTTAAATAGATATTAACACCCAGACATAGAACAAACACAAATGTTCATCACACAAATGTTTGTCCTAGATGGGAATCGAACCCACGCCCCCAAGCACAGAAGATAGGTTCACTACCAACTGAGCCACCGGGGCAGTCTAATATGGTACTGAGATGTGGTCCTTAACTGTTGGCCTTTTGGAAAAACTCAGAGTCAGACAGCGGGCAATGGAGAGAGCTATGCTCGGAGTTTCTTTGCGCGATAGAATCCGAAACGTGGATATTCGCCAAAGCACCAGAATCACCGAAATAGTTAATAAAAGTTGTTGCAAGTTGAAGTGGTAATGGGCAGGCCACATCGCTCGAAGAACCGATAATCGATGGGAAGAAAGGTTCTGGAGTGGAGACCACGAACCGGAAGACGCAGCGTAGGGAGGCCTCCCACTAGATGAACCGACGACATTGTGAGAGTCGCGGGCATCCAGTGGATGCAAAAGACAGGCTGTCGTTCAGTGTGGAGGTTAAAGGGGGAGGTCTATCTTCAGCAGTGGACGTCTTCTGGCTGATGATGTATTTTTTTTTTTCATGTAAAGCTACAGCTACTAATCAAGACCGTAGATATGAGATAAACCAAAGATAAATAGTAACACAAAAGCTAAAAACATGTTATTGTACACATATTTCGTAATAAACGATATCGATACTTATTGACGTAAAAATAGATCCGTAAAGACAACAAAAGATAACTCGAACCTGCTAGACCAAAAAATATCCCCCTCAAAGCCCATAAATACGCTTCAGTAAATGTTTCCATTACTCAATTTGTCTTCAAAGAGATAATTTTCCAAAAAGTATATTCTGAGAGATAATACGTATAAGGGCGTAGAGAGTGGTGTAACTTAGAGTCTGATCCTCGGTAGGCGGACTGCGGGAAAGAGGCTTCCACTGTTATTTTAGGATCTTGGAATACTTATTTCTACTTTGCTGGCTCCTATTTTCCAGACTACTAATCATTCGCTAGTTATTAGAACACACAAACATAGTATCGCCGCTGGCATAAAAACGAATTTGTATAAAAAAAATATTGTTTAATCTATACTAATAACTAGTAGGCCGCCCCTGCTTCGCACGGGAGAAGCCGGGATATATAACCTATGTCAACCGGGGATAGTGCAGCATCCCAACAGTGAAAGAATTTTTCAAATCGGTTCAGTAGTTTCGGAGCCTATTCAATGCAAACAAACAAACAATCAAATCTTTCCTCTTTATCAATTAATAATATTAGTATAGATATACTGAGCCGTGGTAGCCTACTTGGGAGACCACTAGACTTGAAAGCGAGGTCGCGGGTTCAAACTCCGGGCCCGTACCAGTGAGCTCTTTGAAGTTTATGTACGGATTTTTGATAGCACTGGCTTTTCGGTGAAGGAAAATATCGTGAGGAAACCTGCATACGTACGGAGAAGGAATTCAATGGTGTATGTGAATCCACCAACCCGCACTGGCCCAGCGTGGTGGATATGGCCCAATCACCCTTTCGGGGGTAGGCTAAAAGACAGCAGTGGACTGTTAAAAGGCTGATTATGATGATGATGATGATGATGATACTAATCTACACTATAATATTAATTAATATATATATTATATATTTATATATATATATATATTATATATTATATTATTTATATTTATAATATAATATTATAAAGAGGTAAAGTTTGTAAGTTTGTTTGTTCTGTTTTAAATCCGAAACTACTCATCCGATTTTAAAAATTCTTTCACTAATAGAAAGCTACACTATTCCTGAGTGCCATAGGCTATGTTTTATAATGATAAAGTTTAGTTTTCTACACTAAATAACCGTATTAGTAAAACATGTCGGAGAAAAATTTGCTGATTGGCATCTTTTTCGGCGTACGCTGATCTAACGGTTTGAGATAAGTGAGTACTATGTTTGACAAAAATGTAGTTCTTAAGTAGTTTAAAAAAAAAGTCGGCGGTAGCATATATCTAACTCTTATAAGAAAACCACAATAACGATAATAACCGGTTATTGTGTTCAGAATAAAAATTAAAATTATAAGGTCATGTTTAGACGCAGTTTTGTAATCTAATTTATGAATCTTTACAAAAATAAATGAATTTATTATCAGGAGTACTTAATGTAGATAAATTTTGCCGTTTACAGTATGTGGTTTAGTTGCACAGTTCATGAGATAATGTAAAATTAAAATAACGCGACCATTATAATCTGCGCAGCGCCTTCATACTGCACATTATTATGTGGTTAGTAGGTAATATAATAAAATAATCATTATCAACACCATAAAAAAGATATTACAAAAAGATTGCATTAAATACGGGAACAAAAAAAACGGCCTTATCGCTATGAGCGGCCTCTTCCAGACTACCTTCAACAATGGTGTGCTGCGGTGGAGCGATGTCACAGGTATTATTAACCGACTTTAAAAAAGGTTCTCAGTTACGTGGTTTTTAGGGTTCCGTACCCAAAGGGTGTTAAACGGGACCCTATTACTAAGCCTACTCTGTCTGTCGTACCTTTTAACGGACTGTATTTTTCGAACTGTAATAGATAGACAGTTAAAATTTTCACAGAATATGTAACGTTACGGCGGATCAACTTGGAAATGTAATAATAGTATGGTCAATAAGTGAAAGGGGGTCTCCAACCCCCATACAATTATTTACTAATTTTTTAAATAGCTCTAATGTAAAAATGATAATCGTACAAGCGTCAAACTTGGCATGATTATACTACACACTCTATAATCTAACAACAAATAATAAATAATGGTCAAGTGCGAGTCGGTGACAAATTTTTGTTAGTTATAATTGTGTTATACTCGAGCGTCACTGTAGCAAAGAATTAAATATGTGACTGCGTCGCAATTACTTCGACTATTTCAGACAATAACTGATGGTTGTATTTTGTGGTGGTGAGGAACCCTTAATGCGCGAGCCTGACTCGAAATGCGTATTTTACTAATTTTGAAGTCGGTCTAATCACTAATGTTTTTAGTTTTACATAGATAAAAACTATAGTTTTGTGCTAAACAATACTATAAAAGTAGGCATACCATTCAGGTGGCAAGGGCGGGACTAAACTAGAGTGGATTACAGGACAGATGCGGGACTATTAGCGAAAAGGGCGCGATAGGAGTATATTGGATTACGGTATGGGAGTGGAGTGGAGCGGATGGCTGCGGGACTAGATCGGAAAGAGTGAGACTGAAGTAGATTGGATTACGGAACGGATGCGGAGCTGGATTGCAAAAAGGCGGAAAGGGAGTAAAGTGGATTACGGGACGGATGCCGAGTTGGATCGGAAAGGGTGGGACTGTATAATTAGAGTAGATTATGGGACAAATGCAGGACTGGTGCAGTAAGGATGGGGCGGAAGAAGAATAGATTTCGGGACGGATTCGGGCCTGGAGCGTAAAGAGCAGAATGGGAGTTGAGTGGATTTAGGGGGTGAATGCAGAATTGGAGCGGAAAGGGTGGTTTAGGAGTAGAGTGGATTACAGGATGGATGCGAGACTGAAACTAAAAAGACGGGAGGTAGTAAAGTAGATTTCAATACCACGCGAGCGAAGCCGCGGGCAACAGCTAGTAATATATAATATCTATACTAATATTATAAAGAGGAAAGATTTCATTGTTTGTTTGTTTGTTTGCATTGTATATTGCAATAGGCTCCGAAACTACTAAACCAATTTGAAAAATTCTTCAAATTGGTTTTTCACTGTTGGGAAGCTACGCTATCCCCGGGTAAAATAGGCTATTTCATATTTTCAAAAAAAAATAGGGATCCTTACTGAAACTCCAATAATGTAACTCGAGACGTAAAAAATAAGATTTACAATTTAAACTTTGCTTGATTGACAGTTCTAAGACAAGACAACGACTGTCAGGTCAGCTAGATATGAATAAGTTTGTAGTGTTACGATAGACACTAAAATAATTATGATTATGGGACTTTTTAGGGTTCTGTAGCCAAAAGGTAAAAACGGGACCCTATTACTAAGCCTACGCTGTCTGTCTGTCCGTTCTTGTAGATGTTTTTTGTTTTAATTTTAATGTTGGTCTTAGTAAAAGTTGTTCATTATGATAGGTATTGTGGACCCCTTTCGGCACACCCTTTCCGCGAAACCCAGTTTTTTTAAATTTTGGTATAACTAGACCGGACCTACCTGGATCCATCAGATAGTTTTATCCTGTGACCACTACCACTGAATGTTCAAAAGTCAAGAATTTAAATAATGCAAAACACACGCGATAAAATCCGCGTAAAGTGTTTATTTCAATGCAGTTTACCATCATCATCAGCCAGAAGACGTCCACTGCTGAACATAGGCCTCTCCCTTTAATCTCCAAACTGAACTACAGCCTGCTTTTTGCATCCACTGAATGCCAGCGACTCTCACAACGTCGTTGGTCCATCTAGGGGAGGCCTACCTACGCTGCGACTTCCGGTTCGCGGTCTCAACTCAAAAACCATTACACCTATCTTAGACAGATTGTTTAGTTGGGTTAATCCAACTTAGACAAAGAAGTCGCCTGAAGAATCCAACTCAATGCAATTCATAATTACTTATTCGTGTTTTATTTCGATATTTTTATTTATCATATATTATTTCGTGCAAACTAAACTTCTCTGCTTTTCACATAACTTTACATGCAATTTTTATGTACGCTGTTTAAGTTAAAACAATACACAAGTGTGTGAGCCATATTAGAAAATCCGTATAAATACAAACATCGTCTTTGTTAATTTGCAGAAACGCGATCCTACCTATCTATATAACGGGTTTCAGGCAGTTCCGAGAACATCCTGATACAAAAATACCTTCTTCTGAGTATTTTCATTTCTTGCTATTAAAAATTTCTTATCTCATACCAGACGGAAAAAGAAAAAGAAAAATAGCAGTACCTATATTGTTATTTTTAACAGACTTCGAAAATAAGGTAGGTAGTTTCTCAATTCAACGCGTGTTTTTACTATGTTGTACCTGTGCATTATTATTCGAGGAACACCCAATTTTAGCGTCATCGTCAAAAAACATTACAATAAGATAATCATACTTATCTATACTAATATTATAAAGAGGAAAGATTTGATTGTTTGTTTGTTTGCATTGAATAGGCTCCGAAACTACGGAACCGATTTGGGGCGGACCGCTAGTTTATTATAAATGCGAAAGTGTGTTTGTTTGTTTGTTTGTTTTTTCCTCTTTCACGCAGCAACAGATCAATGGATAGACCTGATTTTAGGGCTGGACATTGGCTACTTTTCATCATCCTCATCATCACCATTTTTCATCACTACGCGGGTGAAACCGCGGGGCGCAGCTTGTTATAGATAAAGTATCGAAATCAACCAAAACCGCCGAACCCAATAAAAATGAATTAGCACGACACAACCTCTAGTAATTAGATCCGCAAGCAATAAAACGGAAAGAATTGTCCGAAAGAAATAGGTTTTTAAGCCGAAAAGATCCATGGCCGCCACGGCCAGTACCGTAACGGCCACTAGGGTAAAAACACACTATGCCCAATGGGCAATTTTCATTATAAACATAACAATGTACAAATGTGGTGATTCTTGTCAATAGTTGTAAATATGTATCAATATTTACATGGACGTGCATATTTATGAGTGTCAAAGTCAAAACCGATGTCACTTGTCATTGGTTGTTGGCGATTGCAGTAGGAGGGGCTAATTTAAGTAGAGAGGGAATAATAAAATATCTCTATCTATTATAGCACGTACGACCTAGTTGTAGAATATTCTAATTTCTATAGCTATTGAGGTAAGTACATAAAACTTAGCATAACAGATTTGATATAGATTGAAACTCCAAAAATACAAAAAAAAAATGCATTTGAAGGGTGGCTCTGGTACATGTGTAATGGGACTGATTATTTTTCGCTACACTGTCGTTTGGGAAAAGTTGAATGGGTCTTTTGAAATAAAGGTAAATATTTATACATATATAATTTTGGTCCACCTGCATTTTTTTATATTAGACACCGTGCGGCAGGGTTCTGGGAACCCTGCCGCACGGTGGCGATCTCGACGGTGTTTTTGTTTTGTAGTAGGTACATGTTTGTATATTTTATACAATCATCTTTTAGTTTAATTGTAGCTTTTATTTAGTTATTTTAAGTTTTAGTTTTTAGTTTATATTTTAGGATTTCATTAATTTTCTGTTTTTTTTTTTAAGTTCCTATTCAATAAATAAAAAAATAGTAAAAATTAAAAAAAAAAAAAAAAAAATATTAGACATAGAAACTGGTAAATTGCCATGCTGTTTTCCCATAATTTTGATTATAGGTTTTTAAAATGCCATAATAATGTGATCACAACTCTGAGTTATAGCGATAAACTATAATAAATTCAATACGTTCTGTCTGAAACCCATTTAGTCATTGACTAATAGTAAAATATTCTTTACAAAGGGTGTTTCCAAAGTAGTTTTCTCTTTGACTAATATATAAAAAAAATAAAGAAACTGATATATTAAAAATAATATATCAAAATAATTATTTAAAATAATATTGCTATAATAGTGCGCTCTCTGTCTAGCATGAAATTAAAACACTTATAACTTATGTATTATTTAATTGAAATGTAAATTCATGGCATTTTGATTCGGTGTAATGATAAGTCGACGTACTAATAAATTCCATTAAATACTTATGTATTTTTGAACAAGTTTTAATTTTTTTTTAATTGATGAGCTCTATTTATTATCAGCTTTATTATGAGTTAATAAAAAAGAACACATGCCTATTTTCGCAATTTGTGGTGTAGGTTGTTTAATTTTTTTAATGAGACTTTTGCAGAGTCCAGCTGGGAAATAATACAAGTAGCACAATACGTCCTAATGGGGTCACACCCTAACGGCCACTAAATTTCGGAGGAAATTCTTGAAGTTACTTGCTTAGAAGGAATTTATGTAGTTTTGAGACTTTTGGGATAGTTGCAAGCGGTGAGGAGTTTACAAAGATTTTTGACCCAAAAACTGTAACTAGGTATAGAATAACAGTACTAACGTAACTTTAAACTTACAACCTACAGCTTGCTCTGACTTTCATTACACAGAAGATTACACATATTCACAAATATTTTAAAACCATTTCAATTTTCCTTTGAAACTGGGCGGGACACATGGCCAGACGTAATGATGATAAAGGTGGTGTACAGCAGTAACCGCGTGGTGGCCGAGACTAGGTTGGCGGAACCCAGGCCGACCGAGGATGAGGTGGACTGACCACATCAAAAAAACTGTCGGAAATGAGTGTCGATGTTGATAACTTACATTAATTCCTTTAGTTAAAAAAAAAAAAACGATTATGTAGTATTTTTTAACTGTTATTAAATATTATACCAAATTTCCATCATCATCAGCCAGAAGACGTTAACTGCTGAACATAGGCCTCCCCCTTTAACCTCCACACTGAACGACAGCCTGCCTTTTGCATCCACTGGATGCCCGCGACTCTTACAATGTCGTCGGTCCATATAGTGGGAGGCCTGCCTACGCCGCGTCTTCCGGTTCGCGGTTCCACCAAATTTCCATAGCGTAACTTATTTCTAAATCATAAGCTTGTATCTTAGCAAATTGGCCGGATGTGAATCTCGTTGAATTTGTTCCTCACCAGGGGGCGCGTACAGCGGCTCGAGCTCGAGATACAACGGGTAACGGGCTGTTAGTCGGTTCAAGGCATAAGAGAGAGAGAGCTGTCTGTTCTACCAACATGGAACCCTTTGCACCACAGAAAAGATAAGTAAATAGAACGGAAATGAGAAGAAAAATCTATTACCAGGCATATGAGAGAACCTTGATTGAACATTTTTATTTAGTTCAACGCGTCGAACTCCGCAAAACGAATTCTGGCAGATTACGTAGGTATTCTAAACTTTCAAAAGCCGAGAAAGACGAAAGACGGGTGGCAGAATGAGACTAGCTCCAGATAAATGAAATGACACGCCATTAATTTTTGTAGATATTACTTTGTGTATTATCCGAACTCACACTATAGCTTTCATTGTGCACTCATTATATTGTTTTCGTTCGAATACACGTTGCATCTTACAGTAATGCCAAACTAAGAAGTCACTCTTGACATAAGCAAAGCACGCCTGTGACGCCTATGATAAAATCCTTGCGCCTATGAAGCTTTGAGAAAAGTCTTCCTTAAGCTCTTTGCTATGAAGCTACTATGAAGTTCCATAATTTATAGACAAGCAACCATAGCAAAAACGCTCATTTCTCTTTCTATCTCTCTCTCTCTCTCTCTCTCTCTTTCAAAGACAAGGACTGTGTCCCAGCAGTGGAAACATGAAAGGATGATAATAATGAACTGGTTAACTATCGGTGTCTCAAATTAGTAGCATTTGTATTAATTGTATTAGTTGTGGACCCGGGTATGTCCTTAAACTGCGACCAGAACCACCGGAGGATGGGCAGCAGCGTCCTGTTAGTACACGGTGAACTTACTGCGATTCCCAAGCCGCCTGCCAAGCGTGGGGATTATGGCAACATCCCTCTGTAAGAAGGAGGTCTTTGTTCAGCAGTGAACGTTTAAAGGCAGATAATGTGTATTAATTGTAGATCCACCGGAGGATGGGCAGCAGCATCCTATTAGTACACGGTGAACGTACTGAGATTCCTAAGCCGCCTGCCAAGCGTGGGGATTATGGCATAATCACTCTCTAAGAGGAAAGCCTTTCCAGCAATGGACGTTTAATGGCTGCCGATGTGTGATGTGATTAGTAGTTCAACCAGTGCTCGAAATGGACCGAAACGCACCGGAACGCTGAAATCACCGTTCCGTTTCGTAAAAGTTCTCCTCATATCATTCTGGTTGGGCAAAAAACCTAGGCAGGTACCAAATCTTTAATTTGTTTGGAAATACTTAGAAAAAAAGCAGAAAATGTAGTCTATATCACTTTAGACGTAAAAAGGAACCCAACGACACCTCACTTGTCAAAATCGGTCAAGCCGTTTAGACTATAGGAGTTTCTACAGGAACCCAGAATTATACTTACATGCTTACATACAACCCAAAACAATAACTTCTTTAGTAATTTTTAAACTTTCGCGATTTGAACACATGTTTTAATCGTTTATCGGGACTTATCACGTATTATTTATTTAGGTATAAATAGGTGTACCTTACGCTCGACTTTTCGACCATGTTACAATGGCCGTGGTCACGAGCTGACTGAAAACTGCGGGTGAGTCCGGCGAGAAAAGCGGGTGTTTTGTTCTTCTACCCTCACTTAACTTTGAAAAATTGCAGGGTTGTCACTACGACACACAACACTGATGTATCGGTAAATGTCCTAGTACCTACGCCGCGGCTTGTACACTTGCTTACTATGGGATTCCACGACGCCGCTAACATAAATCCATCTTTCCGGTTAAAATTGCGATGTTTTCTAATTTCAAACACTTCATGAACCATTCTTGAAAAATAATGTCGTTCAGTGGAGAGGACCATCGGATCGTGGAGCTCGATCCAGCCCTCGCCTCAAGCAAATGTTCTGCAATAGCCGACTTCTGTGTCTGATGATTTTTGACAGCCGCGATATGTTCTTTGATCCTTTCTGCTATGCTACGCTTCGTTTGATCCACAGAAAAACGAAAAAAAATATCTTCTGTGGTTTGATCTATTTAGGAACTACCGCAGCTACAATCGACCTTGTAGAGATCGAAAGGTACCTATTTTTACCTAAATAAATAATACGTGATAAGTCCCGATAAACGATTAAAACATTAACCTCCTTCTTGGACAGTTGGTTAAAAATTCGCAAGGTTTGAAGGGAAACGCGTTCCGGTTCGTGGGTAAGTCCAATTCGACCACTGAGTTCAACTGTACGACAACACAAACGCTATAAGCGTATAACTTGCCCCTCAATCGTGTTAGCAAGTAAATCATGTCTCTCGGCTTTATCAGTTGCAACGTTCATAGGCCGTAAAATCTTTTTACTAGCCATCTTTATACGCTCGGCTCTGCAGCGACTCGAATTTGATGGTGGCTTTGAAGGAAATAAAATTTCTGGTGAATATCGTGCTCCATATTGGATCAAGATAAGATATTTAGTTATTGACATATTTGGTCACTGCTGCAGTTTGAGATATTGTTGTTTTTAGGGTTCCGTACCCATAGGGTGTAACGGGACCCTATTACTAAGCCTACGTTGTCTGTCTGTCCGTCCGTTCGTCCTACCTTTTAACGGCTATCTTTCAAACCGTGATAGATAATTAGTTGAAATTTTCACAGAATGAGTATGTAGTGTAACGACAAATTAACTAAAAAAATATGATAAAGTTTTTTTTTTTTTAACCTATACCTTTCCACTTCTAGGCAAAGATCTCCCCGATTTAATATAGAAAATAAAATAATAAATATGGCATGCGGTACCATATATGGTGTGGTGTGGTGTGTGGAGAGTGTAATGTTTTTCTCTAAAATTTCAAATGAAACAGTTGTTTTCCATGGAATTGGTCCGTTGGCCATTCAAGTACTAGGGCGGCGATTTGTATTTATTCCGGTAAAATGTACTACAAATTTTAATAATGTCCATACTTCATTGATGGGTACCGCCCACTTAGTGAAGTGCCACGCATAATGAATAACCACAGACTATCGAAAATCGGATTTTCATCATCATCATCATCATCATCAGCCAGAAGACGTCCACTGCTGAACATAGGCCTCCCCCTTAAACCTCCACACTGAACGACAGCCTGCCTTTTGCATCCACTGGATGCCCGCGACTCTCACAATGTCGTCGGTCCATCTAGTGGGAGGCCTCCCTACGCTGCGTCTTCCGGTTCGTGGAAATCGGATTTTAAATAAACTAAATCAAACAAATAAAAATTTCTGTATTGTTAACTGTATTAATTTGGTAAATATTCTAGTTATTTGCAATTACCTATCGCACAATTACTTATTTAAAAAAAATACCATTACTTACCTAAGAATGTTTTTTTTTTTTTCAGTAAGACCATGCAACTATTGATTCCAATAGTTCTATGAGAATAATATCGATTAGGTTCATTAAGAGGGGTCATGGTCAGCGTTTTGTCCATACAAACGTATTCTCGTGTTTCCTCCCTGGATAATACCGCTATAGTTGTATTTTTTTTTAAATAAAATTTATTTCTTCTATTGGCATGCTTATATCATTTATTTTTTCTTATAAATTAACTACTATAATAAATATGAGCCGTTAAATATCCCATAAATTGTTATTTTTTTACCGCCATGTTCAGACGTCTATCAAACAAATTTGACGAGTTTATAAAACAAAAATAAATGACAGAAGCATAGTTCAATCCTTTTTACAACTATTAATTAAAAAAATAATGAAATCGGCCTAGTTTTGAATGAGGAAACAGAAAAATACGAGACGATGATTTTGTCTACTTTTCGTAGGTATAATCGATCCGAGCTGCAGTTGTGCCTATTGCGCTCTACTGGGAGAGGCTTGAGGTCAAGGGACAGCAATAGATTTGCTAAATACCTATTCATCAAATTTCTTGGCCGTGGTATGCCCTCTTAACGATTATACACTACCTTATCCTTTCTGTGAGCTGTCAAAATTATCATTCTATTTTAGACGAAGCAATTGTTACGGCCACCAAGAGCTACGAAGATGCTACGCACAGCAAAGATTTTTTTTTTGTTTAAATTAGAACGGCTGTCAAGGCATTTTTGTAAGAAATTTGTTGTAGCCAGTTGCACCCATATAAATGAAACGTCAGTCATTCGAAATCAGTTAGCAACTGTGATGCGGACAAAGAACTTTGAGACCTAACCCAAAAAGGTAACATCCAAGTTCTTTGGATGCGGAGTTAGACGCGTTGATCTAAATAAGAATGTTCAATCAAGGTTCTGTCAACAGAACTGACTGCCTGGCGACAGATTTTTCTTCTCATTTCCGTTCTATTTACTTCTCTTTTCTGTACAATACAATTACAATATAATTCTTTATTAATAACTCCATAGTTACAAGTCAAACTTCTCCAGTACACTTTCTACATCGATGTATATAAACTTATATAAACAGTATATGTTAATAATATTACTGTGTACATAATTAAAATTAAATAATCTTATTCAATTAAAAATATTATGAGCAAAAATGTATTACAATATATTATTATGTCAGTATTTCATATGTCAAATTAAGCCCCTTCTCACCTCAGGGGGACAATTCAAAAAGCTGGAGCCGCGGCGGAGGCAGCAGAAGACGCCAAGCGGCGCAAGTATGCATCACTTTCAAGTGAATATATATTTGTGCCGCTTGGCGTCGAAACTTTTGGTCCATGGGGTCCATGTACGTGTAAAAAAAATTTCGCCACAATTAATTGACGCCACTGGTGACAAGAGAGCTGGCTCATTCCTCGCGCAGATAATTTCTTTAGCAATTCAACGCGGGAATGCAGCCAGCGTTCTTGGCACTTTACCACACGGGCAACATCTTGTTTTTGATTTTTGATTAAATTAGTGTTAATTAGTAATAGATAAGGCTTTTTTTATTTTCTTTGTTTGTTATACCTACCTATGTACATACAAAAATTAAGTGTAAGTAAGTGTAGTTAAATCCACCAACTTCGGACCCTTTGAACCTACGCTCCTCTTTATAAACTACAAATCGCCTTGCTAACTAAAATCCAGAATTCTCTACACCACCCATAACCCTTGAGAGACTGGTAGTCATTAGCTGAACCACAGCGACGGCCAGTAGTAATCCGCACTGATACGGCGAATTTGTCAACGTAATCCTCCACGACGGGAATTAATCTCCGACCCGCACTGCTTCCCTGCATGACCCCAAATGACCAAGTCAAAGCTATTACAAGATACGCTCCTTGTATTCTCAGCTAAAGCTTAGAATAGCAAGATAGGTATCGATTGATTCGATAATGGCAGCAGTCTTTATCAAAACTAAGTGACAACTGTGCGCAAATTTCCCTCAATACAGCTTTCTCTTATAATTAGAGGCATGTTTGCCCAAAAAAAACACTAAGATGTTGACTACCAATAGACCTGGCGTTTGCGCAACGACACCCATAATGGTTCCGTACATATTTATATCCGTGTCAGATATACTGGGTGTAAGGGACACGTTCCCGAAACGAAGACTGCCGATTGCTGATCATCATCATTTCAGCCATAGGACGTCCACTGCTGGACATAGGCCTCCCCCATCGATCTCCAAAAGGGCCGGTTGGAAGCGGCCTGCATCTAGCGTTTCCCTGCGATCTCTTTTAGATCGTCTGTCCATCTCGTGGGTGGGCGTCCTACGCTGCGCTTACCTGTCCGTGGTCTCCATTCCAGAACCTTTCGGCCCCATCGGCCACCTTTTCTGCGTGATATGTGCCCTGCCCACTGCCATTTCAACTTGCTTATCCGGGTATTGCTGATACGATAACATAAAAAAAAATTGTTTTATTTTCAAAAAACGCAATGTAATGCATTCAACTGACACTAGAGGTCAAAGAACGACATACGCCGCGCTGCGCCGCGCGCATGCTTGTACGCTTTACATTGCTGGTTTGCAACGTTCTTAACCACAAATACAACAAGTATAAGGTAAAATAGTTATTGGTATTCGATTGTGAATCGTTTAGCCGACTTAACGGTATAATTTTGACACCCAATTCAATTTGGAGCGTATTTTGAATAGCAATTAGATTTCACAGTATGCCCCTGGGCAAAATAAACATCTTCCCATTTAGAATTTCTACTGACACTATGCCAATTAATACTGTATTCGACACATTACGTTCTAAAAATTAATTAAAAAACTAATACAAAATAAACTTGGAAAAGAAAATTCAATTCAAAACAAAGAAAATAAAATGTAACACAAATTTTCTCTGTAAATACCAAATGCCTTCCATTTTCCCTCTCCGACCGGTTAAAAGTACCTTCAAAAGTTTTTCTACCGTTTCTCTTGAACAAAAATTCCACTTAAAAGTAAAAAGTAGAGGAAAGAGGTTTTTTCATCAAATCTATTTATTTACACGGAATTCTAATGGCTGTATAGAATAACCAAAAGGGTATGCACAGTATGGCAACAATACGATGTTTCGACAGAGAAAACCACTTAAGTATGCCACTTAGGACCACTTATTATGTCAATAGTAAGAGATTTAGTAACTTGGTTAAGTGGACGTATTGTTACTGACTCATGATGGGGATTTTATTAGCAGTTTTTTTCTTATGTTTCGGTTCCAGGCATCTTGTCTATTCAGCCAGTGTCAAGCGTGATAGAATTTTGAATTTTTATTAGATATTGTCTTATTCTTATTACTTTTGATATAAACTGCCTCTTATACCAAATTTGACGGTTTTAAATCAATTTTTTTCAGTTAAATTACAATATTTGAGCTGGAAAAAATACATGGCACAGATACATCTGTGTTTGAGTTTATGATTTGGTTCAAAACACGATGGAATAAACTTTGCTCGATCAGAAAAAAATCTGAATCAAAGTCAACTTAGTTTATTTTTTTCATTTTATGCTCTAATGAAAGCTCGTAACAACCTGGAAATTGCATGTACTGAAAGGCAATTTTATTCAACATTCTTTTATTTGGATAGATTTTTAATAGTGAATAGTGTAGTTTTTTAGTGAAATTAAAAGCGTAAGAAGGACGCGAGAATTTTGGCGCGCCGCGTTCAGTGCCGCGCCAGGCGTCATAGAGGTCGGACCTATGCTCGTTTTTGTTGTTGCACTCCCCCCGCGGGCGTCCTGACTCTAGCATGGCGTCGCTATAACTTGGCGGGAGCTGAGGGAGCGTTTTGTTGCCTACGCGACTCGGATAACCGCCCGTTAGCGCTATTGACTTTTCTGTAACCTAGCCTATAAATCCAATTACAAATTAAAAACAACTTGATTATTTTCCATTATCGCCACGTATTTCTTCGAATCACGGTTCGCATCGAACTTTCTAACAAGCTTTGCCACAGACAGAGTAAGCGAAAACCTCCTTCGCATTTTAAAAACAAAATAATCACGTTCCATTTTCGTTTGGTAAAACTTTTTAATTCGTTGAAATATCTTTTGTAAGCGTGAAATGCGTTTTTTTACATAGCGAGTGTTTGTTTCTATGGTGACAAATGCAGAGGTAGTAAATCAGCATCTATGTTAATTTTCTCAGAATTTTGACCCGCTATGACTTAAAATGTAGCCGTGGTAGCCCATTTGGGAGACCGCTAGAATTGAAAGCGTGAGGTCGCGGGTTCAATCCCCGGGCCCGTACCAATGAGCTCTTTGGAGCTTATGTACGGATTTTTTCATACCACTGGCTTTTCGGTGAAGGAAAACATCGTGAGGAAACCTGCATACGTACGGATAAGGAATTCAATGGCGTATGTGAATCCACCAATCCGCACATGGCAAGCGTGGTGGATATGGCCCAATCACCCTTTCGTGGGTAGGTTAAAAGTCCAGCAGTGGACTGTTAAAAGGCTGATTATGATGATGACTTAAAAAGTACAACTCTTTGGGTTTTACATAAAGAAAGATATGCCCATACCGTTACCATGTCTTTAAACAACACCCTTTAACGAAAAGAATAATGTTTATAGTTAATCATGAGATTTAATATAGTTGATTTATTAAGATAGATTCAACGTGGTAATGCCGCCAGCATGCTGGGTACGCTGCCAACTGGTAGTGAGCTTAAGCATTTGGATTGTCTTTAGACCTTCAACGGTCTATGGGCAGTCTAACTGTATTTGTAGTTTTAGTTTTAGCTTGTATTTTGTTTAGTTAATAAAGGCACGTGTTAAGATAGTTATCAATGTGAATAAGACAAATTAGTCCAATGTTTGGTGTGCTACTGTTGCTGAGGTCAACGTATTACTTGTCACTATAAAACAGAAAAAAAGAAGAAAAAAAGCAACCCGCATTGAGAAAAGCTACCCGCTAGACTGTGGAATGCGCTGCCTGAATGGGTGTTCCCCGATAGTTACAATCTGGGTGTCTTCAAATCACGAGTGAATCGGTTTCTTCCAGGCAAGCGGGCTCCATCGTTGACAGAATACAAAAAACTGACAATTATTAAACTATTTAATTTTTGGCCTGTAATTTAAATGTGATCATAAACAACGTTAAGGTGTGGATGCAATCATCATCATCATCATCATTATCAGCCTTTTAACAGTCCACTGCTGGACTTTTAGCCTACCCCCGAAAGGGTGATTGGACCATATCCACCACACTGGCCCAGTGCGGGTTGATGGATTCACATACGCCATTGAATTCCTTCTCCGTACGTATGCAGGTTTCCTCACGATGTTTTCCTTCACCGAAAAGCCAGTGGTATGAAAATTCGTACATAAGCTCCAAAGAGCTCATTGGTACGGGCCCGGGGATTGAACCGGCGACCTCACGCTTTCAAGTCTAGCGGTCTCCCAAATAGGCTACCACGGTGGATGCAATATAAATAAATGAATGAACTGTTGCCTATTATTTACACCTTAACCAAAAAAGCCAACATTGAACAAACTAGTTGGGACTAACTTAGTCGAAAAAAGAGAGAAAAAAGATAAGTATCTTCTTAATCTTTATAAGACCTATCTAACGGCTTCGAATTTTAAACGACGAGCTTACACGCGATAAGATGAGGCTTTACTCTGAAAACATTAATTACAGAGGCGAAATAAATTAAGAAAAACCCTTAGAACAACGAATAAACATAGACACCGCAATAAACAAACAACTGAGGTACCCAAATTAAGGTGGTTCGTTGCACAAATGGCGGGAAATTCAAATTTCAAACAGTTTTCTTGTCCTTGTAGCTAGGCCGGGTAATTATTGTAAACAACCATGATGTTTGCGCAGATTGATTATTATTCTTTACAAAATCATGTAAAGCTATTTATCCCTAATGCCCATTATTACTTACATTTGTGAATAAACAAATGTTTGCTGTTTCAAACGGTTTATTCACAAATGTAAGTAATATGGTGCGTTACTGTTAAATAATTGTACATTATAATGTAAAGAACAGCCAACATTTTGCGCAAACACTGTGTTATTAAAAAATAATTACCTGGCCTGGCTACTAGGACCAAAAAACTGTTAAAAATTTAAATTTCCCGCCATAGGTGAATCAAACCACCTTAAGGCAGTGCGCATGCACAACTCTAACATAGATCTTACAGCCAATCACAGCTTAGTAAGTCTATAAGAGAGCGAAGCGTTACTTATTTATTTATTTTCCTCCAATAAAAGTGCTTACACACACAAACGTACGCTACTTCCATTTTATTTTTGTGCCTCCGATCATTGATTTTCAAAGATTATGGACGTTGAGCGTAGCACAAAATTCACTATACGTGTGTCTTGATTTACCTATAGGGTTACTCGGAAAGGGTGTACTGAGCCGAATATTAAGCCTTTTACTAATAAAGTTATTTGATTATTTACGGGATATAAAAATAAAAATTAATTAATATAATACTAATATAATCTAATCTTTTTCTAATATTTTCATTGTTCATTTTCTCGTGTTGCAACTGTATTTTTATAGTAGAAAGGGCGTTTTCATTGCACCCCGCTATATAACATTTCATCATAAAATGGCGGCCAAGCGCAAGCCAATCTCTCAATTTCGAAAAATCTGGTTTGTTCTATTTAGAGTCACATTCTGACACTTTATTCAATAAAGTTATATGATTATTTACGGGATATTTACCGTGGTGAGGTTGTGGAATGAGCTCCCGATATTTCAGCGCAGTTACATGCACCATGTTCACGGGAAGACAACCACAACCACACAACCTACACATTCCATAACACAACCACAACCTTACCACGGTATATATCCCGTAAATAATCATATAACTTTAGTGAACAACCGTGATAGTTTAAAACAGTGTTTTACTAAATTTAATATCCATAGTTCTGAATATTTTTGCCTCCACATTGTATTTAAGCAAAGCTTTGTCCATTTTTTTGGTTCAAGGAAATGCCCTCGGCAATCTCACAGAAACAAAATTAATTCTTAAGCGGAAAAATAATTATTGCAGGCTCGTTAGAGGCTAATTTAATAGCATTATTAATACCGAACTCATTAGCTCGGTTTTGTAAAACCCGCACTTAAACTTTATGGAAATTGCTTTGAAAATGTTCTTTTAACGGATTGTTGCATTACATTGTTGACTAGCTGACCTGACAGACGTTGTCCTGTCTTAGAACTGTCAAACACGCAAAGTTAAAATAGTAAATCTTATTTTTTTACACCTCGGATTACATTATTGGAGTTTAGTAAGGATCCCTATTTGTTTTTGATAGTGTAGCTTCCCAACAGTGAAAGAATTTTTTAAATCGGTTCAGTAGTTCCGGAGCCTATTCAATGCAAACAATCAAACAAACAATCAAATCTTTTCTATTTATAATATTAGTATAGATAAAGATATTTCAAACAGGAATTAAATTATGGGCTTCTTATTATAATCAAGGGGTAATTTTACCCATGTATTAAAATAAATAAATTAAATAATAGAAAATATTTGTCCTATAGAAATTAGAAGTAAAATAAAAGCTATATTACTACAGCCTAGCAGACTACAGACTATCACAGACTAGCAGTTCGCACAATAAATGTGGAATCAAAGCGCTTCGCATACAAACTTTCGCGTTTATAATATTAGTAGGATAACAAAAGCACCTAGCTAATACTAAGCTACGAGTATGATTAATTTTCATACAGTCTAACTTACAAGCAATATGGCAGGAGTATGCGGGCTGGTGAGCTAAATTTGACAGCGCCGCGTGAGTAGGGTCAAATCTGTCTGCACACTCATTCCTCACTGATTTCTGCCCTGTATCACTTCTGTAAGGTCATACCTAAAGCCAAATACATTTTAGGGTTCAGCTCACATGAGAGATAAGCCTGAGGACCCGCCCAACCTTTTCACGCTATGTCTATTCTGGGATGATATATGGGAGGTTTCCCGAAACGATCGTGTTTTACCGATTTTTTCCCCGGTTCACCCCTCTATTTGTTTATACCTTATAGACTACGCTTGTGCGAGACGTTGATTTATTTTGAGAGTGCTTGAAGTTCGGTGGCAGATTGAAGGGCTGTATAGGAACCGCTTTCTTAAGAAAAGAGGTTAAATATTTGCTGAAGCGTACTCTTGTCAACGGTGTCTAAGAAATAACACCAAAAATTACTTTTATTAAGTACTAGCGGTCCGCCCCAGCTTCGCACGGGTATAAATTATAGCCTATGTCACCCGGGGATAGTGTAGCTTCCCGTCAGTGAAAGAATTTTTCAAATCGGTTCCGTAGTTTTGGAGCCTATTCAATGCAAACAAACAAACAAACTATCAAATCTTTCCTCTTTATAATATTAGTATAGATTTTGCTTGCTCGCTTGTTTGGGTGGTTTGGTTTTCATGTCATCCAGCCTCTGACTTTTTCTTACATCATTATGGATGGCAATATTTTTTCATTCACTAGCTGCGCCCCGCGGTTTCACCCACGTAGTGATGAAAAATGGTGATGATGAAAAGTAGCCTATGTCACTTTCCAGCCCTTGAATTATGCCCATTAAAAAAACAGGTCAATCTGTTGCTCTGTTGTTGCGTGAAAGAGGAACAAACCACAGAAAAGAAAAAAAATATTGTTTAAATTAGAACGGCTGTCAAGGCATTTTTGTAAGATTTTTTTTGTAGCCAGTTGCACCCATATTAACGAAACGTCAGTTATTTGAAATCAGTTAGCAGCTGTGATGCGGACAAAGAACTTTGAAACGTAACCCAAAAAGGTAAGGTCCAAGTTCTTTGGATGCGGAGTTCGATGCGTTGACATACATGAGAATGTTCAAGCAAGATTCTGTCATAATGCCTGGCGACAGATTTTCCTTCTCATTTCCGTTCTATTTACTTCTCTTTTCTGTGGTACAAACAAACCAACAAACTTTTCACATTTATAATATTAAGTATGATTATCACTGTATGTTTCCTAAATAATAATAAAAATTAAATTAAAATATAATTACAGATGCTTGAACACTGTATACTGAAAGTGGGCTTGAGTAGTTGGATTGTCTTTAGACCTTCAACATATGGGCAATACAACTGTTTTTTGTTTGACAGAATTAATAGAACAGAATATGTTTATTATTGCCAGAAAAAGATATTTAACCCTAATATTACTTACAAAATAAGTAGCAAACACTAGGTACAGTAGGCACAGCGGATCTTTGTGTTTCTGAAGCTAGGCTCTTGTAAACCATTGCGCAATTAGCACATCCCTTGCAAAACAAAAATAGCTACTGCGCAGCCTTGCAGCCAACTTCAGAGACAAAAAGATCTTCTGTGCCTACTGTACTTATTGTCGCTTACAACGTTGGCTTGTTGAGCAAGCATTCTACAATTATCATGAATTTTACAAATTTTTGTGTTAATTTTTACTTACTAAGTAGTATTTTAAATTATTTATTATTGTATTATTTTACTATTATTTTTTATAATTGGACGTGTAAATTGGCTTTATAAATAAAATGACTATGACTATGACTATGTCTATGTAGAATTTTTGGGGGGGTCTCAAACTAAGCACGAGGCCTGTATCTTAAGACTCATAGTGGTGTTAGTTTGTTTGTGTTTTATTTAGTTAATAAATGACGCAGCGTAGGTAGGCCTCCCACTAGATGGACCGACGACATAGTGAGAGTCGCTGGCATCCAGTGGATGCAAAAGGCAGGCTGTCGTTCAGTGTGGAGGTTAAAGGGGGAGGCCTATGTTCAGCAGTGGATGTCTTCTGGCTAATGATGATGATGATCAATAAATGCACTTGCCAGTAAAAATTACAGGTGTTTTAAGTATATCTGGTCTGTCGCTTTCAATGACAACGCATTTTTTAAATGATGAGATTGGAAAAACAATATAATGCAATATTTATATATCTTATACATTTGGAGAAGTGCCTTTATTAACTAAACAAAATACAAACTAAAACTACAAATATAGTTAGACTGCCCATATAGACCGTTAAAGGTCTAAAGACAATCCAAATGCTCAAGCCCACTACCAGTTGCAGCGTACCCAGCATGCTGGCGGCATTCCCACGTTGAATGGCAATGCTTATGCGTTGAGCCAGAAATACACCAGCATTTCGGTCACGCGTCGCATTAACCAGGCACCCTGGAAGATTTTTGAAAATGAGGTGAGTACATTTGATATATTAAACCTACTTTTAAACCAATTCACAAATAAAATAAACAAAATACTTACGTTTAGCAATGCTATTTTTCATCACAGCTAAAAGATAGCTGGTAATATCTTGTAGATGGTCTCCAAGCGTTAAGTGCAATTAAGAGAAACATCTGCCAAATCCTCAGCAAAGGGTGAAATTAGTTGAGGCGGGGGGCAACTTCAGACGTGATTAAGGCTATCTGCCATTATCGCCCGGCAGAAACCCTGAATCATCAAGACTTAGTCTTAGTTACGCACGGTCGCAAGACAAAAACTTACAGAGTTTTTCTTAATCTCCTTAAAAAAAAATTTTTTTTTTTTTTTAATAATCCCTTTTTTAAAGCAATCTGTCTTTGTTGTCCTAAGTGACGCGTCTTGTGTGGAATACGCCCATTGACGCATCCATCCTCATAATTTTTCTTATTTTGTTAGGTCTTGGGGTATCTTCCTTTTAAGTCTCCTTGGAGGCCTTCTTGATATCAACATCTTTGCTAGTTCATTTGGATGATTTTGCAGTCGTTTTTGATAAGTTAGGGCGTTATTTCTTATTTCTTCTTCCACTGTGGGCATTTCCAGGTCCTTGTGTAGCGTCTCATTTGTGACATACCAGGGAGCGTTGGTTATCATCCGTTGCACTTTTGACTGAAAACGTTGTAGAATGCTAAGGTTGGTTTTTGAAGACTTAACATTAAAATCTTGCTCTTTTCAGGCGTGAACTGGTTGGTCTCAAGGTATCAAAGATTATCTGATCAACCTTTTACGTCCAACAGAATTAAACTCTATATTACCAAGTTCATATTGGATGGATCATCATCATCATAATTAGCCTTTTAACAGTCCACTGCTGGACGTTTAGCCTACCCCCGAAAGGGTGATTGGGCCATATCTACCACGCTGGCCCAATGCGGGTTGGTGGATTCACATACGCCATTGAATTCCTTCTCCGTACGTATGCGGGTTTCCTCACGATGTTTTCCTTTGCCGAAAAGCCAGTGGTATGAAAATCCGTACATAAACTCCAAAGAGCTCATTCATTGGTATGGGCCTGGGGTTTGTACCCGCAACCTCACGCTTTCAAGTCTAGCGGTCTCCCAAATGGGCTATCACGGCTTATTGGATGGATATGACATTGAAAACCCTTCAGGTTATGGGAAAGACCTAAGCTACAGAATTTATACTGGTGTGAAATGCAGGCAGAAATAAGCCGATGAAGATGCCTATCCATATTTATGACGAGCGGTCCGCCCCAGCTTCGCACGGGTATAGATTGTAGCCTATGTCACCCGCGGATAGTGTAGCTTCTCGTCAGTGAAAGAATTTTTCAAATCGGTTCAGTAGTCTCGGAGCCTATTCAATGCAAACAAAAAAACAAACAATCAAATCTTTCCTCTTTATAATATTACTATAGATGACACAATAAAGGTCTGGGATGTTTAACATAAGCAATTTTAAAGTCTTTTAAACAGTCTAATGACTATACTTTGTTGGACGAACTTACTTACTCAGCCTTAACAAAGCCAGCATCTTGTAAGTTGAGTCAAGTCATCTACCCTTTAGCAAATTCAAGAAAGGGTCCTAGTTGACTTGCATTTTCATATAACACTCTCTTCAAGCAATTATAAGCTTTATGCGTTTCAAGATAAAACACAGTTTAACACAATGATGACTTATTGCACCGGGAGGAAAATTTATTTCTGTGGGATTTATTCCTTTGTAATAAAACTGATGATTATGCTAAAATTAGGGGGGGGAAAGACGCCATAAGTCTTTTGGGTCTCTCGTAATATTTTTATGGCGGCCGCCAATCTAATGAGTGTTGTGGAACCTTCAACAAACAGCAAACAAACTGTGGAACAAACAGCTGAAAAGCCAGACAACGAAAATGTTATGCCTGTAGCTATAGAATTTTTTGACTTATCCAAATAAAAAATGGATTTATTTAGATTAGATTAGATAAATAATGTTTATTTTGACACACATTTATTTACAAACAAGAGTATTATTTTTTTAGTTAAGATACAAATACTACATTATTATTTTACAATGATGATAAGATAAAGATAATTTATTTGCATTAAACTAACTTTAACTTTATTTTAATTGTCTATTAAATTCTATTAAATTATCGTTCCATGGCATTTCCTTGATAACGTCAATCCTATACAGTTCCGTTCTATTCCATAGGTGTTTACGTATTCTAAAGCCTACTTGAATACTGCCTACTTGTCGGAGAATACTACCAAAATAGCTCTTACTCTTACCAAGCAGCGATGTCAAACTGACGTTTCATGACGAAATCAGAGACAATTTATTCTGATTTGATTCGAAAGACTGACTAGAATGAGCGTTCGCCATGTTTTCGTCACTGTCTACCAATTCATTTCGCAAACGCTTCAGCGTTAATATTTTGTACGAATAGAATTGCTTTGAAACGTTTGCCACTTGTCTAGGCCTGAATCCACGCTTACAATTCCCAAAATCCCCGAACCTAGAACATCTCACGCATATTTGGAGCGACACAAAGACTAATTTAATTTTTGTCGTCGGCCTTTCACTGAAAATTATTTCATTAATGTAATTCTAAAAGTAGAATTTGGTTAGAAACGGGCGTCTAGAGGCTGTTTGCAGCGTTTTTGGGGCTATTACGGATTCCCGGCGTGTTTCACGCGTCTAATAAAGAAAAGTCGTGATCAAAGCAAGACGGGAGTTTGGAAAATGCGATGGAAAAGGTTTTAGTAGTAACGGTTTTAGATGGAGTTTTTGGGAATGCGTCTTCGTTGGTGCGAAAGCAAAGAGCTTTTTGTTTTGTTCAATTGAAAGTTCTATGACTTTTTTTCTCTCAAATTGTCATCTAGGGTTACGTTCTTAGCACAATTAATTTTTTTTTAACGAGAAACTGCATTTATAATAAAGCAAAAGGTACCTGTAAGTTGATATTCAATCATTTTATTTTATTATTATTTATTTATTAAGGCTTTATATTGATAACTACATTATTACATACTGTAACAACGGACGTGACGTTGCCTGCGAAACTACGAATAACAGCCAGCCAGCCGCCATGACACACCCCCTCACGCCATGCCACTGTCAAGCTCGCCATGCCACTGTCAAGCCCGCCAAGCCTTTGAGGGGAGTGTATATAAGCCAGCCTGCCAGCCAACTATCTCTCTGTTCATTTCGATTGCTGAATAAATGAAGTAGTCGCCACTCTGCGTGTTTTATATGTCATCCTGTTTACAATACACTGAAATCTTATAAATTAACTTAACTAAATGTGTTACCTTTTAAAGGAAGCACAGCATGCATCATAAACTAACTAATTAACTAACACATATAAAAACATCGCCCTTTTTTTGAGTATTGTTAGGTTTTAACATACTACCAAATTCTACTTTAGGAATTACAAATACTGCCCTGGCGGAGGATGTTAAAGGATGGTTGGAGGTCTTTTAATAATTTAAATGCTCAAATATTATAACTTATTAGCTTTTTATTTATATTACACGAGAATTACTCACGTGAGATAAAGCCGGTTACTCCGACTATAGTTTCAACCGCGCTAGACGGCCTTTTTCAAGGTGAATGCGCGCGCGACTGCGTCTCGCTTTGCACTACGGCCGCCGCGCGGCGCGCACGTGAAGACACCGGCTGCTTGTCGGGTGCGGGGGTGGGGGTGCGTAGAGAAATATGTTGCGCCGGCGCACACTGGAGATCTTCCTCACTCGAATCTTCCTGTGTGTTGGGAATACTCCAGCACGCGGAGCTCACCACGTCGCCACCAACGTAACTTATTAGCTACTAACCGTTGTCCGCAACTTCGTCTACGTCTATAATTTCATATAAACTTTCAATCTTCATTTGATCGCTTGAATCGCCCCTCTTAATTTGGTCCTTTCGCGATATCCAGAACTATATAAGGACCTATAAACCCGATAAGGAATTCAAGCGATTAATTTTCAAATTTCATCTTCATAGGTCATGATTTTTTGAGATTTTGTGATGAGTCAACCAGTCAGTAAGAGTAGAGTGATATTTTGCTTTGATATTGTATATAGTCACCTCATTTTAGTTGAAGTGGCAGTGAGCAGGGCACATATCACGCAGAACAGATGGCCGATGGGGCCGAAAGGTTCTGGAATGGAGAGCACGAACCGGTAAGCGCAGCGTAGGACGTCCGACAAGATGGACAGACGATCTAAAAGAGACCGCAGGGAAACGCTGGATGCAGGCCGCGTCCAATCGGCCCTTTTGGAGATCGATGGGGGAGGCCTATGTCCAGCAGTGGACGTCCCATGGCTGAAATCATAATGATGATGACTTCATTTTATGTCCAAACCCCAACTTGTGTACTATTTCAGTGTAGTCTGCAAGAAATTTTATATAGATCAACCGCTCCGCAGAAATAGTACAAATTACTAAGATTTCTTATCAAATGATCGTGTTACATAAGGGTCGTTCAAAAGACGCTGGAAAGCTCCACCCCTGAGTAATTGCAGTAATTGTAAGAAGTAATTCAATACAGTGCCGCGTTGGGAACATTTATACGCGTTTCGAACAGTATAACCACGATGAATGTTGATTAGTTTTTGTTAGGTTTGGGATGAAAGCCAGTAATTGCAGTCCTTTGATTGATTTTTAGAAAATGTCAGACAAAGATTATCTTTGGTAACGATTAATGCTTTATTTCGTATAGCATCGATTCTGATTAGTAATTTTCTTTTAGATTATTAGGAATTTAGTAAACACAAAGCAATCAAAAACAAAAATTATACTACTGTTTAAGCATCTGTCTCTTGTTTTTAGGGTTCTGCACGATCTACGATGTCTGTCTGTCTGTCCGTCCGTCTGTCTGTCCTACCTATTAACGGCTGTATCTTTCGAACCATAATAGATAGCCAATTGATATTTTTACAGAATATGTAATGTTATGGCGGATTGGCTAACAAATAGCAAAAAAAAGTCAAAATAACTTCAAACAAAAGGGCTCCACACAAAAAACTTTTTTTTACGTATTTTTTTATTAGCTCTAATGTAAAAACGTTAATACTTACAAGCGTCAAACTTAACATAAATATAGTACATGCTCTAAAATATAACAACAAATAATAAAAAATAGCCAAGTGCGAGTCGGTAATAAGTTTATGTTCATTACCAACTGCTATTTTCGTTATTGAATTTGTAACCTTCAGTGCGTGAGCCCGACTCGCACTTGGCCAGTTTATTATAGCCTGTTATTGATTTCATTATTACGATTTTTACTAAGTTTGTCTATGTAAACCAAGCCTTTTTAAAACATAAAACCAAAATAAGTGTAACCAATTTTGGTTCTATTGGTTTGTTTATAGTACGAAGAACTTATATAAAACTCAAGACTCAAATTTTCACAGTTCTTGTAAAGTGGGTGTCTGGGTGAATCTGGGTGTCTTCAAATAACGAGTGATTCGGTCTCTTCTAGGCAAGCGTCTTCCATCATAGACCGCAAGGCGAGTTGATGATAAAACGAAGGCCTATAAAAAAAGTTTCACGCCTATGGCTCATAGTGGTCAACCTGTCCCAAGTACAGTGTTGAGTGCTCGTAATGAAACACTCTAATGTGAGAGTTTATTCTCCCCTCTCAGAGGCTCGGAGGTGTTGTGTGTAATTTAACAAGCTTTTACACATCAACACTCACAAGTTTATAACGTAATATTCGTAATTTGTTTATATACCAAGCTTTAAAGATCGGAGCAAAGAGGTAAACTTAGCAATCATCATTATAATTAGCTAGAAGACATCCACTGCTGAACATAGGCCTCCTTTTTAGACCTCCACACTGAACGGCAGCCTCATCAAAAATACAGAGTCACACAGCGGGCAATGGAGAGAGCTATGCTCGGAGTTTCTTTGCGCGATAAAATCCAGAACGTGGATATTTGCCAAGAAACTAAAGTCACCGACATAGCTGTTAAAATTTGCAAGTTGAAGTGGCAAAGGGCAGGCCACATCGCTCGAAGAATCGATGACCGATGGGGAAGAAAGGTTCTTAAGTGGAGACCACGAACCGGAAGACGCGGCGTAGGTAGGCCCCCCACTAACCGGACCGACGACATAGTGAAAGTCACTGGCATCCAATGGATGCAAAAGGCAGGCTGTCGTTCAGGGGGGAGGTTAAAGGCGGAGGCCTATGTTCAGCAGTGGACGTCTTTTGGCTGATGATGATGATATTGATCTAACGCAATATCGCAAGATGCGAATAACTAATAGACATATTTAGTAAGTAAATTATGGTTTATAATAACTAATTCTATGTTGATTGATATAATAAATGTATCAGACAATCATAATAAGGTAGAGCTATCTCTCGGGCGCTATTTACGTAAGTGCACTGAAGCAACAACCCTGTGCCACGACCGACTATATCAAATACAGAGAAACAGCTCCATTGCCGTGCTTTAACTTCAGTGAGAACTGGATCAGTTAGAACTGGATCAGTAAGAACTGGATCAGTAAGAACTGGATCAGTAAGAACTGGATCAGTTAGAACTGGATCAGTGAGGATGAGTGAGCGACACAGTGCCAGCGAGACGGTGGCAAAACGGTGAGTGAGACGTGAATGGTTCACTTATTCGTCATTGTCATCACGGTAGAAATTGCAAATAGTTAATCGAATAGTGGCAATGCACATAGGCACAGCGGGAAATGGAGAGAGCTATGCTCGGAGTTTCTTTGCGCGATAAAATCCGAAACGTGGATATTCGCCAAAGAACCAGAGTCACCGACATAGCTGTTAAAATTTGAAAGTTGAAGTGGCAATGGGGCAGGCCACATCGCTCGAAGAAACGATAATCGATGGGGAAGAAGAAAGGTTCTGGAGTGGAGATCACGAACCGGAAGACGCAGCGTAGGAAGGCCTCCCACTAGATGGACCGACGACATTGTGAGAGTTGCGGGCATCCAGTGAATGCAAAAGGCAGTGTGGAGGTTAAAGGGGGAGGCCTATGTTCAGCAGTAGACGTCTTCTGGCTGATGATGATGATGATGATGAATCGAATAGTGAATAAAAACAGCCAAAGACAGCATTAGCTCTTCTAGCAACTGGCGGCAATAATTCCAATTCCAATCCAAGCGCGCAGCCTGAGGCATCACTCCCGGGAAATGCTTGAACCATTTCCGCTCTTTTCCTCTACAATGGTGTGGGCTACACTGTGCCGTTGCCTTCCCTGCAGCTTCGCTTGAATGGCACATCAGATCCCCAAATCTGACCACCCACGAGCCCTTTGGTCTCCTTTTAATCAGTTTTTACGATAGGCAAGGGCTACCGGAGCCGTATCGTATTCTAAGAACCCATCTTGGGGTCATACTGAAAATATTCAGTATGACCCTGGAAAAAACAACTCTTAGAGCAATATCTCTTTAGAGAGTTGTTTCTTTTTAGATATCTTTCTCGAGAATATCACTTCAGACTACTCAAGCGAGTAGCAGCTAGTTTCAAGACTAGGGCAAATAAATACCTTCAAGGCTATTCCAACAAGGTTTCCCCTTCGAATACAAATTGCCTTGCAGGTGAAATGGCAGAGACAGGGAAGACGAGCCAATTTGCTGGAACAGTCATACTAACATTATAAATGCAAAAGTGAGTTTGTTTGTTGGTTTGTTTGTTCTTCTTTCACGCTGCAACGGAATAACGGATCGACCTAATTTTTTGCATGGGTATAGTTCAAGAGCCAGAGAGTGACATAGGCTACTTTTCATCATCATCATCACTACGCGGGTGAAACTGCGGGGTGCAGCTAGTATATTAATAAACGTGGCTGACAATACGGATGACGTAGACTAGGTCATTACTAACTCTAAGTTTCTTTTTAAAAGAAGGAAGGAACTATGAAATTGTTGCTTAGAAGTTTATTAAGTACATTGAATCTTTATCAAGTAAGAATCCGCAAGCACGTTTAATTGTATAAAAACCCAGCATGCCGCATTTTTGAACTCCACAAAAGTAGTTTATATAGTTTATTTCTCCATTCGCACGACCAAGTGTTTTCAAAAGGTTTTTTACAGTTTAACTGTGGCGCAATTTCAAATTATTTGTATTGATTTCTGACGTCCTACTGCCAAGACGCCGGAGATCGAACTGAATTAAGGTGGTACGTTTTAGCTATGGTAAGAAATTCAATTTCGAAAATAAATAATTTTTTTTGCTATATTAAATGGTTTATTGACATAAGTAAGTAATATCAAGCGTTACTATTAAATAACTGTACATGATAATGTTAAGAACAACCAACGTTTTGCGCAAACACTGCGTCATTTTAAAATAATCACCCAGCCTAGCTACAAGGACAAGAAAACTGTTTGAAATTTGATTTTCCCGCCATAGGTAAAACGTATCACCTTTCGAGCATTGATACGACAGGAAATGGATACGCAATATAAGGTGAACTCAAAGCATTTAACATAATAAAGATCTGTTTGTGTTAAGAAATAGCTATTTGATGATAGTTTAAAAAATTTCTTCCTTGTTTCCTGAGAGATATAACCTAAACCTTTTCAAGGTCAGAGTGAATAGATATCTTCTAATTCAAATTCAAACTGATTTATTCAAGAAATGTACAAAAAAAAATTAAAATGTAATGTAAATTGTTACTGGCTCTAACTGCCAAACTGGGTGTTGGAAACCCGTATCTTGGTAGTTAGTTCTAGTTTCGTCTAAGTCAGCGTGCTTCATCTTCGACCACATCGTCGCTTACTAACAGGCGAGTTGGTGGTCAAACGCTGACATATCCGCGTAAAAAAAGAATTCAGATTGCAGCAAAACGTTATAAAAGCAGGTTTAATGAAAATGCATCCGTATCCTCGCCAATATCAAGCTCCTAGACATCAGTATACCAAATTTCCATAGACCATATTTTATTCAATATAAAATTTTGACTGTCGCCTCTCTATATATATTTGAAAACTGTAAATTTGTTAGAAAGTACCCACAATTTTTTAGAAAATTTGTTGAAAACCGAAACTATCGAATAAGGTCTAACTACAAACATAAATTAATCTTACCGACATCTAAATTAGCAATGCATAGCTCCGGCCCAAATCCAATGGCCGTCAAAATATATAATAAACTACCAGTACAGATAAAGGATATAGAAAATGAAAATAAATTTGACAAAACCCTAAAAAACATATTGCTAGCAAAATGTTATTATAGCTTAAACGAGTATTTAGAAGACAAATCAATTATGGAATAAATCGATCCGCTCCGCACTATATTGCCATACCCAATCAGGGTTATTGTTATGTATTACCTAATTTAAACATGCTACCTAACATCTGTATGTGAACTTCATAATAATTATGCAATAAATGATTGAGTATTGAGTATTAAAACTCACTGTGCGTGTCGAAAATTTGCCTTAGTGGTAAATCTTATAAACCACTACACTGATACCCTAGGCCTAAGACAAACGCCTATTTGGCACTCCTCGTCACCCTGGGAGACCAGTTCCATTTGTTGTAACCTAGAGTAAAATATGTCGTTCTGTCGCCACACGCAAGGTAAAAAGTCGGCCTAATATTTCCCCGCGCGGTTTCCACTCGACGTGATCTGCCCTTAATAGGGCTTTCAGTACTGCGTATTTATACTGTACGATGAAAGGGCGACATTTTATTAAAACATCTAGGTGACAAGCTTTACAAAGTTGCTTTACAAAGTTACTTGGCAATTAGGCTGAATGCCAACCCTAGTTTTTATAATTCTTAAACCAGCCAAGGCTTAGAAATGGGAACCTCACAATTTGATAAACAAAATACGTAGTTAACTTACGCTATACTTAAATAAGTTAACTTAGGCTAATAACTTAAACTACTACCCGGTTCCTAAAAGGTTGATAAACATACAAAAAACCCGAACAAGTACGAGCGCGAGTCGAAAAAAAAAACTAACTGAAGTTGAAATATTGAAAGTCAAACTTAACTTTGTAGTTGATAATAATTCTATTTGTATTTGTAGTTGATTCTTCAATACATTTTCAACTACAAAATGTAAGTTTGTAATAGCAAAATAATTATTTTTAAATGATATAACTTCAAATTTGTGACTTTCGGATTTATTCCTATATATGTGCTTTGAGTTCTTGCCTTTTTCTAAATTTCATTATTCTAGGTCAACGGGAAGTACCCTATAGGTTTTGATTCCCCTGTGAAATCGCAAAATATTCAACACGTTATTCGTTCTTATCTTTTGATTGCGTTGACTTACAACTTTATTTTTTTTACAGCCGAATAAAACCGTATATCCACGTGTTTAGTATAAATTTCAACTTGATACCTTTACACGTTCTTGAGAAAAAGGGTCTTGACAGACGGACAGATAGACAGATGGACAGACAGACGGACAGACAGACGGACAGACGGACAACGAAGTGATCCTATAAGGGTTCCGTGTTTTTCCTTTTGAGGTACGGAACCCTAAAAACATGAAACTGTAGTGAACTACCGTGATAGTTTAAATATTGTTTTATAATTACATAATTTTTGTGTTGTATGTATAATTGTATATATCATACTTCAATATCCGTAATACGTATGTGATAGACAAGGAAACCTTTGCAAGCGAAATACATTTTCGTCTTTGTGCTTTCTCGCATTTTGCAATGGGTTTCAAAACACCAAGTCGCATCGCAAGATATAAGATAGAAAGGTTAAAGAACACTTGTTTTCCACGCAAATACGCACAGTCCGGAATAATAATCAGCTACGTACTGTTTGTATTCGGCAAAGAACGCGATATAGCTCTCTGTTTGCTCCCAACTTTCGCAACTTCATGGAGGTAGAGTCAATAAAGTACTTCGACATGAGAGAGTTGCTGATTAAAGGGAGACTTCAACATTGACTTTCCTGACTTTGAAAAATTGGAAATTGTTTTGTATAACTTAGTGAAAGGGAAAAGGGACACACTTGCAAAGAAGACAATTTTTTCTAGGCCCGCCGAATTTACCGTATATTGATGGGTATAACACTATAAAATTCTTCGTTTTTTTTGTACCATTCGGACGAAAGATAAGGTAAAAATGAAACCGGAATAATAATATTATAAAGAATAATATGTGTTGTTTTGATTTTTGCCACAATTCATTAATTTCCCTTATAAAATCACTTGACCGGAACGTTTTTAACACGAAAAAGGATGCATGCTTAGGAATTTTAATACAAAAATAAATAGACCATATTTTACAACAGTGGCCATAGTAATCGACTTTTGTCAATATTCCGGTTTGATCAGATATAGCTAATATTACCACTAAATCTAGAGATTATGAGGAACAAATCGACATGAGTTTCATTACTATACGGTATTAGTTTGTGGTGGGCCTATTTTTCAAACAAAAGAAATTGTCTCATTTGTCTTCGAGGAAAATGATAATAGACACAAATACACTACACAAAAGTTCAAACTCAAAAAAATCGCGAATAAACCCCCGACGCAAACAAAGGAGTGTTATAATTTTAACGCGTGTACGTCTGTGTCATTATGTGGCATCGTAGCTCCCAAACGGCTTAACCAATTTTGAGAAAGGTTTTTTTGTTTGACAAGTGGCCGTATCCAGAGTCTTTTTAGTTATGATTCAAGAAAACCTGTTCAGTCTGTTGAAAATTATCAGCACTTTTATCGAGGGTTTAATAAAAATTCAATGTGTACTTGTTTACCACTTCACATATATTTATTTTTACATAGGTATTTTATCGGATTTTCCGCGGTGAGTGTGCAACGGAACTTCACGAACTTGTTCCCCCATCACCTTTTCATTACCGGACGTCCAGACGTACGGCAAGGCGTCACCCTTACTTGGTCGAAATGCCATTTATTCGCACCAAGCGTTTTGACTCCTCTTTCTTAATTAGAACAGCAAAACAATGGAACGCCTTGCCCCTGTCTGTGTTTCCGCAGCATTACAATCTTGGAGTGTTCAAGTCTAGGTTTAATAGGTTATTACTGGGCAAACGTGCTCCATCTTCGGCCGCATCATCGCTTTCCATCAGGCGAGATCGCGGTCAAACGTTAGCCCAGTCCGATGTAAAAAAAAAAAAAAAACATAATCCCAAACGTGTAAGTAAATGAAAATCTTGGAACCAAATATAAGAAGATAAAGAAATTGGTAAATATAGGTTAGGTGATATGATGAAAAAAAATTATGGTAAAATGAATGGAGAATGGAATGGTAAAATGGTTAGGTTGGCTGATGATGACGATGATGACGATGATGACTTTAGGTTTTTTACCGGGCATGTGCCTTTATTAACTAAACAAAATACAAGCTAAAACTAAAACTACAAATACAGTTAGACTGCCCATATACCATTAAGGTCTAAAGACAAGCCAATTGCTCAAACCCACTACCAGTTGAAAGCGTACCCAGCATGCTGGTGGCGTTACCACGTTGAATGGCAATGCTTATGCGTTGAGCCAGAAACACGCCAGCATTTTGGTCACGCGTCGCATTAAACAGGCGCTCTGAAAGATTTTTGAAAATGAGGTGAGCTCCCGGTCCCCAAGGGCCCAATGTCTCGACCCCAAACGCCTCAAATATGTAACCTGCCGAGGTTAGCATATTTGCGTCGCTTGTGCTGCTCTGCTGTACTTTAGGTAAACCAGAATGTCATTATTTCATTATCGTTATCATTATATATAAGTTAGTAGGTAGGAAGCTGTTAAAATTTGCAAGTTGAAGTGGCAATGGGCAGGCCACATCGCTCGAAGAACCGATAACCGATGGGGAAGAAAGGTTCTTGAGTGGAGACCACGAACCGGAAGACGCAGCGTAGGTAGGCCTCCCACTAGATGGACCGACGACATAGTGAGAGTCGCTGGCATCCAGTGGATGCAAAAGGCAGGCTGTCGTTCAGTGTGGAGGTTAAAGGGGGAGGCCTATGTTCAGCAGCGGAGGTCTTCTGGCTGATGATGATGATGATGATGATTAGGTAGGAAGGCTATGGAGCGGCTGTATCTTTGCACAATCGTAAAATTCCCGCACTGAAACGCCGCCGGCCTGTTTACTGCCGGTCAACGATGTCCAAAATTAAATAATTTTCACTCGCCCATCAGTAATAAAAGAGTTCACCTTAAAGAGACCGCAGGGAAACGCTGGATGCAGGCCGCTTCCAACCGGCCGTTTTGGAGATCGATGGGGAGGCCTATGTCCAGCAGTGGACGTCCTATGGCTGAAATTATGATGATGATTAGTAATCCGCAACTAAAGTAAAGTAAATATTTATTCCTGAAACGCTTTTACATTATCACATCGTAGTTATTATCTATACTAATATTATAAAGAGGAAAGATTTGATTGTTTGTTTGTTTGTTTGCATTGAATAGGCTCCGAAACTACAGAACCGATTTGAAAAATTCTTTCACTGTTGGGAAGCTACACTATCCCCGGGTGACATAGGCATACCCGTGCAAAGCTGGGGCGGACTGCTAGTATAGTTATAAATTGTGTCTAACATAGATTATAATTGACTTAACAGTGGGCCCCAAACTTGGCTAGGCCGGTCTCTTGGTGACCCGTTAAATAGTTTTTCTTATATTTGATTTAATGCGAGCGCTTAGTCGGTCCATCTAGTGGGAGGCCTCCCTACGCTGCGTCTTCCGGTTCGTGGTCTCCACTCCAGAACCTTTCTTCCCCATCGGTTATCGGTTCTTCGAGCGATGTGGCCTGCCCATTGCCACTTCAACTTGCAAATTTTAACAGCTATGTCGGACCCACTAGATGGACCGACGACATTGTGAGAGTCACGGGCATCCAGTGGATGCAAAAGGCAGGCTGTCGTTCAGTGTGGAGGTGAAAGGGGGAGGCCTATGTTCAGCAGTGGACGTCTTCTGGCTGATGATGATGATGATGATGATGAGCGCTTAGTAACCCGGGTAACTCGGGTAACCCGGGTATGTCCTTAAACTGCGACCAAAACCACCGGAGGATGGGCAGCAGCGTCCTATTAGTGTTTTAGTGCACGGTGAACTTACTGCGATCCCCAAGCCGCCTGCCAAGCGTGGGGATTATGGCAACACCCCTCTCCAGGGAGGCCTTTGTCCAACAGTCGACGTTTAAATGGCTGCTAGTGGTGGTGGTGGAGCGCTGAGTAGTTTTAAATTAAACAGAAATAAATAAAAGTTCCTCTCTATGAGGGAGGCCTTTGTCCAGCAGTGGACGTTTGATGGCTGCTGATGTGTGTGTGTGTGTGAAATAAAAGTTAAAAATAGATGAGTTTAAATTAAATTTGCATTGCAAACTATATAATTTTTAGTGCTATTATATATTTCATAAAATATAATAGTATGTAAGCACCATTACCGACAACACGACTTGTGCTCCAAAAATATGACGACAAATAAACTATTAGGGCCACGTCAAAATATAATATCTCACCTGAGCAAGGTTAAATCACGGAACATTAGTAACAGTAAGAAAGGTCACTATAAACATTTCTTCAAAGCTTGTTGTGGGCTAGCTTCCCATAATTTTCTAGGTACCAAGGTCTGGGTTTTCAAGGTTTTTATACCAAGTGAACTTAACGACAATAACTTTGGAGCATATTATTAGTAAGCCGTGGTAGCTCATTACCCGGACCCGGGTATGTCCTAAAACTGCGACCAGAACCACCGGAGGATGGGCAGCAGCGTCCTGTTAGTACACGGTGAACGTACTGCGATCTCCAAGACGCCTGCCAAGCGCGGGGATTATGGCAACACCCCTCTCTAAGAGGGAGGCCTTGTTCAGCAGTGGCTGATGGTGTGTGTGTGTGGTAGCTCATTTGGGAGATCGCTAGACTTGAAAGCATGAGGTCGCGGGTTCAAACCCCGGGCCCGTACCAATGAACTCTTTGGAGCTTATGTACGGATTTTCATACCACTGGCTTTTCGGTGAAGGAAACATCGTGAGGAAACCTGCATACGTACTAAAAAGGAATTCAATGCCGTATGTGAATCCACCAATGCGCACTGGGTCAGCGTGGTGGATATGGCCCAATCACCCTTTCGGGGGTAGGCTAAAAGTCCACCAGTGGACTGTTAAAAGGCTGATTATGATGATATTATTAGTATAGTATTTTTATTCTGTAACTGACGTCGTCAATTGTATATTAGCTATACCTTAGACCAAAATAAATGAATTGAATTGAATAGTTTTATTATTGAAACTGACGTGGTTTTCACACATTTTATTTATATTACACGGGAATTACTCACGTAAGATAAAGCCGGTTACTCCGACTATAGTTTCAACCGCGTTAGACGGCCTTTTTCAAGGTGAATGCGCGCGCGCGGCTGCGTCTCGCTTTGCACTGATTAATTGCACTGATGAAACTATAGTCGGAGTAACCGACTTTATCTTACGTGAGTAATTCCCGTGTAATATAAATAAAATGAATTGAATAGTATTACGAGTTATCCGCCACCAGCAAACAAATAAGTTGATAGTCTATCGGATAGGTTGATAGTCTATCGGATTGACTGCCCCGGTGGCTCAGTTGGTAGTGAACCTATCTTCTGTGCTTGGGGGCGTGGGTTCGATTCCCATCTAGGACAAACATTTGTGTGATGAACATTTGTGTTTGTTCTATGTCTGGGTGTTAATATCTATTTAAGTATGTATTTAAAAATATATATGTACGTATATCAGTTTCTGGCAGCCATATTACAAGCTTTGCTTAGTTTGGGGTCAGATGACCGTGTGTGCAAAAATGTCCCAGATATTTATTTATTTATTTATTTATACATTTCGGAGCGTGTGCATCGGATCTGCACGATCTAATTCCTTCCTGCCTATTTTTCTATCGGGCTGCCAGAGTGGGCACGAAAAATCGACACTGCTTTATGGTTGATATTCCGAAAACTCGTACGAAGCGCTTTGATTACAATTTTATTATGTGAATTGGTAGTCTGTGTGGAATGTGCTGCCTGAATATGTTCCCGAGAGGTACAATCTGAGTGTCTTCAAATCGCAAGTGAAACGGTTTCTTTTTTTTTTTTTTTTTTTTAATTTATTTACTTTACACAAATAATACAGTTTGTTGCATATTGTTGCACCAAAAAACCACAGTTGGTTTGACATGGTGCTCACATTCACCGCGCGCTCACAAAATAAAAAAAATAAAATAGAAGGTACATATAAAACTTTGCATACATAATAATTTACTAAAATATTTATAGATCGAGGAAGCAGCTGTTTGTCATCGCTAAACCACTATAACTTCCAAAAATTTAAAAAAAAAAAATATATCATCGTAATTTAAGCTCAATGTAACATAAATATACCTATGAAGTTGCGTACGATTCGAACTCGGACGCTATTCACTCATCCGAAACCGGTTCCAGTCCTAGTCGACTTGCGAAAACAACACACATACAGGATGTTGTTATCTGAAACTAATTAACTTAACTTAGACAAGAAATTTACGAATAATACAGGCGAACTCTTAGAATAAAATACTAAACATAAAAGTTTAAACATTCATTATACAATAGTACACAAACCCACACACATATATATATATATATACATATACACACACAAATGCATATATATAAATTATGCAAGTATATGCATATGTCTTCTAGGCGAGCGTGCTCCATCGTAGACCGCATCATTGCTAATCATCAGGCGAGATGGCGGTCAAGCACAAGCCTATTTAAAGATAAAAAAAGCTGTAAAAAGTAGTAACATTTTACGTTTCTAGCATCACAAAATTGACATCTGACCGACTTTTCTGTACTGTAGTATAAATTTTTTGAAGGCTTGATTATGCTTATTTGCCCAAACTTACAAACTTATTTACTTCAAAATTAGTATACATTTTTGGCACAAGACTAGTGTCACTAATAAAAAGGGTGTAAAATCACTCCAAAGTCATTCCAACTTCTCATATTCCATGGCTAAAATGGAACACGTGCAAGAAATATAGAGATCACGCGGAACTGAGCAAACGTGCGAAGAAATTGAGGGCAGGCTACCTTGGTTACCTAATTTTAGAACTTCATAAATGGCTCCCTAAGGTTGAGAGGGCAAATACTGTAAAGATTTCCTCCCAAGGTGAATATGTGTAGAATTCTATTACTAGGTACAGCTGTGGTTTATAACGCTGTAAGATTAAAATCGTGAATTTTTCGGCTTTAGACTCAGCTATATGTATAATCAAGAAATCAAGCTATGTGTATCTTAGTTTTGAAGTTTTGAGTATAATACCGTTGAAACTACTTACCTACCACGATAAGGTAGCGCATCGAACCAAAGTGGATCTTGGACTCTGATACTAAGAGTTGCAACTTCTTGCAACGACTCAAAGTGAGTCTTGGACTCTGATACTAAGAGTTGCAACTTCTTGCATTGACCCAAAGTGAGTCTTGGACTCTGAGATGCAACTTCTTGCATCGACCCAAAGTGAGTCTTGGACTCTGACACTAAGAGATGCAACTTCTTGCATCGACCCAAAGTGAGTCTTGGACTCTGATACTAAGAGATGCAACTTCTTGCATCGACCCAAAGTGAGTCTTGGACTCTGATACTAAGAGATGCTACTTCTTGAATCAACCCAAAGGGAGTCTTGGACTCTGATACTAAGAGATGCAATTCTTCATATCCTCTACAGTATCCAGCCATAATACGCCTGGATCTCGTACATTTCCTTCTCCACCAGATCCAAGGATTTATGCTACCTCCACACCAAATAACATTCAAATCTACATTAGAAACGACCTGTCTCATGGTATTAGGTCTCCGCTGGCTATGGAAAACCGAAATACCAGAATTGACAACGCGTTGTCTTGTACATTTTCTTTCTATTTTTCTTGCAAAGCGTAATGCGAAATTCAAAATTTAAGAATGACAGGATTTATTTCAAATGAAACCGTAAAAACCACAAACGAAGAATTTTTACTGGGTAGAGTTTTACTCAAAACTCTGCGAGAGTGAAAAGGCCAGCAGATAAATTCTGAGTGAGTGAATGCGAGGTAAAAAGAAATCTATGCCGAAATAAACTATGCCGTCTGTGATAGTGTTTAATCAGATAGGTCCCAATTCGATAAGAACCTATTTGTCGAATTTGGAACGCTGCCCAGTGAGGAATCCAGCTCGGCAGTGTTAATAGCTTGGCAAATATTTGTAGCCGGGCGTTATGGACACTAATTACTGCCGTGGTACGAATGATAACTAAGAAAAACAAATACTTATTAAGAAATAAACACCCTAGTAAAAATTTGTTTAACTAAAGCTATATGATTATTTACGGGTTATTTAGCGTTGTAAGGTTGTGGAATGAGCTCCCAATATTTCGGCGCAGTTACATGCACCATGTTCACGGGAAGACTGAAGAATGCGGGTGGTTGGTCGAACAATTAAAAAGAAACATAAACAGTTAGTGAACAACCGTGATAGTTTAAAAAAGGTGTATTAGTTTAACTTTTTATAATGAAAACTGATGTGGTTTTCACACAATTTCAAAAAAGATACCGTCGCAGTTACTTAGATGCCGCTTTAAAAATAGGGTTGTCTGTAAATTCCGTTTACGGACAATAATTTTACGTGACAACGCTTAGGCCGGTTGTACCTTTCTATCGCTTGTTCCGCGCTCTCGCTTGCACGCTCGGCTCAGGCGGAACGTGACAATGAGTCATGCTTTTCGTCGTGCGTGCAGTTGGCGTTCATCTTCTCTACATAGTCCGATAGTTAGATAGCCCGTTAGTCCAGTTGGTAGTGAACCTGCCTTCTGAGCTTAGGGGCGTGGGTTCGATTCCCACCTAGGACAAACATTTGTGTGATGAACATTTGTGTTTGTTCTATATCTGGGTGTTAATATCTATTTAATTATGTATTTAAACCTATATATGTATGTATATCAGTCTCTGGCAGCCATATCACAAGCTTTGCTTAGTTTGGGGTCAGATGACCGTGTGTGCAAAAATGTCCCGAATATTTATTCATTTATTTATTTATAGTATAAATTAAAGTCGCTTTCGGCGTCTGTCTGTCTGTATGTCTGTAAGGCCGCTAACTCCTCCTAAGCCACGCAACGGATGTTGAGGCGGTTTTCACCATCAATTAGATACATTTCCACGGAAGGTTTATATATATAACTAGCGACCCGCCCCGGTTTGGACGTAAATTACACCCATGCGAAGCCGGGCGGGCGGGTCGCTAGTCGATTTATAAGACGTTATCACGACAAAAAACCTCATGCCAATCTGCTGGTTCATACATTTATCCTAGTCTATCTCAGTATCATTAATGAAGCTATGAACTCTACTGACTTTGTCGTAGTAAGGTTAAATAAATATAATAATTATTTTTGGTCGAAAGTTTAAACAACGCTTAGTTGGAAAAGTTTTCATGTCAAACCACAGCCGCACGCACGACGTTGTGGATCAAAGATTATGAATAATTATAACCTAACCTAACTTAAAATTTAAAAATATTATTATCTCAAATATTTATTTAGTCTATGGTGTATTATGTAAGTCCAGTTTAGGCAGAAAAATGTAGAAAAATATGAGGACATCACTATCGCAAATAAATTCCACTCTGAAACAGTTTGAAGGGTATTAATGAACACTGATCCGATGTTATTATTAAATTATTTATTTATTTTGAATAAATAAAATTAAGAAACAAATAAATTATTTAATGTTGGCATTAAAACACAAAAAGTCTGTTTTAAACTATCACGGTTGTTCACTAAAGTAATATGATTATTTACGGGATATTTACCGTGGTAAGGCTGTGGAATGAGCTCCCGATATTACGGCGCAGTTACATGCACCATGTTCTCGGGAAGACTGAAGAATGCGGGTGGTTGGTCGAACAGTTAAAAAGTTAGGTGCAGACATAACGATCTACCCTCTTTCTTAGTCTTGCTACGGCTATCACTGTAACTCGAACTCAAACCTAAGTCCCGACAACCACAATACATATTCCGTAAATAATCATACAACATTACAAAAAAAGTGAAAACCGAATCTAGGTTGATCTCTCTCGCTCTCTTAGACGACTCGAGCCGGCTTTACCCGAACGAATATCTCAGCGTGACGATCAGTGCTTTTTCCCCATCCCAAAAATTGTCCACTTCAAAAATATTTGAATAATTTAAGCTATCTAATCTGACCAACTTAATATTAACAAAACAGAAAACTGCGTAAGCAACATGTTACGCTTGACGAGGCCTATTCTGTCATACCTCACTAAACTAAAATTATCTGCCTCTCTTTTCATTTTAATACGTGAGAGAAGGATGGCAACAAGTTTAGATCTGTCAAATTTAGTTAAGTTTAGTTTGGAGTGCATCAGAATCGATGCCATTGTCCCTGACTTGTGTTGGTAAAGGTACTCCAAAACCTTCAAAATGTGACAAACTGTACGGTGCCCGGAACGTGAATTGGCGCCTCCCGTAGACGGATCCTCATTACAAGGGCAAGAAGGGCTAGATTTCCCACTGGGCGTTGCCAATTATCCCCCGCGTTTTTCGGCACAAATTGACTGTCGTTCTGAGTTCGACCCTGTTCTTAATTAACCTGCTCAACGTACGGAGGGCGGTGATCTTGTTTCATGATTGTTTTTCAGCATTATTAATTTGGTTAACATTTTTCATTGTTTTTAACATTACACGACTAAAACAAACAAAAACAATTGTAAATGACGCCTGAATAGTTTTGACTGTCAATTGTTTAAAATGTACTCGTGACATATTAGTACAAGTTAGGTAGTCATTCTAAGGTACAAGTACTACCTACAAAAAAATTTGTAACTGACTGGTAAATAAATGGGATTCACCCCCCAATTTTCCACCCTTAGGGATAAAAAAATTTGCTCATAAATTAGTGTAGCGCAATTTTCTCTTTATATACAAGGTTTAAGGGTAACACACTCGAAGCCAAAAGAAGGTAATTGTACTCATCATTATGAACCACTTTTACGATGGGACCAACCCTGAAATCGCGAAAAAAAATCAGCTGTTCCATACATTTTGTCGAGTGTCAATGACCGTTTTCTATAGAACAACTGATTTTTTTTCGCGATTTCAGGGTTGGTCCCATAGTAAAAGTTGTTCATAATGATGAGTACAATTACCTTCTTTTGGCTTCGAGAGTATTCCCCTTACACCCCGTATTATTTTAATGGGTTGCAAAGGTACATTTTATATAATAGCTATACTTTTCGTAAAATATGTGAAATACCTCAAAAATAGACGTATCGAAAAGCACGACTGTGTGTAAGCGCCATGGTTTTGCTCCACTAAATGCGACTTAAATACAATATTATTAAGCCTTATGGTCATCTGTAGTGATAAGAGTTGCTTAAAAGTTCGAAAACCTCGCCTTAATAAAAAAAAACACGTCTTTTTGATTGCTGATTACAATCCTCTTTTCAGCTTAGCACCACCTTACTGTGTAACCTTGTAAAGTTTGTTTGTTTGTTTGTTTGTACTAATATGTATTCTGTAGCTAAACCATTCACAACCGGTTTTACTCCGCGATAAACTTGTGCCTACAACAGCAGTTTGGTGTGTTCGCGCGTTTATTTTTTTTTTGTACAATGTAGGTAATTAGATTTAATTAGATTAAAAAACTAAAATTATATACTATACCGAGAACCAGATGTCTGGATAAATCTAACATAGGTTTTAAAACAACTTACTAACTCGAAATGTAACGTACAATGTGTTTTTAAATAAAATAAAAAAAATAAAAAAAAAGATCTATAAATTTGTCGGTAAACCGTCTGGAACTGACTGAACTATCCAAACCCGACTTTATTCCCACCCTTACATTATTTTCGCATATTATTTACATAGTAAGCAACCCTTCAAGTATGTTTAAACTTCAATATTTCAAAAACCCACTTGTCTGACGAGGCAAATCATATTATTATTTAAATCCACAATTTCGGCCTCCAAAAGTAGGCAAGCAAGCATATTCAGGCTCCGCTGGCCAGATTGGAGCCACTTGAAAATCTGGAGCCTCTCAAACCGAAATATACTTGAGGATAACACTAGTTCTGCCCTTGGTTTTACCCACTACAATTCAACGATTACACAACAAGTCATCATCATCATTATTAGCCAGAAAACGTCCACTACTGAACATTGGCCTCCCCCTTAGATCTCCACACTAAACGACAGCCTACCATCTGCATACACTGAATGCCAGTGACTGGTACGATATCATTGGTCCATCTGGTGGGAGGCCTACTTACGCTGCGTCTTCCGGTTCGTGGTCTCCACTCAAGAATCTTTTTTCCCCATCGGTAATCCTATATTCAGCAGTGGACATCTTCTGGCTGATGATGATGTTACATCTATACATACATACAATATTATAAAGAGGAAAGATTTGTATGTATGTTTGTAACGAATTGGTTCAAAAAGTACTGGACCGTTTTTAACAATTCTTTCACTATTTGAATGCTACTTTATCACTGATTAATATAGGCTATTTTAATAGGCTATATAACTATACCCGTCGGTGCGGACCGCTAGTCAGGGTATTTTTTTTTTAATGATAAAAGTACAATGTCTCTTATCGATTCTCGAAACTTATCTTTGTGTGAAAATCACCTCAATCTTCAACTCTGTTTGAGCACGTAAAAAGAACGAATAAACAAGCGCTCTATTGATAAAAAAATTACGTTAAGATTTGTACTCTCACCCTTTTTCTGAGCATTCCAATTCTCACTTGCCCGTAACAGAATTGAGAGTATTATTTTAAGAGGGTTTGTTTCTAAATGAGTTCATTTTTGGAAAGTTAGAATAGTACGTTTAACCCTTTCGATGCCTGAAAATCAGTTAAACAATGTTTTGTTTGGTACGGTCGCTGCGCCGGTGCGTCGCTGGTAAGCTGCGCCGGACGGTTTTACCCGATAGTTCTGGAATAAACATTAATCAAATTTAATACCAGGAATGGCAATGTGCGGCTACAACATGGGGAGCTTCAAAAGGCGAGTTAATCGAGTCCTAAAGGGTCGGCAACGTATTTGTGACGCCTCTGGTGTTACAAGTATTCATAGGCAACGGTCACAGCATACCATCAGGTAGCCCGTCTGCTTGTTTGCCACCTATGGCATATAAAAAGGTTAAGTAGCAACGAAAAACAAAAATAGTGCGACATTTTGGTAATTCGTTTATTTTTTAACATGATCATTTCTGGCATCATTTTCATTCATCACAATAATATTATAAAAAGTATCCAGAGTGCCTGCATGAAGACGAATCTAACGATACTTCACACATCAAAATCGGTCAAGCCATTTAGACTACAATATTCGAAACAAAATACCCGATTTTGATTTTCTTTTTATTGGTATCCTATTACTTGTTCGTTTACATTACTCACCGTTTTGACATGACGGAACGGAACCCTGAAAATCTCGACAGAACCAACGCTCTGTAACTAAATTAGAGTATCTTGGCTCAGCTTTAACCCTAGCTTAAATAAATTTAGTTCTAAAATAATATTTCTCAGCGGCGGCGACCTCCACGTCTCACAATCTACTTTAATTTGATAATCATTTAGCGCTGAACAACGGCGTTTCACTTAGGCTAGAGCAGTAATAAACATAAATAAGTTTAGTCATCATCATCATCATAATCAGCCTTTTAACAGTCCACTGCTGGACTTTTAGCCTACCCCCGAAAGGGTGATTGGGCCATATCCACCACGCTAGCCCAGTATGGGTTGGTGGATTCACATACACCATTGAATTTCTTCTCCGTACGTATGCAGGTTTCCTCACGATGTTTTCCTTCACCGATAAGTTTAGTATAAAAATTAAATTTTAGGGTTTCCTTACCCAAAGGGTAAAAACAAGACCCTTTTTCTAAGTCTACGATGTTTGTCTGTCTGTCTATCTGTCTGTCTGACTGTCCGTCTGTCCTACCTATTAACTGTCCTACCTATTCGAACCGTAATAGATAACCTGCTAAAATTTTCACAGAATATGTAATGTTACGACGGTTTTCCTAAGAAATACTAAAAAAGTCAAAAAGTAAAAACGAAGGGGCGTCCCCATACAACAAACCTGTTTTTTTTAACGTATTTTTGTATTCACTCTTATGTAAAAACAGAAATAGTTATAAGTGTCAAACTTGGCATGATTATAGTACACACTCTAAAATATAAACAACACATTTTAAATAACGGCCAAGTGCGAGTCGTTGTCAAATTTCTGTTCACCACCGGTTCTCGTACGATCACCGAAGTGAAGCAACGTCGGCTGCGGCCGGTACTTGGATAGGTGACCCCCTAGGTTATATAGTATAGATGTTGATAGGATGTTGTCTTTTTGCAAAAATTTTTTGTACTTTTGTAGCTAACCAGTTATGTTGTGGTACGGAACCCTCAGTGTGTGAGCCCGACTCGCATTTGGCCGCTTTTATTTTTGTTCAGCAGTGGATGTCTTCAGGCTGAAGATGATGATTAGAAGTAGGTTAAAATTGACATGCCAGTTTTGATTACATTGTTAGTTTGTTACTTAGTTACAAGTGCAAAAAATATAAGTCGTGTAACAAAACAAAGGCCGAGTTCGATTATTGTTACAAAAACGTAACTACTAGCATGGAAAAACAAACAACGAGTAATTTTTCATGGTTCTATTAAATATTTTTGTCATATTGCCTGTTTAGAACACGCCAAGTTTCATTATATAGATTTTAGTGAAACTTTTACATGGAAATGTCCAAAATATTTATTGAAAATCTAGAAGTGGACGAAAACCCATTGTACTTAAAGCATAAAACCCATTGTACTTAAAGCATAAAACCCATTGTACTTAAAGCATAAAACCCATTGTACTTCAAGAATAAAACCCATTGTACTTAAAGCATAAAACCCATTGTACTTCAAGAATAAAACCCATTGTACTTCAAGAATAAAACCCATTGTACTGAAAGCATAAAACCCATTATACTGAAAGCATAAAACCCAATGAACTTGAAGAATAAAACCCATTGTACTTAAAGCATAAAACCCATTGTACTTAAAGCAGGCGGCCTGTTCAAAACCAAGATAACAATTTTCATAGCAATCTATTTCCTTGTTTGTGTGGTCTTTTAATAAAGAGTTATCTAAAGTTATATGATTATTTACGGGATATTTACCGTGGTAAGGTTGTGGAATGAGGTCCCGATATTTCGGCGCAGTTACATGCACCATGTTCACGGGACTGAAGATCATATAACTTTAGTGAAAAACCGTGATAGTTTAAAGCAGTAAGTCAAATTCCTGGCTACACGAAAGTCTATTTTACGAAATAGCAGATTTTTTCAAATTGCCTGACTATTAATTTGTTAATTAATCCAATTGAAATTATTATTAAATCTATTTGAATTATTATTTATACAATTTTATTATACAATTTTACAATTACATAATATAAGCAATGAATTTAATGTAATTATAATAAGAGAGAATGTACCGTTTATTGACATGTAACATAGGTGTTATTAATAAATATTTGTATTTGTATTTGTATAAGAGTTATCTAATCTTAATGCAATTTTCTTCGCACATAAACAATTTCAAAATCACAAAAAAATATGAGTAAATTTTAATCCTATTAAAAACACTGAATAAAATTGTACAGCGCAGCTTAAATATTGCGTCTCAAGTAACTTAAGCTAGGTTCTAAGCGTAGCTCTCTGTAGTTAAACACTGCGGTTTTGTACGGAGTGAGCTGATAAAAAGCTAAGAGCCGTACCTCACCGCTACAGTCTAAACAAAAGGAGACCTCAGCGTTTAAACGACTAGGATTAAACGTCAAGTGGTCTCACCACGAGTTAAGCGTTTAAATTAACATTATTGAAGCTATAAGCCGATATGTGGTTATACGGGGTGTAAGGGGAACACTCTCTAAGCCAAAAGAAGGTAATTGTACTCATCATTATGAACAACTTTTACTATGGGACTAACCCTGAAATCGCGAAAAAAAATCAGCTGTTCCATACATTTTGTCGAGTGTCAATGACCGTTTTCTATAGAACAGCTGATATTTTTGTGTGCTTGATTGCCTGAAAGAGATTTCTTTGAGCGGCAAGGTCGCAAATTAAAACGTGTCATCTATTTTTGTTATAAGTCTTGCTTATTTAATGACATGAAAAATAAAATCAATTTTTCTAATGATTTTTGTGTATGTTTCATGACATTGCTAACCGATTTTTTATTATTGAATAGATCTCGAGGTACGGTTTTTAAATTTCAAGAAAATATTTCCCCTCAAAGTGTGGAAAATTAGAGAATGAATATTGTTCTATGAATTTCAAGTGGATTAGCAAGTGGAAGTGGCTGTGGGTAGGGCACATAGAACGCAGAACAGATGGCCGATGGGGCCGAAAGGTTCTCGAATGGAGACCACGGACTGGTAAGCGAAGCGTAGGACGTCCACCCACAAGGTGGACAGACGACCTATAAGAGACCGCATGAAAACATTGGATGCAGGCCGCTTCCAACCGGCCCTTTTGGAGATCGATGTGGTCTATGTCCAGCAGTGACGTCTCCTTTGTCTGAAATGATGATGATAATGATAAAAATTAAACAATGAATTCACTGTGCATCTGTTGTGCGTGAAAAAGTAACAACAAAAATCTTGATACAGATTTTTTTTATTTAGCTTGCGTTTGAACTCAATAACTAATTTTTTTTTTTATTGGGCAAGTGCCTTTATTAACTAAACAAAATACAAACTAAAACTACAATACAGTTATACTGCCCATAGACCGTTAAAGGTCTAAAAACAATTACTTAATTGTATATACACGCGCAGTGGAGTAAAAGCGAAGCTACAGCATAAAATATAATATTGTTTGCTAAAACACATTTGCAATTAAGCAATGTAGACGGCTAACTCAATATTTAACTAAATGCGATTGACTGCCAAATTAACCATTAAACAAACAAAGTACGTTAAATATATCAAAGTGAATAACCAATTGAGCCAATAATAACTTTAAAATTATCCATCTCTGTTGATGAAAGTTCATTGAATCTCAAACATTGCTTCAGACATTGAATCCTTAAACGTTTAGTATTTTGTTACGCTTAACAAGAAGCACCTGAATTTTCATTATTAATTTTGAACACGGAGAAATTCTCCGTTCTGTCTTATGACTCATAATTAATACATTTTACAAATTAAATCGGCCAGGTGCGTTCGGGCTCGCGCACTGAGGATTCCGTACAACCAGATAAATTATTAACTATTTATAAAAGTACACCTTCAAGATGTAGTGTAGCAGACGGCTCTGGCTTCGCCTACCACCAGGCTAGACCTGCCTAAGCCAGGAGCACGACTGCCACACCCAGTTACGAGGAATGAGACTGGACAGGAACAGAACCTTACCTATCCCTAATAAATGCCAAAGAGAAAACAATATTGTTACACAGACACTATTTAATTCGAAACACAGTCCACAGTTCACAGTTTTAGAGAAAAGGAGAAAGTTGAATACAGCACTTGGTTGGGAATTTGTAAAGAGGGATACTTAGTTTTGGTTGTCACAGTCCAGGTTTTTCAGAGTCGGATTCTATCAAGAATAAGATAGGCCACTTGCTACGGTGTCAAATCAAGGGCAGCCAGTCCTGGGTGCACGGAAAAAAATGCTCGCGAAATTTGTTTCCGACCAAGAATATTTTTATTCTCAGGAATATTGTTTAATATCAAGTAAATAAATGCTTGAATTAATAATAATGTCTTAGAACAACAAAACTGATACTCTTCGCGAAAAACAATATTATTCTCATTATATTTACTACAAACAAAACAATTATTATTCCTTCAAGAATATCTGGGTGTTGGGTAAACAATTTATATTTTTTTCAAATTAAGATTTTTTTGTATCTTAGTGTAAGAAAATAATGTATAGGACCAAGAACTATAAAACTTTGATTCAGAACCTGTGAAACTTGACTTTAACTAAAACTTTTAACTTGTTAACTCAAGAATATCTTTTAGATTCAAAAAAATATTGTCTTACTTTAAATAATGTATTATTCTCATAAATCGGAAAGTTGGAACGTCTTATTTAAAGAAAAATAAATTTCGTATGAAGAAAAATATTTTTATTTTGATGTAAATTTAAGTATTGAATTAATAATGTAAAATGATTCAAAATAAGATAGGGTTACGTTTCCTATTAAGAAAACACTTGTTTGGTTCAAGATATATTTTTTTGGGTTAAGTAAGTATTTTGGCATTAAAGTAAGAATCGATTTAATTCTTAACAAGGTAACTAAATGTTTTAGACCAAGATTCGTCTGTTTTGTGGGAATAAGAAGTGGATTGTTCAACTAAGAAACCCTATGATACAAAATAAGATAGACATACATTTTATTCTAAGAAAATAAATGTTTAGTTTAAGACAATTTTTATTGGATTAAGTAATTACTATCGTCAAACTAAGAAATAAAATACTTTTAAGTAAAGCAGTCTTATGTTTTAAGCTAAGATTTATCTGTTTTGAGGGAATGCGTATTGGATATTTCAACTAAGTATCCCTATGATACAAAATAAGATCGACAATAATTTTATTCTAAGAAAATACATGTTTAGTTTGAAACAATTTTTATTGCATTAAGTAACTACTAGCGTCATACTAAGACACAAAATAATTTTAAGCAAGATAGTCTTATGTTTTTAGCCAAGATATGTATGTTTTGAGGGAATACGTATTGGATATTTCAACTAAGAATCTCTATATGATACAAAATAAGATAGACAAACATTTTATTCTAAGAAAAATTCATGTTTAGTTCGAGACAATTTTTATTGAATTAAGTAACTACTAGCGTTATACTAAGACACAAAATAATTTTAAGCAAGATGGTTTTATGTTTTTAGCCAAGATTTGTCTGCTTTGAGGGAATAAGTATTGGATATTTCAACTAAAAATCCCTATATGATGCAAAACAAGATAGACATACATTTTATTCTAAGAAAATACATGTTTAGTTCCAGACAATTTTTATTGGATTAAGTAACTACTAACATCATACTAAGAAACAAAATAATTTTAAGCAAGATAGTCTTATGTTTTTAAACAAGTTTTGTCTGTTTTGAGGGAATACGTATTGGATATTTCAACTAAAAATCCCTATATGATACAAAATAAGATAGAAAAACATTTTATTCTAAGAAAAATCATTGTTTAGTTTGAGACAATTTTTATTGAATTAAGTAACTACTAGCGTCATACTGAGACACAAAATAATTTTAAGCAAGATAGTCTTATGTTTTTAGCCATGATTTGTCTGTTTTGAGGGAATAAGTATTGGATATTTCAATTAAGAATCCCTATATGATGTAAAATAAGATAGACATACATTTTATTCTAAGAAAATACATGTTTAGTTTGAGACAATTTTAATTGGATTACTTAACTACTAGCGTCAAACTAAAAAACAAAATAACTTTAAGCAAGATCGTCTTATGTTTTTAGCCAAGATTTATCTGTGTTTTGGGAACAAGTATGGGATTGTTCAACTAAGAATGCAAATTATTTGTTTGAGAATTTTTATTTTTAATTACTCGATAATAGGTAAAATAATCAACCCATTTATACCAATTAACTTCCCAAATAACGTATATTGTTCTAATAAAATAAATGTTTGTAAACAAGTTAAGAATATTTAAGTAAGAGCCGAAATAACGTATGTAACCAATATTTGAAAACATATTAATATTTTCTTTAATAAGTGTATATATTTTATGCCTAATTTTATTCTATAATAGTATGGGTTAATTTATCTATACTTTTTTCATTAGTTAAATATATATTATCCTCTATATAACTCTTTAAAGTTCAAAAAATTGAAATTTTTCTCCAGTTAATAAAAAAAAACCTAGATACTTTTATCTGGATCTTACACCGCGAATTTACTAAGAATCCCCATTATGCTAAATATATTTAGGCCACTAAATAAAATAAAGCGAAAGTCTTTTAGTCAAAGGGGACAAATCGGAGTTCGTATTTTATACCTACCTATGTTTGTTCGACGATAACTCGAGTAGGTAAAAAAACGATTGTCAGCCCTGCACCAGTGCTCAGCCTTTACAGACTTTATTTTTATGTAAATAGCGGTAGAATTTACCATTGAACAGAATCTTTGATCTCTGATAGTTAAATAATCAAACCTACGAACTAACTGCGTTTTAGGATGCCTATGATCTACGATCATCTATTTGCACTGTCGCTATTATTTTTCATTGAATATTAGGTGTCTAAACTTGAAAAGCAATTTTATTCACTAAATACGCTTTAATTTTGGTAGTTTACTATTAGGTTTTGAATTTTAAGGCATCTGCAGTAATTTTATGGCTGACTTGATTACTAGCTGATATTAGTTATATAATCTGAAATATCGTTTTATCAGTAGTCAGCTGTAGATTTTATTGCAAAATTGAACCTTAACGCGTTTTGATAAGGAATTTTTTTTCAATATCTCCATCTGGGTTCCATAGTAATTTAATTATCATAGGGCTCTCTATCACGGATAAGTAGGCTTTATTATAATATAACGAGTAATAGTCGACCAACTCAAAAAATGTACAATTGTGAACTCCTTATATATTTTTAAAATTCTACTTAGTAGGTATTAACTTATCTATAACTAGTAGAAGTTGAAAGTCGCGTTTCTTCATCCAAGAATAATTGATTCTTAGATGTAATTCGAATGTCTTGAATAATAGAGTATGTGACTAAACCGGCAACGGAAGGATGGGGGGGATGAATGAGTGTTGTCATATCTAAAATAAATTCCCTAGTTTTAAGGAAAGTGCGAGTTTTCAGAAGAGAATGTGCATTAATACCTAAAAGTATATTAAGAAACTATTTCTTCGCAATCAAAGTGAGAAACAGAATAGTTTAAAATAATACCCAGGTTAAAAAAACTAAAAAACCGACTATTGTTTAACTTGAAAGATTACTCTGCTTTCTACCCTTATGGGTGGAATAATTAATTTATATTGGACCACCCTTGAGATTATAACCCTCTAGCTTCACCTGCGTTGTCAATAAAACATAATCTAAGTCACTCGAGGAGAGTGTATCTTTGTATTCGTGATAGAGTTTTTTGTATCATGCCTAGGTAAGCACAACCAATAATACAGGTACAAATATCAGGTCGTACAATTCATCCATGTTTATAATACTGACCGCAATTTATTGACACGTACTGAAAATATACAACACAACGTATCAGCTTTTATTCCTGTGATTGGTTTCACTGAACATTTATGTTACTTTATTGTAAACTAGATTTCTTCTGCAGCTTCACCCGCGCTGTGAACAAAACATAGCCAAATATGTCACTCAGGGATAGTGGAGCTTTCTATGCGTGAAATATTTTTTTATAATCGGACCAGTAGTTCTGGAGTTTGCCCATTACACACAAACTCACAAACTTTACCTCCTTATAAAACGTGTGTTGAAGTGTAAATTATAGTGTGTATCTAATAGTGTAGATACAGATATTGAGACCGTTCATTTGAAAGAGATAGATAGCGTTCCGCACGTCTATCTACCCTCACGCACTAAAGAAGTGAGTACTCGCTCCATTTTGAACTGCAGGGTAAAATCCCCATGTATTGTACATGACCGTAATAAAGTTATAAGATTATTTACGGTATATTTACCGTGGTAAGGTTGTGGAATAAGCTCCCGATATTTCGGCGCAGTTACATGCACCATGTTCACGGGAAGACTGAGGTATGCGGGTGGTTAGTCGAACATTTAAAAAGTTAGGTGCAGACATAACGATCTACCCTCTTTCTTAGTCTTTTGCTACGGTTATCACTGGAACTCGAACTCAAACAAAACACAAGTCCCGACAAAACACACTCACTGTATCACTGCGTATAGTATTCTCGTAAATAATCATATAACTTTAGTGAACAACCGTGATAGTTTAAAACAACGTCTGTAATATACGAGCTGTTAGTAATTAGTAATTTAGGGTTCCATACCCAAAGGGTAAAAACGGAACCCTGTTACTAAGTCTCCGGTGTTTGTCTGTCTGTCTGACCTTTAAACGGTTGCATCTCGTGAACCGTAGGTAATAGAGCTGGCAGATTTTTTTACAGAATACGGTGGATTAAACAAAAACAACAAAAAGTCAAAAATGAAGGGTCCCATACAAAATAACATATTTGAAAAGGTATTTTTGTATTTTTCATATCTCAAAAACGGTAATAAGTACAAGGCTCAAACTTGGTACTATTATAGTGCACAATCTGTAGTATAGGTACCTAACAAAAAAAACGGACCAAGTACGAGTCAGGCCCGCCCAAAATAGTCACGTGCGATCACCGAAGTTCGCCCACCGATCGATCACCCATTCGCGCATATTATACAAAACCCCGAGAGCTGTCAACTCGAGCTCTCTAATCGCTTCGATTGATTCGATTATAATTTTAATTTAGTCGTTTAATGTTTTGAATGAATTTAAAGAATTTTTACCATTCATAAAGGAAAATGTTTCGGAGCTGGCAACCCTGTATTCGCCAATTCTCTGATTTGTCCTGTCGCGTCAAGTGGGGTTGTGAATCGTATCGAATATTTTTTAATATAAATTCCAATTAATGTAATTTATTAAGCAGAGCTGTTGTGATCCATATTCGCCGTACACCAAGAATTGAATTGAACCAAAAAAACTATCGTAAGTTGTCTCTGCAAAAAATCGTGTGATCGTGTGTTGTTTCATTTTCTACTGTTACAGTTTACTTTGTGATTATTAACCTTCTTATTCGTTTGTTGTGATATTAATGCAGATGGCTGATGATGAAACTTCGATAGAAGTTATATTGTACAAATGGGGAGTTCCGGAATCTGTTATAGACAGATTTAAAGGTAAGTTTTCGCTTCAAACCACTCTAGGAAGTCAATGGGGGAGACGTATGTCCAGCATTGGACGTTCTACGGCTGAGATGATGACATTGATTATTAACAAATTTTTTTTCTTCCAGAAAATGTAATTCAGCAATACCAACTAAAACATCTAAGTGATGATTTTCTCAAAGAGCTATGCCCTTTAATTGGCCACAGACTTTTGGTTAAATCCAAAATTGAAGAATATAATATTTTACTGCACATGGTAAGTTACACCTACTAATAATTAGTATTTCATTTATTTTGAATTTATTTTTACCAGTATACATCCAAATTTGATTTGGATGTATACTGGTAAAAATAACTATTATTTAGCCAACTAACTATAATTATTGCATTGAGTATAGGTAGGTATGTTTTTTTATTAGTTTTGATAGCAGTTTCACTCATTTAGTGGTAAAGTAAGTGAAAAACAATATTATTCTCAATATGTAAACTAAAAACAAGACAATTATTATCTCTTCAAGAATCTCTGGGTGTTGTTTAAACAGTTTATATATTTTTTAAATCTTAGTGCGTGAAGCTGCTAAAAATGTAGCATGTGTGTCAATCCGTGCTATTGTGATAACAAACTTAAACGCAAAATATCGCATATATAATATTAATCAGTGTGGTGTGATTTCAGATTAATTTGGATATCGAAGAAAAGTACAAGGAAAATACTTTGAATTTTTATACAAAGTGGCAAATGTTTATAAATACAATTATCAGTTTGAAATTTATTAATACAAATAAATATGATTCATTGGCAAGTTTATACGAAGGCATAACACAGGAAACCGATAATGGTGAGTTAGGTACATACTTTTTTCGGTACCTATCTACTACAACACAGCATGGTAGCCACTTAGCCAGCCACTAGCCCTATGTGTATAGGGTAGTATAAGTACCTATGTATAATTTTTCGCATTTATTTTTCAGATCGGAAGGTTCCAGATAAAATGAAACTCCTGTCATCTCATCCCTCCATAAGGGAGACTCGACAGAAAAACATAATTTTCGACACTGGAGTGCATCGAGAATCTCATTGTTGATATTGATGTAAGTTTATTTATTTATGCAAGGCGTTATGCCGTAGAAGGTTAGATAAGCCGAACGGGTGTGTTCGGGGAACCATTTGGAAAATAAAAGTTGGCCAAAAAAAAACCTGACCTTATTAATATCTGAACGGGTGTTACTCACGTTATATTAGGCCGGATCGTGAATAACACCCGTTCAGATATTAATAATGTGTGAAAACCACGCTGACGTGGTTTTCAGAACCACAACCAACAGAACCAGAGTGGAAACTGATTTCCATAACAAATAAATCTTTTAAAAAATAAGGCCGGAATATTAAAGTATACATTCCAGTCTTATTTTTTAAAAGATTTATTTGTTATTTTCCTGGTTTTCACCAAAATTTAATCTATTAACTACCATAACTTTCGTGAAGTCTATTTGTCTGTTGACTAAATATGTAAATTCGAAAATATTCTTAGTGAACCAGTCTCCCACAATATCAATATGTTAAGGCTGCAGTCCCGTTTCATAACTTTAAGGCCAACTAAAAAGTGGGCGATAGAGTTTTTTTATTCGTGTTTTGACTAAATAATTATGTAAATTCGAAAATATTCTTAGTGAACTAGTCTCCCACAATATTAATATGTTAAGGCTGCAGTCCCATTTCGTAGTATTAAGGCCAACTAAAAAGTGGGCAATAAAGTAATATTTTTTTATTCGTGTGTTGATTAAATATGTAAATTCTAAAATATTCTTTCTGAACCAGTCTCCCACAATACTAATATTTTATGTTAAGGCTGCAGTCTCGTTTCATAGCTTTAAGGTCAACTAAAAAGTGGGCAATAGAGTTTTTTTTTTTTAATTCGTGTGTTGATTAAATATTATTATGTATATACGAAAATATTTTTAGTGAACCAATTTCCCACAATATTAATATGTTGAGGCTGCAGTCCCGTTTCATAGCTTTAAGGTCAACTAAAAAGTGGGCAATAGAGTTTTTTTTTTATTCGTGTGTTGATTAAATATTATTATGTATATACGAAAATATTTTTAGTGAACCAATTTCCCACAATATTAATATGTTAAGGCTGCAGTCCCGTTTCATAGCTTTAAGGCCAACTAAAAAGTGGGCAATAGAGTTTTTTTTTTAATTCGTGCGTTGATTCGATATGTCAATTCGAAAATATTGTTATTGAACCAGTCTTCCACAATATTAATATGTTAAGGCTGCAGTATTAGTATGTAAGTCCCGTTTCATAGCATTAAGGCCCTCTTTGCTTTCTCTTTTGCACAGTTTAAACGTTTTGTCAAGATAAATAATCAATATGTTTGTATAAAAACAGTAAAATTAAATAGTAATTTTATTCAGAAAAAATTACAAATGTTATAAAGCAATTTTCACACTGATATTTCAGATTTTGGCGAAGATATCGGAAAAGTTAGTTTTTTAAGATTTTTTATGTGATACCTTTGCCAAAATTAGATGTTATCTCTAAAACGTGCGAAATGGATAGCTTATATTGCAGGCGAGCACGCCCTTAAAAACTGCATCTTTTTTGTAAGTCTACTATGTTTTGATCTTATATTTTTGAATAATTTTATTGTATGTACCTAAGTTAAGAATTAAGATTGTGTGTATGACGTGTTTAAAAATATAGTATTATAATAATAAATATTTTGATAAATGACAACTTATTTTAATTTAAAGTCAGGGTTAAAATAAGATTGATCCATGGCGTAAGTCGTAACTAAATCGAGCTAAAATCGATTGTATTGATAATTCTGCTATGTTGTATGTATTGGTTTTCAAATGTGTCAAGTGTTTATAGAGCAATACCAGAATGTATTGCTCTATAAGCACTGCATTTCAGCTTTTGTCAATATGCATAGATGACAGAAAGTCTCAAAGCAAGACCAGAATGAAACACAAGATGACGCGAAAGGGGTGTATTAACCCGAAAAGGGGCTCATAGTACTCATCATTATGAACAACTTTTACTTTGTTGTTAACCTCGAAATCGCGATAAAAATATCAGCTGTTCCATATAAAACTGTCAGTGAAACTCGACGAAATGTATGGAACAGCTGTGGTTTTTCGCGAAATCAGGGTAGCCCCCGGAGTAAAAGTTATTCATAATGATGAGTACTATGAGTCCCTTTCGGGATAGTACACCCTTTTTGCGTAACCCTGTGTTTCATTATGGTTTTGTTTTGAGACTTTCTACTTTCCAATTAAGAAAATTATTAGTTTCATCTGAGAAGTAGAATTATTAATGCAAATCTAGAAATTACTTACTTGAAGCAACAAAACATCTTGATAGAAGCAAATATATTCTTCAAATAACGCACAGAAATCGTTCGCCTAAGATCAATCTGTTTTTGATCTGAAACCCCCAATTATTCAGACTAAGAATATTACCATACTCTCCCTAAGAAGATACATTCTTAATATCAAAACATCAACAGTCTTTACTTAAAATCAAACATTCTTTAGGCAAGTAAAAGGCATTATTCGAACTAAGAACTTTTGTCTTTGCAGAAGATTCTCAGTTATTTAAGGTTAAGATAAAGAAATACTTTACTTAAGAGTATGCATTTTCAATTCAAAAATATTTTTATTCTTGACTGGACATAAAAAATCTTAGGACAAAAAAAGGTTATTATTTAAACAGAGATCAATTTAGTTTTAGTATGAAATCCCTGGTTATTCAAGAAAAGAACATTGATAATCTCACCTTGAAAATCTATATTCTCAGTTCAGAAGTAGTATTAGTCTCTGCTTAAGATTTAAAATACTAAAGAAAAGTAAATGACATTATTCAAATAAAATGTAGAAAGTATTGAAAGGAGAGAAATTTTATTCAGTATAAAATTTTAAGTTTCTTAAATTAAGAAATATTATGATTAGTTTAAACAACAGAATTCTCAGTAGAAGCTGTTACAATTTTTGACTCAAATTAAAAGGCTATTTCTTTCTAATAACTGTTGCATTGTACTAACATTCAGTTGTTTGGGTTTAAGATGTGATCGAATCTTCATTCAATTAAGCATGTTTTGAGTTAAACAACGCCAATTCTCAAGTTAAAATGATGTGCGGTCTCAACAAGATGAAACAGTCTCCAACATAATTATCACAATCTTGCTTTAAAACTAAAACTGTATTTAAAATAAAACTTATTGTCTCAATTGAAAAATACAATTATCTTCTACTAATACTAAGATTTTGTTCATTTAAGTTTTTTGCATTCTGAACGGAGAATTCGATTATTTTATTAGAAGATTATTATGTTTTCTATATAAATTGCTTTGTCTTACTCTAAAAATAAAATAGGTATGCATCAAAAACTTTAACTGTCTTTGTTCAAGAAAACTGTGAGTCTTGAAGAACAAGAAACCGTGTCCTCTTGCATGAAGAAATTGCTTAATTCTTTTATCGATAATATATCATCTTTATATGAGACATTAAAATGTTGATTTGAGCTTATCAACTAAAACAATAAATTGCTTTATTCAAGAAAATATTGTTTTCCCCATATATGAAACCATATTATTCTTGACCAATAGATATACTCTTGATTCGAGACTTTTTTTCTTTCCGTGTGGTCCAAATCCTACGTGGTGTCTTCTGGAGTCTAGCTAGGGTCAAGGTTCCAAGTTTCAAGGACTTTCTAGGGTCAAGGTTCCAGGTTTCGAGTACTTTCTAGGGTCAAGGTTCCAGGTTTCGAGTACTTTCTAGGGTCAAGGTTCCAGGTTTCGAGGACTTTCTAGGGTCAAGGTTCCAGGTTTCAAGGACTCTTATTTTATTATTTTCCATATTTATCATACACCTCCGCTTAGCTTGCCAGCCTGTCCCAGAGTGCCATCTCTCTGGTTCTTTTTCTTGTTTCTAGTTTAAAATTTTAAAATTATCGAAGCGTAATAGTGCCTGTGTGTAAAAACAATGAACAAAAGAAACATGATGATGATGATGAAATAAAAGATATACTACAAAGTTCGGTACGTCTTCTCGTCCAAAATACCTCAGTGCCTTAAGACGAAGGTCTTCAACTAGTGTGTGTTGCCATTGATGACATACGGCACTGAAACGTGGTCTCTCACTATGGTCCTCGTAAGCATACTCAAAGTCACACAACGAGCTGTGGAGAGGGCTACGCTTGGGGTTTCTCTATATACGAGATCGAATCAGAAATGAGGATATCCGTAGACGAACGAAAGTTACCGACTTAGTCCACCGGATTAGCATGTTGGAGTGACAGTGAGCAGGGCACATATTACGTAGAATAGATGGCCGATGGGGCCGTAAGGTTCTTGAATGGAGACCACAGACCGGTAAGCGCAGCGTAGGACGTCCACCCACAAGATGGACAGACGACCTAAAAGAGAGCGCAGGAAAACGCTGGATGCAGGCTGCTTCCAACCGGCTCTTTTGGAATCGATGGGGGAGACCTATGTGCAGCAGTGGACGTCCTATGGCTGAAATAATAATTATGACAAAAATACAAAAAAAGTAGTTCCAAAATAACATGACGTCCAGGCGTACCTAAACCTTAATCTTCCTCAAACGCGCTAGTTACAAAATTCTTTAATTACACTTTCAACAAAAGATTAAAAGATTCACAATTCATTGGTAATTTTATTTTGTCTCACGAAATTCTGCCAGTTTGAACTAAGTACGATAACATAACCCGTACTCCAGAACATAGCTATAATGTAACTGGAAAATATCACATTACAAACTTTTAAACTGCTCTAAAATTACACGTTAGGTAAATATTAATTTCCCTCACAAGCACACCAGTTTCAACATTATTTAATTACACTTTCAACAAAAGATTAAAATATTCACAATTCAGTTCAATTATTTTATTTTGTCTCACAAAATTCTACCAATTTGAACTAACTACGATAACATAACCCGTACTCCAGAACATAGCTGTAATGCAACTAGAAAATATCACATTACAAACTTTTTAAACTGGTCTGTAATTACACGTTAGGTAAATCTAAATTTCCCTCACAAGCGCGCCAGTTTCAACGTTATTTAATTATTATACTTTCAACAAAAGATTAAAAGTTTCGCAGGAAGCGCCGAGACCAATATCTTCCGCACACGAGTGGCTGTTAAACTCCGTAAAGCTTATTTATTAGGTTCATACAACAAGTACGAGCAATTATAAGATCAGCGAACAAATTAATTTGGCGCCTCCATGTGTGGGCGAGCCTACAGGCTTACACATCCTAAATTAAAAGTTTAGGGTGCGGGTCTCGTAGAACCACCGTACGCGACAGACTCAACTGCCTATTTAACAGTTAAAATTACTAAACTAAAAATCCGTCTTCGAAATTAAATATCCACTGCTGAACAAAGACCTCCCTCTTAGAGAAGGGTGTTGCCAAAAAATCCCCATGTGTGGCAGGCGGCTTGGGGATCGCAGTACGTTCACCGGGTAATGGGATGCTGCTTCCCATCCTTCGGTGGTTCTGGTCGCAGTTTTAGGACACTAACGAAAGCGCTCTAACAAAATTATGGGCAATGATATCTTAGGTTTTCGTGTTTATTGTCTACATATACTGCAAAATGTCAGAAATTTTGATAATGTAAATGACACGCGATGACATCCGTTAAAATTGATTTATTTCGAAACAATTGATATTGCCAAATCAACAGGCACTTGAACCAAGTTATTCGTATTATTTGAACTGGTTCAAAAACTACTGAGCCAGAAATAATGACATTTTAGTGTGATATCTTCGAGAGTTTTGTCTAGATAATTGAAAAACAATTACGTGAATTGGTTAACAAATGTAATCGGTGAACTGTAGGTACATACGTATCTAAAAACGAACCGAAATGAAAACCTACTTGAAGTTGGTTAAATAAAGAAAATATGCAGGAAACAAAATAGGACGCGTCAATTCTTTTTTTTTAAAGAAGAGCGGCAAACAAGCTAATCGCCTGATGGTAAGCAGAAACCGCTGGCTATGGACACTTTTCTACTTAGTGATTTTTATCTTCAAAAACGTTGCAACTATGCGAAAGTGATAGCTTTGGCCACCAGTGACATGATTATGACGTGCCTGTTTGCGCACGGACTTGTTGGTATCCACGGTCTAAGTACGTCGTTTGCGCTCGCCATTAGAGTGCGAGCTTTGTAATGTGAAATTAATTAGGACGCGACCCTCAAATTAGTTATTTACTTGTTTGCTTTGACTTCCAGTGAAACCCTGAATGTAATATGAGGTGGTGGTGGTATAGTCTGCGAGGCTACAAGTGGAAGGTCTAAATTCAGTGTGGGCTTAGAATCGCCTTACATGTCGACTTCACAAGCACCGGTACAGAAATGTAGGCGGGCAGAGTGCTTCCCAAGTTGAATGTTTTAAAGTTATATGATTATTTACGGGGTATTTACCGTGGGAAGGTTGTGGCATGAGCTCCCGATATTTCGGCGCAGTTACATGCACCATGTTCACGGGAAGACTGAAGAATGCGGGTGGTTGGTCGAAGAGTTAAAAAGTTAGGTGCAGACATAAAGATCTACCCTCTTTCTTAGTTTTGAATGTTTTAGTTTTATACTGCTATATATTAGGAGGTATATACCAAACTGACACAAAAACGTCTTATTAATTTACAAGTAAGAAAGTTGAATAACAAACAACAGTGGTAATTCCCCAGACGGATTCTGCAATAAATATGCATTATGTTTTAAATGTATCATCATCATCAACAGCCAGAAGACGTCCACTGATCGACATAGGCCTCCCCCTTTAACCTCCACGCTGAACGACAGCCAGCCTTTTGCATCCACTGGATGCCAGCGACTCTCACAATGTCGTCGGTCCATCTAGTGGGAGGCCTCCCTACGCTGCGTGTTCCGGTTCGTGGTCTCCACACAAGAACCTGTCTTCCCCATCGGTTATCGGTTCTTTGAGCGATGTGGCCTGCCCAATTGCCCATTGCCACTTCAACTTGCAAATTTTAACAGCTATATCGGTGACTCTGGTTCTTTGGCAAATATCCAAGTTTCAAATGTCTTTCGGGACTTATCACGCATTATACGTATTGAAATCACGAAAGTTTAAAGTTAGTAATGTTTTACTACAGTACTCAAAATAATAACATAATCTAAGTAGCAGTTTTACTCGTTCATAGTACTTTATTCATAACAAATTGCGGTCACAATGTCATAGAGTAAATATAAATTCTACAAATCACAATCAGGGTCAGTATGTGCTACCTAATGTACTACGTAGGTATGTGAATTTCGTAACATACAATGAATTATTTAGTATCTAGTCACACTATAATAACACAATTAATAGAATAATAAAATTAAAACAAATAATAAAAATCATACCTACTTGTATTTATCACGTTTGTATTATTTACGTGTATATATTGTTTGTATTATATATATACATTATTATACTATACTATATAATTATATCATTTGGTAGTATTTACATAATGGTATCATTAAAAGGGTTTTAGCATCCCCGTCGATCCTGTTACGTAAATTCTTTACATCCAATGGTTGCCTGGAAGAGGTCGCTTTTAGCGATAAGGCCGCCACTTGTGGCACTAACTCGTTAGTGTTTTCGATCTGTTTGTTATTTTTATTTCTAAAGTACACAATAAAGAGTTTCTATCTATCTACTTCAAACTTAAGTGGGTAAAGTATTATGCTTAAATCTTCCAACACTACATCTAGAATTAGTGATAACCAGGAACGCCGGTGACACAACACGTGAGATAGTATGAATACAACAGTATTTGAGGAATACCTATTATTAATGGCCCCTGGCACAGCTGCTAGGTAAAGCTGCTAGACTGTCTGTCGCAATAGATATGCTTGGAAGCTATGAAAAGAGCGGGTACCTGCAAAAAAGAGAAACGAATAGCTAATATATTAGTTACGCCTGAGTCCGCTGCTAATTAATACTGCTAGACTATCGGTCACAATAGGTATGCTTGGAAGATATGAAACGAGCGGACATCTACAAAAAATGGAGAAAAGAAACTCGATCCTAACACATAATTGCTTTGACAGCTGCAATCATCATCATCAGCCAGTAGACGTCCACTGCTGAACATAAGCCTCCTCTTTTAACCTCCACACTGAACGAAAACCTGCCATCTGCATCCACTGCTGCTGGTGACTGTCACAATGTCGTCTGTCCATCTAGTGGGAGGCTTACCTACGCTGCGTTTTCCGGTTCGTGGTCTCCACTCAAGAACCTTTTTTCCACGTCGCTTATCGGTTGTTCGAGCGATGTGGCCTGCCCATTGCCACTTCAACTTGCAAATTTCAAAAGTGACGACTATTTGAAATGTATGAAATGCACACTGATCTTTTGCCTGAAATTTTCTGATAGTTCTAGTTGCATGGAAGAGCATTGCATGAAGATTTGGTTGCTCTTAGCGATAAATCCGCTGATTGTTGCACAAGTTTTAAGCTATTTTATCGTTTTTATATCATTTGATGTGAAAGAGTCTGGTGTAAAATTGCTTCATGTCACAGGCGTCAAAGTGGCAGATGTAAAAGTCACTGGTGTCAAAATGGCAGATGTAAAACTCACAGGTCTCAAAGTGGCAGACGTAAACAGTCACAGTTGTCAAAGTAGCAGATGTAAAAGTCACAGGTCTTAAAGTGGCTGATGTAAACAGTCACAGTTGTTGAAGTAGCAGATGTAAAAGTAACAGGTCTTAAATTGGCAGATGTATAAATCAAAGTGGCAGATGTAAAAGTCACAGGTCTTAAAGTGGCAGATGTATAAGTCACAGGTGTCAAAGTGGCAGATGTAAAAGTCACAGATCTCAAATTTTCAGATATTAATCACGCAGACGAAATAAAAACTGGCTCTCAAACTTAAACAACCTCACTCAAAAATTCATACAACCAGCCCCCATTCTCCCAGTATCCCTGGCCCCAAGAATTCACAGAGACAGCGGTAAAGCTTTCCGTATTGTGTGTAACATTGCAATCAAAATGCATCCACTGTGACAAATATGTATGCACATTTCACAATAGCATACCGCTGGATTTGCTTGCTTTGTTATATGAATTCAAATTAATAGCTTACCAGGAAACACTGTTTGTATTATCCGTCTAAGCATTTTCAGTCAAAGAAGCTTGTCTTAAAAGTCTATTATACTCTATTTTGTGCTGTAGCTGTTATTCGAAATGTATTGTGATATGATTAAAATTAGGTTGAATTGGATCTTGATTTCTTTTCTCATTCGTTCATTCGTCTTGATTTTTCGTTTCTTATTAGTTTGTTCTTTACATTTATCTATCTTTGCGCGATAAAATCCGAAACGTGGACATTCGCCAAAGAACCAGAGTCACCGACATAGCTGTTAAAATTTGCAAGTTGAAGTGGCAATGGGCAGGCCACATCGCTCGAAGAACCGATAACCGATGGGGAAGAACAGTTCTTGAGTGGAGACCACAAACCGGAAGACGCAGCGTAGGTAGGCCTCCCACTAGATGGACCGACGACATAGTGAGAGTCGCTGGCATCCAGTGGATGCAAAAGGCAGGCTGTCGTTCAGTGTGGAGGTTAAAGGGGGAGGCCTATGTTCAGCAGTGGACGTCTTCTGGCTGATGATGATGATGATGATGATACATTTATCATCAAGTTGAGTTGTGATCAAAAACCAAAGCTACCAAACAAAAAAAACGAAATAAATTATCTGTGGTTGTATTGTAAGTTCAATTCAATTCTTAATTTGAACAAAAAGTAACGATCCTGCAGTGCAAGTACAGTTCTTTACCGATCGTCAAATTTGACAGTTGTAGTAATTTTTAAGCTTTCGCGATTTGAACACATGTTTTAAATGTTTATCAGGATTTATCACGTATTATTTAATTTGGGTAAAAATTATGTACCTTTCGCTCGACGTTTCGACCATGTTACAATGGCCGTGGTCACGAGCTGACTGAACACTGCGGGTGAGTCCGGCGAGAAGAGCGGGTGTTTTGTTCTCCTACCCTCAATATTGATCTTGAAAAATCGCAGGGTTATCACTACAACACACGACACTGACAAACAATGTGACTGTGTATGTTGACAGTTGTAATTGTCAAATTCGATAATTGCCATTATTTTGATCAATACTCGCTATGATCGTTTCTATGGCATTTTATCGAATTTACGATCGATTAAGAAAGGTATTTGCACTGCAGTTTCTAAGTACCAAAACATCACTTACTTATACTTACTAAAGATTTAACTTGGTATTAAATATTAACAATCATCATCATCATCAATTCAGCCATAGGACGCCCACTGCTGGACATAGGCCTCCCCCATCAATCTCCAAAAGGGCCAGTTGGAAGCAGCCTGCATCCAGCGTTTCTCTGCGGTCTCTTTTAGGTCGTCTGTCCATCTTATGGACCTACGCTGCGCTTACCAGTCCGTGGTCTCCATTTCAGAACCTTTCAGCCCCATCGGCCATCTGTTCTGCGTGATATGTGCCCTGCCTACTGCCACTTCAACTTGCTAATCCGGTGGGCTATGTCGGTGACCTTCGTTCGTCTACGGATCTCCTCATTTCGGATTCGATCTCGTAGAGAAACCCCGAGCATGGGCTATGCTATACATAGCTCCATAGCTCGTTGTGCTACTTTGAGCTTGCTTATGAGGCCCATAGTGAGAGAACACGTTTCAGTGCCGTATGTCATCACTGGTAATACACACTGGTCACACAATATTTACAATAAGTAAATAAAAATATCTAAACAATTTAAGATAATGAACAATGTACTCTTCACTGTATATCAAGTTTTTCTTAATTTAATGGCCTTTTATTAGCGAATATGTATACTTGACCCGAGTATGTCTTAAAACTGCGACCAGAACTCCGAAGATGGGCAGCAACGGTAGTACACGGTGTTAGTACACGGTGAACGTACTGCGATCCCCAAGCCGCCTGCCAAGCGTGGGGATTATGGCAACACACTTCTTTAAGAGGGAGGTATTTGTTCAGCAGTGGACGTTTACTGCAGGCTTGCGCAACTTGAATACAAATTTAGAATGTATGAAACGGGTGCGAAATCAAACTTCTACTTTCTCTATATTATGCAAAAAAACGGACATCATGTATAACATGTAGATTTAATATTGTATGACGTACTTGGAACGTCCGAACGTGAAGGACTTTAGTTTGTAACATCATAATGCACCACGTTTGCTACAATAAATATTTTTTCATTTTTATTTTCATTTCATTTTGTAGACAACTAGCGGTCCGCCCCGGCTCCGCACGGGTATATTTATATAGCCTATAATAATCCGTGATAATGTAGCATTCAAATTGTGAAAGAATTTTTAAAATCGGTCCAGTACTTTTTGAGCCAATTTGTTACAAATATACTTACATACAAATCTTTTCTATTTATCTATATCTATACTAATATTATCAAGAGGAAAGATTTGATTGTTTGTTTGTTTGCATTGAATAGGCTCCGAAATTACTGAACCGATTTGAAAAATTCTTTCACCGACGGGAAGCTACACTATCCCCGGGTGATATAGGCTATAATCTATACCCGTGCAAAGCTGGGGCGGACCGCTAGTAATATTATAAGTATAGATAGACAATATTTTAATTGTAACAAAAATCCACACACACTTAGAGCTACACACAAATTTAAAGATAAAAAACGTTGGACTTTTGCCACAAACCGGCCCCAGCATCATAATGCCAATTGTTATCAAACGGCGCTGGCCTTCCGATGTAAACAAAAATTTAAAAATTTAATTAAAATTCATTTATTTCAGGTACTTCTAACCCATACACAGAAAAACAGTAGACAATTTATATCATTCAGGTTACATTTCACACACAAATAAGTCACAAATAAAAATCAATACATCAAAATAAATAGTTATTAGTTATGTGATCAGAAATAAAATGAACTAAACTAATTGTTTTCAAAAAACTGAAAATGAAAATGAAAAATGAAAATATATTTATTACTGTATAAACATTTACAAATATTATTACAGATAAATTATACTAAAGTAAATTGAACATGCTTATACAGAGATTATGTGCCCTCGATAGAATTATCTAACGGCCCTCACACTAGGCACAGCCTGTATCGTGAGGACCTGGACACGATTACAACGATCTACGAGTTCGCAATCTCAGCTGACTTAATTTTACAATTACTTTTAAAAAAAAAACATAGCTACTACATAATTATATAATAATAACTTGACACTACTAAAAAACGAAATATATAGAATATGATAGATAATTTTAACAACAATAAGGTTTTCAATGAAATAAAATAAAAAGAAATCTTCGGTAGTCTAGATACATGTAGATGTTACTGTTTTATTAATATCAAGCGTTCTGTGTCATCATAACTGAGTGTAGAAAGCCATTTTGTAACAATAGGTTTTGCCTGACGGACAGACACGTGTTTGACGGTTGTGTCGCAGTGCCTGATAACCGTATTGTAGATGTGGGTTTTAATAAATTCGCCAAAACGCTGGGCAAACTTAGTAGCTACTAAACTACTAAACTCAATTAGCTACTAAACTAATTGAAAACCGTTATACTATTTATAAACATCGAAGGCCTATAGATAGTTCTGCTCAGAAATACTGGCCGCGTTGCCTCGTTAGTTATAATTAGTTATAGGGCATTATCGATGCATTGCCTTGTTCGTGACCTCGGCAAGTTCTCGACAACAACCTCGCAGCGACGGCGCTTGAGCACGAACCTAACTCGAGAGTGCTTACACATCGAGATTCTACTGGGATTGGTGATTTTACGTGTTTTTTTTTAAATTATAAATAGGCTTGCGCTTGGCCGCCAACTCGCCTGATGTTAAGCGATGATGCGGCCTACGATGGAGCACGCTTGCCTAGAAGAAACCGATTCACTCTCGACTTGAAGACACCCAGATCCAGATTGTTCCACTGCTGAACAAAAACCTCCCTCTTAGAGAAGGGTGTAGCCAAAAAATCCCCACGATTGCCAGGCGGCTTGGGTACGATAGACACCAAGACATGATTTTGTTACTTTTTGGAAATTCACACTCATTGATTTTATATTTTCAATAATGTGAAAATGTGCGAGCGAGAGAGCTGCATATGGTATACAGGCCCCTTAACAGGGGCATTTTTGCCCAGATATAGTATAGTTTAAGGTTGCTTTAAGGTTGATCTGTGGTCTCCCGTCACCATATTTCGTGCACCGACTGGGACTGAATTGAAATGTGAATTCTTTGGACCACGTAAAGAAAAATTTACGCTGCCAGCATGCTGGGTACGCTGCCAACTGTGAAGGGCTTGAGCATTTGGATTGTCTTTAGATCTTCACCGATCTATGGGCAGTCTAACTGTTTTCGTAGTGTTAGCTTGTATTTTGTTTAGTTAACTAAGGCTAAGTAAAAAAAAGTAATTCATAGATAGATAACATCGAGATACGATACCTATAGAGTCACAAACATGCAAAAATGGCGACTTCTTGGTTAGTTATACAGCAACCGCGACCCGAATACAACCCCGCGCGATGCCAGTGTTACAATGACATAGCGGACAAGCGACGTTGAACACTATGCAAGCGATATAACGTCTAAATTGGAGTAAATCGTATCCGTTTGGCCCAGCCGTGGTAGCCCATTTAGGAGAACGCTAGACTCGAAAGCGTGAGGTCGCGGGTTCAAACCCCGGGCCCGTACCAATGAGCTCTTTATGTACGGATTTTCATACCTCTGGCTTTTCGGTGAAGGAAAACATCGTGAGGAAACCTGCATACGTACGGAGAAGAAATTCGATGACGTATGTGAATCCATCAATCCGCACTGGGCCAGCGTGGTGGATATGGCCCAATCACTCTTTCGGGGGTAGGCTTAAAGTCCAGCAGTGGACTGTTAAAAAGGCTGACTATGATGACTATGATGTGTCTATGACGTTTAAGGTCCAAAGACAATCCAAATGCTTTAGCCCACTACCAGTTGGCAGCGTACCCAGCATCATCATCATCATCATCATCAGCCAGAAGACGTCCACTGCTGAACATAGGCCTCCCCCTTTAACCTCCACACTGAACGACAGCCTGCCTTTTGCATCCACTGGATGTCCGTGACTCTCACAATGTCGTCGGTCCATCTAGTGGGAGGCCTCCCTACGCTGCGTCTTCCGGTTCGTGGTCTCCACTCCAGAACCTTTCTTCCCCATCGGTTATCGGTTCTTCGAGCGATGTGGCCTGCCCATTGCCACTTCAACTTGCAAATTTTAACAGCTATGTCGGTGACTCTGGTTCTTTGGCGAATATCCACGTTTCGGATTTTATCGCGCAAAGAAACTCCGAGCATAGCTCTCTCCATTGCCCGCTGTGTGACTCTGAGTTTTTCCAAAAGGCCAACAGTTAAGGACCACGTCTCAGCATGCACAATTCTAAACTAACTATAGACGTAATTCATACATGTCGAGAGTGAGCAAGAACTTTAACACCATCGATAAGCGCTTAGGGTTGGATCTATTCTGCATGAGTGCATGGTATAATAATATACTCCGCCAGGTATAGCAATCCGAGAAAAAATGTCCACGTGGGCGTCCCGCAATGATGTCACGATGTAAATTTACAACAGGTTCGAGAGAGATGACGATACACCACGTAACAGCTGATTGGATAAAGTGGCAACTGGACAGTGACGTAATTCTGGGACAACTACCAGAGTAGAAGACCTTGTTTTCTTTGATCATGCATGAGCGTTGTGGCGGTTAGGCAGCTATTTAAGCCTATTGTTGTATTTTTTTTTTTTTTTGACAAACGCATATTGTGTAACTGCGTCACTAAAATTTTTACTTACTAAATTTTTATCCGCGAGCACCTATTATTAGCTTCTGGATCTTGTTGAAGATTGTTATATTTTTTAAAGTCTTCCTTTGAAATAAATAAATAAATGCTGGCAGCAGTAAATTATCTTTTGAGAAGCTGAATGCTAAGCTAATTTGTAGTTTTAACAAGTGTAGTAATTTTTAAACTTTCGCGATTTGAACACATGTTTTAAATGTTTATCGGGAGTTATCACGTATTATTTAATATAGGTAAAAAAATATGTACCTTTCGCTCGACGTTTCGACCATGTTACAATGGCCGTGGTCACGAGCTGACTGAAAACAACAAGTTTTAACAAGTGGTACGCAAAATACCATCGAGTTTTACCACAACCAATCTACGCTTAACTACGAACTACGTTTCTTAAACTGCAGATAAACCATAAAAGTAGCTGCTTTATCACAAGAACTGAATCCCCACATAATCTCCAGACATTATAGAGACAATAAAACCCCAAGTTTGCCGTAATCGGTCGAGTGTGCTCGGCGCGTCAGCGTAATCCGCGACTCGAAAGCCCTGGAGATCGACGGGGTGTCGACAACTCTTAAGCACTTCTATAAAATCGCTGCAGGGAGAATAGTAAACTAGGAGTCTGTGAAACAACAGTTTTGACGTAGATATCTTCAAGCAACCCGATCAGTTTGACAGTTAGGCTTGTCAGTCTATAACTATCTACAAAATATCCATTGACCCAACTTAAACTCTAAATACGAGTGAGATGACCTATGGAAGCAAATCATACTAATATTATAAATGCGAAAGTGTGTTTGTTTGTTGGTTTGTTTGTTCCTCTTTCACGCAGCAACAGAGCAACGGATAGCCTTGATTTTTGCATGGGTATAGTTCAAGGGTCGGAGAGTGACATAGGCTTTTCATCATCATTGCCATCACCATTTTTCATCACTACGCGGGTAAAAAGCGGGGCGCAGCTAGTAAAAAATATGATTAAAAGCAGTCATCGATTCATTCTATTAATAACTAATTATAATTAAAAGGAGTCATTGTTTCATTCTATTAATAACTAAATATAATTAAAGCAATCAGTGGCATCGATTCAGATGTACTCTAAACTAAACAAAACTAAATTTGACAGCTCTAAAATTGTTGCCATCCTTCTCTCTCATATTAAAATGAAATGAGAGGCAGATAATTTTAGTCCTATCAGATTGGTTTAGTTTTGTGAGTAGTATGACAGAATTAACGCCATTGTTTCATTATATTAATAACTAATTCTAGTGTACACAATTAAGAGTTTCTATCTATCTCATCATCATCATCATCATCACCCAGAAGACGTCCACTGCTGAACATAGGCCTCCCCCTTTAACCTCTGCACTGAACGACAGCCTGCCTTTTGCATCTACTGGATGCCAGCGACTATTCTATATATCTATCTAATTATAAATCAAAAACAATAATCGTTTCATTAATTTAACAATTAATTATAATTAAAAGAAGTAATTCTATTATTAACAAATAAAAATTAAAAGGAGTCACCTTTTCATTCTATTAATAACTAATTCTAATTAAAAGGTGTAATCGTTTTATTCTATTAATAACTAATTAAAATTCAAAACCGTCACAGAACTCGATTAAATGCAAATTCGTCCAGAAATAAAAGAAAACTTCTCAATCCCCGCACTCCAGTCGCAAATGAAAACTCGTCCGATTATCTCAAGCGACGCCGTCGTCTGGTTTCACAAGATAAGACATTGCGTTCTCTGCCGTAGAGTTCCTGAAAACTTTCCACGCCGTGGTTCAATTTGTTGAGGAATGTTTGGATGGTTTCTCAAAATGCAGGCGGTGAATATCGCATCTCAAGTTGATAATTTATGCATTTAAGGGTCATGTATACCCTCTGCAGCTCTCTCGCTCGCACATTTTCACATTATTGAAGATATAAAATCAATGAGTGTGAATTTCCAGTAAGTAACAAAATCACGTCATCGTGACATTACAAACAAAGAAATGTTTGCTTCGATATCTTGTCATTTGACGGAATAAAATGACACGAGAAATAAAAATCACTTGTTACCATTATACTGTGTCAAATTAAAATATATCAAATTGACAATTTCTTTGTTTGTAATGTTACGATAGACACCATGACATGATTTTGTTACTTTTTGGAAATTCACACTCATTGATTTTATATCTTCAATAATGTGAAAATGTGCGAGAGAGAAAGCTGCAGAGGGTATACAGGACCCTTAATTAATTACTAGCTGCACCCCGCGGTTTTAACCGCTATTCTACAGGAACCGTTTAATTTTTCAACATAAAAGTAGTATATTGTGTTAATCCGGGATATATTATATTATATACTCTACGTATACTTATATCATGAAGAATTTCAAAATATGTACAACTTGATTAATATTTTTACCTTAGGTTTGTACTGTCTGAGTAAGTAATCCAATATAGATGGCAAATTTATTCTTATTTTAAACACTACTTTCTGGTAACCATGCACTCGCGCTCCAAGGAACAGACCTTATGCCTAGTTTGGGGTTCATCGCCAAACTATTTCAGATGTAGTACAGAACCACCAACTATGAGAGTTTTAAATCTATTATTTAAGCACCTCTGTACATTTGGTAAATAAATATTACTCTATTCTATATCCACGTCCTGTGGGCTTACTCTTGACACTCGATTTCAATCGTGATTTTGGATTGGGATCGAAAACATGCCATTTGGTACTCTTGAATTCTAAACTAGCGCACGATTGGAACCGATAATGGTGGAATTTTATGGAACTAAATAAAATCGACTCAACTCGACGCTTTCGGTACTCTTGACGCGATTGAAGAGTACCAAATGGCATTTTTTCGATCCCAATCCCAAATTACGATTGAAATCGAGTGTCAAGAGTAAGCCCACTGATCGCCCAATAACAAGACTTCTAATTTTCGTTCTAGTTACTTCTCTTTTTTGTGGTGGTGGTGATGACATATGGTACTGAGACGTGGTCCTTAACTGTTGGCCTTTTGGAAAAACTCAGAGTCACACAGCGGGCAATGGAGAGAGCTATGCTCGGAGTTTCTTTGCGCGATAAAATCCGAAACGTGAATATTCGCCAAAGAACCAGAGTCACCGACATAGCTGTTAAAATTTGCAAGTTGAAGTGGCAATGGGCAGGCCACATCGCTCGAAGAACCGAAAACCGATGGGGAAGAAAGGTTCTGGAGTGAAGACCACGAACCGGAAGACGCAGAGTAGAGAGGCCTCCCACTAGATGGACCGACGACATTGTAAGAGTCGCGGGCATCCAGTGGATGAAAAAGGCAGACTGTCGTTCAGTGTGGAGGTTAAAGGGGGAGGCCTATGTTCAGCAGTGGACGTCTGGCTGATGATAATGATGATGATGGTGACAGAAAAAAATACAAGCGACCCAAACGTCGCGCAACACTGTCACTTGCATTGTTTAGCACTCCATATAAATTCATCCTGAGCTGTGGGTCGCACAACGCGGCCACCAGTCGCAGTCGTTAAGATCGGAATGCTACCTTTACATTACTTACCCAACACACGCCAGAAAAGCTTTTTTTGCTCAAATAAATCTAGACCCGGCAGTAATATCACTTTACTAATAAGAGACACGGCGAAACCTAATTTGCAGAAAGGATACAAGGAGGTACTTACAGCAGTAAAAAGGAAAATGCGTAGCAAAACCATCTGTCCTTATTCACCCACTTAACACGGCACATTTTAGGTACCTGCAAAAATAATGGCAGATTTACACTACCTATGTTCGTATTATGTGATTTTTAGGGTTCCGTAGTCATCATCATCATCATCAGCCAGAACACGTCCACTGCTGAACATAGGCCTCCCCCTTTAACCTCCACACTGAACGACAGCCTGCCTTTTGCATCCACTGGATGCCCGCGACTCTCACAATGTCGTCGGTCCATATAGTGGGAGGCCTCCCTACGCTGCGTCTTCCGGTTCGTGGTCTCCACTCCAGAACCTTTCTTCCCCATCGGTAATCCCCATCGGTGGACCCGGGTATGACCTAAAACTACGACCAGAACCACCAGAGGATGGGCAGCAGCATCCTCCTACTTGAATGGTGGGCCCTCCTGCGATCCCAAAGCCGCCTGTCAAGCGTGGGGATTATTGGCAACCCCCCCCCCCCCCCCCCCCATGAGACAGGGTTCCGTAGTCCTACAAGGAAAAATATAAGTTCGTTCTCTCCGTTCGTTTGTCGTAATAAAGACGTTTGACAGGGTTCCTTCATCCTACAGTTACACTGCTGTTTTAGAGAGTGTATATTAGCTGTAAATAACCCAGAACTCCAGCATTATATCTACTAGGCTAACCAACCGCATCATTTATTCATGTTGCGTACGAATTTCAGTATTCTGAACTTCAAGGCGAAATGGAATTTCGTAGACGCTGATTCTCAGTTGAGCTAATATTTTTGAAGTTTAACCGTGATTTACGGGAATGTGAAAGAAGGCTATTGAGTGGAAAGTTGGATATAAAAGATTAATCGGTACTTAAACGATTTCACGGAAAATGTTATCAAAAATCCTGCTAATAGTATTATAAACGCGAAAGTTTGTATGTATAGATGTATGGATGTTTGTTCCTCTTTCACGCTGCAACGGAACAACGGGTCGATCTGATTTTTTGCATGGGTGTAGTTCAAGAGCCAGAGAGTGACATGGGCTACTTTTCATCATCATCATCATCACCATTTTTCATGACTACGCGGGTGAAACTGCGGAGTGCAGCTAGTATAATATATTTATACATCGCATGGAACGGAGAAAAGCTTAAACATGAATACACGATTCGAGCTCGTTTCTGTTCGTTTACAGTATACGCTTATAATGTGACGATCTCTGCTATATTTGTCGTGATGAGCAAATATAAATATGAACGCTTTAGGCGCACGGGTTGTTTGATCCGAAGTGAACGACTATTAAAACACAATGTTATGAAATCACACACACACACACTTTATTAAAAACGCTAAATACTTTAACTAACATACAATTCAAATTTACTGAATCTATAAAAGGAAAATGCCACTCACTGACTGACTGGCTGGCTGACTGACAGACTGACTGACTGGCTGACTGGCTGACTGGCTGGCTGACTGGCTGGCTGACTGACAGACTGACTGACTGGCTGACTGGCTGACTGGCTGGCTGACTGACAGACTGACTGACTGGCTGACTGGCTGACTGGCTGGCTGGCTGGCTGACTGACAGACTGACTGGCTGGCTGATTGACAGACTGACTGGCTGGCTGACTGACTGACTGGCTGACTGGCTGACTGGCTGACTGACAGACTGACTGACTGACTGGCTGGCTAGCTGGCTGGCTTTGAGGCTGACTGGCTGACTGACTATCTGATCGTATAATTTTTACAACAAAGATTTCCCATACTACCAATGCTTGACAACTAGTTTACCTAAGAAGATGAAATTCAGGTACAATTCTCATAGGGTGTAGAGGTAGGATTTTTACATATCGGTAGAGCCGTTAAAAGGGGCAAATGGAGGTTTAAATTATTTATGAAAGTCTAAGCGTATGAAATCAAAGAAGGTACTTGTACTCATCATTATGAACCACTTTTAGTATGGGACCAACCCTGAAATCGCGGAAAAAAAATCAGCTGTTCCATACATTTTGTCGAGTGTCAATGACCGTTTTCTATAGAACAGCTGATATTTTTTTCGCGATTTCCGGGCTGGTCCCATAGTAAAAGTTGTTCATAATGATGAGTACAATTAGCTTCTTTTGGTTTCGAGAGTGTTCCTCTTACACCCCGTATACACCTTCGACCAAAATAAAATCAAAGGACGGGCCATAACCACTGAACTTGCTCAGTAAAAACAAGGCAAAATCGTCGGACATATACTACAACACCTAATTATAACCATGTACAGTAAATTTGTTACAAAAAATAGTTAGCGGAAAGCACACGTATGCATAATTTTTCCAGATTTTTCGTTATCACATAACAATATAGACGCGTGTCGCACTTACTACGGCTAGAGACCGACTGAAACGAACTGAGCGCCGGCGCTCATTTTGTAATCTTCAAAAATGCGCTTCTTCTGGGCCCGTCCACTTATCTTATTTTGGTCGAAGGTATACACTATACATATAGGTATCAAAACAATTTATTATTAGCATACAGAAAGCTCGCAGGAACATACCTGAGCTTGCTGTCAATAATCTAGCGGTAGAATTATCACAAACGTTTCTAGACTTTCAGTGAAACACGGCTCTGATATGAAATTGCAAAACTCTGGAAATGCATTCGTTTTCCCTCGCCATGCAGAAAATCATAGTGCGGGAGATGACGTGTGTAATTATTACGACTTCCACTATGTACTAAATCGTGCTTGGTGAGGTGAGTTTTTTTAGGGCTTTGTAACTCTATATTTTAGGGTGTTAACGGAGCTTGTTATTAAGCCTACACTGTCGAGCTGTCCTTATTTTTAATGGCTTGTTGCTTTTACATCATTGTCAATAACATCATTCGTCATTGTTATTATTATTTATTTATTTTCCTGGGCTAGCGCCTTTATTAACTAAACAAAATACAAGCTAAAACTAAAACTACCTACAAATACAGTTAGACTGCCCATAGACCGTTGAAGGTCTAAAGACAATCCAAATTGTTATTGTACTCATCATTATCAACAACTTTTACTATAGGTCCAAACCTGTAATCTCGAAAAAAAAAACAGCTATTCCATACATTTTTTCAAGTGTCAATGACCGTTTTCTATGGAACAGCTGATATTTTTTTTGCGATTTCTGTGTTGATCTCATAGTAAAAGTTGTTCGTAATGATGAGTACAATGACCTTAATTCGGCTTAGAACAGTATTTATGTGTAACCCTGTATACCAATAAAGTGGTCTCATCCTTTCGTAATTTTATCAAACAACAGCTCCGAAACTTTATTGGAAATCCAGTATTGCTATCGGAAATCTATATTGGAAGGGTTGAAAGTAATATTCTGAGACAAACAGTGCAAGTAAGTAGTTTGTTGAACTTCGCGAAATGTGAATAGTATTTATGGCCGAGCTGTAAAATGTTGCCAGAATTGTGTGACAGTCGTTTGTCTGCTTCTACTGAAACGGAGGCATCATCATCATTTCAGCCACAGGACGTCCACTGCTGGACATATTATAGGCCTCAACATCGATATCCAAAGACTAGAAGCGGACTGCATCCAGCGTTTTCCTGCGGTCTCTTTTAGGTCGTCTGTCTATTAGGTCGTGGGTGGACGTACGCTGCGCGTACCAGTCCGTGGACCGTCGAATGGTCGAGAACCTGGCCCCATCAGCCATATTTTTAAGTGTTATGTGCTCTGCTCACTACCACTTCAACTTGCTAACCCGGTGGGCTATGTCGGTAACTTTCGTTTATCTACGGATCTCCTCATTTCTGATTCGATCTCGTAGAGAACGAAGCATAGATCTCGCCATAGATCGTTGTGCGACTTTGAGTTTGCTAGCGAGGCCCATAGACAGAGGGTTTGAATGCCGTATGTCATCACTGGCAACACACACTAGTCGAAGACTTCGTAAAATGGATAAAATTTACTAAGACGCACCAATCTTTTGAAAATATTGAGAAAAACATAAAGATGATCCTATCAATCCATCTCAAGTTAGAACGAGATTTGTCTAGAACGAAAACACTCATGCGATAAGAATTGCTTTCAATATGAATCTTTTATTTTCTGAATCAAGACCCTAACAAATGTTTCTTTTATTTGCGTAGTACTTTTTAGGATGAAACGATATTCAAGAATTAGTATTGGAGGATTTGAAATATTCTTTTTTGGTATGTATAACGTTTTAATATATATAAATTGTTTTTATAAAACCTGGACAGTCTGAACAGATTTTTTTGAATAGAAACACTCGATCAAGTCACCTAACAAACAAACACAAACTTATTCAAAATCGGTTCACCCGTTTGGGAGCTACGATGCCACAGACAGAAACACAGATGCACGTGCTAAATGTATGCTTTGGGGATGAAAATAGGAAATTCGTAGTAGTTGATTGAAACAGGCGTTACAATGCGGAAGTTAATCTTTAAAACTGTTTTCCTGACTTTTTTTTTTTTTTTTTTTTTTAATCTTTACTTTTTTGGGGGCTTTTAGACAACATGTCTATGTCAGCCCCATCGTATCCTGACAAAACACAAATTTCCTAAATAGATTTATCTAAAACGAATTACTTTTTTACACAAACACAAACTTACCTAAACCACAGACCTACCTAGCCGGTTAATTATACTTATGGTATAATTAACCAACCAGGCAAGCCTGTGGTGCTAGAATGGTTTAAAGCCTGTACAAAAGAATTTGCCAGACCGTAAACCATTCCAGCCTCCTTAGAATTTGGATCAGATAACATAAGCTGTATTACCCCTACATTGGTTTCACAAATTCCAAGTTCGGTAAAAATCTGTTCCCTCTGACGTTGTTGTTTTTTTTTTTTTTTTTCCTGACTTAATCTCTAGAGTATATCCGCTTCTAATTTTTCCGCTTTCCGGGATTAATTAATTTTCTCAATAGATATTATTGTTAATGATGCTAATTTAGCCAAACCTGAAATAATAATAAAAAATCACATAAGATAAAATTTACGTAACCTGAAACAAAAATTAATTTTGAAATAAAAAATCTTTATTACAACTTAATTTTTTTTTTTAAACTAAACTATCCAATGACTATTTAATAATGATCTTTTTGACACTAGGTTATGACATGTCATCATCATCATCATCATTTCAGCCATAGGACGTCCACTGCTGGACATAGGCCTCCCCCATCGATCTCCAAGAGTGCCGGTTGGAAGCGGCCCGCATCCAGCGTTTCCCTGCGGTTTCTTTTAGGTTATGTATGTAAACTTTTTTATTATATGACATTTGGGTTTTAGGTCTTGTATCAATTGAATGTTTTTTATTTAAAGTAAAGTAAAGTAAAGTAAATATTTATTTCTAAAGCGGTTTAACATTATCATAATTAAATTGTATACATAGCCACAAATAATCTAAACTAGGTTATATTGAATTAGCAGTGGGCCCCAAACTCGGCTAGGCCGGTATTTGTTTAGGTAGTCTAATTTAAATTAATTATTTATATATTTTTTTAATTTTTAATTTATATTTATTAATTATTATTTAATTTTAATGAGATTTCTTATATTCTGATTAAAAAAAAATATTTTTGCCCTATATATTACCCTAAAGGGACCTTCCTTGATTTTTGCACATTATGACAATTTTGAAATTATTGGCTCCAGTTAGAACAATTTTTCTGCGTTACGAATATTATCCTATATCGTAATCCTAATCGATTATAGACATATTTTTCTCCCTCATTCAATTGTAATAGTTTGAATTTTATGACTCGTCACAAGCTTAGACGTCGCTGTTAATGAGATAAGTGTTTGTGTATTAATAAATAAATTTAGAAATCGAGTAATTCAATATGACTTCAGATAAAAAGCCACTTAAGGTGGTACGATTCACCTAGGGCGGGAAATTCAAATTTTAAACAGTTTTTTTGGTCCTAGTAGCCAGGCCAGGTAATTGTTTTTAAATAACACAGTGTTTGCGCAAAATATTGGCTGTTCTTTACATTATAATGTACACTTATTTAACAGTAACGCACCGTGTTACTTACATTTGTGAATAAACCGTTTGAAAGAGCAAAAATTAGTTTATTCACAAATGTAAGTAAAAAATTGCATTAGAGATAAATAGCTTTACATAATTTTGTAAAGAATAATAATCAATTTGCGCGAACATCATGATCGTTTGCAATAATTACCCGGCCTAGCTACAAGGACAAGAAAACTGTTTGAAATTTGAATTTCCCGCCATTTGTGAATCGAACCACCTTAATTTCATTTATTGTTTCCCTGCCGGCCTACGAGGCCGGAAGTCGGTCATCAGTAGGGCTTTTAAGTACCCAATCAATCTAAATCTGTTCTTCCGGCCTAAGAGAACATAAATAATTGAACATTTAATGTGTTCTTTATTTATAGGTTGTTTTAAATTGGCCTTTTCAAGGCATTGAACGTCTTCATTAGAAGAACAGGTAATTATTTAGCACCAAAATGCTGGCGTGTTTCTGGCTCAACGCATTTATAAGCATTGCCATTCAACGTGGTAATGCCGCCAGCATGCTGGGTACGCTGCCAATTGGTAGTGGGCTTAAGCATTTAGATTGTCTTTAGACCTTCAACAGTCTATGGTTAGTCTAACTGTATTTGTAGTTTTAGTTTGTATTTGTTTAGTAAAAAAAATAAAAAAATGTCAATAATATAAAAAAAAAAAATTATATCTAGTCAAGATCAATTTCAATTTCGCATCATCATCATCATCAGCCAGAAGACGTCCACTGCTGAACATAGGCCTCCCCTATATACCTCAACACTGAACCACAGCCTGCCATCTGCATCCACTGGATGCTCGCAACTCTCACGATGTCGTTGGTGCATCTACTCTGCGTCTTCCGGTTCGTGGTCTCCACTAAAGAACCTTCCTTCCCCATCGGTTATCGGTTCTTTAAGCGATGTGGCATGCCCATTGCCACTTCAACTTGCAAATTTTAATAGCTATGTCGGTGACTCTGGTTCTTCGGTGAATATCCACGTTCAGAATTCTATCGCGGAATGAAATTCCGAGCATTGCAACTACCATTGCAATTACGCATAAGCATAACATGCTTGGTACGCTGCCAACTAGTAGTGGGCGCAAGCATTTGGATTGCCTTCACACATTATAATTTATATGTCAATGTATAAGACTTCAATTCTTGTTTTTGTTATTGTAGGAAAAATATTAAAACACCATATAAAATATGCGTTATCTGATCACCACTAAACTTCACAGGGTCACTTGCTAGGCTAATTTGAAGATTGCCTGAAAATTTCTTTAAAATCGGTCCAGCCGTTTTTGAGTCCACAGGGCACATACATAGATACACACACCGCCTTATAAATGTATATGGATTTTGACTGCATTTTGTGTACCCCAATAAATAAAATAAATTAAATTAAATTAATTTTTATTGAGGAAAAAACGATGTGAACAATTACATTTACCTCACACAAGTAACACAGAAAAATAATAATTAGCGTCAATAATAATAAATTCAAAAACTACAATTCCATAAAAGTAAACAATGTCAGACTTATAATCTAAAATAATTAATAAATAAATAAAATAATATGCATTACAATTAAAAGTCAAATAAAATATTAGCACTAATGATTTCGTAAATGACAAATACAAATAAAATTAAGTCTTAAAGTCCAAATCTCTGTCGGGTTTTTTGCCCCTATCCCATTGATCGATTTGGTTCTCGGTATATGTCAAAAAAGTTGTCATAACAGTTTTCCAATTGTCACAAAAAAATGTCAAAATCAGAGTTGGCAGCAAGGAGTGCATTGAAAATATATAAGGAATGGCAAAGTTAGCTAAATACTCTACTGTAGTCTCACCTTATGGTATGTACGTCTAAAAAAACACACATCAATAATAAGGTTTCCATTTTCTCACGCGACCAAACAAACGAGGCGGTGCCCAAGCCCCCAACTAGTTTCCAATAAAGTTTTCTGCGCTTCAGGGGTTACCCAGGGGTTGTTCAGGGCCTCTATTGATTTATCGCTAAACTTAAAGCATTGGCCCCGCAATAGTTTCACCAGATGTGTTTTCATTCAATATTTGCGAATCGTTTGATGGTTTTTGATTTAAAAACTTTGACTTCATTAGAGGTTTTTCAAAGTAGCATATTTATACGGGGTGTAAGGGGAACACTCTCGAAGCCAAAAGAAGGTAATTGTACTCATCATTATGAACCACTTTTATTATGGGACCAACCCTGAAATCGCGAAAAAATATCAGCTGTTATATAAAGAACGGTCATTGACACTCGACAAAATGTATGGAACAGCTGATTTTTTTTTCGCGATTTCGGTGTTGGTCCCATACTAAAAGTGGTTCATAATGATGAGTATAATTACCTTCTTTTGGCTTCGAGAGTGTTCCCCTTACACCCTGTATGTTTTATCAATAGTCATAATCATCATCAGCCAGAAGACGTCCACTGCTGAACATAGGTCTTCCCCTTAGAACACCGCACTGAACGACAGCCTGTCATCTGCATCCACTGGATTCCCGCGACTCTCAAAGTAACTAAGTAGTAGTAGTAATAATAGTGACTCTCAATCTCTTTTATCAATAACTAGCGGTCCGCCCCAGCTTTGCACGGGTATAGATTATAGCCTATGTCACCCGGGGATAGTGTAGCTTCCCGTCAGTGAAAGAATTTTTCAAATCGGTTCAGTAGTTTCGGAGCCTATTCAATGCAAACAAACAAACAAACAAATCTTTTCTCTTTATTATATTAGTATAGATAATTGTAGCATTGAAGAAACATAAGGTTACGTAAAAAAAAAAATCTCGTCTTTTCCTTAAACGAAAGGTAGCCTGCGGGAATAAGATGATAAAAGACATTACCGAACAAAATTCTACATTTATGCTAGAGAACAAACAGAATAAACACGATGTTCTACTCGGGGCTATTTACTGAAAATATTAATAAGACCAAATTCTTAACTAAGACTTAATTTAATTATAGAAGTGTGCTAAGTAAGTTGATTATGTAAATGTTTTTAGTTTAGGCAAGTGTTTTTAGGGTTCCTTACCCAAACTCGGGTGTAATCGGGACCCTATTACTGGGTAAAATTGTTATACTTTCTTACACTAGTAACACTAGAAATAAGCACTCGTGTAAACTTCACTGTTGGGAAGCTACACAATCCCCGGGTTACATAGGCTATAAATTATATATTTTTTTTTTTAATTAGGGATCCTTACTAAAACTTCAATAATGTAAAGGTGTAAAAAATAAGACTTACACCCGTGCGAAGCCGGGGTGCGTTGCTAGTTGGTTAATAAAGAATCTAAATCTGAAGTCTATATGCTGTCTGTATTTTCAGCCGTCTATTTGTCCAGACATACTTTTAAAATAGACTGTTTGACTGTTATTTTGTTAATTTGTTTTTATGTTTAACTAATCTAACTGCAATTATTTTAATTTATCGCTCAATATTATTGCATCTTGTCTTCACCTGTAATTATTGTGACATTTAGTTATATTTTTATTTCTGTTTAATTTTGATAATTGTATTGATGTTCACAGTGTAGGTGGACTTAAATAAATAAATAATTAAATATTATAAGAAAAAAGTGCGAGTTGGTGTTAAATTTTTTTTCACCATGACAACACAGCAAGTTAAGCATGGTCGGGCCCGGTCCGTAATTGAATGGGTGACCGCATGGACGTGATGTTGTCTTTTTGCACTAATTTTTTGCGTTTTATGGTGGTACAGAACCCTCAGTGTGTGAGCTCGACTCACATTTGGCTGGTTTATTATCAACTAAACAAAATGCATGCTCACGTATAATAAATACTTGAACTACTTAGCCTGTTATACATAAAATGTGTTGAAATTGCTCATACATCGTTGAAGGTCTAGAGACAATAAGGTTTTTACTCTAAATACTTACGTGCTTGCACAAATTTTAGCTCAACTATTATCAACAAAAAAATACGGGCCATGTTGAGAACCTTCCTCTTTTTTGAAGTCGGTATAAAATCAATCAAATACTTAACAAGTAAGTACCTACGTTCCTTTTTTCAAAGTGATTCATCAATCAAATCTCATAACCTCTAAGTAAGTAGGTATGGCTTCAACTTCAAACATTTTTATCAATTCATTTTAGATAATTTTGATATCTAGTTTGATCTTTTCTCAGAACTAAGCTTTGATTCGACCTTAAGTAATTGAGATTTATTTTAACTATTTAAAGAAATTCTTAAATGACTGGTTTCAAATAATTTAAGTTTAAAATCTACAGACAATTATATTTAATGAACTACCCACTTGTAGACAGAAGAGTTTAACCAAATTAAATTGACTTGCTAGACGTTTGAGAACCAAAGAGGTATTTTGGATGAAAAGGCTTGAGATTTGTCATCTTGCGAGATACTTACAGTTGAAATATAATTCCAGTTATATGATTATTTATTTAGATAGCCCGTTGGTCCAGTTGATAGTGAACCTGCCTTCTGAGCTTGGGGGCGTGGGTTCGATTCCCACCTTTATGTGATGAACATTTGTGTTTGTTCTATATCTGGTTGTTAATATCTATTTATTTATGAATTTAAAACTATATAAATGTATTTATATCAGTCTCTGGTAGCCATATCACAAGCTTTGCTTAGTTTGGGGTCAGATGACCGTGTGTGCAAAAATACTAAACTAAATTACTAAGAACCTTTTTTTTAGATTGATTGATTATCTCGAATTAACATTTATATCTGAAACATAGCAATGCCCTATAATTTCTCTCTCATTCTCTCTAATATCTAGATAATAAAAAGAAATACTTAGTACTGAATAATAAATGTTCATATATTTTTCACTCAGATATTGAAATAGATTTTCGGTAATATCATAGATGCGAAAGTAGTTTTGTCATTCTGTCTGTTTGTTATTTTGTACCACCAAACGGATAAACTGATATTGATAAAACATAGCAAGGAAGTTATAATGTATATAATCATCATGATAAATGTAAGATAATTTTGGTTTAAAAATTTGCAAGAAAACTGGTGAAACCGTGGAGCTTAGGTAGTGGGCGTAATTGTTTGAATCCGGAAAAGTGCCTTAAAAGCAAATTCAATAAGTTTTAACTAACCATTAAGCTGGGCCCGTAAGCTGGGTTCTCTAATCCGATTTCGCATCAAATAAACTCCTAACATAACCAAAACCATATTGAAAATTATCACAAAGAAAACCTTTTCGTTTAGAACCACAGAGTTATTTTTACCTCTATTTACAGAAACGCAAGGTATGTTTTACAAAAGCAGAATCGATTTAAAAAAAAATGCAGATTTCAACTCAGGGAAATGCATTGTCCGTTTCGATACGATCATTAGCGAAAATAGATTTTTATTATTTGTTAGAGTAATGTTTACCATTAAAATAATACTGACACTCATTTTTAGGGTTCCGTACCCAAAGAGCAAAAACGGGACCCTATTACTAAGCCTACGATGTCTGTCTGTCCGTCTGTCCTACCTTTAATGGCAGTATCTTTAGAACCGCAATAGACAGCCAGTTGAAATTTTCACAGAATATGTAATGGTATAGTAGATTGACTAACCAATAATTAAAGTCAAAAAGTAAAAACGAAAGGGGTCCCCATACAACAAACGTATTTTATTACGTATTTTTGTATTAGCTCTAATGTAAAAACGGTAATACATACAAGCGTCAAACTTAACATGATTATATTACACACTCTAAAGTAAAACGACAAATAATAAAATATGGCCAAGTGCGATTCGCTGACAAGTTTATGCTTATTACCAAGTTATAACTGGTAATTTATTTATTGAATTTTGTGGTGGTACGGAACCCTCAGTGCGCGAGCCTGACTCGCACTTGGCTGGTTTATTATTGTTTTTACTTTCCTCTTGTGCTCACCAGTCCTGTGGGAATCAATTTCGTTCCACTATCTTCGCTTGGACCTGCCTTGACCTTGGAAGTATGTTGGTCAGTTGTTATACAGTTTGGACCGCATGTGAAGTGTACTTAGATATAGGCCTATGTTTCGAACGTTGTATAATTTCCATTAATTAATAAGTTTATAGCGTAGGTAGCAGCGTAGGTAAGCCTCCCAGTGATGACATAATTAGTACTGAGGCGTGGTCTAACTGCTGGTCTTCAAAAAAAACATTAAGACGCGGTACAATCGCAAAACTTACCAAAAGAAGTGTTTTTAAACGCTTTGTGTGACGTGACAAAATTAGCTGATCAGATAAAAAAAATACTACAAGTAGAAAAAACCCCTTGGTAATAAACTTAACCGAATAAAATTTTTAAAAATTGTCTAGGCTCTTAAAAAAACATATTACAAATTGCACAATAAAAATAGCTTCTGAATTGAAGAACTCTGAATTTTCAGCGACAACAACATATTTTTTTGTACGAATTGTATAGCCAGACTAGTCTTTTAAAACTTTAACCAGTTAATTGTTGAAATTCATTTATATAGTTTGATGAATTAAATAAAAACCCTCAAAATAATATAAACACAAGCACAAAGTCATCATCATCATCAAATATGATGATATACGATTTACGACTTTAAACATAGCCGTTTTAGATAGCAAATAGATCATGGCGTGAGCGGGTGAAAAACGAATTTGAAATCGTGATCAGACCGCGCCTTAAGGTACAAAACTCAGAGTCGCACAGCGGACAATGGAGAGAGCATGCTGGAATTTACTTTGAGCAATAAAATCCGAAACGAAGATATTCGCTGTAGAACAGCAGTCACTGACATAGCTGCTAATATTTGCAAGTTGAAGTGGCAATGGGCAGGCCACATCGCTCGAAGAACCGATAACCGATGGGGAAGAAAGGTTCTGGAGTGGAGACCACGAACCGGAAGACGCAGCGTAGGGATGCCTCCCACTAGATGGACCGACGTCATAGTGAGAGTCGCTGGCATCCAGTGGATGCAAAAGGCAGGCTGTCGTTCAGTGTGGAGGTTAAAGGGGGAGGCCTATGTTCAGCAGTGGACGTCTTCTGGCTGATGATGAATAAATTTATATTATTATATATTATTTATTAAATTTTATTTCGTCTATTTTCAACGTTCATTTAATAAATGAATTATATTATAACATGAATTATTTATAGAGGCGTCAACAACAAGTTAATTAGCAGCAAAGTATAGTGTTTATGAATTAACAATTATTTTCCTTTAGATTGGCAATTTGGACGTTTTCTATTTTGATAGTCAATCTAGCACATTAATTATTTTGTAACAAGAATTAACTTTAAGGGCGTGATGTCTGTCAGACTGAATAAATTATTTTGTTAGTGCTATTTCAGGTATTTTCGATTTAAAGCGCAAAAGCTTTGAGATTTGATATTCCAGTACAACTTTCACGGGCTTCAATTTTAATGAAATGTAATAGAAAGCAAATTGATAATCAAATTTTATGCAGATTAATGTACTTTAAAACGCACCGTTGTTACCGAATATGTTTAAATAAATTAAACCATAAAAAATAAACTCGACTGCATTGTAAAAATTGGTAACTAAAAAGGATAGAACAAGTTTTCTATTTCATTAAATAGAATTGAAAAAGCATAGGTAAATGTTACAACGTTGTTTGGACAAGACAAAAATCATGTCCTATGTCCATGTTGAACCCGTGCCGATAGTCGTTGGGAACGATACTTTCGAAGTTGTTGACCATTACACCTATCTTGGACAGATTGTTCAGTTAGGTAAGTCCAACTTAAGCAAAGAGGTCGCCCAAAGAATCCTACTCGGATGAGCAGCGTCCGGGAAATCTTCTCGTCCAAGATACCACAGTACCTAAAGACTAGGGTCTTTGATCAGTGTGTGTTGCCAGTGATGACATTTGGTACTGAGACGTGGTGCTTAACTGTTGGCCATCTGGAAAAACTCAGAGTCACACAGCGGGCAATGGAGAGAGCTATGCTCGGAGTTTCTTTGCGCGATAGAATCCGAAACGTGGACATTCGCCAAAGAACCAGAGTCACCAACATAGCTGTTAAAATTTGCAAGTTGAAGTGGCAATGGGCAGGCCACATCGCTCGATGAACCGATAACCGATGGGAAAGAAAGGTTCTTGAGTGGAGACCACGAACCGGAAGACGCAGCGTTGGTAGGCCTCCCACTAGATGGGCCGCCGAAATAGTGAGAGTCGCTGGCATCCAGTGGATGCAAAAGGCAGGCTGTCGTTCAGTGTGGAGGTTAAAGGGGGAGGCCTATGTTCAGCAGTGGACGTCTTCTGGCTGATGATGAATAAATTTATATTATTATATATTATTTATTAAATTTTATTTCGTCTATTTTCAACGTTCATTTAATAAATGAATTATATTATAACATGAATTATTTATAGAGGCGTCAACAACAAGTTAATTAGCAGCAAAGTATAGTGTTTATGAATTAACAATTATTTTCCTTTAGATTGGCAATTTGGACGTTTTCTATTTTGATAGTCAATCTAGCACATTAATTATTTTGTAACAAGAATTAACTTTAAGGGCGTGATGTCTGTCAGAGTGAATAAATTATTTTGTTAGTGCTATTTCAGGTATTTTCGATTTAAAGCGCAAAAGCTTTGAGATTTGATATTCCAGTACAACTTTCACGGGCTTCAATTTTAATGAAATGTAATAGAAAGCAAATTGATAATCAAATTTTATGCAGATTAATGTACTTTAAAACGCACCGTTGTTACCGAATATGTTTAAATAAATTAAGCAATAAAAAATTAACTCGACTGCATTGTAAAAATTGGTGACTAAAATGGATAGAACAAGTTTTCTATTCCATTAAATAGAATTGAAAAAGCATAGGTACATGTTACAACGTTGTTTGGACAAGACAGAAATCATGTCCTATGTCCATGTTGAACCCGTGCCGATAGTCGTTGGGAACGATACTCTCGAAGTTGTTGACCATTACTCTATCTTGGACAGATTGTTCAGTTAGGTAAGTCCAACTTAAGCAAAGAGGTCGCCCAAAGAATCCAACTCGGATGGGCAGCGTCCGGGAAATTGCGTGACATTTTCTCATCCAAGATACCACAGAGCCTAAAGACAAGGGTCTTTGATCATTGTGTGTTGCCAGTGATGACATTTGGTACTGAGACGTGGTGCTTAACTGTTGGCCTTTTGGAAAAACTCAGAGTCACACAGCGGGCAATGGAGAGAGCTATGCTCAGAGTTTCTTTGCGCGATAGAATCCGAAACGTGGACATTCGCCAAAGAACCAGAGTCACCAACATAGCTGTTAAAATTTGCAAGTTGAAGTGGCAATGGGCAGGCCACATCGCTCGAAGAACCGATAACCGATGGGGAAGAAAGGTTCTTGAGTGGAGACCACGAACCGGAAGACGCAGCGTTGGTAGGCCTCCCACTAGATGGACCGACGAAATAGTGAGAGTCGCTGGCATCCAGTGGATGCAAAAGGCAGGCTGTCGTTCAGTGTGGAGGTTAAAGGGGGAGGCCTATGTGGACGTCTTCTGGCTGATGATGAGGTAAATGTTAGCAAATGTAGAGTAAAGAGGCAAGATAATAGTCATAATTATCTAAATAATCTCCTAAACTACATAATATTTCATAAAAGTGTTTTTTTTTTAAATCTGCTGAGTGTGCTCTACATAATGATGGTATCGATCTATCAAATATGCTACAGCAAAATTGCAGACAAATATCCAGTCGTACTTAAAATTAATTAGAAAAGTAATTTACTAACTGAATTTTACTAAAGAGCACAGAATTCTAAGAATTGTTGACAAAAACACCACTCAAACTGTTTTTTAAAATGAACAACAAAATGTTGCGAAATTAAAGATCAATATGGGTTAATAATTATAGCTTTGTAATTAAATTAAAGTTAGGTTATGGCTTAATTGTTTTTTGCAAAATTGCAGGTTCGCGTGACGTCCTTACCTTGAATCAATAATAGATTCCAGTTTAATACTTAACTTGAGAACTAAGGGCCACCGCAAACGCGGTACAATTAGTAGGAGTGATCAGCGATCTAGCGTCTCACAACAATATTGAATAACATCATTGGCCTTTCTAAGTCAAACCGAGAGATCACGTGATCGTCCCGAGAAACGGTGATGATGGTGACGAAACTGGAGAGAGCACTCGTGTATAGCAAACGCATGACGTGGATTTATACGCCACAAACCTAAATGCCGCTGAGAAACCACCTGCATAGCGCCACTAGCCACTACTCTCGGCTCTCACATCTCCCAAAGGGTATGGCGCACAGCTTTGGCAAAAGGAAGCAACGCCAACGCCAAATCTCATCACGCCGAAGAAGGTAGTGTAGTGAAAGGACCAGTAGTGCGATTCACAAAGATATTAACACAAGTGGAGAAAAAGAAAATTACAATAAAAATACATCATCATCATCAGCCAGAAGACGTCCACATGGCCGTCCACATGGACACTGAACATAGGCCTCCCCCTTTAACCTCCACAACGAAAAATAAAACATTCAAAGCGAATTATTACGCATCTAACCAATATAAGGTTCTCCATCGGTAAAAAAAAAAAACATTATTGCACACACGGTCTTCTGACCCCAAACTAAGCTAAGCTTGTGGTATGAAACACACACAACAGCTAGTCTAGTGGATAAAACTGATTTCTTCCAGACAACTTCAAACTCCACGTGTACACTTAAAATGTTCGATGGACGCATTGATTTCGATTTCTATCTTGCGGTGTTGCGTTTTGGCAACATGGTGTGTTTGAATTATCAAAGTATAAATAAAACCATCAAAGTAACCGATGTGGGAGAAAGGTTTTTGCGTAAAAGACCACGAACTGGAAGACGCAGCGTAGGTAGGCCTCCCACTAGATGGACCGACGACATAGTGAGAGTCGCTGGCATCCAGTGGACGCAAAAGGCAGGTTGTCGTTCAGTGTGGAGGTTAAAGGGGGAGGCAAATGTTCAGAGGTGGACGTCTTCTGGCTGATAATGATGAAAACCATCAAAGTATGAAGCGCTTATTAAATGAAATATATGAATGATAAATTTTAATTTACTTTGACATACCAATTTAATCTAGACTTGACATTTATTTTATATTATAATTGTATTTTGAGTAGACTTGTATAATTTGGCAACTACAGCCATTAAAATAAGAGTTGTAGTTGAATTCGCTGTAGTTCAAGCTAATTTGATAATGTATAATGTGATAATAATTCTTCAATATTTAGTTAATTTTTCCTTAGATCCTAAAATTTTGTTTGCATGCCGAAAGGTCGGTTATGGCGCTCTTTTACTGTAAATTTTCCATCTCCTGTGTACCCATACATACGCAATAAATGAAATATGAATATGAATATTATTGCAACCAAATTCAGATAGAATTTGTTTGTTGCAGGGTTTTGAGCTCAGGCGCTAGCAAGATTTGTAAAGCGACTTCATCACAAAACACTGATGCTAAAAGTACTTCGTGTGTTGTAGCCCTAAATTGCTATAACTTGATATCTAAGTTAATTAGCTTCTTACCGTTTTGGCGCCAACAGCTGCTGTTTAATGAAATACTTAGGTTGATTGAGCTTAGAATATACTTAATCTAGGTTATGAGAAAGTTTGCTAAGTGTCTAGTCTAGTTATATAGTTTTAGTTACTTGACAGAATCTATAATCCTTACTAATAAACGTGTTATATATTTTTTTATTTTTTTATTAATTGTGTTTTGTAGGCTTTTGATTCGTTTATAATTTACTAGCGACCCGCCTGCCCGGCTTCGCACGGGTGTAATTTACGTGTGAAGCCGGGGCGGGTCGCTAGTTATATATATAAACCTTCCTTGAAAATGTATCTAACTGATAGTGAAAACCGCATCAAAATCCGTTGCGTGGTTTAGGAGGAGTTAGCGGCCATACAGACAAACGCGGAAAGCGACTTCATTTTATACTATGTAGAGATTAATATTATATACATATATATAATATAGTATATACTAGTATAGATTAAAAAAAGTAAACTTGTGAATCCTAGTCTACAAAATCCCTCATTTGTACGATATATAAAGGACATAACACACATTCTATTTTAAAATCCAACTCGGCACGAGTGCCGCCCTATAAATATCTTTGAAACATACCGTTTGTCACTAACTACAGTGAAAACGTGTTATATTTACGTTTTATTCCCTTTTTATTTAAAAACGCCGCATCTGTAGCAAAAACCGTGTAGTAGTTTTATTTTGTTCATGGCATATTCAATATTGCTTGACGCTTGTTGAAAAGGGTTAAAAATTATATTATGCATTAGGTTTACTTTAATTGTTTTGTTTGTAACAGTTTAACGAGTTTTTTATTTATTTTCGTTACGTAGATTTAGGTTGTTTAGTTGCTAGGTTTTTTTTGGGTAAACAGAGCTAGAGCCACAAGACGTCCACTGCTGAACATAGGCCTCCCCTTTAACCTCCACACTGAACGACAGCTTGCCATCTACATTCACTGGATGCCCGTGACTCTCACAATATCGTTGGTCCATAAATAAATATATATACATATATATTATATTTAAAAAAAACTGTATTGTGAACCTCCTAGCGTCGGTTAAAAATGATAGAATGTACATAGTAATAATTTGTGTAAAATCTAAGCTATTCAAATTAAGAAAATTACATAATTTTCATTTAGATTTTATTAAAAACTATTATTTTATTTAATACTTTATTGCACACTTACAAATTAAGTAAACATGTACAATTGGAGGACTTAATGCTAAACATTTTCTACCAGTCATCCACCAGGTTGGAACAAACAGTACGCAGGCGTGCATCAAAAACACCTAATAAAAGACAAAAAGAAATAAACAGAAATTTCAAAGTTTTACAAGATAATAATTATACATAACAACAAATTACAATAAATATGAATCTAACCTAAATTATATATCAATACAAAATTATAAACGTACATAATTTTACTACATATTATTACACAAATTATAATTAATATTAACGATTGTACTAAAATCAATTCGAAAAGCACTAGTTTACAATGTAGTGGTTATTAATATGATAGGGGTTATTCACATACAAAAGCTCACAAGCTTTCGCTAATTTGGGTTATGGGTGCTCATTCATGGCGACCCAATTCCACGCTTTCGATTGAGCCGAACCCTATTGTGAATCGATAATGCGGGCATTAACATGATTTCTAATAAAATGACATCGCAATTTATTATTAACTAGCGGTCCGCCCCAGCTTTGCACGGGTATAGATTATAGCCTATGTCACCCGGGGATATTGTAGCTTCCCGTCAGTGAAAGAATTTTTCAAATCGGTTCAGTAGTTTCGGAGCCTATTCAATGCAAACAAACAAACAATTAAATCTTTCCTCTTTATAATATTAGTATAGATATAGACTAGCTGACCTGACAGACGTTGTCCTGTCTTAGAACTGCCAAACACGCAAAGTTAAAATTGTAAATCTTATGTTTTTACACCTTGGGTTAATTATTGGAGTTTTAATAAGGATATGAAAAAAAAAATAAGGCCTATGTCACCCGGGGATAGTGTAGCTTCCCAACAGTGAAAGAATTTTTCAAATCGGTTCGGTAGTTTCGGAGCCTATTCAATGCAAACAAACAAACAATCAAATCTTTCCTCTTTATAATATTACTAGCGGTCCGCCCCAGATTCGCACGGGTATAGATTATGGCCTACACCCGGGGATAGTGTAACATCCCAACAGTGAAAGAATTTTTCAAATCGGTTCAGTAGTTTCGGAGCCTATTCAATGCAAACAAGCAAACAAACACTCAAATCTTTCCTCTTTATAATATTAGTATAGATAGCATAGCCTAGCTGACCCTGACAGATGACCGACACCGCAATTGTAATCTCCAAATTTATATATAGTTTGAAATACATATGGTCTTAAATTCATACATAAAACATTCAGTGCTATCTGTTTTTTATCGGATACATTTCGGAGAGTGTGCATCGGATCTGCATGATCTAATTCCCTCTTGCCCATTTTTCTATCGGACTGCCAGAGCGGGCACGAAGAATTGACACCGCTTCATGGTTGATATTCCGAAAACCCGTACGAAGCGCTTTGATTCCTCTTTTATTGTGTGAACTGCTAGTTTGTGGAATGCGCTGCCTGAATACCTTCCCGATAGTTACAATTTGGGTGTTTTCAAATCAAGCGTGAATCGGTGTCTTCTAGGCAAGCGTGCCCATCGTAGACCGCATCATCGCTCAACATCAGGCGAGTTTGCGGCTAAACGCAAGCCTACTATTAAAAGAATCAAAGAAAGAAATCATATATGCTTTTTCCAGAATTTTGCAATTTTTCAGACAACTTTTCTTATTTTTACAATCTTTGAGTTTGAATCAGATCTCCAAACATAATTATTATTTTGCTGAAAAATACAGCATTAGTTCTTTCTGGTGACAAAACAATGTGCAATACCCAACGTTATAATATTTTCAAAATGACTGCCAAAATAAAAATAAATAAATAAAAATTAAAAGCATTATTTACATAAAAGTTTTTTTAAAATGTATTCTAAAGAAAAGCTTGTTTCTATCCTCTTAAATCTTATGCACACTATTACCAAGAAATACCATGAAATGTGTTATCAATGACGAATCCAACTTAATGCATTTTTATGTAAAATTTTTTTTTTAAAGTTGCATATTAGACACAAATTTTGGCACAAATTTAAGGAAACAATACGATAGTTGCGTAGAGCTACGTAGCGCTACCAAGGCGCTACGATTTTGTAGTCGATACGCGTAGCTTATACCTACGAAACCGTAGCAACTGCTACGATGAAATAAAAGTAATTTCCGTCCCATCCGATTTTTGGGACATGCCAAAAAAGGTATGAAACTGAAACACGTCCACCAAAATTGCATCTAAAATTAGATTCATCTGGCTTCAGCCTCAATCGAGCCTCTGAATAATAGTGTACCTATATCGTTTGTATCTCAGTTATTTACAATCTCGTTACACGCTTTTCCTTAGTTTAAAATGGGCAGTTTGTCTAACTTTAGTAGTAAATAATGAAAATAATATTTTAGATGAAATTATTCAATGGATCGCTCTCCTTATTGAGTCCAGACATCATCATCATCATCCTCAGCCAGAAGACGACCACTGCTGAACATAGGCCTCCCCCTTTAACCTCCACACTGAACGACAGCCTGCCTTTTGCATCCACTGGATGCCCGCCTCTCTCACAATGTCGTCGGTCCATCTAGTGGGAGGCCTCCCTACGCTGCGTCTTGCGGTTCGTGGTCTCCACTCCAGAACCTTTCTTCCCCATCCGTTATCGGAGTTCTAATTGAGTCCAGACAACATAACAAAAATTTAAGCTAGCTCAAAAAGTTTTAAAAATCGCTTAAGCTGCACTGTTCCGTGTGCATTCCTGTTCCTTTTCCATATATTTTAGTACTGTAAATACTTATTTTGTGTCCTACTTTTTTCTGTTTCCTATGTCCTATTTTTTTATTATTATTATTAAACTATACTGTCCCACTCCTGGGCAAAGGTCTCCCGCATTTCTTTCCAGACAGTGCGATCACCCGCGATACTTGACCACTGTATCTGGAACGTGTCGAGGTCATCGCGCCAGCATTTTCTAGGCCTGCCTTGGCTCCTTCGTCCGTTTTCAGGCACCCACTGTGTGATGCTCTGGTGTGATCCTATGTCCTATTTGTTTAAATTGCAAATAGATAATTAAACATATATATGTAAATTTGTGTTAAGTGTATTGTAAGTGTAAACTCAAGGGTTCGTCTGTTGTCCGGCGCTGATAGTCCTTGACTTTCAGCATTAATGCCGAGACGGACCCATTCGACACTGATTGTATCCTTTAGATATAAGTTTTTGTAATGGTGTCGAATAAAATTTATTTTCTTTCTTTCACTGCATGCCTAACTTATAGATAACAAAAAGTTGCACTTCTTACAAATTGCACGGTGCTAGCGTAGTTGCAGATCGTCAGTACGCGCCGCGACTCGGCGGCGAGCGGACGTGCGCAATGCCGCCGTGAAAATGCGCGCGATCCTTCTCATGTACTTCGCGACGCTCGTGCACTGTTCGTACAAGGATGTGAGAGTGAGGCACGGGAGAGCGTTGCGGCACGGGCGGTCGCGCGTGCTGTACGCGCGCCTCCACGCGCGGGCCCGCGGGCTCGTCGCGCAGATAGAAGCGGAGCGGAGCAGTGAATTGGGTACGTTAAAAGAGTTTAGGATAAATACATTTAAGAAGAGATTTTGGGTTGCGTTATAGTTAGGCTAGTAGTAAGTAAATTTCCACATTTAAAGTAAGTAAGTAATCCACCAAACCGCACTGGGCCAGCGTGGTGGATATGGCTCAATCATCCTTTTGGAGGTAGGCTAAAAGTCCAGCAGTGGACTGTTAAAGGGCTGATTATGATGAAGTAAATTTCCTTTTTAGGTTTTATAAATAAATTTAAGAAGATATTTTGGGATGCGTTATAGTTGGACTAGTAGTAAGTAAATTTCCTTTTTAGATTTTATAAATAAATTTAAGAAGAGATTTTGGGATGCGTTAGACTAGTAGCAAATAAATTTCCTTATTAAGTTTTTTTTTTTAGTGTTACGTTTTGAAGATTTAATCTTCATTATAAAAATAAAAATCAAATAATAAAAATCATTAAAAATATTAATCTAAATGCCCCTCGGTGGAGGGAAAAGTGGCCAGAATGCTGGCAGCATTGGCACGTTGGATGGCAATGCAAATTTTTTGACCAACGTAGGCGCCAGCATCTTCTTTGTATTATTTAAATTGTGGTTTTTAAAGAAATGGACAGGATGTGATATTAATGAAGTTTATTTTGAATTACAAAACATAGAAGAAAGAAAACAAAAAGGAGAAAAAAAAGAGAAGAGGAGTTAAGGTAGTAACCGGCTTAATCTTACGTGAGTAATTCCCGTGTAATATAAATAAAATACAAAACATAACTACTATGAAATTTCAGAAAAGCTACTATGAAATTTCAGAATTCCTTAATGATAAAAATGTTTTGATATGTAATGTAGACTAAATAATTGACATAAAATCGAGACTAGGTACTAGGAAAAGATAAAATGATAATAATAGCTTATATAGGTAGTAATAAACATCTAATTAAGGTATAAAATACAACCAAACCAAAATATGATTCTAACAATGTTCTAACTTAGACATAATTTCGTTATTTTTTTAACTTTAACAAAAACTAATAATAATATATATAAAAAACTAACATTTGTACGCTGTAACAGGCAAGGACATGAGATACGTCTCCATTATTACGACCATGTATGCTAATTTATATGTATGTGTACCTACCATGTTCTGACAAATAAATATTTTGAATTTGAATTTGAATTTGAAACAACACTAAATTCAAATTAAAGGCGCCATTTTAAATTGCCCATCCAGAAAAAGTGTTATTTCACTTTGGGGAAGCAACCTTTATCAAGTTAAACGGTTTCAATTAAACATTTTAGCAGTTGATTAAAATGAAGTGGGCTTATAAACGAGCGTGCTTGTTGTAGCTAGAGGAAAGATAATAAAGATAAAAAGTGGGACTGGAATAATATCTTAAACCAACTAGTTTATAATGGATCCTCACTTGAATTTTGATGAAATTAATAATCGGGGCATTCGGGGCATTTTTTTTTTCACACACGGTCATCTGACCCCAAACTAAGCAAAGCTTGTGATATGGCTGCCAGAGACTGATATACATACATATTATAAATAATCCTTACTAATATTATAAAAGCGATTAGACAGTTGATTGAATCAGGCGTTACTTTGCGGAAGTCCGTTTTTAATTTGTATATGTCGAATTTCTAGTGTAATTCCGCTTCTACGTCATTTCGAGTACAACAAGGATTTTGGCTAAACTATTTTCTCTATAGATATTTGTGATTCTAATTTGAACCTAACCTGAATTTAAATATTAATTACATAAAAGAACAAAGTGGCGTATGTGAATCCACCAACCCGCACTGGGCCAGCGTGGTGGATATGGCCTAATCACTCTTTCGGGGGTAGGCTAAAAAGTCCAGCAGTGGACTGTTAAAAGGCTGATTATGATGATGATGATGATACCTATTTTTATTTATACTTTATTACTCTGAAAATGAGTTAAATTTAGTGCCCTTATTATAACAATTTCAAATATAAGACTTTTATGATGCCAGAAATATTTTTAATAATACATAACCCGCCTTGAGAGTACCTACCAGTACATTTCGTACAAGAAACATCGCATTTTCGGTAAAATTAAGCACCATTTCCGAGAATTCAGAGCCTTATAAAACTCTCCCGACAATGTGAGTGAAAGCAACTGCCTTCGTGTTCCGGAAAATGATTTTCAGCGGGAGTGATATTTGCGAGTAAATTCTACTACGCGCCTAGCTATAAATTATCATGTATGTAATTTTAGATAAATAGGGATATTCAAGCGGTGGTTTATCACTAGGACCATTTTGTAGATTGCTTTTGTTGCATGATGTGTAGCGACATTAGGTCGGTGGTTGTCGCGTTAGAATTCTAAATCATCATCATTTCAGCCATAGGACATCTACTGCTGGACATAGGCCTCCCCCATCGATCTCCAAAAGAGCCGGTTGGAAGCGGGCTGCATCCAGCGTTTCCCTGCGGTCTCTTTTAGATCGTCCGTCCATCTTGTGTGTGGACGTCCTATGTTGCGCTTACCAGTTCGTTGTCTCCATTCCAGAGCCTTTCGGCCCCATCGGCCATCTGTTCTGCGTGATGTGCCCTACCCACTGCCACTTCAACTTGTTAATCCGGACATGAGATACATCATTTCAATTTCTATAACCCTATATGTTACGTTGTTTTTTATCACTATTTCAGGTTTGGTCCAGTTGTAAAAGATGCTCATAATGATGAATATAATGAACCCATTTCAGCTTAGCATACCCTTTCCTTATAAACCTGTATGTTACCATGTCTTAAGAAAACAATATTTTGAATTTGACTTGGACGGTCCACCTGCCCATTATGTCCAATTACCCAATATGTCTTCCCGTGAACATGGTGCATGTAACTGCGCCGAAATATCGGGAGCTCATTCCACAACCTTACCACGGTAAATATCCCGTAAATAATCATAAACTTTAATTACCCAATAGTTTTACCTCAACGTTGTTGCTACCCAATTACTTGAATTAAATTTTCACCCATTAGGTACCTGTAACTCCAACTCAGTGGAAACAGTTTGCTTCACCTTACAAAGCAAGACAATTTGCGTTTCCAAGCTGTAGAATCAATATAAACTCGAGACCCGTTTCCAGACTGGCTCTACTACAAATATGTATCAGATCAGATGCCGCGAGCTCACCTACTTTGCGGGCTTCTTTTTCAGTTTAAGTTGGATTAATGCTCCAACTTAATTCAGTTCGATCTGCGTCGTTTTGGCAGTCGGACGTCAGACGTAAATACAAAATTTAAAAAATGCGCCATAGTGTACTTTTAACATTATCCGAATGCAATTGGAGCTGAATTAGCCTCAAGATATAAATTATTATAAAAAACTGGCACGCTGGGTTTTCAGACAATTTTACGTACTTCATCATCATCATCATTATCAGCCAGAAGACATGTATACACTGGTGAAAATAGGCCTTGGCATACTTGCGGATTTTTAATTTAATAAATGTCTGTGGGTTAAAACAATATTGTAGTCTTATTTATGATTTTCACCAAAAAAACCACCTATTATTTACTAGCGACCCGCCCCAGCTTCGTACGTGAGATTTACGTGCGAAGCTGGGGCAGATCGCTATTTATGTATAATAAACCTTTCGTGAAAAATTATATAACAGATGACGAAAACCGCATCTAAATCCGTTGCGTGGTTTAGGAGTTAGCGGTTATACAAACAGACAGACACGGAAAGCGAGTTTAATTTATACTATGTCAAGTATGTACCCACTATTTGGACATTTATGCCTTCACTTAGAGAGAGAGAGAATGGGCCATAATCTACCATGCTGGCCCAGTACATGTTGGTGAACGTCATATGTCACTTTATGTACGTACATTTTTGTTTGTTCTTTATCTGGGTGTTTATAATATCTATTTAAGTATGTATTTACGTATTTAAGTTTTTATGTATTTAATATCTATTTAAGTATGTGTTATGGCAGACATATTACAAGCTTTGCTTGGTTTAGGGTCAGATGACCGTGTGTGCAAAAATGTACCGAATATTTATTTTAATTTATTAATACTGATTTTTGTGTGAAAAACATTGTATCAGTTTTTTTTTACCCCAAAGTGTTATTTTGTTGACCAATTATATAGAATCCAATATAAACTGCCGGAGACAGCCGCGGCAATACTGAACACCTGCGCTTTTACGGTTTTATATTTAAGTTTTTATGTCTCCCGGTTTCCTTATTTACAGCGTAAATAACTTCTACTTTAATAACGGGAGTTTGATATTGCCAATGAAAAAGATTCGGAGGGGTGAAGATGGCACAAGTTCAGCGTAATATAGCTCGGAGTAAAGAGCCTCGTGAAACTTGAGCCCCTTGAAGAATGAGTATAGTCTTTTTTTTTTACTCTACTGCTCAAAAAAGTTTTAAAAGCAAATACAAATCGCTGGCTCACTATTACAAGGTTCTATGTTATTTTCTTACAATTTCTGTAATTTCAATTAAAAAAAATTTAGTTTCATAAATAGTGACTTAGCAGGGTTTATGCTTGAGAAAGATATTTTCACTCAAGCATAAACCCTTCTAAGTCAATATTTATGAAACTCAAAAAGTTTAAATTGAATTCACAGAACGTGTAAGAAAATAACATAGACCTTATAATAGTGAGCCAGCGAAATATGTCAGCCGCTAAAAGCGCTTACTATGCGTACGCCCATTCCTGGCTTAAGTATGGTATCATAATATGGGGATATAGTACTGATGCAAAAGACTTATTTATAACGCAAAAAAAAATGTATTCGAATAATAATGAACATCCGACAACGAGACAGTGGTAGACCCCACTTTACACAACAAAACATCCTAACACTCCCATCTTTATATATCCTCGAGGCAGCAACTTTTGTAAAAAAAAACACACTAATTTATTCCAATTTAACACAAACGCTCGCAGAAAACACCAGATCGTGGCTCCAGAACCAAAACTAGAAATAGTCAGAAAAGGTCCTCAATACATGATGTACAATATATTCAACCATCTACCGAAAGAAATAAGAGAAGAGACACATAACGGAAAGTTCCAAAAATAAACTAAAATTATTTTTGATAAGAAAATGTTATTACACGATAGACGAGTTTTTACAAGAAAGATCTTTCAATTTCATGAATATTGTATGAATATTATTCTTAGTGTAATTCTAAGTAGAATAAGTAAAACCATTTACTATTTGCAACACCCTATAAACAGGGTATAATGTGTATTTAGTGCATTTTAAATGGCATTATAATACAACGCATTATATGGCAATGTAAATAAAATAAATAAATAAAATAAAATAAAAGAAGTGTCATGTTCCCGAACGAACGATTCCCTAAATACTACGCAGTGATACGAGTACAGTGAGTGTGTTTTGTCGGGACTTAGGTTCGAGTTCGAGTTCCAGTGATAACCGTAGCAAAAGACTAAGAAAGAGGGTAGATCGTTATGTCTGCACCAAAATTTTTAACTGTTCGACCAACCACCCGCTTTCTTCAGTCTTCCTATAAACATGGTGCATGTAACTGCACCGAAATAACGGTAGCTCATTCCACAACCCGTCCACGGTAAATATCCCGTAAATAAACATATAACTTTAGTGAACAACCGTGATAGTTTAAAACAATCTTGAACGAATTCCTAGGTTTTGAGCATTTCGATAAGCTTGCACATTTTCATCGTGCAGGTATTGTCGTATCAGCCGCGCGCGTTAGACATGCGCGTCAGACGCGAGCGGCTGCGATCGGCCGCGATGCACAGAACTCTACCTTAAGAAACTTGTGGCGACACAAATAAATTATCTAATACTAAAATGTATAAAAGGGAGGTTGCTGAGTAAATTTGATTAAAAGCATTAAGCCTGATTTAGGCCAGATGCGTTCACACCCGCTACGCCATCTTACGGTATCTGCCTTGTTTGTGTGATCTGATAACTAAACCAAACTACTGCGATTAATGATAAATAAAAATATCATCATCGTCATCAGCCAGAAGACGTCCACTGCTGAACATAGGCCTCCCCCTTTAACCTCCACACTGAACGACAGCCTGCCTTTTGCATCCACTGGATGCCCGCGACTCTTACAATGTCGTCGGTCCATCTAGTGGGAGGCCTACCTACGCTGCGTCTTCCGGTTCGTGGTCTCCACTCCAGAACCTTTCTTCCCCATCGGTCGAAAAAAAATATAAAAATAAAAATATATAATTATATTAAATGTCGGTTAAATAAAAATAAATAATTATATAAAAATATATATTTCAAAACAACTTTTTTTTAATTCTTTTCAGCAAAGCTTTTCATTTGATACCCATATTATGGAGCTGCATAAAAATTACGGGTCCGCCATCTTTGGGAGTCCGCCATATTGGATTTAGAATGACGTCATTTAGCTAACCATGCATTGTCACCAAACTAAACGTGTATGCAAAAGTTCAGCTCAATCGGTTGAGGATAACTGTGGGCTTACTCATGACACTCGATTTCAATCGTAATTTGGGATTGGGATCGAAACCATGTCATTTTGTACTCTTCAATCGCGTCAAGAGTACCGAAAGCGTCGAGTTGAGTCGATTTTGTTTAGTTCCATAAAATTCCACCATTATCGGTTCCAATCGTGCGCTAGTTTAGAATTCAAGAGTACCAAAATTGCATGTTTTCGATCCCAATCCCAAATTACGATGAAATCGAGTGTCAAGAGTAAGCCCACTGGTCTGAAATTCAGTTGCAAGATTTGTCCCACACATGCCTACGTCCTACATACATACATATTATATACATAAATGTGTTGAAAAATGATACTGAGACGTGGTCCTTAACTGTAGGCCTTTTGGAAAAACTTAGAGTCACACAGCGGGCAATGGAGAGAGCTATGCTCGGAGTTTCTTTGCGCGATAGTATCCGGAACGTAGATATTCGCCAAAGAACCAGAGTCACCGACATAGCTGTTAAAATTTGCAAGTTGAAGTGGCAATTAGCAGGCCACATTGCTCGAAGAACCGATAACCGATGGGGAAGAAAGGTTCTGGAGTGGAGACCACGAACCGGACGACGCAGCGTAGGGAGGCCTCCCACTAGATGGACCGACGACATTGTGAGAGTCGCGGGCATCCAGTGGATGCAAAAGGCAGGCTGTAGTTCAGTCTGGAAGTTAAAAGGGGAGGCCTATGTTCAGCAGTGGACGTCTTCTGGCTGATGATGATGATGATATACATAAATACTAACAGGGCAAATTAAATAAAAGCTTGTTAAAACATCTCGTTTCGTGGAAACACTTACTTAGCAGGCCTAATCTCCAGCTGCCAGTCACTTGTTTAAAAATAACCAGACACAAAGTAAAAAACTTAGTTTCCCTCAGGAGTGTTTGACTTTAGTTCTAAATTAGTTAAGGGGCCTTATTCTTGAACTATACAATATCACACTCGATAAATACCGCTAGTGGTGAGATAATTTTGGAGTAATAGTTTTATTTTCTGTATTCATTCATACAGAAAAAAAAAACACAATGTTAAGGCAGTGCCTATCGGACAGTTGTTTGATGTGTTAGTAATAAACATAAAAATAAATATTAAACAAATAATATATAAAACAAACAATATATATTTTTTTTAAATTATATATTTTCCCGTGTAATATAAATATATATATAATATAATATATTTGAGGCGTTTGGGGTAAAAACATTGGGCCCTTGAGGACCGGGAGCTCACCTTATTTTCAAAAATCTTTCAGAGCGCCTGGTTAATGCGACGCGTGACCAAAATGCTGCCGTGTTTCTGGCTCAACGCATAAGCATTGCCATTCAACGTGGTAATGCCGCCAGCATGCTGGGTACGCTGCCAACTGGTAGTGGGCTTGAGCATTTGGATTGTCTTTAGACCTTCAACGGTCTATGGGCAGTCTAACTGTATTTGTAGTTTTAGTTTTAGCTTGTATTTTGTTTAGTTAATAAAGGCGCTAGCCCAGTAAATATAAATAAAATGTGTTAGAAATAAAGGCTGAGTGAAAAATGTGGCTGCTTTGACTTTGACTCGTCAATCGCTTGCAGTGTTAATGCGTCGTTCACTGGACAACTTATATTTTTTTTACCTAAGTTAATAATAGTTCCCGCCCGACTTCAAAATCTGTGAAATACTAGCTGCACCCCGCGTTTTCACCAGCGTAGTGATGAAAAATGGTGATGATGATAATGAAAAGTAGCCTATGTCACTCTCTGGCTCTTGAATTATACCCATGCAAAAAATCAAGTCGATCCGTTGTTCCGTTGCATCGTGAAAGCGGAACAAACATCCATACATCCATACATACAAACTTTCGCGTTTATAATATTAGTAGGAAGTAGGATTATTTTTGTTTTTTTGTAGTGTCATATATTTACTTATTTATTTTTTGTGTTTAAAGAAAATTTTATGGTCTACGGTCCACAAATATTTTATGCATACAAAAACGACGAAAAACAACTACAGTAGTAGTTTTCGTATATTTTACTTTAGAATACACTATACTTATAGGTACAATATTTTCCTCTTCAGCGAAAAGGCCCGAGTGAATAACGGATACAATGAAAAAAAAAAACAATTTAAATTACACTATTTTAAATATAGTATAATGCGAGAATACGGTACCAATTCCAGTCAAGCGGAAACAAAGTGGGGTATTGTCTAGAACGCTGGAACGGAAGTTCTGAATAGCTTGCTCTAATAAAAAGCTGTGCCTAAGCTTTATAAATGACTGCAGCTGTGGCTGGATAGTTTGAACTTAGATTGAAGTAGTTCACTGCAGTCAAGACTTTACCATACCGAGTCCTGTTAAATGGAAGATGTTATTGCAACTGTCAGAGCAAATAAAAACTTGGACTGTGTATAGAAAGACAGATAGAAACTCTTTATTGTGCGTGCAACACCAAATATGAATAATACAAACAGATAGAAAACATTTTATTTACAATACACGGAAATTACTCATTTAAGATTAAGCCGGTCTCGCTTGGCACACAACCGTGCGCGTGCATTCACCTTGAAAAAGACTGCCTAATGCGGTTGAAACTATAGTCGGAGTGACCGGCTTAATCTTACGTGAGTAATTCCCGTGTAATATAAATAAAATGTGTGAAAATCACGTCAGTTTCTAAAATAAGATAGATAACACTTACGAGCTAGTACCACAAGCGGCCTTATCGCTAAAAGCGATCTCTTCTTAGCAACCATTGGATGGAAAGACTTTACGTAACAGGATCGGCGGGGGATGCTAAAACACTTTTAATGATACCATTAAATAAATACAATGTATAGTTAGTAACAAAACTAATGAAAGCGTTTTAAAAACTGTCCATACAAAGTTCACTTTATATCTTTTCGTCTTATATTACTTCTGAAATGCAATATCTTAAATGGTGTCGATGTACTACGTAGATTTGACTCCATAATACTTAACAACAACAATAAAAACTAAACTAATTGAAGATCGTTTATACTATCTGTAAGCAACGAAGGCTTGTAGATAGTACAAACGATCTTTAATTTCAGGCAGAGTGCCCAAAATGCTAGCCGCGTTGCCTCGCTGGATTGCGAGGCTAACTTTCTGACCAAAATACAGGCCAGCATTTTGGTCACGTAAAGAAACTTTCAGTCTCCCCGACAAATCCTTAAAAATTTCGAAAGCACTCGGCCCCCACGGTCCAAGTGTTTCTACCCCAAACGGCACAAATAAGTAACCTCTGTCAAGGCTGGAATATTTGCGCCGTTTGAGGCATTCAGCCGCGATATCTTAAATTGAATTTCTAATAGTGGTCTTTAAGAAGGTTTACATACTACGTACATAAAGACGAAGTCAATCAGCAAATTAGATGCTAAATAGAAATGTATGAGTAAGCAGATTCATTGAATAGTAATATTGAAAACATGAAACACAAAAGTGATATTGACTTCTGTCCTCTATCACATGGGCTAAAAATTTCAACAGGGTCGATGCTAATAATACAGTGATTAATTTAAGAGCTCTTTGGAGCTTATGTACGGATTTTCAAACATACCAATATATAAACATAAGACTGAAGAATGCGGGTGGTTGGTCGGGTGGTTGTTAACAATTCAATCGAAATTGGCAACGCGGAACTTTCACAATAATTCACGGTACACTATGCCCGTTACCATGAGATACTGGCTGTTAAACTCCCCATACGAGTAGACTCTAGTTTCTCGACAGGAACATCTCAGACAATAATATTACTTTTACACAAAACTCAAAGTTATTATGTAGCATTCAACGCGTGAAGCTATTTTCATGCCCCGAAATTGGTTCCAAAACTTTAGTTCAGAACTGACGTGTTTGTCGGTCGACTCTTTATTAGAAACCACGGTTAGAAACTAACCAGAACTCTTTGTGTAGGTTCATGGTATGGAAACTGGCAGCTGGAGCGAAGCTTGTTCAGCTCTCGGGTTATTAGAAAAGTTTATCTGTAACACTTGAACATAATAACTATCTGAGCGTCAATGAATCTGATATATTCATTATGATTTAAATACAAACTATTGTTTAAAAAAAAATAAGCAAGCTTTTATGTAAATAGTGTTTGCAAAAATGTGCTGATTTTTTTTTATTTTTTTTTTCTATTTTTTTTACATATTTAAGGATTCAGTACCCAAATGGTGTAAACGGGACCCTATTACTAAGCCTACGCTGTCTGTCTGTACGTCCTACCTTTTAACGGATGTATCTTTCGAATCGTATTAAGCCGTGGTAGCTCATTTGGGAGACCGCTATACTTGAAATCGTGAGGTCGCGGGTTCGAACCCCGGGCCCGTACCAATGAGCTCCTTGGAGCTTATGTACGGATTTTCATACTGGCTTTCCGGTGAAGGAAAACATCGTGAGGAAACCTGCATACGTACGGAGAAGGAATTCAATGGCGTATGTGAATTCACCAACCCACACTGGGCCAGCGTGGTGGATATGGCCCAATCACTCTTTCAGGGGTAGGCTAAAAAGTCCAGCAGTGGACTGTTAAAAAGGCTGATAAGGATTTTTCGAACCGTATTATATAGGATACATTTTTACAGAATATCTAATGTTACGGTGGATTAACTAAAAAAAATAATGAAGTAAAAATTGCAAAGTGCGAGTTGGGCTCACGCACCGAGGGTTCCGTACCACATAACTTACAATAGTGTAAAAAGACTCGCACTTGGCCATTTTTATAATTTTTATTTTGGTGGCCTTTTTGAAAATATTACAATATTAGGTATTGTCAGCAAAACTAAAGGTGTATGCAAAATTCCAGCAAAATAGGTTAGCGAGAACTGGTTTTTATTCAGCTTGCAAGATTTGACCTAAATAAACTAACAAACATTGCAAGTTAAATATAAACTTGTAATATGTATAATTAAGTCGGCGCGTCGATATTTTTAAGTTAAAAAAAACGGAACTGACAGTTGACGTTTCGCCACTCGGGCGCAACTACCAGCGGATCGTTTTTATGGATCAGATTATTTAGTTAAGTGCCACCTAGCCTAGTTTTGGTGGACTAGTGATGGAGATGGCGCCATCACTGGTGTAACGCTGCAGTAACGTACCCTGCTGACGCTGCTCGCAGATGTGTCGTTGGCAACCAATCAGCGTTTAGCAAGTTCGCATACCGTCCGTCAGAGGTGCTAGCGAGAGCGTGTGGACACGCCAGGCTCGGAGGAGCGCTTACTAACTCGAAATGTAACATACAATGTGATTTAAATAAATAAATGAAAAACCAACTTTGACTTGAGACTTTTGGTTGGAGGGTGGGTGGCAGCGTTCGTTACTAAGCTAAATACTTTGTCCCCAAGTAATTTTCTATTCTAAAATTAATCATAGTGTTACGGAATAAAATCTGTCTCATTGTACGTGCCACGTCTCTTTCTCCTCGCCAGCCATAAAACCAGTATATGTGAATGCAGATCGGCCTCTCACGTTCCGACATTTATATTGCGAAACATCACCTGACTATTCAATGGTCACATTAGAATCATCGTGGAATAATATTACCATTAGCTCTTAACATTTACAAGGTTTGCATACCCATAAATCTTTTCCGCATGTCTACCCAGCTGCGCCGTCCAAAGTTAGGCAAACCTGGTTAATGTAGGCATCTGATAAATGTGCCATACATTTCTCGACGTTAATCCTTCACCCTCGGAGATCTCCGGCAATTATCAGACAACGTCGGTAGCCTTTCGCAGTGGAACATTGTGTTTATTGAAGTACTAGCTGGCCTGACAGACGTTGTCCTGTCTTAGAACTGTCAAACACGCAAAGTTAAAATTGTAAATCTTATTTTTTTATACCTTGGGTTACATTATTGGAGTTTTAGTAAGGGTCCCTATTTTTTTTGAAAATGTAATATAGCCTATGTTACCCGGGGATAATGTAGATTCCCAATAGTGAAATAATTTTTCAAATCGGTTCAGTAGTTTTGGAGCCTATTCAATGCAAACAAACAATCAATGAGTAATAAGTATGAGTATAGATGAACAACTTATAACACTGTTTTAAACTATCACGGTTGTTCACCGTCAACGTTGTGCAACATCATGCAATATCGGGAGCTCATTCCACAACCTTACCACGGCAAATATTCCGTAAATAATCATATAACTTTTAAGAACAACTTTTTTTAAATTGTTCCCTCTATGAGGGTTTTGGTGTCGCACTTATTGTGCATTTGTTTTTTTCCAGTAATAATAGCAAGCTTTATTAAGGGTCCTGTATACCCTCTGCAGCTCTCTCGCTCACACATTTTCACATTATTGAAGATATAAAATCAATGAGTGTGAATTTCCAAAAAGTAACAAAATCATGTCATGGTGTCTATCGTAACATTACAAACAAAGAAATTGTCAATTTGATATATTTTAATATGACACAGTAAAATGGTAACAAGTGATTTTTGTTTCTCGTGTCATTTTATTCCGTCAAATTACAAGATATCGAAGCAAACATTTCTTTGTTTGTAATGTCACGATAGACACCATGACGTGATTTTGTTACTTCTTGGATATTCACACTCATTGATTTTATATCTTCAATAATGTAAAAATGTGCGAGCGAGAGAGCTGCAGAGGGTATACAGGGCCCTTAATATCGTCAAACAAGTCATAGTCACAGTCAGAGTCAAGCAATGTAAGTCACAGTCATACCCTAGTAAAATGGTGGGGGCTTTACAGGAGGCTTTTGTGGAGTTTTGGAAACAACACAAATGTTTTACGGCGTTATATCACTTTCTCATACTCGAGCATATCTAGAACATCCACGAACCATTGACATTGACTGCCCCGGTGGCTCAGTTGGTAGTGAACCTATCTTCTGTGCTTGGGGGCGTGGGTTCGATTCCCATCTAGGACAAACATTTGTGTGATGAACATTTGTGTTTGTTCTATGTCTGGGTGTTAATATCTATTTAAGTATGTATTTACAAATATCTATGTACGTATATCAGTTTCTGGCAGCCATATTACAAGCTTTGCTTAGTTTGGGGTCAGATAACCGTGTGTGCAAAAATGTCCCAGATATTTATTTATTTAACCTTTAGTAAAAAATAATCCACCATTATTACATAATAGCAACGCACCTCGGCTTTGCACGGGTGTAAGTCTTATTTTTTACACCTTGTGTTACATTATTGGAGTTTAAGTAAGGATCCCTATTTTTTTGAAAATATAATATAGCCTGTCACCCAAGGATAGTGTAGCTTCCCAACAGTGAAAGAATTTTTCAAATCGGTTTCGTAGTTTCGGAGTCTATTCAATGTAAACAAACATACAAACGATCAAATCTTTCCTCTATAAAATATTATATAGTATAGAAATATAGATAACACTCGAAAATTCACAAATTTAGGAAAATAAAACAATGAGGCGACATTTTTTTTTTACGTTGGCGCTAATCGCAATTTTATTAATAGCGTGTACGCTATAAATAAAATGTTATAAACAACTAGCATCAATGCAAATTAAGAACGCTCTAAGCGACCAGGGTACTACTAAAGAAATTGTTTTTAAATCTCGACACACTACACCACTGTTTCACGTCCGTGTCGTACATACAAACTACGCTCGAAACTCTATCCTTTGTCGCGTCGCTCAAACCTATAATATTACTCTAAACTAGACCTCTTTCACTTAGCAAAAAATGCCCTAAAAATTGAAATAAATAAGTGTCACAAACTCGGTAAGTAATTCTACACATCACCACACACCTTCACCCACATCCACACACACTTTCACACACTTTCACTCACTCACACACACACAAGTTCGTGTGCCTGTAATATGACTATGTTAGTCGTAAAATTATTATTATTTACTTTTTAAATTACTGTAATCTATTTTGGCCTTATCTTTAATAACTATTGTGAATATTATGTAGAATTTATAACGCTGTTGATTACAAGAAACAAAATAAAATAAAAAATGTAATTGTTTCAATTTTATTATTTTAATAATTACCTTAAACTTGACAGTTTTCAATTGACAGCTTGTACTAAGTTATAATTATTAGGTGGTGGTATTTTGCTAGTATAAAAAACTGTCAGTTTTGAGGAAATTATTAAAAAAATAAAATTTAAACAATTACAATTTCTTCAGTAGAATCGAAGCCCTGTTTTCAAACGATTGCCTCAAAACTGACAGTATAATTTTTTTATACTAGAAAAATACCACCACCTAATAATTATAACTTAGTACAAAAAAAATTTAAACTGTCAAGTTTGAGGCAATTATTTAAAAAATAAAATTGTAACAATTACAATTTAAAAACAATTTCTTTAGTAGAATCGGGGCCGTTTTTAAATAATTGCCTCAAAACTGACAGTTTTTTTATACTAGAAAAATACCATCTCCTAATATTATAAATTAGTATAAAAAAAATTAAAACTATCAATTTTGAGGCAATTCATTGAACAATTAAAATTAAAACAATTACAATTTAAAAACAATTGGTTCAGTAGAATCGGGGGCCAGCGCCAATGCGAAAACGCAGCACAGTCTCCGTAACCGCTATCTGACAGATGCGCGGAAGCCTGTCCTGTCTCCTAAACAAGGGTGTACCGGGTAAACACCAGCTTATCTCCTACTCAGGATAATCTTCAGTAGGTATTTGCCAACTGTGTACAAGTGCTACAAGCTTTTTATTTCGTACTAGCTATTTCCCGTGACTTTTTACGTGTAGATTTTCATATTATAAACTTTAAACCTCTTTTTGCTTCCTATTATTGAACTCCATCCATTGAACCACTGTTTTAAACTATCACGGTTGTTCACTAAAGTTATATGATCATTTACGGGATAGTTTTTGGTTAAAAAAATTCGGGATATTTTTTTTTAAATATTATTTTTGGGATCTATCCATTGAGATACAATAGCTATAGAGTCATCATCATCATCATAATTAGCCAGAAGACGTCCAATGCTGAACATAAGCCTCCCCCTTTAAACTCTACACCTCTTTCTCTCGCCTTGAACGACTGCCTGCCTTTTGCATCCACTGGATGCCAGCGACTCTCACAGTGAGACTAACTATAAAGTTAGGTATAGAGTTGGCTATAGAGTTAGCTATAGAGTTAACTATAGAATTAACTATAGAGTTATGATGATAACTATAGAGTCCCAATATCCAAGTAAAAACAGTTAAAAATCATCCAAGCGTCATTGTGCATGCCTAAAATTCAATTATATAGTTCGCAATGCCACCTTTACTCCAATTTAGACGTTATGACGCTTGAATAGTGTTCAACGTCGCTTGTCCACTATGTCATCGTGCGGCGTCGTAGTCGGATCGCGGTTGCCTTACAACTAACCAAAAAGTCAGCGCAATTCGTAGCGTGCGCTGAGTTTTGGTTCAGATTTTTCATCTGACTAAAAGCACTAGTCACGAGAAACATAAAAGTGGGCAATTAGAGCTCGAGCTGTGGCTCGTAAACCACTTTGAAACCACGCCCGTAAAACAGTTTGAAAATAACAATTAGGCGACTTTTTCTGAGTGGGATAAACGTCAAACCTTGCCAGAAAAAGTAGACGCTAAGCGACAATATAAGGGTAGGTGTTTTTGAAATTACAATCTTTAGTGTTCAAATCTGGGGTTAACCGGTTATTACTAGGCAAACGTGCTCTATTTTTGACCACATCATCGCTTTGCATCAGGTAAGATTGCAGTTAAAAGTTAGGCTTCATCATCATCATCATTATTAGCCCAATAAAAGTTCACTGTTGGACTTTTAGCATACCCCCGAAAGGGTGATTGGGCCATATCCACCACGCTGGCCCAGTGCGGATTGGTGGATTCACATACGCCATTGAATTCCTTCACTGTACGTGTACGTATGCAAGTTTCCTCACGATGTTTTCCTTCACCGAAAAGCCAGTGGTATGAAAAATCCGTACATAAGCTACAAAAATCTCATTGGTATAGGCCCGGGGTTTGAACCCGCGACCTCACGCTTTCAAATCTAGCGGTCTCCCAAATGGGCTACCACGGCCACGTACCAAGTTAGGCTTAAACTTATTTTTTTTAAAAGGTTGAAAATAAACAGGTAAATTCAAAAAATGTGACTTCTTATCAAAATTGTGATTTCACTCTTGGTAACGTTTTTTCCATCGCCAATCGAACAAAACTCATTGGACCATTTTTTAATTTATATAACCTTTAAAACTCATTACCAAGTAACAAAATTTGTTAATTGGAAAGTCACAGAATCCGGAACCCTAATAATAAACACGGAATAACGGCACAACTTTTTTCATAACATTATCAGACTATCACGTTCCCACTGCTGGGACACAGGCTTTCTCTCAGAAAAAGAGAGAATGGGTCATAATCCACCATGCTGCCTCAGTGTATATTGGTGAATATCTTTCTGATGATGAATGCTTCGGACCCGGGTATGTCCTAAAACTGCGACCAGAACCACCGGAGGATGGGCAGCAGCGTCCTGTTAGTACACGGTGAACGTACTGCGATCTCCAAGCCGTCTGCCAAGCGTGGAGATTATGGCAACACCCCTCTCTAAGAGGGAGGCCTTGTTCAGCAGTGGACATTTAATGGCTGATGATGTGATGAATGCTTTCAACTTTTGAGGATACCGGTCACAGAAAAGAGAAGGGTTTTTTTTCTCCTCTGTAATACCGGTCTTTTCAAGATGTTTTCCTTCACCGTTTTTGAGCAATGGCATCGAAACAGGACATCATTTATTTAAATACGAAATAAGTCATATTTGAAGGCCGAGGATCGAACCGGGTGCCATCTGATTGTACAACGCACATGCTACCGCTCAGCTACCATCGCTCATCCATTTTTTTCTCTTTTTCTCCTCACGTATGTGTTAATCAAGTAAACATTATACAAAATTACAAAAAAAACGCGTGCATCTTATGACTTGAGCATTCCAAATTTATGTCACCGATGCACACAAGTATTATTTTAGTTGTTTGTTTGTTTTTTGCATTATTTTAGTTTATGATAATTGGTACAGTTATGTATGTATTATATTTATAATATTTAAAGTATGTATGTAGTATTGTGTATTTATTGTATACATAAATGAAGGCATATATAAATTTATTTTGGTTTAATTTATGTACACCACCGACCGTTTTTAAATTTCTTTAGTCCTGTCCATCCAAAGGTTGCCTGGAAGAAATCGCTTAAGGCGATAAGGCCGCCCATTATACTGCCGTATATTTGTTTTTTATGTTAGTTTCAGTTTCATTTGTATTTTCGGTGTGTAATAAAGAAATATTGTATTGTATTGTAAGTATTGTTTTAAAAAAAACAATGGGTTCATGCCTTTTCAAGAAAAGCCTTGCATTCATGCATACGACCGCTTGTTCTGAAAACATCGCGAGCGTACAATTCCTTTATCTCATGCCTTTTAAATTTACATAGAAACGCTTTTATTCCTGTGTACGTTTTTAGAATGGACTTTTGCGCTTCCGCTCAGGTTTTTAACTGCCACTTAGTAGGCGCTCAGAATTTGTAAAAACTCCATTATGATTGCAGGGGATCCGTTTTTAGGTAGGAATTTGAACAATTTGTAGAGCTATTAACGTTGAGTTGACGTCTTACGAAGTCAAATTATATGACGAGGGTGCCAATTCAATTCCTTAATTTTGTTAATGTATTCAATTGAAGTCTGTACAAAGGTAGAGTGTTTGATTTCGGTTGACATGAAAGAGCAATTACATATGGTACTGAGACGTGGTCCTTAACTGTTGGCCTTTTGGAAAAACTCAGAGTCACACAGCGGGCAATGGAGAGAGCTATGCTCGGAGTTTCTTTGCGCGATAAAATCCGAAACGTGGATATTCGCCAAAGAACCAAAGTCACCGACATAGCTGTTAAAATTTGCAAGTTGAAGTGGCAATAGGCAGGCCACATCGCTCGAAGAACCGATAACTGATGGGGAAGAAAGATTCTGGAGTGGAGACCACGAACCGGAAGACGCAGCATAGGGAGGCCTCCCACTAGATGGACCGACGACATTGTAAGAGTCGCGGGCATCCAGTGGATGCAAAAGGCAGGCTGTAGTTCAGTCTGGAGGTTAAAGGGGGAGGCCTATGTTCAGCAGTGGACGTCTTCTGGCTGATGATGATGATGATGAAAGAGCAAATCAATTGCAGAATATCAAACTATTTAGTTTAACTAAAGAAATAAAAGCGATGAGTCGATTTCTTAATAATGATTTGTGCTTAATAATAAATTGAATTTTTAATTCATGTCTTTATTATTTTAGAAATGACTAAATGCTAAAATTTTGTGAAACTAGCTAAATGTAAGCAACATTTAGCTACTGTTTCACCAAATTGTGGTCCCAATTCACACATCGAGTGACCTAACTTTTGTTTGTGAAACACACCCTGTGGTCTTTAATCAGTTTACCGGCAAACCTAACTCACTTATTATTTCGTGCTGTAACGGTTCGTTTTATTTTTGTCAAATTAAATCAAGCTCCGCTATAAGTAATATAAAAATTTGTGAGCCAGCGTTTTACTTGTGTTTATGCATATTTATTAATAAATAAATAAATATTTGGGACATTTTTGCACACACGGCCATCTGACCCCAAACAAAGCTAAGCTGTTTGACTAAGCAAAGCTTGTGATATGGCTGCCAGAGACTGATATACATACATATATAGTTATAAATACATACTTAAATAGATAGTAACACCCAGATATAGAACAAACACAAATGTTCATCACATAAATGTTTGTCCTAGGTGGGAATCGAACCCACGCCCTCAGGCTCAGAAGGTAGGTTCACTACCAACTGGACCAACGGGCTATTTATTTAAGTAGTTGCCATTACTTCTAGTTTATTTGTTGTCAGTTAACTTTGCAAGGCTCGATATATATTCCAAAGTGTCGAAAAGCGGAAAGAGAAAGGAAGTGATGTTGATCGACTGAATAAAATTATCATAACATAACAGATTCTTACGTCAATTCTTATGGAATGTTGTTTGTCAATATTTAGTCGCTCTACTGTTTTTCTCGTCAAGCAGCTTGATGGTTATGTTCACAGAAAAGATAAATAAATAGAACGGAACGGAAATGAGAAGGAAAAACGTGTCGCCAGGCATTATGAGAGAACCTTGATTGAATATTCTTATTTATGTCAATGCGTCGAACTCCGCATCCGAAAAACTTGGACCTTCCCTTTTTGGGTTAAGTCTCAAAGTTCTTTGTCCGCATCCCAGTTGCTAACTGATTTCGAATGACTGACGTTTCGTTTGTATGGGAACAACTAGCTACAACAAATTTCATACAAAAATGCAATGACAGCCGTGTTGTTATATTATTTGAAATGTGTGGCTAAGGTAGTTGTAGTAATTTTTAAACTTCCGCGATTTGAACACATGTTTTAAATGTTTATCGGGACTTATCACGTATTATTTAATATAGGTAAAAAATATGTACCTTTCGCTCGACGTTAAGGTAGTTGTATCCTTTTTTAAGTATTGTTGTATTTTTTTTTTGCTATGTATTACGTTTTCAAAAGCTGATTGTTTTCCGTAAATACATAACCTTGAGTTAGCACGTCAGTTTATTGTGTTTCACTTTTAAACGTCTTCAGCAGGCCTAGCACTAGTCGTAAACAAATTGTTTGTCTGTTTTTTATATATTAGAGACTTTAAAAGGCTCTAAAGGCTGCATACTATTTGACAGAAGGCCTTGTACGCATTGTAAATCACCTGACGGATTCTATGCTCTTTATTATGCTGTATATCATAATGCGAAGGTACTCCAAGGACTTAGGGTATAGCATAGATAAACATATATACTAGGGTATAGTATGTACTTACTTGTCGCGTCTGTATTATGTGTGTTTTTATATGTATAGATATATATTTATTACATTATGTATCATTTAGTAGTATTTATTTAATGGTATCATTAAAAGTGTTTTAGCATCCCCCGTCGATTCTGTTACGTAAATTCTTTCCATCCATTGGTTGCCTGGAAGAGATCGCTTTTAGCGATAAGGCCGCCACTTGTGGCACTAGCTCGTAAGTGTTTTCTATCGTGTTGTAATTTTTATTTCTGGTGTACACAATAAAGAGTTTCTATCTATCTATCTATATCATTCTGTGGGTAGATTGCTAAAATATTTGACACCATGTATAACATATAGATTTAATATTGTACTGGCTGACCTGACAGACGTTGTCCTTTCTTAGAACTGTCAAACACGCAAAGTTAAAATTGTAAATCTATTTTTTTTACACCTTGGGTTACATTATTGGAGTTTTAGTAAGGATAAAACACTGTTTTAAACTATCACGGTTGTTCACTAAAGTTATATGATGCGCCGAAATATCGGGAGCTCATTTCACAACCTTACCACGGTAAATATCCCGTTAATAATCATATAACTTTAGTAAGGATCCCTATATATTTTTTTATATATAATATAGCCTATGTTACCCGGGGATAGGGTAGCTTCCCAACAGTGAAAGATTTTTTCAAATCGGCTTATTAGTTTCGGAGCCTATTCAATGCAAACAAACAAACAAACAATCAATCAAATATTTCCTCTTTATAATATTATTATAATAGTATAGATAATTGTGGTACATTATATTATGATGTTTGCTACAATTTTTTTTAATTTTTTTTTTTTAATATTTTTTTTTAACCCGCGATAAAGAGACACATGTATAAATTTTCTATTATATTAATCATTTATTTCAGACCAGGTCCATAATAATATACATTTTGACACAAATTACATAAAAAACGGATAATAAAGTAAAACAAAATTAGAATTAGGTACATGTCAATAGTAACAATAATAAAAAATAATTAATTAAATTTATCTTTGTCTCGTCTACGAAAGGATAAAAACGATGGTTAGACGGTCCATGGATCTGCTGCAGGACAGCGAGTCAACCCGCAGAGCGTAGCTAGTAAAATTTAATATGACACCAAAGTGGTCGTGTTTTAAGACCTTGCGTGTTTCAAATATTCACAAATTAATTAACATAATAACTTGTCGTGTAGATTATGTTGTTAATTGGACGACATCATGAAACCTTTTTCGGATTATACCGGATGTGTTCTGATTGGACAAACAAACAAGTAGTGCCGAAACTACGTGGAATTGCTTACGTAATATCAACAAAATAGCCTGAAAAACATTTTTTTTTGCGATAAAAGGGTTGGTATCATAGAAAAGTCGTTTATAAGATGATTACAAAGATATCCTTGAATATATTGATCGTCTAGATTTATATCCAAGGGCCTTTCTTTTTTTTTTACCCGGCTGCATTGGGGTGCAGCCAGGTTATGTGGGATTATACCCACTAAAACCCCCCGGTGACCAGCCTTACTGCTTGACAAGAGGGCTCCGGGATCTCCAAAGGAACGCACCGGAGCCATCGGCACTGCGCTACGGCTCCTCCCGAGACAACCGTGATGTCTCAGCCCCTCCGCCCACGACAACGTTGGTCACACAACGTTGTCGTTCTCTCCCTGGGCACGCTTAAGTGGATGGTCAGAGCCCCAACTTTGACCATCCCGAGCCTGGAGGTCCCCTTTTAGTAGACTCTTACTACAGGCAGGGGTTACCGGTGCCGTATTCTATTGCCCCGGCGCTAGGGCTAATACACGAGGGCCTAGTGAGAGTTTTTCCAATAGAGTTTACTTACTCAACGTCGATAACCGATGGGAAGAAAGGTTCTGGAGTGGAGACCACGAACCGGAAGACGCAGCGTAGGGAGGCCTCCCACTAGATGGACCGACGTCATTGTGAGAGTCGCTGGCATCCAGTGGATGCAAAAGGCAGGCTGTCGTTCAGTGTGGAGGTTAAAGGGGGATGCCTATGTTCAGCGGTGGACGTCTTCTGGCTGATGATGATGATGATGATGACCGCGTGTGAAAAAATGTCCCGAATTTATATTTATTATTAACCTGTTAAAATTGGAGCAGACAAAACGGTCTACCAACTGTCTCAGTCTCCAGTGTGTCATTCGCATGACCCATTCGTAACTAATCAAATTAGCTAGTAATGATGATAGTTGTCCCTCTGAGGTTTGGCTATTTCATGTATATAGATATAGGCCGAGCTGTATTTTAGTATAGTATACACAGTTGTAAAGCGTCTACGGCCAACAGAATTCAATAAATTAGCACAACTCCGCCTCCGATCGCAATAAAGAGGACGTACTCAGGCTCGTGTCTGAACGGGTACTAAATAAATAAATATTCGGGACATTTTTGCACACACGGTCATCTGACCCCAGACTAAGCAAAGCTTGTAATATGGCTGCCAGAGACTGATATACATACATGTAGTTTTAAATACATACTTAAATAGATATTAACAACCAGATATAGAACAAACACAAATGTTCATCACATAAATGTTTGTCCTAGGTGGGAATCTAACCCACGCCCCCAAGCTCAGAAGGCAGGTTCACTACCAACTGGACCAACGGGCTATTTGTTTTTAACTTATGATTAGATACTTATCATTTATATTTTGTTAATATATAAATAATAGTCTTGCGTTTGACCTCCATCTCGCCTTACATATGTTAGGCGATGATGCGGTCTACGGTGAAGCACGCTTGCCTAGAAGAAACCGATTCACACGTGATTTGAAGACACCCAGATTGTAACCATTAAATAAGTGATGAATAATCATAGTATTTTAAATTTAATAATCTTTTTTTTTTATACAATTGATTTCGCGGGAAGTTCATTAAACGAGATTTCCCATTTTCCACCTTTAGAAGTGGAATCACATCACACATCATCTGCCTTTAAACGTCCACTGCAGAACAAAGGCCTCCTTCTTAGAGAGGGGTGTTGCCATAATCCACACGCTTGGCAGGCGGCTTGAGGATCGCAGTTTGTTCACCGTGTACTAATAGGACGCTGCTGCCCATCCTATGGTGGTTCTAGTCGCAGTTTTAGGACAAACCCGGGTTCTAGAAGTGGAATATTTACTTCAAATTGAACTAAATAAAAACAATACTGAAATTTGATAAAACAGGCGTTATTTCGGTTGCTTTGATTGTCAAAAAGTACCAAAATATATCACAAAAATCTAAACAATATATCATCATCATTTCAGCCATAAGACGTCCACTGCTGGATATAGACCTCCCCATCGATCTCCAAAACGGCCGGTTGGAAGCGTTGCATCCAGCGTTTCCCTGCGGTCTCTTTTAGGTCGTCTGTCCATCTTGTGGGTGGACGTCCTACGCTACACTTACCGGTCCGTGGTCTCCATTCGAGAACCTCTCGGCCCCATCAGCCATCTGTTCTGCGTGATATTTGCCCTGCCCACTGCCACTTCAACTTGCTAATCCGGTGGGCTAGTGAAACAATACATAAACATAGTTAACCAAAAACGCAAAATCATACATTTTTTATAATTTTAAAATTGAGATCTGCATTTATACTATAATTGTGCAAAGTTTCATGCACTTGCCTTAATAAATATAAAAGTTTGAAGGTTCTAAAAAAAATCGGACGGACGGACAGACGGACAGAACGAATTTATAGGGGTTCTTTGTAGGACTACGGAACCCTAAAAATTATGTATTTGTAGTTGTGCCCCTCTTCCTGTGTTTCTAAATACATCCCCTTGTAAACGTATCGGTATCGTGTACCTATAAATGATAAATCCGGAGTCCCTAGCGACGCGTCCTCGACGCAAGTTTGGATAACTTCTGTAAGGAAACACCCCATTATCACAGTATTGCAAACGGGACCGGCCCGATCTGTGCCGTCGTGATATTCCATGAAACGTGAACTATCTACATTATAACGTTTATTTGGGGACTACTTTATTTATGTTTCATAAATAAAGTAGACACATACACACATTACATGCATACATTGTTACATGCCATCTCTTACGTATCTTTGTCGTCGTGCGAGAAGGACGCAAGACATGCCATCTCGCACATAACATCAGCTGATTGCTCCGCGCGGTAACTACTGCTTGTACCTAGGGCTTAGAGAGCTATTATATTTTGTACATAGGTAATAGGAATAAATACAAATCCACTAAGACTTGACACTTGAGTTTATTTTCAACACGAACCTTAAACCTTCCGATAGGAGCCCTAAAACACCGATTCGGAAAAACAACAATTGGCTTTAGAGGATAGCGGGAACCAAATTCAAGTTTGTTCCATTTTTTTTATTGTATAAAAACAACAATTGGCTTTCGGGAACCAAATTCAAGTTTGTTCCATTTTTTTTATTGTATTTTTTTTTATTAGTCTTGTGTTTGACCTCCAACTCGCCAGGCCCCCGATTCTACTAAAGAAATTGTTTTTAAATTGTAATTTTCCAATTTTTTTTGATAATTAATTGCCTCAAAATTGATTTTTTTTTAAAATACTAAGTTATAAAATTAGGTGGTGGTATTTTACTAGTATAAAAAAATTCAAACTGTCAGTTTTAAGGCAATTATTTAACAAATAAAATTGGAACAATTACAATATAAAAACAATTTCTTTAGTAGATTTGGGGCCCTGGCGTAAAGCGACGATGCGGTCTACAATGGAGCACGCTTGCCTAGAAGAAACCGATTCACTCGTGATTTGAAAATACCCAGATTGTAACTATCGGGGAACACCCATTCAGGCAGCGCATTCCACAGACTAGCAGTTTGCATAGGGTATTCAAGCACATTCCATAGACTAGCAGTTCGCATGATAAAAGTGGAATCAGAGCGCTTCGTATGGGTTTTCGGAATATCAACCATAAAACGGTGTCGATCCTATGGAAGTTTGGGCGTTTTTTTTTTGTCTCTTCTGATTGGTCCTCGTTCATGCTCCTGATAGATTAGCGTAGTTATGATAGGTTGGAGCAGCTCGCGTGAAGGTTTAATATACAAACAAACAAACAAACAAAGAAATTTATTTTGACATAAATTTAGTTTTACATAACATGATTTTCCATAGGCTCCCGAACTAGTCTGGGACTGTGTGTCGGGAGCCAGTGGCTTCTCTTATTATAACAGTACAATTATGCCAAAGCAAACAGTTATATCATGCAAAATACAAAATATAATTTAGAATTTAGAATTATTATATAAATTTATCAATATATATAAAGCCAAAAAGAGAAGAAAAAAAAAGAACACAACATAAAAAACAAGTATCACAAACTAATATTTTTGTATTTGCTTTAGTGTAAAAACGGTAATAGGTACAAGCGTCCAATTTGGAATAATTATAGTACACACTCTAAAGTACTAAATTCTTTTTTTTTTTTATTCCTGCCACCGGCTTTTCGGTGAAGTAAAACATCGTCAGGAAACTTGCATACGTACAGAGAAGAAATTCAATGGCGTATGTAAATCCACCAATCCGCACTAGGCCAGCGTGGTGGATATGGCCCAATCACCCTTTCGGGGGTAGGCTAAAAGTCCAGCAGTGCACTGTTAAAAGGCTGATTATGATGGTGATGATAATGACTCTAAAGTAAAACAACAAATAATATAAGTATATATCGCTTTCGATCTTGCTTATCCCCATTAGCAAGATCGCAAATCGAAAGCGCCACCCTTGTCGTTTGTTTTGTCTTGTGTACCTTCCTATACAATATACATATAGGTAGGTTTTCTCGTTTGACACGCCTAAAAATTTAATTTAGCCGTCACGTCCCTGCATTACTGTAGAAAGATCCCCGTTGTCCTGAGAATCAAAATCGTGTCCCAAAGTAAAAAGGAATTCTTGAAATACTCCAAGTTCAATTGCGTTTGTTTGGAAACAGATCCCGAAAGTTAGTTCGGATACCGTTCTAAGGCGAACTACAGACGATACTGTTTCCCATCATCATCATCAGCCAGAAGACGTCCACTGCTAAACATAGGCCTCCCCCTTTAACGTCCAAACTGAACGACAGCTTGCCATCTGCATCCACTGGATGCCAGCGACTCTCAGTATGTCGTAGGTCCATTTAGTGGGAGGCCTACCTACGCTGCGTCTTCCGTTCGTGGTCTCCACTCAAGAACCTTTCTTCCCCATCGGTTATCGGTTCTTCGAGAGATGTGGCCTGCCCATTGCCACTTCAACTTGCAAACTTTAACAGCTATGTCGGTGACTCTGGTTCTTTGGCGAATGTCCACGTTCCGGATTTTATCACGCAAAGAAACTCCGTACATAGCTCTCTCCATTGCCCGTTGTGTGACTCTGAGTTTTTCCAAAAGGCCAACAGTTAAGGACCACGTCTCAGTACCATATAATGTCATCACTGGCAACATACACTGGTGAAAGACCCTTGTCTTTAGGCACTGTGGTATCTTGGAGGAGAAAGTATCACGCAATTTCCCGAACGCTGTATCTAAAGGCAGTAAAAAAAAAACAATAGACATACAATAGGTACTTTTTGGGGAAAACTTTATGCCCATTTTACTGGCCTAAATCAAATGCCTAAATACTTAGGACTTGCCTATGCCCAAAACGTTCCACCAAATTTTAGGAGATAACTAGAGACGTGAGGCGTCACCTAAAGTTACGACACCGATTCATAATGATAGGCAACTCCTAAACTGACAGCCCGTGCCGCAAAACCATAGATAACTGTCAAAAATTTCGCCAACCCTTAGCTTAGGAGTCCTCTAGTAAACATTAATTGCTGAAACAGAAGATTAAAACACTGCTTAGATTAGGAGTTCCATAGTTAGGCGTCGCCTTGTTAGTCGTTCGTGAAAATGGGCATTAATCTCTCAAAAAAGTTACAAAATAGTCAAAGTAGGTAGTTAAGCCGGTTTTTTTTTTGTTCAAATTTTCTGACCGTGGATTCAATGTCCTTTAGTCGTAATATTAAACAGTTTACATTGTATTAATAGCGTCAAACAAGTCATAGTCAGAGTCAAGCAAAGTAAGTCACGGTCAAGTCAAACTCATGCCCCTGTAAAGTGGTGGAAATTTACAAGAGGCTCCTATGGAGTTTTGGAAACAACACGAAAAGACATGTTTCACCTCGTTATATCGCTCTCCCACGTTTACGAGCACTTAATAAGTAATAATTCACCATTTAGTACACATTAACACTCGAAAATACACAATTATAGGAAAATAATTCAATGAGCCGACATGTTTTTTTCCGCGTTGGCGCCAAAACCGTTAAGCCGGTTGTAAATCAGTATTGCTAGATACATAAATTGCTATTGGACACTACAATATTTGTACAAATGTAGTAAGGTCGGGTAAGGTAATTCTAATCTATTAAAATGGCACCACTTCAAACCGGCTGGGCGGATTTCGATCAAAAGAAAAATCCCCGTACAATTATAAATTGTTTTTTTTTTAACCCGCAATTAAAGAGCTGATAATCTTCAAATGGCTGGACAGTTTATTTATTTATTTAAAACTAGCCGATCTGACACACGTTGTCCTGTCTTAGAACTGTCAAACACGCAAATTGTAAATCTTATTTTTTTATACCTTGGGTTACATTATTGGAGTTTTAGTAATAATCCCTATTTTTTTAAATATAAAATATAGCCTATGTCACTCGGGGATAGAGTAGCCACCCAACAGTGAAATAATTTTTCAAATCGGTTCAGTAGTTTCGGAGCCTATTCAATGCAAACAAACAAACAATCAAAACTTTCCTCTTTATAATATTAGCATAGATGAGCGGCGAAAAGGCAGTCCGCCTGTAGTAACCAGAAACCGCCGCATATGGACACCTGGAGCACTAACGTTGTTGACGGTGCAAAATCATAGCGAAGAACACTCTCGAAAAAGACTTAGTCAAAACTGGTTCAGTCGTTTGGGACTACGATGCCACACACAGATACACAGATACTCACGTTATACTTATAACATCCCTCTTATTGCGTCGGGGGTTAAAAAAGTGGTTTTAGGGAACAACCCTTTCTGTGAGTGCTACTTGGGGCTGATGTCTCATTAAGACACTCAGAGCAAATAAAAATTCAGAGTCGCTACGGCGCACTGCCAAAGTGACGCCAAAATCGCTTCCAAAACTACGTGAATTCCCTATAAATACACGACTCACGCACACATAAGCATTCAAAACTACGTGCATTTCTTATCAGACCGCCGTACTGAAAACATCCGTTTTAAAAAGAAACAATGACTTCTTGCAGTGTTAAGAACTGTAAAAACAACACAAGTAGATAAATAAGAAGAAGGATGGAATAATTCCACACATAAGTATTTATATTATCACTTATTTTGATGAATTACACGACACGAACTTCGACTCACACATGTTTCAAAAATTAGCTTCACTTTTCGTGTTCGCGGTAGTCCCTCTGTATTTTTATTTGCTCTAAGTTAAGACAATAGAGCTTTTGTTTTAGATCACAATTTCTTGTATACCATTGAATTAAACTTATTAAACAACTAGCGGTCCGCCCCAGCTTCGCACGGGTATAGATTATAGCCTGTCACCCGGGGATAGTGTAGCTTCCCGTCAGTGAAAGAATTTTTCAAATCGGTTCAGTAGTTTCGGAGCCATTGCAAACAAACAAACAAACAATCAAATATTTCCTCTTTATAATATTAGTATAGACAAATGTAATTTAAGACTTTATTGAAATTGGAATTTTAAGTTTCGCGCCATTACTACACTCGCAGAGCTTTTCGAAATACAACCCAAATAATCGTTGTTCTGAATGAAGTTCAAATACTCGACAACAGATGGCGCCACTACACTTAATTTCCAAGTTGAAGGGTTGGAAAAGCCCTTATATCTTTAACAACACGCCCTTTAGGTTAAAACGGGAACTTTCTGGTTCGAGGGGGGGATAAAGGGCTATCACACTATATAAGTCCTTTTATCGTGCCGGGACTCGTTTTTAAGTTTTATCGGCACGCACATTTTATCAACTTAGTTTTATTATATACTAGCGACCCGCCCGCCCGGCTTCGCACGGGTGTAATTTACGTGTGCAGCCGGGGCGGGTCGCTTGTTACATATATAAACCTTCCTTGAAAATGTATCTAACTGATGGTGAAAACCGCATCGAAATCTGTTGCGTGGTTTAGGAGGAGTTAGCGGACATACAGACATACAGACAGACAGACACACGCGGAAAGCGACAACGATTTATACTATGTAGAGATAATGATAATGATATATAAAGCCGCAGTAACAATAAAAGAACCAAAACCTTATCGCACGGTATAGACGACGTCTTAACAAATGATAGGAAACATCCTTAAGATAAAAAGGGACTGAATAGCTCCCGAAATAAACGAACGAACGAATAAAAGAACGAACGAACTAGCGAATGAACGATAGAATTATTCGAAGGAATCCGCATTCAATAAAGTGTCCCCATAACTGTTTCAATCAATCTCTGTCCAGATCTATGATGGAGTAAAGTCCTCATGATGGATGATCACGAAAAGATAGTATTATAGCTTTTCCTTAAGTTTTTTGCGGTTTTGGCCTTGGCTTTTTAGGGTTCCGAAGCAAACTAAGGAACTCACGTAGTTTTGTCGTGGCCGTCTATTAGGTATGTACATCATAGCGCCGAAATTTGTTACACTTACAGTATAACAAATTTCGTAACAAAATTAAAACATTGTAAAATTGAAGTTATATGTTTTTTTTTTCAATTATAAATAGGCTTGCGCTTGGCCGCCAACTCGCCTGATGTTAAGCGATGATGCGGCCTACGATGGAGCACGCTTGCCTAAAAGAAACCTACGTACCTACCCACATTGAACGACAGCCTGCCATCTGCGTCCACTGGATGCCCGCGACTCTCACGATGCTGTCGCGTAGGTCCAATTTTTTTTTATTTTTTTTTAAATCTATCTATCTTCTACATACATAAAAATTGTATCCCTAATTACCTTGGTCACGCCATAACTTGAGAACGACTTTACCGATTTCATTCATCTTTTTTTGTAAGCTTTATAATACTTAGTAAAATGTTTTTATGGAAAACAAAAATTAAGAAAATTGAGGCAAACATTTGAAAATTTCAGAATACTTGACGATTTTAACTTCGTGCGTATGATGAATGTGAATTTACCTTAATTTTTATTTTTGGACATATATTATAGCCAGGACAGGGCAAGGTATACGTAAGCTAGTTAATAAAATTAATCACCCTCAATTAACCGATGGGAAAGAAAGGTTCTTGAGTGGAGACCACGAACCGGAAGACGCAGTGTAGGTAGGACTCCCACTTGATGGACCGACGACATAGTGAGAGTCGCTGGCATCCAGTGGATGCAAAAGGCAGGCTCTCGTTCAGTGTGGAGGTTAAGGGGGGAGGCCTATAATCAGCAATGGACGTCTTCTGGCTGATGATGATGATTACCCTAAAATAATTTCCAATCGTAAATGCAGGGTTAAATAACATTAATTATAGCTTTAATTAAAATATACGTTATTATAGGTTATCATTGAAATGTTATTCAACAAAATTATTTACTTAGTTAATAACCGCGGCGGTATATTTCACGCTCCGCGTTTAAACCTAGGATTTAAAACCAATATTTCATAATATCACATGATTCCCTGGATAACCTGATTGGATAATAACTACAATAATTGGTATTCGTGTTACCTGTCGGATAATGCAAATAACATTGCGCGAACAACGTTAAATTCGAAAATTACGCAAACGATAAGCGCCAGGATATGTACGGTTGATTATTGACTAAAGGTTGTAGCAATTTGGTATTTGAAGGGTTAAGTTTCATCAATTTGATGTTATGTTAAATTAGTTTTAACTTAACATGACCTATTTAAATATACTTAACATAAACTTTTTGTCTCTACATTTTTTATAGATCTATTTTATATCATCATCATCATAGTCAGCCGTTTAACAGTCCACTGCTGCACTTTTAGCCTACCCCGAAAGGGTGATTGGGCCATATCCACCACGCTGGCCTAGTGCGGGTTGGTGGATTCACGTACGCCATTGAATTCCTTCTCCGTACGTATGCAGGTTTCCTCACGATGTTTTCCTTCACCGAAAAGCCAGTGGTATGAAAATCCGTACATAAGCTCCAAAGAGCTCATTGGTACGGGCCCGGGGTTTGAACCCACGACCTCACGCTTTCTAGTCTAGCTGTCTCCCAAATGGGCTACCACGGCTTATTCCTATTCTATAGTATATATGAAAATAAATCCCTGTTTACCTTGTTCACGCCATAACTTGAGAACGACTTCACCGATGTCATTCATCTTTTTTTACGTTAGTTGTTTAATGCTTTGTAGAAGGTTCTTACGAAAAGAAAAATTAAGAAAAGTGCGCTGACAGTTGGAAAATTTCAGAAACTATTTTAACTCGCGCATGAAACCGCGGGGCGCAACTAGTTATAAATACATATTCATTCATTTATTCACCATATCACTAAATCGCTTATCGCAAAAACAGTAAGTACGACTCAGTTACAAATTTTTCACGTACACTAACAAACGTGTAGCGACACTAATGTACTAACAATTAACAGTCCACATGCAAAAACATGTGACGAGGTCGTCTGCTAGGTGTGTCGACTATAAAGGCATCAAGCCTGATTTAGGCCAGATACGTTTACACCCGGCACGCGAACTTACCATATCTCCCTTGTTTGACTGATCTCAGAGTGTGATATAGGGTGAAACCGTTGCTTGATATATTGGGTTACGCGGATAGGGTGTACTAAGCCGAAATGAGTCAATCGTATCCATTATTACGAACAACTTTTAGTATGGGACCAACCCTGAAATCGCAAAAAATATATCAGTTATTCCATAGAAAAAGGTCATTGACACTCGACAAAATGTATGGTACACCTTTTTTTTGCAATTTTAGGGTTGGTCCCATAAAGATAAAGATAATTTATTTGCACAAAACACGTAAATCATACACATATTTACAATGCACAATCATCATCATCAGCCAGAAGACGTCCACTGCTGAACATAGGCCTGCCCCTTTAACCTCCACACTGAACGACAGTCTGGCTATTGCATCCACTGGATGCCAGCGACTCTCACTATGTCGCCGGTCCATCTAGTGGGAGGCCTACCTACACTGCGTCTTCCAGTTCGTGGTCTCCACTCAAGAATCTTACAAAAGCATGCACAATAGGTGGGATAAAATATATGTCACTTTGTATCATGTTTTGCCTAGTTTGTAGGCGTACAAATCTAGAGAGATGGTATAAAAATACCGTAAATATATAAATAATATTTACGGTATTTTTATACCGTAAAGTACCGTAAAAGTAATAAAAAAGTATTAATTAAATAAACTGTCGAAACAATTTTAATAGTTAAGATATCGTGTTATCTTGAAAGTTGTTCATAAGTACAATAACTATCTTTCGGCTTAGTACAGTCTATATGCGTAACCCTGTATAATCCTGGCCTCCGATTCTACTAAAGAAATTGTTTTTAAATTGTAATTTTTTTCAATTTTATTTTTTTAATAATTGCCTCAAAATTTACAGTCATTTTATACTTTTTTTTTTTTTTTTTTTCAATATGCACATGATAATGGTCGAAGCATCTCGCGACCAAAATGCTGGTCGGTATCTTGCGCAACGTGTAAGCATTGCAATACAACGCGGCAATGCGGCCAGCATGCAGGGAACGATGCCAACGGGCAGCGGTTTATTAGATTAGTTTAGTTTAATATAATATATTTTTATTTAGCGTATTTAATTTAATTTAGTTTAGTATTAGTTTTTAATTTTGTAAGTAGTTTTAGGTTTTATTTTTGTTTATTGACTAATATCAGTAATAATTACGTCTCTGAAATAAATTTTTATACTAAGTTTTAATATTATATTATAACTTAGTATAACCGTTAACCGTTTATACTAGAAAAAAACCACCATAAGGTGGTGTCCACCATAAGATTTTTCTAGTATAAAAAATATATTTAAGACCAAAGAAGTCAAAGTACATATAGGTCGTTGTTTAAAACTGTAATTTTTGAGGCAATTAATAAAAAAAATATTAAACAATTACAATTTAAAACTAATTTCTTTAGTAGAATCGGGTCCCTGGCGCCCCTGCCTGAGTGAGTTAATCTTCAACTACTTACAGATAACAGCGCGTGTTTACATCGTAACTCGGTAACAAGCAAATTTGCCGAGCCTCTTCACATGCTTGTTTACCTTCTACTCCATTAATCGTTACAAGTTTACTACCTTCTGTACTAACAAACAACTGTTAAGGTTGCCCTATTTAATTTTTTTTATATCTATACTAATATTATAATGAGGAAAGATTTGATTGTTTGTTTGTTTGTTTGCATTGAATAGGCTCCGAAACTACTGAACCGATTTGAAAAATTCTTTCACTGACGGGAAGCTACACTATCCCCGGGTGACATAGGCTATAATCTATACCCGTGCGCAGCTGGGGCGGACCGGTAGTAAATAAATAATCTACTATATAAAAATAAGTCGGGTTTTCCTTCCTGACGCTATAACTCCAGAACGCACGAACCGATTTCCACGGTTTTGCATTCGTTGGAAAGGTCTCGGGCTCCGTGAGGTTTATAGTGAAGTCATCTGGTGGCGAAACGGAGTTAACCGCCTTCATCATCATCATCATAGTCAGCCTATTAACCGCCTTAATCTTACGTAATTCTCGTTTAAAAACAATATAAATGTATCCATAACTCCTTACATAAAGATACGTTATACCCAATTTTAAACCCTTTACATTTAGCTTGCCATTCCCAGTCACTGCTTGAAATTGTACGATGCTTTTACGTAGACGTGGAAGGTTAGTGGCGCGTTCAGAACATATTAGTTTTGCTACCCCGCACGGTAAATAAAACTCACTAGTCTAGCTCACAAGGACACGACTTTGTGAGGGAACAGTGTAAAGGTTAACGCACATTGAAAAGCGAATTAGGTCGTATTATGGTTGCAAAGTCAACTGGGAGTGACTGCAAATGCGAACGTTCGAGTCTGATGGGGAAGAAAGGTTCTTGATTGGAGACCACGAACTGGAAGGCGCAGCGTAGGTCAAAGTCCGAAACGATAAAAAAAAATCTTGCGAACGATTTTGGCTCGAACACTATCATTGTGTGGCCGCGACATTATATTAAAACGCTGGCTGATAAAATTTTAGTTGTGAATTTTTCAATGCGCACTGCAGTTTTGTGATGTGCCTCTAATCTCTATCTCTTCTCTACATAGTATAAATTAAAGTCGCTTTCCGCGTCTGTCTGTATGTCTGTATGTCTGTATGGCCGCTAACTCCTCCTAAACCACGCAACGGATTTTGATGCGGTTTTCACCATCAGTTAGATAAATTTTCACGGAAGGTTTATGTATATAACTAGCGACCCGCCCCGGCTTCGCACGTAAATTACACCCATGCGAAGCCGGGCGGGCGGGTCGCTAGTAGTAGAATATTTTTCAATACAGTTTTTTAGGGTTCCGTACCTAAAGGGTAAAAACGGGACCCTATTACTAAGCGTACGATGTCTGTCTGTCTGACCGTCCGTCTGTCTTTCCTTTAAACGGCTTTATCTTTCGAACCGTAATAGATAGCCAGTTGAAATTTGCACAGAATATGTAATGTTACAGTAGATTTTTAGTTAAAATTACAAAAAAAATCAAAAAGTTAAAATAAAAAGGTCCCCCATACAACAAACGTATTTTTTAACATATTTTACCTTTAATGGAAAAACGGTAAAACGTACAAGCGTCAAATTAGGTACGATTATATTACACACTTTAAAGTGTAACAACAAAATAAATAATAAATAATGGCCAAGTGCGAGTTGGTGATAAGTTTCTATTAATTACCACGTTATAGCTGGTAATTTCGTTATTGAATTTTGTGGTGGTATGGAACCCCTAGTGCGCGAGCCCGACTCGCACTTGGCCGGTTTATTTCATTTTATGGCCTGATCATTGGTGCAGGGCCAAGGATCGAACCAGATGCCATCTGTTTGTTAAGCGCCCATGTTACCGCTTGGCCACCAGCGCTGTCAAACAAGTATGAAACCACAAAAAAGAGAAGTAAATAGAACGGAAATGAGAAGGAAAATCTGTTATCAGGTATTATGACAGAACCTTGATTGAACTTTCTTATTTAGATAAACGCGTCGAATCCCGCATCACAGTAAAGTTGCTAACTTATTTCGAATGACTGACGTTTCCTTTATATGGGTGCAAATGGCAGCCGTTTAATTTAAACAAAAAAAACTTTACTGTGTATGAAACTGTAATTAGTAAGTGGAATGACCGGGGCCAGCATGACAGATTTGGAAGTGGTTAGTTAAAATTTTCATACCACTAGCTTTTCGGTGAAGGAAAACATCGTGAGGAAACCTGCATACGTATGGAGAAGGAATTCAATGGCGTATGTGAATCCACCAACCCGCAACTAGGCCAGCGTGGTGGATATGACCCAATAACCCTTTCGGGGGTTGGCTAAAAGTCCAGCAGTGGACTGTTAAAAGGCTGATTATGATGAATAAAAAATTTTTATAATCGCGAAAGCTTAAGAAATCATTATAATAATAATTATATGTTGTACTCCTTTCAATGAAAGTGTTAAAAATGAAATATGTAACCATTGCTAACCTCGGCAGTGGTTACATATTTGAGGCGTTTGGGGTCGAGACATTGGGACCTTGGGGACCTAGCTCACCTCATTTTCAAAATCTTTCAGAGCGCCTGGTTAATGCGACGCGTGACCAAAATGCTGGCATGTTTCTGGCTCAACGCATAAGCATTGCCATTCAACGTGGTAATGCCGCCAGCATGCTGGGTACGCTGCCAACTGGTAGTGGGCTTGAGCATTTGGATTGTCTTTAGACCTTTAACGGTCTATGGGCAGTCTAACTGTATTTGTAGTTTTAGTTTTAGCTTGTATTTTGTTTAGTTAATAAAAGCGCTTGCCCAGGAAAAAAAAAATAATGAAAGTGGAAACTAGACTGGTAGCTCGTATCATATATAATTGATTCATTATTATCCGAGATCTACAGATAACAGTCCATTTCCTTTCAAAGTTTTTCATAATATGCATATGAAAATGGGATCGAGCTTATGTTTGATAAATAAAAGTTAATTGATTTGTTTTATTCAGATTTTAATTACGATTGGACATTTTATCCTGGAATTTATTTTATCAGTTTATTTCTGTTTGTTTTTCGAATCGTACTTTGAATGTTGCGTCAGAGGCAATCAAAATTTGTCTGAAAGCGAAACTTGTTACAGATTTATATCCTAAATCTCAGTGGATAACAATGTCCTTGATTATGTGAAACTGGTAGGAAAACTAAATAAAACAAATAACTAGCCAAATTGCTAAAGTTGGACGGAAACCAATTTTTTTTTCCTTTATTAACTAAACAAAATACAAGCTAAAACTAAAACTACAAATACAGTTAGACTGCCCATAGACCGTTGAAGGTCTAAAGACAATCTAAATGCTCAAGCCCACTACCAGTTGGCAGCGTACCCAGCATGCTGGTGGCATTACCAATTTAAAAAAACTTTAACTGATTGGCTTCTTTACCATTGTTTCTATATTGTTTAAGGAATTTATGAAGTTTTGTAATAATACTCTTTTTACGGTTCCGTACCTCAAACGGAAAAAACAAAACCCTTATAGGATCACTTCGTTGTCCGTCTGTCCGTCTGTCAAGACCCTTTTTCTCAAGAACGCGTAAAGTTATAAAGTTGAAATTTATAATAAATACTTGGGTCTACGGTTTCTTTCGGCTGTAAAAAAATAAAAGTTGTAAGCAAACGCAATCAAAAGGTATGAACGTTTATGTCGCATATTTTGCGATTTCACAGGGGAATCAAAACCTATAGGGTACTTCCCGTTGACCTAGAATCATTAATTTTAGCAAGAGGCAAAGTCTTACAGCAGATATAAAGGAAATGAAAGGAATTATTAATTTATAGATATATATAACCTACTCGTATGTCACCCGGGGATAGTGTAGCTTCCCAACAGTGAAAGAATTTTTCAAATCGGTTCAGTAGTTTCGGAGCCTATTCAATGCAAACAAACAAACAATCAAATCTTTCCTCTTTATAATATTAGTATAGATTATGAAACAAAGCCACGATAATATAGTAAAGATAAATATAAGAATCCCCATAAAACAAAGCCGACAATTCAATATAGGTGTACATAATATTGGGGGGTAGTAAAAGGAGCTTTTTATGAGTGAATCTTTATGTGACCTTATTATTTACGTTCCTCATGTAAAATGTATACGCTCTTTCTCGGAACGCGTGATATTGCTTTTAGGCCGCGTTTTAGATTCCAATGTAGACGAGTTGGCGGCCAAGCGCAAGCCTATTTATAGGACCTGCGATATATAACCGTCTGCCTAAACACGTACGTGATGCACCTTCCACCGCGTCGTTTAAAGTCAGGCTTAAAACTTGGCTCCTTGACCAACAATTTTATAATTTTGATGACTATTTTAAACTGCCTGAAATATTAATGGATTCGTCCATAAATATTTCAGGCAGGTTAATAAATAATTTAGTAATAATAATTACATAAATAATTATGGCAAACGTACGGCAAACGTAGAGTAGGACGCCCTGCAGCCAGGTGGAGTGACGACCTGCGAAAGGCGGCTGGTGGCAAGTGGATGCGAAAAGCAGAAGATCGTGCCTTGTGGCGTTCTTTAGGAGAGGCCTACGTCCAGCAGTGGACGAATATCAAATAGGCTGATGATGAAATAATTATGAAAAAAAAATATACCTACGAAAAAAGTTATTTAGGGCAGCGAGCAAACAAAGCGAATCCGCATTGCAATTACCATTATTTGTCGATCGTCAAATTTGACAGTTGAAATCATAAAATTCGATAAAATGCCATTTAATCAGTACTCGCTAGGATTGATTCTATGGCATTTTATCGAATTTGACGATCGATAAGAGCGGTACTTGCTCTGCTGCACAAGCTCCTACCCAACTGTCACATACGCACCGCTCCCCGCTGGTCGAAAACGTGGCCTTAGGTCGAGAACAGGGTATTGAATTTATTCATCACTGGCCGCGTCCCAGGATTTTACCTCGTATTTTCTAGTATTTTCCCGTTTTCACAATAACAAATACTTTTATTTATGTGATTGAATGCGCGTTGTTCGCTTTACTCACTACAAATATGAGTGGCACCCGTTGTACTAACTTAAGACTTGAAATACAATAAAACCTATCTCAAATTACACTACAAGTTTTCGAAACTAAATGGCGTCTTTTTTGCAGCATTTTACTGGTAGTGTTACTAAGCATGTAAGTATGATAGATATATATATATATGTATATCATCATCATCATCATTTCAGACATTAGGACGTCCACTGCTGGATATAGACCTTCCCATCTATCTCCAAAAGGGCCGGTTGGAAGCGGCCTGCATCCATATAGATAGATAGATAATAGAAAATAAACTTTTTATAATTATTATTTTCTTTTTATTATGTGTACTTAGTAATTCATTCTCTAAATCAAGATCATGATACATTGTACTTAATATAATTAACAAATCAAAAACAAACATAGAACTTAAATCTTCAATTTAAATGAATTTAACTGTTTGACCTAGTTGTAAAAATAATAATCTCATAAAATCCCTTATGTACAAATAAATTTAAATGTTAAACCAAAAAACACATGCAATAAGGATCACGGAACTTAAATGAAACTAGGCAGGACACGTGGCCAGACGTAATGATGGTAGGTGGTGTACAGCAGTAACTGCGTGGTGGCCGAGACTAGGTTGCGGAACCCAGGCCGACCGAGGATGAGGTGGACTGACGACATCAAAAGTACTGACGGGAACGACTGGATACAACTAGCGAGAGACCGGGGAGAGTGGTATAAACAAAGAGAGGCATATACCTAACAGTGCGTCATTCCAGGCTGATGATGATGATCAATGCAAAAGTTTCCATGAGTTTGTACGCACACAAACTCCACTCTTTTAATATAAATTTTAGACTTGCGTTTGACCACCATCTCGCCTGATGCGGTCTACGGTGGAGCACGCTTGCCTAGAAGAAACCGATTCATTCGTGATTTGAAGACACCCAGATTGTTTCCATCGGGGAACACCCATTCAGACAGCGCATTCCACAGACTAGCAGTTCACACTATAAATGTGGAATCAAAGCGCTTCGTACGGTATATGCAGGATCTTAAAACCACAGCAGCTCAAGTTTCAACAATATGTTACCAAACTTATAAAACACTAGTAGGCCGCCCCTGCTTCGCACGGGCGAAGCCGGGATATATAGCCTATGTCAACCGGGGATAGTGCAGCATCCCAACAGTGAAAGAATTATTCAAATCGGTTCAGTAGTTTCGACGCCTATTCAATGCAAACAAACAATCAAATCTTTCCTCTTTATAATATTATTATTACTAGCGGTCCGCCCCAGCTTCGCACGGGTATAGAAATATACCCGTGCCTATGTCAACCGGGGATAGTGCAGCTTCCCAACAGTGAAAGAATTTTTCAAATCGGTTCAGTAGTTTCGGAGCCTATTCAATGCAAACAAACAAACAAACAATCAAATCTTTCCTCTTTTTAATATTATATTTAATATATAGTATAGATAGTATAGATAATCCGGTCATAATCTACCAAAAATTTGGTAGGCTTTTGCCAAAACACGTTTCTTGTTACAAAGCGATAACCATAGCAGTGAACGTTGACCGCTAACGAAGTGTTCGTTAAGCAAGTAGGTATAACTACTTGTACTAATATGTATTCTGTGATAATTATAACTTCAGGCGTAGTTTAGAAGGAAAGCATGTAATTATCTGAAGATACAAAGTTTTGGGTTACCATATTATTAATAATATACGGGGTGTAAGGGGAACACTCTCGAAGCCAAAAGAAAGTAATTGTACTCATCATTATGAACACCTTTTACGATGGGACCAGACCTGAAATTGCGAAAAAAATATCAGCTGTTCTATAAAAAACGGTCATTGACACTCGACAAAATGTATGGAACAGCAGATTTTTTTTTCGCGATTTCAGGGTTGGTCCCATACTAAAAGTGGTTTATAATGATTAGTAGGTACAATTACCTTCTTTTGGCTTCGAGAGTGTTCCCCCTTACACCCTGTATACCTACTAATATTATAAATGTGAAAAGTTTGTTGGTGTGTTGGTTTGTGTGCCTCTTTCACGCAGCAACGGAACAACGGATCGACCTGATTTTTTGCATAAATATAGTTCAAGGGCTGGAGAGTGACATATGCCACTTTTAATTATCATCATCATCGCCATTTTTCATCACTACGTGAGTGAAACTGAGGGGTGCAGGTAGTTAATAATAAAAGGATTTTTATTGAAACTCGTTAGTTATTAGTTAAAGAAACGATAACTGATGGGGAAGAAAGGTTCTTGAGTGGAGTCCACGGACCGGAAGACGCAGTGTAGGTAGGCCTCCCACTAGATCAGGGGTGTCCAACAAAATTTTGTAGCAGGCCGGATTTATTAACTTTGTAACTATGGCGGGCCAAGAGACGCTTCGTAACTGAGCAAATCAAGACTAATAAATTAGTAAAACGGTAGAAATGCACGGAGGGAGTGAGAGGGTGAGAGGGTGGTAATGTTCACTTTTCCGCGCGCAGGTGTTGTTTCAAGAATTGAAATGGCATTCACGTTTTTTTTTGGGCTTCCTCCGACATGCTAGTCCACGTTTTCGCCAAGTCGTATTGTGATCGATCGAGGTATTTTTTAAGAATGGGTTTTAATATTTTACGAACATTTTTCTTTACAAAATGTCGTCTAAAAAAGTTACCCAACTTTTGACTCGTTTGCGGGACGGATTAGGAATCCTGGCGGGCCGCATTGTGGCCCGCGAGCCATATGTTGGACACCCCTGCACTAGATGAACCGACGACATTGTTAGAGTCGCTGGCATCTAGTGGAAGCAGATGGCAATTTGTCTTTCAGTGTGGAGGTTAAAGGGGGAAGCCTATGTTCAGCAGTGGACGTCTTCTGGCTGATGATGATGATGATGATAAGAATAGTAAGTGTAAGGAAAGTTAGGTAGAAACTCAACATAGTAAGAGTAAGGAAAGTAATGAATACTCTCTACATAGCGTAAATTAAAGTCGCTTTCCGCGTCTGTCTGTCTGTCTATATGGCCGCTAACTCCTCCTAAACCACGCAACGGATTTTGATGCGGTTTTCACCATCAGTTAGATAAATTTTCACGGAATATTTACATATATAACTAGCGACCCGCCCCGGCTTCGCACGTAAATTACACCCGTGCGAAGCCGGGCGGGCGGGTCGCTAGTATATTATAATTTGGATTTGCCCGAAAAAACTCTGCCAAAATCTGAAGGGGGTGATGAAAACATATTGCATACACTGGCGGCGGGCGGGTTGCTAGTTAGAAATAAAATCAAGAATTAGAGGAAAAGCTGGAGTGTCTTCGAAGATTGAACAACGTTTCTCCACCATTTAAACACACAGCCGCTCTCTCCTAACCCACGAAGTAATCACGTTACGAAATGTGTCCCCAATCCAGTATCGAGTGTAGTCAATCCAATTACTTAGCCGGATAACTAGAATTATTCTATTGAACTCAATATTGTAAGGACAAATAACATCCGCTCTCTTCACTGATATGACTTGAGATACTAGACAAAAACAAATGTTTCATCGTCGTTTATACCTGCACCCCCTTATTAATAAACGTGGAGTAGTCTTGGAATAGTTACGGCGTGTTTTGTCTTTATCTCTCTTTTAAATTTTGAACTCGATCGATAAAGACAAAAGGCGGTGTAACTATTCCGAGGCTACTCTACGTTTATTAACACAGAAAAGAAAAAAATAATTTACTTATCTGTGTTTATTAATAGGGGGGACAGGGTGGGTATAAGGAAAGGATATGCTAAGCCTAAAGGGCAGTGCAAGTACCGTACTTTCATCATCATCATAATCAGCCTTTTAACAGTCCACTGCTGGACTTTTAGCCTACCCCCGAGAGGGTGATTGCGCCATATCCACCACGCTGGCCCAGTGCGATTGGTGGATTCACATACGCCATTGAATTCCTTCTCCGTACGTATGCAGGTTTCCTCACGATGTTTTCCTTTACCGCAAAGACAGTGGTATGAAAATCCGTACATAAGCTCCAAATAGCTTATTGGTACGGGCCCGGGGTTTGAACCCGCGACCTCACGCTTTCAAGTCTAGAGGTCTCCCACATGGGCTACCACGGCTCTAAAAGTACCGTACTTTACCAATTGTCAAATTCGATAAAATGCCATAAAATCGATCATAGTGCCTACTGATCAAATGGCATTTATCGAATTTGAAGATCTCAAAATGTCAAATTTGACGGTTGATAAAGAACGGCACTTGCACTGGGGGTTCTTTATACTCATAATGAACAACTTTTACTATGGAACTAATCGTGATATCGCGAAAGCAGTTTAAGTACCGTTCTTATCGATAAATTTGACAGTTGAAATCGATAAATTCGAAAAAATGCCATAGAATCGATCATAGAGTGTACGGTACGGAGTACGGCATTTTATCTAATTTGTAGATTTCATCTGTCAAATTTGTCGATCGATAAAGGGTACTTGCACTGCCCATTCAATTCACATAAATAAAAATAAAAATATATATATATAATATTAATTTTCGATGTTTTTTTCACATAATAGTGAAAAAAACAAGCTACTATACTAAATTCGCTAGAATTTACAGAAAATTCAATAAAACCCGTGAGCAAAACCGCAGGGTGAGGTCTTCGCAAACCATGACATTGCTGAGCGTTCAAATTTCTTTCTGCTTTCATGACATTTTAAGCATTTCGCGATATGAAACGAATGATTTCGTCCGCAGATGGTTCAGGGTTCAATAAATTACAGGCTTTACATCTTACTTGTTAAGACTCAAATTGATATAACATCTGCTCGAAGTGCGCGCCTACCTCATACGAGTGTATGTTTTAAGAGCTAGAGATGTTTGGAGACTATTTTTTCCGGATAAAGTGAGCTGTTTGTTGTGCTCATTTTTACCCGACTGCGCAAGGAGGGCTATGTTATCCGAGTGTATGTATGAGGGTTTCTTTGGCACGCTCTACAGGCTAAGCGGCATAATGGTTTTCGACATGTGAGGTGTCATTTGACTCGTTTTAATAGTAGGAGTAAATATTGTTATTGTTTGTTTGTTTGTTTTATTAATATTGTTATTGTAAAAAAAAAATGTTTTACAATTACAAACTTACATTTTGTAGTTGTTATGTATCAAAGAACCTTAATGTCAACTACAAAGTTAAGTTTGTCTTTCAATATTTCAACTTCAGTTAGTTTTTTTTTTGGACTCGTGTTCTGAGTGTTCAGTCCAACGGAACCACGGAACGGAACTCAGAGCACGAGTCCTACTCGTACTTGTCCGGTTTTTTTTCGTGATTTCAGGTTTGGTCCCATAGTAAAAGTTGTTCATTATGATGGGTGTTATGGACCCCTTTTGGCTTAATGTGCATGATCTAATTATCCCTCCTGCCCATTTTTATATCGAACTGCCAGAGCGGGCACGAAAATTCGACACCGTTTTATGGTTGATATTCCGTACGAAATGCTTTGATTCCACTTTCATTTTGCGAACTGCTAGTCTGTGGAATACGCTGCCTGAATAATGTTCCCCGATAGTAACAATCTGGGTGTCTTCAAATCACGAGTGAATCGGTTTCTTTTAGGCAAGCGTGCTCCAGCGTAAACCGCATCATCGCTTAACATCAGGCGTGATGGTGGTCAAAAGCAAGCTTATTATTTATATTAAAAAAAAAACTTCCGTGAAACCCTGCCAGTCGGACGAGGAACACACCACATCTCTACTGGAAACAATGGACGGTCAGCATTAGGTTTTGACAGAAAGGGAATAACAGAGTTATAAGGGTACGTTCCTTTATTGCTTCAGTCTGATATGACCTCACCTTTCAAGTAATAAATAAAAATCCGACCCTTTTGTTTGTTACTGGATTGTGACCTGGGGGCACGATGTAACTGCTAAATCGAGACTTGAAGCGTTGCTATGTCAATGGTTTTTTTTGTATAATTCATACATAATTTATTTGTGGCAAAAAAATACAATAATTATAATTGTAAAAAAGAACTTTAAATTTAAACTAATCTTAACTAGAGCTTACTATATTTTTTATTAGTATTGCGTTTGACCGCTAACTCGCCTGATGTTAAGTGATGATGCGGTCTACAGTGGAGCACGCTTGCCTAGAAGAAACTGATCCACTCGTTATGGTTACATTCGTCGAACTAACACCAAGCACTTAAATAGTAAACTACTGCATTGACTGGAACCAGAAGCATTTACTAACGAACGTGAAAATGAGGGGTGGCTGAGGCCAGCATACGTGACAGTAATCATCATCATCATCATTTCAGCCATAGGACGTCCACTGCTGATCTCCAAAAGGGCCGGTTGGAACCGGCCTGCATCCAGCGTATCCCTACGGTTTCATTTATATCATCCGTCCAACGCTGAGCGTACTGGTCCGTGGTCTCCATTCGAGAATCTTTCAGCCCCATCGGCCTTCTGTTCTGCGTGATATGTGCCCTGCTCACTGCCACTTCAACTTGCTCATCCGGTGGGCTATATTAGTGACTTTCGTTCTGGATCTCCTCATTTCTGATTTGTGACATTAATATGTTGTTTTATTGAATCAATCAAGTTTTATTGTTTTTATAATCAGAATATTGTAATAGCTGCAATATATATTATGCCAAGAGGTGAAATGTTGAACGACGATTTAAATTTTTTTCATGCACACACCAGTGGGATGAAGAAAATGATGCATACTATTTATTTGTCTAATGTTGAAGCGATCAGTTTAGCTTTTAAGTCAATAATGTCATCTTCATCAGCTAGAAGACTGCTGAACCTATGTGTGGCGCTTTAAGAGAGAAACCCGTAGAACTGAACTGACCGACAGCCTGCCATCTGCATCTATTGGATGTCCGTGACTCTCATGGTGACGGTCCACCTAGTCGAGAGCTTCATAAACAAAATAAAAAAAGAATCACGTATATTATGTTCGCAAAATTTGAAGTAATTTACAGGTGTTATAACATAAACCCATAGTGAGAGACCACGTGGTCTCGCAGAGAAACGCTGAATGCAGGCCGTTTCCAACTGGCTCTTTTGGAGATCGATGGGGGAGGCCTATGTCCAGCAGTGGACGTCCTATGACTGAAATGATGATGATGATAACATAAACGATAATATTAAAAATGTAGCAGCTTAAATGCTAAATATCCGTGTCTGAAGTCTTAACTGCCCTAAGTAATTATAGCTTTCTCTCATCACACGTGAGTCAAGGCCTCCAAAACCATTGAAGAGTACGTCCATTAAATGGTTTTTGCGGGTAGTAGTGGGTTAGTTCTTGTAACGTTGGCATGCCTCTAATGGCACGCACGCCCGGATTTAATGATCGCACATAAATTTGGCTCCACGTCTCCTAAAGTCAGCGTTTGCACTACTCGACTGTTTGATTGCTTGTCGTGTTGGCTGTCTGCCCTGGAGAGAGTTCTAAGGCCACCTGACATAAGAAACTATCGTTTCAAAGGTTTAGCGGGACTTATTGCGCATTATTTTATTTAGGTATGACGACGCTCGACGTTGCAACCATGTTACAATGGTCGTGGTCACGAGTTGACTGAAAGAAAATTGCGGGTGAGTCCGGCGAGAAGAATGGTTGTTTTGCTCTTCTACCCTCACTTGATCTTAAAAAGAACATATAAAAATTAAATAATAGATAAATTGCCATTTGATCAGTACTTGCTATGATCGATTCTATGGCATTTTATCAAATTTGACGATCAATAAAGAATGATAATAAACGGTACTTGCACTGCAGATTTGCTAAATATTCGATCGGTATCGAATATTATAAACGCGAAAGTTTGTATGTATGGATGTATAGATGTATGGATGATTGTTCGTCTTTCATGCTGAACCGGAACAACGGATCGACCTGATTTTTTGCATGGGTATAGTTCAAGAGCCAGAGAGTGACATATGTTACTTTTCATCATCATCATCACCTTTTTTATCACTACGCGGGTGAAACCGCGGGCGCAGCTAGTACTTTATAGATACACAAGACGTCAACCCTAAATTTTTGTCGGTTATTCAGTTAGGCCTAAAAGGTTAAGCAAATTCGAATGTTTGGGGTGGAAACCGACAACAACATAAGATATAGAGTAGATACTTTTTACCCCGAGAACATTGAAAATAAGAAATCGTGGTTTTTGTGGGTAGATTTCGCATTTCTACCCAAGAATCTATAAAACGTAAGGTCAACACAGATTTAATTATACACGCACAAGCTACTAGTACAAGCTTATAATCAGATTACTGGCACTAGCCCCAGCTACTCGCCCCAGTCACTAATCAAGTCCACTAGACCGTTCAAACGGTCCCCGTGGGCGACGACGAATTTATGTAATTGCCACGCGGAAAGCTAGAAATTAATGAGTTTTCAACGCTGAATGCGTAAACGCCTAAATTTCCTTCTTGGTACAATCAAGACATGTTTTGATTAAACTGAAGCCTTTAACGGTGACAAAAATGTGAACAGAACAAATCGTGCACCGGATTGTAAATGCTTCATTATCTAACAACATGATGTAGACAAATAGAAAAAGTCAATAGTAATTTTTTTAACCGACGAAAGAAGGAGGTAATCATATCACCTGAATGTTTTTATGCCGTGGTACCCTATTTGGGAGACCACTAAACGTGAAAGCGTCGTGGGTTCAAACCTCGGGCCCGTACCAATGAGCTCTTTGGAGCTTAAGTACGAATTTTCATACCACTGTCTTTGCGGTAAAGGAAAACATCGTGAGAAAACCTGCATACGTACGGAGAAGGAATTCAATGCCGTATGTGAATCCACCAACCCGCACTGGGCCAGCGTGGTGGATATGGCCCAATCACTCTTTCGGGGGTAGGCTCCAACAACAACAGTGGACTGTTAAAAGGCTGATTATGATGATTATGATGAATGTTTTATTGTTTATTACGCGATTACTCCGCCATTTAATAAAAGATTTTGATGATTATTTTTCCATTTGGACATTCCTCAGTGGTAGTTCCATATAAATTTAATCAAAATTGATTCAGTGCTTTTTGAATAAATCCACAAAAACAAAAATATATACACAGATGACGTTTTGGTTTGTGGTTCCCGCCAGCAAACGTTTTGATAAGCACTGCCAATCTTTGTTATAACTGTGTAGGTATTTTAGTCTTGAAGTCGGTTTTTTGTCTTAAAATTAATTATTGTTGAAATTATACTTATTTTTTTTTTTATTATTTTTTTTTTTTAATACTTTATTGCACACTTACAAATTAAGTAAACATGTACAATTGGAGGACTTAATGCTAAACATTTTCTACCAGTCATCCACCAGGTTGGAACAAACAGTATGTAGGCGTGCATCAAAAACACCTTATAAAAGACAAAAAGAAATAAACAGAAATATCAAAGTTTTACAAGATAATAATATACATAACAACAAATTACAATAAATATGAATCTAACTTAAATTATATATCAATACAAAATTATATACGTACATAATTTTACTACATATTATTACACAAATTATAATTAATATTAGACATATAAATAAAAATTATAATGAATATATATATATAAGTGAGTGATTACAGTAACGTAATTAGATACTAGACACTGATGCTTATACTTATACCTATAACAACAACTAATTTATCTATGTCATACTTAGATTATAATGGCAAACATAATCACACTTCGGAAAATAATTAAAAACCAGTGTTTCCCACAGAAATACTCTCAAAAAGACTACTATATGTTTTATAGCACAACCCTAACCCCCCTATTAATAAACGTGGAGTAGCTTCGGAATAGTTACACCGCCTTTTGTCTTTTTCGATCGAGTTCAAAATTTGAAAGAGAGAAAAAGACAAAAAACGGCGTAACTATTCCAAGACTACTCCACGTTTATTAATAAGGGGATAATTGTATTCCGGTTTGACTCCGGTCAAACCAACGCAACCAAAGTTTTAATGGACCTTGAATGTCAGTCGTGCGGTGTCCGCGATCGTACAGAAAGCTGATCTGCGCCTGTTACTTATTTGTATAGCATTCTAAATATCGTCGCAAGAAAGGCAGAATTACTGAAGCGCCAAAATAGGCATATTGAGTTATATAGATATTCGGAATCAGCGTTTTTTTCTGCGTCGATCAGTCTGGGTCCCATAGCGATACGAGCACTATTTTGGCGTTTCAGTAAAAGGAAAAAAGGGGTTTTTTCATCAACCAGAGTCCTTAAACGACACTTTTTTGGCATTTTATTCGTGCCTGTCACCTAAGTAATTTTGTTTTCCTGCAATAAATTACAAGTTAATTTGGCTTCCGGCAATTTAAAAGCTAATATTTTAGAGTTATAAGTAATTTTGATTGCTATAAATATTTGAATCAAATGGCGGTAAAGAAATTTTGCTTTACTGTAAATTGATGTTATTTTTACTTAAGCGCCACTATATCACAAACCAGCAGTCCATTTATTATGGTTTGTACTTCTGGACATAGAAAATGACAAATTAATAAAAGTTTACCTTGACGTCATCGAAATTCTTGTGCTGGGAAAAAAGTTATGAATTAAAAACGAAAAAAAAAACTTAAAACGGCTTTTTCTCGAAATGGTCATTTGGAGCTTCAGTAAATTTGCCTTTCCTGCGACGATATAATCTTACAATTATTTCGCTCGCTCTCTACAATAGGTTGAGAGAAAGCTCAATGTTTAAAATTGCTAGGATAATATCCGCTATATACCAATCCTAACAGAATACCAGCGCTGGTTGTGTACCCAGTAACATGCTGAGTTGGGGCCGGCTTTTGTGACAATGTACCTACTACTTATATTTTATTTATTTTTATATTGACTTGTAATGTTGGCCTTTTGGCCTCTACAGATGGACCGGACTAGTTAGCGAACGCATTGTGCGTTCGGCATAACTTGATGGTTTAAGTTTTTGGGCGACTAGCACAAGGGCACCTCGAAGGTACGAACCTCGGCTTGGGCCGTCGCCGGGAGTGGGAATCAGACTTGCCCAGGCACCCCAGAAGGGGTGTGCCCTGGAGCCCTAGCGGTTTGTTGAACTGAATAAATATTTGGAGAGAATCTAACCGAGCCTACTACTTATAAACCTCCTACTTATATTTACATGTTTATTGTTTTGTTATATTATATTTCATTATCACAAAATAAACGTTTTTATATAAATTAATTTTAATTTTTTTTACTGGCCTTTATTAGCTATACAAAATACAAGCTAAATACTAACACTACAAATACAGTTAGACTGCTCATAGACCGTTGAAGGTCTAAAGACAATCCAAATGCTCAAGCCCACTACCAGTTGGCAGCGTACCCAGCATGCTCGCGGCATTGCCACGCTGAATGGCAATGCTTATGCGTTGAGCCAGAAATATTTTATTTATTTGTATAATAACACATATTTTGCGAAAATTACAACCAGCTAACTGTTACGGTTCAAGATACAAGTAAGACGGATGTGGACGGGACTTGACGGGGTTGGACGAGGGGTGGAGTACTTTTGGGTAACTAGACATTTTGTAAGAAATCCTAAGTAGTTATGGCACCGTAATTCATGTAATCCTTGTCGCTTCTCTGACGCGGTTTCATCGCAGTCGTTCAGGTTTGGCCGAACCTTTCAGTAAATGCATACGGTCGACCGTTTGTTGTACTGTTATTGCGCCTATCCATTTAGTTAGACCATCAAGCCAGGATTTGTAGGGTGCGCATAAAATTAAGACGAGAAAGGTTCTTTCTATGTTTACGATTCAAGTACGTACTTTTACGTCTTCATTTTAATCCTGAGGTTTTTGAAGAGTTTTCATGGGGGAAATTTCACTAAAGCTGTTGTAAACTAAAGTTGCCATTATTAAACAGGAATTGTTTCTTGTAATTTTATTACGTCTTATTGAAGTTATACTTCTTATGCGACTTGCAATAAGGTTGCGTTAAACGTTTAACGCTACCATAGAGGGGGAATAGAAAGAGACAGAGCGAAAGTTTAACTTCTTCCGCGCGGAGGGACTCCACGTGGACTCCACGCACATTTTTTTTTTTAGTTTTGCGTCTGGACGTTTTATCTATTTAGCCAGTGTCAAGTACAATTTCTAGAACTTAGATCATAATATACCTGTTCTATAAGTTTTTCATAAAGTTCTGTGATTATTCTGAGTATTAGGCACGTGTATTATTTTTCTCATATTTAATCTGATTGGCCAGTGTCATTACTTGACACTGGCTTGATTACACTTACTTCCAACCATGCATGATCTATTAAGATTTTAACGAGGTTGTTAACGAAGATGTTAACAGTCACACGATACTACTGTAGTTCCTCCTATATATGACACTTACCCGATAAAAAATAAAGTCAATAGTTGTTTTTTTTTTTTTTTTTTATAAATAAATATCTGGGACATTTTTGCACACACGGTCATCTGACCCCAAACTAAGCAAAGCTTGTAATATGGCTGCCAGAAACTGATATACATACATATGTATTTTTAAATACATACTTAAATAGATATTTACACCCAGACATAGAACAAACCCAAATGTTAATCACACAAATGTTTGTCCTAGATGGGAATCGAACCCACGCCCCCAAGCACAGAAGATAGGTTCACTACCAACTGAGCCACCGGGGCAGTCAAAGCATAGTATAAGCATATAAGTCATAGCTACACACTGCCTACATAAATATGTCAGCTATACACAGGGCCGGATCTAGGGGAGGGCAACCGGGGCGAAAGCCCCGGGGCCTCCACAAACGGGGGGCCCCCACAATATAGACTTTGGAAAAAAAAATCTTTCAAATTCCAACTAGTTAACACTAGTAAGCATCTTTTCCTTTGATATTTGTTTTTTTTTTGCTCTTTCACCTTTACCTACAGCCTACAGTACTTTATACATACATGATTATTTGATTATATTAATCTTAAATAACAGAAATCATTGATCTATATTTGTTGCCCCGAGGCCTCTGGACCTCTAAATCCGGCCCTGGCTATACATTCTTCAGTAGAATTACAACAAAATTGGCAAAATTGCGGAACTGGGAATAAAAGCTGGTGAGTATTAGAAAATACCGATGGAGCTTTCTGTCGACTTGTAAGAACGCTTTTTGCCCTCATTTACTTAGGACTGGAATGTATTTTCCGTGAATAAGAGATGCCGATTACGAATTCTGCGTGATATTATGCTTATTTCACTGGATTCTTTTTGTGAAGCCGAAGCTGAAAATGTTCGTAATTTGAATTAGATATGAGTTGGTAACGCAGATCTTTAGATAGGTAGACCCTGTGACCACGTCAACTTGTATGAAAACATAGCATGCCGCATTTATTTTTTTAGATACCCCGTTGGTCTAGTTGGTAGTGAACCTGCTTTCTGATCTTGGGGGCGTGGGTTCGATTCCCACCTAGGACAAACATTTATGTGATGAACATTTGTGTTTGTTCTATATCTGGTTGTTAATATCTATTTAAGTATGTATTTAAAACTATATATGTATGTATATCAGTCTCTGGCAGCCATATCACAAGCTTTGCTTAGTTTGGGGTCAGATGACCGTGTGTGCAAAAAATGTCCCGAATATTTATTTATTTATTTATACCCAAATGACGTCATGGTAGCAATGATGTAGTAATTTATGTCCATTCGCACGACCAACTGCTTTCGAAGAGTTTTTACAGTTTGTATTTGTACGGATGTAATTTACGTGCGAAGACGGGGCGGGTCGCTTGTTATATAATATAAACCTTCCGTGAAAATGTATCTAACTGATGGTGACGGCCGCATCAAAATCCGTTGCGTGGTTTAGGAGGAGTTAGCGGCCATACAGACATACAGACAGACGCGGAAAGCGACTTCAATTTATACTATGTAGAGAAGAGATAGAGAAGAGATAGAGAAAAGATAGAGATAGAGAAGAGATAGAGAAGAGATATGTATAGAAGAGATGACGTCATGATGGCAATGATGTAGTAATTTAATTCCATTCGCACGACCAACTTTTGAATATTTTTTAGTTTCATCATCATCAACCATTGTCCTTTGTCTTTTTGTTACCGTTTCATGGCTCAACAAACCATAATGCAATTTGAAAAGGAAGTTGAGAGTATGATATTACATAACATGCTCTTACGCGAAAATTTGGAAAGGGTGGAAATTGCGGGTTGAAATCACCTTTACATACTATGATATATAAGTTTATACTAAAAAAATAGTTTATACTTAAACAAGCTTTTAGCCTTAGCATATTTCATTTATTAAATAGTCATATAACATATTTTAGTTGTAGTCTCGTTGCGTTTAGTAGTTCCTATGACCACCTTCCAACTCCATCATCAGAAAAGCACCAAGCGTTTTGACTCCTCTTTCTTAATTAGAACAGCAAAACAATGGAACGCCTTGCCCCTGTCTGTGTTTCCGCAGCATTACAATCTTGGAGTGTTTAAGTCTAGGGTTAATAGGTTATTACTGAGCAAACGTGTTCCATCTTCGACCGCATCATCGCTTTCCATCAGGCGAGAGGTCGCGGTAAAACGTTAGCCTAGTCCGATGTAAAAAAAAATACTCCATGATACCATATTAACGCATTGTCGTCCAAGTTACATAGGTGTACCAAATTTCGACTTAATTCAACACCGGGAAGTTGGTCAAATAAGGCTCGCAAGATTTGTACTTAAGGCGCGGTCTGATCACGATTTCAAATTCGTTTTTCACCCGCTCACGCCATGATCTATTTGCTATCTAAAACGGCTTTGTTTAAAGTCGTAAATCGTATATCATCATATTTGATGATGATGATGACTTTGTGCTTGTGTTTATATTATTTTGAGGGTTTTTATTTAATTTATCAAACTATATAAATGAATTTCAACAATTAACTGGTCAAAGTTTTAAAAGACTAGTCTGGCTATACAATTCGTACATAAAAATATGTTGTTGTCGCTGAAAATTCAGAGTTCTTCAATTCAGAAGCTATTTTTATTGTGCAATTTGTAATATGTTTTTATAAGAGTCTAGACAATTTTAAAAAAATGTAATCGGTTAAGATTATTACCAAGGGGTTTTTTCTACTTGTAGTATTTTTTTTATCTGATCAGCTAATTTTGTCACGTCACACAAAGCGTTTAAAAACACTTCTTTTGGTAAGTTTTGCGATTGTACCGCGTCTTAACATACATAGATCATCATCATCATCATTTCAGCCATAGGACGTCCACTGCTGGACATAGGCCTCCATATAACTCCATAGGAACTAGATATTTTTCATATGAATTTGTTTCACTTTAAAAATCACTTAGTACAAATATTGATTTAGTTGACGTTGTATATAAAACATTATTTCTTAACAATGCTGTGTACAATGTTTAGGTTAGCAAATTTATAATGTTTCCTTCTATACCTAATTGTTTTTAAGTTTATAGTTTGCTGATTATTGTTGTACCTAACAATATAAAAATAAAATAAAACAAAAATATACATACATACAAATATGTTAAGTTAATAAACGCTTGTAAAAACAAAGGGCTTACATTATTCATTTAAAAGTACAAAATTATTATCACAGGCTTTATCATAGCTAACTATTATGTTTCTAGTATGTTATGTTTTCATACTCTACAATATTAAACGATAGCAAATGTTTTATAAATTCTCGTACAAAAACTTCCCCGAAACATAAGCTTATTTGTTTACTTGGGCATTCCTTTTTTGCTCAACTTTGAAAAATAGCATAAACAAGAGATGAATTCCCTGTTTCTCTCCATAACCAAGAGTTTTTGCGGCTGTTTACCAAATTGCTTGCGATCTTGGTTGGCTCAGATTAAAGGCCGCCTGTTCATAAGGAAAATGTAGAAGCTTCATATCGCTAAAGACATTCTTATCAACATCTTGTTATTACGAATATTTTCTATAGTAGCAGACGTAGTGGAAAATTCTTAGAGCTACGCTTATTTGGGACGGGATTTAGGCTTTCGCTTTTTGGGACAACGAATAAAGTTGTCAATGTGGAAATTGGCTAATAACTTTATGTTTACAGAGTTATACACAGAAACTAATGTTTTTTTTCGTTTAAATTAGAACGGCTGTCAAGGCATTTTTTTTAGTTAGGTTAAAATTGTAAAATTATAAATATTGGAATAAATGAATTGAATTGAATTTTTGTAAGAAATTTTGTAGCACCCATATAAATAAAACGTCAGTCATTCGAAATCAGTTAGCAACTGTGATGCGGAGTTCGACGCGTTGATCTAAATAAGAATGTTCAATCAAGGTTCACTCATATAGCCTGGTAACAGATTTTCCTTCTAATTTCCGTTCTATTTACTTCTATTTCTGTGGAGGTATACGATAGCAGTGGTGTGGTAACCTAAAATTAGGTAATTGTACTCATAATTGAACAACTTTTACCGAACCAAGAAACCAAGCCCGAAATTGTAACGAAAAAAATCTGCTGTTTTATTACTGTTCATACATTTTGTTGAGTGTTAATTATATAAATGAACTAGAAGCCGGGATATATAGCCTATGTCAACCGGGGATAGTGCAGCATCCCAACAGTGAAATAACTTTTCAAATGGTTCAGTAGTTTCGGAGCCTATTCAATGCAAACAAACAAACAAACAAATCTTTCCTCTTTATAATATTAGTATATTAATAATTCTATCATCAGCAAAAAGTAGCGTTTGCAGTTCTTTTTTTTAAAAGAAAGAATCTCTCCAAGAAGTTTCCTTTTGGCGCCAACTTGAAAAAACGTGACACCTCAATGCATTATTTTTCTAAACTTGTGTTTTTGAGTGTTCATCTGTAATAATGGTGGATTATTATTTATTGGGTGTTCGTAAACGTGTTCCAGTATATGGTAAAGTGATATAACGAGGTGAAAATTTGCTATCTTGATATTACTAAAACTCTTTAGACGCCTCTAACAAAGACTCCACCACTTTACTAGGACATGACTTTGACTGTGACCTACTTTTCTTGACTCTGACTGTGACTATGATTAATTATATACTTAATAAGACTTTCATGTTTTAAACTATCACGGTTGTTCACTAAAGTTGTATGATTATTTACGGGATATTGACCGTGGTAAGGTTGTGGAATGAGCTCCTGATATTTCGGCGCAGTTACATGCACCATGTTCACGGGAAGACTGAAGAATGCGGGTGGTTGGTCGAACAGTTAAAAAAATAGGTGCAGACATAAAGATCTACCCTCTTTCTTAGTCTTTGCTACGGTTATCACTGGAACTCGGGAGCTCATTCCACAACCTTACCACGGTAAATATCCCGTAAATAATCATATAAGTTTAAGACTCTCATGTTTCAATACTTGACACTGGCATATGCACAAGAACTGGGACGCCAAATCCTCGAATAAAAAAATTAAATTTGTTAAATTTCTTTTTTTGCAACTTAGCCAACACGACAACCAAATTAAACAAGCGAATGCGAACTTAAATGTTCTGTGCAAGCGATTTTCGAGAAGTGAAAAGCTAAAGATTCATATATTATGTTATAATTAAATACACGAAATGGCTCTTTGATATTGAAATCATTACAATAGGACTGATTGATGGATAACGAATTAGATGAGACAAAGGCCGATAAAATTCGGCCCCATTTCCGTTATTCTACAAAAAATATTTACTCTTGATTCATGTTCACGAATAGATGACCGAATTAAATGAAATCCAATTTCGCGATACAACCGAAAATCATTTATTTTCGGGCTGTATTTTAGTCGGTCACATTGAACAGAGAAATCGGAAGCGGACTGTTAGATGTTAGTTTTTTTTTTTTTTTGCGCCTTTATTAACTAAACAAAATACAAACTAAAACTACAAATACAGTTAGACTGCCCATAGACTGTTGAAGGTCTAAAGACAATCCAAATGCTCAAGCCCACTACCAGTTGGCAGCGTACCCAGCATGCTGTCGGCATTACCACGTTGAATGGCAATGCTTATGCGTTGAACCAGAAAAACGCCAGCTGATTTTGTTTGTATTTGTGATATAAGATTCCGCAGCTAAAATAGGAACTGTACCTACTGTCTGTATGGTTCTGTCTTTAATGTCACGCACAGTGCCTAGTGTGCTAATGTGATGTCCACTTCATGGGAAAATATTAATATATTAGAAAGTGTAACGTTCCATGATCGTTACCTACTTCCAATTTCATGGCAAATGGCACATACGCTAGAAGCCAAACTTAATGAATAAAAAAGGTCACTACTATGACATAAACATTGTTGACAGAATGAAGGTGAATGACGTAATGTCAGTCAGTTTCATTTCGCTATGCAAAAAATCGACAATGTTTATGTCATAGTAGTGACCTTTTTTATTCATTAAGTTTGGCTTCTAGCGTATGTACCATTTGCCATGAAATTGGAAGTAGGTAACGATCATGGAACGTTTCAAAAGTAAGAAAGAAGAAAGAAAAGAAAATTCATTTATTCGACCGTACCACAAATACTTATGATATATTTACTTACTACATAATAATAGGTGGACCGACGACATTGTGAGAGTCGCGGGCATCCAGTGGATGCAAAAGGCTGGCTGTCGTTCAGTGTGGAGGTTAAAGGGGGAGGCCTATGTTCAGCAGTGGACGTCTTCTGGCTGATGATGATGATGATGATGAATGTTATATATATATTATTTTTTATGCCATAGGTGGCAAACAAGCAGACGGGCTGCCTGATAGAAAGCAGTCACCGTCGCCTATGGATACTTGTAACACCAGAGGCATCACAAATACGTTGCCGACCGTAGAATTCTTGTTGTGTAATATCAAAACAACACTGTTCAATATTCCAAAAGTGATTCAATAGTTCACGTTTAGTTTTATACGAAGAAACCCCATAAATAATGCATCGTTGTCTCACTTTCGTTCGAGAACTCGATCGAGTTTCTTAAGGGCTCTTCTATACTGAAAGCAAGGCGAAGCAACGCGGTTAGTACGTAGTCCCTCGCTAAATATAATACTAACTGATGCAGCCGCTATTATAAATATTCGGGACATTTTTGCACACACGGTCATCTGACCTCAAACTAAGTAAAGCTATATGCTGCCAGAGACTGATACACACACATCATCATCATCAGCCAGAAGACGTCCACTGCTGAACATAGGCCTCCCCCTTTAACCTCCACACTGAACGACAGCCTGCCTTTTGCATCCACTGGATGCCCGCGACTCTCACAATGTCGTCGGTCCATCTAGTGGGAGGCCTCCCTATGCTGCGTCTTCCGGTTCGTGGTCTCCACTCCAGAACCTTTCTTCCCCATCGCTATTTCGCATCGCATTTCCCATATACACACATATATATTTTTAGATACATACTTAAATGGATATTTTTACCCAGATGAAGAACAAACACAAATGTTCATCACATAAATGTTTGTCCTAGGTGGGAATCGAACCCACGCCCCCAAGCTCAGAAGGTAGGTTCACTACCAACTGGACCAACGGGCTATTACCCGCGACTTTGTGCGTATAGACTTTTATATAAACATCAACTTCCATTGATCCCACTTATTCGGTTATTCTCTAAGATGGAATTGGTTAGCCGTTTATTGGCTGATGATGTGTGATGTGATTCAGTTATTCAGTCTTGAATTGAAACTGAAATGAAGAGATCCGTAGACGAACGTAAATCACCGACATAGCCCACCGGATTAGCAAGTTGAAGTGGCAGTGGGCAGGGCACATATCACGCAAAACTGATAGCCAATGGTGCTGAAAGGTTCTCAAATGGAGACCACGAACCAGTAAGCGCAGCGTAGGACGTCTATCCACAAGATGGACAGACGAACTAAAAGAGACCGCAGGAAAACGCTGGATGCAGGCCAACCGGCCCGCGAGATCGATGGGGGAGGCCTATGTCCAGCAGTAGACATTCTATGGCTGAAATGATGATGATGATAACAACATATTAACCAACGCACCAACTGCCACGCGAACGTACCGCGTATAGCCCTCGCCCCGCTCTTCTTGTGTGACAAAGCCTTAATTCTTCTTTGTTTGTCTTTTGTTTATCTTTGGAAGTGTCAAATGAATTGGAAAACTTTTGCGCAGTGACGAAAAGTCCTTCAGATTAGTGATAATGTTAATTAGTTCGCAAAGTCAAACATTTATCGAGCAAATTGTAATTTAGGTAATGCCTTGGAAATGAAATTTACTCCCTATTTGATGCTTACTTTATGAGTTGTGCTAGTGCCAAAAGTATCCAGGGTTATAAAAGCATGGGGTGTGGTGAGCCGAAAAGAGGTAATTATACTCATCATTATGAATAACTTTTACTATGGGAGTACCTTGAAATCGCGAAAATAAACCGGCCAAGTGCAAGTCAGGTTCACGCACTGAAGGTTCCGTACCACCAAAAAATACAAAAAGTAGTGCAAAATTACAACATCCCTCCAAGTACCGAGCGCGCCCTATAATTAACAGTAATTTGTCACCGACTCACACTTTGCTATTATTTATTATTTTTTGTTTTACTTTAGAGTGTGTACTATAATCATGCCAAGTTTGACGCTTGTACGTATTACCTTTTTTACTTTAGAGCTAATACAAAAATACGTGAAAAAATACATTTGTTGTATCGGGACCCCCTTTCATTTCACAACTTAGAATGTTTGTGTTTTTTGAAGTCGGTTTTCTCTCATGCAAATTTGACCATATTATTTACATTGTTTTAAAAACTACTGAGCCAAAATTACTGAAATCTTTGTGAGATCACTTCGAGATTTTTTTCTGCAGGATAAAAAAGAAATACGCAATTTGGTTCAGAAATGCCGGCTTGATCGTCCACAGAAATGAGAAGATTTTTCATTTAATTTTCTGTGGTGATCGATGTACATAGATAAAACAATAAAAAAATACGGGCCGAATTGTGAACCTTCCTTCTTTTTCGAAGTTGGTTAAAAAAGCTCGTAATTAAATAAATAATAATAAATAAATATTCGGGAATTTTTTTCACACACGGTCATCTGACCCCAAACTAAGCAAAGCTTGTGATATGGCTGCCAGAGACTGATATACATACATATATAGTTTTAAATATATACTTAAATAGATATTAACACCCAGATATAGAACAAACACAAATGTTCATCACACAAATGTTTGTCCTAAGTGGGAAACGAACCCACGCCCCTAAGCTCAGAAGGCAGGTTCACTACCAACTGGACCAACGGGCTATCTAAAAAAAAAAAAAAACAATCCAAAATTCAATTCAAAATATTCAATTCGAAATTCAAATATTTCGTGTATTTTTTTATCAGCCCACGTATTATATAAACGAGGCGTGTCTAAAAACGAAATAAAACACGGTTTTCAGACCCACAATGACGTCTTTGTTCCCAAGTTTACTTACTGGACCGTTACCGTTTCGACAACAAAGGATAGCGCACTTTTAACATAATTCCTTTTTTCGCGCAACAAAACTTGAGTTGAGATACTTTTTGGAAGCAAAAACAGGCAGCAGGCAGGATAAAGTCAACATCGTATATCAAGGGTTCTGTATGTAACAAAAAACAAAATTTTTACAAGTATCTAAGTTTTTTTTTTTTTATTATTATTGACGACATTTTTTTATTTATGTTACACGGGAATTACTCACGTAAGATTAAGCCGGTTACTCCGACTATAGTTTCAACCGCATTAGACGGCCTTTTTCAAGGTGAATGCGCGCGCGCGGCTGCGTCTCGCTTGAGTGCAAAGCGAGACGCAGCTTCCGTCTAATGCGGTTGAAACTATAGTCGGAGTAACCGGCTTAATCTTACGTGAGTAATTCCCGTGTAACATAAACAAAATGTGTGAAAACCACGTCAGTTTCAATAATAAGACATTTTTTTAGCTGTTTCTATGCGACAAAAAGTAATACATAGTTATCGAGGTAACAAAGTATTATAATATTTATGACTAGCAACGCACTCGGGCTTCGCACGGGTGTAAGTTTTATTTTTTTGCACCTTGGGTTACATTATTGGAGTTTTAAAAGGACTAAAAAATATAAAGTATGTCACCCGAGGATCCCAACAGTGAAAGAATTTTTCAAATCGGTTCAGTAGTTTCGGAGCCTATTCAATGCAAACAAACAAACAATCGAATCTTTCCTCTTTATAATATTATATATTTATACATATATATTTTTTGGTTTCTTTTTTATTGTTTTATTACTCGTCGTAGTCTGTAAATATCCTGTTAGAAAAAAGTTATATATACATATAACTTAATATAAGCTATCATATATTTACATCAAAGTGAAAAATCAATGTGACTTATAAGCCGGAAAAATAACACGGAAATGTTAGAAAAGATACTGTCTAATAAACTATTATAATATAAAAGTCACTGATAGTGGTTCACGGTAAAAATAATACTATTCTGCAGGAGGCACCTTTTACACGAGCACTTCGCACTCTCAACGTCATGGCCGTTGAAATAGACCTATTTAGTTGTGCTCTGAGTGAATTTACAAAGATACCTTTAAAGGTTTTATGTTATTAAATAATTTAGTGTTGTTGTCACAATGTTGTTGATTAAATGTAAATTTGCTACACTATCGCATTAGGTTATAACCTGTAATGATAGTTCTAAGTTGGAAATAAAATATTTTTTGACTGGTATCCCATTTTACATATCAACACGGAACTCTAAACCTCAAACTTCACACTTACTGGGAAATATGTTACGAAAAACTTCTTTCCGCTTTTATATAAAATCTTGTGAGTAGTTATTTTTGGCCCATAGAAAATTCACATTGTCATAATAATGTCGCTTACGCAAACGTACGTGTTTACGGATGGCTAAAGTCCGTTATCTACTAAAGCGGTGAGGCAAGATGCGCTGCCTAAATATTATATAGGTGTTTCCTGATAGTTGCAATATACTTCAAATCACGGATTCTTCTAGGACTTCTTCCAATGTAAACCGCATTATACGGTATAGATACGGTATTATATTTTGGGGTAACTCAACCGACAAAGAGATTATTTTTAAAAGGCAAAAACGCTGTATCAGATCGATGTTTAGATTAGAAAGTACTATTAGTTGCACGCCTTACTTTACTAAACATAAAATTCTTACGCTTCCGTCTCTATATATATTGGAAACTGCCTTATTCGTAAAAACTAATCCAGAATTATTCCCGGCAATATCTGGCTTAGCGGTAAGAAATCGTAGAGACCAAAACAGATGTCGTAATCGCCCATCTAAAACCACCTTAATGAACCACAGTATAATGTGTATGGGACTGACCATATACAATACTATACCAATTTCAATAAGGGATCTAAAATATAGTCAATTTAAAACAAAACTAAAAAAACTTTTAGTCGAGAAATGTTATTACAAAGTTAGTGATTTTATAAATGATAAATTTTAGTAATGACTGCAGTAGGTCAATTTGTTTATCATACAATTATAGTAATGTCTATCTGTTGACTATTTAAATTAATAACATCATACTTGAACTTTTGAAATTATTTCGACAGTTATTTTAATTAATACTTTTTTATATAAATAATTCTTACGGTATTTTTATACCATCTCTCTAGATTTGTACGCCTACAAACTAGGCAAAACATGATACAAAGTGACTAATATCTTAACCCACCTATTGTGCATGCGTTTTTAAATGTGTGTATGATTTACTCGTGTTTTGTGCAAATAAATAATCTTTATCTTTATCTTTATTATCGCTTAACGCCCTATTATCCGAGTCGCATAGACAACAAAACGCTCCCTCAGTCCCCGTCAAGTTATAGCGACGATGTATTTTGCCACCCAAGAGGGGACACCCGCGGGGGGAGTGCAACGACAAAAACGAACATAGGTCTGACCTCGATGATGCCTGGCACGGTGCTGAACGCGGCGCGCGCAAATTCTCGCGACCTTTTTACGCTTTTAATTTCACAAAAAAACGAAACTATTCACTATCAAAAATCTATCAATTTTTTATTTTTATTGGATTACCTTTCAGTACATGCAATTTCCAAGTTGTTACGAGCTTTCATTAGAGCATAAAACGAAAAAATATACTAAATCGACTTTGTTTCAGATTTTTTTGATCGAGAAAAGTTTATTCTATCGTGTTTTGAACCAAATCATAAACTCAAACACAGATGTATCTGTGATATGTATGTTTTTCCAGCTCAAATATTGTAATTTAACTGAATAAAATTGATTCAAAACAGTCAAATTTGGTATAAGAAGCCGTTAACAACGTAAAGTGAAAGTCAAACGTAAGTCAATTTTTTTATGTTAACTATGGCCGAAACCACCCTGGCTTGCAACTTTCCACCGATATCTAGACCGGTCAACGGCCGTAGAGAACTCAAAGATACCCCAATCTCTGCAGGTGACCTGTCCACTTGTCCAGTGGAGTCTATAAGCTTTAGTCTCTATCATAATGTTTGGGTCACCGATCAGTTCCTAGGTACCTAACCATGCCTAATCTCAATTATTAATTACTAGCGGTCCGCCCCAGCTTCGCACGGGTATAGATTATAGCCTATGTCACCCGGAGATAGTGTAGCTTCCCAACAGTGAAAGAATTTTTCAAATCGGTTCAGTAGTTTCGGAGCCTATTCAATGCAAACAAACAAACAATCAAATCTTTCCTCTTTATAATATTAGTATAGATTAGTGGTCCGCCCCAGCTTCACACGGGTATAGATTATAGCCTATGTCACCCGGAGATAGTGTAGCTTCCCAACAGTGAAAGAATTTTTCAAATCGGTTCAGTAGTTTCGGAGCCTATTCAATGCAAACAAACAAACAATCAAATCTTTCTTCTTTATAATATTAGTATCTATACTAATATTATAAAGAGGAAAGATTTGTTTGCATTGAATAGGCTCCGAAACTACTGAACCGATTTGAAAAATTCTTTCACTGTTGGGAAGCTACACGATCCCCGGGTGACATAGGCTATAATCTATACCCGTGCGAAGCTGGGGCGGACCGCTAGTAGATAATAAAGCCGTTCATTCCATATTTCTTCTGTACATTTCAAATTTTGTTATTAGTTTTTTATTAAGTTTGCTTAAATTATGTTAGTAGTATTATTATCTGTGATTGATATATGGACCCCTGTAAGGGTAAAAGCCTCCTCCATCTTCTTCCATAACTCTGTCTTTACCAAAATGTATCCAATCGTTTCCTACTTCTTGAATCAAATCATCAGCCCACCGTCTCATTGGTCTTCCAACATTTCTTTTCCCTGATGGGCCTTCCCATCGTGTGGTTTCAATGGTCCATCTCCCAAGTATTTGGCAGCTCGTCAGCGCAAATTGTTCCGGGTTCCCTGGTGCAGAACGGAGTATGGTAGGCTGGCGCCGGTGCCGAGAGCACTGAGCACGCTCAATGATCTGCTGGCCCAGAACTCGGACCTAGATTTGTTTAATTGTACGGAGGCAGAGGTTCGCAGGGTGACAATGGATTGTTATAATAATATTAAGGTACAGCTACAGAAACCTCTGAAATGAGGCCTATTAATACTATATCAATAAATAATTAATAAATAATTATATATAATAATTATCATTAATTTATTAATAAATAAATTCCATTTCCTCTTCCATTTAAGTGTGAGTGCATGGATAAGAGCGTCTGTAACTTTAGTTTTTGTCTGATCTCAATTAGCGTGATATAATTACCCAATCCGAAACGTGGATATTCCCCAAAGAACCAGAGTCACCGACATAGTTGTTAAAATTTGGAAGTTGAAGTGGCAATGGGCAGGCCACATCGCTCGAAGAACCGATAACCGATGGGGAAGAAATGTTCTGGAGTGGAGACCACGAACCGGAAGACGCAGCGTAGGGAGGCCTCCCACTATATGGACCGACGACATTGTGAGAGTCGCGGGCATCCAGTGGATGCAAAAGGCAGGCTGTCGTTCAGTGTGGAGGTTAAAGGGGGAGGCCTATGTTCAGCAGTGGACGTCTTCTGGTTGATGATGATGATGATGAATTACGCAATGCCATAACATTTCGGTAACGCCATAAAAGTATTTGGGCAAGTATTAGTTAACATTTCGCTGCTCCTGTCTTCACCCCGCTCAGGTGGATGTCAGCCCTAGTCAAGAGTAAGTTGCTCCCATTCTTCCAAGCCTACTTTTTAAGCCGTAAAATATTGTTCTCTAAGGTGAAGTGGCATTTCGTGTCATGTCTCTAGGGGATTACTTACGAGTGATGATCCAGTTTTGCAGGAAGCCAGATATAAAGTGCACGGTTTTCTACTATTTACTTAGTATTTTACCCAAATATGCACTAATGTAAAAATCTGGGGGGAAGCTAGTAAATGTGCGTTCTTAGGATTCAGTTGTAAACTAAGGAGCCCTTTTAGTTTCGCCGTGTCCGCCTAAACTGGTGATGGCAATAATATCTTAAGTGATGGTTCTTTTTTTTATAATTGTACTGGGTTACGCGGCACGGGTGTACTGAGCCGAAAGGGGTCCGTTATATTCATCATTATGAACAATTTTATCAATGGCCCCCTATTGTAATCGCGAAAAAAACGGTCTTTGACAATCGACAAAATGTATGGAACAGCTGATCTTTTTACTCGATTTAACAATTGACCCCATAGTAAAAGTTGTTAATTATGATGAACTAGCGACCCACCCCGGCTTCGCAAGGGTGTAACTTACGTGCGAAGCCGGGGCGAGTCGCTAGTTACATAATTATATAAACCTTCCGTAATTTTTTTCTAATTGATGGTGAAAACCGCATCAAAATTCGTTGCGTGGTTTAGGTAGAGTTATCGGTCATACAGACAGACAGATAGACGCGGAAAGCGACTTTAATTTATACTATGTAGAGATAGAGATAGAGAAGAGATATAACGGACCCCTTTCGAATTAGTATACCCTTACTGTGTAACCCATTATAGCTTGTTAACTTAGCTTACGAACCTTACCACAAAAGTCTAATGAAACGCACTTCTATAAATCTTATGTATACAAAACAAAGTAACCTCAAAAATTACAAATTTCCATTTGCCTCGGTACATCCATTTAAACAATGTGCGTAACTCACTTTAGCTAAGTCAGACTGAGGCAAATTACTTTTGAAAACTTTAGTCATTACGTGAAATTACCGAAATGCATCCTTCCCCAGCTCCGACCAAGCGACCGGCGACATTAACTCGAAATTAACTAAATTAACGACACAAATGGTTATTTAAACCCAAAGTTAAATAAGTGGGACGCACTGATTAAATAACGATAAATTGCCGGGCTTGGTCCAAATTGCGTTTATTTTCTAAAGGGTGGACGGAGTTAAAATACCCTTTCAAAGCAGTATGGGACTATTGACAAAATCGCAAACTTTTATTTAACTTCAATTGTTATTTAGATAAAATCTTGAAATGGGAATTAGAACCAGTTCCTCCCAACCGATTTTGCAAATGCGACATTTCTAAATGTGTGTACATTGAATAAAAAAAAATCGAATAGAAAACCCCTTCCTTTTTAAGATTCCGTGTCCAAAGGGTAAAAACAGGACCCTATTACTAAGCCTAGATTGTCTGTCTGTTCATTTGGCTGTCTGTCTGTCTGTTTGTCCGTCCTAACTTTAAAAAGGCTGTGTCGTTCGAATAGATGATGAAATTTTCACATAATATGTAATGTTATGGCGAATTAACTTAAATATAAAATTATATGATTATTTACGGGATATTTACCGTTGTAAGGTTGTGGAATGAGCTCCCGATATTTCGGCGCAGTTACATGCACCATGTTCACGGGAAGACTGAAGAATGCGGGTGGTTGGTCGAACAGTTAAAAAGTTAGGTGCAGACATAACGATCTACCCTCTTTATTAGTCTCGTCATATAACTTTAGTGAACAATCGTGATAATTTAAAACAGTGTTTAAATAAAATATTATAATTAAAAAAACAAAAAGTAAAAACAAAAAGGGGGTCGCTATACAACAAACGTATTTTTAAACCTGTTTTCCCCATCATAAAGGCGATTTTTAAAAGCATATGGCCAGTTAAGGACTGGCCATATGCCTTTAAAAATCGCTATTAAAAATCTATGTGCTGTAACAAGAAGTGCACGTGACAGACTGACATTACTGAACCACGGTATGTGAGGAGTCACAACACTATCGTTTTATACCGTCTGTTTTTTTTTTTGTTAAAATTTTCATGACCGTGGATTCAATGTCCTTTAGTCGTAATATTAAACAGTTGACATAATTATTAATAGCGTCAAGCAAGTCATAGTCACAGTCAGAGTCAAGCTAAGTAAGTCATGGTCAAGTCAAACTCATGCCCCTGTAAATTGGTGGAACCTTTACAAGAGGCTCCTATAGAGTTTTTGGAAACAACACGAAAAGACATGTTTCACCTCGTTATATCACTTACCTACACTCGAGCACGTTTACGAGCACTTAATAAATAATAATTCACCATTTAGTACACATTAACACTCGAAAATACACAAATTTAGGAAAATAATCCAACGAGCCGACATGTTTTTTTCCACGTTGGCGCCAAAACTCCATACTGTCTGGATCTGCCGAAGTATTGCCAGGAGCGGAAGGTCGGCTTTGTATATTGTAAATAGGTGGTCACTGGTCACAACAGCGATCGTGTTTGTGACATTTCTCGAGCTTGTTTGTAATATAATCTTTATAGAAGGACCAAGTCGACTACATTCTTTCAAAAGCTATTAAACTGATTCTTCACCAACATATCAGGTCATTATGTGTCCATTATAATAATAATCATTGAGCCAAATTAAACTTTAATATCAATAACTTGATAACTTTTTTGTCTCTGCTAATATTGAATGTATAGGTTTCAATATGCAAAGAAGGTTGGTTACGTTTTCCATCGTCGAAAAAGCAAAAGCACAGAAGCTATGTTAAAATAACAGACAGAATAAAATTTACGTTTCCAGATGACTATAAAGCTGGTACCTAAAAGAGACCGCAGAGAAACGCTGGATGCAGGTCGCTTCCAACCGGCCCTTTTGGGAATCAATTGCGGAGGCCTATGTCCAACAGTGGACGTCCTATGGCTGAAATTATGATGATGATGATAATGATGATAAAGCTGGTGTCGTGTGATATTAATTTAGGAATGTCTATCTATTCCGAAATCCAGTTGCCAAGCCACGTTTTCTGTATTGCAATAAAATATGAAAATTTACTCCTAAATATTAATGGAAATTTTTACGTTTGTTCATTTTAATAAATTGCTTATGTATGCGACTTTGGCCCACGTTTGCTTTAACGGGCGGTTATCCGAGTCGCGTAGGCAACAAAACGCTCCCTCAGCCCCCGCCAAGTTATAGCGACGCCATGCTAGAGTCAGGACGCCCGCGGGGGAAGTGCAACGACAAAAACGAGCCTAGGTCCGACCTCGATGACGCCTGGCGCGGCACTGAACGCGGCGCGCTAAAATTGTCGCGTCCTTTTTACGCTTTTAATTTCACTAAAAAATGACACTATTCACTATCAAAAATCTATCCAAATAAAAGAATGTTGGATAAAATTGCCTTTCAGTACATGCAATATCCAGGTTGTTACGAGCTTTCATTAGAGCAAAATATGAAAAAAATATACTAAGTCGACTTTGTTTCAGTTTTTTTTTTTAATCGAAGAAAGTATATTCCATCGTATTTTGAACCAAATCATAAACTCAAACACAGATGTATCTGTGACATGTATTTTTTTCCAGCTCAAATATTGTAATTTAACTGAAAAAAATTGATTTTAAACCGTCAAATTTGGTAATTTTTTTTATCAAGAAAGTATATTCCATCGTGTTTTGAACCAAATCGTAAACTCAAACACAGATGTATCTGTGACATGTATTTTTTTCCAGCTCAAATATTGTAATTTAACTGATTTTTTTTTATTTTAAACCGTCAAAGAAGACAATTTTTTCTAGGCCCACCGAATTTACCGTATATTGATGGGCATAACACTATAAAATTCGTCGTATTTTTTTTTTGTACCATTCGGACGAAAGATAAGGTAAAAATGAAACCGGAATAATAATATAAAGAATAATATGTGTTGTTTTGATTTTTGCCACAATTCATTCATTTCCCTTATAAAGTCACTTGACCGGAACGTTTTTAATACGAAAAAGGATGCATGCTTAGGATTTTGTATACAAAAAAAATAGACCATATTTTACAACAGTGGCCATAGTAATCGGCTATTGTCAATATTCCGGTTTGATCGGATATAGCTAATATTACCACTAAATCTAGAGATTATGAGGAACAAATCGACATGAGTTTCATTACTATACGGTATTTGTTTGAGGTGGGCCTATTTTTCAAACAAAAGAAATTGTCTCATTTGGTATAAGAGGCTATGTCCTCTGTTCAAAAATGTCATCATTATTGCAGGCCTCTGCATTAACGTACCATTCTTTCATAATCATGTGCAGAGTGATTTTATGCAGACATAAAAGTATAACCATGAGTCGCTAAGTCTCAGTTCGAACAACTAGTAATATAGGTAAGTATTCATAAGTACGATGTTTTTTTTTTATGCGAATGAAACTTACGTGTGGTATTAAAGATTATTGTACCTTTTTTAACGGACCCGGGTATGTCCTAAAACTGCGACCAAAACCACCGAAGGATGGGCAGCAGCGTCCTTATTAGTACACGGTGAACGTAATGCGATCCTCAAGCCACCTGCCAAGCGTGGGGATTATGGCAACACCCTTCTTAAAGAGGGAGGCCTTTGTCCGGCAGTGGATTTTTAATGGCTGCTGATGTGTATGTGTGTACCTTTTTTAATGTGTTGTTTTGTAAAAAGTCTATAGTAAAATCGGGGGTGCGACTTGCGTTGACACCGTCACATCTTTCCATCGCAGAGTAGGTGCGGCGTCTGAATCCGCAGAAAACCTCAAAGGCACAAATATAGTACCAAGTATTACCATTACCAGCCGTGGTAGCCCATTTGGGAGACCGCTAGACTTGAAAGCATGAGGTTGCGGGTTCAAACCCCGGGCCCTTACCAATGAGCTCTTTGGAGCTTATGTACGGATTTTCATACCACTGGCTTTTCGGGGAAGGAAACATCGTGAGGAAACCTGCATACGTACGGAGAAGAAATTCAATGGCGTATGTGAATACACCAATCTGCACTGGGCCAGCGTGGTGGATACGGCCCAATCACCTTTTCGGGGTAGGCTAAAAGTCCAGCAGTTGACTGTTAAAAGGCTGATTATGGTGATGATTACCATTACCAAGGACAGTGGGTACATTTTTGAGCCTTTTGGGGTCAAAACCATGGGCATGTGGGAAGCGAGAGCCAAAACCTTTTTTTAAGATTTCTCATCACGCTTGGTCCTTGCAACTCGTGACCAAAATGCCGGGCCTCTACTTTGCTCATAGGGTGAGCCCATACAAAGTGTTAATGGGGCCGGCATTTTGAGAACAATTTTCACTGGTAGCAATATAATTTTTTAACAGGGCAAGTGCCTAAACAAAATACAAGCTAAAACTAAAACTACAAACACAATTAGACTGCCCATAGACCGTTGAAGGTCTAAAGACAATCTAAATGATCAAGCCCACTACCAGTTGGCAGCGTACCCAGCTTGCTGGCGGCATTACCAGGTTGAATGGCAATGCTTATGCGTTGAACCAGAAACACGCCAGCATTTTAGCACGCGTCGCATTAACCAGGCGCTCTGCAAGATTTTTGAAAATGAGGTGAGCTCCTGGTCCCCAATGGCCCAATGTCTCGACCACAAACGCCTCAAATATGTAACCAATATAATAATAAAATAATTTAGTATTTTTGTTGAGTTTAAATTTGTTTATTTCTGTACGTTATTTGAATACTTAAACATGTGTTTATTATTTTGTGTGACCGTCTAATCTATATATACGTACCAAAATAATAAAGACCACGACTGGCGATAAACGAAAGATAAATAAGGTTTACGTATGTACCGCCCTCCAAGCAATGTCACAATATGTCGTTTCAGTATTTGGAATCCAGTATCATGTACAGTGAAAGAAAACATCGAATATAAAAATAAACGGCCTCAGCAATCTAGAAAGTAAATTGAGTCCATATCTCGACTGGGCATCGGAGTGTTGCAGACAGCTCAACATTCGCTCGATTTGAATCTTGATCCCTCTCCGAGTTCGGGAATGTTTTCATAATAGAATAGTCATATATTATGAATTTTATATAACCATTTTAAAACGCTTTTATTAGCATGATGTTTAGATGTTTCGGACATAGAAAATGTATTATCGTAAATGATGACGTTTCCCATGCTCCTTTCCGTCGTAGCAACACTTGAAAATGATGAATCTATACTTCTATACTAATATTATAAAGAGGAAAGATTTGATTGTTTGTTTGTTTGCATTGAATAGGCTCTGAAACTACTGAACCGTTTTGAAAAATTATTTCACTGACGGGAAGCTACACTATCCCCGGGTAACATAGGCTATAATCTATACCCGTGCGAAGCTGGGGCGGACCGCTAGTCTATACTAATATTATAAAGAGGAAAGATTTGATTGTTTGTTTGTTTGTTTGTTTGCATTGAATAGGCTCCGAAATTACTGAACCGATTTGAAAAATTCTTTCACTGACGGGGAGCTACACTATCCCCGGGTGACATAGGCTATAATCTATACCCGTGCGAAGCTGGGGCGGACCGCTAGTCTATACTAATATTATAAAGAGGAAAGATTTGATTGTTTGTTTGTTTGTTTGCATTGAATAGGCTCCGAAACTACTGAACCGATTTGAAAAATTCTTTCACTGACGGGAAGCTACACTATCCCCGGATAGTGATAGATAGATTATAGCCTATGTCACCATAGGCTATAATCCATACCCGTGCGAAACTAGGGCGGACCGCTAGTTTAAAATAAAGTAGGAAAGTCAAATCAAACACTCGAGAATTCGATAACCATAATAAAAACCTTACATATTAACCAACATCCACTGGGCCAGCATGATATATTAGAGCCCATCATCTCTCTTTGAGAGAAAGACTGTATCTCACCATTGAGAACATTATAGGCCGATAATCATGATGATTCAATTCTAGTAAACATACGAAAATTGGTTAGATTGATCAAATATAGCAGAAAATGTAATTTCCCGACCTCTTAGTTTTCCGATTAGTAAAGTTCCGCTTACATTCCGTTCCGTCCAATGACAATGGACAACTTGGGGGGTCGCTCGAGTTGCTCGCACCCCCCCCCCCCCTCCGGACTACAAGACAAGGATCCGCGTTGAGGGGCTTGAGACGCCTCCCGGTCACCTTGTACCGGGTCGTGTTCTCACCCCCTCCAACTTCCCTGGGGCCAGTGTGCCCCAGAGCCCAGCCCTGGCAAAGAGTTTTGTCTCGACGCCGGTTTTCCTACCTTCTCTCACATCGAGAAGGAAGATGACCCACGATGATGATGGACAACTTAGTAATGGCAATTGTATTCGAGGCAATACAGGCAGGTACCCGTTTCCACTTTGTAACGATCCGATTGAGAAGCACCCTAGATAAAGAACAAACTCATATTAACATCACAGTCATCGTTTTTTACGGGAAAGTGTGTTTATAAACAAGTGTGTTAAAATTTGCAAGTTGAAGTGGCAATGGGCAGGCCACATCACTCGAAGAACCGATAACCGATGGGCAAGAAAGGTTATTGAGTGGAGACCACGAACCGGAAGACGCAGCGTTCAAATTCAAATTCAAATTCAAAATATTTATTTGTCAGAACATGGTAGGTACACATACATATAAAGTAGCATACATGGTCGTAATAATGGAGACGTATCTCATGTCCTTGCCTGTTACAGCGTACAAATGTTAGTTTTTTATATATATTATTATTAGTTTTGTTATAGTTAAAAAAATAACGAAATTATGTCTAAGTTAGAATATTGTTAGAATTATATTTAGGTTTGGTTGTATTTTATACCTTAATTAGATGTTTATTACTACCTATATAAGCTATTATTATCATTTTATCTTTTCCTAGTACCTAGTCTCGATTTTATGTCAATTATTTAGTCTACATTACATATCAAAACATTTTTATCATTAAGGAATTCTGAAATTTCATAGTAGCTTTTTTGTGCTAATAAAATTTTAAGCTTATTTTTAAACATTCCAATATTTAATTCTCTGATTATTTTAGGAATTTTAGTATATATTAAAGGAGCCATACAGAATACACTTTTTTGCATGAGTGCAGTTTTGGCCGTACGTGGGCAGAGTTTCATCTCGGCCTGTGTGCGAGTTCGAATACCAGCATCAGTCCAACTACCAAAGAGATGTTGATTTGATTTTACAAAAGTTGCTATTTCTAATATGTATAGAGATGGTAATGTCAGAATCCTGTGTTTTAAAAAGTATGGTTTACAGCTATCAGTCTTATGAAGATGAAACATTGCCCTGACGCACCTCTTTTGGGCTTTGAAAGCAATTCTTTTGTCAGTAGAGTTCCCCCAGAATATAATGCCGTATCGTAGAATAGATACTGCCATGCCATAATATGCAGTTATTAGAGCTTCTTGATTAATAACTAATGATAATTTAAACAATGCGTATGCCGTCGAGCCCATTCGTTTAGTTAATGTATCTATGTGTGCTTTCCAATTAAGTTTACTATCGATTGTCAATCCAAGAAATTTAGTTGAGTCCACTTCCTGTATGACTCTACCATTATATTGCAAAACTATATTATCACGTACTGTACGCTGCCGAAAGTGGATGATGTTCGTTTTGTCTAAATTTATTTTTAGGTTATTGTCATCTAGCCATTGAATGATTGATTTTAAACTATTATTTATTTCTGATTCGTAAGTGTTTTTATTTTTACAATTAATAGTAACTGTGCTGTCATCTGCGAAGAGAGTCGTAGGATGGTCTAGTGCTTTAGGTAAGTCATTGATATATCCTATAAATAGAAGAGGGCCCACTACACTGCCCTGCGGGACTCCGAAGTTAGGAGTACGTGCTTTAGACCGATGAATTATTTCTTGTTTTTTATGAATATTTATTTCTGTAATCTCAGTATAATGTTTTCTATTACTCAAGTATGATTTTATAAGGTCTAGAGTATTTCCTCTAATGCCATATGTTTCTAGTTTTTGTAAAAGTATATCGTGGTGAACATAATCAAAAGCTTGGGTCATATCACAGAATATTGCGCAAACTGGAATAGTTGCATCTATGTTGGTCATAACATTATCTAAAAAATCATATATTGCCATATTTATTGTTTTATTTTCCCTAAATCCTTTTTGTTCGTTACAAAGTATACTTTTCTTTTCCATGTAGTTGTAGAGCTGCGCGTAAATATATTTTTCAAGTATCTTTGAAAATATAGGGATAAGTGAGATTGGTCTATAGTTATCTATGCATTCCCTATTTTTCTTTTTGAATATAGGTTTAATAATGGAGACTTTAAGTGCGTCAGGATATGTACCAGCACTAATACATAAATTCATAATGTAGCTTAAGTGTCCACATATGTATATAGCAACTTTTTTAATAATATTTGTAGAGATTCCATCGTACCCTACACTATTTGTATTTTTTAACGTAGTGATTATCTTAAATATGTCTAATGCAGTGCTCGGAAGAAAAAACATTGAATTGGACCTACTTGTAATTAATGAGTTTGTTTTCTGACTATTATTTTTAATAGGTTTAATTTTATCAATGAAATGGTTGTTGAATGCATTGCATATTTTATATGGGTCAGTGATTATATTGTTATTTACTTTTATTCGCAACACAGACTCATTTTGTATCTTTTGTTTTGAACTATTTATTATATTCCACGTGCATTTAAACTTATTTGTTGCCATTTTTATAGCGTAGTCGTTTTGAGCTCTTTGGGTGAGCTTAGTGATTTTTTTAAACAGCTTTGAATAGTTTACTAATTTATTCTTATTTCTACAATTTCGGTGTCGTCTGTATTGCCATAAGAGTTTCCGTTTATTTTTACTACATAGTTTGATGCCACGTGATATCCATTTTGGCTTTTTAACTGATTTAACAATTTTTTGTGTGAAAGGAAAACACAAATCATAAAATAATTTAAACGTTTCAATAAAGTAATTATACGCATCATTAGGGTCGTCAATACTATATAGATCTGAGAAGGAAAGATTTTTAATGTGCGATATAAACTTAGATATATTTTCTTGGCTATAGTCACGCCGTTTTATGTACCAACTATCAATGATGCATTTTTTGTCGACAGGACACATCAGTAGTTGAGCTGTGTGGTCGGATAGCGCGAATTCAACCACTTCAGCTTTACAATTATTTTTAAAATCATGAGCGATATTGTCTATGCATGTTTGACTACTTAATCGGGTTGGTTGTTTAAATGTTAATTTGAGATTAAAACTTGCTAGCAGTTGCTCTAGCTTTCGGGAATTTATATCAGGTTTTAAAATATTAATGTTATAATCGCCAGCAACAACCATATGTTTGTATTGCTTTTTATACAAGATCTGAAGAAGATTATCTAGCTCTGTAAAGAATACTTTTAAATGCTTTGATTTTTGTTTTGGTACTCGATAGATACATACAACCAAAATCTTATAGGGAATTAATTCTACGGCACAGCATTCAAATACTCCCGAAATTGATAGAGCCTTAATTTCCGGGAGGTCTCTATACTGAATTCCACTTCTAATTAAGATACAAGCTCCGCCTCTTGAAATATCTGATCTACAAAAACTGGACGCTAGTTGGTAGTTAGCTAACACTAAATTGCTTTCAGAGCCCAACCTAATGTTGTGCTCCGTTACACAAATAACATCAGCGTCAAAATTATTTTCAGAGCGCAGTTCATCTAAGCAAATAGTTAGCTCATCAGCTTTTCGTAATAATCCTGCGATGTTCTGATGCATGATACATATATATTTATTAACGAAAAAACTCTACATTTGGTTGCTCGTTATTTTTATCGTTATCTGAATCATAGCTTGGATTTATATTATTATTATTAGCTTCCCTAATTGCATATGCGACATTGTTTAATATGGTACGCAGACCATAATTTTTTAACATACCTGAACGAAGATGGAATATATTATTGTCGTATGATAGACATGAATTAGAGTCTAAAACATAAGCATACTTATGTGTCAGATTATCTAAATATAGTGATTTATTAAAAATATCAATTTTATAGTTATATGAACTCAGATAATTCAGCGTAGGTAGGCCTCCCACTAGATGGACCGACGACATTGTGAGAGTCGCTGGCATCCAGTGGATGCAAAAGGCAGGCTGTCGTTCAGTGTGGAGGTTAAAGGGGGAGGCCTATGTTCAGCAGTGGACGTCTTCTGGCTGATGATGATGATGATGATGTGTTTATAAACTAAACAAAATACAAGCTAACTAACATTAAATATCTAAACGACTTATACGTGTGCATATTATACAAAAATAGTTGGATAGCATAGACCGTTGAAGGTCTAAAGATAATCCAAATGCTCAAGCCGTTGGCAGCGTACCCAGCATGTTTTAAATGTTCATTGGGACTTATCGCGCATTATTTTATTTAGGTAACCACGATGTTATTTGCTTCTAAATATAAAAAAAAAGTGCATTGATGGTGGCGGCATTATCACGCTGAATGGCAATCTAATAGTGCTAACAGACGCTCGAACGCGGCTGACCTCAACTAGTCCAGTCATTACGTCGGAAAAATCGGCTTAAAAATGAAAATGAACCGAGAAAGCCAAATTTTGGATATTAGGGTCAAATTCAGTTTTTTCATCATAACTCGGTTCTCCGTTGAGATACGAATTTTTTTATGCGACACTTTTTTGTTTCTTTTCTTGCGATCTACAATTAAAGTCTTATACATTTTATACGTATCGTTGATCGTTATCGAGATATTGATCGAAAAATCCATATATTTGGGGAGTAAATTTAGTTTTTTGCCATTTTCTTTTTTTTCGTGAAAGATATCGAAAAAATGATTCAGATCAAACTTGTAAAGCATGTTCAAAACTACAAGTTAGTTTTTTTATTTAAAAAAAAAAAAAAAATTAAAAAAGTATAGGACCTTAATTGTAGATCGCAAAAAAGCAACGAAAAAGTATCGCATAAAAATTTTCGTATCTCATTCTCAACGGAGAACCGAGTTATGATGAAAAAACTGAATTTAACCCTTTTTTCAAGATGGCGGAAATTGCCCAAGGTTATTTTGGTCGACAATTTGAACTTAAGCTTTTCTAGCCACCCCTCACGTAATATCCAAAATTTGGCTTTCTCGGTTCATTTTCATTTTCAAATGTATATAATGACTGGACTAAACCGCCGTCTCACCAACGGGAGAGAAAGAGTGAGAATATCATATTTCCCTCTCTTTCTCTTCCGTTAGTGAGACGGCGGTTGAGGTCAGCCGCGTTCGAGCGTCTGTTAGCACCATAACAAACGCAAAAATCTAACTAACCGATCTGACCACAGATACATAACGAAAAAAACGCCAACATTTTGGTCACGCGTCACATTGTATTTTGTTTTCGCTTCAAAAGGTTTTTGAAAATAATTACTTGGGAAATAACATAGTTAGAATTAAAAAAACGATTGGACCTTAGAAGAACTACAATTGGACATAATTTTTATAATGGATTGCGGAGGAGATATAATTTTATTTATCGAGTTATTTTTTTCTTATATCTAGTTTTTTTCTAGCCTCCTATTAAATCATCATCATCATCATAATTTCAGCCATAGAACGTCCACTGTTTGACATAGGCCTCTCCCATCGATCTTCAAAAGGGCCGATCGGAAACGGCCTGCATCCAGCGTTTCCCTGCGGTCTCTTTTAGTTCGTCTGTCCATCTTGTGGACGTAAGTCATCATTGGTAACACACACTGGTCGAAGACTTTTGTTTTAAGGTTGGTCAACTCAACCAACCACTATTTTATTCCACTATTATAGACCTATTAATGGCTGATGGACAATAATAAATTAAGGCGCCGTGACTAGCTGACTTTTATGTTTTTGAGGGGGTGAAGCAGAGGAAGTGGCGGCCGACTAGTCCCACCTACAGCGGGGCGCAACGCGTGAATCTCGCCGCAACGCGACGTCCTTCACTTATAGACAGCTATAGACATGTAATTTCGTCGGTCCACAGCATAGCTCCGTTGGCGCAGTGGTCTGGCCCCGCGCTGGTAAACCACGAATGCCCGGTTCAAATCTGTAGTATGTAGATATTTTTGGACTCAATTTTTTATCATAACACTAAATCAAAGGATACGGCCGTTTCTGCCACATATTTTGAGACTCGTAGGAGTGCTCTTTTTATGTTTTGATGGGCATCAAAACATAAAAAAAGCACTCCCATTGATCTAAAATCATGAAATTTAGCAAGAAACAATCTCTTATCACAAGTAAAGGGAAAAATGCAAAGGCCAGAAATGGTTAGTTCCATTTAAAAAAAAAACAGCCAAGTGCGAGACGGGCTCGCGCACTGAGGGTTCCGTACCACAACGTAACTTGTTAGGTACTAAAGTAAAAAAAAGTGAATAAAGCCCAGGCGGTCACCCATCCAAGTACCAGCCGCACCCGACGTTGCTTCACTTCGGTGATCGTACGAGAACTGGTGGTGAACAGAAGTTGACACCGACTAGAACTTGGCCATTATTTATTATTTGTATTTGTAGTTGTTGTTTTTTTAGTGTGTACTATTATCATGGAAAATGCCATGTGAAAGATACAGCCGTTATTAGGTGTGTGTACGTTCCCGATGAAAAAAAAAACGTTTTAGCGCAAAACAAACTTAACTTTGTTATTTAAAAACTGTTGTCTCCATACATCGACCTAGGTTGCGATCAGTTTATCAAATGCAAAAATGTTTACAATCTCGAATATTAGGGTTCCGTACCCAAAGGATAAAACGGGACCCTATTACTAAGCGTACGATGTATGCCTGTCTGTCCGTCCCAAGTTATTTAGAACTTTTTTAGTTTTATTGAAGACTAGCTGCGCCCCGCGGTTTTACCTGCGTTGTGATGAAAATTGGTGATCATGATGATGAAAACAGTATTTTTTTTTCTCTTTCAACATAAGCTATCTGACAGGGAAAATCCCGTCAAAATCGGTTCAGCCATTTTGGAGTCTATATGGAACATCATCATCATCAGCCTTCATAGGAAACATACATACATATACATACATACACACATCGCCTTTTACATGTGTAGAGAAGATAGATAATTATTATGTTCAAAGAAGACTGTAACACCTTTTTAGGGTTCCGTAGAACTACAAAGAACCCGTACTACTTGTGTTCGTTCTGTCCATCCGTCTGTCTGTCTGTATGTCCATTCCAAGTTGTTTAGAACTTTTTAACTTTTATAGTAGACTAGCTGCGCCCCGTGGTTTCACCCGCGTAGTGATGAAAATTGGTGATGATGATGACAATGAAGATGAAAAGCAGCATTTTTTCCTCTTGTTATAACATCAGCTACCTGAGAGTGAAAATCCCGTCAAAATCAGTTCAGCCATTATGGAGTCTATACGGAATATCATCATCATCAGCCTTCATAGGAAACATACAAACATACATCGCTTTTTATATGTATATAGAAGAAATATAAACTCCAAAAATACTGTAATACCTTTTTAGGGTTCCGTAGAATTACAAGGAACCCATATAAGTTCGTTCTGCCCATCCGTCTGTCTGTCTGTCTGTCCATCCTAAGTTGTTTAGAACTTTCTAACCTTTATAGTAGACTAGCTGCGCCCCGCGGTTTCACCGTGTACTGATGGAAAATGGTGATGATGATGATGATGATGATGAAAAGTTCCATTTTTTCTCTTCTTATAACATCAGCTATCTGAGAGTGAAAACCCTGTCACAATCAGTTCAGACATTTTGGAGTCTATACGGAATATCATCATCATCATCATCAGCCTTCCTAGGGAACATACATACAAACATCGCTTTTAGCGTATATCGAAGAAAAATATACTCAAAGAAGACTGTAACACCTTTTTAGGGTTCCGTAGAACTACAAGGAACCCATATAAGTTCGTTCTGTCCACCCGTCTGTCTGTCTGTCCATCCCAAGTTGTTTAGAACTTTCTAACTTTTATAGTAGACTAGCAGCGCCCCACGGTTTCACCCGCGTAGTGATGCAAAATAGTGATGATGATGATGATGAAAAGTTCAATTTTTTTCTTTCCTTATAACATCAGCTATCTGAGAGTGAAAATCCCGTCAAAATTTGTTCAGCCATTTTGAAGTCTATACGGAATATTATCATCATCATCATCAGCGTTCGTAGGGAACATACATACATACATCGCTTTTTACGTATATAGAAGAAAGATATACTCAAAGAAGACTGTAACACCTTTTTAGGGTTCCGTAGAACTACAAAGAATCCATAATTATAAGTTCGTTCTGTCCACCCGTCTGTCTGTCTGTCCAGCCCAAGTTATTTAGAACTTTCTAACTTTTATAGTAGACTAGCTGCGCCCCACGGTTTCACCCACGTAGTGATGAAAAATCATGATGATGATGAAAAGTTTCATTTTGCTCTCCTTATAACATCAGCTATCTGCCAGTGAAAATCCCGTCAAAATCGGTTTGGCCAATTTTGAGTTTATACGGAATATCATCATCATCAGCCTTCATAGGGAACATACATACATACATACATCGCTTTTTACGTATAAAGAAGAAAGATATACTCAAAGAAGACTGTAACACCTTTTAAGGGTTCCGTAGAACTACAAGGAACCCATATAAGTTCGTTCTGTCCACCCCTCTGTCTGTCTGTCCAGCCCAAGTTGTTTAGAACTTTCTAACCTTTATAGTAGACTAGCTGCGCCCCGCGGTTTCACCGTGTACTGATTAAAAATGGTGATGATGATGATGATGATGAAAAGTTCAATTTTTTTTCTCTCCTTATAACATCAGCTATCTGACAGTGAAAATCCCGTCAAAATCAATTCAGCCATTTCAGTCTATACGAAATATCATCATCATCAGCCTTCATAGGGGACACATACATACATACATACATCGCTTTTGTATGTATATAGAAGAAAGATATACTCAAAGAAGACTGTAACACCTTTTTAGGGTTCCGTAGAACTACAAGGAACCCATATAAGTTCGTTCTGCCCATCCGTCTGTCTGTCTATCCATCCCAAGTTGTTAAGAACTTTCTAACCTTTATAGTAGACTAGCTGCGCCCCACGGTTTCACTGTGTAGCGATGAAAAATGGTGATGATGATGATGATGAAAAGTATTTTTTTTTCTCTCCTTATAACATCAGCTATCTGAAAGTGAAAATCCCGTCAAAATCGATTCGGCCATTTTGGAGTCTATACGAAATATCATCATCATCAGCCTTCAAAGGGAACACACATACATACATCGCTTTTTATATGTATATAGATGAAAGATATACTCAAAGAAGACTGTAACACCTTTTTAGGGTTCCGTAGAATTACAAGGAACCTATATAAGTTCGTTCGTCCATCCGTCTGTTTGTCTGTCTGTCTGTCTATCCGTCCAAAATTGTTTCGAACTTTCTAACTTAGCTAGCTGTGCCCTGCGGTTTCACCTATGTAGTGATGAAAAAAAGTGATGATGATGATGATGATGATGAAATGCTGATTATTTTTTCTCTCCTTATAACATCAGCTATCTGAGAGTGAAAATCCCGTCAAAATCAGTTCAGCTATTTTGGATTTTATATGGAATATCATCATCATCAGCCTTCATAGGAAACATACATACATATACATGCATACACACATCGCCTTATATATGTGTATAGAAGAAATATATATTATTCAAAGAAGACTGTAACACCTTTTTAGGGTTCCGTAGAATTACAAGGAACCCATATACGTTCGTTCTGCCCATCCGTCTGTCTGTCTGTCTATCCGTCCTAAGTTGTTTCGAACTTTCTAACTAAGCTAGCTGTGCCCTGCGGTTTCACTCATGAAGTGATGAAAAAAAGGTGATGATGATGATGAAACGTAGAATTTTTTCTCTCCTTATAACATCAGCTATCTGAGAGTGAAAATCCCGTCAAAATCAGTTCAGCCATTTTGGACTCTATACGGAATATCATCATCATCAGCCTTCATAGGAAACATACATACATATACATATATACACATCGCCTTTTATATGTGTAGAGAAGATAGATAATTATTATGTTCAAAGAAGACTGTAACACTTTATTTAGGGTTCCGTAGAATTACAAAGAACCCATATACTTATGTTCATTCTGTCCATCTGTCTGTCTGTCTGTCCATTCCAAGTTGTTTAGAAATGTTAACCTTTATAGTAGACTAGCTGCGCCCCGCGGTTTCACCCGCGTAGTGATGAAAATTTATGATGATGATGAAGATGATGATGAAAAGCAGCATTATTTCCTTTCGTTATAACATCAGCTATCTGAGAGTGAAAATCCCGTCAAAATCAGTTCAGCCATTTTGGAGTCTTTACGGAATATCATCATCATCATCAGCCTTCATAGGGAACATACATACATACATACATACATCGCTTTTAATATGTATAGAAGAGAGATATACTCAAAAAAGACTGTAACACCTTTTTAGGGTTCCGTAGAATTACAAGGAACCCATATAAGTTCGTTCTGCCCATCCGTCTGTTTGTCTGTCTGTCTATCCATCCAAAATTGTTTCGAACTTTCTAACTTAGCTAGCTGCGCTCTGCGGTTTCACCCATGTAGTAATGAAAAAAAGTGATGATGATGATGATGAAAAGTAGTTTTTTTTCTCTCCTTATAACATCAGCTATCTGAGAGTGAAAATCCCGTCAAAATCAGTTCAGCCATTTTGGAGTCTATATGGAATATCATCATCATCATCAGCCTTCGTAGGAAACATACATACATATACATACATACACACATCGCCTATTATATGTGTAGAGAAGATAGATAATTATTATGTTCAAAGAAGACTGTAACACTTTTTTTAGGGTTCCGTAGAATTACATAGAACCCATATACTTATGTTCATTCTGTCCATCTGTCTGTCTGTCTGTCCATTCCAAGTTGTTTAGAAATGTTAACCTTTATAGTAGACTAGCTGCGCCCCGCGGTTTCACCCACGTAGTGATGCAAAATAGTAATGATGATGATGATGATTAAAAATAGCATTTTTGCTCTCCTTATTACATGTGTTATCTGACAGTGAAAATCCCGTCAAAATCGGTTTGGCCATTTTTGAGTCCATACGGAATATCATCATCATCATCAGCCTTCATAGGGAACATACATACATACATACATACATCGCTTTTTATATGTATATAGAAGAAAGATATACTCAAAGAAGACTGTAACACCTTTTTAGGGTTCCGTTGAACTACAAGGAACCCATATAAGTTCGTTCGTCCATCCGTCTGTCTCTGTCCATCCCAAGTTGTTTAGAACTTCCTAACCATTATAGTAGACTAACTGCACGCCGCGCATTCACCTGCGTAGTAATGAAAAAAATTGTGATGATGATGATGAAAAGTTGCAATTTTTTTTCTCGTCATAACATCAGCTATCTGATAGTGAAAATACCATCAAAATCGGTCCTGCAGTTTTCGAGTCTATAAAGAACGTTACAGACACACACATACGCACACGACGAATTATTTCAAAAACATTAGAAAAATAACAAAAAGAAAATGGAAAATGTGAGAATTGAACCCGAAGCCTACTCACAGTCGCAGGAACTTATCCATTGCGTCAACCACTCGTCCAATTGAAATATGATGCTAGTGGTGAAATTATGCTTCTAATATATAAAATAATATAAATGTACAAACAAATCGTCACAAAATGTAAGGTAGCATCAGGTAGCCCGTCTGCTTGTTTGCCACCTGTGGCACATAAAAAAAAGTAGACTTACTGTGCTCTGCAGGTTCACCTGCGAAGTAATGAAAATATGATGATGATGATGATGATGAAAAGTTGCCAATTTTTTTTCTCCTCATAACATCAGCCATCTGACAGTGGAAGTCCCATCAAAATCGCTCCTACCGTTTTCATGTAAAGAACATTACACACAAGCATACAAACACAAACACACACACACACACACACACACACACACACACACGCATGCACGCACGCACATGACGTATTATTTTAAAAACATAAAAAAAAATACAAAAAGAAAATTGGTAAATATGAGATTTGAACCCTGAACCTTACTCACAGTCGCAGAGAACTTATCCAATACGTCGAACCGTTCGGCCAACTGGACTATGAAAATTGTGGTGAAATTATGCTTTATAAAATAATATATACAAACAAATCGTTACAAAATGTAATTTTCATTCGCCTGCCTTTTTAGTACTTATAATCCAAGAAAACATAGCGGATAAGGTAGGTACTTACTTTACAACTTCCGTCAAGGTGTTTTTGTGTCATAAAGTTGAGATTATATTTTGGAGAGGTTAGCGGAACAAAGCGACACACGTCCGTCTAGCAGCGCGCCTCAGCGGTCTCTGTCACATCGCGTAAAAATAAAAGAGAAGTGAAAAGACGCCGCGGCGGCACGACGTTTCGTTCGACACGTTCGAGCCAGTTCATGATTAAATTAATTAATAGTTAGAAAAATTGAATTTTAACCGATAAATAAAAACTATGATGCTATTTGTAACAATATTTCACATCATTCTTGTAAATTTTGTAAAGATTTGTTCATAAATAGTCGAGATAAAATTGTATGCGTTTAGGTAAATTTCAAGGTTAGAGGTTATTTCATGATTTTTTTCTATCGAGAAAATTTATCGGAATCGTGTTTTGGATCCAATGGTCCACTCAGAAATATGATCAAAATTACCAAATTTTTTTTTTTACTGCTTTAAAATGAATACATTATCTTAAAAAATTGTTCTGTGAAGCCTTTTTCACTGTAAGACCGCCTTAAAACTCCTGTATGTATTTTTGTGCTGTTGGTCTTAAAAAAACCGGACAAGTACGAGTAGGACTCGTGCTCTGAGGGTTCCGTTGGACAGAACCCTCAGAGCGCTAGTCCAAAAAAAAAAACTAAAGTTGAATTATTGAAAGACAAACTTACCTTTGTAGTTGATTATAAGGTTCTTCTATACATTCCAACTACAAAATATAAGTTTGTAATAGCAAAATATTTATTTTTAAATGATATAACTTCAAATTTGTAACTTTCAGATTTATTCCTATATATGTGCTATGAGACTTTGCTTTTTGCCAAATTTCATGATTCTAGATCAACGGGAAGTACCCTATAGGTTTTGATTTTCCTGGGAAATCGCAAAATATGCGACATAAACGTTCATATCTTTTGATTGCGTTGACTTACAACTTTTATTTTTTTACAGCCAAAAGAAACCGTAGACCTAAGTATTCAATATAAATTTCAACTTGATACCTTTACGCGTTCTTGAGAAAAAGGGTCTTGACAGACGGACAGACGGACAGACGGACAGACGGACAGACGGACAGACGGACAGACGGACAGACGGACAGACGGACAGACAGACAGACAACGAAGTGATCCTATAAGGGTTCCGTTTTTTTCTTTTGAGGTATGGAACCCTAAAAAGATAAAATATAGTTACTATAAGAGAACATAATTTTAAAGTCCACTTAGCTTATACAGTAACTTGGCTCTATCCGATAATGGATAACCCACGATACTGTTACATTCTCCAACCTTCCTAGGATCGATGTGAAGGGTTCCCCGAAAGGCCTAACATTGCATTGTCACCCCACTTACATAAGTATGCCAAATTTCAGCTCGAGAGGATAACGGGTCTAAAATTCACTTGCAAAATTTGTCCCACACATATATCGGCCTCCTTGACGTGTCCGTCAATGGCGAACCTGACTAGCGCCGGTTATGAGCGCGTATATGGCTGGCAAAACTAAACTTAGTTTTAAAGATCCTGTTACAAGGCGCACAGTGCAACTGACCATCAGCATTGTATGTGTAGGTGTAGGAAGGCTTCAGACGGGTCTTAATAATAAGGTGTTTTGCATCTAGGTCTTGTATTCGTTTCTTTTCGAAGTTATTAACAGCCTTATGAACAGAGCTGCGCCACTCTCGTCTCTGTTGCGCGACCTCTTCCCAACCCTCGCACGGGATGTCACATGCGGTGAGATGGCGCTTCAAGACATCCCTGTAACGTAAGTACTGGCCTCCAGGAGTGCGCTTTCCCTCCTTCAGCTGTGAATAAAATACAGCTTTAGGCAACCTGCCTGCGTAACATGCGTACCGCGACAAAATCTTGTCGTCACTTTTTCGAGCGAGAACGCGATAAGGCGCCTACGTATTCGTATATGCCTGTCACGCTTTGGCACGATAAAAAGAGTCGACAAAAGTTTGTCGCGACGCGCGTGTTAGTCCGGCTGGAGTCATCCCACACATACCTACATACCAACAGGGCAAGTTAAATATATCTGCAGAACCAACATCGTGTCAATATTTATAAAGGTCCTGACGCTAAAGCTCTAACAAATCACCGTTGTAGTGCTCGCTGGGATCGCCAATAAGCCATCCTTGAACCGGAATGAGGGATAAATGGGAATGATAATCAAATTTAAAACGGAGCTGGCTATACCCGGCTATAGCTTTTGGCAAATTAAACGAATTGCGGCCCTCGGTTCGGCCATACCTGTAGCGAATTGGAACTTCAAATATTCTTAGATTACGTATTACGGCAAACTGAAGGAAAGGCGAGAGGTATAAAGGAAAAGCTGATAATAAAATTGTATTGCTACTACAATTAATTTTCAATACATTTGCTCGAAAGAGTAATTTTTTTAGTAATATTTTGCGCTTTAGTAAAGTCGATTTTCTTTTTTGTTTAGCAGCAAGAATTTTTACTAATGAAAGAAATATGCCGACTTTATTTTTGCAAAACTATTAAATAACTATTTTGGATATAGTTTCTAACTTAAATCGTTAACTACATTTTATAAAGAACACACTAAATTAATTTTCACATAAACAATATTATGTCTTAATTTACCCACTAGCTAAATATATTAGGCCTCCCCCTAAGGGTGGGGGGTTGCTATAATCCCCACGCTTGGCAGGCGGCTTGGGGTTCGCAGGAGGTTCCATCATTCAAGAAGGAGGATGCTGCTGCCCATCCTTTAGTGGTTCTGGGCGCAGTTTTAGGACATACCCGGGTGTCCCTTAGGGGGAGGCCTATGTTCAGCAGTGGACGTCTTCTGGCTTATGATGATGATGGTGAAATATATTAGCCATGATAAGCCAAATTTAAAGAAACAAAAAAGAAAATGCTATTTATTTACCTTTTTTTAGCCTATGTTTTTTTTTAGAACGTAACCGCTATGTCGTGCTGCTTTTTTTTTTAGTTTTAACGTCACCGTGAGAAAACGTAACTCCTCGTTGTATTTTTTCGTAAAGTATATTTTCGAGTGCTAATCTACATTATTATATAAAAATTAATCCCTATTTACCTTAGTCACGCCATAACTTGAAAACTACTTTACCGATTTCATTCATCTTTAAATTTCCTAATACTTTGTAGAAGGTTCTTACGGAAAGAAATTTGCGGAAAATATTAGAAAATTTCAGAAAACATCGATTTTAACTTCGCACGTTTGACAGTTCTAAGACAAGACGTCTGTCGGGTCTAGTGCCTAATAATTGTGGATTATTGTTTATTAAGTATTCATAGACGTGCTTGAATGTGGACAAATAATTTATTGAACTGAAACGTATATTATAGTGCGGTTTCCAAAACTCCACTGTTTTCATTAAATACTGACAAACAAATATAAGTAAATCAAATTTAATGGTCACCTCCTCTGTGCGTTAGTCCATAAATAATTAGCAAATACGAGCAAATATCATAATTCCGATAAAAGGCATTAAAATCACAGAATAATCCATTATTTACTAGCCACAAGCACGTACTCGCATCTGGCCGCAGATTTTCTCCGGTTATATTTTAAATTGAAATGAAATATGATGCCTTTTCGGATTCGCTGTTTTGCAGAATTTGTTTGAACATCGTAAATCACGTGGCCAGCTTATTGCGTTGTAATGCAATTACCGGCTTTAGCCAAAACTCGTCTAAATTTAAAACCCAGGCGCAGAATGGTGGAAAACTTTTGCCTATTGCGTATAAATTATATGACCTTACAAAGCGAGCTTATATTACGAAGATTCCTAGAAATCGCTTGTTCATTTATATATGTCGTCATCATTATTTCAGTCTTTCATGTTCCCACTGCTGGGAAAGTCACCGATATAGCTGTTAAAATTTGCAAGTTGAAATGGCAATGGGCAAGTACCGATAACCGATGGGGAAGAAAGGTTCTTGAGTGGAGACCACGAACCAGAAAGAAAAATATTGATTTATGGCAGAAACAAAAGATACAAAGACATTACGAGTTAAATACAATAAAATAAAATAATAGTTCAGAAGAAGAACGCAGCGTAGGTAGGCTTTCCACTAGACAGACCGACGACATTGTGGCATCGAGTGGATGCAGATGGCAGGCTGTCGTTCAGTGTGAAAGTTAAAGGCCTATGTTCAGCAGTGGACGTCTTCTTGCTGATGATGATGATTTTCTACTGTTTAACGGTTGAATAACTAACAAACGTATGGTAAGTCCCCAGACAGACTTTGGAAATGACCATTACAATACGGTAATTTGAAGTTCAAAAGCTAGTACTCCCAGTTAGTGATTAAAAATCCAATACCTTTTATTAAAGTCTCTTTTCACTCGAAACAAAACCTACGTGTTATCAGAATATGTTTCTGTCATGACACAAAAGCTTTTTGTCCAAAAAAGCAGCAATACATTTTCAGATAAGTCGAGTTACTCCGTATTACATAAATACGTGATTCTCAAGCGATATTGGACAATAAATAATGTCAGTGCGTTGTTATAAAACTCCATAAATTGAGCTCAAGATGGGGCATGTTGTGGCCGATATATCACACTTTCATAGAAAATAAAAGACTGGACCGTGGCCAGAGTTAAGTGGTTAGACTGCGCCCTTAGAAAAACCTTGCACGCATTTTATTTATGTTACACGGGAATTACTCACGTAAGATTAAGCCGGTTACTCCGACTATAGTTTCAACCGCATTAGACGGCCTTTTTCAAGGTGAATGCGCGCGCGCGGCTACGTCTCGCTTTGCACTACGGGCCGCCGCGCAACCTTGCACGCATTTCAAGCGAAAAGGCCCGCTTGTTCTATAATATCTACAGTAAATGTCAGTAATCTTACGGATTGCAAGAGAAGTAAAAACAACGGAAACGACAAGGAAAATCTGTTACCAGACATATGAGTGGACCTTGATTGAACATTCTTATTTAGATCAACGCGTCGCTCCGCATCACAGTTGCTAACTGATTTCGAATAACTGACGTTTCGTTTATATGGGTGCAACTGCCTACAACAAACTTCTTACAAAAAGGTCTTGACAGCCGTTCTAATTTAAACAAAAAAAAAATACTTTCTGTGATAATAGCCATTATTGATAAACTAAAACGTTGCGGTGCGGCGTCATTTGAAACAGTTAAGGGCAAGAGTAATATAAGATAATTTTAATGCAGGAAAAATTTACGGTTCCTGATGTTTATATCTATGTGGTTGAAACCGTTGGGTGCAGCTATAGTGAGATACTAAGAAGTTAATAAAATTATTAATTTAAAAATAATCTTTTTGTATTCTTCTCAACAACCCCTTTCATTTGATACCCACGTCATGGAGGTGAATAAAAAATAATTCCGCCATATTGGAATTAGAATGACGTTATTTAGCTAACCATGCCAATTAGGAGTTCGCCATATTGGACTTAATAATGTAATTTAGGTAACCAACCAAACTAAACGTGTATGCAAAATTTCAGCTCAATCGGTTGAGAAAAACTGGTCTAAAATTCAGTTGCAAATTATTGATTGATATGATTAAATAAATATTTGTACTGACTAATAAATTATTTAAACAATTGTCAATAAATATTTGTTTATAATATATGTAAAAATTAGACGACACATAGCGTCGTCCGCTTTTTTTGCAACTAGTATAATAATGTAAACTTTAGACGTCACGTAGCGTCGTCCGCTTTTTTTGCAACTAGTACCTACTACATTTGATCGAAATTTGATCCATATGCGACCGACCCAATAAGTATGTAGAGTAAGTCGTCGCGGTGGTTGATTACATATTTCTGATGCCGAGCCATCATCCTCTGGGGTGGGAACCACCCAAAAAATAACTACTTATTTTTTGTCGTGTGCGTGTCGAGACACGCATATAGTAGGGTTCCGTGGACATATTCTAAAAATTATGTATATAGTTTTAAATATATTTGATGATACATACGTGAAAAAATTACTAAGTATTATATATTTTTTTGCAACAGCTTCATGTTTGTTATTCCGAAAAGCCGGACGAAGCGCTTTGATTCAACTTTTATTGTGTGAACTGCACACAAGTAGTCTAAGTAGAAATCCAAGAAGAAGTCGAGGTAGTCCAAGTAGTGGTAGTGTAGTCTGAGAAATTCGCTGCCTGAATGGGTGTTCCCCGATAAGTTACCTTCAAATGGGTGCCTTCAAATCATAAGTGAATCGGTTTCTTCTAGGAAAGTGCTCTATTGTAGACCGCATCATTGCTTAACATCGTGCGAGGTGGCGATCAAACGCAAGCTTAATATCACTATCACTATCACTATTTCTATCACTACCACTATCACTACCACTATCACTATCACTACCACTATCACTATCACTATCACTATCACTATCACTATAACTATAACTATCACTATCACTATCACTACCACTACCACTATCACTATCACCACCACTATCACTACCACTATCACTACCACTATCACTACCACTATCACTACCACTATCACTACCACTATCACTACCACTATCACTACATACTATAAAACAAAGTCGCTGTCGCTGTCTGTCCGTCCCTATGTATGCTTAAATCTTTAAAACTACGCAACGGATTTTGAAGCGTTTTTTTTTTTAGATAGAGTGATTCAAGAGGATGGTTTATATGTATAACTAGCGACCCGCCCCGGCTTCGCACGTAAATTACACCCGTGCGAAGCCAGGCGGGCGGGTCGCTAGTAAATAATCTCTACATAGTATAATTTGAAGTCGCTTACCGCGTCTGTCTGTCTGTCTGTATGTCTGTATAGCCGCTAACTCCTCTTAAACCACGCAACGGATTTTGATGCGGTTTTCACTATCAGTTAGATACATTTTCAAGGAAGGTTTATATATATAACTAGCGACCCGCCCCGACTTACACCCAAAAATTACACCCGTGCGAAACCGGGCGGGCGGGTCGCTAGTAAAAAATAAAATTCACTTCTAGGTACTTACTGTGTCTACAATATCGTTATGCTTTCATTCGTCAATAAATGTAATAATAAATACTGAGGTGGATGGAATTGACAGACAGACACGACAGCTTCACAAGGGTTGTTGAACGGAACTCTAGAAACGTCGATTCTATTTCGTTACATCCAACACCGAAAATAGCACATCAGTACGTCGGCTTACGGCGCGCAAGATTGGCTCGGATAAACGGCGTAGGCCATCAATTCCGTCGTACCAAGTAATGAAAGGCGCGATTTGTCGTGTCGTAAACAGAATCCGCTTTATACGGTATATTGCCAGTTTTACAAGCAAGCATCAAATCCACTTTACGGTAGTATTTCGACTCAGTGAGATACGGTTTATATTGGATGATTGCAAACTTTTATTTTCTAGCGAAGTTTAGGACCGGGTATGTCCTAAAACTGCGACCAGAACTGTTAGAATTTGATAATCTGTGCGATATCTATGTAAACGCAATGCATTCTGTAAGTTTGTGTTATCTGTAGTTGACAAATGTTATTCGCTCTCTTCACTCCTAATCGCTATCCTGCAAGGACGTATAATTCGTGTGCTCCTCCATTAAATATATTACTTGAATAAATCCACGTAAATCCATCTAAGCTGGTATTATTTATATCCATAAACATCAAGAACCACCAGCAGGCCTAGCATGCGCTGTGGATAAATTGTCTTTCCACCGTTTTTATCCACGCCTAGACGCGAAAAAGCTAGAATATGGATACGTTTGTCTTTTTCTCGCGGGATAAAAACGGTGGAAAGACAATTTGTCCACGGCCCGTGCTAGGCCTGCTGGAGGATGGGCAGCAGCGTCATATTAGACGCTGGGGGTCTCTCTGGTCTGGTATCTGGTGGTAGCGGTTTTACCATCGCACTAGCCGCCACCGCCTGAACGCTCATTCACACATCGTAGATCAGTAGAAATCGCACAATGTGCGATTCACACGATCCGTCTTGCATCATGCCTGCAAAATGTGGAATGAGCTACCTTCCACGGTGTTTCAACACGTTAATCCGTAACCGTTAACCGTGGTGAAGGAAACGTAAGGTAGAACCCAACGTAACGTAACGAACGTAAGGTACGTTGACTTAGAATCGTGAAATTTGGCAAGAAGCAAGCAAGCAGCACATAAGTATAAAGGGAAAAATCCGAAAGTTGTTAATTTGATAATATTACATCAATTTATTTATTTTTTGCTTTTACGAACTTACATTTTGTAGTCAGTGTGTATCGGAGGACCTGTTTGCTAACTGCAAAGTTAAGTTTGTCTTTCTATATTTCAATCTTTTTAACCTTTTTTCGTCAAGACTTGATTCTCGCGATGGATCTACGTACATATTTATTAAGTTTATACGGAATCCTCAGGGTGCGAGTCCTACTTACACTTGTCCGGTTATTTAGTTACTAAATAAGTCATTGGTCGAAACCGGGTGCATACCGTCAGATTGTAAAACGCACATACTACCGTTCGGCCACCATCGCTCTACTAATAATTACCTACTTTATATGGCAATATCACCTACCTACCTTCAATCGATACCAGATCATAAAACCATGAAAAACAAAAAGGATTATGAAAAATTTCGAGTGAAATAAAAAATTTCTATCGTCTGATTAATTCACCGATACAAAACCCAAAGCACGGCTCGAATTTGCCTGATGCTTTTATCGCATTCGTGATATAAGACAATTCTCTATTCAGGCACAATTTCCCCGTATTTAGGGCACATTTCAACACGTATTTGTATATTTGCCAAGTATTTTATGTCAAGGAAGAGACCTATAAAAACAATCTATTCCGGGTAGTTCCGTTTCCGTTTATCCTTGAAGACATTTGTAAAGATGTATTATACCAATTTTAGTGTTTTTGCGCGATGTCTCCTCACAACTTGATGGAAAGAATAATTCTGGCAGTTTAATATAACATACCTACTACCCACCTATACCTACAACCTAATAGGTATAAATTGGAAAACAAGTATAAATTTATCTTCATATTACACGGGAATTACTCACGAAGATTAAGCCGGTCACTCAGACTATAGTTTCAATCTCATTAGGCGGTCTTTTTCAAGGTGAATTCACGCGCGCGGCTGCGTCTCCCTTTGCACTACCAAAGCTGCGATCGCTTTGTTTTGCAAAGCAAAACAAAGCGATCGCAGCTGCGCGCGCGCATTGTAATTTGACCGACACACATAGCGAACGTTCCCGTGTCAAAGCGAAACGCGACTACGCAAATTGTAAACAAAATGTATATCTATATTACATGTTGAATTGTTTTTGTAGACCTAATAACATTTAGGTTCTGGAATGGAGACCACGGATCGGTAAGCGCAGCGTAGGACGTCCAACCACAAGATGGACAGACGACCTAAAAGAAACCGCAGGGATTAGATGCGCTGGATGCAGGCCGCTTCCAACCGGCCCTTTTGGAGATCGATCGGGGAGGCCTATGTACAGCAGTGGACGTCCTATGGCTGAAATGATGATGAATAACATTTAGGTATATAAATCTTTTTAATTTCTGTGAGAAATTTATGAAACTAATACCCCAGGCTCCAGCCTACTCAGCCTGCTGGTAAATCCGCCATTGACCGTAATTTAGTTAAAAATGTATTATTTAATTTAAAAAATACACCTTATTAACACCGCTCAGAGTCACTCAGAGTCACACAGCGGGCAATGGAGAGAGCTATGCTCGGAGTTTTTTTGCGCGATAAAATCCGAAACGTGTATATTCGCCAAAGAACCAGAGTCACCGACATAGCTGTTAAAATTTGCAAGTTGAAGTGGCAATGGGCAGGCCACATCGCTCGAAGAACCGATAACCGATGGGGAAGAAAGGTTCTGGAGTGGAGACCACGAACCGGAAGACGCAGCGTAGGGAGGCCTCCCACTAGATGGACCGACGACATTGTGAGAGTCGCGGGCATCCAGTGGATGCAAAAGGCAGGCTGTCGTTCAGTGTGGAGGTTAAAGGGGGAGGCCTATGTTCAGCAGTGGACGTCTTCTGGCTGATGATGATGATGATTAACACCGCTACTATTAGGACTAACTCTAACTATTACTCATTAAATAGAAATATGAAAGCTAAAGACTTATATAATAGAGTGAATATACCATACTATACTAAAAGAGCTTTCGACACGCCCCGTTTTCGTCACCTGGAAATTAATTTTCATCAAAGTGGAGTTTGGAGTTAGGAAGTGAGAAAATCGAAGTTTAAGGTCTAATGAGAAGCAATTACCTTCATAAAATAATTCATTATCCAGTGACTTACTTCTGAGCGGGGTTTTAACGATTTATTTATTCAGCGGCAAAAAGTTGAGCTGTCCAAAGTTTGAGGCGGAGCAAATTAAAATCAAAATTTTATAAGGTTTCGAAGGGCCCGCTTCTTCCTTTCTATATTCGGATATCACCGCATCGGGTTTGAAATAGGACCCGTGGCAGTTCACGGCTTGTTAATAATTTGACTTTGTAGTACATTTACATGCCAAGCTTTTGAAAGGACATAAATGACTGAATTTGTATGGACACCTTTACTTGAATGAATATTTTTACTCCTTGACCATGCAACAGAATACACACGTTTTATGGTCGTGATTCAGTGTGGAGGTTAAAGGGGGAGGCCTATGTTCAGCGGTGGACGTCTTCTGGCTGATGATGATAATGATGATGATGATGATGATTCATTTGTAGTCAAAATGTATGTCCATCAAATGTATTCATCATAATCAGCGTTTTGACAGTCCACTGCTGGACTTTTAGCCTACCCCCGAAAGGGTGATTGGGCCATATCCACCACGCTAGCCCAGTGCGGGTTGGAGGATTCACATACGCCATTGAATTCCTTCTCCGTGCATATGCAGGTTTCCTCACGATGTCTTCCTTCACCGAAAAGCCAGTGGTATGAAAATCCGTACATAAGCTCCAAAGAGCTCATTGGTACAGGCCCGGGGTTTGAACCGGCGACCTCACGCTTTTCAAGTCTAGAGGTCTCCTAAATGGGCTACCATGGCTTACTTATATTTTGATTAGAACAAATTAAATTCAACATGCACTGGGCCAGCATGGTGCATTATGGCACATCTTTTCACTCTGAAAGAAGACCTATGTCTCAAATAGTCCCAACAGTGGGAGCATGATAATAATGATGAAATTAAGTTCTACAATTTTATTACGTTTTGTTTTTCTACCGCGCAGAAGTTCACTTTTGGCTCCTAAGTAAGTTTTCAGACACCCACAGCGTGATTTTCTTGGCCTATTACCTAGCCTTGGCCTATTTGTTACCTAGAAGATATCAATTCACCCTGACAATAATAAGACCTAGATTATTATACTGCTACTATCACAAATATTGAAATTATACGCGGACCAACGATATCCGGAGCCGTGCAAGAATTTGAACTGTCAAAGTTCAAAATTCTGATAATTTTGCAATTGTTATGGACAATCATGGTCATTATCATCAGCCAGAAGACGTCCACTGCTGAACATAGGCTCCTATTTGAACCTGCACACTGAACGACATCCTTCCATCTGCATCCACTGGATTCCCGTGACTCTCACAATGTCGTTGGTTAATCTAGTGGGACTGCCTACGTTGCGTCATAAAGGTTACCAGCAAGTGACTTTCTTATCTCGTTACTACCTAAATGAAACCAAAAAAAATACAATTTTTGGCTTTAAACTTCTCACAAAAGAATAAACCCTGATCTACAATTTCTTCAACAAATAACCCTGAAGTTATTTTAAAATATATTTTTTCCTTGGAAAGGTTCGTGCAAGCTCGGATAGCGGGTGAAATGCTTAATTGCGTGGAAACCACACCAGCCCAGCAAAAAGGAATGCGGCTTCGATCCCAACCCAACTGGGTCTTACTTTACCTACGTACTAAAATTTTAGGATTGGTATAATATGGATATTTCCTCTTTGCCCCTTTATCTATGATTTTTGTACGTGGCTTAACATCAGTTACAGTATAACACCAACAGAAAGAACTTGTTTTTATAAGGGAACCTTATTTAATAATATGTATAACTAGCGGTCCGCCCCAGCTTCGCACGGGTATAGATTATAGCCTATGTCACCCGGGGATAGTGTAGCTTCCCAACAGTGAAAGAATTTTTCAAATCGGTTCAGTAGTTTCGGAGCCTATTCAATGCAAACAAACAAACAATCAAATCTTTCCTCTTTATAATATTAGTATAGATGAAAGAAAGAAAGAAAATTATTTATTTATGACTTATGACAGACACAAAAAAATTATTACGAGTATATAAATGACTTGATATAATCATCATCAGCCTCTAACTGTTCACTGCTGGACATAGGCCTCTTCCAATGCACGCCACTGAGCTCGGTCGGCAGTTCCTTGCATCCAGTTTTTACCCGCCGTTTACGCAGGTCGTCACTCCACCTGGCCACAGGGTGTCCTACATTAACGTGGTCTCCACTCCAGAACTCGTCTACCCCATCGGTTATCGGTTCTTCGGGAAATGTGGCCGGCCCACTGCCACTTCAGCTTGCTAATCCTATGAGCTATGTCGGTAATTTTGGTTCTATGTCGAATCACTTCGTTCCGAATTTTGTCCTGTATTGAAACTCCAAGCATAGCTCGCTGTTGTGGACCACCTTAACCGTGAGCGTCCACGTCTTGGCACCGTAGGTCATAACGAGTAGGACACACTGATTAAAGACCTTTGTCTTGAGACACTGTGATAAATACAATAATAACTTGAGACTTGATATAATAATAAATGACATATATATGAATACTTTATATAAATGACTAAAATGCTTTATACAAATGCTGGCGTGTTTCTGGCTCAACGCATAAGCATTGCCATTCAACGTGGTAATGCCGCCAGCATGCTGGGTACGCTGCCAACTGGTAGTGGGCTTGAGCATTTGAATTGTCTTTAGACCTATGGGCAGTCTATGGCCGGTCTATGGGCAGTCTAACTGTATTTGTAGTTTTAGTTTTAGCTTGTATTTTGTTTAGTTAAAAAAGGCACGCCCAGATAAAAAAAAATAAAAAAAATAACTAAAATTTAATTATATTACAGTATGATATTTTTCGTTTAACTGTGACGTTTTTTTTGTTACAGAAACCATCGATAAATCCGGTGAAGACCCAGTCGTGTCCGCGCTCCGAGCGTACGGCGCGCCAGAAGACGAAGATGGCAAAGACTCTGACTTCCAAAAACTCTTCGGCAACTTCTCGCATAAAGAAACTACCACCGACGTGTCCTTAATAGACCACTTCATCAATGTAGAACATAGTTACGACAACGATACCAAACCGACCGTAGACGACGTCAAAGATCTTACTAATGACACTGTTGGAAATGTCACAATTTCAAGACCAGTCCTCGAAGATGTCGTGACGAAATTCTTAAGGCTGATAGAAACGCAGCACTTATTAGGAGAGAACTGCACTGCTGGGACGCATTTAAATTTAGGAGAAGGTGTTGTAGATAGGTACGCTCAAGAAAGGTTTAGGCTAGAAGCTGATGTTACCGTCAATAGGGCGAACATGTTGACTAGACTTTGGAAATACGCTGGTTCATCTGTGATGCATAATGAGTACTTGTTACATGCTAGTGTTTTTTCTATGGTGGAGTTTGATGATGATATATTTGCGGCGGGGAACTGTTACGACCAGTACCAGTATAAGGATTATCAGCTGTTTTGTCCTTTCGCGTATCGGTTGCCTGAAGGACCGATTCTCGCCAAAGACTTGGCGGTGGAATACAAGTATCTAAGCAATACTTCGGAGTGGTTCTATATTGCAAGAAAAAGCGCAGAGAAGGTTATACGGAATCATAATCAATTTAGAAGAGGTGAGTTTTTTGGTAGATTTTTTACAATTTGACTAAATTCTGGATCCAATGGTAATTCCGGCAGTTTCAACAATTTCGTCGCGCCATCTTCTTCTGAACCGCCCCTATGATCTGCTTTCTTCAATATCCCCGAGTGAGATAAAATATTATTTATTCACAACGCAGGACAAGCCGCGGCCAAAAGCCAAAATAATAAAAAAATGGAACATCATAGCAAATAACCGCTCAAAAACGGACGCCAACCACAAACGCAACACTAAATCTTTCCCGGGCCGCAAAGGGCGAAGTTTTCCGATAAAATCAGATAATAAACCTTAGTGCAGAGTTGCCTTTGTTAACGTTTGACGCATAGCCGCGCTAATTGTGAACAACTTGTAAGGAGCAGAGTTCCGAAGAAATTCGTTCAGCGTTGTTTATAGGAGAAGAGCCAGTATCTTGGTTTTATTACTGTGCCAGCAGCGCTCCTTGGTCTCACTCCCTATCCTACGAAAACTTTCCAAGATTAAAAAGCATTGGGTGTTATCCAGGCTATACACTGTAAGAAAGTATCTACACTAAATTTACACTACTTTCGCATTTATAAAATTCATCATTTAAGCCTTTCATATTCCCACTGCTGGGATACAGGCCTTCTTTTCCAGGATGGATGTCTTCAAATCCCGAGTCTTCTAGGTAAGCGTGCTCTATTCAAAATCAGGCGAGTTGGCGGTCAAACGCAATGTTTTGCATGAACACTTTGATACATGACAATGCGTTTGTTGTTTGAACGCCTCGCGTCTCCTTAAACGAGGCCTTACAAATTAAATTTCAAAACGAAAAGAATTTAAACCCTCTGTTTAATTAAACATAGAGCATGAAAATTTTCCGCGGGATCTTCGACTTCAGTGAGTGGCTGAAGTCAAGGGCAGAGGCGGAAGTTTCTTGCGCCCTTTGTTCACGATAGCTTATTACTTGAGACCGAGTTTTGTTTGTGTGGTTTTCCAAACCGGAGAAGTGAGTTTTATTACTTAACTTGAGATTTATAAACAGAGGGAGTTATTACCTTAGATTTATAAGCTGAGAAGTTGTATTACTTTACATAGATTAACTGCGCCTCGCGGCTTTACCTGCGTAGGTTTACTGATATTTTTGATGCCATTTTCACTTATTAGGTTTTATGCCATAGGTGGCAAACAAGCAGACGGGCCGCCTGATGGTCACCGTCCAGCAAGCAAGCAGTCACCGTCCCCTATGGATACTTGTAACACCAGAGGCATTACAAATACGTTGCCGACCCTTAACGACTCTATTAACTCGCCTTTTGAAGAACCCCATGTTGTGGCTTATTAGGATTTAATTTTTTTTTTTTTTTCTGGGCAAGTGCCTTTATTAACTAAACAATATACAAGCTAAAACTAAAACTACAAATACAGTTAGACTGCCCATAGACCGTTGAAGGTCTAAAGACAATCTAAATGCTCAAGCCCACTACCAGTTGGCAGCGTACCCAGCATGCTGGCGGCGGATTTAATTAGAAAAAAAAAAAAATAATTTTTCAAGTAGACATGCTACTTAAGTCAAATTGAAGGGAGTTAATTGCTTTAACACTGTTTGAATAGGGTTCATCTAGATTTTACATTAATTTTGAAATTAATGAAAGTTGACTAAATCTTCTGAAGTGATTATAAATTTAATAATATATCGACTAAAGTTAATTATACGAGAAGGGCTTTTATTAAACTGTTGAAATTAAGTAGGTGGCGAAGTTCGTATTTCAGTTAGACATTAATGGCCTTGTGGAGAAATCAGTTATAAAAATGTTTTAAATGTTTATCGGGACTTATCACGTATTATTTAATATAGGTAAAAAATATGTACCTTTCGCTCGACGTTAAAAAAAGTTTTAATTTGTGTTGTAGGACAAGTAAACTCTGTTTTAAATGTTTATCGGGACTTATCACGAGCTGACCACGGCCATTGTAACATGGTCGAAACGTCGAGCGAAAGGTACATATTTTTACCTAAATTAAATAATACGTGATAAGTCCCGATAAACTTTGATAGCCCGTTGGTCCAGTTGGTAGTGAACCTGCCTTCTGAGCTTAGGGGCGTGGGTTCGATTCCCACCTAGGACAAACATTTGTGTGATGAACATTTGTGTTTGTTCTATATCTGGGTGTTAATATCTATTTAAGTATGTATTTAAACCTATATATGTATATATATCAGTTTCTGGCAGCCATATCACAAGCTTTGCTTAGTTTGGGGTCAGATGACCGTGTGTGCAAAAATGTCCCGAATATTTATTTATTTAAGTAAACTCTGTTTTAAATGTTTATCGGGACTTATCACGAGCTGACCACGGCCATTGTAACATTGTCGAAACGTCGAGCGAAAGGTACATATTTTTACCTAAATTAAATAATACGTGATAAGTCCCGATAAACATTTAAAACATGTGTTCAAATCGGGAAAGTTTAAATATTACTAAGTAAACTCTGCTTATGGAATGTATTCCCGGACAAGCGCCTTCATAAAATAATAAGTTTTGCCGGCGACTTCACTTGCATTGTACCCGAAACACTACCTATGTTACTCAAAGATAGTGTAGCTTTCTATCAGTGAAAGTACTTTTAAAATCGGTTCAGTTGTTCCAAAGATGTTTTATAGTTGTTCACTTCAAGCAAACAAACAAAACATTTTTTTAAATTATTATAATATTAGTGTACTTAGATGTAAATAAATTATATTAAAAAAAAAACAACTTCAAAAAACCTTTAAAAAATTAATATGCCACGTCAAAGAGCAAAATAATATTTTTACACGGATTTCTTGTCCGTACTTATGCAGGTTTCCTCACGATGTTTTCTTTCATCGAAAAGCCAGTGGTATGAAAATCCGTGCATCCATACATGAAACTCCAAAGAGGTCATTAGTACGGGCCCGAGGTTTGAACCAGTGACCTCACGCTTTCAAGTCTAGCGGTCTCCCAAATAGACTACCACGGCTTTTTGCCAACATTGGCATGCTATAACATAATGACATCCGCAGGTTTCCACACATACACGTACAACGACACTGCGCACACGCACCGGGAGCCCGACGAGATCCTCTCCGTGACCTACGAGGACGGCAAGTGGTCGAAGCCTTACTACGACTGCGGAGGAGGGAATATCTGGATGCTCACCTACACTGTACCGTTTTTTGGGTACAATAATGGGACCTACTTTTTCAAGTAAGTAGTTTGAAGCTTTAGTTTTTATACAGTACTAGCTTAGTAGTAACTAGACATCACTGCTAGTCCCTAGTGCTAGGAAGCTAATTCCCTCCTGCCCATTTTACTATCGGACCGCCAGGGCGGGCAAAAAAAATTGACGTCGTTTTATGGTTGATATTCCGAGAACTCGTGCGAAGCGCTTTGATTCCACATTTATTGTGCGAACTGCTAGTCTGTGGAATTCGCTACCTGAGTGGGTGTTCCCCGATAGTTACAATATGGGTGTCTTCAAGTCGAGAGTGAAGGTTTCTTCTAGGCAAGCGTGCTCCATCGTAGGCCGCATCATCGCTTAACATCAGGCGAGTTGGCGGCCAAGCGCAAGCCTATGTATAAAAAAAAAAATGGGGAAAAAAATTGGAAACGATTCCCGATTTCTTATAAGCTCAGTAATTTTTTTTTTTATTCATAAATCTTTATTTTAAATAGGTACACTAGGATACACTTTCGAAACGTCACAAAAATACAAAGCTAAATATAGACATAATTTACAAACAATACATTTGGTAGAAGTCCTAATACGATTCGAACTCACAGCTTTTCAACAAGGTGTTCGCAAGTGTCATTGGTAGAAAGTTTTAAAACTTGTTTGGTAGGTTTGCACCCCCAATTTATAATAAAACACTGTTTTAAACTATCACGGTTATCGAGGTAAGGTTATGGAATGAGCTCCTGATATTTCGGCGCAGTTACATGCACCAAGTTCACGGGAAGACTGAAGAATGCGGGCGGTTGGTCGAACAGTTAAAAAGTTAGGTGCAGACGAGCTCATTCCACAACCTTACCATGGTAAATATCCCGTAAATAATTATGTAAATTTATTAAATACTAAAAATAAAATCTTTAACACAGTCAAAGAGTAGTAAAAATCTATAATAAAGATGTCTTAATTATGTAAAATTTATAAAATGCCATCCGTCCATAACGTCCTTTTTTCTATGGAATTTTTGTATGAACTCAAACAAATTTATTTAAATTTGGACAGAATAACATCTGCCGGTCAGCTAGTAAATAATAGAAATACGATATTCTTAGAATTTAGAGCAGCATAAATATAGGCTTGATAGATAAATAGCAAGAAAATACCGCAAGGAGTATTATATTTATTTAATACTTTATTGCACACTTACAAATTAAGTAAACATGTACAACTGGAAGACTTAATGCTAAACATTTTCTACCAGTCATCCACCAGGTTGGAACAAACAGTACGTAGGCGTGCATCAAAAACACCTTATAAAAGACAAAAAGAAATAAACAGAAATATCAAAGTTTTACAAGATAATACATAACAACAAATTACAATAAATATGAATCTAACCTAAATTATATATCAATACAAAATTATATACGTACATAATTGTACTACATATTATTACACAAATTATAGACTCGCAACGCAGCTGGATTCGGTTGCTTCCACCTGATTTTACCAGTCATTCGACTCCGACCAACTGAACGGACCAACTAGTACCAGGGGCCTTACGGACAACAGCTAATTGCGACACCTAATCCGCTCAGTTGGAAAATCACGCGACCGCAAACCGTATCTGGGCGCGATAAGGTTCACGTTTGCGTGATTTTTCAACTGAGCGGATTAGGTGCCGCAATTAGCTGTTGTCCGTAAGGCTCCTGTTCGAAAATGCCTGATACCGTCAACTAGCCTCGAGGCATCTGGAGCGGAATACTTCTTAACCTGATTTTTTTTCGGTTCCTAAAGGAATGTCCACTCAGGTAAAACCGAGGGGCAACGCTAGTCCCCAATAAAGCGACTGATGTAGCCAAATATAGCAACTGCTTCGTATTGCGTCTTTATTCCCGAGCCTTATTTCGTGATAGTAGGGGAAGGTAGCGCAAAGTGGTCGTTTGGGCTATAAAGAGATGGGGTCAACGATAACGGGGCACTGTCTGTTTCAGAATATATTATTATACTGTCAAGAGGTTGCATTGCTTATTATGGTTCGAAACGCACTTCTGGTGAAGTTTTTTTTTAATAATTAATAGGCTTGCGTTGTACCACCATCACGCCTAATTTTAAGCGATGATGCTGTCTACGTTGGAGCACGCTTACCTAGAAGAAACCGATTCAATTGTGATTTGAAGACACCCAGATTGTAACCATCGGGGAACACCCATTCAGGCAGCGCTATCCACAGCCTAGCAGTTTGCACAATAAATGTGGAATCAAAGCGCTTCGTAAGGGTTTTTGGAATATCAACCATAAAGCGGTGACGATTTTTCGTGCCCGCTCTGGCAGTCCAATAGAAAAATGGGCAGGAGGGAATTAAAGAAGTTGCTAAAGTGTAGGAATCTTCGGAAACTCCAACTTTAAACTTTCAAACTTTTAAGTTGTCAATGCTTCGCAACCAAGATCATGTTAAAGTTTAGAACTTGCAGTGAATTATGCAACAAAATCCAATAAAGTTAAATACGGTCAATAATTCCTTCGTGAACACCCACTTGAGAGTCTTGTTAGGAGTTTGTAGACACGGAGCTTAGCTGATATTACAGATAGTGGTCAGGGAGGCCAAAATTAAAGTCCAAATTATCACACTTGATCCTCTCTCTCTGTATATTCACCATAAACTGACGCCGTATCCACGTTATTTTCAATACCTCCATCTTTTATTCTAAAAATAACCACATTGGCATTCAAAACAGTTTCTCATTATATATATATATATTTTTTTTTGACAAAACAGTTTCTCATTATATATATATATATATTTTTTTGTACAATCAATCATTATAGTCCTGATAAAAAGTAATGTAAATAACTATATATATATTTATCAAACCGATATACATCAATAATTTTGCTAAATCACTTATGTAAAAACAAATCATTACGAAATATTCCGCCAAGCTAACTTTACATAGTTCGTCACTGGATACGTTGTGTGGCGCTAGTGGTCGATGACGCTTGTAACACTGAATAATTGAGACATTGATCAAGTATTTCTATTTACCTAGTAGATTTGACTCCTACACTTTTATACTAAGATATTTTTAGCTGTAGATAGGTTGTGCCCGCCACCATACTGACTAGAAGAATGCAAGGCTGGCTGCCCGACTTCGTTCAGCCGTCTCTCAGGCACGCATTCTGAGTGTCCACAACAAATTGAATTTTTGTCTCTTTCTAACAACAGATTTAGCGTAAAAAGTCTTTCATATTTTTTCCCTTATTTCACAAAATGCACATATACATAGGTAAGTAGATATATGCTGCGTTTAGTCAGTTTTTAAAGCCATGTTGTTCGTCTATAACGTCTCTATTATTACTCACTTCTTTTATATGTTTGTATATTCAGCTTATCTATTTCCATTGATGTTTTAACTAATACTTTTTCATGTTAATTTTTTTATGACATACTAATTAATGCTCGACTTTAGTACTATTTCTAAGGAACACGATCATTTGAATACTGAACTTAGCAACTTTTATACCGGATATCCGAAATTTTATTTTAGTGTCATCATCATCATCATCATCAGCCAGAAGACGTCCACTGCTGAACATAGGCCTCCCCCTTTAACCTCCACACTGAACGACAGCCTGCCTTTTGCATTCACTGGATGCCAGCGACTCTCACTATGTCGTCGGTCCATCTAGTGGGAGGCCTACCTACGCTGCGTCTTCCGGTTCGTGGTCTCCACTCAAGAACCTTTCCTCCCCATCGGTTATCGGTTCTTCGAGCGATGTGGCCTGCCCATTGCCACTTCAACTTGCAAATTTTAACAGCTATGTCGGTGACTCTGGTTCTTTGGCGAATATCCACGTTTCGGATTTTATCGCGCAAAGAAACTCCGAGCATAGCTCTCTCCATTGCCCGCTGAGTAACTCTGAGTTTTTCCAAAAGGCCAACAGTCAAGGACCACGTCTCAGTACCATATGTCATCACTGGCAACACACACTGGTCAAAGACCCTCGTCTTGAGGCACTGTGGTATCTTGGACGAGAAGATGTCACGCAATTTCCCGAACGCTGCCCATCCGAGTTGGATTCTTCGGGCGACCTCTTAGACCTCTTATTTTAGTGTAGTTCACTATTATACCCTTATACTATTTCCATTCGTTTATGATTATGATTTATATTAATGTGAAAATCTAAATAAAATATTTTCTTTTAACATTTCTCTAAAACAGCTGTCTCTACCTGCTAAGCTTTACGTTCATAAACCCAGCGAAAAAGTCTCCACTCCATGGAGCATCATTGATTTAAGCGGTTCTATTCTAAATAAAATAAACAAGTTCAAGTACTCCGTCCAGTTAAGTGTTGCCACAAAATTATGTAGCGAACAAATACATAATTTAATTAAAAGTAAACATTTCGGTAAGGAGGTCAGCGCTCAGCCGCGATTCAAAACAATGTCCGTGCGATACCGTACTATAAATTATAAATAGCTTCTAGCAGTTATTTAATTAGATAGTTTATTTAATAACACTCTCATTTTGATTTTACAAGCTTTTATTTAACTTGTATTGCTCATTAGCAAGCTCAAAGTTGCAGAATAAGCTATGGAGAGGTCTATCTATGTTCGGGGTTTCTCTACGAGATCGAATCAGAAATGAGGAGATCCGTAGACGAACGAAAGTTACCGACATAGCCCACCGGATTGGCAAGTTGAAGTGGCAGTGGGCAGGGCACATATCACGCAGAACAGATGGCCGATGAGGCTAAAAGATTCTCCAATGGAGACCACGGACTGGTAAGCGCAGCGTAGGACGTCCACCCACAAGATGGACAGACGACCTAAAAGAGACCGCAGGGAAACGCTGGATGTATGCCGCCTCCAACCGGCCTTTTGAAGATCAATGGGGGAAGCCCCCGTCAAGTGTTAAATAGATAACTGACCCAGACCAGAGCAGATATTTAAATTTACTATTCAAACATCTCATCATCATCGTTTCAGCCATAGGACGTCCACTGCTGGACATAGGCCTCCCTCATCGATCTCCAAAAGGGCACGTTAAAAGCGGCCTGCCTCAAACATCTGCCCTGGCTGAAAATCGAACCCGTGACTAAAACAGACGGTCTACCATCAAATCATACCGGTCGTCAAAACATACTCGTACAATACCTATTTCTATAAACTGCTTATTTGTACAGAAATAGGCTTAATATTTAGAGCTGAACCTTTAGATCTGACAGGAATTGACAAAGATGGAGTGATGTTTTCCGGCAAGATAAATGGTTTTATTGATAGAATCAGCGCTGAAGGGCATGCTTACAAAATGTAACACGTATTGTATTGGGTATTCTCTCCGTGAGCAGAGATGAGATTAACTTCACTGGAATACAACAAGAAGCAAAAATACATAAAGAAAATGTTAACCACTTCCTTTTCATGACTTAAAAAATCAGTAGTAGCTTAGAATCTTTACTATTTATACTTAGGTATAAGAAAAAAACACATACCGACATAGCTGTTAAAACTTGCAAGTTGAAGTGGCAATGGGCAGGCCACATCGCTCGAAGAACCGATAACCGATGGGGAAGAAAGGATCTGGAGTGGAGACCACGAACCGGAAGACGCAGCGTAGGGAGGCCTCCCACTAGATGGACCGACGACATTGTGAGAGTCGCGGGCATCCAGTGGATGCAAAAGGCAGGCTGTCGTTCAGTGTGGAGGTTAAAGGGGGAGGCCTATGTTCAGCAGTGGACGTCTTCTGGCTGATGATGCTGATGAAGAAAAAAAAAACTATTATACTCGTAGTCTCGATGCTATAAATATAATTTAACTAGCTGAAGCGCCAGACGTTGTCCTGTCTTAAAACTTTCAAACGCGTGAATTTAAAATAATCGTTAAGTTTTCGGAAATTTTCCCATTTTCTGTGCTTTCATTATCATTATCTTATCATTGTTTTAATTTTTCTCTCCGTAAGAACCTTCTGCAAAGTTTTAGAAAACTTAAAAAAAAATATAAATGAAATCGGTAAAGTCGTTCTCAAGTCGTTATGGCGTGACCAAGGTAAGTAGTGTGTAGTGCGCTTAAAAGTACACTCGTGTACATTTAAAAACAATTAACAATATACCACCATTATTGCAGATTAAGTGGGCACACGGGCATTGTTTTGTCCATACAAACGTGTTCTCGTGTTTCCTCCCTGGATAATACCACTAGAACTGTAATATTTTTTTTAAAATATAATTTATCTCCCCCATTGTCATGCTTCTATCATTTATTTTTTGTTATAACTACTATAAGAAATGTGAGCCTTTAAATATCCCAAAAATGAGACAATTTCTTTTGTTTGAAAAATAGGCCCACCACAATCTAATACCGTATAGTTTAGAAACTCATGTCGATTTGTTCCTTTATTTGAATCATAACTAAAAAGACTCTGGATACGGCCTCTTGTCAAACAAAAAACCTTTCAAAATTGGTTAAGCTGTTTGGGAGCTACGATGCCACATAATGACACAGACAATTTTAACGCGTGTATAAAATTATAACACTCGTTTGTTTGCGTCGGGGGTTTATTCGCGATTTTTTTGTGTTTGAACTTTTGTGAAGTGTATTTGTGTCTATTATCATTTTCCTCGAAGACAAATGAGACAATTTCTTTTGTTTGAAAAATAGGCCCACCACAATCTAATACCGTATAGTTTAGAAACTCATGTCGATTTGTTCCTCATAATCTCTAGATTTAGTGGTAATATTAGCTATATCCGATCAAACCGGAATATTGACAAAAGCCGATTACTATGGCCACTGTTGTAAAATATGGTCTATTTATTTTTGTATAAAAATTCCTAAGCATGCATCCTTTTTCGTATTAAAAACGTTCCGGTCAAGTGACTTTATAAGGGAAATGAATGAATTGTGGCAAAAATCAAAACAACACATATTATTCTTTATATTATTATTCCGGTTTCATGTTTACCTTATCTTTCGTCCGAATGGTAAAAAAAAACGATGAATTTTATAGTGTTATACCCATCAATATACGGTAAATTCGGTGGGCCTAGGAAAAATTGTCTTCTTTTGTTTGTTTACCGCCATGTTCAGACGTCTATCAAACAAATTTGACGAGTTTATAAAACAAAAATAAAGAAGCATAGTACAATCTTTTTCACATCTATTAATTTAAAAAATAATGAAATCGGCTCAGTTTTGAATGAGGAAACAGAAAAATACGAGACGATGATTTTGTCTACTTTTCGTAGGTATAATCGATCCGAGCTGCAGTTGTCCCTATTGCGCTCTACTGGGAGAGGCTTGAGGTCAGGGGACAGCAATAGATTTGCTAAATACCTATTCATCGAATTTCTTGGCCGTGGTATACCCTCTTAACATCTCTATCTCTACATAGTATAAATTGAAGTCGCTTTCCGCGTCTGTATGTCTGTCTGTATGTCTGTATGGCCGCTAACTCCTCCTAAACCACGCAACGGATTTTGATGCGGTTTTCACCATCAGTTAAGTACATTTTTACGGAAGGTAATATATAACTAGCGACCCGCCCCGGCTTCGCACGCAAATTACACCCGTGCGAAGCCGGGCGGGCGGGTCGCTAGTTCCAAATAAAACAAGTTTAGGAAAATAACACAATGAGGCGACATGTTTTTTTACGTTGGCGGCAAAACCCTTGAAACTAATGTCGATTTCTTTCGAGTCATTCCTTTAGGGTGCCTATTTACAAAGCTGTGGTTTTAGGCCTTATACAGTGGTAAGCGTACCTGTACCGCTTGATAACGCAGCAGGTAGGCTTAGAAGTCTTGTTTATTCAAGCCAACCGCTCTAAGCTTTCCTTTCTCATTCTGGGTTGAATAATATTTGTCGCTTCATGAATTTTGAATAGGCACGTTCTTAATTTATATTTTTTGGGGGTTTGTTCTTAGTTTGCATGAGAATAGCTAAAGTTTAACGGCCAACTGTAACAACTCTGATAATAATATTGCAAACCTTTGATCATAATCTCTTCTCTTCTCTACTGTGGTGATTCTTGTCAATAGTTGTAAATAAATATCAATATTTACATGGACATGCTGACGTCCATGAATATTTATAGGTGTCAAAGTCTAAATCAGTGTCACTTGTCATTGGTTGTTGACAATTGCAGTAGGAGGGGCTAATTTAAGTAGAGAGGGAAGTATATATTGGGTCGTTCAGTGGCCGTCAGGACAGTCGAGCTGTGGATTGGAAGCCGAAAGACTGAAGGATAAGTGCTGTGTAGTGTCAGTGAAAATATACTTGTGGAGATACCATATAAACTGCTATTCGTAACACTACATAGTATAAATTGAAGTCGCTTTCCGCGTCTGTCTGTATGTCTGTATGGCCGCTAACTCCTCCTAAACCACGCAACGAATTTTAATGCTGTTTTCACCATCAGTTAGATACATTTTCACGGAAGGTTTATATATATAACTAGGGACCCACCCCGGCTTGGCACGTAAATTACACCCGTGCGAAGCCGGGCGGGTGGGTCGCTAGTATATTATATGATTTTCTAACTGATGGTGAAAACCGCATCAAAATCCGTTGCGTGGTTTAGGAGGAGTAAGCGGCCATACAGACATACAGACAGACAGACGCGGAAAGCAATTCAATTTATACTATCTAGAGATAAGGAACAGTCCGGGGCGGGCTATTTGATTAGACGTGAATTTATGTGATTTGAATTAATTTGTGACATATATTAATTGTACTACCGTTTAATTATAAGTGTATTAGTTAAATAAAAACATTCGTTATCAATTAATCTCTATCTCTATCTTCTCTATCTCTACATAGTAAATATACGTACGTAAATATAAATTAAAGTCGCTTTCCGCGTCTGTCTGTCTGTCTGTATGTCTGTATGGCCGCTAACTCCTCCTAAACCACGCAATGGATTTTGATGCGGTTTTCACCATCAGTTAGAAAAATTTTCACGGAAGGTTTATATATATAACGAGCGACCCACCCCGGCTTGGCACGTAAATAAATAAATATCTGGGACATTTTTGCACACACGGTCATCTGACCCCAAACTAAGCAAACCTTGTAATATGGCTGCCAGAAACTGATATACGTACATATATTTTTTTAAATACATACTTTAATAGATATTAACATCCAGACATAGAACAAACACAAATGTTCATCACACAAATGTTTGTCCTAGATGGGAATCGAACCCACGCCCCCAAGCACAGAAGATAGGTTCACTACCAACTGAGCCACCGGGGCAGTCAGTTATTACAATTACACCCGTGCAAAGCCGGGCGGCCGGGTCGTTAGTTAATTCATAAATTAAAGTTAATCAAAATTGTGTTAGTATGTTTGTTCTCACTTAATTCCGATGTCAACAACGTCCGCTTACATAGGGACTTTTTGCACTGGGCCAGCATGGTGGATTAGGGCCATCCTCTCTCTGTATGTGTGATACATGATAGGCTGATAATGCAGGGTCTTCTTATCCCGGTTAAATTACCGATTTTCGTAGGATAGCGGGTAAAACGGCGGGGCGCCGCTAGTGTTAGCTATAAATGTAAGAGAAATGTTTTATTTTAAATAGAATAAGTGGCAAACAAGCTAAGGGCCACCTGATGGTAAGTGGTCACCGCTGCTTATAGACACCTACAATACCCGGGGCATTGTCAGTGCGTTGCCTACCTTTGAGGACTCTATTCACCCTTCGTTTGAAGCACTCCAAATTATACTTCTAAGGAAAAACCGAAGGTGGTAAGCCATTCCACAACTTACAGGTGCGTGGCAGAAACAATCGATCAAATCGAACAGTGCGAGACTTCCACGCATCTATAATGTGCGGATGGCATTTCTGGCGATGGCGACCGGTTCGGTGGTACAACCGGGATGGAGGGATAAGGTCAAAAAGTTCATCAGAGCATTCCCCGTTATAATATCTGTTTGTTTGTAGAGGAACGAGCGGCATCGACATCGACCTCCGAAGGGTGGACATAGACCAGTGTCCTCTAAAGCACGGCTCCACACAGCTGAACATCTTTGCCGGCACTGACAAGTGTAAGAAGCAAACTACGGAGGTGAGTTCTAAATCCGAACCCTAACTAAAATTACAGTCACAGAAAAGAGAAGTAAATAGAAAACAACAAGGAAAATCTGTTACCAGCCACTTGATTATTATTGAATAACCTTCAACCTTGATTGAATATTCTTATTTAGATCAATGCGTCGGACTTCGCATCGCAGTTACTAAATGATTTCGAATGACTGACGTTTCCTTTATATGGGTGCAACTGGCTACAACCTTACAAAATTGCCTTGACAGCCGTGCTAATTAAAACAAAATAAACCAGCCAAGTGCGAGTCGGGCTCTCGCACTGAAGGTTCCGTACCACCACAAAATTCAATAACGACCAGTTATAACTTGGTAATGAACAGAAACTTATCACCAAATCGCACTTAGCCATTTTTATTATTTGTTGTTATAATTTAGAGTGTGTACTATACTATAATCATGTAAAGTTTGACGTTTGTAGGTATTACCGGTTTCACGTTAGAGATAATACAAAAATTAGTAAAAAAAATACGTTTGTTGTCCCTTTTGTTTTTTATTTTTGCCTTTTTTGTTCAACTGGCTATCTATTACGGTACGAAAGATACAGCCGTTAATAGGTAGGACAGATAGACAGACATCGTAGGCTTAGTAATAGGGTCCTGTTTTTACCCTTTGGCTACGGAACCCTAAAAATGTTTTCTTTTCTGTGATTACAATAGTGAAAGTTACTCTATCTCTCGGTATCTTTGTTTGTTCGTTTTTCGACCAAAACCTTAGTGTAAACGAAAAAGGTGTCATTGTAAACTCAGGACTATGGTTTGCCCTCGCCTTCGACGTAGGCAAACTTTGTCCTCTTGTTTACAATAACCTTTTTTCCGCACTCGTATCACAATGTACGATAGACAGCTTCCTAATATCGCGCAGACGTAAACAGCACCGATAATCCCATCGCATTGTTTGTACACTTGATCCACTATTTACCGTTTCACACTCGCATTTCCTCTTCTCCCAACACTAGGATTCCTTGTATGCTTTCGGATACATATTAGCATTTTATATTTTGATTCGAACACAATGAATGTTTTCATGTGTTGGTACGTATTTGATTGAGTCTCGCAATAGTTTTTTTATAGTTTTTTTTTTTTTTCTGTAGCCCCAGTAATTGTATGCGTCTCGCACAACGAGCCATGGAGAGGCTATGCTCGGGGTTTCTCTACGAGATTGAATCAGAAATGAGGATATCCGTAGACGGAAGAAAGTTATCGACATGGCTCATTGGATTAGCAAGCTGAAGTGGCAGTAGCAGGGCACATATCACGCAGAATAGATGCCTTGTTATCGTGATTCGGATTGTGATCGCGATCGTGTGCCATCTCACTTACGCACGTGGTGCGAGTAAGTAGATGCAAACGGGACGGCATTTCTCGAATGGAGACCACGGATGGACGGACCACAAGATGTACAGACGACCTAAAAGAGACCGCAGGAAAATGATGGTTGCAGGACTTGCAGGCCGCTTCCAACCGGCACTTTTGGAGATCGATATTGGGGAGGCCTATGTTCAACAGAACCGAAGACCCTCGCTCGAAGAACCGATAACCGATGGGGAAGAAAGGTTCTGGAGTGGAGACCACGAACCGGAAGACGCAGCGTAGGGAGGCCTCCCACTAGATGGACCGACGACATTGTGAGAGTCGCGGGCATCAGGTGGATGCAAAAGGCAGGCTGTCGTTCAGTGTGGAGGTTAAAGGGGGAGGCCTATGTTCAGCAGTGGACGTCTTCTGGCTGATGATGATGATGATGATGATGATGTTCAACAGTGGATGTCCTTACCTATGCATGAAATAATGATGAATTGTTTGCTTGATTAATCTATACTTCTATACTGATATCATAAAGAGGAAAGATTTGATTGTTTATTTGTTTGTTTGTTTGCATTGAATAGACTCCGAAACTACTGGACCGATTTGAAAAATTCTTTCACTGTTGGGAAGCTACACTATCCCTGGGTGACATAGGCTATATCTATACCCATGCGAAGCCGGGCGGACTGCTAGTATATTATAATGAGGAAAGATTTGATTGTTTGTTTGCATTGAATAAGCTCCGAAACTACTGAACCGATTTGAAAAATTCTTTCACTGTTTGGAAGATACACTATCCCCGGGTGACATAGACTATATATCTAAGCCCGTGCGAAGCCGGGGCGGACCGCTAGTGTACTATAAGTTTGAAAATAATGTTCGCGTGACGAAATCGCATTTATTGAACGCGAGAATGATTACCTGGTAACACGTAATAAAAGGAAGTGTAACTTCAAGAGGTAAGAAAGTTTTTACCCTCAGATCAGACAACCAAGGGAGATATGCAGTATGGCAAGTGTCTTTATTATCTAAACAAAATACAAGCTAATACTAACTAACTACAAATACGTTACAGTTAGACTGCCCGTAGACCGTTGAAGGTCTAACGACAATCCAAATGCTCAAGCAACGTACCCAGCATGTGGGCGGCATTACCACACTGAATGGCAATGCTTATGCGTTGAGCCAGAAACACGCCAGTATTTCGGTCACGCGTCGCACTTTCAAAGATTTTTGAAAATGAGGTGAGCTCCCGGTCCCCAAGGGCCCAATGTCTCGACCCCAAACGCTTAAGTAGTAACGCTTTTAGTATTATAGTTTGTGTTCAAATGTCTCAATTTTTCATAATTTTTGTCAATATACCCTAAACTGCACTGTTAGTACGGCTCACCTCCTAATTTTTCAGGCAAACTAAAAATCTTGTAGCGACACCAATGAACTAACTAATAGTTATGCAAAAAAAATACGCCTGCTGGGTGAGTTTGAGGCATTAAGTGAGATTTAGGCCAGATGTGTTGGCACCCGCCACCCGCTACTGTACCATATCTCCGTTGTTTATCTGATCGGAGGTTTTACCTATTTTAAAGATTTATGAATGTAAAATGAAAACCTGCAATAACTGTAGCACAAACATTACGTGAGTTAGCGTGAGAAAGGAAATTGCTTACAGGAAACCAGCTTCGAGTTTTGTTGTTTAATTGCATCGAGATACAATACTTATAGAGTCACAATATCTGAGTGAAAACAGTCAAAAATCGTTTGAGCGTTGTTTAACATACCTAGATATCTATAGTTCTGTACTTATATTATAAAGAGGAAAGATTTGTTTGTTTGTTTGTTTGCATTGAATAGGCTCCGAAACTACTGAACCGAATTGAAAAATTCTTTCACTGACGGGAAGCTACACTATCCCCGGGTGACATAAGCTATAATCTATACCCGTGCGAAGCTGGGGCGGACCGCTAGTAATCTATACTATCTATACTAATATTATAAAGAGGAAGGATTTGATTGTTTGTTTGTTTGTTTGTATTGAATAGGCTCCGAAACTACTGAACCGATTTGAAAAACTCTTTCACTTTTGGGAAGCTACACCATCCCCGGGTGACATAAGCTATAATCTATACCCGTGCAAAGCAGGGGCGGACCGCTAGTAATATTATAAAGAGGAAAGATTTGATTGTTTGTTTGTTTGCATTGAATAGCTCCGAAACTACTGAACCAATTTGAAAAATTCTTTCACTGTTGGAAATCTACACTATCCCCGAGTGACATAGGCTATATTTTTATTTATTTGGATCCTTACTAAAACTCCAATAATGTAACCCAAGGTGTAAAAAAATAAGACTTACACCCGTGCGAAGCCGGAATGCGTTGCTAGTCTATTATATACTGCACAATGCTACATTTATCCCAAATTTAGATGTTATGTCGTTTTCGTAGTGTTCAACGTCGCTATATCATCGTAGAACTGGCGTTGTAGTCGGATCGCGGTTGCTTTACAACTAACCAAAAAATCAGCGCAATGCGTAGCGTGCGATGAGTTTTGGTTCGGTTTTTTTTTGTCCGTTTGTGACTCTATAGGTATTGTATCTCGATGTTTAGTAGTCAAAACTTTACATAATATTAGCTTATTCAAAGAGTTTGTTACCATAACTTTGTATTCCACTGTATTTTGGCAACCGACTTCAAAACATGAGGGTCTCAACTCGACTGGCGGATTTAACACACTACAAAAAAAGGGGTGTTATAAGTGTAACATGTGTATCTGTGTGTCTGTGTCATCGTAGCTCCCAAACGACTATGTCTGTATGGCCGCTAACTCCTCCTAAACCACGCAACGGATTTTGATTCGGTTTTCACCATCAGTTACGGTTCGAAAGATACAGCCGTTAAAAGGTAGGACGGACAGACAGACATCGTAGGCTTGGTAATAGGGTCTCGATTTACCCTTTCGGTATGGAACCCTAAAAACTAAGAAACAACGATAGCCATTGGCTCGCAAAAGAAGATCCCACATTTGTTACAAAGTCCTTTTCCGATAACAGAAACCGAATCGCAACAGAACAAATGTCCCGATATTGGACGGGCGCGGAATCACGCATCCGAGATAAATCTCTGGAAACAGCCGCTTCGTATATCGTGCAATGAGCGGAATCGCTTCGGTGACGGTGGACAGTTTGCCCTTCTCCTTTGAGACTTTCTGGGTAGGTGCTGTTCGACTTTTGTATAGGTTTTTCCAACAAAGAGACATTTTGGATAACGGTTTAATGTTTGTCTTCTCAACTGGTGTATTTTATTGTTCTAGAAATTCAGTCCTCTAAACATTATCAGTTAGAGCAGCCCGTGAATCAGCAGCTCAGCGAGCTGTGGAGAAAGCTTTGCTCAGAGTTTCTCTGATCGATCGTATCCGTAACGAATCTATTCGCCAGAGAAACAAAGTAACCGACATAGCTCGGCGTATTAGCAAACTGAAGAGGCAGTGGGCCGGTCATATCTGTCGCAGAACCTATACTTAACCAATAGAAGCGTCCTAGAGTGGAGACCACATTTCCCGAAGAACCGATAACCGATGGGGTAGACGAGTTCTGGAGTGGAGACCACGTTTAGGCAAACGTAGTGTAGGACACCCTGTGGCCAGGTGGAGTGATGACCTGCGTAAAACGGCGGGTAAAAACTGGATGCAAGGAACTGCCGACCGAGCTCAGTGGCGTGCATTGGGAGAGGCCTATGTCCAGCAGTGGACAGTTAGACGGTGATGATGATGAGAGTGGAGACAACGAGTTAAGAAACGTAGTAACTCGAATAGTATGCCTCGAAGGAGTGATGACATACTTAAAGTAGCTGGCAGTAGTTAAAAGCGCCAAACCGAAGTTCAGACAAAGTTGCGTGCGTTGGAAAATGGGGGTGCCACCTTTTTTTAAAGCAAATAGAGTATATTAAATTTTTAGGCAAAAAAAAAGTACAACATCTGAAAATAAAGTACTCCTATTTATTTACCAAACTATTTCTCTCCCATACATATTTTTTGTTGCTTCTAGCAACATTCAACAAATATTTGTTACAACACAAACTCAAACAAGACGAGAAAATAAAAACAACAGTAGCGGAAAAAATTACAAGTTGATATGACATGATATTGACATTGACGTTTTAGGTTACGTAAATAAAGGTCTATTAAAAAAAAAACACAGGTAAAAATAAAGTATTTTTACGTACTTTACTGCCCTCATATAAAGTACGTTAGGCTAAAATAGAGTACAATACTTTATTATAAAATACGGGTGGCAACCCTAGTTGGAAGGGGCTTATGGCTAAGTTACGCTGATTACAAGTATAAATTGAAAATTGTTAATAACCTTCGATAAAAGAGCTGATATCATAATCTTCAAACGGCTTAACATATTTTCCTTATTCATAGACTAGCGGTCTACCCCAGCTTCGCACGGGTATATATCGACTGCCCCGGTGGCTCAGTTGGTAGTGAACCTACCTTCTGTGCTTGGAGGCGTGGGTTCGATTCCCATCTAGGACAAACATTTTGTGTGATGATCATTTGTGTTTGTTCTATGTCTGGGTGTTAATATATGTATTTAAAAATATATATGTACGTACATATATCAGTTTCTGGCAACCATATTACAAGCTTTGCTGAGTTTGGGGTCAGATGACCGTGTGTGCAAAAATGTCCCAGATATTTATTTATTTATTAGATTATAGCCTATGTCACCCGGGGATAGTGTAGCTTCCCGTCAGTGAAATAATTTTTCAAATCGGTTCAGTTGTTTCGGAGCCTATTCAATGCAAACAAACAAACAAACAAACAAATCTTTCCTCTTTATAATATCAGTATAGATAAGCACTCAACCGACGATCGATCTATTCAACTTTCAAACAAAAACTAAATCAACATCGGATCCGCCGTTTGAAAGTAATGATGCCACCTACATACAAACAGTTTTTGCGTCAAGGGATAGTAAAGAAAAATAGCTACAACTGAAATTAATATGAAATCACTTCACAGCATTTCCTTTCATTGTTTTACTGGACAGCTATTTATAGAACTAAAACTTATGAAAAGGTTATAACGTACGGTGGTTCGTTTCACAAATGGCGGGAAATTCAAATTTCAAACAGTTTTCTTGTCCTTGTAGCTAGGCCGGGTAATTATTGTAAACGATCATGATGTTTGCGCAAATTAATGACAAACACAGGAAGTACTCACAGCTCAGCGCACATTATGAGTTTGTGGCGCTAGCTGTAGAGACACTGGGCCCGTGGTCGTCCGACACAAAAAAATTCTGCAAGGATATTTCGACTAGGCTGGTCCTCGCCTCGGGGGATCCTAGAGCTGGCACATACTTTTCTCAAAAGCTAAGTATTGCTATACAGCGGGGCAACTCGGCCAGTGTTCTGGGAACCCTGCCGCACGGTGGCGATCTCGACGGCGTTTTTGTTTTGTAGTAGCTACATGTTTGTATATTTTATACATTCATCTTTTAGTTTAATTGTAGCTTTTATTATTCTTTACAAAATCATGTAAAGCTATTTATCTCTAATGCACATTATTACTTACATTTGTGAATAAACAAATTTTTGCTGTTTCAAACAGTTTATTGACCATATACTGGTCAATAAACAAGTAATATGGTGCGTTACTGTTAAATAGTTGTACATTATATTGTAAAGAACAGCCAACATTTTGCGCAAACACTATGTTATTTAAAAATAATTACCTGGCCTGGCTACTAGGACCAAAAAAACTGTTTATAATTTAAATTTACCGCCATAGGTGAATCGTACCACCTTAATAAAGAAAATCTGTTTCGGAAAGATTTCCAGCAGATCAGAGGGCTATCTAAGCAAAAAACTTATTGAAGAAAGCGATTAGAAACACTCGATTCGATTAGCATAAATAAGGGACATACTCCGAACTTCTGTTTGCAACTTTTTCAATAGGTAAGTGTTCCCGAGATCACTCCAATAAAACTTTTGCGATTTCAAATGCGGTCGTAAAAGTAATAACAAACCGTAATCGTCATACTGTAGATTAATTTTCGGTTTTATTGTCCTGTCCTAGACACTTTTGGGCCGCGTTAAGATAAGGGGACCTTTTACTTTGATGGGGGAAAGTTACAAATTTAGTTTCGCTTTGATTTCAACTCGAATGAGGGCTTCCTGTCTGGATAAGCCACTTTTAAATATGCGACAAGTCCAGCTGACCTCGTGTGCAACTACTGAAAAGACCTCTCAAGACCTTGAAACGATTGAAATGCTCGAAATCCTTTCGACTATTCAATCGATAAAGCAGGAGTTCACCAAGTGTAAAACTTTCATGGAGAAAGTAATTCTAATATTATCCAACCTCGGACATTATGTTTAGTTGCCATGAATTACGCGTACTATATTGGAACGCTGATGGCGTTCACAGAAAGCAACAGGAACTCGCTGAACTTGCAGTGAGTAGATTAAACGTTGACATTATAGCACTTTGTGAGACCAAGTTAACAAACCGACTTACCCTTAATATACCTGGCTTTATTTGCTACCGGCAGGACAGGCATCGCGATGGTGTTGGCCAGGGTGTAGCTTTAATTGTTCGTTCCGATCTGGTACATAGCTTGATCCAGACTCCGAAAACACAAAATCTAGAAGCTATTGGCATCTCTGTGTGTCTAACAAATGATAAAGTTGCAATCTTCTCGTTATATCAGTCCCCAAATCTTCCACTTATTACTAGTGATCTGGATTGTATTATGTCAGCCGGCTCTAAGGTACTAGCTATGGGTGACCTGAATTCTAAACATTCGCTGTGGTCGCCTGGTCCTAGCAATAAACATGGCAATAAGCTATACGAGCATATGCTCAATAGCGAATATATTGTTCATGCTCCTCAGGACTTCACACTGGTACATTACTGCGCTGACTATAGCCCATCCATTCCTGACATACTTTTAAATAAAAACTTTTATTCTCCTTGTGACATAGCTACCGTCTCGGCTCTATCCTCAAATCATTTCCCTGTATTTGTCAAATTCAATAGTAAACCTAATCGTAATCCTACTCAAAAACTAAATTTTGCTAAAGCGGACTGGACCAAATACCGTAAGCTCCTTAACCATAATACTATTCTATCCCCAAAAGTGTACGAATCTGCAAATATAATTGACTCCACTATTACCGATTTTCAACGCTTATTACTAGAAACCAGAGACACTTGTGTGCCAGTTTCTACTCTGAAACCTTGGAACTCTTTTTCTCTGCCACGTCGTATTAAACGAATGATACACCACAAGAACCGCCTTCGTAGACTTGCGACCAAGGAATCAAATGTTCTATTGCGTAAAATATTAAATAATAAAGCTACCCATATAAAGTTCCAGATATATCATGCTATAAAACTATACAACGATAAAGTGTGGAACAACAAACTAAACAAAGTTGACAATCCTGGTAACGATCTTTGGCGACTGGTAAAAAGCTTGCGCTCCACTGCGACCACCATCCCAGCTCTCAAGTCGGAAGATGGCTCCTTAACAAATAGCCAGCAAGCCCAATGTAACGTACTGGCTAATGCTTTTTTAGACAACATGTTACTAACTCACGATTGGTACAGCGACGAACTTCCAGCTATTGAACGTTCCTTAAGTTTATTAAAGGACCAAAACAGCGAGTGTCCCATGTTGGTTCGCCCGTTTGAGGTCAAAAAATGTATATCAGCCTTAAAACCCCGAAAAGCACCAGGACCAGATGAGATCTCTAACTTATTAATTAAAAATCTCCCTCAAAAATGTATAGTATTACTAACTAAAATCTTCAATTCCTGTTTAACTCTGAACTACTTCCCATCTCCGTGGAAAGTGGCTAAAGTAATAGCGATCCTCAAGCCTGGAAAAGACTCATCTGATCCAACCTCCTACCGCCCAATAAGCCTTCTACCTTGCCTTGGTAAACTTTTCGAAAAAATCTTGTATAGGCGCTTGACCCATGCATCTGGTAAATTTCTGATCAACGAACAATTTGGCTTTCGGCAGGACCACTCAACAGTTCAACAATTAGTCAGAGTTGCCGAAACCGTGTCACACAATCTTAACCTGAAACATTCTACAGGAATGTTTCTGTTAGATATTGAGAAGGCTTTTGACACGGTTTGGCATAAAGCACTTTTGCATAAGCTGGTAACACTCGGCATACCTATTTCGTTAGTGAAAATGATTAGTTCCTATCTTACTGACCGTAGTTTCAATGTTCACATTGGCGATTGCTCATCTCCCCCTAAACCAGTCCCTGCAGGAGTCCCACAGGGATCAATCCTAGGTCCACCCTTATTTCTGGACTACCTGAATGATATACCAGTCCAACCTCGAACAAACCTAGCCTGCTTTGCTGACGACACAGCATCTTTCACTTCTTCCCCTGATATTGATATAATAATAGGCCGCCTGCAACTTTCCATCGAACTTCTCCAGGCTTACTTCAATAAGTGGAAATTAAAGATTAATGCCTCCAAAACAGAGGCAATAATGTTTACAAGAAAACGTGCTCCACCCTTAAGAACCTTAAAAATTGGTAATTACAGCATACCCTGGAAACGTTCTGTGAAGTACCTCGGAACTACTCTCGATACTAAGCTCAACTGGTCAGAAAACACTTGTAAGATTTGTGTTAAAGGTACCAAAGCCCTTAACGCATTGAATCCAATCATTAATAGACGCTCGTGCCTTAGCAGCCATACCAAACTACGAATTTACAGCACCCTGGTCCGACCCTGTATTACCTATGCTTGTCCAGTATGGAGCAGTACCTGCCAAACCAATATCACCAAACTTCAGGTAATCCAAAATAAAGCCTTAAAGTACGCCTTTAATACTCCTTTCCGTACCAACCTTCATAAGCTCCACCGTAAAATTGGTCTACCTAAAATCGACGTGTACATTTATAAATTATCCGAAAAATTTTATCTACAGAAAAATCCTAGTAATAAAAACCATTTAATCAAAAACTTGTGTAAAACACGCAGTAAAAATCTCACTTTTATCGACAAATATAATCGATACAAGTTACCACATCACTTATTCCTCGAGCGCGATGGATAGGCCGAGTGACGCACGTGAGCGCGCGCGGGCCGCTTGCCGCTGGCGCGCGCGCCATCTCCGTCCTTATTACCAGCTGGTATAGAGCGGTGGTGGCGTGCGCGACACGCAGCGGGCCGGGCGCGCTTGTGTGAGTGACTAGTTTATGACGAGTTCCTTATGCTAGCTGTGAACTGCCGAGCGCTTGTGACGCGACAACGGCTGATTCATTCACTTCACTACACTTGCCTACCTTCAGATTTTAAAAATTAAAAATATATTATATATGTTAAAAATGTAATGCTCTTACTAAAGCATACATAATTATCTATTTACCTAACATTGTACCATCAATATTATATTTTTCAATTTATTTAATTTATAAGTATTTTCCGTTCTGTAAGTTTTAAAAGAGCCTGCGTGCCCGATAAAATGTTTATAACTCATTGCACTGTACTACCAGGATCTATGTACACTGGTAATTGTACTCATTTGTTACACTTATGATTAATAAAGATATTTTGAAATTGAATTTGAAATTGTCTGGATAAGAATGTCGGTTAGTACTTCTAAATGCAAGATTAGGTTAGAATTAATTAAGTAGCTCTGAAGGATCCTAGCACACGACGTGACGCTTGACCTAAGATAAATGAATCGGTTTCTTCTACGCAACCGTGCTCCATCGTAGACTGCATCGTCGCTTAACATCAGGCGAGTTGGCGGCCAAGCGCAAGCCTATCCTCTTGCGTTAGCGGCCCCTCACGGCGCTCTGGCACCGAAGCAGTCGAAGCACACACTGTCACTTTCGTACGGCCGATTTTTTTTAAACCTTGAATTGCTCTATCTAAATTTATACCTTAGTTCAAGTAGAATAGGACAGAAATAGTTTCATATGCGTAGTTGTTCAAGAAAAAACAGGATAAGGCGATTTTGTCATCACCGTGCGCGACGGGTTGGTAACTGTAGTAACCAGCGCTGTCCAGCAGGCCTAGCATGGGCTGTGGATAAATTGTCTTTCCACCGTTTTTATCCACGCCTAGACGCGACAAAGCTAGAATATGGATACGTTTGTCTTTTTCTCGCGGGATAAAAACGGTGGAAAGACAATATGTCCACGGCCCGTGCTGGGCCTGCAGAGCCATCTAAGCGTGGGTACTGTAATCAGCAGAACTAATACAAGTGGCTATCTAATATAAAAAAGGTACATTTATAAATGTTTATACCATAAAACACTGTTTAAATCTATCTCGATTGTTTACTACAGTTAATATTACGAGTATTCACGGGATATCCCTCGTGCATGTAACTGCGCCAAAATATCGGGAGCTCCATCCACAACATTATCACGGTAAATATCCCGTTAATAATCATTTAACTGTGTTTTTACTAGTATACAAAACATAACAATGTTTATATTGCCCTGCAGTATATCAGAATATTTTGATGTAGCCTCGGTCTGAGTTTTCTTAATGTTTTTATAGCTGCTGTAAAAGCTATAGAATAAAATTGTATATAGTTACAACATCAAAACAGATAACCAACCTTGTTAGTCTGTACTGAAGGTAAAATATTTTTTTCCCGATAGTTCGGGTGCACTGAAAGCGTAACAAGGTATGACGTAACGGACTACTTTTATAACTGGAATTTAATCAGTATTTACCGGACCCGGGTATGTCCTAAAACTGCGACCTGCAGGCCTAGCACGGGCCGTGGACAAATTGTCTTTCCACCGTTTTTATCCCGCGAGAAAAAGACAAACGTATCCATATTCTAGCTTTGTCGCGTCAAGGCGTGGATAAAAACGGTGGAAAGACTATTTATCCACAGCCCATACTAGGCCTGCAGAACCACCGGAAGATGGGCAGCAGCATCCTATTAGTCCACGGTGAACGTACTGCGATCCCCAAGCCACCTGCCAAGCGTGGGGATTATGGCAACACCCCTCTCATCAGTGGACGTTTCACATCACATCACATCATCAGCCATTAAATGTCCACTGCTGAACAAGGCCTCCCTCTTAGAGAGGGGTGTTGCAATAATCCCCACGCTTGGCAGGCGGCTTGGAGATCGCAGTAAGTTCACCGTGTACTAACAGGACGCTGCTGCTCATCCTCCGGTGGTTCTGGTCGCAGTTTTACGACATACTCGGGTCCGTCAGTCAGGGTCAGTGGACGTTTAATGGCTGCTAATATAATCTTCTCAAGATAACAAACAACCTTGTCTCAAAATTAAACTTTTCCAAATTATTTCTGACGTCTATCATCCTGGAGCAATCAACCTACTAATCAACGCACCAATTAAGCAAAGTAACTTTCAAAACTTGAACAAACAAAGTTAGAGGAAAACAAAAAATACGCAATTCCGCTTCCGTAGCAGAAGGCAGTAAGGCAGTAAATTAACTGCTAACTCCCTTTGTTATTTTAGCCGGGAGGGTAGTCAAATAAACGGATTTGGATTCTCGCCTACATGTTGGATGTATTCAAGGGATTTGGAACCTTTTGGTTGTAAGCCACAATACACTTAGCTATCTGAAGAAAAAACGTAAAGATTTAATATAAGTTACTTTGCTTTACTACAGAACATTTGTGTTTGTTCTATATCTGAGTGTCTATTTAAGTATGTATTTAAAACTATATGTATGTATATCAGTCTCTGGCAGCCATATCACAAGCTTTGCTTAGTTTGGGCTCAGATGACCGTGTGTGCAAATGTATCCCAAATATTTATTTTATTTCATTTTACTTTAGTTCTTTCATTTATATATATACTTATTTTTTAATAGTGCACCGGTCTCGTAGCCTTATATTTAGCATACTTCTACTTCATTTCCATGTGGCGTGGCAAGTTAGAAGTTTTGCCGAAAGTTTTGCTTTCCCTTAATTTTGAAACTATTTCAAAAATAAGAGAAAGAACAAAATTAAATTATGTTTACACAACAATAAAAAAAAATAAACAACCGGATACATTATGAGGACAAACAGAGAAAAAAGGACGAAAAACATTATGGATAGAATAGAATAGAATATCATTTATTGATCGGCCGACTACAACATCTTAGTATAATTAAACATTATGAGTTGGGCATCACACCGATCTCGTCGTGTCACAAAATTAATAATTAATAATTTAATATTCAGCTGTAAAAGGGCTATGGTATAAACAATAATCATATAAAATTAAAAATGAATTAAATAGGTAGATGATCGAGTTCTCAAACAGGCTCTAAATGGCTATAGTCATTATCAAAAAACTCCTTAATCGTATATATTGACTTATCTAACAAAAGCATTTTGACAGCATTGGAGAATTGTATTTCGTTAGTAATGGACTTTATAAATTCTGGAAGTTTATTAAACAAAGATTGGCCCATAATCATTGGTTTCTTTTTTGTCATGTTTAGTCGTGGGTATGTTGTCTCTAATAGTATCTTATTATTTCGTATGGCCCGCTTACTCTTCACTTGTTTTATTTTACATTCATGTATTTTTTTTTTACATATTTGAGTACTTCTAAAATGTATACGGATACTGGCGTTAATATTCGTAATTCTTTAAAATGCCCTCTGCATGTTTCGTCAAATTTACCACCGACCAAAACTCTTATGGCACGTTTTTGCATATTTAGTACTCTCTCATAATCAGTGGAACTACCCCACAGAATTATTCCGTATGACAAAGTAGAGTGGATATATGCATAATAGATCTCTTTTAAATTATCTCGTGTAGTCATTGCTTTGAGTTCCTTCATCGCATATATACCTTTTGCCATTTTTTTGCAAGTTACATCTACATGATGTCTCCACTTCAGGGCTGGGTCCATTTCGAACCCTAGTAGTCTCACAAGATTCGATGAGGTACATGTTGTGTCATCTTGCAGAATGACAGAAACAGGCATTTGGTCGGAGGATACGGCATTGAAGAACATTATGTTTGTTATATCTGCGTTAAGTTTTAGTCCATTAAATTTACATCATTCGCTAAGCTTGTGCATGGTATCTCTAATGTTAGCTTGAAGTTCTTCTGTCGTATCCGCCGACAAAACTATTGATGTTTCATCTGCATACTGTACTATTTCTCCGGAGATAGGTATCCTAGAAATGATAAAAGACAAAGAGGACGCCAATTTGCGATCATTTCCATCAACTTTTTAGCAAATTACCTATTACCTTATCTGTCTATAAACACACTTGAAATCGTGACCTTGTTCGGAGCTTAATCTAGATTGTAGATTAGCGTTCTCGACGAGGTTGACTTGAATATTTTATGCTTTTAGCAATCTTTTGCTAAATCGACCTCGCTTAAGTTTTCTATTAGCTGACCTTTCTTCAAGTTTATCAATCACTATTCTTTATTTAATAACAAAGAGTGTTCATTTTCAGTGCATAGGATAAAAAAGTGTTAATTAGTCAATAAATTTTACTCTTTCTAGGGTAGTTGATTGAATCAGGCGTTACTTTGCGGAAGTCCATTTCTAATTTGTATACAGAAAAAATACAGAAATACAGAAATGTTTATTTTGCGATAATGAAATTTAGACATAAACAAAATGATCCAAATACAAGTAGGTACATTATCACAAAAACCGGCCCCAACTCAGCATGTTGCTGGTTGTACACAACCAGCGCTGGTATTCTGTTGGACCCGGCAAGTGACGTCACGCTCAATATCTGTGCGTGCGCGCGCGTACAAATACATATAATAAAATATATATACAAATCGAACAAATACAAATACACATATAAATATAAACAGATATACGGGGTGTAAGGGGAACACTCTCGAAGGCAAAAAAAGGTAATTGTACTCATCATTATGAACAACTTTTACTATGGGACCAACCTGAAATCGCGAAAAAAAAATCAGCTGTTCCATACATTTTGTCGAGTGTCAAGGACCGTTTTCTATAGAACAGTTGATATTTTTTTCGCGATTTCAGGGCTATATAATAAACTAGTAGGCCGCCCCTGCTTCGCACGGGCGAAGCCGGGATATATAGCATATGCCCACCGGGGATAGTGCAGCATCCCAACAGTGAAATAATTTTTCAAATCCGTTCAGTAGTTTCGGAGCCTATTCAATGCAAACAAACAAACAAACAATCAAATCTTTCCTCTTTATAATATTAGTATATATTGTATATTTGTACACTTGTGTTTGTGTTGTTTTTATTACACTAGAAATTCGTCATATACAAATTATTTCTAGGGTAATTTATCAGACTACTTCTGTGCCGAAATCGTTAAAAGATTGTTTTTTAGAATACTTTGAACAATAAAACTTTTCATGTGGTTTTCCGCATGAAAAGTTTTATTGAGGCAATGAGATGATTCAGGAATGTATATTGAATTAATAATAACACTGGCAATGAATGGCGCGCAAAACACCCAGCAAATTGGAAAATAATTTTTCCCTTTTTCATAAAGTGCGCTTGTAAAAGGCACCCTTTAATTTAATTACAATCTTACCTAACGCAAGGCTAATAAGTAATTTAATTCTAACTTAAACTTCTAGGTATGTTATTGTAATAAAACCAGCCAAGTGCGAGTCGGGTCGCGCACTGAGGGTTTCGTAACACCACAAAATACAATAATTATCAATATAAAGAAACCATTTGGTCCGACTTAACGACTACCAAAATAACCAAGCAATTGCTACGCCGTCACATAGTTAAGATTTAGCAAGTGACAAATCTTTTAATGAACAGAAATTTATCACCAACTAGCACTACTTGGCCATTATTTATTTTAGTTGATTGAATCAGGCGTTACTTTGCGGAAGTCCATTTTAATTTGTATAAAAAAAAAAAAAAAAAAAACTGTTACATTGTTATAACGAATTTTTTCTTACAGATTTAATAACTTTTTTTCTTCAGGTTAGGTAATTTTTTTTTTTTATGTAATTAATATTTAAATTCAGGTTAGGTTCAAATTAGAATCACAATTATCTATAGAGAAAATAGTTTAACCAAAATCCTTAATGTACTTGAAACGACGTAGAAGCGGAATTACACTAGAAATTCGACATATACAAATCATTATTTATTTTGTTGTTATACTTTAGAGTGTGTACTATAATCATGCCAAGTTTGACGCTTGTACGTATTACCGTTTTTACGTTAGAGCTAATACAAAATTACGTTAAAAAATATGGCCCCCATTTCTTTTTGACTTTTTGACATTTTATAATTTTTTAGTTAGTTCTGCCGTAACATTACAATACATATTCTGTGAAAATTTCTACCGGCTATCTTTTACGTTTCGAAAGATACAGCCGTTAATAGGTAGGACAGACAAACGGATAGACGGACAGACAGACAAACAGACATCGTAGGCTTAGTAATAGGGTCCCGTTTTTACCCTTTGGTTACGGAACCCTAAAAACTAATAATGTATCCAATAACACGTTTCTTATTATCTATATTAAGGGGAAGACATTTTTTTCACGAGTTCTTTAGAGGTAGAACTCACGAGTGAATCGGTTTCTTCTAGGCAAGCGTGATTCACCGTAGACCGCATCATCGCTTAACATCAGGCGAGTTGGCGGTCAAGCGCAAGCCTATTATTTATTTTAAAAAAAAAGTACTACAATACTTAATAGTCATGCTTTGTTTTTCACTACACTAACTCGAAGGGTTTTAAGTCCTTTTAAGTTTTCTAACAATGTGTGTGTGGTCGAGGAGCTGAATCGCCTCGACGCTCACATGATGATGAAGTCTATGTCTGAAAGTGAATCGGTTTCTTCTAGGCAAGCTCCATCGTAGACCGCTTCGTTGACTAACATCAGGCGAGATGGCAGCCAAGCGCAAGCCTATCTACTATAATTTAAAAAAAAAATCAGTTCAAGTACCTTTCTTATCGCGAAGGACAAAGGATCTTGTTTTTTTCCGCCCCGTACACTGGAGCATCGGACATTCACTATAATTATTAGTTTTTTTTAATATATGGACTGGTATTATAATATATGACTAATATATGGATTTTTTTAATATAATATATTTAATTTATTTAATATATGGACTAGCTGAATGCTGTAATGAAGATAAAAATGTATTTGAGATGGCGGACAAGCGCAAGCCTATATATTGTTTAAAAAAAGGGGGCTTCGGCTTATGTACCTACTTTTGAATTAAATTTCACTTGGACAGTAATATTACAAGTTTTATTTTAATCCCGCCGAATTTAATCGGATTTTTTTTAAACTGCTTCATGCAATATTAAAAATTATTATTACTCGAAAACATACTCAGGGATCGAAAAATACCGCAATGTCTGAAGACCAAGCTTTACAACCAGTGTGTCCTGCCCACGATGACTTACGGTGCCGAAACATGGACGCTAACCAAAGAGGCTGTGCGTAAAGTTAGAGTCGCACAGAGGGCAGTGGAGCGTGCCATGTTGGGTATCAGCTTGAGAGACCGAGTCCGAAATACCGAAATCCGTCGAAGGACAAAAGTCACGGATGTCGGAAACCGTATTATGCGACTCAAGTGGCGCTGGGCAGGGCACGTGGCTAGGCGTGGTGACGGCAGGTGGAGTAGAGCCCTGACAGAAGGGTTACCAATAGCGGATAAGCGTTCCGTAGGCAGACAACCAGCCCGATGGGTCGATGAAATCAGGCCCATCGCAGGTCATACGTGGATGAGATTAGCCCGAGACAGGGATCAATGGCGCAAGGGAGAGGAGGCCTATACCCAGCAGTGGGTTGATACAGGCTGACAATGATGATGATGAAGCAATATTAAGATAGTAATTTTTAAACTTTCGCGAATTGAACACATGTTTTAAATGTTTATCGGGACTTATCACGCATTTTTTTTTTTTTTTTTTTTTTAATTCAATATTTAGATGACTATATTTTCCAGGTCTAACGTTTTCTTATTTTGTTCCAGTGTGTGCCCATCCCAGGTCTGGGGTTCCGCCGAGGGTCATACAGGTGCGTTTGCAGACGAGGGTTCTACTACCCCAACACGACCGCGGAGAACAGATATTATAATGGCAGTGACATTGAGGAAGAGTACGAAAAACATCTATCGGTAAAATTTATTTAAAATATTCGCATATACTATATCGTTAGTTAAATGATAAAAGAATTTACCAATTTGAATTTATTCTATATCGAATTAGTTTTTATTTTAGCTTGCAGTAAACGTAGACTAAATGAACAGATCATCTTATTTAATAGTCTTTTTTTAACTCGATTTTTTTTTAACTCTGAGCCATTTTTAAGAATAATTCTTAAAATTCAAAAGATAAACATTCAATAAAAAGTGTATAAACTTCCGCGAATCGTTTTAAGCTACTAACTTTTGGAACCAAAAATTTTCTTGTATATTTTCACGCATTAAAAATTCAGAAGTAATTAGCACTGTTCTATATGAAACAGAACGATAAGAATGTAACCGGATGGTTTTGGTATACTTAAATTGTTTTTTATTTTGTATTTTGCAATTACACCTACCCACTGCGGAAAGGAATCGACTCCGGGAATCAGGTTTCCTTGGCCGGATTACGACGCATTATAAAAACTGTATCCACAAAATGTTTATCCAAATAAAATTTATTATTTACTAGCGACCCGCCCGCCCGGCTTCGCACGGGTGTAATTTACGTGCGAAAAAACCTACGTGAGAAGTCGGGGCGGGGCGCTAGTTATATATATAAACCTTCCTTGAAAATGTATCTAACTGATGGTGAAAACCGCATCAAAATCCGTTGCGTGGTTTAGGAGGAGTTAGCGGCTATACAGACACACAGACAGACAGACAGACAGACGCGGAAAGCTACTTCAATTTATACTATGTAGAGAAGAGAAGAGATAATGTAAGTAAACATATTCTTAAGTCAAGTTTTTATAGTACAGTTTTTGTACAGTTTACAATTACGGGCACAAAAAACCGACACCGCTTTATGGTTGGTATTATATTACCCGAACGAAGCGCTTTGATTCCACTTTTATTGTGCGAACTGCTAGTCTGTAGAATGCATGAATGGGTGTTCCCCGATAGTTACAATCTGGGTGTCTTCAAATCACGAGTGAATTGGTTTCTTCTAGGCAAGCGTGCTCCACCGTAGACCGCATCATCGCTTAACATCAGGCGAGCTGGCGGTCAAGGGCAAGCCTATTATTTATAATAAAAAAACAATAAATATTTCATCATCATAATCATCATTTCAGCCATAGGACGTCCACTGCTGGACATAGGCCTCCCCCATGGATCTCCAAAAGGGCCGGTTGGAATCGGCCTGCATCCAGCGTTTCCCTGCGGTCTCTTTTAGGTCGTATAAATATTTCACGATAAAAAAAAGTAACCACCATATTGACTTATTTTCCTCTTCCCAGTCTCAGACAAGTGTCTACTCAGCGACAGAGGCGTTTGAGTGCCTGCCTTGCGCAGAAGGCTGCGAGGCGTGCTTGGACGGATCTCCGTGTGTCGCTGCCCTCAACTGGGTACTGCGGACCAGCATCTTCGCACTGGCTTGCCTGATCATCTCTTTCCTGCCTTTTATCGTGTACTTTACTATGAAGTATGGCCATGTCAGGGTAAGCAAGTCTTTTTTGTTTGGTTAGTTAAATACTTTGGTGGAGTTCGATTGGATTATTTCGGGTTAAAGAACTTTATTTTCTCAACAAGAAATTAACAATTTCACTTATGCGAGAAATTAAATTGATTTAGTAACTAATGCTTCCACATGTTGGTAAACTTAAATAAACTAAAGTAATCATTTCATGTCCAACAGTAGGTATCATAAATATAAGTATAAATTAAGCTAACTAACGTTATTATGTTATATAATAGTATATTTTATTTTATTTTGTTTTATAATAATTATATCTACCCTACATTTATTTGTCAAAAAATGGTCCGCTTTGACTGGTCTCTTTAGCACCGCGCGTTATCAATTAGTATGCAGGGACGCGCTAGGCGCTGCGCCACAGTGCAATTGCACGCAGATAAAAAACTGAGATGTCTGACTTTATGTACCTAATAGTGTTAAGTCGTTTAAAATATAGTTTTTTAGTTTGTATTTCATAAGTACACGCATGGTATAATAATATACTCCGCCAGGTATAGCAATACGAGAAATGTCCACGTGGGCGTCCCGCAATGATGTCATGATGTCAATTTACAACAGGTTCGAGAGAGATGACGATACACCACGTAACAGCTGATTGGATAAAGTGGCAACTGGACAGTGACGTCATTGCGGGACCACTCCCAGATTGCTAGACCTTGTTTTCTTAGATCATGGGTACACGTATAATCTTTCAAAAGAAAACAATTTGACGGATGCTGTCTCAAGAACGATCTCAATGGGCTACCCCGGTGGCTCAGTTGGTAGTGAACCTATCTTCTGTGCTTGGGGGCGTGGGTTCGATTCCCATCTAGGACAAACATTTGTGTGATGAACATTTGTGTTTGTTCTATGTCTGGGTGTTAATATCTATTTAAGTATGTATTTAAAAATATATATGTACGTATATCAGTTTCTGGCAGCCATATTACAAGCTTTGCTTAGTTTGGGGTCAGATGACCGTGTGTGCAAAAATGTCCCAGATATTTTGCCCCAGATATTTGATTGTTGGGGCAATTTTGCATCAATTGTGAGGGAGGAGATAGTGAGTCAAGACGAGGTAATCCTGGTTGATGACACTATGCTAATAACAAATGGAAAAACTAAAGACGGATATTATTAGATTGAGCAAAATTAGCAAATGACAAAATGATTTTTTTGTTTGGGAATGAGAGTAGTGAAGAATATTGGTCGCAACTTGTGCGCATTCCATACAATATATCCATAGACTGGACCTGAGTGACGAAAAAGTCACGGTGACTAATAAGGTAACCAGTGTGTGTCAGGCCTAAAACTTATGAACGTTTTCTTATATGTAAAGAAATATAAATCCATTTTATTAGCTGGTTATGAAAATCGGTTACGAAAACGGCAATTTTATTCTGTCTTCGTAGCTGGTTATCTAACAAAAAAAACCATGGCTTAACGGTATGGTTTCTACTCGTCTACCTTATTGATTATGTAGGTAGGCGTCACCTAGTTTTGGTGGACTAGTGATGGAGGTGGCGCCATCACTGGTGTAACGCTGCAGTAACTTACTCTGCTGAAATTCTTTCCGGTGTGAAGTTGTGTCGTTGACAACCAATCAGAGTTTAGTAAGTTGGTGTACCGTCCAGCAGAGGCGCTAGTAAGGGCGCGCGGACACGCGTCGGTGACGTGAGGCTCGGAGCGTGGTATAATAATATACTCCGCCAGGTATAATACTCCCGTCCCGCAATGATGTCATGATGTCAATTTACAGCAGGTTCGAGAGAGATGACGATACACCACGTAACAGCTGATTGGATAAAGTGGCAACTGGACGGTGACGTAATTCTGGGACAACTGCCAGAGTAGAAGACCTTGTTTTCTTTGATCATGGCTCGGAGGAGCTCACTTTACTTTGTGTTTTGCTTGAATACCTGTTTGTTTATAGGTTGTACGTGCAGCCAGTCCAGCTCTCCTGAGAGTCATAGTGCTGGGTGCCCTCCTAATCTACTGCACAACCCTGGTGATGTACGGAAGGCCAACCGTCTTCACATGCACCGCGAGGGTGTGGCTCCGGGAGGTGGGCTTTTGTCTCACGTATGGCGCTCTCATGCTCAAGACTTGGAGGTGAGGGGATTATTATACATACTTTTTTTTTCTGGGCAAGTGACTTTATTAACTAAACAAAATACAAGCTAAATCTAAAAATACAAATACAGTTAGACTGCCCATAGAACTTTGAAGGTCTAAAGACAATCGAAATGCTCAAGCTCACTACCAGTTGGCAGCGTACCCAGCATGCTGGCGGCATTACCACGTTGAATGGCAATGCTTGGCAATGGCACAGACAAGCAGTTCGCATAATAAATGTGGAATCAAAGCGCTTCGTACGGGTTCTTTAATATGAACCATAAAGCGGTGTCGATTCTTCGTACCCACTCTGGCAGTCCGATAGAAAAATGGGCAGGAGGGAATCAAATCATGCAGATCTGTAATAGGCTTAAATAAATAATAAGCTTGCGTTTGACCACCATCTCGCCTGATGTAAAGCGATGATGCGGTTTACGTTAGAGCACGCTTGCCTAGAAGAAACTGATTTACTCGTGATTTGAGGACACCCAGATTGTAACCATCGGGTAACACCCATTGAGGCAGTCCATTCCACAGACTAGCAGTTCACACACTAAATGTGGAATCAAAGCGTTTCGTACGGGTTTTGGAATATGAACCATAATACGGTGTCGACACCGCGTAGGCGTATATAAAGGCGTAGGCGCCGGGGCACGGCCAAGCCTCGTCCGGCTCGTGACCGCCACGGTCTAGCATAAATCATCCTTTTAAAACTTGCCCAGCAATGGACTAAGACAACGACAAAACAACACAATTATTTTATACGTAACATGGAAAATTGCTTTTTTTCCTACCTTCAAATCGCAGTGCCTTTCTAGGCAACTAGCTTGCTCCTACTGCTAATGCTTAATCTATGTATGGTCGATGGATGAGTGGTTTTTTTATAAACCAAATTTATACAAGCAAGCGATGGTGGCCGAGTAGTAGCATGTGTCCTTTACAATCTGATGGCACCCGGTTTGATCCTTGGCTATGCACCCTATAACTTATTTTTAATTTTCCATGACATTGCTCAAAAACGATGAAGGCTAACATCTTGAGGAAACCAGTATATCCAAGAACCTTAAAAATTAAAAAATATGATATTCACCTACATGCACTGGACCAGTATGGCGGATTAGATGCTCATCCTTTGCTCTCTTGAAGAAGGCATGTGTCCTAGCAGTGGAAAAATTATTTAAATTTATACAACACTACTTGCCAACTTCGTACGCGTTGAATTTCACGTAAACTTTCAACCCCTTTACAATCCCCTTAATTCGTTATTTTCGTAAAATTCTTGGGGAACCGCTACACCTTATAGAGTATTTACTTCCCAAAAAGCTTCGTAGGTCGAATAGTTGTAGAATTTTGTGGTGAGTGAGTGCTATTTGCTGTTATACATAAGATAGAATGAATTTATATAGCAGAGTACATTTATTACCTACTAGATTACAAAACTGCATCTTAACATGACCTTATAATTTTTATTTTTATTCTGAACACAATAACCGGTTATTATCGTTATTGTGGTTTTCTTATAATAGTTAGGTATATGCTATCTTGGACTTTTTTGCAAAACTATTTAAGTACTACATTTTTGTCAAACATTGTATTTACTTATCTCAAACCGTTAGGTCAGCGTACGCCGATAAAGAAGCCAATCAGCTTATTTTTCTCCAGCATGTTTTACTAATACGGTTATTTAATGTAGAATATTAACTTTTATCATTATAAAACATAGCCTATGGCACTCAGGAATAGTGTAGCTTTCTATTAGTGAAAGAATTTTTAAAATCGGATCTGTAGTTTTGGAGTTAAAACAGAACAAACAAACTTACAAACTTACAACCTTACAAACTTTACCTCTTTATAATATAAAAAATTATAATAATAATTTTGTTTGGCTAAAGGCCCGCAAACACGGTTAAAACTACCTCGGTAACGAGAGAACTCTAAAGAGTAAAATAAACAATAATAATAATAATAAATAAATATATGTGCATAATAATATAATAAAAAAAAAAAAATATATAATATTAGTGTAGATAATTCGCTGCTTTTCATGAATACCGTCACAATCCAAAATGTTCATATTTCTTGTTTTTAACACAGCTCAATCCAAAATAGTCCATATTTTATGGTGAATAAAACTCATAATCATATCGGCAAAAATGACAAGATGGCGCAATAAAATGTCATTATGTCATTGGTTGATTTTTGACGCCATTTTTGTACAACAGTCCACGATCGCTAGATACTACGAGTCCTTTCAAGCAAAAACACATAACGTTTCCTGAATAATATCATATCTCTAAATAATTTAGGGATAATTAAGTAATATTATCTATAATACTATTCCATTTTGAGTTGTATGAATATTCACGAAATAATCCTAATTATTTTAGTTTTTTCTTTTGATGTTAAGTGCAATATTTAGTGTTACTACGGTCATCACGCAAGAGTAAGTACGAAATAAATACTTATTTTGTTTTATGTGTTTATTCAAGATAAAACGAATAAAAATATCTTATGGAATAATGAGATGTGATGATATTCCATAAAAATAAAACGCAACTTGTACAACTGTAAGCAAGATAAGTCATTTTTCACTATAAATCATACGCAATTTTGAAGAATCTCCAATTTTTTACATTAGATATGGCAATAATTTATTTAATATGATAATAATAATCAGTGTTCAGTTAAGTGTTTATAGTTCGTGTAAGTGTGTATGTTAATTTATAATATTTTTTATGCCTTGGAGAGATCTATGTCTAGCATTGGAGACTATAGTCTAAAATGATGACGGCCATGTTTATTAAGCACGGCCAATAAAAGTAGTGTTGTTTTGTTTTTAGGGTTATTATTGTATTTATGTTTGTCCGTTTCTTTATTCTACCTTACATTTTAAACGCCTAAACCAATGTAGATGATTTTCTCTCAAAATTGTAGTCATTATATTTAATTTTTCAATTACCTTTTATTTACCAATTAGGTATTACTTACTCTTTATAAAGTTTATATTATACTACACAAGGACCAGTGTTTAGTCAAACTGTTAATTCAGTAAAAACTTATTTTTCTTACAGTTCCCAATCCTCGTACTCTTCAAATATTCCGAAACATGAATATGAATGTCAATATTAATGATTGTATGTACCATCATCAGCCAGAAGACGTCCACTGCTGAACATAGGCCTCCCCTTTTAACCTCCACACTGAACGACAGCCTGTCTTTTGCATCAACTGGATGCCAGCGACTCTCACAATGTCGTCGGTCCATCTAGTGGGAGGCCTACCCACGATGCGTCTTCCAGTTTGTGGTCTCCACTCAAGAACCTTTCTTCCCCATCGATTATCGGTTCTTCGAGCGATGTGGCCTGCCCATTGATACTTCAACTTGCAAACTTGCAAATTTTAACAGAAATGTCGGTGACTATGGTTTTTTGGCGAATATCCACGTTTCGGATATTATCGCACCAAGAAACTCCGAGCATAGCTCTCTTCATTGCCCGCTGTATGACTCTGAGTTTTATATTAGTGGTAGTTATTTGAAAATGATCAAATAACTACCACTTCAATTTTTAGACAAGTTTTTGAGAGATATTTATCCCCTACATCCACAGGCAACATCAAAATATGGATTCATCGAACGCCAGTAAAGATTTTGTTCTGACTGTTAAGATCCGGATTATGAAGAGACCATTACAGGAAGTACTGTTATCTTTATTCAAGGAATCATAAAAGTTGTAGGGTTCTTTGAACGATAATTACAGGAAAATATTTTGATATAAAAACATTGGCGACATGCATAGGTTTTTTTCCAAGAACGTAGAAAAAATAACAATGAAGCTAGGAGACATAAAGAATTTAAAATCAGAAACAGAAAACGCGTATAATTATTGTTTTTCGTATAAAACATCATCCGAAGACACGGCGTTCAAAATAGTAATCTATATACTTATAATAAAACTGTAACAGGTCCAATTCTGTACATTGAAGATATTTTGAAAAAAATAAATTTACGGCACTCTATAATCGATACTGAAGTCAAAACTGTAATTTTTTTCATTTTTGTCTGTCTGTCTGTCTGTCTGTCTGTCTATCTGTCTGTCTGTCTGTATCTGGGCTGCGCATCACGCCGAAACTACTCAATGGATTCAAATGAAACTTAGCATAATTTGAGTTCATACTACGAGGTAGGTTATAGGATACCTTTTATCCCGAAATTTTGCATGGTTCCCTTGGGAGAGGGGATGAAAGTCAAAATGTGAACTTAGTTGTAATTCATTACCGCGTAGTCCGATTTCATTAATTCTTTTTTTGTTAGAAAGGAGGTATATTAAATAACGTCCCGTAAAAATTTCAAGGTCGTCGATTTCGTAGTTCAGAAATTACACACATCACAACCCTCAGTATTAGGTCCAAATAACTTGACCTCCGGAATGTACGGGAAGCTTTGAACGTACGGCTCATCTTAAGCTGGCGTTGATTTGCAGCGCACTTTGTAGTGTACGTTGAGTAGGTACTTAGATAGCCTATCTGAAGACATCCTTTAGAAAGGAAATACCTACTATATTTATAATGTTCGAGAAAGTTCTAGAAATTTTGGTATGATCGACATAATTCTAAAATGAGTACAAACTATTGTAATCGATTTGGAATGTTCGAGAAAGTTCTAGAAATTTCTGGAATGATCTAAAAAATTCTAAAATGACTGCAAACTATTATAATCGATATAGAATGTTCGAGAAAGTTCTAGAAAATCTATATATTTATACATATATATAAAAGCGAAATTCATCTACTCATTCACTCACTCATTCACTCATTAAACACGAAATCTCGAAAACTACTTGACCTACGAAGCTGAACTTTGCCTAGGTATTCTATACAATGCCGAATGCTCAGCCGGCAATGTGTGTAAAATACGAGAGCAGGGAAGGGGGAGACGTGCGAGCAGGAAGTAAACTTCTTGCGACGCGGGCGGGAGGCGTGATGACCCTCCAAAACAGCTTATAAGCATGGCTTAGAAACGAGATGGGTCTAATAAATTTTAAAGTAAGGTTTTGATAAAAGCAAGGTGTTGATAAACACACACTCACAAATACACACACAAACACACACACACACACGGGTACACGCACGCACGCGCGCGCGCACCCACACACACACACACACACACACACGCACGCTCACACTTACCCCCACACACACACTCACACTCGCACTCGCACTCACCGACACACACTCATACTCTCTCTCTCTCTCACATCTCGCCTAGGCATTGTATAGAATACCTGAATTATACACATTGCCGGTAACATATATATTTTTTGGAAAAGACGGATTAAGGATGAGAAATGGGGGTTTTATTTTTTGTTGAAAGTTTGTTGAAATTTGGCAAGTAGAGTACTTTCGGGGTGTAGAGGTCCGCCTAGAGAGGATTTTGCGAAAGGGCTGAATTAAGGGGGGCAAAAGGGGGTTGAAATATTGTATGAAAATCTACGCGTACGAAGTCGCGGGCAACAGCTAGTCTATACTAATATTATAAATAGGAAATATTTGATTGTTTGTTTGTTTGCATTGAATAAGCTCCAAAACGACTGAACCGATTTGAAAAAATATTTACTGTTGAGAAGTTACGCTATCCCCGGGTGACATATTATGCTATATAATTATTATCTATACCCGTGCGTAGCCGGTGCGGCCCGCTAGTAATAGATAAATTTGTAAAACAAGAAACACCATAAATGATTTATTAATGTCGTTGCAAACCAGGCATACAGATAAAAGTTATCAGTGTGTGAAAGGAAGAAAAAGGGATTGCTTGATCTTATAAGGAAAAATATTGTTCCACGATTATACAAGCAGTTTTTTTGAGAATTACTAGTTATTCTACTTACCCACCTGATAAGAACTAATTAGTTACAAACTACGCAGCAGTCTGCGTAGTCACAAATTGAAAATAGTAAAGAATAGGTTTGTTAGTTTTTTTTAAGTATTATGGTTCCTACATGTATAAGACGGATTATGCGGTAGACACGAAATTATTTTTAATATGTAGTTAATTTTATTTATTCTGGTTCCTACTACCAAAGAAAGATTATGTGTTCATTAGTCACAAATATTTTTTTAGAAGAAGATAACAGAGAATAAGATTGTTGTATTTTTTATGTATGGTCTACTTGTTACCTAAATTGTTTATTCACCATAATTTCAGCCGTAGGACGTCTACTGTTGGACACAGGCCTCCCATCGATTTCCAAAAGGGTTGGTTGGAAGCAGCCTGCATCCAAAGTTTTCTTGTTGTCTTTTTTAAGACTTTAAAGGTCTTTTTAATTGTTTTTTAATTCTAGAATATTATATTAAGCGTTAGCTGTGCCACGTAGATAATGCATAAATTATTTTTAAAGAGCTGTTACACTTTGGACTAAATATTTTATGAAGAAATTGATGTTTTTATTAATTTTATATTATCTATTTTTGTATGACTGCGTCTATGCAGTTAGTGTGTATTAATTATTTGTTTGGTTATCTTTATTTTTTTAGCTTAATGCACCAATATCACAACCAAAAATGTGTCATTCTTTAGATAAATTTAGTCTAATGATTTTGACATAAAATCAGAAAGTAGAGGAGTATAGCGAAATAGTTTTTGCCAATACTGTCTTTATTTTGATTGTGTTACTATTCAGAAAATCATTAATGTATTGTAGAACATTATTACCAATTATGATATTATTCAAGAAAAAAATTAAACTACACTAGTGTTTCAACATGACTTATGCTCCTATTCATAATAATATAGCGAAAGTAATATTGTCATAAGTCGAAGACCTCGCAGTTTTTAAATAATTTGATATTGTTTTCGAGCCCAAAAACTTAAAAGTCACAATTTTAATAATACCTTGATTAACATCCTACTGAATTTTCTATTCTATGTTTAATTATTCTCAAGGAATAATAAGTTATGGAAATAAATATTTTGTTAAATTTTCAAACGGCTCTCCTGTAAAATTAGCTTTTTTGAGTTGTGTGGTTATTCATGCAAAGCAGCGATATGTAATTTATAGTAAAGGTTACCACAGTTGCTTCCACTTTGTAGCGACGTTTATTATAGAGCTGTGTGTAGACTGTAGGTACAATCTAACACCAGGTCTAAAGGGAATCGAGCCAACATCTGAATTAATTAAAGCATTAATCTAACCGGAAAGTTTATTGGAGTATGGAAGGGAGAGCAGAATTCCTACTGCTACTGGGAAATTTAGGGATACATTCTAAAATTAGGTTTACCTTAAAGATCGCCCTGTAGCTCTATGATTTCATAGAAACTGGTTGATTATCTTGAATACTATCATCATCTTCATAATCAGCCTTTTAACAGTCCTCTGCTGGACTTTTTCGGGGGTAGGCACCCCCGAAAGGGTGATTGGGTCATATCCACCACGCTGGCCCAGTTGCGGGTTGGTGGATTCACATACGCCATTAAATTTCTTCTCCGTACGTATGCAGGTTCCCTCAATAGTTTTGAATACTATATTTATTTTAATGACTCTTTGGCTTATACATAGCTGTATTTGTATCTTATCTATCTATATTTCTATAAATAAATAAAAAAGAAATACTATACATTGGTAAGCGCATTAGACGCAACGTACGTAGGCCTCCTGCATCCAGTGGGAGCAAAAGGCAGGCTGTCGTTCAGTGTGGAGGTTAAAGGAGAAGGCCTATGTTCAGCAGTGGATCTTCTGGCTGATGATGATGATGGTAAGCGCATCACTTGATGAGAGCTGGTCTGAATTGGCAATTTTTTTTTTATGTTTTAATAGTCCGAAGAAGGTTTTTAGGGAAAGGGGAAAAAATAGGAAAAGTTTCCCGGAATATTCGAAAATTTAGGAAAAATCTAAAAGACTGATTTATTTCTACGGGATTCTTATTAGGACCATAACTCTGTCGGATAAATTTGGACAAGAGCACCATCTGTCTCAGCTAGTAAAAATATATATGCGTTTCTGATAATTAAAAATAATTTATCAAACATTATCTTTTAACAGTGTATCTTTGCGAGTGAAACTTTTACTGGGTGAATGTTTTAATCTGTCTTTCAAATTTTAGTACGGCATATTATTATAGTACCATAATGCGACAGTTTGTGTGTATAATTACTTGATGTGTTTGATACTATACTTAACTCCAAATTCAAATTCAAAATATTTATTTGTCAGAACATGGTAGGTACACATACATATAAAGTAGCATACATGGTCGTAATAATGGAGACGTATCTCATGTCCTTGCCTGTTACAGCGTACAAATGTTAGTTTTTATTATATATTATTATTAGTTTTGTTAAAGTTAAAAAAAATAACGAAATTATATCTAAGTTAGAATATTGTTAGAATCATATTTTGGTTTGGTTGTATTTTATACCTTAATTAGATGTTTATTACTACCTATATAAGCTATTATTATCATTTTATCTTTTCCTAGTACCTAGTCTCGATTTTATGTCAATTATGTCGAGCCATCTCTGTGAAATTGGATATGAAGATATTCTGGCTGTACACAGGCCATCATTTTTATGGTTCCGTACCCAAAGAGTTAAAACGGGACCCTATTACTAAGCCTACATTGTCTGTCTGTCGGTATGTTTGTCTGTCTGTCTGTCCGTCCCACCTTTAAGCGGCTATATCTTTCGAACCGTATTAGATAGCCAGTTGAAATTTTCACAGAATATGTAATGTTACGGCGGATTAATTAAGAAATAATAGCATAGTATAAATTGAAGTCGCTTTCCGCGTCTGTCTGCCTGTATGTCTGTATGGCCGCTAACTCCTCCTAAACCACGCAACAGATTTTGATGCGGTTTTCACCATCAGTTAGATACATTTTCAAGAAAGGTTTATATATAACTAGCAACCCGCCCCGGTTTCGCACGTAAATTACACCAGTGCGAAGCCGGGTGGGCGGGTCGCTAGTAATAAAATCAAAAAATCAAAAAGTAAAAATGAAATGGGGATCCCCATACAACAAACGTATTTTTGTATTAGTTCTAATCTAAAAAAGGTAATATGTAAAAGTGTCAAACTTGGCACGATTATAATACACACTGCGAATCCATACTAATCAGACAGCTGAAGCGCACTCAGCCACGGCGTCAGACCAGCGGTACTTTGGACGATCTTCGGGATGACATCCAGTGGGCCGTCCCAAATACCAACGTTCTCTTCACGGGCTGACCCTCTTAACCTTTATCTAATTTTAAATCTTTGACGACAGTCGGGCCGTGAAGAAAGCCCTTATTTCAACAATGTAGATCAAAACATTGTTTTCTTCACCTTTTGTTGATTAAAAATGCCGTGCAATTTTTGGAACATTGGGCCCTTGGGAACCTCCTGCTCTTCTCATTTTCAAAAATCTTTACAGCGCCTGGTTAATGCGACGCGTGACCAAAATGCTGGCGTGTTTCTAGCTCAACGCATAAGCATTGCCATTCAACGTGGTAACGCCGCCAGCATGCTGGGTACGCTTCCAACTGGTAGTGGGCTTGAGCATTTGGATTGTCTTTAGACCTTCAACAGTCTATGGGCAGTCTAACCGTATTTGTAGTGTTAGTATTAGCTTATATTTTGTTTAGTTAATAAACACACTTGCCCAGCTAAGTTGGTTGGTAAAAACACTGCAATTTTTTGGAGTGTATGTTTGTATTGTGTGCAGGATATCAGTAATATTCCAAGTGCGGTCAGCGAAGGCGGTGAAGATATCTGACATGTACCTGCTGCGGCGGATCGGCATCATCGTGGGCGTGGCGTGCGTGCTTCTTGCCATCCGCACGCTGGTGGCGCCGCCCGCCGTCATTGTTGGGAGGACCAAGGACGACCTGAAGGCGTACCTGTGCAACACTGACTGGTGGGACCATTCCTTCACTACCTGTAAGTAGGACTCTACCCGCCATCATCGTCGGCAGGATCAAAGCGACGCAAGCGTGCTCCAACGTAGATCGCATCTCGCTTTACATCAGGCTAGTTGGCGGTCAAACGCAAGCCTATTAATAGATAAAAAAAATGTTGATTCGAATACTTACGACTATATGAGTTTTGGCGCCAACGTGGAAAAAAACATGTCGGCTCGTTGGATTATTTTCCTAAACTAGTGCATGTTCAAGTGATATAACGAGGTGAAACGTGTCTTTTCGTGTTGTTTCCAAAACTCCATAGGAGCCTCTTGTAAAGTTCCCACCACTTTACAGAGGCATGAGTTTGACTTGACCGTGACTTACTTAGCTTGACTCTGACTGTGACTATGACTTGTTTGCCGTTATTAAGACCATAAAAAACAGAAGAATAGGCGGTATGGCCTTACAGGCTTTAGCCTGCCCGATGGGCGAATTATAATTAAAAAAAATAAAAAAATTACGACTATATTCTTGTCTATACTACTGACTATATTTCCGAAATTAAAAACATAGTGTATCAAAGCTACGTTAATTTCCCTACTAAAACACAGAGGTTGTGAACTACAGCACAGTGTTCCTCTTCCAGTGGAGGTAATATTCCTGGTGTGGGGCATCCGGCTCTGCATCGTGGTGCGGAAGGCGCCCTCCGAGTTCAACGAGAGTCGCTTCATCTCCATGGCCATCTACAACGAGTTCCTGCTCTCCGTCTTCCTCAATATCTCTATGTAAGTAAACTTACTGGTACCTATGGCAGATATTTTTAGTTGATTTTATAATACCCGCCGACGCCTAGTGCTCACCTACCATCTTTTTTTCTGAGCAAAGGGGTATGCCGAAAACCAGCCCTGCGTGACCCTTCGGGACCTCGCAGTACAGCGCTGAGCTTACCCCTATTGCCAAACGCTGTTTCTCCTTATGTTTCTTATAGTACATGTTCATTGTTTTTGTTTTTTGGCAATAAATATATCTTATTCTTATTCTTATTCTATGGGCGTAACACGGAAATGAGAAGGAAAATCTGTCGCCAGGCATTATGACAGAACCTTGATTGAACGTTCTTATTTACATCATCGCGTCGAACTCCGCATCCAAAGAACTTGGACCTTTTTGGGATAGGTCTCAAAGTTCTTTGTCCGCATCACAGTTGTTAACTGATTTCGAATGATTGACGTTTCGTTTATATGGATGCAATTAGCTACAACAAATTTCTTACAAAAATGCCATGAAAGCCGTTCTAAATTTTAATAAAAATCTTTTCTGTGGGCGTAGCTATAGCTTGCACATTGGGTGTAAAAATTACGTAGAAAAGCAGTTGTCTATGCGCTACTCTTGCATAGCTCATCATCATCATCATCATCATCATCATCATCATCAGCCAGAAGACGTCCACTGCTGAACATAGGCCTCCCCCTTTAACCTCCACACTGAACGACAGCCTGCCTTTTGCATCCACTGGGTGCCCGCGACTCTCACAATGTCGTCGGTCCATCTAGTGGGAGGCCTCCCTACGCTGCGTCTTCCGGTTCGTGGTCTCCACTCCAGAACCTTTCTTCCCCATCGGTTACATAGCTCACAGACGTTTAATTACACGTCTGTGGCATAGCTATAGTTCGTTGTCACAGCTAAGATCAGTTGCTATGACAAGCGCGGGCACATATTTTGTAGCACAGCTTATTCATGCCATCTATCCGATATTTCTATTAGTTTGACAATTTCATTTTTTTCTTTTTGACATAATTTTTATTTTTAAATTGTATTCTTTTTTATCTTCATTTAATACTAACTGTGCCCCCGCGGTTTCACCCGCGCAGTGATGAAAAATGGTGGTGATGTTGATGATGATGATGAAAAGTAAAAACCCATACAAAAAATCAGGTCGATCCGTTGTTCCGTTGCAGCGTGAAAGAGGAACAAACAAACCAACAAACAAACACACTTTCACATACTTATATAATATTAGTATGATTAATGTATGTAATTCATAAATGTCATTAGTGTAATTGGTGTAAAGCCGTGCTAATTTAAATACAAATACAAATTCCAAAAATGTTTCGTCATGTGCTAATATAAGGTGCAGGGGTAGTCATATAAAACAGTGATAAAAAAAATTACTGCACCTTTTCTTTTCGTTTTTTTTTTTAACTAGCATTTTGTATTCTTCTCAGCAAACTCTTTCATTTGATACCCAATATCATGGAGGCGCATAAAAAATAACGGGTCTACAAATCTTTGAGAGTCCGCCATATTGGATTTGGAATGACGTCATTTAGCTAACCATTGTCATCCAAACTAAACGTGTATGCTAAATTTCAGCTCAATCGGTTCAAGAGAACTTGTTTAAAATTCAGTTGCAAGATTTGTCCCACACATAATTACTAACAGGATAAGAGTTGTCCGTAGTTAGGTACATCAAAGCTTGTAATAATTACTTTTCTTTGCGCGATAAAATCCGAAACGTGGATATTCGCCAAAGAACCAGAGTCACCGACATAGCTGTTAAAATTTACAAGTTGAAGTGGCAATGGGCAGGCCACATCGCTCGAAGAACCGATAACCGATAGGGAAGAAAGGTTCTGGAGTGGAGACCACGAACCGGAAGACGCAGCGTAGGGAGGCCTCCCACTAGATAGACCGACGACATTTTAAGAGTCGCGGGCATCCAGTGGATGCAAAAGGCAGGCTGTCGTTCAGTGTGGAGGTTAAAGGGGGAGGCCTATGTTCAGCAGTGGACGTCTTCTGGCTGATGATGATGATTGTAATAATTAATTTTCTAAAAAAACGAAAATTAACTTCATGAATATACCTACATAGTTACAAAAGTTACAGAGATTCAAAACTTTAACCACTATCCAATACGTCATTTGTGTATGTATTTTACGATCTCCAAGCCGCCTGCCAAGCGTGGGGATTATGGCAACACCCCTCTCTAAGAGGGAGGCCTTGTTCAGCAGTGGACATTTAATGGCTGATGATGTATGTGTGTGTGTATGTATTTTTGGTTTTTGTTGATTTTTTCAGCGCTGAATCAAATTTTATAAAAAAAAATATGGAACTACCTCTGAAGTATGAACTACCAAACAAAAAAAAATCATTGAAATCAATACACAATTAGCGGAGTTATCGCGTAACAAACATTTAAAAAAACTTACAGTTGAATTGGTAACCTCCTTCTTTCGTCGGTTAAAAAGAAAGCAAGGTTTGGTAATTTTTTTGTTGGCAAAATATATGCTAAAATAAATTTTAATTAAATAGCCTATTATTTCCCATCAAACATTTGCATTCTCTATTCGCATGCATTGTGATATTTTAATTATTAGGTATTTGAAAAATATGTAATCAGCGATTATCAAGACAATATACAAATTTATATTTTAATTCTGGTAAAGACTTACTTGAAAACTGCACGGGAAAAGTTTAAATCACAGAATGAGACGGCGAAAAATACGCTGAGCGCATCCGTGTTTTAAATTTTATGGAAGCTACACTTGAGATTCAATTGCAAGCTTAGCATCTTTAGTCTTATTTTTCCGTTTCTATCGTAATCTCCTAGTTGCAATGGTTATTTCCTTTCCTTATCTGTAGCTACGGAAACCTAGTTTAAGATAATGGCATACAATATATTTCTCACATAGGACTTACGAATGGTACACTATAGTTTCCGGGGTACAATTTAGTAATGCCCATTTTTTATTTATATTACACGGGAATTACTCACGTAAGATAAAGCCGGTTACTCCGACTATAGTTTCAACCGCGTTAGACGGCCTTTTTCAAGGTGAATGCGCGCGCGCGGCTGCGTCTCGCTTTGCACAAATAAAAAAAATAAAAAATGTATCGCTCGCTTTGTATAAATAAAGTGTGTGAAAACCACGTCAGTTTCAATAATAAAATAGTAATGCCCACATGCTACCTCCGACCAAAACAAAATAAATCGACGGCCCCAGAAGAAGCGCATTTTTGAAGTTTACAAAATGAGCGCCGGCACTCACTTCGTTTCAGTCGGTCTCTAGCCGTTGGAAGTGCGACACATGACTTTTGTTACATGATAACGAAACATCTGACAAAATTATGTCTTCGTGGGCTTTCCCGAAATGTACCTAATAACACAACAAAAAACGGCTATTTTTTGTAACAAATGTACTGCACATGGTTAAAATTAGGTGTTGAAGTATATATCCAACGGTTTGACTATAGTTTTTACTGTGTAAAGTACATTGGTTATAGCTCATCCGTTCATTTTATTTTGGTTGAAACATGCTATTATGATTCCACATTCAATTTTCTTTCTTTTAGTTTAAAGTTACTACAAAACGAAATTTGAGCCATTCCGGCATTAGACTTGTATCCTAAAGTGTTATTTATTACAAACTAGCGACCCGCCCGCCCGGCTTCGCACGGGTGTAATTCACGTGCAAAGCCGGGGCAGATCGCTAGTTATATATATAAACCTTCCCCATCGGTTATCGGTTCTTCGAGCGATGTGGCCTGCCCATTGCCATTTCAACTTGCAAATTTTAACAGCTATGTCGTTATATACATATACTGATAAATAAATAAATATTCGGGACATTTTTCACACACGGTCATCTGACCCCAAACTAAGCAAAGCTTGTAATATGGCTGCCAGAGACTGATATACATACATATTATTATATAATTTTAAATACATACTTAAATAGATATTAACAACCAGATAAATAGAACAAACACAAATGTTAATCACATGAATACTTGTCCTAGGTGGGAATTGAACCCACGCTCCAAGCGTAGAAGGAAGGTTCACTACCAGCTGGACTAAATTTCTGAGAATGTTTTAGTGGGGATTGAGGATGCTCTGTACCTCTCCCGCAAAGTGTGATAGCCCGTTGGTCCAGTAGGTAGTGAACCTACCTTCTGAGCTAGGGGGCGTGGGTTCGATTCCCACATAGGACAAACATTTATGACTGTGATGAACATTTGTGTTTGTTATATTTCTGGTTGTTAATATCTATTTAAGTATGTACTGCTAGTCTGTGGAATTCGCTGCCTGAATGGGTTTTCCCCGTTAGTTACAATCTGGGTGTCTTCAAGTCGAGAGTGAATCGGTTTCTTCTAGGCAAGCGTGCTCCATCGTAGACCGCACATCAGGCGAGATAGCGGCCAAGCGCAAGCCTATCTACTATAAAAAAAAAGTATGTATTTAAATATATATATGTATGTATATCAGTCTCTGGCAGCCATATTACAAGCTTTGTTTAGTTTGGGGCAGATGACCGTGTGTTCAAAAATGTCCCGAATATTATTACATATTATTAAAAAAAAGTGTGTGTGTCTCTCTGCAAGTAGTTTTAAATGAGTTTTGTTATTTACCTAGTATAAATATACCGGAAGGTATTATTTACTAGGTTAACAACAATAGTCAGTAATAACAATGTCTGTCCACATTTCGGACACAAACTATGTCCAAGTAACAAACAATAAATAAGATCCATAAATAATGAATGTACTGAACGATTCTTACAAAGGGCCCTGAGTTAATAGATTCTATTATCTTAATTGGAATTTATCCCAGAGGAGCGTGTACAGGGAATCTAATGTTATAATTTACATACATTTAGGTACCTATCCTGCTAGGATAGTAAATCAGCTATGTTAATTTCATTGATTGGATATCCAATTACCTATACGAGGTGTAGGTATTAGCGATGATTAAAGATATTAAGCACCTATGCTATCCTATTTTTTTTTTTTAAATGTTTTTATACTAAGTTACGCGGAAAGGGTGTACTAAGCCGAAAGAAGTACGTTACCCTTATCATTATAAGCTACTTTTACTATGGGACTAATACTGAAATCGCGAATAAAATATCAGTTGCTCCTGTTACGAATAGCAGTTTATATGGTATCTCCACAAGTATATTTTCACCGATTTACTACACAGCACTTATCCTTCATCCTTTCGGCTTCCAATCCACAGCTCGACTGTCCTGACGGCCACTGAACGGCCCAATATATACTTCCCTCTCTACATAAATTAGCCCCTCCTACTGCAATTGTCAACAACCAATGACAAGTGACACTGATTTAGACTTTGACAGCTATAAATATTCATGGACGTCAGCACGTCCATGTAAATATTGATACATATTTACAACTATTGACAAGAATCACCACACTCCATAGAAAACGGCCTTTCACACTCGATAATATGTATGAAGAAGCTGATATTTTTTCCGCAATTTCAGCTTTGGTTCCATATACCGCTTTCGGCTTAGTATATTATTTTCGAGTAAACCTGTATTACTTTAAAATTGATTATTTATTTTTGTAAATTGTAAATATAATAATGTACATTCTGAATAAATTTATACTAGTTATTTATAATAGATCTTTATACTTTTTTACTTTAGTATATAAATAAACTAGCGACTCGCCCGCCCGGCTTCGCACGGGTGTAATTTACGTGTGAAGCCGGGGTGGGTCGCTAGTTATATATATATAAACCTTCCTTGAAAATGTATCTAACTGATGGTGAAAACCGCATCAAAATCCGTTGCGTGGTTTAGGAGGAGTTAGCGGCCATACAGACATACAGACAGACAGACAGACGCGGAAAGCGACTTCAATTTATACTATGTAGAGATTATAGTCTCAATAAATATTATCGGGTCATTTTTCACACACGGTCATCTGACCCTAAACTAAGCAAAGCTTGTAATATGGCTGCCAGAAACTGATATACGTACATATATATTTTTAAATACATACTTAAATAGATATTAACACCCAGACATAGAACAAACACAAATGTTCATCACACAAATGTTTGTCCTAGATGGGAATCGAACCCACGCCCCCAAGCACAGAAGATAGGTTCACGACCAACTGAGCCACCGGGGCAGTCAATACATAAAATAACTAGTATAATACATTTATACTAGTTATTTATAATCGATCTTTATACTTTTTTACTTTAGTAGATAAATAAAATCATGTGTCATCCATCCGTAGCCTTTATAAAAACGCAATTTTTCTGTTCCAGGTTATTTCTGCAGTCGCCTGCGAACCCTGACTTGCTGTATATAATATTCTTCTGCCACACGCAACTGACCGTCACCCTACTACTCTGTTTTATATTTGGGAGTAAGGTACAGTACGCTGATACATTATTACATTTAGAGTTAAAAATAAGGAGAAAAATGAGAAAAGAATGCTTACCCTAAAGTATAGGCAATGTTTTGGAGCTGTTGTTACAGTATCTACTTTTCGGCACAGAATACAGAGTACAGGGGGGTTAGACAAGAGCCACTTTCTGTTTGCGTTACGCCTACGGAAAGATGAAAATGTATGAAAATGACATTAGCTTGAGAGAACACTTCTCAAGCTAATGTCATTGTCAATGTCTTTTTCATACAATTTCATCTTTCCGTAGGCGTTAACGCTAACAGAAAATGACTCTTATCTAACCCCCCAGGCATCAAGTAGACCGTCTGCCTGTTTGCCACTGTTAACAGAAACTAAAATATATAAATTAATGACAAAAGTGTGGTAAATCATAATCCAATTCTCGCTTTTATATAACTTTATTCATATTCTTATTCTTTATTCCTACTTATTACAGTTTTCAGACCAATATGCTTTCGCTATGAACGCTCAAGCCAGACTCAAGTCCCTCTTTCCAACATCCTACCGCATTATCTTCTTCCTACCCCCACTATTTGCACTATTGCCGAGACTCCCGAGTCAACACGTTTCCAACCGCCATTTTATATAAAAAGACTGTTAGTCAAATTAGATACCAAAAGGTCACACCAAGTGTTGGACTCAACCACACAGGAGCGCTTGTTAACTCACGCTTTTAATTTCTCGCTAAATAAACATTCACTTACACATACCATACGTTATTCGAAACCACCTTCCCAGGTGAACACCACACAATATGAATCACTTATGAGGAATTAGCTCAGTAGCTATACTTATGAAAAACCACTAGGCAGCCCTGTTTGCCACCAGACTCCGACGGAATATTGACTTTTATTTCTTGGGCAAAACGGCAGGCATCGGACTCACCTAGCGCCTCCTGCAGGCCTAGCACGGGCCGTGGACATATTGTCTTTCCACCGTTTTTATCCCGCGAGAAAAAGACAAACGTATCCATATTCTAGCTTTGTCGCATCTAGGCGTGGATAAAAACGGTGGAAAGACAATTTATCCACAGCCCATGCTAGGCCTGCTGGTGGAGCACTGCAGTTGTAGTCTCACTTCCTGCCGTTTTACTTTACAAGCTTTGTCTCAAGCACTTACTTATAATTAATCGTAAAATCTGTCTATAACTGTGTACAGGTCTAATCTGTTATATTTGTTTTTATACAATCATTAGTGAGATGATTTCGTGGCTAATTAGTTTATATTCAATATGGCCGTCATGGTGCATTATATAACGAATGTAGTCAAAACTATACTTTTAATAAACATGATCTTACACAAGGTACCAAGAAATCACAAAGAAACAATTGAAATAAGTTAGGAATCATGACACAAGTATAACCCAAATTCAAGTGCGGGCTCTTCGGCCTCCGTTCTCAGGACACTTTCATACTTTAACACCCGACGCAAAAGAGGGGTGTCATAAGTTTAACGTGTGTATGTGTATATCTGTGTGTCTGTCTGTGGCATCGTAGCTCCCAAACGGCGGAAGCGATTTTGACATAGTTTTTTGTTGTTGTTGTTTGAAATGTGACTTGATCAAGAGTGTTGATTTAAAAAAAACTGTTCAGCCATTTGAAGATTATCAGCTCTTTTATAATGGTCTAAAAAACAATTTATATATTACTAGCGACCCGCCCGCCCGGGTGTAATTTACGTGCGAAGCCGGGGCGGGTCGCTAGTTATATATATAAACCTTCCTTGAAAATGTATCTAACTGACGGTGAAAACCGCATCAAAATCCGTTGCGTGGTTTAGGAGGAGTTAGCGGCCATGCAGACATACAGACAGACAGACAGACGCGGAAAGCGACTTCAATTTATACTATGTAGAAAATATATATATAAACCTTCCTTGAAAATGTATCTAACTGATGGTGAAAACCGCATCAAAATCCGTTGCGTGGTTTAGGAGGAGTTAGCGGCCATACAGACATACAGACAGACAGACAGACGCGGAAAGCGACTTCAATTTATACTATGTAGAGATGTAGAGATTATTTATATATATAAACCTTCCTTGAAAATTTATATAACTGATGATGAAAACTGCATCAAAATCCGTTGCGTGGTTTAGGAGGAGTTAGCGGCCATACAGACAGACAGACGCGGAAAGCAAATTCAATTTATACTATGTAGAGAAGAGATGTTCATCAAAGTGATACTACTGGCAACACAACTTTGCCCCAACTCCTTTAAATAGAACAACTCTTTGCAACACAGTTCACAGACAGAGTTCACAGACTAACGTTAAGCTGCCAATGGGTAAATCCCCACAATTGCCAATAAGGCACTGTTTTCAGTGCCTGATGAGGACATTTGGACCACAGCCCAAACTGGCATTAGTGTCACAGTGTCGTGTTCAAAATACACAGAATACCAACTTCAAACATGTTCAATAATAATTTTGATATCAGACAAGTAATGAAACTGTAAAATTTCTAACTTTTGAGTTTAACCTGTTCTGTGGGCTCACTCTTGACACTCGATTTCAATCGTAATTTGGGATTGGGATCGAAAACATGTTATTTTGTACTCTTCAATCGCGTCAAGAGTACCGAAAGCGTCGATTTGAGTCGATTTTATTTAGTTCCACAAAATTCCACCATTATTGGTTCCAATCGTGCGCTAGTTTAGAATTCAAGATTACCATTATTGCATGTTTTCGATCCCAATCCCAAATTACGATGAAATCGAGTGTCAAGAGTAAGCCCACTGGTCTACCTATTCATCCTGTTTTATTCCCCATCAACATACAAAGCATAAAATAGATATGTACAATTATTTTATATCTAAAAAGCAAAACAGATAGCGGTGGACTCCAAATTAGGCTAGGTTTGTATCTTGGCCACCCAAAGATTTGACTTTGGCATTAAAAAATCGTCGAATTTTCAAATAAATCACCAATTTGACCAATTTCGTTATTTGGCAATGTTTTATTATTGCACTTGTGTCATAAGATGAGCATTGTCGCGCTGAACTTGACGATACAGTCATAACACATCAGCAGCCATCAAACGTCCACTACTGGACAAAGGCCTCCCTCTCAAAGAGGGGTATTGCCATAATCCCCACGCTTGGCAGGCGGCTTGGGGATCGCAGTAAGTTCACCGTGTACTAATAGGATTATGCTGCCCATCCTTCGGTGGTTCTGGTCGCAGTTTTAGGACATACCCGGGTCCGGGTACAGTCATAACACTAACCATTAAAGGCATAAGTATTTTTGATGATTTTAGCTTTAAAATATTATTAATTAGTTGATTGAATCAGGCGTCACTTTGCGGAAGTCCATTTACATAACTTTTTCTGACGTATCCCAAGTGTAATTCCGCTTCTACTTCAAGTAACCATTAACACCAAGTTAACCATATCTATGGAGTAAAATAGTTTATTATAAACAATTTTACTCCATAGATATGGTTAGGTTAGGCAAAATTAGCATCACAAATATCTGGCAGAAAACAGTTTTTATATTATTAATTGTTAAGGCCTACCACTAGATGGATCGATGACATTGTGAGAGTCGCTGGCATCCAGTGGATGCAAAAGGCAGGCTGTCGTTCAGTGTGGAGATTAAAGGGGGAAGCCTATGTTCAACAGTGGACGTCTGGCTGATGATGATGATGATTATTAATTGTTCAACACTGTTTTAAACTATCACGGTTGTTCACTAAAGTTACATGATTATTTACGGGATATTCACAACATTGGGGAGCTCATTCCACAACCTTACCACGGTAAATATCCCGTAAATAATCTTATAACTTTATGAATTGTTTGTCCAGGCGTATATGGTGTACCGAGGGCATGGTAAGGACGACCGAGACAAGACGGGAAAGTTCCGGTCACGACCCGCTGAGTCTACCTACACTATGACCACCAATAGAAGCGCGAGATTCTGTGACAACATGACAGAAAGAGAACTTGAGGTAAAGTTTAGAATCACCACAACTCAAGATTTATTATTAGTGACAATATCTAAGACGGTAAAAGATAACGGAAAATGATTTTTCGGTTTTTTAAATCTTCTTCTTCTTATATAAAAGGCGCGCTTCTTGTATAAAAAATTTATATCGTCGCAGGAAAGGCAAATTTACTGAAGCTCCAAATGACAATTTCGAGAAAAAGCCGTTTTAAGTTTTTTTTTTTCGTTTTTAATTCATAACTTTTTTCCCAGCACAAGAATTTCGATGACGTCAAGGTAAACTTTTATTAATTTGTCATTTTCTATGTCCAGAAGTACAAACCATAATAAATGGACTGCTGGTTTGTGATATAGTGGCGCTTAAGTAAAAATGACTTCAATTTACAGTAAAGCAAAATTTCTTAACCGCCATTTGATTCAAATATTTATAGTCAAAATTACTTATAACTCTAAAATATTAGCAGTTAAATTGCCGGAAGCCATATTTACTTAAAATTTACTTGTAATTTATTGCAGGAAAACAAAATTACTTAGGTGACAGACAATAAAATGCCAAAAAAGTGTCGTTTAAGGACTCTGGTTGATGAAAAAACCCCTTTTTTCCTTTTACTGAAACGCCAAAATAGTGCTCGTATCGCTATGGGACCCAGACTGATCGACGCAGAAAAAAACGCTGATTCCGAATATCTATATAACTCAATATGCCTATTTTGGTGCTTCAGTAATTCTGCCTTTCTTGCGACGATATGTATGTATGTTTCTCATGAACTCCAAAACGGCTGGACCGATTTCGACAGGACTTTCACTGGCAGCTGATGATATAACAAGTAAACAATACGGGTTAAACCACGGGATGCAACTAGTATTTCCAAATAAAATAAGTCCTGGAACCTGAAACAAAGCTTAAGCAAAGTAAAGCTTATTAAGAAGAACGTAAAGATTTTATATCCTATTGAAAGAATTGGTATAGATCACTATTTTAAACTATCACGGTTGTTCACTAAAATTATATTATGATTATTTACGGGATATTTACCGTGGTAAGGTTGTGGAATGAGCTCCCGATATTTCGGCGCAGTTTCATTCACCATGTTCACAGGAAGACTGAAGAATGCGGGTGGTTGGTCGAACAGATAAAAAGTTAGGTGCAGACATAACGATCTACCCACTTTCTTAGTCTTGTGCTACGGTTATCACTGAACTCGAACTCGAACCTACTCGAAATACTGCGTATAGTATTAAATATCCCGTAAATAATCATATAACTTAATTCGTATAAATGCTTAGGCGATTGTTCATAAAAAGCCCTGATCTGTAATTTCTCACGATGTTTTATTTTTTCTATAGGATGAGTTCAGAAAGATTTGCAACCAGCTCGAAAAGCTGCGCGAGCGCTGTGGCACCGGCGCTGTGATCTCTCGCCGGATCTGCGCCATGCAAGATGCAGCCGCTGTCTTCGAACGAAAGCCACCCGTCCCAGACTCCGCTCCCCTCAAACTAAATACAGTCTTCAGCGCCGTCGCCGACCGCCTCATGTGCACCGTCACCCCAGCCGAAGAATCCAGCAGCAGTGGCCGTGATCTTCCCTTCGAAGCTCCTCCAGCTTACAAACACAAACCTTTCAGCCCCACAAAAAGCGTAGAGGCCGAACAAAGTCACACAGACGTCACCACCGACTCACCTAAAAAGAAAGAAGAAAAAGACGACAAACAGAACGGCGTCTTCAAAATTTCCGGTGAAGCGAACTGTGGTGATATAAGACCTCCAGAAGCGATCAAAAATGGATTGAAAAGTGATAAAAGTGAAGTGAAATCTAGCTGTAGTAGTACGGAGACGGTGAGAGGGGTAAGGTCTGGACATGCAAGGACTCATGCTATAGTGATCAATCTTGATGATAAGAGTCGTTTTACTGAAGAAGTTACTGTGTAGATATAATAACTAATTTAATGGTGAATGAAAATATGGCTCGTTTGAAATGACTTGATGTCGCATCGAACCTTATCACTTATCTCAGAGCAAATAAAAATACAGAGCCCCTACGGCGCACTGCCAAAGTGACACCAAAATCGCTTCCAAAACCACGTGAATTCCCTATAAATATACGACTCACGCACACATACGCATTCAAAACTAGGTGAATTTCTTGTCAGAACGTCGTACTGAAAACATCCGTTTTAAAAAGAAACAATGACTTCTTGCATTGTTAAGAACTGTAATAACAACACAAAAGTAAATAAGAAGAAGGATGGACATTTCCACACTTAAGTATTTATATTATCACTTATTTTGATGAATTACACGACACGAACTTCGACTACGCACACATGTTTCAAAAAGTGGCTTCACTTTTCGTGTTCGCGGTAGTCCCTCTGTATTTTTATTTGCTCTGAGATCACTTATAGACAAAACTTGTTCGCTCGCATCTGATTTGATGCAGGCTCGCTTTGTCACTTTTCAGCGCGCGTTTTTAGTTTACAAAAACTCTTGATATAGTTTAAAAGCCATGACTAACGGAGTTTTCGGATAAACGTTTTTTTATATTTCTTCAAAGATAATGTTTTTTATAGTGACACAGCGAGAGATATCGAGTAAGACAGTTGAACCATTATCGTAAGTGTAAACTTGTGCTTCTTTCCAACTTACTCTGTATGTTCCCGCGTTGTAAGACTGTACTTATAAAGTTTTAATAGTCGTGTAAATGCTAGTCCTTACTGTGATTCTTAGTATAATGTCGATAGTAAAATGCATATCAGTAACTCGAGTGCTCGAATGTGCGGGTGATTGCCATTGTTATTTCTGAATACAACATTACCAAAGATTATCTAAATGGGGATAGGAAACAAAGTCACGTGATGCGGTACGGTGATGCTCAAAATGGCTGCTTGCACTAGGAACGATAATTGTTTTTGACAGCTAATGTACCGCTTGACAGGTGTACAAAGATGGCCGACGTGCTGCAAGGAGTTCCTAGACGCGTTAACTCCATGGAGCTTCCTTGATACGATGACTGCTTTAGTTAAAGATGACCGATATTTCAACGTCCGAGCCCGAGTTAACATAAATCCATAGAGATTTATGTACAATCACATCTCTATATATTAATCATCCCCCTATATGTTCACTTGGCAACATCGCTAGTGGTAAAGAAAATGCCAATTTCTCTGAAATCCAAATCCAAGCCAAATCTGTGACAATTTATGCTGAGACGAAACGCTTTTGTAAAAAGAATCGAGCCTGATTGTAGATTTTAATATTATATTAAGTTTGATTCGTTACCTTAAATTTCCATCTAAACTTTCAACACCAAAAGTCATAAAGTTTTTTAAACTGCACGAAGCTCTATTAATATTTTTGTACCTTAAAAAAACGAATCTGTCAAAACATTTCGAATGATCTTAATAGAGCCTTTGAAAAAGAAAGAAAAGAAAAGAAAAAATATTTATTTATGACAGAAACAAAGTATGTAAACATTACATTCTTTGAGGTCGGTGTATCCAAAATAATAACTTCCAATAAATAAAACACTGTTTTAAACAATCACGGTTGTTCACTAAAGTTATATGATTATTTACCGTGGTAAGGTTGTGGAATGAGCTCCCGATATTTCGGCGCAGTTATTTACCATGTTCACGGGAAGACAAAAAAACAATAAATAGCTCAGCCTATTAAGTTGAATACAAAAAATCTTTACATTACAAATGAATTCTCGTTTAAAAAAAAATAAGAGCGAATTTTTTTTTTTTTTTTTTTTTTTTTTTTTATGATATTATGATATTTTTTTTCGCGTTTTTTTTTTTTTTTTAAAGATTTTGTTTAGTGCATCACTAAACAACTCACTCAGATTGAAATGTTTACTGTATAGTTAAAAGCTTTTAGGTTCCGTTCGCTCGAATTTAAATCATTTGTGCAAGCCTCGCAATGTAAATTCCGTGTACCGTACGGCTAAGTTGAAAACTCGCGATTTTCCGACTTTCTTGAACTCCAGAAATTTTGCAAGCGCATGCAGTTGGAAAGATTTGTCCAACTCGTAGTTCGTATACCAGTTTTTATGCTAGTAAACCTAAACATTATGTTAAACAATTTTGAATAAAATTACTTTATTTTTTAGGAATATATTTTTTTTATTATTGAAACTGACGTGGTTTTCACACATTTTATTTATGTTACACGGGAATTACTCACGTACAAACAAAGCACGTGCAAAGCGAGACGCAGCCGCGCGTGCGCATTCACCTTGAAAAAGGCCGTCTAATGCGGTTGAAACTATAGTCGGAGTAACCGGCTTAATCTTACGTGAGTAATTCCCGTGTAACATAAATAAAATATAAAATGTTTCTCTCAGATGCATTTGTTGCAGATTATTTTCCGTATTGAAACGGTATAAACATTACATTATATTTATGTTTTTTTTAAACTGCTAATGTAATTATTGCGCACAGTTATTGTTTAGGTAAAAACACAGAGACATTTGACCACGAATGATAATTGTACTAAGGCACATCCCCCTTGTTTGTCCGATCTTAGTCAGCTCCAATAATACGATAAATTTTGTTCAATCGCCTGTTGATTTGGAAATATTAATAATTTTATTCGAGCGCCTGTTTTGATTTGGAAATAGCAAAAATTCTGTTCGACCGCCTGTTTATTTTTGTTCGAATTTTGTACTCGGTTTATTATATTGATAATTATACCTAAATAATATCAATGCGCAGTAGGTCCCGGTAGTTAGTCAAAATTATTTATTCAAATTGTGAATATTTAAAAGTTTTTTTTATATCTTTATCCATACTTTTAATATTTATCGTTGTATTTATAATCAAATTCATAGTATGTAAATAAATACAACTTCAACGAAAGACATTTAGTGAACATACTTAAATTAACTGTAAATATTTTTGTGTAAATAATACATAGAAGTAGAATATTTAATTACTGAAATTTTATTAATAAGACTAATAAATTTTATGAACGATGTTGTAAATACTTCTTTATTTCAAACATTTTAATTATTTAAATGTATTTAAGTTTGTCAAAACCTTCCAAGCTTATGCATTGAAAGTTACTATGCCGGCCATCTTGTATTTTAAATTGACATCAGGATTCAGTCCGTTTTTTCCAGTCCAACAATTTTTATGTATGTACACTTACTACTCTGGTGTCTCATCAATAATTGTTTTTATTATTTTATTATGTAGCTTTTGGAGTGATTCCACGAAAATTTTATTAACTTTGCATCAATCGTTTGAACCAGTTCCAATAGTACGAATAATTTTGTTCGAGCGCCTGTTTTGTTTTGGAAATAGCAATAATTTTGTTCGAATGCCTGTTGATTTGGAAATAGCAATAGTATTTTTCGAGTGCTTACTTTCTTATATATTAATAATTGGCTTGCGTTTGACCGCCAACTCGCCTGATGATTACTGATTTTGAAGTCGGTTTGTTATATTGATAATTATATTATTAATTAAGTTCCTTCTGACACAGTCATGTCTAAAGCCGGGTTTCCCAAAATCTAACAAAACATGTTTAACTAACATTGGGCTCTCGCAATCGCATGCCATCTCGCTCACGCGCGTGGTGAGAGTAAGTAAACGGAACGGGATGGCACGCGATCGTGATCACATTTCTAATCACGAACGGACATCTTTGATAATCCCGATATTAAGCAGTCTCCTACGCCAAAAATCTAACAAAACATGTGTAGAATAAAATACTTACATAACATAGCTGTCTCCTGCGAATTTATAAATTAAAAAAATCAGTATGTTTTAAAGTTATAGAGCTTTTTGGAAAAATAGATTCGGACGAGTAAATAATGTTCTTGGAGTTATTTTAAATACAATGCCAAAATACCGTGCTTTCTTTATTCCAATAATAAAATTATTTGAGAACTAGCGGTCCGCCCCTGCTTCGCACGGGTTTAAAAAAAATTAGGTAATTTTTTTACACCTTGAGTTATTGGAGTTTTAGTATGGATCCCAAATTTTTTGAAAATATAATATAGCCTATTTAACCCGGGGATAGTGTATCTTTCCAACAGTGTTTTTTTTTCAAATCGGTTCCGTAGTTTCGGATTCTATTAAATGCAAACAAACAAACAAACAATCTAATCTTTCCTCTTTATAATATTAGTATAGAAGCCTGTGTCACCCGGAGATAGAGTAGCTTCCCAACAGTGAAATAATTTTTCAAATCGTTTCAGTAGTTTCGGAGCTTATCCAATGCAAACAAACAAACAAACAATCAAATCTTTCCTCTTTATAATATTCGTTTTAGAATAAGTATCTACTCAAAGTATATACACAATAGCAAGAGAGACCGACACGTCTGTAATGTTAGAAAACAATGGTGAAATAATGGGTTTGTCCGTTTTTATCTCACTTTTTCATCTCACGAGGATTATTTTCTCTCAATTAAATTAAAATCGAAGGCCGTTTTTATTTCATTAAAAAAAAGAAATTATTAATTTATGGTGGAATAAAAAAAGGAAAAAAACAGGCAAGCGCGGCGATCTTATCCGGTCTAGTCAGATAACATGTTAGCGTGTTATTGTTTATCAAAACAGGACAAGCCCACATTTTGTTGGTAAAATGTGTTACCACATGTGTTATGTGTTGTGGGTCCTAACAAAAATAATGTCACAGGAGATCCGGCGTTGGCTAAACGTGTATTGTTATTTGTATTGTTAAGGGTCCGCTACGACATGTTACTAACACGAAAAGTGGGCGTGGCTTTGGTGTTAGCTAACAGGATAACACGCTAACACGTTATCCATCGCGGATGGAAAACATCACCTAACATGTTAGTGTATTAGCTAACACGAAAACATGCCGCAGTGGACCCGGCTTTAGATTTTGGGCGCAAGAGACCCAGCTTTATGCTAAATGTTCGATCGCTAGCTGCAGTTCTTTAAAATAGGTGATACCTTATCCACCGGCGGTTGGACAACGAACTGTCCCACTACCGCGCCTCCAAATCTTCCAAATCAAAGTTTCAAAAAAACCTTGTAAATAATTTATAAATGTTAATAACATAATTGCTTCAAGTAATTTATAAGTTGCAATAGTTAAAACAATGTAATTTTAAATGAAATTTAATTAATGTGTAAATTGAAAGAATGTCTTCATTTAGGGGAGAACTATGTTGATCTTAATAAACAGTTTAAGGAAACAGTTTTATGTTTTACTAGCAACGCCCCGCGATGTTACCTACGAACCGCATTCGGGATAAGGCTGCGTATCCACCAGAGAGGCGTGTGCGATGTAGCTAACCAGTGTGCATGGAAAAAACCCACCAATATGAGGCGGGGCGAGACGGAATGGAGCGACCCTATTGGTAGATTTATTCCTCGCACACCGCTTATTTTCTACCAAGGTATTCCAAATTCATCTACCTCCATACCAAATTTCATCCCCATCAGTTGAGTCGTTACAAAGTTAAGTGTGCACTAACATATATACTCACACACAATCTTACGCACTTAAAATATTGTCAAAGTATACAAGAATAAATTCAATAGCGTATGTAAATCCACCAATCCGCAACTGGGCCATCGTGGTGGATATGGCCCAATCACCCTTATTGGAGTAGTCCTAAGTGCAACCCTGGACTAATTAAAATTAATAGCTTGATTATGCTATATCTATCTCCCTTGTTATTCGACACTGATTGTATCCTTTAGCTACAAGTTTTTTGTAAAGGTGTCGAATAAAATTTATTTTCTTTCTTTCCTTCTTTCTTTGTTTGTCTAATCTGAGGACAAAGAAAGGGCCCGATTCTCACCATCATCATCAAATAATTGCCTCAAAAGAAGACAATTTTTTCTAGGCCCACCAAATTTACCGTATATTGATGGGTATAACACTATAAAATTCATCGTGTTTTTTTGTACCATTCGGACGAAAGATAAGGTAAAAATGAAACCGGAATAATAATATAAAGAATAATATTATGTGTTGTTTTGATTTTTGCCACAATTCATTCATTTCCCTTATAAAGTCACTTGACCGGAACGTTTTTAATACGAAAAAGGATGCATACTTAGGAATTTTTATACAAAAATAAATAGACCATATTTTACAACAGTGGCCATAGTAGTCGGCTATTGTCAATATTCCGGTTTGATCAGATATAGCTAATATTACCACTAAGTCTAGAGAATATGAGGAACAAATCTACATGAGTTTCATTACTATACGGTATTAGTTTGTGGTGGGCCTATTTTTCAAACAAAAGAAATTGTCTCATTTACAGTTTAAATTTTTTATACTAAGTTATAATATTAGGTGGTGGTATTTTTCTAGTCAAAAAAAATTTACTCAGTTTTGATGCTATTATTTAATAAATAAAATTGAAACAATTACAATTTAAATACAATTTCTTTAGTAGAATCGGGGCCCAGGCGTGATGGTGGTCAAACGCAAGCCTATTAATTATTCTAAAATAAAAACGACTTTTATTAATTTGTATAATGTCGAATTTCTAGTGTAATTCCGCTTCTACGTCGTTTCGAGTACAATAAGTATTTTAGGTTAAACTATTTTCTCTATAGATATTTGTTATGCTAATTTGAACCTAACCTGAAATTAAATATTAATTACATAAAAGAGCAAAATTAACCTAACCTGAAACAAAAAGTAATTAAATCTGTAACAAAAAATTCGCTATAACAATTTGTACAATTGAAATAAATTTTAAATAAAATATATGGAAATTTTGAAAATAATATGAAATTGCGGAATTACACTAGAAATTCGACATTATACAAATTAAAAATGGACTTCCGCAAAGTAACGCCTGATTCAATCAAAACTTTTATTAAGTTAACAATCAAGTTTTCCAGAATAAATTCGCAAGCTCCGTCTCAGGTACCATGGGTTACGTAAGCCTTAAAAAACATATTTCACGGTTCGGAGATGATCTGTGGATTGGACCCGTGCGAAAAGGTTGATGTATGCGAGCCTTCGATTATGCAAAGAGGCCGTTCGTCTAAACTTGTCCTGAAAATCTGCCTGTAAATCGCCTTGTGCTGTAACTTTCATCCGCTCCTCCTGCTTATGACGGCTGATCCTTATATTTTTCCGTCAAATCGGATTATTTTTGGATCATTCTCAATAGATCCAATGCTAAGATCCATAAGGGATCTATAGAGATTTTTTTGACATGTGTCAACGCCCACATTTATCCTAAAACAGAGACCCAAGGCCGTCTTCTTTCCTTTTGGGAAATACCATAAAAATAAAGTACTGTGTACGGATTCGTTTCGAAAACAAATTTTTTTTTCTTGTATTCACGGATACCGGTATCAGCGGGTAAAATGAAAATAGTTTTTTTTTTTTAAGGAAACGGATCACGGTATCCGTCGATACAACTCGCCCGGATCCGTGGCTAATAAAACCGATACCGGGATCCGTGGATACAAACCCTTAGATTCCGTACCCAAAGGGTAAAAACGGGATCCTATTACTAAGCCTACGATGTCTCTCTCTGTCTGTCATACCTATTAACGGCTATACCCTGATGGTACGGAACCCTCAGTCCGGAGGCCAACTCGCACTTGGCTGGTTTATTTTGTTTACTATTTCCAGAGTTGTTTTTAATCTCGTATAAATCCTTTTCTCCGATATATTATTTACCTTTCGATGTTGATGTTTACGAAATTAAGCACGAAAGTCTTTGTTTCTTGAGAACGGACAATAATATGTTTTTCATTCCGGAAAATTGCTCTAAAATTATGGATGGAAACAATAAATCCTCAGGGCGTTGCTGATATTAAAACCAAGTAATAAGAAGACAAGGAACAACAGGGAACAATTTTTCTTACAATCTTGGAAAGCCTTAGTAAGATAACATAGAGACAACCCTACCCAATAAATTTGTTTTGACAGTCCCCAAATTCTCTCCAAGAAGAACCGGTAATATACCAAGCTTTGCTTATGGACATATACATAATCAAAGGAACTGGAAAACGCAGCGTAGATAGGCCTCCCACAAGATGGACCGACGACATAGTGGGAGTCGCTGGCATCCAGATGCAAAAGGCAGGCTGTCGATCAGTGTGGAGATTAAAGAGACCTTTGTTCAGCAGTGGACGTCTTCTGGCTGATGATGATGACATAATCAAAGATACCAAGCATGCTACGGCGAGGCTATTTAAATTTTAAAAAAACATTCAAATTTAGTAGAGAAAATGGTTGGCAAGTACCAACTGCTTGGGATCCAGTCATCAAATTGATAAATTCTCAAGCCCGGCGCAGAACTGCAAGACTTCTGGAAATCGTGACCGACTACTGAGTACATCGGGAACGTTTTTATTAAAAACTAGCTGACCCGACAGACGTTGTCCTGTCTTACCTATGAATGTACAAAAATAAAAATAAAACTGCTGTCTGGTAAATTTAAATTCATCAAACGCGCGAAGCTAAAATCGTCGTTAAGTTTTCTGAAACCCCGCAATTTTCCTAATTTTTCTTTCCGTATCCGTACCCGTAGAACCTTCTACAGATCAAAAGATAACTTTAAAAAAAGATGAATGAAATCGGTAAATTCATTCTCAAGTTATGGCGTGACCAAGGCAAATAGGGATTCATTTATTATTGGCGGTATTTGTAAGTAATTTCATAAAATTTCTATATACATCCGTCATCTCTACCTGTGACCATGGGCAATTCAGTGTCCGAAACGGCAGAAATTTAAATGAAGTAAAATACACGCGATTAAATTAGTTAAAAGTCATCATCATCATCATCAGCCAGAAGACGTCCACTGCTGAACATAGGCCTCCCCCTTTAACCTCCACGCTGAATGACAGCATGCCTTTTGCATCATTGCATCATTGCCCATGACTCTCACAACACAATGTCGTCGGTCCATCTAGTGGTAGGCCTCCCTACGCTGCGTCTTCCGGTTCGTGGTCTCCAATCGAGAACCTTTCTTCCCCATCGTTTATCGGTTCTTCGTTAAAAGTATCTAATTTCAATGTGTAATAATCATAACATAGACAGACTTAGTCTTTAAAATCATCTCCAAGGAGCATTTCAAACTTATAAATACTTTCTTAGAATTAATATTTAAATATTAATTAAACGTACTTAGTAATAACAATTTAAATAAACTTGGCCCTGAGACCCTGAGAGTTTTAGTTAATAGGCTATTACAGAGGAAAAATATCATTAAGCATCGGAGCGGTCTCCAGAGGTCAGTATGATAATTAAAGAAAAAGGAAAACGAAGGAAAAGTTCCCGAGCGAGTCGAGTCTAGTGCGGTTAAGGTTCAGAAACTTTTATAAAGTACAGTAGAATCTGGATATAACGACCTTCAAGGGACCGGCGATACTATGTCGTACTAACCGGATGACGCACAAAACGGCAGGATTATTTCTTGAGTACATTTATTATGAAACCTAATTTGAGTAAACAATATCGTCGCTAAAATAGGTTAGTCGTTATAAGCGCAGTCGTTATATATGAATTCTACTGTATTACAAAAGCCCGCTTATAGTAGACGCTCTTTCACACATTTACTACAATGACATTTGAGGAGGTGAAGAACAAAACCTCACATTTCCACTTTTGAAAATTTCGTTTTTTGTTTTTCTTTGGGCTAAAATGATAAATTGATTGAAGCATGTAAGTAAAACCTTGTCAAAAACACCTCTTTTCCTATATAAAACTTCATTTGAAATCGAGAGTTTCGAACAAAACCACACTTTTCCGTTGAAAAAGAGAAATTCCGTCGAGACATTTTTATGTATGGTCTAAAATTTGCAAAACTGGAAATTCGAGGTTTTGTTCTTCACTTCCTCATTTATAAATATGTAAAATCACTTCGTGGCCAATTTGGGTATCATGTTTAAAATGATAACGCGAACGTTTAAAGCATTTTGCACGGTGAATATTATAGCTATTGGTGGAGGAGATAAGACATAGTTTTTAGGCGAAATGTGCGAGTCACATAGCTCAACGGACACTGAGCTCTTAAGTGTCCCACATTTTCAAAATTCAATATGTACAAATTTAAATAAAACAATCTTAAGAGTAACATTGCAAATTTTTTAAAGCAGTTTTCATGTAAAAAAAATATTTCGACAATAAAAATTATATTTAGAGTTTTTTTTTAGATCTCCGCCATCGTATAAATAAATTTTCAAGAATTTTTTGCACACATAGTCATCTGACCATAAACAAAAGCAAAGCTTGTGATATGGCTACTAACCTACTAACTGATATACATACATAGGTACATATATTATATATTTTTGAATAGATACTTAAATAGATATTAACGCCCAGATGAACAAACACAAATGTTCATCACATGCATGTTTGTCCTAGGTGGGAATCGAACCCACGCCCCCAAGCGCAGAAGGCAGGCTCACTACCAACTAGAACAACGGGCTATCTTGTATTCACTACTAGTTGTACTGAGGCATAATAATATACATACCTTGTTAGACTGACCTGAGTTTTTGACTATATTTGTATGTTGGAGTACAAATACACATTCAAACTTACGCGTGTATAATAGTGTAATTACGATGCAAATTGCGCCTCCTGAAATACCCGCCGGGAAGATCCTATCAGCTTCCCGATTCCCTGAAAGACGTGTTTAAAAAACCTGTTAGGCTTATATCAAGATCGCATTACTGAGACCTTTGACTGGAGCAATCTACCGCCTTTGAAGTACCGTATTGAAGCGAGATATGCAGATAGAGCGAGACGACGAAGCTTTTAATTGAATCGACGGGGTAACCAACTTATATAAAGACTAGCGGTCCGCCCCAGCTTCGCACGAATATAGATTATAGCCTATGTCACCCGGGGATAGTGTAGCTTCCCGTCAGTGAAAGAATTTTTCAAATCGGTTCAGTAGTTTCGGAGCCTATTCAATGCAAACAAACAATCAAATCTTTCCTCTTTATAATATTAGTATAGATATAGATATGGACAAATGAACGACCTAAAAGAATCTAGCAGTTTTACTCAGACAACACGATGCTAGCTCCGCGACTTAACTTTACAGTAATGTTGACCGCAGAGCATTGGCATAGTAGAAACAAAAAAGTGTGTCAACTCGAGGCCTGGAGCCTTACGGCCAACGGCTAACTAGGTATCAAACTAACGTTAAATCCGCTCAGTTGGAAAATCACGCGACCGCAAACCGTATCTGAGCGCATTAAGGTTCACGTTCGCGTGATTTTCCAATTGAGCTGATTTAACGTTAGTTTGATACCGACAAATTACAATTGAAATGCTTTTAGTAATTTATTATACACACATAATGTATACACACACCATATACAAACCTAAGTGCTCTAATATTTAATATTTGATAATGAAAGTAGTAGTAGTAATTATAGTGTATTACGTTTAACGACAGATATTATTAGTTGATTTTGTAATACCCGCCGTCGCCTAGTGCTATAGTGCTAACCTACCATCTTGTAACGTTCCATGATCGTTACCTACTCCCAAATTCATGGCAAATGGCACATACGCTAGAAGCCAAACTTAACGAATAAAAAAGGTCACTACTATGACATAAACATTGTTGACAGAATGAAGGTGATTGACGTAATGTCAGTCAGTTTCATTCCGCTATGCAAAAAACAATTTTGTTCTAAGACAAAGGAATTATAAAGTCAGTTTTAAAGATTCGGGTATATAAATATCGTATTCTTTCTAGAAGGAATAGCCTATATATAGGACTCGAAATAAAAACTGGGTCATACGCGCAGTTGACTCCAGTGAAAAAGTCGCTCAGAACTTAACCTTATATCTTACAATCAACTTGTTAGCCCGTCTTCAATCGGGTAAGTTATTTCGTGAGATGCCTTTTAAATGTGTTAATTGTGAAATCTGTCTCGACAAATAATGCTAATCGTTATTTGTCAATTGAATTATCATCAGGCCACCTGTGTTCTAAAACGCAGTGCAAGTGCGTTTCATATCCGTACTATCTGCGGATGTGGACGCGCGCCGTACTTACATTCTAATATAATTGTGTTCTAAGCTCTTAAAGCATTCTGTAATCTTGGATCCTTCCGATCAAAAACTGTGTTTTAACGCCGGTACCACGTCATGTGAGGCGGGGCCTAGTCCGATCTGCCGTTATCTTCGGGGCCTCACACGACGTGGCCGTGCGGCTCTTGAGTACTGATCCTCATGCGTAGTTTCTTCGACGCATTTCAGGCTCCTACCCTCTACGCCAATTCTCCGACCACGTACGAGTCGCCACGCTGTCGTGACGCTACGTCTACTTCCCTTCTACTACGTCGGTCGTACTCCGGCCACGCACAAACTTCTGGAACTACTACGCGCAGACCGCACTCCGGTCACGCCTGAAAAGCTCACGAAGCCTCTCGTCGCTGCGCTGCCTGCTGACATCCTACGTGCCACGAGCCGCGTCGAGCCACGCGGCGATCGGCGCCCCAGCTCTTCAAGCTAAGTCTCAAAACAAGGGACCAACACGTTTTTTTATCGCCATCACCTTCCGAGTTCACACGACCCTCAGTCTCCTGTAAATTCATTCTTACTTGATTAAATCTTAACTTATACTATCTTAAACTCTTTCTTTTGAAACTCCTACCCACTGCTAGGTAGAACTTCACCAAGCTTCACTTGGTGAACGTTTCAATCTTTTTTTCTGAGCAAAGGGGTATGCCGAAAACCAGCCCTGCGTGACCCTTCGGGACCTCGCAGTACAGCGCTGAGCTTACCCCTATTGCCAAACGCTGTTTCTCCTTATGTTTCTTATAGTACATGTACATTGTTTTTGTTTTTTGGCAATAAATATATCTTATTCTTATTCTTATTATTTAATAGATTATTAACTAATTTGTTTCCCAATATCTGTGTTTGTTGCAATAAAGTGGCAACTGGACAGTGACGTAATTGAGTGTCAACTTCCAGAGCGCTAGACCTTGTTTTCTGGGATCATGGTTGCATTATAGAAATTGTCTTTGTGTGCGTGCTGTAGTGCGTGCGAGCGAACTGACGCGCACACATACAAGCCGCGCTATATATATGTATATATATATATATATTTATGTTCTAGATGTTAGGCGACATGAAAATCACAAAAAATATTTCCATTAGCTATTATGGCTTAAGCATCATTTTAAGTTTTTAATTTTGACACTAAAATTGTGACCTAACAACGTTTGCCATTAATAAAAGTTTTTAATTTTTAAATAAATAATTAATTACTGTGATTTTATCAAATGTTCTAAACGTTTTATCCCATTAGCATTTTTAGATCGGGATAATTTCAATTAAATGCAAAATGTTAAATTTGGGGATGTTTCCGAAACACTTTTTTTTAATTTTTGTGTTTTTATACGAGAGGTTGGCTCTAGAATAATAATCCGAAAAAAAATTGCCGTACAAATTTAGTTCCGGGTCCGACTCTAACTTTCCTGGGCTAATATACCGCTCTATGAAGATAACATACTTTTTTGTTTCTACTATGGTATTGGTTTAAACGCTTTCTAATATTGGCAGTGTACAAACTACACAGAAGACAATTATATTCGTACCTACCTATAGCAACTTCTGACTTTAATTGAAGACCTAACTTGAGAAGGTGTAATTACAATCTAATGTAAACTCAGGTCGTTACCTTTAGTGAGCATTTCCACAAGTCTCTCTGACAAAATTATACGAAGAGGTAAGAACGTATGTGTGGGTTTCATGGTTGATATTCCGAAAACCCGAACGAAGACCTTTGATTCCAACTTTATTGTGCAAAGCGATAGACTGTGGAAGGCGCTGTCCGAATGGGTATTCCCGATAGTACCAATCTGGGTGTCTTCAAGTTGCGAGTAAATCGGTTTCTTCTAGGCAAGAATTCTACATAGTAGACCATTTAACATCAGGTGAGATAACCTTAGAATGAAAGCCCAATTGCAAAAAAGTCATAGTTTTTAGGGTTCCGTAACTTAAAAGGAAAAAACGGAACCCTTATAGGATCACTTCGTTGTCCGTCTGTCCGTCTGTACGTCTGTCAAGACCCTTTTTCTCAAGAACGCGTAAAGGTATCAAGTTGAAATTTATACTATATACTTGAATCTACGTTTTCTTTCGGCTGTAAAAAAATAAAAGTTGTAAGTTTACGCAATCAAAAGATATGAACGTTTATATCGCATATTTTGCGATTTCACAGGGGAATCAAAACCTATAGGGTACTTCCCGTTGACCTAGAATCATGAAATTTGGCAAAAAGTAAGTTCACATAGCACATATATAGGAATAAATCCGAAAGTCACAAATTTGAAGTTATATCATTTAAAAATAATTATTTTGCTATTACAAACTTACATTTTGTAGTTGGAATGTATGGAAGAGCCTAATTGTCAACTACCAAGTTAAGTTTGTCTTTCAATATTTCACTTCAGTTAGTTTTATTTTTTGGACTCGTGCTCTGAGGGTTCCGTTGGAAGGAACGAGCACGAGTCCTACTCGTACTTGTCCGGTTTTTTTGTATCTACAATTCGTGTCACTTGTAAATGCTTCCTGCGTTCACCCATCCGGTAACTGACGGTGGTGTCCTTTGCTTAGCATTGGTGAATGTTTAAGAACACTCAGTTGAGCTACATTTTAGATATTTGTCTTCGTCTTATATATAAAAGGCGATGTGTGTATGCATGTATGTATGTTTCCTATGAACTCCAAATGGCTGGAGCGATTTCGACGGGACTTTCACTGGCTGATAGCTAATGATATAGGGAGTAATTCACATGAGTGAAACCACGGGGCGCAGCTGTATTATAGAAAAGCGAAATCTCGAAAACTATTTTACCTTTATTTTGGGCAGTTTGAATCCATATGGGGTATAGAGGTCCGCTAAGAAAAGGCCGAATCAAAGCGGTCTAAAGGGAGTTCAAAGTTATAATATGAAAATCTACTCGTACCCTAGAATAATAATTTATTTAGAAGTCATAGAACCAAAGACATTATATTAACGGCCTGTTATTTATACTAAGTTTATCGGTTTTAAATCAATTTTATTCAGTTAAATTATAATATTTGAGCTGGAAAAAAATACATGTCACAGATACATCTGTGTTTGAGTTTAACTTTGGTTCAAAATTTGATAGAATAAAATTTCCACGATCAAAATAAAATCTAAAACAAAGTCGATTTACTTTTTTTTTTCGATTTATGCTCTAATGAAAGCTCGTAACAACCTGGAAATTGCATGTACTGAAAGGCAATCCTATTCAATTTTTTTTTCATTGGATAGGTTTTTGATAGTGAATAGTTTCGTTTTTTAGTGAAATTAAAAGCGTAAAAACGTCGCGAGACGTTGCGCGTGCCACGCTCAGTACCGCGCCAGGCGTCATCAAGGTCGGACTTATGTTCGTGTGGGCCTCGTGACTCTAGCGCGGCATAATACATCGTCGCTCTAATTTGGCGGGGGCTGAGGGAGCGTTTTCTTGCCTACGTGACTCGGATAACAGGCCGTCAATTTACGTCAATGTCGCGTACGAAGTCGCGGGCAATAGCCTCCTATGTGCATTACACAGTGCATGCAATGACGAAGTGCATTTCTGCGTACAACACCAAGGCCCAACGCAGTCATAAGCAGTAATATAATATATAATCATTTATTTTCAAGTAACATACAAATAAAAAAAAAACAATATCAATGGAAAATAATAATAATAGTAGCTAGTCACATTACATTAATAATAATTATTACGAATTGAAATTTAAAATAATCAAACTAAAAATGTCAACATTACACAATAAATTAAATTTTTTTTTTTTTTTTTATGGGATTCACAAATTGCACAAGCGAAACGCTACTAATGTCAATTTATTCTCGCTCGATTTTACTTAGCTTAGAGCACACGGTGTTGGCTTAATTTGGGTTTGTCGGTGTAAATAAGTAATGCCAGAGATTTCAATTTGGAGATGATGTGAAGATGCTCACTAAGTAGAATAGACACAGAATATTGTTAAGATGGCAACGACAAATAAGTAGGTATTATTTTCAACATAGCTCCCTGTGGCTCCCTTGAGACTCATTATATAGGGCTTATTGAGATTCTGTTGTGGCCCAAAATTTAAAAGATAGCGTGTTATATTCAAGTTGCGAGTGAATCGGTTTCTTCTAGGCAAGCGTGCTCCATCGTAGACCGCACCATCGCAAGGTGGCGGTCAAACGCAAGCTTATTTGCAAATTATAACAAAAAACCAGCCGAGAATTCCGCATCTAAAAAATTGTTTCCTCTCAGTCAGTTAGGAATCTATAGCACGCACCCATACATACTAGAAAAAAATAAAAGCGCGAGTCGGGCTCGCGCACTGATGGTTCCATACCACCACAAAATACAATTTGAAAAACCGACTTCAAAATTAGTAAAACATGTTGGCCTTTCGATTGGTGAGTCGAATGATGAGGTAACAAGGTGAGGTAGCAAAATACGTTGATTAACTTAGTAATGAATAGAAATTTGTCACCGACTCGCATTTGGCCATTATTTATTATTTTTTGTTATACTTTAGAGTGTTTACTATAATCATGCCAAGTTTGACGCTTGTACGTATTACCATTTTTACATTAAAGCTAATACAAAAATACGTTAAAAAATACGTTTTTTGTATGGAGAGTAATGGAGACCCCTCTTTCGTTTTTACTTTTTGACTGTTATATTATGTCTTAGTTAATCCGCCGTAACATTACATATTCTGTGAAAATTTCAAATATATATTGTATATCATCACGGTACAAAAAATACAGCCGTTAAAAGGTAGTAGATAGATAGAGATATCCTAGCCAATTTATGATTTAATTAATTAATAGAAAAAAAATCTAATTTTTATCGATAAACAAAAATTATGATGCTATTTGTTACAATATTTAACATCATTCTTGTAAGTTTGGTCAAGATTTGTTCATAAATAGTCGAGATAAAATTGTATGCGTTTAGGTAAATTTCAAGCTAAGAGGTTTTTTCATGATTTTTTTCTATCGAGAAAATTTAACGAAATCGTGTTTTGGATCTAATGGTCCACTCATAAATATAATCAAGATTAACACATCATTTTTTTTACTGCTTTAAAATGAATACATTATCATTAAAAAAATGTTCTGTGATGCCTTTTTGACTTTAAGACCGCCTTAATAGGGTTTATTTGCACACTTTCCGTAAAAAACCCTGTAATGAAAAAATATTACGTTTCTCATCTGCAAATCGCTTCCGCTTCTGATTTCCACCGCAGTAAAACCTCAGTATCTGGATCGATGCCCCGCGGGGCGAGAGGCCCTTATCGTGGTTTTGTAAACGTCTCTATTTTGTACCAATCGCTGTAAATCTCCTCTCTACTTGTCCACTTACCTATCCATTATTATTAGATATTTGCTCTGGCAGTTGTATCAACAATTTGCCCTTTCATCCGATCCGTGAAAGGTTTTACGTAGAAAGTTTGCTCAACTCCTTTCAGCAAAAGCACTTTTATCTAATTTACGATTGCGTGGTTTAAAAGACTGTACGGAGTTAGTTTCGAAAGGTTTCGGTCGTAGACATCGTACTGGAAGTCTAGTGTAAGTAAAGGTCTATTAATGTTGTAGGTTTTGTTTTTAGGGTTCCGTACCCAAAGAGTGTAAGCGGGCCATCTATTTTGCGTGCTATGTGCCCTGCCCACTTCTATTTCAACTTGCTAATCCGGTGGGCTATGTCGGTAACTTTCATTCGTATACGGATCTCCTCATTTCTGATTCGATCTCGTAGAGAAACCCCGAACATAATATTTATTTAGGCTTATTAAAAATTTCAAGACAGTATAGCTCTGCCAATCGTCTAAATGAAATATTTTCCACATTCTTGTCAATATGCGTATAAGAGAGGGTGTATGTGTGTATGTCCCCCGGGACCGGTCCGGCAGAATTGCCACTTCCTTCCTACCGGACGCCACTATTTGGAGCCGCTAAGTACGCCACGGTAAAGTTCATCATCATCATCAGCCAGAATACGTCCGCTGCTGAACATAGGCCTCTCCCTTTAACCTCCACACTGAATGACAGCCTGCCTGTTGCATCCACTGGATGCCAGCGACTCTCACTATGTCGTCGGTCCATCTAGTGGGAGGCCTACCTACGCTGCGTCTTCCGGTTCGTGGTCTCCACTCAATAACCTTTCTTCCCCATCGGTTAAAGGTTCTACTAGCGATGTGGCCTGCCCATTGCCACTTCAACTTGCAGATTTTAAAAGCTATGTCGGTGACTTAGGTTCTTTGGCGAATATCCACGTTTCGGATTTTATCGCGCAAAGAAACTCCGAGCATAGCTCTCTCCATTGCCCGCTGTGTGACTCAGAGTTTTTCCAAAAGGCCAACAGTTAAGGACCACATCTCAGTACCATATGTAATCACTGGCAACACACACTGTTCAAAGACCCTTGTCTTTAGGCACTGTGGTATCTTGGACGGTAAAGTTATAGAAACCAAATTGTTATTTTTCACTATCTGACCCGACAGACGTTTTTCTGTCTTAGAACTGTCAAACGTGCGAACATAAAATCGTCGTTAAGCTTTCTGAAATTTTCCAATTTCTTGCGCATTTTTCCTAATTTTTCATTCTATAAGAAGCTTTTACAAAATATTTGAATGATTTAAAAAAAGATGAATGAAATCGGTAAAGTCGTTCTCAAGTTATGACGTGACCAAGGTAAATAGGGATTATTTTTATATATATATACTAGCGGTCCGCCCCAGCTTCGCACGGGTATAGATTATAGCCTATGTCACCCGGGAATAGTGTAGCTTCCCGTCAGTGAAAGAATTTTTCAAATCGGTTCAGTAGTTTCGGAGCCTATTCAATGCAAACAAACAAACAAACAATCAAATCTTTCCTCTTTATAATATTAGTATAGATAGATTATAGATTATAAGGACCTTAGTAGACAATAGACAGATATTTATTTATGGACAAAAACATATATTTAGAAAAATATTATAAAACACACACATTACAAATTTGTGTGTTTTATAATGTTTTTTTTGAGACCACAGGGAAATTCTGAATGCTAGGAAAAGATAAAATGATAATAATAGCTTATATAGGTAGTAACAAACATCTAATTAAGGTATAAAATACAACCAAACCAATATATGATTCTAACAATATTCTAACTTAGACATAATTTCGTTATTTTTTTTAACTTTAACAAAAACTAATAATAATAATATATAAAAAACTAACATTTGTACGCTGTAACAGGCAAGGACATGAGATACGTCTCCATTATTACGACCATGTATGCTACTTTATATGTATGTGTACCTACCATGTTCTGACAAATAAATATTTTGTATTTGAATTTGAATTTGCAGGCTGCTTTCAACCGGCCCTTATGGAGACTCAGGGTGCGAATCCTACTCACACTTGTGGGGGTTTTTGTATAAAAGCACGCTATTTTGGTTTGATCTGTACGAGTAAGATACAAATACAATTAATTACTGATACAACAGTTATTAACGCTATTTTAAGAGCCATACCCGTAACGTCTGGATTCAGTACAAAAAATCGTATTGGTTTTATGAAGTGTGAATTATTTGTGCCGCTCGAAGCCAGTTTGTAGATTTGGCTGAGGGACAGATGGTAGGTATGCTTTTGGCTGAGGGACAGATGGTAGGTATGCTTTTGGCTGAGGGACAGATGGTAGGTATGGTTTTGACTGAGGGACAGATGGTAGGTATGGTTTTTCAGATGAGAAAATATTTTTAACTTTATTGTAAGAAAATCGTACTACAAAAGCATTAACAAAATATGGATGTCTCATAGGTTCGAAATCATTATGAATACAAAAAATCAACTTCAAAATTAGTAAGCGCTCAAATTCAATTAATTATTAAATTAAATAAAATAAATTATTATTAGTGTTGGTTAAAACTACTAAGGTAAAGTGAATTAATTAATTGAGCTTCCTCTATATAATAAAAAGGAAGTGTTTCTGCATAAGCATTGCCATTCAACGTGGTAATGCCGCCAGCATGCTGGGTACGCTGCCAACTGGTAGTGGGCTTGAGCATTTGGATTGTCTTTAGACCTTCAACGGTCTATGGGCAGTCTAACTGTATTTGTAGTTTTAGTTTTAGCTTGTATTTTGTTTAGTTAATAAAGGCGCTAGTCCAGAACATGTATAAAAAGGAACTATAAAAGATAGATATACATATACATAGCTAAAAGCACTCTCGATCATGTAACTATTTTCGTCAAAAAAATATACTAAATCGAAATTGGTTCAGCCGTGTCCACGTCGTAACTTCCAAGTTACGGTGCCACAGATAGATACACAGATACTTATAAACCCTCCCCCCCCCCCCCCCTCTTTATTTTTTTTATTTTTATGTCACAGTTGGCAAACAAGCTAACGGGCAACCGATGGTATGTGATCACCGTCGCCTATGGATACCTGTAACACCAGAGGCATCACAGATCCGTTGCTGCCCTTTAAAGACTCTATTAACAGCCCTTTTTTGCCTTCTTTTTGCATCGGGGGTTAAAACTTTACCTGGGGCCTTACGGCCAATGCCTTACGCGGTCTCTAACTAACGTTAAAACAGCTCAGTTCGGAAAATCACGTGAACGTGAACCTTAACGCGCCCAGATACGTTTTGCGATCGCGCAACAGTTTTTCATCACCTAAACTGGATTGCTTTAAACAGCTAGCCGTAAGGCCAATGACCAATGGCTGCGGTAGTTCCTACATAGGTCAAACGAAGCGTACCATAGCTGAAAGGATCAAAGAACATATCGCGGCCGTCAAAAATCGCCAGACACAGAAGTCTGCTATTGCAGAACATTTGCTTGAAGCGGGATCTGGTCACTGGATCGAGCTCCACGATCCGAAGGTCCTCTCCACTGAACGACATTATTTTTCAAGAATGGTTCGTGAAGCGGTTGAAATTAGAAAACATCGCAATTTCAACCGGGAAGATGTATTTAAGTTAGCGGCGTCGTGGAATCCCGTAGTGAGCAAGTGTACAAACCGCGGTGTAGGTACTAGGACATTTACCGATACAGTCAGTGTTGTGTGTCGTAGTGACAACCCTGCGATTTTTCAAGATCAAGTGAGGGTAGGAGAACAAAACACCCGCTCTTCTCGCCGGACTCACCCGCAGTTTTCAGTCAGCTCGTGACCACGGCCATTGTAACATGGTCGAAACGTCGAGCGAAAGGTACATATTTTTTACCTATATTAAATAATACGTGATAAGTCCCGATAAACATTTAAAACAGGCCAATGACCTGCGAGGGGAGGTCTATGTTCGTATTTTTTTTTTCACAAAAATACTGGTAATACTAAAATTCGAGTAAGTAAATCTGCATAGAATTAAACCATAGTCTTCTAAACTACAAAATTTAAAAACGTAAATAATTTTTCTGTATTTTCTTTTCGGTGACAAAATTAATCATCGTTTTAGCATTAGTTAAAATTTATCGTAATTACTATGGAGCCTGGCATTGGCCAAACGGCACAACTTCTCTGAGTTATAACACAGAGTTATAGCTCGAACTAAGCTGGCCAAATTGTCCTTTGCTTTTAGCTTATAATGGCCGTATTTATTCCAACGGTTATTGTTTCAGGAACCAAAAGGCTATGCGAAAGTTTAACTAAAGTTTGTAAAGACTGGTAAAGGTCTCTCAATGTCGTCTACATTTCCTAAAGGGTCTCTTCGAGTCTCGTAAAATGAAGTGTCCCTGGAATCGGCTTTTATTTGGCTTTTACTGTCCTTCTCAGACCCTTAGTGTAATCACTTCTTCGGTTACATTTCTTTTATAGATTTCAGGAAGTGCTCTACATGGAATGGATGCAGTTATTTTTAAGTCAGTTTACTTGAAAATTAGAAAAAAACAAAGCCAGTGGGAATAAGACCAGTGACCCCGCTAGTGGACCGGAAGTGAGAAGAGCCGAATTTCTGTCAGTCCACATCTACAACCTTGCTTGGTTCTACGCATGATCCAAGAAAGCAAGGTCTGGCACTCTCACAGAAAAGAAAAAAATAATTAAAAGAAAAAATAATTGTTTAAATTAGAACGGCTGTCAAGGCATTTTTGTAAGTTTTTTTTTTTTGTAGCCAGTTGCACCCATATAAACGAAACGTCAGTTATTTGAAATCAGTTAGCAGCTGTGATGCGGACAAAGAACTTTGAGACGTAACCCAAAAAGGTAAGGTCCAAGTTCTTTGGATGCGGAGTTCGATGCGTTGACATACATGAGAATGTTCAATCAAAACTCTGTCATAATACCTGGCGACCATGATACCTACTACCCAAAGGGACGGAACGCTTCAAACAGAAAAAACGAGCAGAGCGAGAGGTACCACGTTTAGCCATTTGTCCCTTTCTAGTGTTGACATAATCACTGATACAAATTCCTCATAAATATTCATACTTTTTATATTTTTATACAGAATAGATCTACGTTTGGCCACCAACTCGCTTGATGGTAAGCAACGGTGTGGCCGAGGATGGAACACGTTGATCTAGAAGAAATCTATTCACTCTAGCCTTGAAGATGCCTAGATTGTACTTTTCAGGAAACAAGGAGGATGGCAGGGAGTTCCATTCTTGGACAGTACAGTATCATAAAAGATGACCCAAATCGTTGTGTTCGAATTTTTGGAATTTTCACGTGGAAGGGGTGATAGTGTGCAGTCCTTCTACTTGTCCTGTAGTAAAAGGGGGAGGGTGGAATAAGGTCATGAAGCTTTTGCTCACACTCATCGAAATATATCCGGTAGAAAATAGACAGACAAGCTACTTTACGGCGGTTTTCAAGGCTTTGTAATTTATTGGCGACTAGCTTGCTGTCATCAAGCAGCCTCATACCACCCGTCGAATCACCTATTCGACGCAGTACTCAACACACGTATATACTTATTTATTTCTTATTTTATATCACTACAATAATAAACGGATGCACCCTAAATAATCACGGGAGTTTTCTTTTAGATATGTTTCAGAAATAAAAATTAACTATTTAAAAATGATGCTGTTCAAATTACGTACTACCCAAAATAATACCAAATTTACGGTTACAATATTTTTCCAACAGTGGCAACACCACACATTAATACGTGTTCATGAACGTCATTGTATATAAGACAAGTAGTGTGAAAGGGACAAATGGCTAAACGTGGTACCTCTCGCTCTGCTCGTTTTTTCTGTTTGAAGCGTTCCGTCCCTTTGGGTAGTAGGTATCATGCTGGCGACAGATTTTCCTTCTCATTTCCGTTCTATTTACTTCTCTTTTCTGTGGGCACTCTAGCAACGTTGTCCCAGAATTACGTCACTGTCTAGTTGCCACTTTATTGCAACAAACACAGATATTGGGAAACAAATTCGTTAATCATCTATTAAATGTAATACAAAAAGCATTTCAATTGTCATTTGGTTTGTCCGCTCAAGCAAGTGAAGCACGAATTGAATATATTAAACACAGTTTTATCAAAACCACATTGATTTGTTGGATTCCCACAGGATAATAATATACGAATATTGGGGAGTTATAATTTCACGCTACTGTTAACACAGAAAATCATAGAATCCGCCATTGTTTCGTGTATCGTCATCTCTCTCGAACTTGTTGTGAATAACTTATTCTGCTCTTGCTTATGCACGTGTACGTATATCCATGACATTGATGGACAACAGCAGTTTGGTGTGTTCGCGCGTTAAATTTTTATGTACAATGTAGGTAATTAGATTTAATTAGATTAAAAAAAGAAAATCTTATACTATACCGAGAACCAGTTGTCTGGATAAATCTAACATAGGTTTTAAGACAACTTACTAACACGAAATGTAACGTACAATGTGTTTTTAAAGTAAAAAAAAAAAAAAAAAAAAAAAACCGATGGCATCACTGTGGGACGCCCACGTCACAATAGTTTTTTGTAAAGGTGTCGAATAAAATTTATTTTCTTTCTTTTCTTTCTTTCTTTATTTCTCCGCTATACCTGGCGGAGTATATTATTATACCATGGTTCTACGTTAGTCTACGCCGTAGCAGATTCGTAGCTCGGCCTACGAACTCACGCATTTATTTGCAATCATATTTAGACTTGCAAGATTTTAATTCACTAGCATCAATGGAGGTCTGCAGCTCTGTTTTATTACAAACTAGCGACCCGTCCGCCCAGCTTCGCACGGCTGTAATTTACGTGCGAAGCCGGGGCAGGTACCTAGTTATATAATATATATAAACCTTCCTTGAAAATGTATCTAACTGATGGTGAAAACCGCATCAAAATCCGTTGCGTGGTTTAGGAGGAGTTAGCGGCCATACAGACATACATACAGACAGACGCGGAAAGCGATTTCAATTTAGACTATGTAGAGAATAGAGATCGAGAAGAGATAGAGAAGAGAAGAGATGCAGTGTTTTGGATTCAAAAAAATATCTAAAACGCTATGTGGAATTTAAACAAATTAAAAATTAAATTATATACTATACCGAGAACCAGTTGTCTGGATAAATCTAACATAGGTTTTAAGACAACTTACTAACTTGAAAATGTAACGTACAATGTGTTATTAAATAAATAAAAAAAAAAAATAAAAAAAACTCATTTCTCACAATTCTCAGATACATCCATAATTATTATAAACATTTTGCATGGTTGTAATGGTTGTAGGGCATTTTCTAGTGCTTGATTCATGTTGAAAAACCATTAACAAGCATCTGACGGAATGTTTCGGAAATTTCGCTTGAGAACCAGTTAGGGTAAGTTTCTTTTACTGCCTTTATTAACTAAACAAAATACAAGCTAACACTATAAAAACAGTTAAGACTGCACTTTGACCGTTATAGGTCTAAAGACAATCCAAATGCTCAAGCCCACTATCAGTTAGCAGCGTACCCAGCATGCTGGTGATATTACCACGTTGAATGGCAATGCTTATGCGTTGAGTCAGAAACAGGTCAGCATTTTAGTCAAGCGTCGCATTAACCAGGCGCTCTGTTTTTTTTTTTAAATTAGTTGAGCTCCCATTCCCTAGAGCCCTATGTCTTGACCTCAAACGGCTTAAATACGTGACCACTGCCAAGATTAGTATGTTTTGTTCAAATTATGTAACAAAAGCTGTGCTCCGCGATTTTACCTGCGTTATAATAAGTACCTCCTTGAATTAACCTCCTCGGTAGTGACAGCAACCTCTTTTGACTTAGATGTTTTTTTTCTATGGTGTAATTATTAAATCCACAGGTTAAATCATATATTTTTAGTTGCCCTCTCCGTGATAAGTCATCCTTTTACACACATCTAGTAATGGTAGAAACCATTACTAGATGTATAGTTCCGATTCAATTTTTATAAAAAAGTTTATAAAAAAAATTTCGCCACAATTAATTGACGCCGCTGGTGACAAGAGAGCTGGCTCATTCCTCGCGCAGAGAATTCCTTTAGCAATTCAACGCGGGAATGCAGCCAGCGTTCTTGGCACTTTACCACACGGGCAACATCTTGTTTTTGATTTTTGATTATATTAGTGTTAATTAGTAATAGTTAAGGCTTTTTTTTTTCTTTGTTTGTTATACCTACCTATGTACATAGTCAAATAAATATTAACTAAAATTAGTATTTTGTCATTACATATTTCTTCTCTACTCTCATTCCTAAACAAAAAAATAATTTTTGCATTAGCAAATTTTATTCAATCTAATAATATCCGTCTTTAGTTTTTCCATTTGTTGTTTTCTGTTAGTAGTGTCATCAACCAGGATTACCTCGTTTATAGACAATCGCACTATCTCCTCCCTCACTGCTAATGGCAAAATTGCAACAAACTGGCCGTAGCCAAAAAAAAAAATAAAAAATATGTCAATATCTATACTAATATTATAAAGAGGAAAGGTTTGATTGTTTGTTTGTTTGCATTGAATAGGCTCCGAAACTACTGAACCGATTTGAAAAATTCTTTCACTAACAGGAAGCTACACTATCCCCGGGTGACATAGGCTATAATCTATAACCGTGCGAAGCTGGGGCGGACCGCTAGTACCATATAAGACTTCAATTCTTGCCGTTCCATCGTAGTATTATATTCTCTTTGCGTTCCATGCAAAATGTATGGGGAAATGAATTAAGTTATTTTTTCCCGTAAATTTTTGCGAAAATCAATTTAGTTCATTTATTCCGTTATTTTTCCCTATACTTTAATACCTACTCTGCTATTCGGGGCGCAGAAGAATCCAACATATCAAAGATCTTAAAAATCGGTCCATTCATTCTTTAGTTATAAAAGGTGTAATTAAAATGACTTAGTTTTTAACTAAAAATCAAATATAAACAAACTAGTACCGAAATTTAAAAATAATCAAATCTAATAAACCACTGCCAGCATCGTACCCAAGATGCTGGCCGCATTGTTGCGTCGAATTGAAATCATCATCATTATCATAATCAGCCTTTTAACAGTCCACTGCTGGACTTTTAGCCTACCCACGAAAGGGTGATTGGGCCGTATCCACCACGCTGGCCCAGTGCGGTTTGGTGGATCTACTCCATTGAATTCCTTCTTCGTACGTATGCAGGTTTCCTTACGATGTTTTCCTTCACTGAAAAGCCAGTGGTATGAAAATCCGTACATAAGCTCCAAAGAGCTCATAGGTACGGGCCCGCGGCCTCATGCTTTCAAATCTAGCGGCCGAAATGGGCTACCGCGACTGAATTGAAATACTAATACTTACTATATAAATACCATTAAATAATTTCACTAATATACTTTAAGGCAAACATACTACGTAATAATCTTTGCTTTAAAGTTTCTGGCACACCGTAACGTGGCAATCAAACCACTACGGTTGGTATTGGTACTAACCAATCCGTGGCATTACTAAAATAAATATCCCGTAAAATTTCGTTAACGTTGTGCTGTAGAAAATCTTCTATCATAAAAGAATATTTTTAATTTTTGAAATACCTTTACTTTGAATTACATTGTGGATCCACAAAGGCTTTAGAATGTTCTCGAAACAAAGGCCTTTAGTAACACACAAAGGCAGGCTTTTAGATCTCGTCTACAAAGTTATACTTAGGATACATTATTACTACGAGAGAAAACTTAGTAAAACTTGTAAAGTGCATACTTAACGTATAAATGTTAAACTTAAACTACTACTTTCGTGACTTTTATATTCTACTACTCTAGAAGACAGGTGAAAGTTTGGGTGAAAGACCTATCCTACTGCAGGTACTTTTTGATAATGCATCGCCAGTAATGCGTAGTGTAGACCATATAGTGTATTATCTATGGTGTAGACAGACACTCTTAGAAATGCAATGCTAGGAGTTTGTAAGCTCTCACACAACGGTAAAGCTAAAAAAAAGTATAAGACTTCAAATAAACTGGCCAAGTGCGAGTCGGGCTTGCTTACTGAGGGTTCCGTACCATCACAAAATACGAAGAACCGACTTCAAAATTAGTAAAATATGGTGGCATTTCGATTCTTACAAGATTACAAGACAATAAACAGATATTTTTTTTCACCGACTCGCACTTGGCCAATATGTATCATTTGTTGTTATACTTTAGAGTATGTACTATAATAGTACATGCTCTAAAGTATAATCATGCCAATTTTGACGCTTGTACGTATTTACCGTATTTAAATTAGAGCAAATACAAAAATACGTTGAAAAAAATACGTTTGTTGTATAGGGATCCATTTTGACTTTTTTATTATTTGTTAGTTAATCCGCCGTAACATTACATATTTTGTTAACCTTTCAACTACCTATCTATTACGGTTCGAAAGATACAGCCGTCAAAGTGTTGGATGGACGGACGGACAGACAGACAGACAACGTAGGCTCAGTAATAGGGCCCTGTTTCTAACCTTTGGGTACTGAACCCTAAAAAGGAAGAGGTTCTCTGATCAACTATGTTTTTTTGTATTTTTGTTACGCGATTACTCCACCAATATGAATAGATTATATTGTTTTTTTATTTTTTTGTTTGGTAAGTTCAGAGGTAGTCCCATATAAATTGCAACGAAATTGATTCAGCGCTTTCTGAAAAAAACAACAAAAACAAACAACAAGCAACAATAACAAGCTTGTCTGATATAAGTTTTGAACGATCTCTTATTGCAAGCAACGTGTCCAAAAGAGCTACCTATGTTGGCAAATTATATTCTAAATATATTTAAATGTATGACGACCTCAGAAAAATTGGCCTAACCTAACTTACTTTAGAACTTACTTTACATCCTTAAAATTGGCCTAACCTAACCTACTCTGAAACTAGCTTTACATCCTTAAAATTGGCCTAACCTAACCTACTCTGAAACTAACTTTACATCCTTAAAATTGGCCTAACCTAACCTACTCTGAAACTAACTTTACATCCTTAAAATTGGCCTAACCTAACCTACTCTGAAACTAACTTTACATCCTTAAAATTGGCCTAACCTAACTTACTCTGAAACTAACTTTACATCTTTAAAATTGGCCTAACCTAACCTACTTTGAAACTAAATTTACATCCTTAAAATTGGCCTAACCTAACCTACTTTGAGACTAACTTTACATCCTTAAAATTGGCCTAACCTAACCTACTTTGAGACTAACTTTACATCCTTAAAATTGGCCTAACCTAACCTACTTTGAAACTTACTATACAACCTTTTTTTAGCTCGCTGATTAAAAAATAAACAAAAAGCCACATCCGTCAAACAAGAAAAACATGGACCAAAACAAACAGTAACAATTTCGATATGAATCGATAGAAATGTACAAAAATGGGTGACAAATCTTCTCAGAAATGTTACCCGATGCTCGAAAAGCTGGTAAGATGTCATTTGTAAATACCATAGCCTCAGAGATTAGTTGACACGCTGCCACACGTTGCGGAGTAAGTATTTTATTTAGGTATTTTACAGTATCAAGTTGATAAGGTATCGTAGGGTACCAGGTATGGATCCATTCACAGAATTCTACCTATCACATGACCAAATAAAACAATCCAAGCCACGTGGCAAACCTAATGGTAATCTCATATCAAACGGTTTGCCGTTGAGTGTCATATCTTAAGAACCCGCTTGACCTCACAGAATAAGTACTAGTAGCTTAGAAGTAATGCTAATTTAGCTAATTTAGTAGCATAAACGAGTTAAACATGGTACATTATTTACTTTTAAGCTGAAAAAATGTTAAACGAATGAGAGATATATTTTTGACAGGACGTCAAATTGCAGGGTTGTACCTTGGTTGTACACTGTTTTAATGTACTAGAGACCTGTAAAAGGCTCTAAAGGCTACATACTATTTGAAAGACAGCCTGCTTAGCCTAAACCCCATCTGTAATGCCCATAACACTATGCTAATCCATTTTCTTAGGCTTGATCCGCATCTCCGCTTGAGCTATGATGAAATAAAAATCACAGTAGTAGTAAAAAAAACCTATTGCATTGCGGCCACTGAGAGAATGCGTCAAAGAGAACAGCTGCAATTACATTGTAAAAAAACTGAATGGAAACCATGAATTCTGATCACTTTCGCTTGGTTTTTGAGCGTTGACTGTAGCAGGTACCCGATATCGTATACTTCAGTGAAATTTTAAAAGAAAATGCTTTTTGCAATGTTATTGCAGTTATCAGATCAAATAATATAATGGCTTTTTTTAATGATGAAATGGGCTAGCGTTTGACCACAACTCACCTGATGGTAAGTGACGATGCAGTCTAAGATGGAGCACGCTTGCCCATGAGGTGCCTATTCACTCTTGTCTTGAAGAGACCCAGGTTGTACCTTGTAGGGAACACCGAGACAGGAAGCGCATTCCATTCCTGTGCAGTTCGTATTAGGAAGGAATTTTGGAAACGCTGCGTGCGGACTTAACCAAAGTTCACGACGTAAGGATGGAATGTCCGTCTCGATGACCTATGGCGGAAATTGGTTGACGGGATCAGCTTAAACAGCTCTTGTGCACATTCTCCAAAAAGAACGTGATAAAAAATGTAGTATCATTTTCAAATACGGTATAATATCATTCTGAGCTTTATGAGAAGAACTGTAGTTTTTAAATTTTAGCTCAATACACGGAAATTGTACGTACAACACCCAGGTACAGAAAGATAGATTGCTACATAGTATTTATATGACACGGGAATTACTCACGTATGATTAAGTCGGTTACTCCGACTATAGTTTCAGCCGCATTCAGAGGTGTTGGCCCCGCAGCGTTAAAGCCAGTCGTCCTACACCAGCCTCCTCGGTAGAGTGCAGCCTCCATGGGCGAGCAGGAGGCTGGCGAAAGGCGACTGACACGGCGCGTCACTAATTCAAAATATAATATTATCAATCGAACACATGAAAAAATTGGGAACATACTTATTCGGAATAAACGCTTTTTTGTGCTTAATTATAAAGCCTTTTCCGCACCCGCCGGTCTCCAACAAGGGGTCTTTTTTAAGGTAAATACGCGTGCGCGGCTGCGTCTCGCTTTATGCGTCGCCAAATACGGTTAAAACTATAGTTGAAGTAACCGGCTTCAACATACGTAAGTAATTCCCGTGTCATATAAATAAAATGTGCGTAAACCACGTCGGTTTCCATAGTAAGATATCTTACTACTTTAACAATGTAGGTAATTAGATTTAATTAGATTTTAAAAATATATATATACTATACCGAGAACCAGTTGTCTGGATAAATCTAACATAGGTTTTAAGACAACTTACTAACTCGAAATGTAACGTACAATGTGTTTTTAAATAAATTAAAAAAAAAAAAAAAAAAAAAAAAATTGTTACACAAAAACATAAGCACCGGTTATTTAATCGTCGCGTATTGTCTCTGTAAAGCATCGATTTATCAACGCGAAAATAAATATTCTTATTGTTTCGTTTCGCAGAACGCGTGGTAAATACAAAAATTTACAAGTCCTTGTTGTTTTCTATTGAAGTGATAGACGACATAGCCACTAACATGTACGTGAACCAGCAACAGTGGCGCCGCGCCTTTCTCGGACACTCTGTATGTATTTAGTCAATAAACCCTTTCCTATTATTCTTGCGTTTAAAATTCTTCTTATCTGAAGTTCATCTAAAGTTCTTAGTATCTGAAGTTTTAATTTTTTTACACAATTGATTTTTTTTTAATTTTTGTGTTGTTGGATGTTATAATAATTTATTTATCTAATAATCCAAACAATTAGAAATTAATTTAACTTATTAAGTACTAGTCCCTCGCCCCTGCTTCGGTATAGATATATTATAGCCTATGTCACCCGGGGATAGTGTAGCTTCCCAACAGTGAAAGAATTTTTCAAATCGGTTCAGTAGTTTCGGAAACAAACAAACAAATGAACAATCAAATCTTTCCTCATTATAATATTAGTGTAGATAAGTTAAGTTTTTTAAAGATTATCTTCGGATCCCACATTAGAGCGAGCCTGTGTTTTGGGGTCCTTGATTTCCCAGGAGCATTTTAATGATAAACACAAAATATATAAATCATAATTGTATCTAGATTTTATTGTGGAAACTGAAATGGCTTTTATACGTTTTTAATACGCTTTTGTGTCTATATTACACGGTAGTTACTCACGTATGATATATGTCGGTTACTCTGACTATAGTTATGATTAATATTTGATTAATATTTAATATATAACTGTTACTGTTCCCAGTTTTGGGGAAGGCACTGTCAGCTGCAACACAGCTCACGCTAATGCAACAGGCAGGGTTCCTCCTTCATTTTGTGCTTCGTATGTAACAATAAATAAATTTTGTATTTTGTATTTGTATTTGTAGTTTCAACTGCATTATTTGGCAGTACTTACTTTTCAAGGCGAATGCAAAGCAAGGAGCCGAGCGCGCGCACTCACCTTGTAAAATACCAATGCGGTTGAAACTATAGTCAGAGTAACCGACTTAATCATAATCATACGTGAATAACTCCGGTATAATATAATTATGAACAATCATCATAATCAGCCTATTAACAGTCCACTGCTGGACTTTTTTTAGCCTACCCTCGAAAGGGTGATTGGGCCATATCTACCACGCTGGCCCAGTGCAGATTGATGGATTCACATACGGCATTGAATTTCTTCTCCGTACGTATGCAGGTTTCCTCACGATGTTTTCCTTCACCGAAAAGCCAGTGGTATGAAAATCCGTACATAAACTCCAAAGAGCTCATTGGTACGGGCCCGGGGCCCGTACCCGCGACCTCACGCTTTCAAGTCTAGCGATCTCCCAAATGGGCTACCACGGCTTATTATGAACAAAATATATCTATATTGTTTTCCGTGCCTGGATGGAATACATCTTCAGTATATTATTTGTAATGCGTGTCTTTAGATACCTGTTATTTGTATTATCAACTATACATTAGAAAAGTATTAACACCAACTATGCTACCCATCATACAAAAATAAGGAACTATTCAACTAGTCGGCAAGCACCTAACAGTGTGTAAAGGCAGCATCACAAGACTTAAGAACAAGCGCCCGTTCCGGGCTTGGCGCTTGACAGCTAAAAGCGCGTGGCTGTGTCGTTTACGCATTTAAATATTTTTGAGAGTATTAAATAACTAAGCGACAATTAAAGAATTGAAAAACTATTTTGTTCATAAAGACATCAAAAATCATCATCATCATTTCAGCCGTAGGACGTCCACTGCTGGACATAGGCCTGCCCCATCGATCTCCAAAAGGGCCGGTTGGAAGCGGCCTGGATCCAGCTTTTCCCAGCGGTCTCTTTTAGGTCGTCTGTCCATCTTGTGGCTGGATGTCCTACGCTGCGCTTACCGGTCCGTGGTCTCCGTTCCAGAACCTTTCAGCCCCACCGGCCATCTGTTCTACGTAATATGTGCCCTGCCCACTGCCATTTCAACTTACTAATCCGGTGGGCTATGTCGGACATCAAAAATATTGTAAACAATTTTTTTATGTTAATATCATTTTTTGTAGCGCATGAGTTTAAATATTTTTTTCCGTCGCCAAAACAAAAGATTTTATGTGTTCAAAAATATTGAAACGCGCGAACAAACCTTTGGTGTCGGACCCATTATGTGATCAGACAAGCAACCATATTATGCCAACCATATATTTTTGTTTTAGTTCAGCGTTTCTCGCCCAACATGCAGCGAGTATGGAGAAGGAACCGTTGTGAATGTATTGAAAAATTGGCTTAGGACCCATGAAGAAGCTCAGGTACTTTCTGTTCTATAAATAAAAACATAAAGACCTTCTCTTAAAGAGAAAAAGAGAAAGACGATGGGCCCTAATCCACCATGCTGGCTCAGTGCATGTTGGTTAATGTCATGCCGCTGAACTTTTAAGGTTTTTAGACATATCAGTTTCCTTTTTTGTTTCCATACGATGTTTTCCTTCACCGTTTTTGAGCGATACCAACAAAATTGCAAATAATTTATTTAAGTACTATATAGGTGTTGGGGCAAGGCCAAGGATCGAACCGGGTGTCATCAGATTGTAAATACTATACGAATCCCTAGTAAATACTAAGATTCTTAGTCTTTAGTATTAACGCAAAGTTGCTAGTCTATCGGTTTTTTATCGAATTAATTTTGGTGAGTGTCCATAGGATACATGATCTAAGAGCGGTTTCGCACTACGTCCGATCCGAATCCGTGAAAATATGGATCTAGAAAACTCGGACCGAATTCGGATATTGCGTACGCACTAGTCCGATCTCTGATACAAATCCAAGCAATCATTTTAGGCGGAGCCACAGCAGAGTGTTCACGTCGTTGATCATGAGTCCTTTCAATCGACGTCAACTTCCGAATCTATTCCGAAATGGAAATTTACGGATGACGGAAAGAATTCGGATAGTGATAATCGGATCTAGTGCGTAAACTACCATACAAATACTTGTACGACGACTTCGGAACGTATTTTCACGGATTCGGATCAGACGTAGTGCGATACCGCTCTAATGCTAGAGTCTTACGCTTGCTCTGGTTTTAACACACGCCAAAAAACGCCTTTGCAGGCTTGCATAACAAGTTTTTTGTAGTTATCTTCTGTGACTGTACGTGCAGGTTGATCTATGTGCAATATTCGTCAGGTGATGTTCGCCAGTGTGCTAGTGGTGGTCGGCCTGTGGTGGCTGGTCCGCACCGTCCTCACGCTGCTCATCAACCTGATCTGCCCGCTTCTAGTCGTCCTGCTGGCTGTGGTAAGTGGAGATGGCATAACCTTTGGTAGTTTTTAAATCTCTTTTATTTCATTTATTTAATAACATACAATATCCCACAAGATGGACAGACAATAGACAATATTTTATTTGTAACAAAAATCCATTATATAATACACATAAAGCTACACACAAATATAAAGTTAAAAACGTTGGACTTTTGCCACAAACCGGCCCCAGCTCAGCATAATGCCGTTTGCTGTCAAACGGCGCTGGTCTTCCGATGAGGCCGGCAGGTGACGTCACGCACCGCACAGGTGCGCGTACAAGTAAGTACATAACTCAATCATATTCAATTCTAAGTAATTTACAATAATAATTTAATAAAATAGAACAAAAGACAAAATATGCTGTATAACAAGACAATATATAAATGAATACAAAAATAACCACGTACAAATACAAATACAAAGTTCCTAATAAGCTAGCTTACCTATTTACTAAAGTGGTTAAAGTAGTTAAGTATCTATTTACTAAAGTAGTAGCAGACGACCTAAAAAAGACCGCAGGGAAACTCTGGATGCAGGCCGCTTCCAACCGGCCCTTTTGAAGATCGATGGGGAAGGCCTATGTCCAGCAGTGGACGTCCTACGGCTGAAATGATGATGATGATGATACAATATCGCTCGAAGAACCGATAACTGATGGGGAAGAAAGGTTCTTGAGTGGAGACCACGAACCGGAAGACGCAGCGTAGGTAGGCCTCCCACTAGATGGACCGGTGACATTTTGAGAGTCGCTGGTATCCAGTGGATGCAAAAGGCAAGCTGTCCTTCAGTGTGTAGGTTTAAGGGGGAGGCCTATGTTCAGCAGTGGACGTCTTTTGGCTGATGATGATGATGATAAATAACATACAAAACAATGCAATAATATTGAATTTACATTTTAATGATCTGTATCACATTCTTAAACTATCATCATTGTGGGTAGGTAGTTATAATTTTTTTTTTTCAGGGCAAGCGCCTTTATTAACTAAACAAAATACAAGCTAAAACTAAAACTACAAATTCAGTTAGACTGCCCATAGACCGTTGAAGGTCTAAAGACAATCCAAATCCTCAAGCCCACTACCAGTTGGCAGCGTACCCAGCATGCTGGCGGCATTACCGCGTTTCTCACGTGCTAGTTATAAATGGACTAGCACGTGAGAAACATGAAAAATATTTCAAAAAATTTTTATATCCCTTTGTAAAAATATTTATATTTCAGGTATGTGTGCCACAGCTGCGTTCACCACTACTTGGCCAAAATTATCCGATGTTGGCGAATTTGATCAAAAGTATCTTGTTAAAAATGGCCGAAAACATACATGCATAGCATTAATTATTGTTAGTAATGAGTTTTGTACCCGAATCACATGGAAACGTCAAAATATAGCGTGGAAACATTTTCTTAAGGCATGTTTTATTATTATTTAGGTTAGGTTACAAAGTAAAATGAATGAGGGTAGATCGTTATGTCTGCACCTAACTTTTTAACTGTTCAACCAACCACTCCTTAACTGTTGACCTTTTGGAAAAACTCAGAGTCACACAGCGGGCAATGGAGAGAGCTTTGCTCGGAGTTTCTTTGCGCGATAAAATCCGAAACGTGGAGATTCGCCAAAGAACCAGAGTCACCGACATAGCTGTTAAAATTTGCAAGTTGAAGTGGCACTGGGCAGGCCACATCGCTCGAAGAACCGATAACCGATGGGGAAGATAGATTCTGGAGTGGGGACCACGAACCGGAAGACGCAGCGTAGGGAGGCCTCCCACTAGATGCACCGACGACATTGTGAGAGTAGCGGGCATCCAGTGGATGCAAAAGGCAGGCTGTCGTTCAGTGTGGAGGTTAAAGGGGGAGGCCTATGTTCAGCAGTGGACGTCTTCTGGCTGATGATGATGATGATGATGATGAACCAAGCACTCGCATTCTTCAGTCTTCCCGTGAACATGGTGCATGTAACTGCGCCGAAATATCGGGAGCTCATTCCACAACCTTACCACGGTAAATATCCCGTAAATAATCATATAACTTTAGTGAACAACCGTGATAGTTTAAAACAGTGTTTTAGGTTACAAAATATACTATAAAAATGAGATGAATAGAAACGATGGGATGTATAGAGACCAATTTTAGAAAGTGTTGTACATGTACCAAATTAATTTTACGTAAATTCGACGGGGGAAAAAATTTCGTCTCTATTCATACACATCTTTTTAACCCGTTTTATACCGGTAACTTAATATGCATAACCACGTATTTTATCTGTAACTAGCGGTCCGCCCCGGCTTCGCACGGGTATTATTGGAGTTTTAGCACAGAAGACATGTTTTAGTAAGGATCCCATTTTTTTTTTAATATAATAAAGCCTATGTCGCCTGGGAATGTGTAGCTTTCCAAGAGTGGAAGAATTTTTCAAATCGGTTCAGTAGTTTCGGAGCCTATTCAATGCAAACAAACAATCAAATCTTTCCTCTTTATAATATTATTGTTATTACTAGCGGTCCGCCCCGGCTTCGCACGGGTATTATAAGAGTTTTAGTAAGGATCCCTAGTTTTTTTGAAATATAATATAGCCTGTCACCCGGGGATAGTGTAGCTTTCCATCAGTGGAAGAATTTTTCAAATCGGTTCAGTAGTTTCGGAGCCTATTCAATGCAAACAAACAATCAAATCTTTCCTCTTTATAATATTAGTATAGATAGTATAGATATACGTAGAAAATCCCTCACACAAGAAATATTAAATTAAACTGACGACAAATGTTTATGTGCATGCCACAGTATGGAATAACAGGGTTGTCGAAAGACGTAACTCCGTATACGTCATTTCAACGCGACACCTTTACCACCACTCGGCAGTAACCTGCCTCGTAAACTGCGTATCTGTGCTAGGGCTGCCACCTGATATCCTATTAAAACTGAATCAAATAATAAAAATAATAAAAATTTATTTGCCACTATTAATATTAAGTACAATATTTAGTTTTAAGATTAATTAAAATTTAGTGAACAATAAAATTATGAATTATAATTAAAATTAACATGCATAATAAAACGAATTACAGTCGCTAGTTATCGCTATAGGATTCCCTGTGTCGCGATAACTAGTGCTCTTCAATGGTGTTAATTAAAGATAATATAATATATTATTTAAGTTTAATTAAATTTAGATAATAATAAAAGAAATTGAATTAAAATGGAATAAAAATATTGAATTTGAATTTCATTGCATTTATTTTATGTTAATAAGTTAATTATTTATTAGATACAAGTATGTCCGAATCAAATAAATATAAAAATAAACAAATATTCGAGTAATTTTTGACGTCATTTTTGTCGTATATGAAACGTACGATGGGCTATTTTAGAGTATAAATACGGAACCCTAAAAATAATCAAAAATGCCATGTTGTCTATATCTACACTAATATTATAAAGAGAAAAGATTTGATTGTTTGTTTGTTTGCATTGAATAGGCTCCGAAACTACTGAACCGATTTAAAAAATTCTTTCACTGACGGGAAGCTACAATATCCCCGGGTGACATAGGCTCTAATCTATACTCGTGCGAAGCTGGGGCGGACCTCTATGTATTTATAAAGTGAATAACTTATACTGGGACGGCTGTAAAAGGCTATAAGGCTGTAAGGTTATGTAGGTATATAGCTATAGTTATAAAGTTTGTTTTTTTAATGAGTATGACGTCTCTATTGGTAATAGTATGTGTAAGTATACCAGCGGCAACCCTGCAACTGTGTGAGTGTGTGCGTGTAGCAGATGGTGCAAATATAACGCGGATGTGCTTTTGATGGTTAACATTGTTGTTAGGAGCTGTCTATCACAGACGGTTTATTATATTAGCGCTCACGTGAATCATGCTATTTGTCGGTAACGCCCTATAAGCACACCACCGCAGTTGCGATTTCATTGTAAGCTAGATTCTCTATTTCTAGTGTAGTCTAGTTTAATTCTAATATAGCGTAGCCAAGCGTTGCCTAGCGTAGCTCAGCGTAGTCTAGCGTAGCCCAGCGTAGCCTAACGTAGCCGAGCGTAGCCTAGCGTAGCCCAGCGCAGCCCAGCGTAGCCTAGCGTAGCCCAGCGTAGCTTAGCGTAGCTCAGCATAGCCTAGCGTAGCCCAGCATAGCCTAGCGTAGCCCAGCGAAGCCTAGCGTAGCTGTACCTAGCGTAGCTGTACCTAGCGTAGCCTCGACCATCGTAGCCGTATCTGGCGTAGCCATTTATAGAAATGCATAAAATTGCCTAGCTTTTATTACAGACGTGATGCATAGTACGTTAGTGCTCGTGCAACAAACGTATAGCCACACGTAGTCTTACGTATAGCTGCCACTACTGCGTGCATAGAAAGTTAGAGCATCTAACTCCGTAAACAAACTGGAAGACTTTCCCGACTTTGACTAGTTCAATACATCTTTGAATTCAATTAGACAACATATTAGTAAAAGCAGGTTTTGTGTGTCTCCCTGACTGTCTTATGTTTCATAACATAAAAAAGCATATTATATCTATTTTGTTTTTATTCTAACACTAGTAGGCCGCCCTTGCTTCACACGGGCGAAGCAGGGATATATAGCCTATGTCAACCGGGGATAGTGCAGCATCCAAACAGTGAAAGAATTTTTCAAATCGGTGCAGTAGTTTCGGAGCCTATTCAATGCAAACAAACAAACAAACAAACAATCAAATCTTTCCTCTTTATAATATTAGTATAGATTAGCTGACCTGACAGACGTTGTCCTGTCTTAGAACTGTCAAACACGCAAAGTTAAAATTGGAAATCTGTTTTTTTTACACCTTGGATTACATTATTGAAGTTTTAGTAAGGATTCCTATTTTATTTGAAAATATAATATAGGCTATGTTACCCGGGGATAGTGTAGCAGCGAAAGAATTTTTCAAATCAGTTCAGTAGTTTCGGAGCCTATTCAATGCAAACAAACAAATCTTTCCTCTTTATAATATTAGTATAGACTATATAGATAATATTAATATCTTTCTTTTCATCTCCAAGCGCAAAAATTGGTTTCAATATGCGAAAACTGCTAAATGGTGTTTAATTATACAACGTATCAGTAATCTAGTTATTTATCACTGTATGTTTTCCAAATAAAATTAAATAAATAAATAGCAAAATGTTCTGCAACATAACCGTTCCTAGCAGTGCGGAGCGTTACCGTGCACAGTGCAGCCATTCGTGCCCTAGCCGTGTGTATCATAACGAGCTGTTTCAAACAAAATCTCATTACATCATGTATTAATCATGGCACTCAGCTTAAATTGTCCCGAGACCAGCAAAACTTAGCTAATTTGATGAAAAAAATTACAGTAAATAAAGGATATTTTCAGACCTCCCCACGGAGTTTCATAATAAACGACGGTCTTAATTCAGCGGCCAGAAGTATTTGTCTTCAAGCGTAGTAGAGGTAGAGTCAGTGGCGTAGATTTAAATGAAAGCCACATCTACAAATTATACAACATCAAAATATAGGAGCAAAGAACCCAAAGAAAATATCAAGTATAAAATTACACCCTAGTGTAGGTGTTTTAATTAACCCCTACATCAAAATAAGCGGTAAAAAGTTACTTGCACAAATATGTTACATTTGTTAAAGCTATAAATAATTACCATGCCAATTTTTTTTTTACATTATACTATGGATATCGGTCAGAGCTGCAATTTTCAAAACCAAAATTAAACTAAAAAAATACTAATAATACTGTTAATTTGTTCTACATTTTTTGCAAGCAATTATAAAGTTTTTATTTATAATTAAACTTTATTATTACACAACTTAAGAAACTGAAAATTAACGAATACTTATTTTTTTTTTATTTATTATTTTAACAACACAGAGTTTAAATAAGTTTGTCGCAATTTTAATATGTAGGTCTCTAAATTTATATCCAAAACTACGAAGTACATAAAAAAATGGTAAAAGTACAATAAAATTTAAGAAGACAATTTGCAGTCATTCTTTTTGTCCCACACTAGGCTCAAGGCTCTTAATATGGAGACCAACAAATAGAAAAACAATATAAATATTGTTATTTTAAGGAGGCATCCTAGCGAATAATTAAAGTTACAGTAAGTGTGTGTGTGGTATGGGATTTGCGTGATTGTGTATGACTTTGCGTGAATGGATGATGAAATAAAATGTCCATTGAAATCCATTGTGATTGAATCATCAGCCATTAAATGTTCACTGCTGAACAAGGCCTCCCTCTTAGAGGGGTGTTGCCATAATCCCCACGCTTGGCAGGCGGCTTGGGGATCGCAGTACGTTCACCGTGTACTAACAGGACGCTGCTGCTCATCCTCCGGTGGTTCTGGTCGCAGTTTTAGGACATACCCAGGTCCATTTGTGTGCATTTGTCCATTGCACAAATGTGCCGTACTTATAGGTTTTGCGTTAAGCGGCTTAGAGGTATATTGAAAAAAGTGGGTGAAACAAGGAGACATTTGAACACGCACAATAATTGCACTAAGGCATATCTCTTCTGTTTGTCTGGTCTGATAGCGCAGTCAACATGAGTTTATGTACTGCGTTTGCTCGTACACTGTGCCTTGTCCTCTAGCCGTGGCCGGGACGTTCATGGTGGCTACGTGACCGAGTTACTTTAGTTCTCGTCTTATGGGATTATCAAATGTGCCTGTTTAAAACGTGACCCAAAACAATACATAAACTTTTCAGTTTTTAATGATATTGATAACATAATAATACCTTCGAAAACTAAAAACTGAAATCATTCATATAAGTAGGTATAAACAAAATACAGTTTTTTACCCTTAAACCCCCCCCCCCCCTCCACTTCGCGACCTCAGATCGTCCGTAATTTTTTTCTGTAATTTTTATTATATTCTCTACCTTTTCCAATGAGTGTCATCGTACTATTATTTTTTTAGGTATAAACAAAATACCGTTTTTACCCTCAAACCCCCCCCCCCCCCTCCACTTCGCGACCTCAGATCGCCCGTAATTTTTATTATATTCTCTACCTTTTCCAATGAGTGTCATCGTACTATAATTTTTTTGTTTTCAAAAACTATCGAGGTCTACTTAGCCCAAACGCAAGTACCTTCTCTGTTCCATCATGGGTAAAATAGATCAGTCGTATTATCTATCGCATGTAATTAGAATTAGAATATTCAATTGACATTATAAACACTTCTGGGTATACTATCATCATCATCATCATTTCAGTCATAGAACGTCCACTGCTGAACATAGGCTATTTTAGATCGTCCGTCCATCTTGTGGGTGGACGTCCTACGCTGCGCTTACCGGTCCGTGGTCTCCATTCGAGAACTTTTCGACCCCATTGGCCATCTGTTCTGCGTGCTATGTGCCCTGCCCAATGCCACTACAAATTCAACTTTCACTTCTGGTATACTATGCATACTTACTAATCAAAAGACAATATTATTTTCTTAGCAGAACGCATTTGTTTTGTGTTTGTTCTTGAAGTGAAAACTTCATTAGCTGCGCTGTTTTTTTTTGTAAGGACAAATCTTATGTGTTCGCGTCACCGACATGCTAACATGTGACGTAAAGTTTTCACTTCTGTCGGCAATCCCCAAAACTGTATTTTTTTTCAATGTTTTAAGTTTTCACTTCTGTCGGCAGACCCCATGATCGCCAATTTTTTCCAGTGTTTTAATTATTCACTTCTGTTGGCATTCCCCATGTCTACCAATTGTTTCACCCCAGCACGTCCAATTTATTTAGCGGTGAGTCTCAGTATGTACGGTGTGTCTCTTTTATTGGTAATTGGTTATTGGTAAGTTTTATTTTCAACCCCAGCTCGTCGATAACGCATAAGTATTTACATACTGCATTTTTGCTCCAATCTTGTTCTTTTAAAGTAATCATGAGTCCAGGGTCCAACCAGCATAACAATATGAACATTGTTAGCAAAATGTAATGAAATCCAACATTTGAATAATGTCCTTGAGACGAACAAAACTGTATTATTCCAAGCGGCGCGTCTTATTGATGTTCGATACGTAATAGGTATTAAGTTCGTGTACAGGATGCCCAAATTTCATTCCAGAACAATCTATGTTTCGTGGTATCACTCAAAAAAATTCACTGTTTAACCCCCGATGCAAAAAGAGAGGTGTTATAAGTTTAACGTGTGTATATTTGTTTCTGTCTGTGGCATCGTACATCTTGTCACTTTGATTCCACATTTACAGTGCGAACTGCTAGCCTGTGGAATTCGCTGCCTGAGTGGGTGTTCTGTTCCCCGATAGTTACAATCTGGGTATCTTCAAGTCGAGAATGAATAGGTTTCTTCTAGGCAAGCGTGCTCCGTCGTAGACCGCATCATCGCTTAACATCAGCCGAGTTGGCAGACAAGCGCAAGCCTATTTGTAATTTTAAAAAAGTATGTGTAAATTTTCATCATAGTTATCGTAAATACAATAAGTCAAAAACACTTTCGTTCAACAAATCAGTTTTCCAATTGTCACAAATAATATGAATATCAGTATTGACAATAGACATTTTTTTATTTATGGAAGAAAATAAAACATTTTTAAGAATTAATAGAAATAAATACACACATTACAAATTGTTTTCCTCCACAAACCGGTTCCAACTCAGCATAATGCTGGCTGCGAACAACCAGCGCTGGTCTTCCGTTGGAGCCGCCGGTGACATCACCCATGGCCAACATTACACCCAACAGTACACGACAAATTGAATAATAATATAGGAACAACAACACATAATACATAACAAACTAACATTTAATATAAACAAACTATAACATAAATACATAATACTAATAAGGTAATTCGCACTATCTCAATAAAAAATTAATATGATACTAATTAAAAGAAGAAATTTAGACATATTGGTGGAAATAAAGCAAATAAAAAACTTTGACTTTGACTTTGAAAGGAGTGCATTGAAGTGGCGGCGGGCGCGAATCAGCGGAGACATGGAGCGCGCCACGGTGCGGCCTGTGAGCCACGTGGAAAAACTTGGGCAATTTTCCAAGGCCTATTAGCCGAAAAACAGGTCCCTAACAATTTCGAAGATTGGTTGATTGAAATATTTTGTAACACCTTTTACATTAGCTATTGTTTCCGAGCGAGTGAAAATGGAAAATAATTTTACACTTTCGGCAAAGTTTGGTCGAATTTAATCCAGTTTGGAAGCGGGCCACCACGAAGTGTTCCGAAGGACTCAAGTTCCTGGCGAAATATTATGCTGATTCATTTCTGAACCTTTGATTGAATTCTTAGAAGTTATAGGTAAATTATAGGGATCAAAATATAAAGTGCATCACAATAATTTTAAGCTTTCCATAACATGTGCACAGCTATAAAGTTAGGTACTCTTCAGTAAAAAAAAAGTTTTTTAAGCCCCGATATAATAGCCGATAATCTTCATGCAGCTGAACTGCATTTTGCACCAATACATTTTCTTGTCCTTCAGACCTTGAATGTTGGTTGGTTTTTACCAAAGGCTTTGGGTGTTATTTTCTATAATCTTCTATCTGTCTTTGTCTTAAAAAAAGATATTGGTTAATCTAACCCTGTTTTTTTTATGTTTATCGGGACTTATCACGTAAGTTATCGCAAAAGTTTAAAAATTCCTGTTTTAATTGTTTTATAAAAATAACCAGATGTTGATAACCTTTTCCCCCGTATTCGCATAAAAGCGCTTTGTTTTGAATTTAAACTAAATCGCGTTTTATTAAATTTTACATATTATAATAGAGGCCAATTGCATATCAGAGTCAGCAGATAAGTTAACTATAATTGTTATTGCAATGGCCGAAAGGTCATTAGTAATCGTGTTTGCTTTGATAAAAATGTGAGATTTCAATAAAACTAAAACACCATAGACATTTTTGACTGTACGCAAAGCCTTACACAGGGGGTAGCGAATAAAAAAAGGCAAGTGTAGATCTTTTTTTTTTTTTTTTTTTTTATGTCATGGTGTCTATCGTAACATTACAAACAAAGAAATTGTCAATTTGATATATTTTAATTTGACACAGTAAAATGGTTAACAAGTGATTTTTATTTCTCGTGTCATTTTATTCCGTCAAATTACAAGATATCGAAGCAAACATTTCTTTGTTTGTAATGTTACGATAGACACCATGACATGATTTTGTTACTTTTTGGAAATTCACACTCATTGATTTTATATCTTCAATAATGTGAAAATGTGCAAGCGAGAGAGCTGCAGAGGGTATACAGGACCTTTAAACTACAATAATAAAAATAAAATCTCAGTGAGAAGTTTTTAGGTCGATATATATGTCTCAATAGACAGAAAATTCACTTGGTAGTGTGATAAATCATAATCCAGTTCTCACTTTTATATAACTTTATTCATATTCTTATTCTTTATTCCTACTTATTACAGTTTTCAGACCAATATGCTTTCACTATGAACGCTCAAGCCAGACTCAAGTCCCTCTTTCCAACATCCTACCGCATTATCTTCTTCCTACCTCCACTATTCGCACTGATGCCGAGACTCCCGAGTCAACACGTTTCCAACCGCCATTTTAAATAAAAAGACTGTTAGTCAAATTAGATACCAAAAGGTTTAAAACCAAGAAATCACAAAGAAATAATTGAAATAAGCATAGATTCAGTCTCTCTACGGAAATAAGTTAGAAATCATGACAGTAGTTTTTTAAATCACTGACATACCTAGTTTTATTATGGCCCTGGGGGGGTCGCCAGATTTTTTTTACTTCTAAAGGGGTTGCGTATTCAAGAAGGTTGAAACACACTGACCTAAGGCATCGTTCGACGCGCCGCTGGACATTAGCTTGTACATAAACGAGGCCTAATTGGACAAACCCTGACATCGCAAAAATACGATTACTAGAGTTGTTCCATAAATGTTATTAGGTGTATATGACATTTTTCTATGAAATAGCTTTTTGGAATGGTCTTATTGACAACGTTGTTGAGAACAATGAGCTTCTTTTGGCCTAATACACCGTTTCTGCGTAATCCTATCAAGTTGGCCAACTAGCCTAGCATCAACCAGAAGTCGTCCACTACTAAACTAGGCCTCCCCTTTAGAAATCCACACTAGTGCAAGTCAATGGTGCAAACGGTACATCGGGTAATCAACAGCCTGCCATCCACTGGATGCCCGCGACTCTCACGATGTCGTTGGTCCATCTAGTACAAGCCCTACCTACGCTGCGGCTTCCGGTTTTTTTGGTATCCAAACAAGAACTTTTCTTCTTCATTTGTTGTCGGTTTTTCGAGCGATGTGGCCTGCCCGAGCTTCAAATCACGAGTGAATCAGTTTCTTCTAGGCAAGCGTGCTCCAACTTAGACCGCATCATCGCTTAACATCAGGCGTGATGGTGGTCAAACGCAAGCCTATTGTTAATAAATAAATAAAAAAACTTGCAAATTTGAGCAGCTATGTCGGTGACTGACGTGTAAATATCCTAGTTCTTTGCGCGTTAAAAGCCTAGTACGCCTAGTAGCCTAGTAAACATTCTTTGCCCGTGGTCCTACTGCGTAGACCTACTGGTAGAACCACGAGCAAAAAAACTACCATGGCCCTGTCAGTAGAACTACGCAGTAAGACCATGGGCAAATAATAAAATGAATAAAAGTTTTGTGCAAGGGTCGATTCGCTTATCACATGGGTTTTTACTGTCTTATTTGCGTTTGAAGTTGGCAGCAAAAGCTCATGTAGGTAGTCAACGGGTTTTCTGGTCGTAAATAATGTTATTAATAAACCTAAAGATAACATTCCACAAGTTTATAATAATACCAACTCTTCTTCAAACTTCGGAATGCGTTTAATAAATTATTAAATATTTTAAAAGATGATGCAATGGTTAGCTACGTAATTTCTAATGAACTATGGAACAAAATAGTGTATTTTTATAGTGGTAAGACTCATTCAGAATTAGAACCACCAAGGAGTAGTGCAAAATCCTTAAATTTATTTAATGTGTAAGGAAGGTACCTACGACTCCCTGAAAAAATTATAAACCAGCCAAGTGCGAGTCGGGCTCGCGCACTGAGAGTTCCGTACAACCACAAAATACAATAATTATCAATGTCAATATTAGTAAAAGGGCATTTCGATCCGGTGAAATGATAAAGAGGTAAGGAATTACCAGTTATAACTTGGTAATGAACTAAAATTTAACACCGACTCACACCATTGGCCATTATTTATTATTTGTTGTTATACTTTAGAGTGTGTACTATAATCATGCCAAGTTTGACGCTTGTACGTATTACCGTTATTACATTAGAGCTAATACAAAAATACGTTAAAAAAATACATGGATTACATGGATTTTGTTGCATGGTAAAGTACAAAAGAAAGGTTTCGTTTGTACTTTTTGAGCTTTATTATTATTTCTTAGTTAATCCGCCGTGACATTACATATTCTGTGAAAATTTCAACTGGCTATCTATTACGGTTCGAAAGATATAGTCGGTAATAGGTCGGTCAAACAGACAGACAGACATCGTAGGCTTAGTAATAGGGTCCCGTTTTTACCCTTTGGGTACGGAACTCTAAAAAGTACTTAGTAAGTTTGAATGAGCAGTCTCCTTAATAGGTACACTTTATTACTGTTTTTAATAGTATTAGTAACAAAATCAACATCGAAACAAAAATTTCATACGTATACAATAATTAGTAACTATTTTAATTAGTTTCTTCTCTGCACATAAATAATAGAGTTTACTAAGTTATATTTGATCAAGTAGTAATTGTTAAATGATATACTTTTTAAACTTAATTAACTAAATATTACAGACTAAAGTCTACACTTTTGATTTATTTATTATGGCTTCACATTACTGCTTTAAACATACAGGACAAGTAGAACTACTGCACACTACCACTCCTTGCTTTCGGAATGCCAATGGTTTGTACACAACTTGTATTAGAATAATAGCCCGACATAGTTTTCAATTTTCAAGGCATGATGACAAATATTTATTTATTCCAAATAATCGGCTTAGCAATTAATATAACTAAGTACATTACACTTGAAAAAATAATTTAATTTGACCGATAAATCTCTGAGATATGAGTGTTTAAAGTTTTAGGTGGGGATAGAGAGGGGATGCTCTATCCCTTTCTCGCAAAGCGTGAATTAGTATAGCATTTGTATGGTGCTCCTGAGCCGTGACGTCACGGCTCAGTATAGTGTGCTCTTTGTCTAGCATGAAATTAAAATGCTTATATTTTATTTATTTTTGAACAAATTTTAATTTTGTTTTCGTTGATGTGCTCCATTTATGATCAGCTTTTTTATGAGGCAATAAAAAAATATTAGTCATCATGCCTAATTAATACTTAATGTAATGTACTTAATTATTACTTGATGTATTTTTTTTTTCAATTATTATTAATCTTACAAAGCCTCTTTACAGCTACAAAATTATTGAAAAGGCCATTTACAATGGGTATCTATATTGTATAATTGTGTCATTTTAATTTTAAATTGTGATTTTTATCCTGTAAATGACGTCGTCAAGTATATATTAATTATATTGGTATACCTAAGCTCCGAAATGTATGAATTGAATTGACAACGATTTAGGTTGTCAATTATGATACGTACTGCGGCCTTATTATAGAAGTTTGATCGTGATCGAGATTGCATGCCGTCCCGTTCGCATCTACTTACTCGCACCACGTGCGTAAGTGAGATGGCACGAAATCGCGATCACGATCCGAATCAACCATAATAAGGCATCGGCCCAAGAATGGAACTCCCTGCAATCCTCCTTATTTGCTGAGAACTACAATCTAGGCATCTTCAAGACTAGATTGAATAGATTTCTTCTAGATCAACGTGTTCCATCCTCGGCCACACGGGCCACACCGTCGCTTACCATCAGGTGAGTTGGTGGCCAAACGAAGATCTTTTCTATACAGGGAGTAAGGGGAACACTCTCGAAGCCAAAAGAAGGTAATTGTACTCATCATTATGAACAACTTTTACAATGGGTCAACCCTGAAATCGCAAAAAAATAATCAGCTGTTCCATAAATTTTGTCGAGTGACAATGACCGTTTTCTATAGAACAGCAGATATTTTTTTCGCGATTTTAGGGCTGGTCCCATAGCAAAAGTTGTTCATAATGATGAGTATAATTAAAGAGAACCTACCTTTAACCTACCTTGATACATTCTAAAGGAAGTATAGATAGTATTACAATAAATTAACAATCACTAAATTAAAACAATCAATAAAAAGAGTTACAGGTTGGCCAATCATCATCATCATTTCTTAGGTAGCTGCACAGGTTAACCCACATATTCCTAGACGTAATAAAGGTCACTCGAATCCTCACGTCACCCCCAAGTGATGTCTTTATATTCCTAGACGTAATAAAGGTCACTCGAATCCTCACGTCATCCTCAAGTGATGTCTTTATATGCCAGAACACCACTTAAGTGTGACGTGAGGATTCGATGTACCTACCTTTATTTGCGTCTCTGAATATGGGGTAAGTGCTTATTCTGTAAAAGTTAGTCATCAGCTATAATACTGGTCATTGTCACGCGCCAGTTCTTGCAGAGCTCGCTTGATCGCTTGCATCAAGTTAGCGTCAGTGAAATACATATCGTAGTCGCGAACGAAGACCACGTCTGGAGCACACTTGGGCACGATGATTGGATCTCCGTGGAACTCTCGACCGCAGCGCGATTGAATCTGGAATTTAAATACATACAGTGGAAACTTTGTATAATGACACTGAAAAGAATGTGCATTTTATGGCGTTATAGAGGGTTTGTTGTCGTTAAATGGAGAGAAGAAAAATCTGAAATGTCTTAGGGCCCTTAAGGTTGGTTGTTACCTCAGAATCAGGAGTGACATTGTACGGGAACAGCACAATGAGCGTGTCGCCGTCCATCTTCCAGACGGCGCGGCGCGCGTCCACCACGTCCGGCAGGATCCTGACGGCTGCGTACTCTGCCGCACAGGTACTTGCGAGGATTGTCACAAGACGTTGCCTCACTCGCACCTGCCATCAAGTACAATACATTAATTTTAGTTTAAAACACCAATACATTAATCACTATCACTACATAGTATAAAACAAAGTCGCTGTCGCTGTCTGTCCGTCCCTATGTATGCTTAAATCTTTAAAACTATATACGCAACGGATTTAGAAGCGTTTTTTTTTAAATAGATAGTATGATTCAAGAGGAAGGTTTATAACTAGCGACCCGCCCCGGCTTCGCACGTACATTACACCCGTGCGAAGACGGGCGGGCGGGTCGCTAGTTATAGTTTAAAACACGCTTATGTGACTCCTTGTGTGTGTGTTGTTACCGATGGGGAAGGAATGTTCTTGAGTGGAGACCACGAGCCGGAAGACGCAGCGTAGGGAGGCCTCCCACTAGATGGACCGACGACATCGCGAGAGTCGCGAGCATCCAGTGGATGCAGATTGCATGTTGTTCAGTGTGGAAATCTAAGGGGGAGCCTATGTTCTGCAGTGGATGTCTTCGTGCTGATGATTATAATGATAATATGACTGCTTTATATAAACTATCATCATCATATTCAGCCCATACCAGTCAACTGCTGGATATAGACCTGTCCCAAGGCACGCCACTCAGACTGATCTTCGACTTTTCTCTTCCACTGGCTGTCTTACGTATATCTATAGTAATAATTAATAAAATTTTATTTCGGTTAATATCCATAGTACACGTTAAAATATCTAAAAAAAAAAAAAAAAAAAAATATAAAGAATGCCAAACTATCTGTACTCCTGACTGTTTAGGTACAGAAAATCTTAGAGGTCAGTGTCCAAGTCTCCATGCATGCGATTGTTGGTCATGGGTTTGGAGGTTAAGATTGTTATTCTTGTTCCCCAGTTTTTGGGCGCCATGGAGGAAAACAGGATATTTTTTCCCCTGTCGTCTTCCATGTTCTAAAAGATATTTGTTTCTCAACTTTACATCCAAAAATCCAAACTGATAAACGGTTCTTAGTAAATTAAGTATCATGGAAAGGTTCTCGCCTACCAGCTTTGCCATCCATGAAACCGGTGTATTGGGTAAAATCGATATCCTAACACAGAGAAAGTGATCTCTCAATGATCTTTCTGGTCCTGTGAATACACAGTGACTCTTCGGATAAAACAATTCAGTAAAACAATATTGTTTCTCACCTGAATATCATCTTCGGAGAACTCGGCCAGTCGAACGCGAAGCTTGTAGTGCTCAACGCCGTAAATCTCACGCAGGGGGCGGTCCGAGTATGCAGTACAGAATCCTGTCATCCTCTGAGAAGCACCAATCAGCTGCCGCTCTATTTCGTAGACAGACGGAGCACAACGAGCGCGTCTGATGGTACCCCCGCATTGCCTAGAGCCCCATCCACTGGACCCCCAACCACCAGAACCAGAGCCCCAACTGCTTGAACTAGAGCCAGGTCCCCAGCCCTCTCCCCTGGGATCCACTCCACCTCCACTATTCGGCCAAGCGCTTCCGCTAGATGGCCAATAAGACGGTGTTGCAGACTGGTCAGGTGTGGTCCATGGCCAATTGGCATGAACTTGACTTGGTTCAGGATTGCTCACCGCCACAGCCAAACAGCTGAACAAAGCTATCAGTTTGTACATTATACGCTGACAATACTTCACAAATGAACTCTGGTTCAGTGCGTCTGCGTTTATAAATAAAACTACCACAGATAATAAATAGAGATATGGAAGGAAAACGCGGAGTCTCCTACCTTCTGAGAGTATCTATTTTTGCAAGTAGTAACTGTTACAATGTTGTTGCAACAATTTTTAGGGTTCCGTACCTCAAAAGGAAAAAACGGAACCCTTATAGGATCACTTCGTTGTCCGTCTGTCTGTCCGTCTGTCAGTCCGTCTGTCAGTCCGTCTGTCTGTCCGTCTGTCAAGACTCTTTTTCTCAAGAACGCGTAAAGGTATCAAGTTGAAATTTATACTAAATACTAAAGTCTACGGTTTCTTTCGGCTGTAAAAAAATAAAACTTGTAAGTCAACGCAATCAAAAGATATGAACGTTTATGTCGCATATTTTGCGATTTCACAGGGAAATCAAAACCTATAGGGTACTTCCCGTTGACGTAGAATCATGAAATTTGGCAAAAGGCAAGGTCTCATAGCACATATATAGGAATAAATCTGAAAGTTACAAATTTGAAGTTATATCATTTAAAAATAATTATTTTGCTATTACAAACTTACATTTTGTAGTTGGAATGTATATAAGAACCTTATAGTCAACTACAAAGTTAAGTTTGTCTTTCAATATTTCAACTTTAGGTTTTTTTTGGACTCGCGCTCTGCCGGTTTTTTCAAATGCAAAGAATGTGCTTATTATTTTTTCTAAGGTTACAACTATTTGGTTGGTTCGCAGAAAACGTGACATAGTTGTGCGTTGTCTGCTCAGATCAGACAAACAAGGGAGACATGCCTTAGTAGAACTATCCTACGTGTACAAATGTCACCATTTTTCATTTTAAAAAAAACACTAAAGTGCTTAACCCAAAAATTATAAGTACGGCTCACTTACTAATTTTTAGGGATCCGTACCCAAAGGGTAAAAACGTGACCCTGTTACTTAGCATCTATTCTACGATGTCTGTCTGTTTTTCCGTCTGTCCGTCTGTCCTACTTATTAACGACTTTATCTTTCGAACCGTAATAGCTAGTTGAGATTTTCACAGAATATGTAACGTTACGGCGGATTAACTAACAAAATATAATGAAAAAGTCAAAAAGTAAAAACGAAAGGGGAAAAAAGACGTCCACCCACAAGAGACAGGCGATCTAAAAGAGACCGCAGGGAAACGCTGGATGCAGGCCGCTTCCAACCTGTCCTTTTGGAGATCGACCTATGTCCAACAGTGGACGTCCTATGGCTGAAATGATGATGACGATGATGACTGATCCTACTGCCCCTCAAACAAATATCCCAACTAGTAAAAAGTCAGAAAAGACGCTGAAAATTTTCCACGTCCCACTAGAAAAAATCTGTGTGGACATCAGGAATTGAAACGGATTTTGATGCAGTTTTCACCATCAGTTAGATACATTGTCACGGAAGGTTTATGTATATAACTAGCGACCCACCCCGGCTTCGCACGTAAATTACGTACACCCGTGCGAAGCCGGGTGGGCGGGTCGCTAGTCACCTATAATACCTAGTGTAACGACTGTAACAACTTGGAAGGATGGCTGTTACTAAAGTCTTGAAATTAAGAAACAATGTTAAAAATTACAGCATTTATCATGTTTAATATTAACTAATTAGAATGTTAATTTAACGTTAGATGACCTCAATCTATAATTTAATTAAGATTCCATGAAAATCTTTTCACTCGGGAATCCTCTTCGGCATTGTATCATGGTATCATCGATGTACTGGTTTCCGCAATAAGAGTCGTAATTACTAATCTCGTGAGCGTACGGGAAGGCGACGATTAGTTTGCCATTATTATAAGTCCAGGCCGCTCCGTGAGTGCTGACGAACTCTGGCAGGACTTTTATATCGACGTACGTTAAATCACACATATTAGCTCCCTTCCTGGGGTAATGGCCATTGATGTATATGACTCTATGCTTTATCTTCACGGTGAAGGTTGCGCTGGTAAAATCAGGGAGGTACACCTCGATGCGATATGAGTTACCACCGAAGATATCCCGAGCAGCAACTGAGGGAAACTGCTTGCAAGTGTCTTGTACCTTCTTGTCGAGATCCATGACTTGGTTGGCGAGGCTGTTAAACATGGTGTTAGCAGCATTCCACTTGCTTCTATCGCATGATGCGAAAGGCTCGACTGAATTCACGAGCAGAAGAGAAATGAAGAAGTAAAAGTACATGTTTATGTTAACCAAGCTCTGATAACTTGTGACGTTTTGTCGGCGGTCACTTTCAGAATGAAGCGTTGAGTGCTGGGGCGGTTGTATTTATTGGATAGAGATAAGATTCAAACTGTCTTTATTTTTTGTAAATAGCATGGACTTAGGTATCTCCGTCGAGGTCAAAAATCAAGTGCTAAATGTTTTATGACGCTGGGTATCTATCGGCTTATTACTCATCGATTTCACACGTGATTTGCAATGTGCCGCAATAAACATATTTTTCTTTATTAAGACGCGGTACAATCGCAAAATTAACCAAAAGAAGTGTTTTTAAACGCTTTGTGTGACGTGACAAAATGAGCTGATCAGATAAAAAAAATACTACAAGTAGAAAAAACCCCTTGGTAATAATCTTAACCGAATAAAATTTTGAAAAATTGTCTAGACTCTTAAAAAAACATATTACAAATTGCGCAATAAAAATTGCTTCTGAATTGAAGAACTCTGAATTTTCAGCAACAACAACATATTTTTTTATACGAATTGTATAGCCAGACTAGTCTTTTAAAACTTTAACCAGTTAATTGTTGAAATTCATTTATATATTTTGATAAATTAAATAAAAACCCTCAAAATAATATAAACACAAGCACAAAGTCATCATCATCATAAAATATGATGATATACGATTTTCGACTTTAAACAAAGCCGTTTTAGATAGCAAATAGATCATGGTGTGAGCGGGTGAAAAACGAATTTGAAATCGTGATCAGACCGCGCCTTAACAGTGCAATGAAAATACTCTAAAGTAGATAGCTCTATTCAAAGTTATTGGTGTCATAGATGAAAATAAATGAGCAATCTTTCGATATAATAAAATACCACTGTGCGCAATAAGTAATTAAGTACATACCATAGCGGTAGCTAGAACTAAAATTCACTATGGCAGGATAACGGGAGAACAATTCCTTTTCTATCAATGCCTATTGGAGCAAAGGAGACGTGGAAGAGTGCCTATTGTGCAAGTTTAGGCTTCCAGCTACGCCCCACGGTTTTACCCGTGTGTAATACATGCAGTTTGAGATAGCCCGTTGGTCCAGTTGGTAGTGAACCTGCCTTCTGCGCTTGGGGTCGTGGGTTCGATTCCCACCTAGGACAAACATTTATGTAATGAACATTTGTGTTTGTTCTATATCTGGTTGTTAATATCTATTTAAGTATGTATTTAAACCTATATATGTATGTATATCAGTCTCTGGCAGCCATATTACAAGCTTTGCTTAGTTTGGGGTCAGGTGACCGTGTGTGAAAAAATGTCCCGAATATTTATTATTATCTATATCAGGCATCAATCAACTTATTACTTAATCTTTTTCCAAATCTAATTAATTTAAATTTCGTTATGTATTTAATTTCAAAACCGAATGTCAAATAAAATGTATTGATACTGCACCGCACTGATGCTAAGTAAACGCTAGAATGTAGGCCCTGCGACACAGGCGTCTCGCCTAGTGCAGGGACTACAAGTACTGTAAACCCTCATTAGCTTGCCTCGTTCTTGCCTACCTAAATTAGTTTTACATTAAATATTGCACATGTTCTTGTAAATTAGGTTAAGTAAGTGTACTGGAAAATAAAATTATTTGAATTTTGAATTTATTATTAGTTTATTACCTATACCTATGTACTTTCTATCCGAAAGAGTGCTTTAGAGCTATTTCACAAATCTGATTTCTATAAGGTATTTAGACCCGTAATGGCATTGCTGATATACAAACCTGGCCTCATGCATGCATGTTGCATGTATGTGCATGATTATTACACATAATAAAACCGGCTAAGTGTGAGTTGGACTCGCGCACCGAGGGTTTATGAAACAACAACACAATTCCAATTTTGGCGGGATCGTTAGCGTAAATTTGATACGCGCTTGGCCAGTTTTTTGTATTTGTTGATAACAAAAGGCTATGACACATAACACATAACAGATGGGGAAGAAAGGCTCTTGATTGGAGACCATGAACCGGAAGACGCAGCGTAGGTAGGCCTCCCAGCGCCACATTAAGACCGGCGACATTAAGAGAGTCGCCGGCATCCAGGGATATATAAGGCAGGCTGTCGTTCAGTGTGAAGGTCCGATCCGACTGCTCCTAGCAATAGGAAATATTCAGTTTTTGGTACAGGCGTCGGTTACCAGAGGCACACACAAACACACAGCGATCCCGCCGGCGGAATCGTAGACCCTCAGGATCTGTTAGAAGATCGGTTAGATTCTCTCCAAATAATCATTCAGTTCAACAAACCGCTAGGGCTCCAGGGCCCACCCCTTCTGGGGTGCCTGGGCAAGTCTGATTCCCACTCCCGGCGACGGCCCAAGCCGAGGTACCTTCGAGGTGCCCTTGTGCTAGTCGCCCAAAAACTTAAACCATCAAGTTATGCCGAAAGCACTCTGCGTTCGCTAACTAGTCCGGTCCATCTGTAGAGGCCAAAAGGCCAACATTACAATTCAATATAAAAAAAAACAGTGTGAAGGTTAAAGTAGGAAGCCTGTGTTCAGTAGTGGACGTCTTCTGGCTTAAGATGATGATGACACATAATATATACAGAAATTTCCAGTTTATAACTAGTTATAGTTTTTGAGATAGGTTGTCGTAACAAAAATTACTTCCAATTAATTAGTTCCAAGGACCCTCATTTCTTGCCTCAGAAAACCTGCAAAATTTAGAATGAGCTACCTTCCACGGTGTTTCCAAGAAGCTGCAACATGGGGTTCTTCAAAAGGCGAGTTAAAGAGTCAGCAACGTAATTTGTGATGCCTCTGGCTGGTGGTAAAAGTACCCATAGGCGACGGTGACTGCTTATCACCGGATAGCCCGTTTGTTTGTTTGTCATCTATAGCATTAAAAAAAATCGACTAAAAAATTGGTTGCTTGAATTAACTACGTTAATTTGTTTTTTACTATAAGGGAGTTTAATGAGTGAATTATCTAGTTTTTTTACAGCTAAGAACTATGTAGTCCAATAACAATTTAATGAATGATTTTAGAATGTCAATATAGCTAAGTTTGCCTTCTAAGTACCTATCATTAATTATATTTGATTACATATCAGGCACTGAAACGTGGTCTCTCACTATGGGTCTTATAAGCAAGTTCGAAGTCGCACAATGAGCTATGGAGAGGGCTATGCTCGGGGTTTCTCTACGAGATCGAAAACAAATGAGGAGATCCGTAGACGAACGAAAGTTACCGGATATAGCCCACTGGATTGGCAAGTTGAAGTGGCAGTGGGCAGGGCACATAGCACGCATAACATGTGGCCGATGGGGCCAAAAGATTCTCCAATGGAGACCACGGATTGGTAAGCGCCGTCTAGGACGTCCACCCACAAGATGGACAGACGACCTAAAAGAGACCGCAGAGAAACGCTGGATGCAGGCTGCTTCCAACCGGCCCTTTTGGAGATCGAAGAGGGAGGCCTATGTCCAGCAGTGCACGTCCTGCGGCTGAAATGATGATGATGATAATGTCATCCTTACATTAACACGTACTTAATTCACAAAATTTGGGAAAATTTCAAAATTACGAGGAACACCAAAAGCTCATTTAATGGTAAATTTAAAGCAATATCCCTTTCGCTTTTCAAATAGTAAAGTGTCGAACCTGACATCCTTCATTTCTCCTTTTCCCCCACAGGTTTCCCCTAAGTTTATACCCATAGATTCAGTATATTTATACCACACCAGCTGTCAGGCATGTTACGACAGACAGCTACCTCGGGTTCAGAGAATATACGCGGATAGTAACTGTGCGTGTCAATTTGCCTTGTTATGGAGATAAATCTTACAATTCCTGAGGGAATGATGTGGGCAGACGGTGACCTGGATATTTGTGACCAAATGATAACTGACATATCAATTTCTTGAGCTGATTTTTTGGCCCTATATAGTAAAAGTTGTGCAATGATGAGTACAATGAGTACAATGACCTCCTTTCGGCTCGGTACTGTCCAATGACGATTTAACCACTTGACTGCTCATCATATACCCCGCCGAAAGATATAAATTTTCAGTGTTACATCCTTTCGAGCGGGCCAATCCTAGGCGCGAATTGGATGAATGACTTTTGAGTCTCAAATCACAAGCGTCGATTCGCGTCGGAATCTCCAATCACAAGCATCCATTCGATACCACCCGCAAAAAAAAATTGCCTGGAAGAGATCGCTCTTAGCGATAAGGCCGCCGATTGCCGATTGCCGATTGCCGATTGGATTTTAAGCTGTTTTATCATGTGTATGAAATATGTAGTGTTAACAATAAAGAGTTTATCTATCTATCTATCTATCAAACGAGACGTAGAAAAAAACCCTTTTGCAAAAGGGAATTTTAACTACATGCGCGATCAAGTGGTTATATCTTTAGTACAGTCTATATGCGTAACTCTGTATTCTAGGTTTTTCTAGCATTTCTCGGGAAAAGGGTGTGCAGGGAATGTTAACAGGGATGACTTGTGTCGGGTTCCAATGTCAACACCAATATTCACCTAAACTGCCTAAATGCCTGCATAGAAAAGAGAAGAGAAACAAAAACATTATATTTCCTGTCAGTGTCTGTTCGTTGCCTTTGGTTGCGTTTTATTGTGTGTTACAGTTTTTATTTTTTTTTAATTATTTTATTTCATATGTTATATACACATAATTGATTTGTATATGTCGAATTTCTAGTGTAATTCCGCTTCTACGTCGTTTCGAGTACAATAAGGATTTTAGTTTAACCTTTTTTCTCTATAGATATTTGTGATGCTAATTTGAACCTAACCTGAATTTAAATACAGATGATTATTTTGATGTTTTTTTTTATTATTTTGTTTTTTTGTGCACTTCCGCAAAGTAACGATTGATTCAATCAACTACACATAATTGATCTAAATTAGTATCGAAAAACTAGGCTGTTTTTATTTAAAACAACTTGCTAAAACCACATCAAATATTTTCCATTTGACACCTTCTAAATAGTTCAAAATATGATGGCATCAAAATATGACGCACAGAATCTGTTGCAATTGGATTGGATACGCGATGCTCCTAAAATATTTCGCGTCTGTCACAGACTAGACAAAGTTAAAGTCTTTGGTGTCTAACGCTAACGCTGTAGTACGCATGCCACAAAACCGGAAGATATTGCCTCATTATACATTTAGAATTGATTAGCGATGGTGGCTGAGCTGTAGCATGTGCGTTTTACAATCTGACGGCACCCGGTTCAATCAAGATAGCCCGTTGGTCCAGTTGGTAGTGAACCTACCTTCTGAGCTTGGGGGCGTGGGTTCGATTCCCATCTAGGACAAATATTTATGTGATGAACATTTGTGTTTGTTCTATATCTGGTTGTTAATATCTATTTAAGTATGTATTTAAAACTAAATATGTATGTATATCAGTCTCTGGCAGCCATATCACAAGCTTTGCTTAGTTTGGGGTCAGATGACCGTGTGTGAAAAATGTCCCGAAATATTTATTATTTATTTATTTATTATTAATCCTCGGCCCTGCACCGATGACTCATTTAGTACCTAGTTAAAGTATGTAGTTTCCATGCCAACACTCAACAACGGTGAAGGAAACATCGTGAGGAAACCAGTATGTCCAAAACACCTCAAAAGTTCAAAAACATATTATGGCACTCACTAACATGCACTGGCCCAGCACGGTGGATTAGGGCCCATCCCTGAGGATAATTTTATTTTAAGGGCCCATCCTCTCTCTCCCTGAGAAAAGGCCTGTATCCCAGCAGTGGGAATAATTATGATAGGCTGATGATAATGATGATATTTAGGGGCAACAAACAGACGTTCCTTTTTATGATTTATATGGTTGGCTACAGCTGATATTGCTATCTGTTATTGGAAAAACTGGTTTCATATTTAATTACGCAAGTACAATAAACGTAGGTATCGTGGACGTGGAGGTCTAGATAGCAGTTATTAAAACAATTATTTAGTTCGATTGTTTTTGAACTCTGGGTGACACTAGTTCACAATAACTTGTTTTACCAACGACGGGATGGAAGAGGTATTTGAGTATGTTACCAAAACATACCCACATACCACCTCTATCCCGTCGTTGGTAAAACGTCGTCAGATCGGAGAAAGATTAATACGTTTGGGGTAAGTAAGAGGTTACAAAAATTTAAAACTGCCATATATATTTACAGGATGTCCTCTAAACATCTAGTAAGTAAGTAAGCAAGCAAGTTGCTATATATATGCGAATAAATCTCAAATCGTATACAGCACTCGGTGAAACGCTACGGGAATCCCAGCAGCGCACTACTCGCCATAAGCACAGGCTCCTACCCGTAAAACGGTCACTCGCTAAGTCCACGAAGTTGACTCATGTCATGGGCACAATGATCTACAACAGGCTTCCCGAGGATGTAGTTGAGGCGTCAAACTTGTCTATTTTCAAAGCAAGGTTAGCACGCTGGCTTGTCAGTCAAGCGTTCTACGACATTGATAGGGAATTTATGGCACTAAAAGTAAGCTCCTAAATATATTTAATTATTATTAGTTCTTACCTACTATTAAGTACCTACTTTGTATTGACATTTTATTTATAATTTTTTACATCTGACATATACTGATCGTATGAATAAATGAGTATGAGTATGAGTAAGTAAGTAAATCTTTATTTCTAAAAGCTGTGTAATCTTAAATTAATTCTAATACAAACTACTAAAACTTAAAATTAAAAAGTGAGAAATTTCCAAAAAAAATAAAAATATTTAAGATGTCGACTTTAACAAGGGCCCCACACTAGGCTCATGGCCCGTATTGTGGTGGCCAAGTGACGATGTACTCAAATATTTTTTTTAAAGTGGAGACATCCAATATTTTTTTTTATTTTTGTTTTTCCTAGATTATTAATTCTACTAAATCTACTCAAATAATATCATGAAATACGAAATTTTTCGCTGCAAGAACGCACACGCAGGTTCTAATAATTCTGACAACGTACCTACAACGGCAAGCTGGCCTTGGCAAAAAACTTACAGTCGCACGGCGGCAATAGAAAGAGCTACGCTCGGAGTTTCTTTGCGCGATAAAATCTGGAACCAGGATATTTGCTGAAGAACCAGTCACCGACATAGCTGCTAGATTTGCAAGCTGAAGTGTAGGCAATGAGCAGCCCACATCGCTTGAAGAACTAATAACCGATGGACGAGAATAAAGTTTTTTGAGTGGTTCCGAAAAAAGCAGCGTAAGGTGCAAGCACTAGACCGGCGACATTATGAGAGTCGCGGGCATCCAGTGGATGCAGAAGCCAGGCTGTCGTTCAGTGTGGAGTTCTAAATTGGATGCCTATTTTCAGTAGTGGATGTTTTCAGGCTGATTTCTTTGCGCGATAAAATCCGAAACGTGGATATTCGCCAAAGAACCAGAGTCACCGACATAGCTGTTAAAATTTGCAAGTTGAAGTGGCAATGGGCAGGCCACATCGAAGAACCGATAACCGATGGGGAAGAAAGGTTCTGGAGTGGAGACCACGAACCGGAAGACGCAGCGTAGGGAGGCCTCCCACTAGATGGACCGACGACATTGTAAGAGTCGCAGGCATCCAGTGGATGCAAAGGGCGGGCTGTCGTTCGGTGTGGAGGTTAAAGGGGGAGGCCTATGTTCAGCAGTGGACGTCTTCTGGCTGATGATGATGATGATGATGATGTTTTCAGGCTGATGATGATGATGAGAACAGAAGGGTGAATCGGAGGCTTACTATATTATAAGGACGTAAGTGGCTGGAAGCGAAAAGCCGAAATTTGTCTAAGTCACTTGCCGTGGCAGAAACCAAAGTCCAGCAGTTGACTACGATAGACTGATTATGATGATACAGTTATCCTCCAGCTGCTGATAGAATGCGTCTGACAGTTGCAATAACATAAATACATAAAAACTGAATGAAACTATTTTATTTTAATATTTTACTGTAGTATATTAGCACTACATATTATACGTTCAAACGGCTAGTAAAACTGATAAAAAATCTGTTTTTGTTCAGATTTTTACAATGTAATGGCAACTTTCCTGTCAGACGCATTACTTCAACGGCCGCACTTTAACTATCTACGGTAGAAAACAAACGGACCAATCTCTGGAGAGTAGTTTCAACCATCATTTGCCCCCTTTAGTTCAACCCTTTAGCGGATCTATACACGCCATAAGGATTCTATACCTACCTGCCAAATTTCAGCTTCGCAAGTCAAATAGTTTTCGAGATTTCGTGATGAGTGAGTGAGTGAGTTGATGAATTTCGCTTCTAGGCGAAAAATGATCTTTAAAATGTAATATTCATGAAAATCCGTAAGTTTAAATTCCTCCTGAAAACTTTAAGTGAAACCTGCAGTCAAGCTGCTTGGAGTACTTAGCTCTACTTGCATCTCAGCTTCCGTTAATGTCTTGACTCGTAATAACTTCGAGTTAAGCTGTAACTTACTTTGTGAATAACTAAACTATTTTTGAGAGATTCCAAATGTTGAAAATATTTGTACTTAGAAAGCTTTTATGTCCCAAAGATTTTTACAACGGACGTTGCAATTATTTCATAATTTTTTTATGAATTACTCAATCTAATTAATTTGCTCGTAAAAAAGTAATTATTGTTGATATTGGTATTTCTGTTTTTTATAACTTGGTTTTTATTATCGTTTGGCCTGAAGATATCTGACCTCATGCAATATTTATCGTGGGTAATACTAAAATGTCTTGATATTCTTGTATTAATGATAATTTTATCTTTTAAACCTCCTTCACAAAAAGAGGGAGGCACATATTTTTTTTGACAAGCTGACCCGACTTACCTTGGCTGTCTATTATGTCTTCTGTGCCTTGGCTTACCACCTTCAGTTTTTCCTCCAAAATATAACCTCAATTGCTTCAAGCGAAGAGTGAATAGAGTCTTCAAAGGTAGGCAATGCACCGCCAATGCCCTGGGTATTGTAGGTGCCCATAGGCGACGGTGACTACTTACCATCAGATGGGCCGTCGTTTGTTTGTCTACAAGTATATAAAAAAACTAACGTAGTCCAGTTTGAGTTATGGTCTTGAAGTCATAAAAAGATCCCACGGAAAATAAAAATAAAATTATATTAGATAGGTATATAAATTTATACATAACTATTCCATAGTCCATATTCCATAGTAGTATTTGGATATTCGCCAAAGAACCAGAGTCACCGACATAGCTGTTAAAATTTGCAAGTTGAAGTGGCAATGGGCAGGCCACATCGCTCGAAGACCTGTTAACCGATGGGGAAGAAAGGTTCTTGAGTGGAGACCGCGAACCGGAAGACGCAGTGTAGGGAGGCCTCCCACTAGATGGACCGACGACATAGTGAGAGTCGCTGGCATCCAGTGGATGCAAAAGGCAGGCTGTCGTTCAGTGTGGAGGTTAAAGGGGGAGGCCTATGTTCAGCAGTGGACGGCTTCTGGTCTTCTGGATGATGATGATGATTCCATAATGTTTCCTCAAATAATATGACCACTAATACACACGGTTCTCATTGTTTACAATATCGCAATATGAAATGCATGCAAATTACAAGATATCGAAGCAAACATTTCTTTGTTTGTAATGTTACGATAGACACCATGACATGATTTTGTTACTTTTTGGATATTCACACTCATTGATTTTATATCTTCAATAATGTGAAAATGTGCGAGCGAGAGAGCTGCAGAGGGTATACAGGCCCCTTAAAGGTAAAAAGGACAGACAGACGGACGGACAGACAGACATCGTAGGCTTAGTAATAGGGTCCCGTTTTTACCTTTTAGGTGCAGAACCCTATTTTTTTTAAATCTAATTCGATACATACCATAGCCATACAATCACATATACCTACCTACCTAGCACAATTAAAACCCGTCGGATTTAGTTTCGAGTAGGTATCGGAACCTCTGAGCATCGGATCTGCATGATCTAATTCTCTCCTGCCCATTCTTCTATCAGATTGTGCACGAAAACTCGACACCGCTTCATGGTTGATATTCCGAAAACTCGTACGAAGCGCTTTGATTCCACTTTTATAGTGCGAACTGCTAGTCTGTGGAATGCGCTCGCTGTCTGAATGGGTGTTCCCCGATAGTTACAATCTGGGTGTCTTCAAATCACGAGTGAGTCGGTTTCTTCTGGGCAAGCGTGCTCTATCGTAGACCGCATCATATTTTAACATAAGACGAGTTGGCGGTCAAACGATAAAAAAACCCTGTGGGTTTTTTGAGCATGTATTTTCATTCTGTTTCCAAAACCCCACAAAAACCTCCACCACTTTACTGGGGCAATTTGACTTGGCTGTGAATTACTTTGCTTGACTCTGACTCAGACTATGACCTATTGTTTGACAATGGCATCGATTTTGATGTAAACTAAACTAAATTTTACAGCTCTAAAATTGTTACCATCCTCTGTCACATAAATATTATAATGAAAGGAGAGGTAGATAATTTTAGTCCTGTCAGATTGGTTTAGTTTAGTGAGTTGTGTGACAGAATCGACGCCATTATTTAATAAAAATTTAAAATAGGTACATAGCTATTTTAGTCTTGACACTGGCAAATGCATAAAAAGTGCGAAGCCAAAATTGTCTCAATAGGAAAGATTTTAAACAATACCAAATATAAAATCAGCACAATAATTCGTGTATGCTAAATTACCACTACTTCTATGCCCTATTATTATTCTAAGAATCAGCGCGTCTAGTGAAGCTTGCTGAAAGAAGCCCTTGAAAAGCTCTAATTTTAATAAAATTTTATTTCGAACCTCGTTTTTATGATTAAGATGGTCGTCATAGTTTCATAAAGATAAATAGGTAATAATAGTGCTTACTTAAACCTTATTACGGTTGCCTGGAAGAAATCGCTTAAGGCGATAAGGCCGCCCATTATACTGCCGTATATTTGTTTTTATGTTAGTTTAAGTTTTATTTGTATTTTCGGTGTGTAATAAAGAAATATTGTATTGTATTGTATTAATACCTACAGATGATTCTTGAAATGTACAATACCTCTTCACTGCCCCCTCCACACAATCCAGATTATGTTTATAGTTTACCCTGTCTTATCAAGTTTACGATACAGCTAGGTATAAATACTTTCGAAACTCTAAGATCACTTTAGTAGTCACAGCAGCTACTGCCCACGCCGTCGCTTATTTATCACAAGTGTTGGCAGGAAACTTAAATCTCACGGAAACCATCGCTGAATCATAATTGCCATTAACTATGTACCGATCTCTCATCTTTGTGGCGCTGTGCTTCGTCGCAATCACCGAAGGTTGTCAACCACCACCGTGTCACTGGTCCAATGCCAAGCCGATTGAGAACTATTACGACCAAGTTGTCAACGTCATGATAGCGGCTGACAGGAAAATTCAAAACCACTGCACCCAGCAAGGAAACTCTGCCATTAAAGAAGACCACAAGCCAAAGGCATATAAGCTGATCTACCCATCTTTTGACGGAGATAGCTACGAGATCAAAGTTAAGAACCGCGTTATTTTGGTACGAGCCGAGAACTGTATCGGGTCGCTTGCTGATGTCAGGGTGTTGCCAGCGTACGTGCAACCACGAGGTGCCTACTATACAATAGAGGAAGGACAGCTGGTCATCACTTTCCAGTATAAATTTGACCCTGTTATGGGCGGTGGCATGTGCATACCACCCGACCCCACAGTTATTACTATACCTCGAAAGTCCACAATGGCACCGTACTGATTGCATTAAGAATATTATGGTCGAGAAAGTAGTTAAATTTTCAATGTATTTAGTAAGTGTATATTAAATAAAGTATTTAATTCAATAACTTGTCTATATTTCATACCACTCACGGGTGTAGCCCGATTTTTTGATAGGCATTGGTTGGGTCGGAGACAACACAAAGATGCCCTGTTATATATAAAATTCAATTGCGGATAGTGAATCAAAGGGAATATGAAACTATTGTACAGTATAATTCCGCCAAAAGCTCAAATGGTTACCTATCCGCCTTCGCCGTAATTCTCATGTCCTCTTCTTTCTCTATAAAATCCTGTTCAATCCCATTACACCTCTATACTTAAAGGAGCGCTTTGAATTTATTCAAGCTCACTCCAGTTCCAGTACCTTGCGATCCTGTCGTGCCCTCCAACTAAAGATTCCTCCTTCTTCCCACGTCAATCTTTCGTCAATGCGCCGCCTGCTTCTATCAGGCAGGCCAAATCTATTTTTAGTATTAAGAATCAAGTTTTTACACATTATTATAGTTTATGATAATTGGTACAGTTATGTATGTATTCTATTTATAATATTTAAAGTATGTATGTAGTATTGTGTATTTATTGTATACATAAATGTAGGGATATATAAATTTATTTAGGTTTATTTTATGACACACACCACCGACCGTTTTTCAATTTCTTTAGTCCTGTCCATCCAAAGGTTGCCTGGAAGAAATCGCTTAAGGCGATAAGGCCGCCCATTATACTGCCGTATATTAATTTTTTTATGTTAGTTTAAGTTTCATTTGTATTTTCGGTGTGTAATAAAGAAATATTGTATTGTATTGTATTGTATAATTATGATCAGAAGAATCTGGGCTATTGTGGCGAGTTCTTAATAGTGTTAAGTTGGTTTATGGTATGAGGAACGGCACCCGTCAATTATCATCATCATCATCATCAGCCAGAATACTTACAGAAGACAGCCACTGCTGAACATAGGCCTCCACCTTTAACCTCCACACTGAACGGCAGCCTTTTGCATTTGCCTTTTGCCAGCGACTCTCACAATGTCGTCATTCCATCTAGCTATCTGTCTATCAGCTAGGTCAGTTATGCTTCATTTCAAAATAAGTATTGTGGCAAGTGATGACTCGCAAGCCACTAATGCCCCCCCCCCCCATAAAGGTTGCCTAATATTGGCCCTGGAGGGGCAACATTGGTGGCTAAGGGTGTCGAGAGATGTGCAGTGCTGCACTTTTACTAAACGCTACTGGCGGCGTTGTGCCCTTTACCACTTACACCCTGGAGCTTAGGTTCTAAGCTCTTGCTGCTTCCACCCCAGACGGTCGGTTAAGGCAAGCCAGGGGTCGGGGTCTCATATAGCCCCATGGAATCGGGGTACACGGTATCACCACTCATTGACGGCTCGCCAAAAAGCCGCCCCTGCGTTATGCGTATCAATAATTATTACTTATTATGTTCTATGTCTCTCTATCTCTCTCCAAGGTCCAGTGGTCAGCCCTAAATAAAGGCAAGCTCAAGGTCTGTGCTATTAAATTTTTATTGTCTGTATGTTTTTTTTTAAATTAAAAATAGGCTTGCGCTTGGCCGCCAACTCGCCTGATGTTATGCGATGATATGTTCTACGGTGGAGCACGCTTGCCTAGAAGAAACCGATTCACTTTCAACTTGAAGACACCCAGATTGTAACTATCGGGGAACACCCACTCAGGCAGCGAATTCCATAGACTAGCAGTTCGTCCTGTGACTTCAACAACCATTGTTCTTAGCGTAAGATTAGCATGTAATTACGATAGATAGCCCGTTGGTCTAGTTGGTAGTGAACCTACCTTATTGAGCTTGCGGGCGTGGGTTCGATGGCAAACATTTACCTATGTGATGAACATTTGTGTTTGTTCTATATCTGGTTGTTAATATCTATTTAAGTATGTATTTAAAACTATATAATGTATGTATCTATATCAGTATCTGGCAGCCATATTACAAGCTATATTTCGATCTCCAAGCCGCCTGCCAAGCGTGGGGATTATGGCAACACCCCTCTCTAAGAGGGAGGCCTTGTTCAGCAGTGGACATTTAATGGCTGATGATGTGATATTACAAGCTTTGCTTAGTTTAGGGTCAGATGACCGTGTGTGCAAAAATATCCCGAATATTTTATTATTGAAACTGACCTGGTTTTCACACATTTTATTTTACGTGAGTAATTCCTGTGTAATATATCTTAAATCCCGAATATTATTATTATTTTAATTGTACAGGATAATAAACATATTTGTATATTTTATTTTTATTTTTATTGTTTACTAAATTAATGTTACAATATTTTGTTAAACTAATGTTGTACCAAAAAACCACAGCTGGTGTGTCCTGGTACCAACTCAACATTCACTCTGCGCTGCTGATAAAAACAATACGCATGCTCACAAAACAAAATCAGCTCTTAAGAATTTGTTAAACATTTACCTACAATATGAAACATATACATATATAATATTTATATCTATTATAGATATTTACGGTGTGCGTAAATAAAAACACACCTAAGTAATTAGAAAAACAATGCAAACTAAAGCATCATGCATCATTGTACCTATAGTTGATGTTTGGTTAGTTTGCCAGAGAGCAATGGAGTGCAGTATTATCGGCATGAAAAGAATCGACCGAGTTGCCAACGCGACAATTCGCTCAAAAACCAGCCGACGTAGGGACCGAGACAGCCAAACTTATATGGAACTGGGCAGGCCACGTGATCCGCATGCACCCGGCAACATGGGTAAAACTTGTCACTCAATGGAAGCCTGCAGGTGGCCGACAACCCTCAGGTCGGCCTCGAACGAGGTGGTGAAACTATCTTCGCGCCTTTTACCCAAATTTGCCGAACTTGGTGGAGGATAGAGATGCGTGGAAAGAAATGGCTGAGGCTTTTGCCCAGCAGTGGGACAAGACAGGTTGTGCAAAAAAAATTGATACTTTGGCGCCGTCACATCTTCCTGAGACACAGGGTAGGGCTGGCGCGGCTGCCAATTCGGCAGAGCAGCACAAGCGACGCAAATATGCTAACCTCGGCAGTGGTTACATATTTGAGGCGTTTGGGGTCGACACATTGGGCCCTTGGGGACCGGGAGCTCACCTCATTTTCAAAAATCTTTCAGAGCGCCTGGTTAATGCGACGCGTGACCAAAATGCTGGCGTGTTTCTGGCTCAACGCATAAGCATTGACATTCAACGTGGTAATGCCGCCAGCATGCTGGGTACGCTGCCAACTGGTAGTGGGCTTGAGCATTTGGGTTGTCTTTAGACCTTCAACGGTCTATGAGCAGTCTAACTGTATTTGTAGTTTTAGTTTTAGCTTGTATTTTGTTTAGTTAATAAAGGCGCTAGCCCAGGAAAAAAAACCTATATTTAACTTTTAGATCGACGATAACCTATGGTTCTATTAATCCGAACTTTACGAAATTTTCCGAGTACGAAGTTCTTGCTAACACAATTCCAAATCAATAAATGGATTGTGAAGATATAGGGAACGCAAGTTCACAGTTCGGGAACTTCTAGTTTAAAGTGACCCAAATCTGAGATCATAGTCAGCTACAAAAAAAAACAAATCCAGAAAATAAAGCCCTAAATCTCGCATAATAGCTTCCTTTTTATTGTGCGTACCTACGAACGAATGAAAGTATGTTTCTTTGCATCAGTTGTACCTTTTTGTGCCTTTATAATACGTTACTTTTCCACGATACATGGAGAGCCTTTTTACTCAGGAAACACACACGACAGATTCCTTTGTTGTAAAAGTACAAAAACATGCTCTAAGCGACGTGTCTTCCTCCTTGTTATTTAATGTAGGCAACTCACTCCGTTCGAGAGATTGGCATCGATTCTGATGTTCTCTAATCTAGAAAGAAAGAAAGAAAAAGTTTATTTGTGACCAAATTAGGTTTTTAAAAAAATTGCTTATTGACTAGTTATAATATAAGGTCACAAATCGGCCCCAACTCAGCATAATGCCGGCTGTTAACCAGCGCTGGTCTTCCGTTGGAGCCGTTTGGTGATGTCTCGGTACAAGCACACATACAGTACACACGACCAAATAAAAATATAAATAAAATAATAAATAAACCAATCTAAAAACAAATACTAATATGATGACAATGAGGTAATTATTATATATTATACTATATTATATACTTTGAAAACATATAGTACCTAGTAATCTGACAGCTTCTCAGTCTAGAAAACCGCCGTAAAGTAGCGAGTATGTCAATTATCTACAGGATTCATTTCGGAGAATGTGCATCAGAGCTACATGACCTTATCCTGCCATTCCCTTTCTACTACAGGAAAAGTAGCAAAACGGCCCACTACCACTATACAGGGTGTAAGGGGAACACTCTCGAAGCCAAAAGAAGGTAATTGTACTCATCATTATGAACCACTTTTAGTATGGGACCAACTCGAAGATCGCGAAAAAAAATCAGCTGTTCCATACATTTGGTCGAGTGTCAATGACCGTTTTCTATAGAACAACTGATATTTTTTTCGCGATTTCCGAGCTGGTCCTATAATAAAAGTTGTTCATAATGATGAGTACAATTACCTTCTTTTGGCTTCAAGAGTGTTTCTCTTAAACGTTTCGATTCTACGTTTCTAATCCATACAACCAAGGATTTGTATTAGCTTTGAAGTAAAAACGATAATACGTACAAGCGTCAAACTTGGCACGATTGTAGTACAAACTCTAAAGTATAACAACAAATAATAAATAATGGCCAAGTGAGAGTCGGTGACAAATTTCTGTTCATTACCAAGTTATTATATTCGAGCGCCTGTAGCAAACTGCTTAGCAAATTACTCCAACCGATTATTATCCGAAGGCGTTATAATAACTGGTAATTCGGTTACAAGAACAACTTTCTGTTATTTATGGTGGTACGGAACCCTCAGTGCGCGTGCCCGATACGAACTTGACCGGTTTATTATTTACATTAATGGAAATTATACTTTATATCTCAGACTTCTCAGGCATTTGTTTAATACTAAGTTTTACATCTCAATATTCTCAGGTAGAAACTCTACACAAAACTGCAAAAAATTATTGCGTAGGTACTAATTCACAAAACCCTTCGAAACCTATTTTTTTTATCCTTAAGAGTAATGATGAGGACATTTTATACAATAACACCCGTGGACGCAAATAACAAAGGGAATATCATTATTACTAGCGACCCGCCCGCCCGCACGCCCGCCCGCACGCCCGCCCGGGCTTCGCACGGGTATAATTGACGTGCAAAGCCGGGGCGGGTCGCTAGTTACATAATTATATAAACCTGACGTGAAAAATTATCTAACCGATGGTGAAAACCGCATTAAAATTCGTTGCGTGGTTTAGGAGGAGTTAGCGGCCTTACAGACAGACAGACGCGGAAAGCGACTTTAATTTATACTATGTAGAGAAGAGATAGAGAAGAGATAGAGAAGAGAAGAGATAGAGAAAAGATAATGTCGAAATGCTCACCTGTCTCATTACAACAAATTAAACTGAAGACTAAAGCTATTCTTTGGTAGTTTTTACTCACAGCAGGATCGCAATGGCCATGGGACCCCCGATGGTATAGAAATTAGGGACATTTCTGTTCACCTGATCACAACTACTCATTATTTTATAATCGGGTTCTCGCAGCGTCCAGTCACGTCAGCCCAAGCTGACGTCATAGACATAAAGTAACTGCACCTTGACGTCAAGCGAAAGATGCAGAACTTCTACCGGAAGCACACAGGCAGTCCGCTGAGAGAAGTATTCACTGGATGCCAAGAAGATGATTTGGTAGTTCGCGCTGGACAAAGACTAAATGCCGTCCAAGCAAGGGACCTTTGCTGTGACTTCCCTGTATGTTAGTTTACTCTTTGGCTGTGACTTCATCGCCTTACACTCCTGCCTAGTTTGGTATAAGACGATACAACCTGGGCTTACCCGTTCGCCGTGGTTTGCCGGCGCTGATGTGAGTAGGGAGGGCATTGTAATGGCAATGAGGCTTCGGTCCGGTCACATTCCACTCAATAGATTTCTACATTTGATAGGCAAATCCGACTCACCAAACTGCACCGAGTGTGGGGTAGTCGAAGACGTATGTCATGTTATGATGGAGTGTGCCCGGACAGAGGCTGAAAGGTTCGACTTCAACCAGTATACCAACCTTAATTTGAATGATGTTGGGTGGTGTAACAGCGTGCTGGCTGATCCTTTATCGGAGGAGTGCAGAATACTGTGCAAGATCGCGACATTATGTATTAAACGAAGGATATAGTTTTAAGAATATGCCAATGAGGGTGGCATGGTCATGTCTGACCAAACCCTCTTTAAAAATAAAGATAAAAAAAAAACAACACTCCTGCCTGATGTTGTAGACTCAAGCGGCGCTTGTTGGCGTTTCGAAAATAGGTATACAACTGATCATCGTCTTCTCGTATAACTCAGAGAAGCCTTGGCGGAAGTGATTGGTGACAGTATTCACAGATTGCCCAAGTTCGATGTTAGACAAGACCTACTTTCAGTTAGCGTTAACGCCTGCGGAAAGATGAAATTGTATGAAAATGACATTAGCTTGAGACACCATCTCTCAAGCTAATGTCATTGTCAATGTCATCTTCATACAATTTCATCTTTCCGTAGGCGTTAACGCTAACAGAAAGTGGGTCTTGTCCAACCCCCCAGGACTCAGACTTTGAAGTGAGGCTTGGAGAATCTGATTTAGAAAATGCCCTCAGGATTTGTATTCTTCTGACGTTCGTTCGGTACAGCAGTGGTGATGACACTGCAAACGGTTGACGTGACTAATCTATGGGGTTGTGATGTGAACCTATTGACACAGAATACATGGATGCCACACCCATGAATGGGTACCTACAAAATCGTTTTTTTTTTGTTATGTTGGCAAAGGTTATAAAAACATTTTTGCCAAAAACCAGTAAATGACTGTGGAGAAAAAGACGGAATTTAGAATTTCGCTGAAACAAAAAGAAAATATCCTATATAATACTGAGGCTACAAAACAGAATGATCACTTATTACAATTATATTACATGTGTATTGCATATATAAAATAGTTGCAAAATGAAATTAACTACAATTTAATATTATTTACAGAAATAAAATTTGATAATGAGGCGATTGAAGGGGGGTCTATATTATACAATAGATTGTCGATATGAATGGGAAATGGAAATTTATAATGAATTAACAAGCTGAAAAATTAATTGTGATCAAAATTGCCGCACGAAAAGAAAATGTGGTTTAGGGTGGACTCGTCCATACCACATTCGCATATGGAAGAATCTTTAATTCTTAATTTGTGTAGATGCACTCCAGTACAGCAGTGGCCAAATCTCATTCTGGAAACCATGGAATAGAATCTTCTATTTTGTATATATGTCGAATTTCTAGTGTAATTCTAATTTGAACCTACAAATAGGTAGGTTCAAATTAGAATCACAATTATCTATACAGAAAATAGTTTAACCAAAATCCTTATTGTACTCGAAACGATGTAGAAGCGGAATTACACTAGAAATTCGACATATACAAATTAAAAATGAACTTCCGCAAAGTAACGCCTGATTCAATCAAGAATCTTCTATCACATTTAGACTAAAAAAACCAAGGTTTGGATGGAATAAGGGGTTGATACTTAGCGTAATTAGAAACTATCCGTCGACTACTAAAAGACCACCTCTTCGACTATCTAGCTTGTAAGTAACGGTCAGGGAGAAGCAGAAGGTCTTGGGGATAATTTTTAAAAGGTACTTTATCTCCACAGTACAAAATCCTTTCTACAAAACTCCCACATCAGCAGCCATCAAACGTCCACTACTGGACAAAGGCCTCCCTCTTAAAGAGGGGTGTTCCCATAATCCCCCCGCTTGGCAGGCGGCTTGGGGATCGCAGTAAGTTCACCGTGTACTAATAGGATACTGCTGCCCATCCTCCGGTGGTTCTGGTCGCAGTTTTAGGACATACCCGGGTCTACAAAACTCACTTCTTCAAAACTCTTTAAAAAGTAATTGTTTATGTTAACTTCATAAGATAACGTACCTACTAGTATGTTGGACGCAGATACTTGCATTACGTTGGTTCTTAGGCAGATAACCAAGTACAATCAACTAATAAGTATTAGTCGGGAATAATTTAAAGAACTCTTTTTTTTCTGATTTTAATACTAGTAACGATAATTATATCCATTTTGCCGAATATAATTGTGTGCAACATAATTTTTCAGTGGTAAATGAGTAGTGTTATAAACAAACATGTGTAAACATGTTTTGGAATATTTTAATACCTAAATAAATTGATATTATCGATATTTTTGTACCTATACCTCACACAGTAACTACCGAGATTCTCCCCCTACTTGGTACTGGCGTACAAATTCTCGAACATTCTATCCAATTACGAAGTATGAACTAATTATTGACTAATTATGAAATAGCTACAAATAGCTTTTTCAAGCAGCAAAAAAACAACAATAATTGATCAATCTTTTATTTATCTATAACGAACAGGCACAAATTCCACCTCGTCCTTGAGATCGACTGCGTACGTGGTGGCTTCTACAGAGTTTCTCGGGATCTCGTTGGTGAAGAGTTCCCTGTTGAGGTCTGCATCGCCACGAGCTCCCACGTCTGCGTCTCCCTCGACGCCGCCGGTAGGAGCCATTTCCTCGCGGCTATGAGCTTGAGTCACAGGAGCCTCAGTTACCAGTTCAGTTTCCTCTTCAGTATCCGCTTCTGCTTTCAATGGGAACACAATCTTTAGAACATTATCTTCGTAAGTCCACGAGCCGGTTACGTTCACGCAGGAAGGTAGAGTCTTGATGTCCAAGTAGCTTCTTTGTCCAGTCGCGTCACCTTCCAGCTTGTGGACGGCCTGCACCATCAGTAATCCTTCACGAGCTTTTACCACAATGTCTTTTTCGTCGAATCTGCTTAGAGGGATCGTGACTTTATATTGGTTGCCTTGAATGCCTTGCGTTGAGCTGGCTGAAGGGAAGTTTTCGTGGAATTGATCTAATATGTTGTCTAATTGGCGCAGCTCGTTTGCCATTTCTGTCCAGAATTGACGGGTGTCGAAGACATCATCTGCGAAGGGATCATAGTGGTGCGGTGGCGGGGCGAAGGCCCTGTCAGGTTGGGGCTGCGGGTGGAACGGCGAAGGCCCGCCTGAGAAGGGTTGATGAATGTAATCGATGTGAGGCGAAGGCGCGGCGACGCACGCGGCGACTAAACTCACGAGCAAAATCGCGAACATCTTCGTAAATTGTGGTATACTGCGTCAGCCCTGCCTGGTGTTCCATTTATATACCCGCGCCTGAGGTCGGGGGTTATCAACGCTTATCGAAACATTCTGGAGTGGACTAACAGTCTGCTCTGAGAGGTCATTTCTTAGAACGTGCTCATTTCCAAGTAGTTTCGTTGTTGCGTCGTCTTTATTTAATTGAGGGTAGTGTTTATTTTTGAATGGCAAATAATTTTGTAAAGACTGTTTATGTTGATAATGGTTATTTCCCGGGACACGTTTGCATTGCAAGCATTTTAGTTAATAAGGGAAGTATTTTAGATAACTTTGTGTGCAAAAACAGATAGTTGGATAAACTTGGATCAACAAAGATAGTTTGGACAAACAAAGAGATACGACTTGGTACAATTATCGTTTGTATTCAATTGTCTCCATTTCACCCATTTTTTTAGGGTTCCGTGCCTCAAAAGGAAAAAACGGAACCCGTATAGGATCACTTTGTTGTCTGTCTGTCCGTTTGTCAAGACCCTTTTTCTCAAGAACGCATAGAGGTATCATATTGAAATTTATACTCGAAGCTACAGTTTCTTTTAGCTATGAAAAAATCAAACTTGTAAGTCTATGCAATCAAAATATATATGATGTTTATGTCGCATATTTTTGCATATTTTGCGATTTCATAAGGGATTCAAACCTATAGGGTACTTCCCGTTGACCTAGAATAATGTGCCTACTTGTATTTGGATAATTTTGTTTATCTCTAAATTTCATTATCGCAAAATAAACATTTCTGTATTTCTGTATTTCTGTATAAAGGAAAAACCGAAAGTCATAAATTTGAAGTTTTTATCATTACAAAGATGGCATGTGTCTGATGTGTCCTAGTGTTTAATTTATTACAAACTAGCTTCCGCCCGCGGCTTTGCCCGCGTTGTTCTAGGGAAAAATTATGGAGTTCTCAGCAAAAAGCTTTATTTTAGGACGCTACTAAATACGTTTTATGTATTTCATCCTGGATATTGATGGTCGGTAGGTACACGGTGCTTTATGAGCAGGAGATCTAGAGTTAAATTCCTGGCCTGGCTGGGCCGCTTGCAGCCCAGCGAACCACGCGACCTAGAAAGTTTTTTTTTTCTTTTTTGTACGTCACTTGTGCTTGACACTCGCCCTCGCGGGCCGCTTGCGGCCCAGCGAACCACGCGACCTAGAAAGTTTTTTTTTTCTTTTTTGTACGTCACTTGTGCTTGACACTCGCCCTCGCGGGGCGCTTGCGGCCCAGCGAATCACCCAACCTAGAAAGTATTTTTTTTTCTTTTTTGTACGTCACTTGTGCTTGACACTCGCCCTCGCCGGCCGCTTGCGGCCCAGCGAACCACGCAACCTAGAGAGTTTTTTTTTCTTTTTTGTACGTCACTTGTGCTTGACACTCGCCCTCGGGAGCCGCTTGCGGCCCAGCGAACCGCGCGACCTAGAAAGTTATTTTCTCTCTTTTTTTACGTCACTTGAGCTTGACACTCGCCCTCGCGGGCCGCTTGCGGCCCAGGGAACCGCGCGACCTAGAAAGTTTTTTTTTTTCTATTTGGTAAGTCACTTGTGCTTGACACTCTCCTTTGCGGGCCGCTTGCGGCCCAGCGAACCACGCAACCAAGAAAGTTTTTTTTTTCTTTTTTGTACGTCACTTGTGCTTGACACTCGCCTTCGCGGGCCGCTTGCGGCCCAGCGAACCACGCAACCTAGATAGATTTTTTTTTCTTTTTTGTACGTCACTTGTGCTTGTCACTCGCCCTCGGGAGCCGCTTGCAGCCCAGCGAACCGCGCGACCTAGAAAGTTATTTTTTCTCTCTTTTTTACGTCATTTGAGCTTGACACTCGCCCTCGCGGGCCGCTTGCGGCCCAGCGAACCGCGCGACCTAGAAAGTTATTTTTTTTTCTATTTGGTAAGTCACGTGTGCTTGACACTCGCCCTCGCGGGCCGCTTGCAGCCCAGCGAACCACGCAACCAAGAAAGTTTTTTTCTTTCTTTTTTGTACGTCACTTGTGCTTGACACTCGCCTTCTCGGGACGTTTGCGGCCCAGCGAACCACGCAACCTAGATAGATTTTTTTTTCTTTTTTGTACGTCACTTGAGCTTGACACTCGCCCTCGCGGGCCGCTTGCGGCCCAGCGAACCGCGCGACCTAGAAAGTTTTTTTTTTCTATTTGGTAAGTCACTTGTGCTTGACACTCGCCTTCGCGGGCCGCTTGCGGCCCAGCGAACCACGCAACCAAGAAAGTTTTTTTTTCTTTTTTGTACGTCACTTGTGCTTGACACTCGCCTTCGCGGGCCGTTTGCGGCCCAGCGAACCACGCAACCTAGATAGATTTTTTTTTCTTTTTTGTACTTCACTTGTGCTTGTCACTCGCCCTCGCGGTCCGCTTGCGGCCCAGCGAACCACGCAAGCTAGAAAGTTTTTTTTTTCTTTTTTGTACGTCACTTGTGCTTAACTAACACTCGCGGGCCGCTTGCGGCTTGCTAAATCTGTTAAACAGTCATAGAGTTGAGTGATTGAAATTATCCTACAGGAACCTATATATTGTCGGTATATAATAGCCTTAGTTTTAATCCAGGGAATATGGGACCTCCATACCAAATTTCAACGAATTTTTTTAAACAGTCACAGAGTTGAGTGATTGATGTTATACTACAGGAACCATAGATTTTTTCCGGGTAAAAAGTAACTCATGTGATAGTCCAAGGAATATTTTACCTTCATACCAAATTTCATCAAAGTCCGTTAATTTAGGGAATATGCTACCTCCATACCAAATTTTATCGAAATCCGGAGTTAAGTGATCAAAGTTATCCTACAGGAACCACTCATTTTTCCAGGATCAGAATTAGGTTATGTTATAATATTATTCAGTGTATAATCTACCTCAATACCAATTTCATCAAAATTTGTTTAACAGTTACATAGTTGTGTGATTGAAGTTATCCTACAGGAACTGTAAAATTTTCCGGGATACAAAGTATTGTGTGTTTTAATATGGCTCCTTGTCTATTTCTTTACCAAATTTCATTTTTATTTGTTGAGCTGTCGTGAAAAAAAAATATTATACCATCCCACGGGAACTGTCAAATTTTCCGGGATAAAAAGTGGCTTGTGTTGCAATGTGGCTGCTTGCCTGTTTCTATACCAAAATTCATACTTATTTGTTGACCCGTTGTGGAGATTTGTGTAATTGAAATTATCCTACAGGAACCGTGCATTTTTTCGGGATAAAAAGCCTATGCCTATGGCCTATGTGTTAATCCAGGGTATAAGCTATATACATTCTAAATTTCATCCAAATCGGACCAGTAGTTTCAGCGGTGACTTCAGCCAAACATACACACTTACACACTTACACACAAACTTTCGCATTTATAATATTAGTAAGATAAGATAAGCTTAACTTATAAGCTTAGCGATGAATATAACTAAATACATTACACATACTGAAAAAATAAATAAAATTGGCTGATAAATATCTGAGATATGAGTGTTTAAAGTTTTAGGTGGGGATAGAGAGGGGATGCTCTATCCCTTTCTCGCAAAGCGTGTGCTAGTATAGCATTTGTATGGCGCACCTGAGGCGTGATGTCACGGCTCAGTATAGTGCGCTCTCTGTCTAGTCTGAAAATAAAATGCTTATATTGTATTTATTTTTGAACAAATTTTAATTTTGTTTTCGTTGATGGGCTCTATTTATGATTAGCTTTTTTATGAGGCAATAAAAAATATTAGCATGCGTTCAGCATGTCAGCGAAACTCATTTTAGTATCAAAAAGCGGTTCTTTGCGGCTGGCCGTGCGAGTCAGCGTACCTCACTTTTTGTGATCGAATTCCATTGGAGCTGACCGGATGTCGGCGGAATTCATTGTTTGAACGCGGCTTTGGAAGGCTTTTTTGTGTCGCGATCCACAACGATTTTGACGCGATTGATCGGCTACAGATCGGATGTAGGGTTGACGGTGCCTACCTGTAGCTGCGCTATCGGGTGTGTTTCGCAAATAGCCCGCGAGTGAAAACCAGTGCTAGGACACGTTGTACATGATTTGTGAAGTGGAGGATTCCGAGGACAGCGCTGCAAGTCTGGGCCCAGACACAGGTGACCGGATTGAACAGCAGTCCTCTGGTAGGAATTCTTTGTTTATAATTTAATTAAACTCCGCGAACCGCGGATGTGTGCCTTTGGGCTAGTACACTAGATATTTACTATAAAAGAAAAAAAAATTGGTAGTGAACCTACCTTCTGCGCTTGGGGGCGTAGGTTCGATTCTCACCTAGGACAAAACCTAATGTGATGAACATTAATTGTGTTTGTTTTATATCTGGGTGTTAATATATATTTAATTATGTATTTAAAAATATATATTATGTATGTATATCAGTCTCTGGCAGCCATACCTATCACAGGTTTGCTTAGTTTGGGGTCAGCTGATGACCGTGTGTGCAAAAGTGTCCCGAATATTTTCCGACGCAAAAAGAGACAGAATAAAGCATTTTATTTTTGACCAAACGATAAATTATTTTCCCAGTAAAAAGTTTAGAACAAGCATTTAAATTTCACATTGATTTTAAATTTCAATTTGTTTTTAATTTCACCTAGGGGACCCCATTCAACTCCCGTAACAGTCACGGATTTGGATGCAATTTGATATGGAGGTAGCTTATATTTAATACACCTTGGATAAACATTTATTTATGCCAGACATGATCGTTGCGGTGCAAGTGAATAGGTACCTAACGACTTATAAAACAAAGACATAATGATTCGCTTCCTGTGAGTAATGCACAGATGTTCAGTGGGAGATCTCAGAGGAAATAAAAATACAGAGGGACTACCGCAAACACGAATAGTGAAGCCACTTTTTGAAACATGTGTGCGTAGTCGAAGTTCGTGTCGTGTAATTCATCAAAATAAGTGATAATATAAATACTTAAGTGTGGAAATATTCCATCCTTCTTCTTATTTACTTTTGTGTTGTTTTTACAATTCTTAACACTGCAAGAAATCATTGTTTCTTGTTAAAACGGATGTTTTCAGCGCGACGTTCTGACAAGAAATTCACGTAGTTTTGAATGCATAAATGTGTGCGTGAGTCGTGTATTTATAGGGAATTCACGTAGTTTTGGAAGCGATTTGGCGTCACTTTTGCAGTGCGCCCTAGGGACTCTGTATTTTTATTTGCTCTGAGGTGGCAGACACTCAGAGGTACCAACGAGTACTTCGTGTATCATTTAAGTAGGTATGTACTTGGAGTTGTTTTTTTAGGTAACTAACTACTATTTTAATACCAAGAACCATTTTTATCTACCATTATGACTTTTGTATTCATGATAACGGTCCCATTCTTTTTCCTTGTTATAAAAGAGTTAAAAATAAGCAGATGGGCCATCCAATTGATTTGATTTTTGATTTGAAATGTCAAATCAAAAATCAAATCAAATCAAAATAATTTTATTAAAGATAACATAGATCCATGTAGAATTACAAATTATTTTTATACATGTAGTTTTTTAAGATTTATATATTAGACTTTAAAGTCTTGGACCAAAATTTTTGTAAATAAAAACAGTGGTCGTATATTGTCTTTATAATCGCATTACCCGACATTTCAACCTATTACTAACTGCGGCACTAAAACACCGATACCTGCATAAATACTCATCAGAGTATCTCTTCTCTATCTCTACATCTCTTCTCTACGTACATAGTATCTCTATCTCTATCTTCTCTTCTCTTCTTCTCTACATAGTATAAATTGAAGTCGCTTTCCGCGTCTTTCTGTCTGTCTGTATGTCTGTATCAATCAATCAATCAATCATTTATTTGGATCAAAGTAACGGTACATGTTATATAGTGAAGCGTCTGTATCCCGAACTAGTTTGCACTGTATTTCAGGATCAATGGATGTATGGCCGCTAACTCCTCCTAAACCACGCATCTCTTCTCTACATAGTATAAATTGAAGTCGCTTTCCGCGTCTGTCTGTCTGTCTGTATTGGCCGCTAACTCCTCCTAAACCACGCAACGGATTTTGAAGCGGTTTTCACCATCAGTTAGATAAATTTTCACGGAAGGTTTATATATATAACTAATGACCCGCCCTGGCTTCGCACGTAAATTACACCCGTGCGAAGCCGGGCGGGTGGGTCGCTAGTGATAGTATAAATTAAAGTTGCTTTCTGCGTCTGTCTGTCTGTATGTCTGTATGGCCGCTAACTCCTCCTAAACCACGCAACGGATTTTAATGCGGTTTTCGCCATCAGTTAGGTACATTCTCACGGAAGGTTTATCTATATAACTAATAACCCGCCCTGGCTTCGCACGTAAATTACACCCGTGCGAAGCTAGGCGGGTGTGTCGCTAGTGATAGTATAAATTAAAGTCGCTTTCTGCGTCTGTCTGTCTGTATGTCTGTATGGCCGCTAACTCCTCCTAAACCACGCAACGGATTTTGAAGCGGTTTTCACCATCAGTTAGGTACATTTTCACGGAAGGTTTATATATATATCACTAGCGACCCGCCCTGGCTTCGCACGTAAATTACACCCGTGCGAAGCCGGGCGGGCGGGTCGCTAGTGATAGTATAAATTAAAGTCGCTTTCTGCGTCTGTCTGTCTGTATGTCTGTATGGCCGCTAACACCTCCTAAACCACGCAACGGATTTTGAAGCGGTTTTCACCATCAGTAAGATACATTTTCACGGAAGGTTTATATATATAACTAGCGACCCGCCCTGAATTCTCACGTAAATAACACCCGTGCGAAGCCCGGCGGGCGGGTCGTAGAGTACAGATAATGATTACCATGATCTTTGCTAGTCTTTAAGATTAGCAAAGATCATCATCATCTGAAGATGTCCACTGCTGAACATAGGCCTCCGCCTTTAGGTTTCCACACTAAACGACCCCGACGTACCATTTGCACCATTGACTTGCACCTACTTGCACTATCAATGGTGCAGATGCAACTGCAGTGATATGTATATTATGCACCATACAAATTAATACAACTACTTCACCTTGATATTCCATCTATATCTCAGAGGAAACATCACAAACATGCGCTGTTTATATTTCATACAAATCGTAGTGATCGAGTAAAAATAGAATAATAGGGGAGAGTACGCTATATTGTACCGGTTGATTTATCGTACCACCCATACATTTCCTACTAAATGTACGCATTTTTTTATTTTGGCAACATTAATGTATTGTTTGCAGCACTCAGGAAGCCATGACAGTTTCTCATACAGCTGTTGTGAAAACGACGTGCGTAAAGAAATAAAATACGTTTTCGTGCCGTTTTAATTAACATTTTAGCTTGAAAACCTAAGCTAAACTTCGGAAACGGTAGGTTAACAAGAATTGAATATTTTATTGTGTTAATACTAAGTTATTATCCTTTTAATCTGTATAACTTGAACGACGTTACTATTTGAGGTTAAGATTTGGCAACATTATTATTGAAAATTGGGTTTGTCTTGTAAGTCGTACCGGTCGATGGTTTTTTAATCGTACCGGTACAATTTATCGAACTGCAGTGCGAGTACCGTTCTTTATCGATTGTCAACTTCGTTAAAATGCCATAGAATCGATCATAGCGAGTACTGAATAATTGGCATTTTAACGAATTTGACGATCACAACTGTCAAATTTGACGTTCGATAAAGAACGGTATTTGCACTGCTGATTAAACATAGTTTTTCTAGTATATCTCTAACAGAGGTATGCGATTCAGTTGTTAAGAGTTTAAAACAATAATTTCCTTGAATAGCGATCTCAAAACATAAATAAATATTTAAAAAACGTAACTTAGTTTTTTTTTATACATATATTTGTATGAAAAGTTTCTAAGTACGATTTAGAAACCATGTGGTACGGTTAAACATACCGGTCTTTATATCGTACTGAAACCCACTTTTTTTTGTATTAATACCGATTAACTTAAAACTGCTATCTGGGACCCGGGTATGTCCTAAAACTGCGACCAGAACCACCGGAGGATGGGCTGCAGCGTCCTGTTAGTACACGGTGAACGTACTGCGATCTCCAAGCCGCCTGCCAAGCGTGGGGATTATGGCAACACCCCTCTCTAAGAGGGAGGCCTTGTTCAGCAGTGGACATTTAATGGCTGATAATGTATGTATGTATGTATGTATGCTATCTGGGGCCTTACGGACAACAGCCAATTGCGGCACCTAATCCGCTCAGTTGGAAAATCACGCGACCGCAAACCGTATCTGGGCGCGATAAGGTTCACGTTCGCGTGATTTTCCAACTGAGCGGATTAGGTGCCGCAATTAGCTGTTGCCCGTAAGGCCCCTGTTTGATAAAATAAAGGTACATTAAAGTCGCTAAACTAAAGTAGCTAAGTCAGCTCGTCACCACGGCCATTGTAACATGGTCGAAACGTCGAGCGAAAGGTACATATTTTTTACCTATATTAAATAATACGTGATAAGTCCCGATAAACATTTAAAACATGTGTTCAAATCGCGAAAGTATAAAAATTACTAAAGTAGGTAAGTTATGATGAAACAACGACAACAATATCCTTGATAGTTTTCTTACAAGCTCGAATCACAGTTAGGGGGTACGATATAGCCAACTCTCCCCTACTTTATTGTTCTGTACAAAGGTCTAGCAACGCATCCCGGCTAGGTTGGTATATTATATTATTTATTTCTCAAAGTATTCTCTCATGTTGTTATAATATGCTTAGTAAGTAATCGTAAGTATAGTAAGTAATAGTAGGTAGGTACCTAATCGTAATAGTAAGTAATCGCAATTGGAAAATGAGTATCGTCGTCAAATAGATAGAAGTACCTAGGTAAATTAGGTAAAATCTCAACAATATAAATATTTTTTACGTTAGCAGCCGTCCAAAGGAAGATTCATCATCATCATCATCATCATCAGCCAGAAGACGTCGACTGCAGAACATAGGCCTCCCCCTTTAACCTCCACACTGAACGACAGCCTGCCTTTTGCATCCACTGGATGCCCGCGACTCTCACAATGTCGTCGGTCCATCTAGTGGGAGGCCTCCCTACGCTGCGTCTTCCGGTTTGTGGTCTCCACTCCAGAACCCTTCTTCCCCATCGGTTATCGGTTCTTCGAGCGATGTGGCCTGCCCATTGCCACTTCAACTTGCAAATTTTAACAGCTATGTCGGTTCTTTGGCGAATATCCACGTCTCGGATTTTATCGCGCAAAGAAACTCCGAGCATAGCTCTCTCCATTGCCCGCTGTTAGAAAGATTCACTTCCATAGAATACCAATCATGAAGGTTGCATTTACGTGCTTTTACGTCTATTTTAGTGGTCTGTTTGGTCGTAAGATTTTTGTAGTGCATATTGTCATGTTTATTTATATTTTTGTAAGGACACTTTCTAATGTTTTTACAACTATAATTTTAACTGTTTTTAATACCATCTGTCGTAAGTCATTTACAATTTTTTACTGTTCCTAGCTCTGTGCTTGAATCTAGATGGCGATCATTTATTCTTCTACTCGTCGCTAGATGGCGGTGTTACAAACTTTTTTTTGGCCATCTAGTGACTAGTAGTTGTACTATGTCTGAATGGTTTCCAGAAATGTCTATGGAAATACTAAACAGTAATGTTAGATGGCAGACCATTACATTTGTGATTATTTACGACAAGCTGTTGTACACGGCTTCGCTCGTTATATTACCATAACAATCATAGATAATAAATAGTTATTTTTAGGGTTCCGTACGTCAAAAGGAAAAAGCGGAACCCTTATAGGATCACTTTGTTGTCCGTCTGTCCGTCTGTCAAGACCCTTTTTCTCAAGAACGCGTAAAGTTATTCTTGTTTGGCGTAAAGCTATTAAGTTGATATGTAGGTACATACCTATATCAAATACTCGGATAGGTATATGGTTTCTTTCAGCTGTGAAAAAATCAAACTTACAAGTCAACGCGATCAAAATAATATACCCATGACCATTTATGTCGCATATTTTGCGATTTCACAAGGGAATCAAAACCTATCGGGTACTTCCCGTAGAGCTAGAATCATAAAATTTTACAAGAGGCAAGGTCTTACAGTTTATTATAAAGGAAAAAATCCGAAAGTTGCTAATTCGAAGTTGTATCATAATTATAAAAAAAATTGTTTTGCAATTACAAACTTATTTTGTAGTTTGGTATGTATCGAAGAACCTTATTTTCGACTACATGCTTAAGTTTGTCTTTCAATATTTCAACTTTTTTTGTTGCTGTTTTGTTTGGTCTCGCGCTCTGAGAGTTCCGTACAACGGAACACTCAGAGTGCGAGTCCTACTCGTACCTGTCAAGTTTTTAGAAATAAAAGCGATTTCAAATTTATAGGTATTTGTACCTACCTACATAACCAAAAAGTAGACAAAATACAGTTAAAACAAAGATTAAAAGTCTTCATCAAAACTTTTACCGCAGAAAAGCACAAACCAAAACGTATCTGTGTACTACCTATAGGTTGCATATAGGTAGGTTTTTTGTTGTTTTTTCTTTTCAAAAAGAGCCTATTTAATTTCGATAAAATTTATATGGGACCACATCTGAAGTACCATGATTTGTGGGTGTTTTTATTTGGTATGTGTATACCTACAAACAAAAAAAATATCATCAAAATCAATTCATGACTGGCGGAGCAATCGCGTAACAAACAAACAAAAAAAAACTTACAGTCGAATTGGGAATCGCTTTTTTTTAAGTCTGTTAAAAATTGGATTTCATGCTCGATGCGTTTTACCCGCATACCCAAGAAGGAGAATGATGTCTTTCGGGCGTATTTTGAGGTCAGGTTTTTTATATTTTTCTTTCAATAATATAAGTACCTATCTCATGATCATCATCATCAGCCAGAAGACGTCCACTGCTGAACATAGGCCTCCCCCTTTAACCTCCACACTGAACGACAGCCTGCCTTTTGCATCCGCTGGATGCCCGCGACTCTCACAATGTCGTCGGTCCATCTAGTGGGAGGCCTTCCTACGCTGCGTCTTCCGGTTTGTGTACCTATCTACTTTTCAATTATTTACAAAAGTATTTTATTTAGTTTTCGCTGATAAGTCACGCACTAACGAAAACGAGACAAAGCATACCTACCTAAACATTAGTGCAAGTAGGTACGAGCATCTACGATTACATATTTTGTTTCTAATGTAATACGAGTAGCTGCTTGTAATAAATTTATAACTGTTGTTAGAGGTTTTTCCAAGAAGGTTGATAGGTATACCACATTAATATATAGGTATAGTGTACATGTGTCTACTATATGTATATACATATTACATTCTCATATGGATAACATATTGACGTACCTACCTAATTACAGTTACTACCTTACTATTAATTAAAAAAATTATCTAAATTAGGCCTAAATTAAAACCTATTAACTATTTATACCTAATTATTACATTGTACCTATCAATAATTAAATTAGCTTAAGGTACTTCTAATATTGCTTCACATAACAAAATATTGTTAAAATTGTGTTGTCATTCATAATTATTTCAAAGCTATCCGCAATTCTTCCTAAAATAACAATCTATGATACTGGCCACATGCACTAGATTGTTTCCACTTGGCGACAACGAGCATTCCCTCTTTGTCTCTGTCTTTTTTGTACAGTTTCACATGCTGCTATCTCTTTCTGACCCGCTGCCGACGCGCTTTACATCAGTCATTCGCCTTTCATTATCAACAACACTTGTGTGCTAACTTGCCTTGCCGAAACAAAATTCATTCATTTCTAATTATTGTTAGTAAACATGGCGCCGGCATCGAAGCTGGGCCGCGGGAAACCGCTCAAGAACCAAACCAAAGAAGTGTTACAGAAAATATACAGATATTTCGAGTCTGAGATCGAAAGGGATCCTAATTCTACGGTCACGGCCGCGCAACTCGTCACACATGCGACCGGCATATCGATGTATGCGTTGCGGCGAGTCGTCAACGAGAATCTGAACGTCACAGTGAAAACTGAACCTAGACCCAACCGGAGAAGGTGCAAAAAGAACATAGTTTCCGATGACTTCGACGCACAGGCCATTCGACGCATCATACACGGATTTTACACCAAAGACGAGGAATTCCCCATCATGAAAGACCTCTACCTTATCTTAAAAGGTGACCTCGATTACCAAGGATCACTTTGCACGCTTAGACGACACGTCGCTAAACTTGGATTCAAATGGGTCGAGAAGGCGGACAATAATAGTATTTTATTGGAGAAACACGATTTCCGATACGCGCGGATACAGTACTTGAGCAAAATTGAAGGTTATCGGTCTCAAGGTCGAAACATTGTTTACACCGGCGAGACGGCTATTGAAAGCAGCCGGGTTGCGTCCAAACCGAAGCCAGACGGGAGTTCGACTATCCTCAAACAGCCCGCGAAATCTAAACTGGTAATATTATTAGCTGGAGATCACAACGACGCCATGAGAAACACACTATTCATGTTCGATGGCAACAAAAAAGATATGAAAGAGGAAGTTGAAAGCAAACGAGAGAATTTTGAACAATATGAAAAATGGTTAAAATTCCATTTGCTGCCGAACTTGAAACCTGGCAGTATTGTTGTCGTAGATGGCGGTTCGACTTTCCACAACAGGCTATCGTATCCGACGCCGCACTCCAATTCTAGGAAACGTGAGATGATGGACTACCTAACGTCTAGAAATGTGCCTTACTCCACAGATATGTATAAGCCTCAACTGTATCAGTTAGTACTAATGAACAAGGACAAACATGGAGAATACAAGACTGATGCGTTCCTTCGGGAACATGGCCACACGGTGCTAAGATTGCCTCCTCATCATCCAGATTTAAATCCCGTCAAAACAGTGCTATCTTCTGTACCTACATACGTAGGTAAAGACGCCAATTTCTCAGCTGAGAGTATAATGAAGATCGCTAAAGAGAAGGTTTATTCGCTGACTCCAGAAGAGTGGAAGGTGTCGTGTAGGACGGCAGAGGCAGAGGAAAATAACTTGAAGGCTATAGATAAAGTGATAGATGATATATCTGAAAGAACGTTCCCGACTGCTGACGATGATCAGGATGATAGTGATGAGGAAGACTTTTCGGAACAGGAGTCTATGGATAGTGATTGATTTTTATATGCCAATATTACTGCCATATTGTATATTAATCTAAATCAATTAATTATTGGAAGGACTGTTACAGGCAAGCACTGAGCTGAGCATTGTTACTATTTTTCGAAAAGGTGGTGATATTATGTAGTTTAAGTGACTCGGATTCAAGGGTTACCGTAAAAAAACAATACATATTATTCAAATGCATTTAATGTTAAGCAAGCGGCCCTTGTTTTTGTGTTTTATTACGTTGTGGATGTGTAACATTAGAATTGTTTACTTACTAAAAACTAAAGACTTAATAAAGTGCCCAAAGTTTATAGTTATAAAGTATAAATTACTTATCTAAAAAGATTTAAGGCTAGTATGTTAGTATGTTGAAACTTAAAATGTTTAAAGTTAGAATTGATTGTTTTGTGAATTGTTTGTTTATTTTTTTCTTTGTGTATGAAAGAAAGAGAGTTTGAAAAGAATGAAATATTTCTTATGTATGTGTGTTACTGCACAAATGTGTTTTCTTTTTCTTATTTATAGGTATACAATTTACCTAATGATACTTTTTTAATAAACATTTATTACCTATATGAATATAATATGATGTTTTTTTACAATATTAGAAATAAATTATTATAACACCGGTTTGCACTCACGATTATGTTTTTATCGGTCGAGACGATCGACCGGTTTCGGAGCCATTAGAGCCTCAGGGAATACGCCTCAGGGAAATACGCGGTTACGCGGTACGCGGGCGACCTTCTCCAGAATCGCGCGTGTTCCCTGAGGAAGGGGCTCTAATGGCTCCGAAACCGGTCGATCGTCTCGACCGATAAAAACATAATCGTGAGTGCAAACCGGTGTTATAATAATTTATAATGAATCCTCACGCGAGTTTTGATGAAGTAATATTAGAAATTCGTAGGTTTGTAGGATATTACACTTTGAAATTAAACACATCGGTAATTTACTTTTATTTTGTTCCTGATGTTGCAGTGTACTTTGCACTTTGCAGTCTACCATGTTTGACCATAGACACTGCAACGAAACTGCACAGGGGCCTTACGGACAACAGCTATTGCGGCACTTAATCCGCTCAGTTGGAAAATCACGCGAATATGAACCTTATCGCGCCCAGATACGGTTTGCGGTCGCGTAATTTTCCAACTGATCGGATTAGGTGCCGCAAATAGCTGTTGTCCATAAGGCAGGGGTTCGAAAAGTATTAAGAAATTTCAAAATGAAACACACGCGATAAAATCCTTTTAATTTTTAAACGATTTAGTTTTTTACATCATAACTGAAGAAAATTAATTATATATTTGTTGAATACATAAAAGAGTGTGGGGGTGAGGGGTCACTTCGTCTGCCTATTTACAAAAATTAAAGTGCCACAAAAAATGTTATTTAAAGATAAGATAAAGATAAATTTATTCACTATAAAGAGGAAACTCACAAAGAATTAAAAACTAGTTAGTAAAACAAAACTCTTGAAAGTAGACTAAGATTCTTTGTAAGACACGAGTGTATTTGGTCAGTGAGCTCCAAACTAAGCACGCGGCTTGTGTCTTGGAGCTCGAGTGCGAAATTACCTGAGAGGTTTTCTAGCGTCTATAGCTTCCGTAACAGAAGATGGTTTAGTTAATATTTAAATAAGTGCACCAAACAAGGAGTAAACAAAGAAGCTAACGTTATACAAAGAATATCACAAATAAACAAGGTTGGCAAAGTAAATATACATCCTTGAGCAAAAAGAAACAGTGTGTGTGAATTTGAAATGTATTGCTAAATTTGTTCTTTGTTTACTAGCTTTACTTTAACTTTATCGTTAGTTAACAAAGTAAACAAATCTAGAAAGTCAATTAAAACCCTACTTTTGATTGTACCTAGTATTAATAATGCACTTTGCATTTTTATGTAGGTACTTAATGTAATCCGCTTAACAATAAAATAATTAGGTAGATATCATCAAACTGAACTGACTGGCTATTACAGGCTTTTAGTCTAGTATAGAATAGAATAGAATAAATTTTATTGCTTCAAACTGGTACATGAGTTGTTACAAATACATAATTGAGTATCACAGTTCTACCCTCTTCGGGCGTACAATATTTTCTTAGCCTAGATTTTTATTGTTCTCATTACACCATAACAAAGAAAATAATAAAATACAGCAAAAAAACAGCATACATTATGCATCTAAAACTACATTTATTTACATTATTATAATATTACAATTATTAATCATTAAAATATTTTATTTAGTCCTCGAGCTTGGACTCATTTAGTTTATTTGAACGAATAATCGCGTTTTTAGAGTTCCGTACCCAAATAATAATAATAATATTACCTAAGCTTGCGCTGTCCGTCTATCTGTCTTACCTTTTCACGGGTGTATCTTCTGAACCAACCGGAATAGATAGCCAGTTGAAATTTTCACAGAATGCTCAAGTAATTTTATGGCGGATTAATAAAAAAAAAAGTCAAAAAGTCACACTGAAGGGGTCCCCATATAACAATTTTTTTTAACGTATTTTTGTATTTGCTGTAATGTAAAAACGGTAATAAGTACAATCCTTAAACTTGGCACGATTATTGTACACTTTCTAAAGTAAAACAAAAAAACCGGACAAGTACGAGTAGGACTCGTGCTCTGAGGGTTCCGTTGGACAGAACCCTCAGAGCGCGAGTCCAAAAAAAACCTAAAGTTGAAATATTGAAAGACAAACTTAACTTTGTAGTTGACTATAAGGTTCTTCTATACATTCCAACTACAAAATGTAAGTTTGTAATAGTAAAATAATAATTTTTATATGATATAACTTAAAATTTGTAACTTTCAGATTTATTCCTATATATGTGCTATGAGACCTTGCCTTTTACCAAATTTCATGATTCTAGGTCAACGGGAAGTACCCTATAGGTTTTGGTTTCCCTGTGAAATCGCAAAATATGCGACATAAACGTTCATATCTTTTGATTGCGTTGACTTACAACTTTTATTTTTTTACAGCCAAAAGAAACCGTAGACCCAAGTATTTAGTATAAATTTCAACTTGATACCTTTACGCGTTCTTGAGAAAAATGGTCTTGACAGACGGACAGACGGACAACGAAGTGATTCTATAAGGGTTCCGTTTTTTCCTTTTGAGGTACGGAACCCTAAAAATTATAAATATGGACTAAATGTGAGCCGGTGACAAATTTCTGTTCACCACCGGGCAACGTCAGGTGCGGTCGGTACTTGGATCGGTGACCGTCTGGGCGTAATGTGGTCTTTTTGCACTACTTTTTGTATTTTGTGGTGGTACGGATTTACGGAACCCTTAGTGCGCGAACGCGACCCATTTCATTTCGCATTTCTTTCATGCAATTATTTATTGTCATCTCGTGTTCGCCAAAACGTGACAACAGCATTTCAAAAATGTTGCTTGCTTTACTCTAATTTTGTTTAGTCTATTTTGCAATAGACCTATTCCTACTTAATTAAGTAAAAGGCTCAAAAAGGATATTTTATATCTGAGTAATAAATCTATCAGGTCATTTGTTGGGTAATAAGATCTCCGGATTTAGATTTATTATTTGTATGGAAAGCTTAAAACATCTATATACCACCAGCGTCGAAACTAATACTTTAAAGTATATAGCCACTTATGATTGTCACAAGACTACATTGAGTTATTCTTTGGAATCATTCGTAGACAGGGTGAGTAGATAGATAGACCGACGACATTGTGAGACTTGCAGGCATCCACTGAAGTGTGGAGGTTAAAGGGGGAGGCCTATGTTCAGCAGTGGACGTCTTCTGGCTGATGACGATGATGAAGATTTATTTCCGGGAGATTTGATTTTTCAGGGAGATCTTATTTTATGTATAATGTGGGTATTTCAAAAATCAAAAACACTTATTGAGCAAAAAATATTTCATAAAGCTAATTAACCATAATAATAATTTTGGTCTGGTCATACCAAGTACTGGGGCTTTACGGACAACAGCTAATTGCGGCACCTAATCCGCTCAGTTGGAAAATCACGCGAACGTGAACCTTATCGCGCCCAGATACGGTTTGCGGTCGCGTGCTTTTCCAACTGAGCGGATTAGGTGCCGCAATTAGCTGTTGTCCGTAAGGCCCCAGGTTTCTTGCATGATGAGCATTTCGTTACTAATAAAAAACAAATTGATGTAGGTAGGTACGTACAAAGTACAAAAAATAATCAGCTAAGTAAGCCCTAGTTAAATGAAGGTAAGTTTGGACATTCAGTTTGAGAGCATCTAATTTCAAATGAATTTAAATTTTACTCATTTGTATTTTTTTGCTTAGTGATGCTAATAATTTGTTTTTGATTTTTTTTCCGGCACATAATACTAGATACGTAAAATTGTCTTCTACTTGTTATACAATAGAAACAACAACAAAAAAGTTGAAATATTGAAAGACAAACTTAACTTTGTAGTGGACAATATTCTTCCTACCATACCTTCCAATGTAAGTATATAATCGCAAAACAATAACTTATTGTATGTTTTGATTATGTATTTATGTCAAGATTGTATATTGTATAACTTAAATAAATAAATATTCAGGGCATTTTTGCACAGTCATCTGACCCCAAACTAAACAAAGCTTGTAATATGGCTGCTAGAGACTGATATACATACATAATTATATATTTTTAAATACATACCTAAATATAAATATTAACACCCAGATATAGAAATGAACCACTTTCGGATATGTTCCGTTATTTATGTGCTGTGAGCTGTGAGACCTTGCTTCTCGCTAAATTTCATGCTGGAAGTACCCTACTGATTCCCTTGTGAAATCGCAAAATATGCGACATAAACGGCCTTATCTTTTGATCGCGTTGACTTACAAGTTTGATTTGAAAAGCTAAAAGAAACCGTAGACTCAAGTATTTGATAAACATTTCAACTTGATACCTTTTCGCGTTTCTGAGAAAAAGGTCTTGACAGACAGACAGACGGACAACAAAGTGATCCTACAAGGGTTGCGTTGTTTTCCTTTTGAGGTACGGAACCCTAAAAACATTAGGATTACCCATAGATCTTTGAAGATAAGAACAATCAAAATGCTCATTATGCTCAATCCAGGTAAGTAGGTACAACTAGGTAAGTACCTACCAACTGGCAGAGAAAAAACTATTTGTACCTAATGCCACAGAATCGCTTTATTTTTCAAATATTTAACTATTAATTTCCTTGGCGACGATCGAAACTGAATTTAAAGAATGTACCCTAACCTGGCAGGCAGGTAAAAAATATATCTTTTGTTGCTGCAGGTAGGCTAGACAATATTTTAGATATACCTACGTAGTACATAGAAAATTCTAATGTAATTTTAGCAAGCTATTTAATCACTATCCACCTAGTTACTGCTATCATAATTTATCTATCTATCTATCTTCAAGTCTTCTATCTAGTCTAGTCTAGATAGTATAAATTAAAGTCGCTTTCTGCGTCTGTCTATCTGTATAGCCGCTAACTCCTCCTAAACCACGCAACGGATTTTGAAGCGGTTTTCACTATCAGTTAGATACATTTCCACGGAAGGTTTATATAATATACAACTAGCGACACGCCCCCGCTTCGCACGTAAATTACACCCGTGCGAAGCCGGGCGGGCGGGTCACTAGTAAAGTATAAAGGAGGTAGGTAAGTGACAAAAAGAAACAAATGGAATTGATGACATAGGTACACAATTACCTATCTTTATTTTGGTAAACATATTTAACAGAAATCACTTATTTCTATAAATCTAGCACACAATAGCACAGATTTGGTTTAATTCACTAAAACATCAGTCTTGAAAATGAGAAAAATACTCCTAACCTAGTAAAAAATACCCGACTACCCGACTATTATTAAAAATAACGAGAATTTTTAATATTTTACAGAAAAATAGTGAATTATGTCATTCCAAATAGAACGCTTCACAATAAAAAATCACATTCCAGTCGAGTAGAAGATCACAGGCAAAGAATTTAGTTTTTTTTCTCAACGGTCGCTTCAGTCTCGGTCTGTGGCGGCGAAGACAGCTGTTTCTTTATGGGTCCCGTTTGAGTAATGGGGATTATTCGTTCCCCAATCGACGGTAGCGGAAGCACCTTCGGAGCAGTTACGGTGAGCACTCCATCTGAAGAAAGCTCTGACTGCACTGTATCAGGCAAGCATCCTTGTGGTAAGGCGTATCTCCTCACAAAACGGCGTGACACAAAACCATGGTTATCTTGCTTTTCTTCGTGTTTGCCTTCCACAATAACTTGCCCTTCAACGACTTTGACACTGATCTCTGCAGGCGAGAAATGCTGGACGTCCACGCTTACTTGGAACTTCTCTTCGTCGTCATTAGTTCCGACGTCCATTGCAGTGTGCTGGGCCACTTGACCAATCTGCTTGGATAGCTGCTGTAATGGCCGCCTGATCTGGTTCCAAGGACTATTTTCCCAATTCTTGAAAAAGTATCCTCGACGCATCCAGTTGAACGGCGACATCAGTTCTGGCAATTCACGCTCCATCATTTCGAAAGGCTCCTCAAAGTCGAAGAAATAAGGTACGATCGACATCTTCGCAATTTCGCAAGGCTTTGCTTTTTAAAACTTCCAAGTTTTCACTTCGAATTCTGAATGTGTACTGATTTCGTTCCCGCGCGTTCCTTCTATTTTATAGTGAGTTGGTGATAGCGCCACCTGCTAGTAGCGACGAGAATGTTCAAGAGTGTGCGACTAGAAAACACGAAACGTAAATAACGGTGGGGACAGTGGGTTCGGTGAGTTCCTAGGCCCCGCCCCGCGCTGCACTGTCTCGCACTTTCTAGAACGTGACTCTTTTGTCTTTTTTACCGAGAACTCCGCCATCTAGCGTCGAGTAGCGGTACCATTACTTAATGTTTCGACAGATGCGGTGTAGAACGTGTAGAGTGCTCTTTTAGCAATGGTGATAAAAGTGGACTGACAGGATAATCAAATTACATACGAGTTAAATTATAATCTACCCCCCTATTGATAAAAACGTAGAGTAGCCTCGGAATAGTTACACCGCCTTTTGTCTTTTTCGATTGAAAAAAGACAAAACACGGCGTAGCTATTCCAAGAGTTTATCTTGAGATGAAAGCAATCAAGATGTACCTATCAACCTATATAGAAACTAAACTACTCAATATCCAACAAAATGATTTGGAAGGAAGAAAAATTGTGGTTTAAATATAAAGTGATAAAAAAAGTTTAGCATCATCATCAGCATAAGACGTTCTCTGCTGAACATAAGCGACCCTTATCACGCCACACTGAACGACAGTATCTGCATCAGAAATCTGTAATGACATCACAAATTACTTCAAAGTTACTAGGTACCCGCGATTTTCCAGTTTTTCCGTATTTTCTGGGGCAATAAGTAGGTACCTACATTAGAAAGAAAAGAAAGAAAGAATTTTTTTTTATTTATGACAGAAACAAAGTATATAAACATAGTGCTTATGCTAGCTTAGTGCTTTTAGCTTAGTGCTTTAGTGCTTGTGCTCGTTAGTGCTTATGATGATGTACACTCTATTACTACAATTCTGCCAAGTGCCAAGTTTCTTTAGAGATCAGCCCAGCCGTGGTGAAAAGCGAACAAACAGACAAAGATACAGCTGTGTTATGTTGTACAATTATTATTTTAAAAATAATTGTACAACATATTTAGTTAAATAATATGTTATAGGGTACCGTACCAAAAGGGTATAAACGGGACCCTATTACTAAGCCTACACTGTCTGTCTGTCTGTCCGTCCTACCTTCTTTCGAACCGTAATAAATAGCTAGTTGAATTTTTGTACAGGCAGGATAAAAATAATGTTACGGCGGATTACTGGAGGCACAAAGGAAGTCTACTTGGGTACCTACCTACTCTGTGTTATTACCTAATCTGTGGCTTCAGGGACTATAATTATTATTTAACTCGGATTCTCAGTATCCATATAAGTATAGACCGCAGACTAGGTAAAGCTACTAGAAAGTCTTTGGTATTGGTATAGATCTACCTTACCTTACCTTACTTAGTTAGAATTAAAAATCGCGGGTGAAACTGGTGGGCGACGCTATTTGGACGCTATTAACTAAATGCTAATTGAGGAGGTGAAGAACAAAACCTCACATTTCCAGTTTTTCAAATTTAAGAGAATACATAAAAATTTCTCGACGGAATTTCTCTTTTTCAAGGGAAAAGTGTGGTTTTGTTAGAAACTCTCGATTTCAAATGAAAATTTATATAGGAAAAGATAGTGTTTTTGACAAGATTTTACTTACATGCTTCAAACTATTTATCATTTTTTGCCCAAAGAAAAAAAAAACTAAATTTTCAAAAGTGGAGAAGTGAGGTTTTGTTCTTCACCTCCTCAATAGCAATAAATTCATCGTCTAATAATTCCCAGTATAGTCTGTAGGTAACCGAACATGTCGTTGACTCTGGACTGGACAGCGATAAAACAGTCTATCGTCCTACATAGCTACAGCATGATAAATAGTATGTACATAAAAAGCTTAGGTATAAACAGCAGAGGTGTACTGAGGCCTAGGGCCTACTATTTTATTTTTGTAGTCGACGGGGGTAGTTTTTAGGCGCGGCTTGGCCCGTACACGTTATTTAATTTAGGTAACTGGGTAAAATTTCGTTTGGAGTCTAGTAGGTAATGATCTGTTAGGAAGGAGATAGCTCTCAAAGTTATGAAAGATCAGCCGATCTCTTGTTCAAACACGCGTGAACGACCTAGCGGCCTGCGGGTTTCTTGTTATGTATGTTTTGGTTCAAAGCGTTTTGTAAATCAACAAACCTCAAAACTCGACACTATAATTATGTATACTAGATGCTCGACACCGACACGACATATATATGTAAATATCTCTTCAGTTCTATCGGTATTTCCGCGACACATAAAGTCCGCCTTTGACCACCAACTCGCCTGTTGGTAAGCGACGATGTACCTAATAGAAATCCCCTCTCCATAGGCTAGGTAAGTAAGGTAGCTGGTTCCCAAATATTCCCAATGTCGTATTTTAGTGCCGGAGCACTAAAATACGACAACGCTAGCTGTTTTTTTTTGTTTTTTTATTTTTTTTTATTTATGCTGTGCCTGAGCACAGCCCCAGATCTTGGGTTGACGGACAGACTTCGGGTTCAACATGACCCCCGGGTTGAACCCTTGAACTTGCAACTGTGACTTTACCAAATAAATCTTGTTGTTGGTCCACTCTTAATAAAATCATACTGTATTACGTTGGTACCTAATAATATCGACATTGTTTATTATTTATTACAGTAGCAATGACAAAGGGGCATCGGTATAACCCGGACAGTACGTAGGCGCACTCAGGGAGGAACGGATGAATAATTAACCCATTGATTTTTCACAAAACACCACAACCTTACCACGGTGAGTATCCCGTAAATAATCATTTAACTCCATTGATTTTTGTCTTTGAAGGGCGAAGCGAAGGTACCTAATCTTTAATCTTTACCAGTTGTTATCCACTCGTAAAACATCATTAGCTTCTCTTTTCATTTATCGAATGTTCTTCAAGTCTACAGAATAGCTAATTAGCTAATAGGTCAAATAGGTCCTACGTATCAATGGTATACCAACAAAAGTAGGTATACCTACTTACATAGACTTGCATAAGTAGTTTTTTTTCTAATTCTTCACAAAATAACATATTTTTATCCATGCCCATTTTACTGTGACATAAATTTAAATAGGGGAAGAAAGGTTCTGGAGTGGAGACCACGAACCGGAAGACGCAGCGTAGGGAGGCCTGCCATTAGATGGACCGACGACATTGTGAGAGTCGCGGGCATCCAGTGGATGCAAAAGGCAGGCTGTCGTTCGGTGTGGGAGTTAAAGGGGGGGCCTATGTTCAGCAGTGGACGTCTTCTGGCTGATAATGATGATGATAAATTTAAATATTGGGATGTCTAAAGAATTCATTTGGGAGCTTCGTCTGTCAATATACATAAGCATAGGATCTAAATGTACGTATAGGCCCTATGAAAAAGTCCTGGATGCGTCCCTGGCATGCAGTGGCTCGCTTCACATAGGGCTGCGCGCGCGCCGACAATGTTCGCTCCCTTGTTTGTGTTGATTGCAGCGGGATTCACTGGGTAAGGCCAATTTTGTAATTATTTTAGTAAATGCCTATTTTAATTCATAATAATAGGTAGGTATATTATACATATGACCGTTCCAGATTTCATTAATTATGTACTCTTATATGTATGTATATTATAAGTATATAACTATGTACGTACCTAATTGATATGCAACCGTAGCTACCTACGTAAATAAGTATATATAATTTTTTGACGATACTACAAAAAAAAAAAAATTGCCCATATTTTCGTGTACACTTACCTAGGTCGTCCTCTAATAACGCGAAGCTCAAGTATATACTAAATTTGACATTTTATTAATATTATTCTTTTCAGTATCTGAATTTATCAAAATTTTTAGGATTCCTTACCCAAATGGTAAAAACAGGACCCTATTACTAAGCCTACGATGTCTGTCTGTCCGTCTGTGTGTGTATTTTTACCCTTTGGGTACGGAACCCTAAAAAGAAAACTAAATACCTACTTCAATTCCAATATAATAATAATATATGTGTTACAATAAGTCAAATTGCAGCGCCATAACAGGGTCTTTGTACCGGCATGTAGTTTTAAGGACCTCATGTACCTAATGTGTAGGTACACTGGTAAAATAAACAAATAAACCACTTTGTTTATATTCCCGCCAAACATTGTGCGTTATGTAATGTAATAAACAGATGATGTAGGTAGATGTTGATAACATTATATTATTAATGCGACGCGTGACCAAAATGCTGGCGTGTTTCTGGCTCAACGCATAAGCATTGCCATTCAACGTGGTAATGCCGCCAGCATGCTGGGTACGCTACCAACTGGTAGTGGGCTTGAGCATTTGGATTGTCTTTAGACCTTCAACGGTCTATGGGCAGTCTAACTGTATTTGTAGTTTTAGTTTTAGCTTGTATTTTGTTTAGTTAATAAAGGCGCTTGCCCGTTAAAAAAATAAAAATATTATTAATAAGATAATGTAGGTACTTTGGAATAAATCAGTAATGGCTACGCAACTAGTTCCATTGAACACGCTCGCTAGTAGGTATATAATACTTTTACAGATGAGTTCTTACTTTTCGAAGATAAAATAAACCTATATTCGAACTGATGTGATAAAAATACCATTAAAGAAAGTGACTTGTTTCATTCCAGTGTAACAGAAGGTTTGCGTGATGAAAAACAATGTTTTCCACCTAATTTTGCTTTCGGCGTCGCTACAGCTTCCTATCAGATAGAGGGGGCATGGAATGTGTCAGGTAAAGTGAACACATTTTATAGGTTCAGTACCCAAAGGGTAAAAACGGGACCCTATTACTAAGCCTACGATGTCTGCTTGTCTGTCTGTGCTACCTATTAACGGCTATATCTATCGAACCGTAATAGATAGCCAGTTGAAGTTTTCATAGAATATGTAATGTTACGGCGAATTAACTAAGAAATAATATAAAGTCAAAACGAAAGGGTACATACAACAAACGTAATTTTTTAACGTATTTTCGTATTGGCTCCAATGTAAAAACGGTAATACGTACAAGCGTCAAAGGCACGATTATAATACACACTCTAATATAAAGTATAACAACAAATAATAAATAATGGCCAGTCAGTGACAAGTTCCTGTTCATTACCAAGCTTTGATTATTTATAATCAAAGTTACTAAGTTATAACTGGTAATTTCGTTATTGAATTTTATGGTTGTACGGAACCCTCAGTACGCGAGCCCAACTCGCACTTGTCCGGTTTTATTTAGTCTTGGCTACTGACAATTTTGCCATCAACAGTGCGGATGTAGTATACAAAAGTGTGAAAATAATAATGACTGGAAAAGTAAACAAAAGTGTAAAAAAAACCGTTGTAAATAAAAAAATTGCTGTAATACAAAATTTTAATTTTGAGCAGTCACTGCAGCTTTAACGATACCTTGCAAAATTGTGTTTTTGGTCTTTTCTATTTCACGCGAAACTACATGATTTTTGCATAGATATTTATAACTGGAGGGCTTTAGATTCACATAATTATATTTTTCTATCCCGGAAAATGTACCGTTCCATTGTAGTATAATATGACATCTTTGGTACCGTTCCTTAGGGAAAGTCTACGCAAGTGAGACCACGAGGCGCAGCTAGTAATACATACATGGCAAGAAGTAGCTTCTTCAGAGTTCGATAATTTCAGCCTGACCTTTATTTTCAAGTAGGTAACTAATGAGGATATTTGGTTGACAATCCGATGTGTCTTTGACCAGTGTGTGTTGCCAGTGATGACATATGGTACTGAGACGTGGTCCATAACTGTTGGCCTTTTGGAAAAACTCAGAGTCACACAGCGGGCAAAGGAAAAAGCTATGCTCGGAGTTTCTTTGCGCGATAAAATCCGAAACGTGGATGTTCGCCAAAGAACCAGAGTCACCGATATAGCTGTTAAAATTTGCAAGTTGAAGTGGCAATGGGCAGGCCACATCGCTCGAAGAACCAATAACCGATGGGGAAGAATGGTTCTGGAGTGGAGACCACGAACCGGAAGACGCAGCGTAGGGAGGCCTCCCACTAGATGGGCCGACGACATTGTGAGTCGCGGGCATCCAGTGGATGCTAAAGGCTGTCGTTCAGTGTGGAGGTTAAAGGGGGAGGCCTATGTTCAGCAGTGGACGTCTTCTGGCTGATGATGAATCCGATGTGATTCGCAATAAGCACCTTGTTTAATCAATTGTAAAAAATCCAGGCAAAGGCGAGAGCATATGGGACCGCTACACGCACACTCATCCAGAGTTGGTGTTCGACCACCAGAATGGCGACGTGGCAGACGACTCTTACCATCGGTTTAAAGAAGACGTTGGGCTGCTGGCGGCGCTCGGTGTTGGCTTCTATCGGTTTTCCATCTCCTGGCCCAGGATACTGCCTGATGGGCTCAGCAAGTAAGACAAGTGAACTTCGTCTTTGTCTGTGCGGGCTTTTATTCTATGTACTAAGTATCATACTCAGACTACAAAGTACTACTCATTTACACTTTCCCCCGTCATTATATAAAAATCTGATCTGTGGTCCTCAGAACTCTGTTGGCACATTCAGTTGTGTGGTGACACCAAGACCATGTTAACTTTCCTTTCCTGACGAGACGAGATGACCCGTATTCTGTAGTCAGTTGTGCCCACGGCCATTGAAGCATGGCCAAAATATTGAGGAAAATAAACAGTTTAAAACCCTATCACGGCAAATACGGTACATAATAAAAAAAAAACGAATATCCCGTTAAAAATCATATAACTTTAGTTTAAAAACCGTTATAAAGTCACGCCACACACCATCAGCCATTAAATGTCCACTGCTGAACAAGGCCTCCCTCTTAGAGAGGGGTGTTGCCATAATCCCCACGCTTGGCAGGCGGCTTGGAGATCGCAGTACGTTCACCGTGTACTAACAGGGCGCTGCTGCCCATCCTCCGGTGGTTCTGGTCGCAGTTTTAGGACATACCCGGGTCCGTATAAAGTCACGGTATAGTTTAATTGCAAAAGTGTGTATATTTGTTTGATAAAACTAGGATATGGCAGGAAATGGCTTGATACCCTAGTTTCAATATAATAAATATGACTTCTCATCATTTGCATCAGCAATGTGAACGAAGACGGGCTCAGATACTATCGCGAGCTGCTGCAGGAGCTATCAGATCAGGGGGTGGAGCCCCTCGTGACAATGTACCATTGGGATCTGCCGCAAGCGCTGCAGGACCTAGGCGGGTGGACAAATCCCATCATGGCAGACTACTTTGTTGACTACGCCAGGGTGAGTTCTACTCCAGTTCCACTTTCAGGTTTACCAAACTGTACTGGTGCTAGATCTGGGTGGGTGGACCTACCTCGCATCATGACAGACTACTTCGTAAACTATGTTAGGGTGACTTACAATATGCACAACACTTATAGTATTGGGAGATCAGACACTCTTTTCATGTACTGATTTAACATTAAAAAAATGCAATGTGAATGCAAAGGATCATCGATCGTGGATCGAGGGGGGAGGGATCGTATCTTGAACGAAGTTATTCGCCAGAAGACTAAAGTCAACGACACAGCTCAGCGTGTTAGCTGAAGTGGCAGTGGGCCTTTCATATCTGTCTCAGAACCGGTAGCTGTTAGTATAGACGTGTTCTATAGTGGAGACCACGAATCGGCAAATGTTAGCGTAGTATGAAACTTGATGGAGTAACGATAATATACGCAGCTACCAGTGGCTGGAAGCGAAAAGCTGAATATCAAGCTGATTTGCGTGCCTGGGATAGGCTGGCTATGGTGATGACGAAATGTGAATCCCTATCAGAGTGTTCTGATCATTGATGATCGATTTCCAGGTGTTATTCCAAAACTTCGGGGAGCAAGTAAACATGTGGCTCACCTTCAACGAGCCGTTATCGTTTTGCCACGATGGGTACGGAGGCTATGACGCACCAGGGAACCGTGCGAGCGGCTTCGAAGATTACTTGTGCGCACACAACGTACTGCGAGCACATGGGATGGCGTATCGGATGTACCAGCAGGAGTTCCGGGGAAAACAGAGAGGTGAGCTAGGTTTTAGAAAATACTTAAATCTCAAACGAAAAATAGCTGTAAAACATAATAAGCCCTTTTTTTCTACAGCTTTTAACATAAGCCTCTTTCTCGTTGTCATGCCTGAATTTGTGTTCTCCTATAGTTACAATCTGGGTGTCTTCAAGTCACTAGTGAATCGGTCTCTTCTAGGCAAGCGTGTTCCATCGTAGACCACATCGTCGCCTATTCTATAAACGTCGTTAAGCGATTGAAAATCAATATGGAGTTAAGAATAATAAGTTTCCAGCCGTTTTTACTCTCGCTTGTGTAGATCCCATGGTAAGCTAGCGGTACTGCTAGCGCACAGGATAGGTACCTATTCTTGACTCCATGTTGATTTATTCTACAAACTTTGATTTTTCGCAGGGTTCATGGGTATCACGCTAGATATGGCGTGGTTGGAGCCGAACACTACGTCTAAAGCAGACGTCCAGGCTGCAGAAACGGCCAGGCAGTTCTACGTAAGTAACAATGTCAGTTATACAACCGCCAAGCAATAGCGAGTAAACATTATGGTGTTCTGGATTAAAGGGTAATGTTTCCAGTGAAATGACTGGGCATAAAGCGGATTTAACTTCTCAGAGGCGAACTTCAACAGAATTTTGAACGGTTGAAGTTCAACATTCTGGGTGGGACTGAGGCGATATATAGGCAACCGTGACGTTTATCGTCAGGCCTGCAACTTGCTCGTTTCGTTTCCTTTATATGAAAGGTATCATCTACACTTTCATTTATTCCACTAGAACAACTGTACCTAGTTACCTACCAGTGCCCCAGAGCCTAGTATTATCCTGGTATTATCTGGGTTGGCTCGGGTAGATGCTGGTAGGGGGAAATGTACTTACATACCAAGAGGGACGTCAGTGCAGGCCTTTCGGCTCCATTAGATAAGAATGGTATTATCGTATTATCATGTTTTCGTATCGTATCGACCACTAAGGAAATAATTATGTTTTACACTCAAATTTCCTTTTATAAAATTCTGATAGGTACGATACAAGAGAGAAGGCTCATATTTCAATGTTTTACTCTAAGCCATGTTGGTATTGAATGGGTCTAATAAGCGGGTCTTAATAGTGTGAAACGTTTCTTCTATTTCAAGTTCGGATGGTTCGCGCACCCCATCTTCTCATTGTCCGGCAACTACCCTGACGTCATGCGGCAGGTTGTGGACGAGGTCTCCCGGCAACAAGGCTTCACTCGCTCGCGGCTCCCGTCTTTCACTGTAGACGAGGTGGCCATAATAAGAGGTGAAGGTTCTAGGCTAGAGCTTCTTCCACCTGCCACCTGTCAGACTTAGATTCACTCAATGGCGCCAGCACCGTGTTTATAACAAGAAGTGGATATCTTGGACACCATGAGAAGTTTAGTACCTACAATTATGTTTTAGATTTTGACTATGCGGTCATGTAAGGTTTTAGGGCAGCTTTAAAACAATGGTGGCCGAGCGATAGCATGTATACTTTATAATCTGACGGCTCTCGGTTCGATCCTTGGTCCTGCAATGATTTATTTAGTACGTACCTACTTTTATAAATAATGTGCAGTTTCAATGTAATGGCTCACAAACAGTGAAAGAAAACATCGCAATGAATCCGATTTGTCCATGAACCTCAAAAGTTCAAAGACATTATGACATTTACCAACATGCCCAGTGCATGTTGGTGAATGTCATAATGTCATTGTGCCAGATTGTGTCACCAGGATTGTGGATAAGGATCCATTCTCTCTCTCTCTCTCTCTCTCTCTCTCTCTCTCTATCTGAGAGAAGGCCTGTGTCCCAGTAATGGAAACATGATAGGCTAATAATTATGATGAACAAGAATTTCAAAATTTGCCATTTCTAGCCTGAAGCGCAATAGTTAATGTGCCATCAAAACAGCAGAACTATTTATAAATCCATTCAGTTATCACATCAATAAAAAACTTGTTTGAAAATGTAAATATAATCTGCGTAATGGTGCTACACTAAAAGTATTATTGCCTTACCTTCAGTAGATTTTTGATCATTAAGACTGTTTCTAGGTTCAGCTGATTTCATGGGCGTGAATCATTACACGACCCGCATGGTGACGGCGCGCCCGCGCAAGGTGAACGTTAGGCCCTCGTTCGAAGACGACGTAGGCGTCACGCTGTCCCAGCGACCTGACTGGCCTCGGAGCAACTCCACTTGGTTGAGGGTGAGTTTACAGCAAAATAAGCTAATACTGTAAGCCCAGTACGGATTTAAGACAATAGACAGATTTATATTTATGGACATAAACACATATTTTGAATAATAAAACAAACACATAAATAAAACTGATAAAACACAGACACAAAAATTTGTTTTTCCCCACAAACCGAGTCCAACTCAGCATAATGCTGGTTGCGAACAACCAGCGCTGTTCTTCCGTAGACCAGCAGGATTTTCCTTTAAGCATTAGTTAGGTATCTCTTGCTGCATCCTGGTGGTAAGAACAGACTAAAAGGGGACTTCATGGATGGTCAGTGTTGATGCAAATCCAGGCAAGATGGTGCGATGTGGCCGGCATCGTTGTGGAGGGTCTTATTCCACATATTGCAAGTGTATGGCAAAAAACCGCGTAAACCGCACAGTGTACAATTTCCAACAGATTTATGTTAAGTGGATAAGCTTTCATGACGTGGTGGTGCGGTGGATAAAATCGCGTCGACGGTACCAGATCGAACAGTTCTTCCGAACACTTCCCATTTTAAATGCGATAGAAGACAGAGACGCAACGTCTCTGCGCTTGCTGAGCTGCTCTAGAAATAAAGTACAGATTTCTCGACTTTTGACCCATAACGTCTGCATTCCAGATCGTCCCATGGGGTTTCCGCAAAACGCTCAACTGGATCCGCACTACATACAACAACCCCGTGATGCTGATAACGGAGAACGGGGTCTCTCTGGAAGGAGATCTGCACGACCCCAAACGAATTCAGTACATATCTTCCTATCTGACGTCATTGCTGGGAGCCTTGCGGGACGGGTGTAAGGTGCTGGGATATGCGTATTGGTCCCTCATAGACAACTTTGAGTGGATGAGAGGATATTCGTAAGTACTTAGCCCATCTAGACGAAACTGACCACCGAGTTACATTATTTGTTTCATGAGAGAAAAACCTATTACTAATTAGGTAGGTCATGTATATTTTATCGACCCTATGATTACATATAAATATGTATCTCGAATCAGTCTCAAGAACGAAGTCAGCTTGCAACTGGCTTCACATTGGTTCATTTTAGGCTTGAGAGTGCACAACTGACTCCGTACCGTAGGAAAAGTTCAATAAGGATCGAAGAAAAACTTGCACTCATACATTTCCACGTCCAGTCCATTTTTGGACCATTCCTTGGTTTTCTGGACTGTTGAGATATGTAGGTATATCACTGACCGGTTTACATCTTCCCTTCACGTCTGCCACCCGTTCACCTATACTATACATATCTACTGTTGTACGTTGTACCTACTGTATATATTTAACGTTAAAAATATTGCCACCATTCTAGTCTTCTCTCTCTTCCAGTGAGCGTTTCGGACTGTACCACGTTGACTACACAAGCGCGCGGCGCACGCGCACGCCGCGACTGTCGGCCGCTTACTACGCAGAGGTGGCGCGCACGCGCTGCCTGCCCGCCGGTTGGCACCATCACACTGATCCCGACAATAAACATTGAACACATACTGAAAATATATATTTTTTACTCTCCATTTCTAAAATAGTACATTTCGAAGGGGTGATATTACAAACAACCCCATTTAACTATTTTCTGGTCTAAACATATTTCGCATCGACGTCGTCGGTTTAACTTCGATAAATTACGAATTTTGACAATTTGGTATAGTAAAGCAAGGATCCATCATAATACTTCCTTGAGTAAAGCAAGGTATGGTAATGGTTTAAAATGGTAAAAGGGAGGCCTATGTTCAGCACAGGAACCTTGCGGACAACTGCTGTTGCGGCACCAAACTAACGTTAAATCCGCTCAGTTGGAAAATCACGCGAACGCGCGCCCAAATACGGTCTGCGGTCGCGTGATTTTCCAACTGAGCGGATTTAACGTTAGTTTGGTGCCGCAATAGCAGTTGTCCGTAAGGCCGCTGGACCTGATTATACTACACCTTATTGCTGATAATACCGTTATGGTTTCGTCATACCGTCTTGATTAAATTTGTGACTAAGGGCCAGAGTGGCGTTTAGGGAGGCTTTTTCGGATAAAACAACCTTTCTTTCTACTGACTAATGTTACATACCTGACTAATTATTAACAGAGAGAATTATGCGGTCAACTTTTAAACGAAACTTTTAAAATAGGTAATGGTATATTATATGTCGTTCAAAACACATTATTAACTGTAAGCGCCCTTATTGAAAAAAAATATATAATTTCCTTATTATATTTTGATGAAAATTTAGCCATTAGTTGAGGATATTCGAGATGAAAGTAACGGAAAAATCAAGAAGTTTCAATCGACATCTAACAAACTTACAAAAAAGTGTATCGAATTGCATACAATGTTCATCATCATCATCATCAGCCAGAAGACGTCCACTGCTGAACATAGGCCTCCCCCTTTAACCTCCACACTGAACGACAGCCTGCCTTTTGCATCCACTGGATGCCCGCGACTCTCACAATGTCGTCGGTCCATCTAGTGGGGAGGCCTCCCTACGCTGCGTCTTCCGGTTCCTGGTCTCCACCCCAGAACCTTTCTTCCCCATCGGTTATCGGTTCTTCGAGCGACGTGGCCTGCCCATTGCCACTTCAACTTGCAAATTTTAACAGCTATGTCGGTGACTGTCACCGACAAAATAAAATGTTACTTGCTTAGCTATTGTAATGTAGTAATTATTTAAATAAGATAACAAATTAACTTTTCAAACATTTATTTTCCAAAAATACATTTACATCGCATTTTAGCTCATTTATTTGGAAGACTACTTTAAAAGGACACTTATGTTACATAAATTACACTAAATTATACAATACTTAATATCCAAAAATAGGAATATCATATATTTTGATCCCTGAGTATAGATATAGTCTATTATTGATTTTATCAAATACATCATTGAATTATTCGTTAAATAATTGCACCATGAAATATTTTAAAGATTAAAAAAACCATAAAAGATGAATACAAATATCTTGAGCATAATCAACAATCTTGTTAATAAAAATCATAAATAGTGTATTCACTTATTTTTCTACAAAATTTGGCGATTGGCAACCAATGACTACTATGGTGCTGGCAACATTGGGTGTCAGTCGGCCATGTTTGTTTACATTTGACTTATGAAATAGAAAAACAAATTTTGTAATAGTAAGTTTATTTTTAAATGACCAACTAATACAACAAACATGGCGTTTGTCAACCAACCAGAAGTCTGCATTTCTTCGCTAGTGGCTATTATTATTGATTTTCAGCCATGTTTGTTTACATACAAAATAAAACAGCTATATTTGGTACATTAATTGTCAACGCACGAATTAAGCACTACTAAGTAAACATTAATGCGTTTTCAACTTGATTTTAATGTATAGCTTTAAACGCAATAGTAGAAATTCAAAGGCCATATTCAGCTGTGGAATAACACCGACCAAGCCGTGGGCTAGCACTCGCCCAGAAGTGGGATAATTACTGGGATAAAATCCTAGTACAAGTTGCTCTGTTCATGGAGTCGTCGCTACTTGAATAATCTTTGCACGGATAGCGCGCTACCGGGAGTTCAAATAGGTTACCTAACGACACAAAAACGCATCATCTATTTTGAACTACATATTTTCATTCTAATCTATAATGGCATTGTGTTCTACGAAACGCTAACATGTGGCTGTAGCTATTTCCTATGAAGACAATACATCTCCAGTAAGATTTTTATACTTGTCCAAAAGTGTAAACAAATATGGCGGACAGGCAACTAACCACTATTCAATCTAACATAATAATTTTGGCCACGTTAAATTTAATTTGACTTAGTTTTGTCTGACTATCCGTAGGACCAAATATATCTATTTAGTGATTATAATTACTATCGGTTCTCCTGTCAGTAGGCCATGTTTGTTTACATAGTGGACGATGTTGTAGCGCCTGAGTTGTCTTTTGAATTCTAACGTCTTGTTCATAATGTTGGTCCGAAATACTATAATGTATATTTAAAAAATGATCACCAAAAGTATGATACACACAAATCATCTAAGAATTTGTACAATTTACTTTGGTCATTGCTAACGAAACGAAATCTACTTATCAGTTAGTTTATTATCAACACCTTTTTTATTCTCAACTCATACAGAGAAAAAATCTTACTACAGAATAAATATTAATATGAAGCTGTCTTAGGCCAGGATCACACCGCAGGCGCACTTAGATCGAGTTTATCTTAGAAGCTACAATTAAGGCACTCCCAACTATGAATCCATTACATGCAGTGATCAACTGAGTAACAGAGCCACTAATATTGTCCGGTGGAGCCCCGGCCTTAAAGTCAGCAAGAGTATCTTAAAATTTAATTTTAAGACGGATTTAGACATCTTACTTAGCTAATTTTTAATGCTGCCTGTATAAATTAGGTGTATTCTATCTATAAATAAATTCGACCAATTTTAACATAACTAAATTGGAAAGGTGGTAGATAATGCATTTTAAACAATTTATAAATACTGATAACTCTCCCGAGTTTAGTTATAAATTCTAATAGTGTACATGAGGCCATATCTTATCGGTCAAAAAACTCAAAAGTTATAGTTTCTCAAACAATGACAATATAACCACTTGACAGCTCATCCTTTACCCCGCATGAGGCAATGGCTCTAACATGTCAACCTAAACTATTTCGAGAGGCCAATCCTAGACACGAATTGAATGAATGACTTTTGATTCTCCAATCACAAGCGTCGAGTCGCGTCGAGTCTCCAATCACAAGCTGCCCCCCGCGACCGACGTGGCATTATTTTTTTTTATTTTTTTTTAATGATGAAATGGGCTAGCTTTTGACCACAACTCACCTGATGGTAAGTGACGATGCAGTCTAAGATAGAGCACGCTTGCCCATGAGATGCCTATTCACTCTTGTCTTGAAGAGACCCAGGTTGTACCTTGTAGGGAACACCGAGGCAGGAAGCGCATTCCATTCCTGTGCAGTTCGTATTAGGAAGGAATTTTGGAAACGCTGCGTGCGGACTTTACCAAAGTTCAGCATCATTTTGCAAAAGGGAATTTTGACTACATACACGATCAAGTGGTTATAGTATCTTTGCTCCCAACGGAAACATCCGAATTTCAAGTCATTTTGAATGTCAATCAAATGGACATTCATTTCATTCCATTTGAATGGAAAAAAAATTGACCCATTTCATGTTGTAAATTTATAAAAATTCTTCGTGCTAATAATAGAGGGCGTCATGTAAACGATTTGGATAAATAGTTTATTACTATATCTATAGTACAGTATGGAACTTCAATGTTTCTACAATTCTACTAACGAAACTGACTATGCAGTGATAGTAACTAGCTTTGTTCTGCGGTTCCACTCGCAACTTCTGCAGCGTCCTACTAGTCAGAAAATATAACTACATAATCGAATCACTGACTCACAACTTTAGACTGCCGATATTTTTGCATTGGTATTGGCAAATATCATCATCTTCTTTTGAAGATGTCATAATACTGGAAAAGGCTACAGGACTGATTGTTTTTTTTTTTACAGCTGACCTTAAATATAGCCTTGGGTCCTGACTAGGGAACTCCTCAATGGTTAGCAGAACTGACAAGAAAAAAAAAATGTAAATGTTGTATACGCATCAGAAAAGTATGTTTAAAAAAATAGCTTTTTTTAACTATTAACCCCGCCACGTAGCTAGTTACCATCACTCCGTAACCAGCATTAGTCTAGCTACGACAATCAAGCGGGCGGCATCTTACATTGGCTGCAGGCCTCCATGCCGTCGCTGAACTCTTCAATCTGCAGCGTCATCTCGAAGAAGTTGTACTTGTCGTGGACCAGCCGCGTCGCTTCTTCTAGAACCTTCTGCGGGGACACGCCGCTGCCTGTAAAACAACAAAGTACATTAATAAAAGAAAAACAAAAACGCCAGTAACACACTTCCCCCCAGGATCTGTTAGAAGATCGGTTAGATTCTCTCCAAATAATCAATCAGTTCAACAAACCGCTAGGGCTCCAGGGCACACCCCTTCTGGGGTGCCTGGGCAAGTCTGATTCCCACTCCCGGCGACGGCCCAAGCCGAGGTTCGTACCTTCGAGGTACCCTTGAGCTTGAGTCAACCAAAACTTAAATCACCAAGTTATGCCGAACGCACTCTGCGTTTGCTAACTAGTCCGGTCAAACTGTAGAGGCCAAAAGGCCACTGTACATTGTACAGTGCCACCAACTTAGCTGTTAAGGTGGCCAAATTGGAACTACAATTATTTCTTGGTGAATTTCTTACTTTGTTCTCCACTAGCGACGCTGTCAACTGAACAGCAACAACAGGAACTGTTCCTAGAACAGAACTTCAAAAAAACAAAGTGTCTCCATGGCGACCGAGCCCTGTTGTTTTTCGTTAAATTTTTCATGACCATGGATGCAAAGTATTTCAGTCGTAATATTAAACAATATTTTCTACTTTTTAGTTTCAGTTTGTAAATGTAGGTATAGTCATGAAGTCGGTTCTTTTTTTTCTAAAAATGATTTCAACCCTGGTTGGATGTAATATTTTGTTATTGTTGTCAGTAAGTACTCACGTATAGCAAGATGCGCCGACAGCGCCGTCTTGTCGAGCGAGAGCGCCCACATGCGCAGGTTGTGGATGCGCACCACCCCCGGCAGCGACAGGAATGTGTTGGCCACCTCCTGCAACACAATCACATTACGATACTATACACTTGTCTTAATGTTTCATTTATTACAAACCAGCTGCGCCCCGCAGTTGCATCAGCATAGTGATGGAAAATGGTGATGATGATGGTGATGATGACGATGACGGTGATGATGATGAAAAGTAGCCTATGTCACTCTCCAGCCCTTGAACTATCATCATCATAGTCAGCCTTTTGGTGGATTCACATACGCCATTGAATTCCTGCTCCGTACGTATGCAGGTTTCCTCACGATGTTTTCCTTCACCGAAAAGCCAGTGGTATGAAAATCCGTACATAAGCTCCAAAGAGCTCATTGGTACGGGCCCGGGGTTTGAACCCGCTACCTCACGCTTTCAAGTCTAGCGGTCTCCCAAATGGGCTACCACGGCTGAACGCCCTTGAGCCCTTGAACTATACCCATGCAAAAAATCAGGTCGATCCGTTGCTCTGTTGCTGCGCGAAAGTGGAACAAACAAACTCACTTTTGCATTTATAATATCAGTATGGTAACAGGCTTAGCGAAGAATATAATTAAATATATAACACATGATGAAAAAAATTATTAAATTGGCTGATACATTTCTGAAATAAGTTTTTGGTGGGGATAGAGAGCGCATGCTCTGTCCCTCTTCCGCAAAGCGTGTTTTAGTATAGCTTTTGTGTGGCGCGCATGCGGCTTGACGTCATAACGTGCTATAGCGTTGCCACCTTCGGTTTTTCCTCCAAAATATGACCTCAATTGCTTCAAACGAAGAGTGAATAGAGTTCTCAAAGGTAGGCAACGCACCGCCAATGCCCCGGGTGTTGTAGGTGTCCATAGGCGACGGTGACTACTTACCATCACGTAGCCTATAGCTTATTTGTTATTAAAAAAAAAAGAAAAAAAAGGGGCTCTCTGTCAAGAATGAATTTTTTTTCTTTATTTTTTTCTTTGATGGTATCTATGGATACGCTTTTTTATAAGGTAACTAGCAACGCACCGCGGCTTCGAACGGGTGTAAATCTTATTTTTTTACACGTTGGGTTACATTATTGGAGTTTTAGTAAGGATTCCTATTTTTTTTTTTATATGTCACCCGGGGGAGAGTGTAGCTTCCCAACTTTTTCAAATCGATTCAGTAGTTTCGAAGCCTATTCAATGCAAACAAACAAACAAACAATCAAATCTTTCTTCTTTATAATATTATTAGTATAGATAAAAAGGTCACATGCCTATTATACGGCAAAATTGTAAAAGTATTAATTCGCTAGTGGATTGGTTTCTTCTAGACAAGTGTGCTCCATAGACCGCATCATCGGTTAACATCGGGCGAGGAGGCGGTCAAACAATATAAGTATTATTCAATTAAAAAAACAGCTTATCTCTATGTTGAGTTGAAGGAGAGAGCCACCATCCTATTTTCTGAACAAAGTTGAAAGTTGTCATTATTTTTAGTTTCTAATTTAATCACTTGTTTATCTCTATGGATTTTATCGTATAATGGCTGGTAGATTCCACCAAGGGAGTCACTATCGTAATTATTCCTATTTTGAATGATTTCGCAGAACACAGTAGTTGAACGTTGATTATTTATAATAACGCCACCTGGCGGGCAGTAGCAGAACTACAACACAAAATACAATACTCATCTTGAAAGTATCAAAATACGGTTGCAGCAGTGCAAGTACCGTTCTTTATCGATCGCCAAAAAATCGCCAAATTCGCTAAAATTGCGTTTTGACGACGTTGCGAGTACCGATCTCCTTTTAGCGATGGGTCGCTAAATTCGCTAAGCAGTCGTTAAATTGGATCGAATTTGACAATTATGCAAGTACCGAACTTTGAAAGTGACATTTGAGGTCGGTTCAATCGTCAATAAAAAAGATTTTACCGATTTTTATATCAGGTTTTGAAACGAGCCCGATATAGCATGGTGACTAATTTTTTATTTTGGAAAAATGGATTTAGGCTTAGTTTTATTGCTCGAAGAGCTCAAAGAATAGCGAAGTGCAGACAGAGTCAGCCATACGCTGCTTCGCCGCGACTTACGGGATATTAGTAATCCTCTGGAAGTTGCGGAAGATCGTTTCAGGACGTTCTTCCGCATTTCGAAGGACATTGCGCTGGCCCTCATCCAAGGAGTTGAATCGGAACTTAGAAAGACGGGGTCTCACAGTATACCCGTGCACATTGTTGTAAGTAAATAAATAAAATATTTGGGACATTTTTGCACACACATCTGACCCCAAACTAAGCAAAGCTTGTGATATGGCTGCCAGAGACTGATATACGTACATATATATTTTTAAATACATACTTAAATAGATATTAACACCCAGACATAGAACAAACACAAATGTTCATCACACAAATGTTTGTCCTAGATGGGAATCGAACCCACGCCCCCAAGCACAGAAGGTAGGTTCACTACCAACTGAGACACCGGGGCAGTCCCTACTTCTATGATTATTAAATCTAACAATTAACCTACAAACTAAACTTCACAGAATATCTTACCCATTAATAATAGGTAATAAAATAGGGGTGGCTTTGTGGCGCACCGTCGGTGAGTGGGGACACTGTGTAGGTATTTCGATGAATTGGCTAAATGACACCTCTGACCCCCGGCTCTGACCGGCCGTCGTCCGGGGGCGGAAATTGCAAGAGCTAAAAACGTAAGCCCCAGAGTGGAAGTGTTTGAAGGCATAAACATGGGTGTAGCCACGTTGTGCCAGGGTGGGACAAGCGTCCACCCTGCCTGGCCCTTGCATGACCTCTAGGGCGACTGATTTTTTCAGTTACAGCACTGCATACTCATGGGATGGTTTTCCTTTCTTCCATTCATATCCTTTTTTGTATGTATAGAGCCTAAAGGATCGGATAGGGTATAAAAATAGAAAGGGTTATTATTCAATAAACACCCAGTTTGTAAGTATATTTTTTATTAATTAACAAGTAGTCAATGTAATTTCTCATTATATAATAATTCTCATAATATAGAAATGACAAACTAAGTAAGCTATTTCTGTACATTTACATAACATTGCATGTACAGTACTCTCTCGCTAATCCACCACTCTAAAATCAGACAGCTACTATAATCTGCCGTTTTTTTGTTAGTTAAAATTTGGAATCTGTAATCCCAGATTAGTCGTACAGTTACCGTCAGCTCGATAATCCGCCGTCTACGTATATAACAAACAAGCCGCACGGTCATAACCAACCACAGTTTAGTCGGTCTATGACAACCAAGGTTATTTTTGTTAAAGTTGTTGTTCATGTATATTATAATCCACTTTCTTCAGTAATCCGCTGATTATTATTGGGATTTTGTGATGGCGGATTAACGAAAGAGTAACTGTATTTAACAAGTGCCACAAACTATGCGCGCGCTCCATGGTTTAACAGGTGTCAGGTGTCACACCTTTAATATCTTAATTCACACATATCGTAATGTACTATTTCATTTGTCGCCGGTGACTTCAGTGGTTGCTCGGGACCTTCTGATCTTCTGAAGCTGGACCACCTCAACATGGTTCAAAGGATCTGCATTTTGAGACATCATACTGAAAAAGAAAAATTCACATGATATAAATCAAATAGTATTTTTCAGTGCCTAACCAATATCTCACTACCGTACTAATAATACCTACACCATGTTCTATAAACTCACAATTCAAATATTAATTACTTTTATTGTTTTAGGTGACTCTAGCTATGCCAGACCTTTTGGGCTGGATAAGCACACCGATACAAAGCTATAAAGATTGTTTAGCAACTGCATTCAGCGCACCAATTGGATTATTAAAGCAGTGTTTCGGTGTCTCCGTAGGTGCAGAGTATTAAGTTACGTTCATTGCTGTTGCCTGCTGATCCTCCGGTGGTACTGGTCACAGTTTAAGGACACCCCGGTCCATCCTATATAGTACGCAATACCTAATGTACTCGTACTTATTAATAAAATTTTAATACATAATTATGTTTTAGCATTTTTCATATCACCCTGATTTCATATGAGCCTCCTGAGCACCCTCAGGAAGCTGATGAGCATTTGTGTGAGAGCTATGCAGCTGGTCACGGCCTTATTTATATTGTAAACAAAAGTCAGCGCCTGGTCTTTCAGGGCGGACAAAGAAAGGTTGTTGTAATGCCCACTGTAAAATTAAATGGCTCGTCTTTACAAAGGGTAGATGTGTTTATATATCTAGGCCATCTAGTGACCCTAGCCTACCCTTAAACATGATGTTTGCACGGTGCTCGATGGAGGTCAAAATAACCTTATTTTTATTTATTTTTTAAGTTGACTTATACTGTTGGACTTTTGGCCTCTGCAGCCTAACTGGACTAGTTAGCGAACGCAGAGTGCGTTCGGCATAACTTTGTGATAACCTTATTTAGAGCTTACTGTACCTTTTATATCTGCAGCCTGTGGGCTGACTTTCGCGTCCAGTTCAACAACGCGTTCATGAATGATGTACCGGTACTGCAGTGCGACGACAATGTTTGCTGATGCTCGCGTGCTTTTATGCGACGATGCGGAATGCGGAAGAGAGGCACTTTGCTTATGATGCGGGTGTCGGCGGATGAGCAAACAGCATGCAGGCTGCGCTTGCGGACAGACTGGACTGTCCCTATATTAACCAGTGTTGTCGATTGCATGTTCAGCACCTTTGTCTTTGATATTAATCATTATTACAAACACCAACTTTTGTTTTGTAAATAAAAGTATAAATAACCTCTAATTCAAAGATCTATAATTTTTCTCGAATTATTTTATGACCATTGATACAGAGTCGTTCAGTCGGAATATTATCTTATATAAGAAGTCTTACTTTTCCCTTTTCTATAAAGAAACGTCTTAGCCACAGTCAAAGTCAAGTAAATAAAGTCACAGTCAAGTGCAAGTCATGCCCTAGCTAAATGGTGGAGATTACTTAGAGGCTATACGGAGTTTTAGAGCCATCACGAAAATTCCATGTTTCACCTTCCTAGATCATTTTGCCACACTCGAACTCAAACACGAACTCATAAGTAAGTAATAATCTACCATTATTACGCATTATTAGTCAAAATAACTTAAGAAAATAACACTATGAGACGACATGTTTTTGCCACGTTGGCGCCAAAACTCCCGAATGAACGATTTCTTTTATTCCTGAAATTGCCATCCGTAAATATTCAAAATAACTAGTCTATGAGCCAAAAGCCTCAACACGGGGAAGAAAAAAAAAAAAGAACTAGTCTATGATTTTACCGACTGAACCGATAGTCACCCGTCGCTAAAAGTTAACGACACCACTTCGGTACTCGCAAATGTATTGACGATTCGTTACCTCTACCGACTGAAACGATTCGATAACAGACGATCGCTAAAGAACGGTACTTGCACTGCAGCTTCGAGAGGGTTCGAGTTGATTATGGTGAAATCGAGAGCTACAGAGTTCCTCGGAGATACTCGGTAATGCATTGTGCTTGTAGTTATGGTACATCGTTTTAACCGACTTCAAAAAAGGAGATTCTCACAATTCGTCTGTAGTTTTGGTTACACGATATGTTTGACGATTGTGGAATGATTTGAATAATTATTTTTATTGAATCATTCATATCTGGTGGTTGGTCCCATTTAGTTTTGAAGAAAATATTCTATATTTTAAGGGTAGAAAATTAAAGGGATGAATGCTGTTTATTGAATTTTCCCCACTTACTTCAAACTTATACTTACCGTACCGTGTTTCTCCATAAAATTAAACAATTTGAAAAATGGTTTTGATTTGGAAAAAAATATATTATTCAGATTTACAGATTTTGGAAAAATATATTATTATAAAGCCGCATTTATCATTTGATTTTGTTTATATTTTTAGTCCATATATAGCTCTATAAAATTAAAAGTGTTCTAATAATAATTGAATTGTTCTAATAATTGAATTTTTTGGTAAAAATCCTAATTGCCTAATTTTAAACTTCCACTTTTAAAAACAAACTATAAACTAAAGAAACTAAACAAATACGTAACTAAAATAAAGTGACCATATAAAACTATTCATAAAAACTGCATTAAGGTTTACTGTCTGTCCAAATACTGTCTCTAAAGAATAGAATTAGCCACATCTCTGTGTCCATAGTTGGATGATGTAACCAGTAGTTAGAGATGATGATGCAGTCATACCTGGAAGTCGACGCCCCGGGGCGAGCCCTCCATCAGCACCAGCAGCGTGTCCTTGATGATGTTGAAGGTGGTGATGAGCACCAGCACGGAGAATAAGAACGTGCAGACCGGGTCCACCAGGCTCCAGCTCGGCTGCGGGGGAAACAGGGATCCTTAATATTTACAACAGACCTCAAATAACTTCGATCAAATAATGGGGAATGGACGGGCCATAACCATTGAACATGCTCAGTAAAAACGAGTCAAAACCGTCAGACATATACTTCAACACCTAATTATAACCATGTACAGTACATTTGTTACAAAAATATTGAAATAGAGAGCTAATATAATAACAACGTGAGTAAAAGAGAACACCTGTGTAAAAGAGAACACCTGTGTTTGTCTATTGCTCTTGAACCGTTTGACATTGACAGACGTCAGACGGCTAAACATGTTGACAGTTGAGTAGCGTTAGATAATTGTGGAACATAGTGAGCTTTCCTTGTCTCACAGTATATGGGTATATTTCTGTCCCGCAACGATGAAATAAAACAAAATAGTGACTAATTATCGACGTTTGATGAAATAAATTTACATGATATGACAAAATAGAATGATGATGAGTACTCACGAGTGAAAAGTGACACCTGAACTTTTAATTTGTTTCTTTGTTGTGTTTTTACACTTCCGGAAAGCACACGAAGGCATAATTTTGTCACATGTTTCGTTAGCATGTAACAATAATCTTGTGTCACTTCCTACGGCTAGAGACCGACTGAAACCAATTGACCGCCGGCGGTCATTTTGTGTTCTTCAAAAATGCTCTTCTGGGCCTGTCTATTCACTTTGGTCGAAGTCAAATAATATCATCATCATTATCAGCCTATCATGTCCCAATGAGGATGGTCCTAAAGTCCTAATCCAGCACTGGGCCAGCATGTTGGATGCTGGCCCAGTGCATTTTGATGAATTTCATAATCTATTCTTATCTCTTCTCTATCTCTACACAGTATAAATTAAAGTCGCTTTCCACGTCTGTCTGTCTGTATGGCCGCTAACTCCTGCTAAACTACGCAACGGATTTTGATGCGGTTTTCACCATCAGTTAGATACACTTTCACGGAAGGTTTATATATATAAATAGCGACCCGCCCCGGCTTCGCACGGGTGTAATTAACGTGCGAAAGTAGGGCGGGTCGCTAGTAATAATATAAATTATAATCCTTACTAATATAGGTTCGTCGTATCGTAGGTCCGATTTTTTCTTTATAAATGTGCTGCGAGACATGATTCTAGATCAACGGGAACCATTTATAGGTTTTGATTCCCTTGCAAGTGTCAAAATATCCGGCATAAACCAAACGGCCGTACCGTTTGATTGCGTTGACTTAGAAGTTTGAATTTTTCACAGCTCTAAGGGATCACAGACATGCGTATTTTATATTAATTTCTACTTGATACCTCCACGCGTTAATGAGAAAAAGTGCCTTGACATACAGACTGCCAGACAAAGAAGTGATCCTATAAGGGTTCTTTTTTAGGGTTCCGTACCTAAAAAGGTTAAAACTGAACCTTTAGAGGATCACTTTGTTGTCCGTCTGTCAAGATCCTTTTTCTCAGAAACGCGTGGATGTATCAAGTTGAAATTGATATCAAATACTCGGGCCTACGGTCTCTTTCGCTATGAAAAAAATCATACTTGTAGGTTAACGCGATCAAAGGATATGACCCTTTATGTCGCATTTTTAGGGTTCCGTACCTCAAAAAGAAAAAACGGAACCCTTATAGGATCACTTCGTTGTCCGCCTGTCTGTCTGTCTGTCCGTCTGTCCGTCTGTCAAGACCCTTTTTCTCAAGAACGCGTAAAGGTATCAAGTTGAAATTTATACTATATACTTGAGTCTACTGTTTCTTTCGGCTGTAAAAAAATAAAAGTTGTAAGTTTACGCAATCAAAAGATATGAACGTTTATGTCGCATATTTTGCGATTTCACAGGGGAATCAAAACCTATAGGGTACTTCCCGTTGACCTAGAATCATGAAATTTGGCAAAAAGTAAGTTCACATAGCACATATATAGGAATAAATCCGAAAGTCACAAATTTGAAGTTATATCATTTAAAAATAATTATTTTACTGTTACAAACTTACATTTTGTAGTTGGAATGTATGGAAGAGCCTAATTGTCAACTACAAAGTTAAGTTTGTCTTTCAATATTTCAACTTCAGTTAGTTTTATTTTTTGGACTCGTGCTCTAAGGGTTCCGTTGGAAAGAACCCTCAGAGCACGAGTCCTACTCGTACTTGTCCGGTTTTTGTATACATATTTAGGAATATGGTTTAGTTTAAAATTGTGTAGTCTACTCTAAGTTTAGATTGTTTTGACCATATTTTGTTTTATGTGCCAATAAACTAAATAAATAAATAATTGCGATTACAACCTTACATTTTATAGTTAGTATGTGTTGAAGAACCATATTGTCCACTTTGAGTCCACTTGTCATTTTTATACAAAGTTAAGTTTGTCTTTCCATTATTTTTTTGGACTCGCACTCTGAGACTTCCATCCAACTGAATCTTTAGAGCGCGAGTCGTACATGACCAGTTTTTTTGCGGTACGGAACCCAAAAAAAATATCGAGTTCAGTCAGTCAGCTATTAAGTAATATGGTAGTAGTAAATGTTGTTACCTTGAAGTATATAACGATGGCGGCTACGAAGACGCCGAAGCTCTGCAGGAAGTCTCCCAGCACGTGGATGAAGGCGGCGCGCACGTTGATGTTCTCTCCGGGCGTGTGCGCCGGCGCACCCGTCTCAGAGGACAGCGAATCCGTCTGCTCCTTCTGCCAGGTGGAACGTTTATTATACAAACTGACGTGGTTTTCGCACATTTTATTTATATTACACGGGAATTACTCACCTAAGATTAAGCCGGTCACTCCGACTATAGTTTCAACCGCATTAGGCGGTCTTTTTCAAGGTAATTGCGCGCGCGCGGCTGCGTCTCGCTTTGCACTGCAACTATAGTCGGAGTGACCGGCTTTTGGATTTCGAAAAACGAAGGGTATTCTCAATTCGATTGTATTAATTTCTAAATGTTTGTTACTTCAGAGCATAAACCGATTTGGTAATATATATTTTTTTTATTTGAAAGGATATACTTTCAGATTGACCCCATAGAAATTTCATTAAAATTCGTTCAGTAGTTTGGATTTATATCGAAATAAATGAACAAAATATGTCATCCAAGTAAATTAATTTTGAAGGCGGTTTTATAAAATGATTTTTTTTAACATGTCCACATGGATGCCCTATATTCTATGGAAGTTAGGCTGAACTTGCGTCTGGACCAAATTGTCGCCAAAAGACAGGAAATGTACTAAGGATTATTATAAAATCAAAATCGTTTAACGGCCTACTATCCGAGTCGCGTAGGTTCTTTTTTTTTTAGATCGAGGCAAGTTTTATTTATCGTGTTTTGAACCAAATCATAAACTCAAACATAGATGTTATCTGTGACATGTATTTTTTCCAGCTCAAATATTGTAATTTAACTGAATAAAACTGATTTAAAACCGCCAAATTTGCTATAAGAGGCCGTTAAATATTTGACGGGGAATTGGAGTAATGACAAATATTTAAAAATACTTTTCTTTCACTAACTTCGATTGAAAACTACACGATTGAAACAGTTACCGATCGACCTGTGGTCGCCGATACAAATCAAGCAACGTTATTATATTATTTTATTTTAAAACCCTTTTTCCAATAGGGCTAGAAAATCAAAAGAATTCATAATTTTATTTTATTTTATTGAGATAGGTTCTGTTACAGGCTATAGATAATTTTACATACATGTAAATATCAGCTCACATCGGCAAATATCGGCAACATAACATTTTAAACCTAAAGTCCAATCAAAACAGCACACAGCTTATCTACACTAATATTATAAAGAGGAAAGATTTGATTGTTTGTTTGTTTGCATTGAATAGGCTCCGAAACTACTGAACCGATTTGAAAAATTCTTTCACTGTTGGGAAGCTACACTATCCCCGGGTGACATAGGCTATAATCTATACCCGTGCGAAGCTGGGGCGGACCGCTAGTTATAAATAAAATTAAACATTGATACAAAATGTTAAATATAACGTATTTTTTTTTTTATTTTAGTTGGTTAGTTGGTTGGTAATTAAGACCAACATCTTTAGTACATGAATGGTGATGACGCACCTTCAGCCCGGTTTTGGGCCAGATCCTTTGGAAATGACAAAAGCTCTGATGAACAGTTGAAGAGTTGTACCTTATTGTTGAGCACGGGGTTGGAGGTGCCGTGGCTGTGACCGTGGCCGCCGCCGCCGCCGTGGCTGTGCCCGTGCTGGTGCAGCGTCAGACCCATACTGCAAGAACAACCCAATATTCAGACACCCACGACAACAATTATTATTATAATCATCCGAAATGGATATTTCGAGCGACCTCTTTGCCTAAGTTGGACTTACCTAACTGAACAATCTGTCCAAGATAGGTGTAATGGTCAACAACTTCGAGAGTATCGTTCCCAACGACTACCGGCACGGGTTCAACGTGGACATTGGACATGATTTTTGTCTTGTCCATGTTCATTTTAAGACCCACCTGTTGGGAAAGGCTACTGAGACTTGGAGACACAAAAGTCATCAATTAAATTCGCGCCTACGATTGGCCCGCTCGACAAAGATTACGCTGAAAATTTTGTAGCTTTGGCTTACGGCGGGGTAAAGGATGAGCAGTCAAGTGATTATATGATGATTGTGAGAGATAGATGATGATGATGAAAATAATAAAATATGATGTAACTCACACGAGGTTGACAGCGACTCCCACGGCCGAGGTGATGAGCATGACTGTAGCATCTATTTCGAACTCCTTGTATATGACGCGCTGTATCGCCATGTACACCAGCACTCCAGTCACCACCCAGATTAGCAGCACCGACGTCAGGGCTCCGATAACCTCCGCTCGGTACCAGCCGAACGGCATCCTGGGGAGAAAGCACCATGCATCAAAACTTGATGGGCAGGACGAACTATTTACCGATCAGGGGGTTTAGAAAAGACCGAAACCTTTCTCCTCCTATCGGTTCTTCAAGCGATGTGGGCTGCCCATTGCCTGCACTTCACCTTGCAAATCTGAGCAGCTATGTCGATGACTGGTTCTTCAGCAAATCCTGGTTCCGGATTTTATCGCGCAAAGAAACTCCGAGCGTAGCCCTTTCTATTGCCCGCCGTGCGACTCAAAAGGCCAGGGGGGTTAAACAACGCCCACTTTCTGTTAGCGTTAACGCCTGCGGAAAGATGACATTGTACGAAAATGACATTGACAATGACATTAGCTTGAGAAATGTCATCTCAAGCTAATGTCATTTTCATACAATTTCATCTTTCCGCAGGCGTAAGCGCTAGCAGAAAGTGGGTCTTGTCTCACCCCCCAGGGGCCTTACAGCCAACTGCTAACGCAGTATCAAACTAACGTTAAAACCGCGCAGTTCGGAAAATCACGCAAACGTGAACCTTAACGCGCCCAGATACGGTTTGCGATCGCGCAACTTTTTGCAGTCACTTAAATAGCAGTGCAAGTACCGTTCTTTATCGATCGTCAAATTCTATAAATGCCATAGAATTGATCATAGCGAGTACTGATCAAATGGAATTTTATCGAATTTGACGATCATCATCATCTTCAGCCCTGAGTGACCCACTGCTGGGTATAGGCCTCCCTTTGTTTATGCCACTCTCACCGGTCTATTCGCATCCACTCATTCCCGACAGTATTTCTGATGTCGACAGTAACTGACAAATTTGACGATCGATAAAGAACGGTACTTGCACTGAAGAATCGTTTAAAACAGGTAGTAGTAAAGCCCCAGGGGCCTTACGGACAACAGCTAATTGCGGCACCTAATCCGCTCAGTTGGAAAATCACGCGACCGCAAACCGTATCTGGGCGCGATAAGGTTCACGTTCGCGTGATTTTCCAACTGAGCGGATTAGGTGCTGCAATTAGCTGTTGTCCGTAAGGCCCCAGGTGTTAGAAATGATAGCCCTTACCTCCTGGTGGCGGGCCTGCTCGCCACCCACAACGAGAACAGCGATATCATGAAGCTAGCGAAGTCAGTCAGTAAATGAGCTGCGTCCGTCGCTATCGCTAAACTGTTTGATAAATACCCTCCTGGAAATAAAACAATAAAATGTAATTGTTATTTTATTTTACATGGAAAACAAACAGCTGCTAACACAGTAGATGAGATAAATATATATATCGTTGGCTCACTATTACAAGGTTCCATGGTAATTTTCTTAAACGTTCTGTAATTTCAAATAAAAAAAATTTACATTCATAAATATTGACTTAGCAGGGTTTATGCTTGAGAGAGATATTTTCACTCGAGCATAAACCCTGCTAAGTCAATATTTAGTTAATATTTATTTATGTATTCTATTTGTAATATTTAAAGTATGTATGTAGTATTTATAGTATACATATATGTAGGGATATATAAATTTATTTAGGTTTATTTTTTTATGTACACCACCGACCGTTTTTCAATTTCTTTAGTCCTGTCCATCCAAAGGTTGCCTGGAAGAAATCGATTAAAGCGATAAGACCGCCCATTATACTGCCGTATATATTTTGTTTTTTATGTTAGTTTAAGTTTCATTTGTATTTTCGGTGTGTAATAAAGAAATATTGTATTGTATTGTATTTATAAAAGTCAATTTTTTTAAATTGAAATTACAAAACGTGTAATAAAATAACATAGAACCTTGTAATAGTGAGCCAGCGATATATCAAAGCCGAAAATAAGTTTTCACTAATAAAAACTTAAATAGTGTAAATATCGTTGCAACCTTTGACCAAAATAAAATGAATGGACGGGCCATAACCATTAAAATTGCTCAGTAAAAACGAGTCAAAACCATCGGACATATACTTCAACACCTAATTGTAACCATGTACAATAATTTGTTACAAAAAATTGATAGCGGTTTTTTGTTGTGTATTTATACTTCAGGAAAGCACACGAGGGCATAATTTTGTGAGATGTTTCGTTATCATGTAACAATAGTCTCGTGTCGCACTTCCTTCGGCTAAAGACGGACTGAAACGAAGTGAGCGCCGGCGCTCATTTTGTAATCTTCAAAAACGCGCTTCTTCTGGGCCCGTCCATTCATTTTATTTTGGTCGAAGGTTGCAACACCCACTTGGGATAATATTTATCTATCCAGGGATAGATAAATATTATTCCGGAAACATTCATTTATTCTCACGTTTCAACAAACATTCTAAATCTTAAAAATAAAATGTTTTAGAAAAAGTAATAATTAATACAGTGCGAAACCGCGTATAATAAAGGCAGCATTTTTTTATAAATTTTCAATACATTTACTATTTTGGTTAAAAAAAAAAACTCAAATAGTTAAGTTATTATCATCACACACATCACATCATCAGCCATTAAATGTCCACTGCTGAACAAGGCCTCCCTCTTAGAGAGGGGTGTTGCCATAATCCCCACGCTTGGCAGGCGGCTTGGAGATCGCAGTACGTTCACCGTGTACTAACAGGACGCTGCTGCCCATCCTCCAGGGGTTCTGGTCGCAGTTTTAGAACATACCCGGGTCCTAGTTATTATCATGCATCATGTTAATTTATTTAAAACATTCGCTGTTATTTTAAACATATGCCAAACATATTTTTAATTACGCTCAGTGATTTATTTATAAGTGCTGAAAACTGGAGAACGAGATGGCCTGAGGGCTTAGGCAAGACCCACTTTCTGTTACCGTTAACGTTTGCGGAAAGACGAAACTGTATGAAAATGACATAACATCTCTCAAGCTAAAGTCATTGTCAATGTCATTTACATACAATTTCATCTTTCCGTAGGCGTTAACGCTAACAGAAGATGGGTCTTGTCTAACCCCCCTAGGGCATTACGGCTACCTCTTAACGCTGGCTTGAAACACGGTGAAACAGCGTAGTGCGGAAAATCACGCAAACGAGAACCTTAACGCGCCTAGATACGGTATGCGGTCGCGCAACTTTTCGCTATCACCCAAAAAGATCGCCGTAAGCTCTTGGGAAGCGAGCCATAAAACGTTACGGCGAGTTCTCGTGTTAAGTTGTCAATAACTCACCTACGATTTCTCCAATCATGAACACTACACATAGTATACTGGCGATGATCAGTTTTCTTCGCGCCCGTTTGTCTATTTCTTCGTTTCTTGATCTGTGACAATGCCCTGAAATACAAAAATAAACTTTTACATGTATATTTGTACAAAATTTTAACTATAACTAGTGTTTTATTTCTATAGATGTTATTTTACGCTGTTATTAGTGCAGGGGCCTTACTGCCAACTGCTTATGCAGTATCAAACTAACGTTAAAACCGCACAATTAGGAAAATCACGCGAAAGTAGTGACAGATACGGTTTGCGGAAGCGCAAAATTTTTTCATCACCTAAACTGGATTGTTTTAAACAGCTAGCCGTAAGGCCCCAGTAAATATGTACATTTTGTTCACACAAATGCGCTCAATGGAGAGAGCTATGCTCGGAGTTTCTTTGCGCGATAGAATCCGGAACGAGGATATTCGCCAAAGAACCAGAGTCACTGACATAGCTACTAAAATATGCAAGTTGAAGTGGCAATGGGCAGGCCACATTGCTCGAAGAACCGATAACTGAAGGAATAAAGGTTCTTGAGTGGAGATCACGAACCGGAAGACGCAGCGTAGGTAGGCCTCCCACTAGATGGACCGACGACATCGTGAGAGTTGCATTGCGTGTATCCAGTAAGATGCAGATGGCAGGCTGTCGTTCAGTTTGGCGTCCTAAGGTGGAGGCATAATGTTATGCAGTGACGTCTTCTGGCTAATGATGAGAGTGAAGAATTTTTATGAAAAATCCCCTACGGCCTTTTGGCATTGACCTTGATTGGAACTAAACCATGTGGCATACAGTACGAATCGAAAAACTGAAACGCGTCACACCATAATTATGTGGAGCTATACGGGGTGTAAGGGGAACACTCTCAAAGCCAAAATAAGGTAATTGACCGTTTTCTATAGAGCAGCAGATTTTTTTTTTCGCGATTTCAGGCTTTGTCCCATAGTAAAAGTTGTTCATAATGATTAGTACAATTACCTTCTTTTGGTTTTGACAGTGTTCCCCTTATACCCTGTATATTTTTGAGATAGAATTTCACTACGTATTTTCGTCACATCATAACTTTAATATCAGGTGATGTCATGTGTCAGATACAAAAGTCAAGCGGCGCGGTCATGGACACAGCATGTCGGTATTATTTTAAACTAGCGACCCGCCCGCCCGGCTTCGCACGGGTGTAATTTACGTGCGAAGCCGGGGCGGGTCGCTAGTTATACATATGAACCTTCCTCTTGAATCACTCTATCTATTAAAAAATACCGCTTCAAAATCCGTTGCGTAGTTTTAAAGATTTAAGCATACATAGGGACGGACAGACAGCGACAGCGACTTTGTTTTATACTATGTAGTGATCCATACGGTGACCGGAGCCAATCGTTGTTTTTTGTTCGGACGAGCGCACAAACAGCAGGCGAAATTCGCGTGAAGGTTGACCAGCGCCCAGACAGAGTAGGCGTTTAATTTTTATTTCACTACTGACGGGCCTAGTGTTTTGTCCACTGTTTACGGTGTGGTCGAAGGTAACACGCCTAGCCTAAAGTCTGTAGTAGCAAGGTTGCCGGGAAAAACGAAACCTTTATCTATTACAGACCTTGTTATAGAGAGAATTCTGTCATCTGCCTATACCGGTCCACTGCAGGACATAGGCCTCTCCCAATGCACGCCACTCAACCCGATCATCTGCATTTATCTTCCAGCCACTCCACTCCAGCCAGCTACCTTACGTATATCGTCACTCCGACGCAGGGCGTGAACTTGTGGATCGCTCCAACTGTAAGTGGCCACGTTTCAGCACCATAGGTCATGACAGATAGGACGAACCGATTAATTCTGGTTAATGGTGCACTAACAATTTTGTGGTTAGTCCTTATCAACTTCTATTATTCAATACACAGTGCAAACTAACCACTTCCTTGTTCGACAATACACCTATCTACGCTTTGACTCCACACATGCTGCAGATAACGTACAATTGAATGTTTACTATTTCAGCGAATCGCCTCCTAGCCGAGAAATCGAGCAAAGTAACAAAAGCAGGCCTGTTGGCCTTTTAAAAAACTCAGAGCCACACAGCGGGCAATGGAGAGAGGTATGCTCGGAGTTTGCCGCGATAGAATCTGGAACGTGAATATTCGGGGAAGAACCACAGTTACCGAGACGTATAGCTATTAAAATTTGCAAGTTGAAGTGGCAATGGGTAGTCCACATAGCTCGAAGAACCGATAACCGATGGGGAAGAAAGGTTCTTGAGTGGGGACCACGAACCGGAAGACTCAGGAAGGTCTCCTATTAGATGGGCCGACGACATTGTGAGAGTCGCTGGCATCCAGTAGATGCAAAAGGCAGGCTGTCGTTCAGTGTGGAGGTTAAAGGGGGAGGCCTATGTTCAGCTGTGGACGTCTTCTGGCTGATGATGATGATGAACAAAAGCAGGAGCGAACCAGAGCTCCGCTCCGCTTCTCTCCTGCTTTAGCGTTCTAAGCTACTCTTCTCTCTAAGCTTCTTGCTCTCTATTGGATTTTGATCTGCATACTAGAACCAAAGGTCAGCAGAACTGAAGTGGAACGACGGAAACTGGGCAGGACACATACCCAAACGTGATGATGGAATGTGGTGACACCTACCTCCTATCATCAGCACAGTAACCGTGCGGTGGCCAAAACTAGACCGGCGGTACCCGGGCCGACCGAGGATGACGTGGACCGACGACTCAAAAGAATTGTTGAAAACGAATGGATGCGACAGGCGAGAGGCAGGGGTGAGTGGCATAAACAAAGGGAGGCCTATACCCAGCAGTGGTCACTCAGGGCTGATGATGATGATACTAGAACTGATGAAGACAAGTGGCACGGCGTCGTCGCGGCACCTGCGTGCAAGCAACCGAAACAAAAAGTCAAGTTAGATTCAAAACTTTAAAGACTTTTTTATGGCCGCTTACGTCGCGTCTTTCCAGTCAGCGGAGTGCTAACAGACGAGGCGGATTTGACGGTCTGACCAACGGGAGAGAAAGAGAAAGCCGACAACCAAATCCACACGTCTGTTAGCACTTAGCACTATATGGATCCTTGGCACTATAAGCATTTCTGGTGTGCCTTTTACCCTTTTGACCCCCCGCCACGATTTCCGAATTCCCAGAAGCGACTTCGTTTAAGTTTGATACTTTTTGCAGCCTTATCAGTTGATATAAGACTCTTATTACCAGACATCTTTATGGCATGTGGTCTAATGGGTCGTTTGTGTGAAGATCGTTGAGCCGTTGCCTTTTATTCACGGTTTAGTCACACATAATTACAAATTTTGGATGATAGATAGATCCACTTCAATGACTATGAGTATAAGTAAGTCAAGTTATCTATACTATATATCCATACTAATATTATAAAGATGAAAGATTTGATTGTTTGTTTGCATTGAATAAGCTCCGAAACTACTGAACCGATTTGAAAACATCTTTCACTGTTTGGAAGCTACACTATCCCCGGGTAACATAGGCTATATTATATATATTTTTTAAGGATTTAACATGCGCCAATGACCTTGACCAAACGATGCACACTTATTATAAGCGCCATCTAGCGTCCAACGTCCGTACTTCTTGCGTGCAAAGCTAACTTAAGTATAGACTATTTATACAGAACAGAATTCTGACGAAGATAATAACTTTACCTACTATGTTGCTCCCTCCTTGAGTAAAAGTGGTTGCTCCTCGTAACTTTATGATAACTGATCCTATGTGCAAGATTTTTGGTAGAAAGATAGATTAACACATATTTTTACGTGGCTTTGTCTCGGATGAATTAAGTACAATTAATATAGTAAAGCGGGGTCGCTTTAGCTAATTATCAATAGTTAAAAGAAGTCGCCTTCAGGACGTCTAGGTACATTCCGTAGGAATTCATACTCACCCATATCCCCATCTTATATAGGGACGATTCACACCTAACGGCGCGCGTTGGGGCCATCGGTGTAAATCATTCCTTATCAAAAGCATTATTACAGTAACCGGCACACAACTTGAGCCATGACCTCGAGTGCGCAATAGACGATTTTAAGGTATCGTTGGTGGAAAGAGAGGTGCGCGGGGGCATTCCGACGGCACGCGTCCACGCGATTGGCCGATGCGTGAACGACATGCGTGAACTTACCCCCACTACGTCAACTTTGGCTCAAGTTGTTTGCCGGCCACTGTATTAGCCGTACAACAATCATTCATATTCCCTTTTTCCCCTGTTAAACATAGATACAAGTTCTTTTTGGAAAACAAGCAATATATTATATGCTAGCTGCGTCTCATGATTTCATCCGATATCAGGGGCCTTACGTACAACTGCTAATAGCGGCAGCTAATCCGCTCAGTTGGAAAATCACGCGACCGCAAACCGTATCTGGGCGCGATAAGGTTCACGTTCGCGTGATTTACAAAGTGAGCGGATTAGGTGCCGCAATTAGCTGTTGTCCGTAAGGCCCCAGGAACCTGTATTTTCGGGACAAAAAGTAAGTTGTTTTAAACCAGACTTCCAGAGTAACAGCTATTTCCATACAAAGTTTCATCAAATCCATTCAGCTGCTACGAAGTTAAGTAACGTGGAACAAACATACACACAAAATTTCGCATTTATAATATTAGTGTGTTGATAGTGTGATAGAAGCAGGGCTGGTCAAGCCACGGCCTGCTAGACGGCGAAACGTATTTGAGGTACCAATTAAAACTAGGGTTGCCATACGTCCGGAATTTTTCGGGCTTGTCCGGGAATTTAAGCTTTTGTCCGGAATGCGGTGATAATTCATATCATTCATATATATATTATATTCATATGGCATAATATTACAAGCCTTGCTTAATTTAGGGTCAGATGACCGTGTGTGCAAAACGTCCCTAATATTTATTTATTAATAAAAATGCGAGTACATGGAATGGCGTTATACAAAAAAAACTAAGCAAAAAAGCGCTACAGGTTTTAATCTGAATGCTTTGGTCTATCGTCAAGCCAGAAAAAGAGGATAGTTAATTCAGTGATTACGATACAAGGTATAGATAAAAAGCAAGAAACAGTTCGTAAGTATTGAAACAGTTTAATGTCTATAAAGTAAAAACACAAAACAGATTACAAAATAAAATAACTAGGGAGCTACTCGATACTTCTACCAGAAAATAGAAATAGACTAAACACTTTATGAAATAAACTGCTGAGCTTCAGCCATTGTTATAACAACAACATGATACAATATAATTATACAAAATAGTTTAATGTCTATCATGTAAAAATACAAAACTTATTACTAAAACGAAATAAGTATTTAGTTTAGACCGTAAAGTTTGGACATTATTATAGGAAAGACAATATTATAGGAATGTATATTGCATCCTAATGTTAGATGTTGGTGAAAAGTAAATGTATTGTGTTGGTACTTGGTAGAAATAGTTTGGTGAGTTTACTAAAATCAAGGTAGAATAATAATTTGTTTGGCTAAACTGGCTAGTAAAAAACTTGGCAGGCGGTACTTCACACAGAGGCAGTTGCTCACGTGTATCAAGAACAAGTCCGATCTTGTTAGTCTAGTCCGTTAAATACTGCTGCCACCTATTCGACAAAGCTGCTAAGTACCGGCTGGAAGCTTAAGATTTGGTAGACCTTTTTGGTGACGTCAAAATAATGCTCATGCTCACCATCACAATTTACAAAAAACTTTGTATTGCACATAAGTATGTAAATTTTGAAGAAAACCCTATTTGTTTTTCTCCGAATAAATTTAAACATTGTATGTATATCGCATCCAAATCCGCTGTGTCTTGATATTTCTTTATTTTTTTCAAAGAAGTAACAAATATCCACTATGCTTCTGCCAATAACCTTCCGTTCCAGTTCTTCTGGTTCTTTTTGTACTTCAACTGTAAAATCCGGCATATTTAATAGACGTCGCTGCTCCTAGAACGAAATAACAAATAATTACTTTACTAACATATTACCCATAAATACATTTAGGCATATAAAAATAAAATATAATTGTGCACTTAGTTACATAACATCTTATTTGAAATAATAATTATATTCTGAAACAAAAAAGGTACTGAAAAATTGTTAATGATCACCTGTTCATTCGAAGGCAACATTGTTTCTATTTCTGTTGTTTCCAGATGTTCGTCCAGGGAGTCTAGGTATCTGTAGAAAAAAATATAGAAATAAATAAGTTTTCCATATAAGAAATTATGATGCATTACAATTCTAACTCGCATTTCTCCTTCTCAATGCGTTATCTTCTTCTCTACATAGTGTAAATTAAGTGGCTTTCCGCGTCTGTCTGTCTGTCTGTATGTCAGTATGGCTGCTAACTCCTCCTAAACCACGCAACGGATTTTGATGCGGTTTTCACCATCAGTTAGATACATTTTCACGGAAGGTTTATATATATAACTAGCGACCCGCCCCGACTGCGCACGTAAATTACACCCGTGCGAAGCCAGGCGGGCGGGTCGCTAGCTCGCTAGTATATAATATACGCAAAATTTTGAATTACAAATGAATTATTTAAAACCAATGTGTGTAACTTAAAAATACAGGATTTTTATCGCTTCACCTCTTTAATACGTCCTATTAGGAAATAAAACCGGCCAAGTGTGAGTTGGGCACTGAGAGTTCCGTACCACCACATAACTTGTTAGCTACTAAAGTAAAAAAAAAAAATAGTGCAAAAAGACAACATCCCATCAACGCCCAGGCGGTCACCCATCCAAATACCGGCCGCGCCCGACATTGCTTCACTTTGGTGAAAGTACGAAAACTGGTGGTGAACAGAAATTTGGCACCGACCCGCACTTGGACATTATTTTTGGTATACTTTAGAGTGAGTACTATAATTATGTCAAGTTTGAAGCTTGTACGTATTACCGTTTTTACATTAGAGCTAATACAAAAATACGTTTGTTGTATGGGGTGGGGACCCCCATTTCATTTTTACTTTTTGACTTTTTTATTATTTGTAAGTAAATCCGCCGTAACATTACATATTCTTTGAAAATTTCAACAGGCTATCTATTACGGTTCGAAAGATACAACCGTTAATAGGTAGGACAGACAGACAGACATCGTAGGCTTAGTAATAGGGCCCCGGTTTTACCATGTGGTTACGGAACCCTAAAAAGCATAATTTGACATATAGAATTCAAAAGAACTTGGTGGGTCGTATAATGTAAGACGCGGGCCGTGGATTGGACAGCTCTGGTATTCTATAATAATTTTAGTCTATTCACACTTTAGGTACGTACAACGTTGTACGAATGTTTGTATGTAATTATGTGTGTTGTTGTTTACTCGAATTCGCTATTTGGATAAAATTTGGTAAAGAAAGTAACAAAATACCTACCGTACCATACCGTACACAGTAGGTACATATGACTTACAGTAGGTACTACGTACGTAGTAAGGTATATACCTACTTACCTAGTTGATATTAGTATTACGTAGGTAAATTCCCAGTTGTGCCTGCCATACAAGTGCCTAGTGCGAGTCCTACTCAAACATGTCCGATTTTTATTTTTTGACTTTATACCTAACTATCGGTCCGCCCCAGCTTCGCACGGGTATAGACTATAGCCTATGTCACCCGGGGATAGTGTAGCTTCCCGTCAGTGAAAGAATTTTTCAAATCGGTTCAGTAGTTTCGGAGCCTATTCAATGCAAACAAACAAACAAACAATCAAATCTTTCCTCTTTATAATATTAGTATAGATATAGATAGTAAAGATTTTTTTTAATATTAAATTTTTTATTACTTAAAAAAAACAGAAAATTAATTAAAACTTAAAATATAAACTAAAACTTAAAATAACTAAATAAAAGTATAGATAGTATAGATTATATTTCTTAGTACCATTATTTAGGTAGGTTGGTACATTATTCTTTGGAAATTTCAACTGGCTATCTACCTATCACGATTCGAAAGCTAAAAGGTAGGACAGACAGACAGACATACATACAGACAGACAGACAGCGTAGAATAAGTCCGGGTCCCGTTTACACACTTTGGTTACGGAACCCTAAAAACGAGTAAGTAAGTACGGTTATTTAATTATTATGTATTGTGTTTTAATATAATATTATGATAGGTATGTACTCACCACGCCGCCAGTTGAGTTTCAATTTTTTCTGAGTTTGCCGTTTTTGTTGTTTCACCATTTCAAAAGTATTTTCTACACAGAGACAGTCTATGATGATAAACACAAAAACACTAACACATAAATTACACTTATTTCACTGAAGAGGTCCAGCTTCCTTTCAAATTTCAGCTTAAATATAAGCTAATAACTAAATACAAACAGTTTCATTCAAAACACTAGAAAAAGAATAAAAAATTTCAAAAAATATTTTTTGTAACGGCGCGCGTGGTCTGCACGTCGCAAAGCGCAGAAACAGACTGGCGAACCCCCGTCTCGTGCGGCCGCGGGTGTTTTTTGGTCACGTGGGTTAGGTATCTCCTGCGCGTCTATTTTTAATATTACTAAACATACGTACCAGGGGCCTAAAAAAATAATTTAAAAATTAAATATTCATGTTTTCGAATTTCCTATGTTCAGGTGAAAGAATCAACTGGAACGCATTTGTGGTTATCGCGATAACTCGGGCTATGGTGATGAAATAGACTTTAGAATAATATTTTTTATACAAAATGTAGCAAGTAAAAAAACCTTCTGTGCTAACATAATTAATCAAGTTGAATTTCCCTCATGAGCGATATTTTTTTCAAGTCGCTAGGATATGTAGTTTGTCCTATATCATTGGTTAAAAATACCGATTTGGCAAATGTTAACCTCTTAAATAGGGATCCTTAGTAAAACTCCAATAATGTAACCAAAGGTGTAAAAAAGATTTACAGTTTTAACTTTGCGTGTTTGACAGTTCTAAGACAGGGCAACGTCTGTCAGGTCAGCTAGTTAAAAATATAACCCGACTGCATTTTATAAATAGTAGTGAAGTAACTGGCTAGCCAATTTTCTTAAGTTATATGATTATTTACGAGATATTTAACGTGGTAAGGTTGTGGAATGAGCTCCCAAGCTCATTCCACAACCTTACCACGGTAAATATCCCGTAAATAATCATATAGCTTTAGTGAACAACCATGATAGTTAACAACCAATTTTCTTAATTTTCCTTTTCAGGATCAAAAGATAAGTACATGAATAGTATTCAGGAGCTTTTGATTTATTTGGTATTCAATGAATACCATCTTTCAATTAGTAATTAAACTCGGTCCAAGCATTTATATGCTTTGTCAGGTGCAATAACATAGTAAAAAGCTGAATAAGAATTGTGATTACATTCGGTAGGTTTTTGAACGTTACAGACTTACGAATAAACTTTAACTTAACTTTTTTTTTTTATACTTTTTTCCTCTTTCTTTACGTTCAACGTACGTGTTCATTATTTTTCCGGTAAATGCGAAAAAGCTGGTAGATGGCAGATAAGCAGGCTTCGCAGAGGCGCGAGTAGTTAGCCCTAGTTCGCACAAAACAGTTAATTATTATCTTCGTTACGTTTGGCTGATGAAGCAGAGAGACGTTTTTGTCACACTTGCTATGCGTACTATGTCCTCGCTCTAAAACAGATTTTTATTATCTATAGGATTTCCTTGATACACATTAATATAGGTAACCTCTTTTTGTTTACATTGTCAACATAACAAGAAAAATGTATATATGATTTAGCTTTATTTTATTTATTTACAATGCCATATAATGCGTTGTAACATTTAGAGAAAAATGCACTAAATACACATTACACCCTGTTTATAGGGTGTTGCAAACAGTTAATGGTTTTACTTGTTCTACTTAAGGGTCCTGTATACCCTCTGCAGCTTTCTCTCTCGCACATTTTCACATTATTGAAGATATAAAATCAATGAGTGTGAATTTCCAAAAAGTAACAAAATCATGTCATGGTGTCTATCGTAACATTACAAACAAAGAAATTGTCAATTTGATATATTTTAATTTGACACAGTAAAATGGTAACAAGTGATTTTTATTTCTCGTGTCATTTTATTCCGTCAAATTACAAGATATCGAAGCAAACATTTCTTTGTTTGTAATATTACGATAGACACCATGACATGATTTTGTTACTTTTTGGAAATTCACACTCATTGATTTTATATCTTCAATAATGTGAAAATGTGCGAGCGAGAGAGCTGCAGAGGGTATACAAGACCCTTAAAATTACACTAAGAATAATATTCATAGAATACTCATGAGATTGAAAGGTATTTTCTTGTAAAAACTCGTCTGGTGTAATAACTTTTTTTATCAAAATTAATTTTAGTTTATTTTGGAACTTTCCGTCATTTGTCTCGTGTCTTATTTCTTTCGGTAGATGGTTTTTTAGGAAAGACTTATGTAAACTAAATAGTAGTACTTAATTATAGTCTAACCAGTATATATTGTATGCATTTCTTTATAATGGCCACATTTTCATGTCAAACAAACAAACCAAGTGTCAAGTGTCTAAACAGAAAAACAAAGGAGATATGCCTTAGTCCAATTTTGTTTGTGTTCATGTCACCGTGTTTCCTTAACTTTCACAAACGCCTAAATTTTAAGTACGGCACACTTACCTCATTTTCCTCTCGCATAGAAAGAAACTTGAAGCAACGGGGAACAACTAATAGTCCACATGCCAAAAATGGGCGGCGAAGCCGTCTTAGGTTCGATTAAAGGGAAAAACTGGCATCAAGTCTATTTTAGGCCAGACACGTTCGCACCCGCCACTCCACCGTGTCATATCTCCTTTGTTTGTCTGATTTGAGGTCTTGTTCAAATACGCTAATATACTTATTTCTCTCGATATCGTGGGTCTCATTAGTCGCTATGATAGTAAAGTAGCACATCGAGGAAAGATTGCCAACCCAGCAAATATCGCCCATCACCCTATGGACACAAAGTGCATATTTCTGTAGGTACTCACGTTCACTATCTCTATTGCTACAATTTGTCCTTTCTACATCCACAGCAGTAAGACACGCAGCCCATGCTAGACTTGCCATGGATGGAAATATCACCTGTCTCCTTCTAGGAATAAGGTGCAATTCTGTACTCACGTTCAGCCTCGCTTATGCTTCCATTCCGCCTGTCGATCTCGTCGCCGTTGGTCTCTATGACAGCACAGCATCCTGTGGAAGGGTTCCCGTGCACGCAGAATATCACCCGCCTCCCTCTGGCCGGACTGTCTGTGTCGGTGCCTGTGCCGTACGACGCTTTGCCATCTTTGAACCTGGAGACAAAAGAACAGACTTTAAAAAAATCTACTAATAACCAGCGCTGGCCAAATACATGCTTTGAAATTTATTCAAATACAAATTAAAAAATACTGTATCGCAAGTAATTAAAATACGAAATACAAAATATCTTTGAGTAAGGTATTTGAAATATAAAATACAAAATACAGTATTTTAGCTATTTTTAATTCTAGATTCTAGACCAGCACGGGCTGAAAAGTAGAGGAAAACAAGATTAATTAATCAGTAAAACCAGAGTTTCCTTTCATGAACACTAGATTTTTAAATGTACTGTCAGACAAACATTACACTCTCGATTCGCACTCACGATCGCTAAATGACGGTTAAATGTATTTTTATGTTAAAATGTATTTTGAAGCCTCAAGTATTTGAAATACTAATTACAAAATACCTCGGCGTCAGGTATTTGAAATACGAATTACAAATTAAATTTTAAGGAAGTACGTAAGTATTACGTATTTTAATTACAAGTAATTCAAATACTGCCCAACCCTACTAATAACGCATGACCATCAAAGCGGTAAAAGTAGTTCATAATTATGAGTATATGGAACCCCTTTCAGCTTAGCATACCCCTTTTCTTATAACATCTGTATACAACAAGACCGAACGCCATGAGAAATATTTGAATGCGGGATAGAATATAAAAGTAGGAAAAACTAAGACCTTGAAGATTTGGATACTAAAGGGAGTCTAGCGAAACATCTGCCGGAAAAGCTAGGTCGATGTACCCAGTATATCTTATCTGTATATTTATTTGTCTTCTATTTATAGTGGATATAATGATATAAGGAAGGGCTACCAAGGTCAAGGGTGTCGGCTATCTTTGTTAAAGAAGAGGTCACAATGCTTAGATGCGTTCTTTCCGTATTTACTTTGGGATAAAAGTGTTCGAGTGTTGAATATTGCTGCCACCTATTCGACCTACCAAGTACCAGCTACCAAGTAGAAGCTTTAGATTCGGTAGACCGGCATGCTATAAGGCTGATTGGTGACAGCAACTTAGACGCTGCGCAAACGTAGACACATTTTGTTGCCGACACGGCACACCCAGTACCAATCAAGTGGAAGCAAATGGACCCAAAGTCTGAGTGGCTGATTTCATACTGGTTCTATAGAAATCAAATATTCATCGGTAGCTTGTATCTGACACAAGACACAAAAGTGTCCACGTTTGCACCCTGCCTTAGTCGCCAAAAAATTGCAAAGGCTCAAGCTCCGCCGTAAAGTAGCTTGTCTGTCTATTTTCTATTCGCACACTCGCCGAAATGTATCCCACATTTCGGCGAGTGTGCGCAAGAGCTTCACGGCCTTATTCCACCATCCCCCTTGTACTACAGGACTAGTAGAAAGACTGCACACAAGCACCCGTACCTCGTGAAAATTCCAAAAATTCATACACAAAAATTTGGGTCGCCAATTATGATATGCACTGCCCAAGAATGGAACTCCCTACCGTCCTTGTTTCCTAAGAACTACAATCTAAGCATCTCCAAGGCTAGTTTGCCTAGGGTGAGTAGAGTGGGTAGAGGCTTAGATTGTAGCTTAGATAATAGATTTCTTCTAGAACAACGTGTTCTATCCTCGGTCACACCGTCATCGGGCGATTTGATGGCCAAAAGTAGATATAATTACATTCTATAAAAAAAATAAAAATGCACACTCCGAATGCTTCCGGGCATCAAAGATGTTGGTTTTTAGGTGATAGCGGTAGCAGGCAGTGCCAAGCATTGTTCCAAACAACTATCATCTTTACGGTTTGGTGAATCCAAGCTTAGGACATTGCGAGTAATTTCCTGATTGTCATGGTGCTTGAATTTACATCACTTAGCTTGGGACAAATAATTTGTTCTCTGCGGGGCAAAAATATCAAGGTTTGGTCACGAGGCTAGATTGTTTTAATCTGGCTCTGTGGCTAAGGATCGTGTAATAGTTTGGTTAATTTGTTTTTTCAACTGACTTCAAGAAGTATTTATATCGCATGGGTGGTCCAATTTAAATTTTGAGAAAATATTTCAACTCTAGGGGTGAAAAATTAAGAGATGAATCCCTTTGATTGAACGCTGGTGCTTGTGTAAGATGAGTGTGCATAGAAAAGGGGTTCTAGAAGGTAAAGGGAAAAATTAATTTTAAACTGAATATCTGAAAAATTTTAGCCGGCGTGGGCTAGTTTAAATAAACCAAGGCCAAGTGCGAGTCTGGCTCGCACACTGAGGGTTCCGTACCACCACAAAATTCAATAACAAAATTACCAGTTATAACTTGGTAATGAACAGAAACTGCCTGCCAAGCGTGGGGATTATGGCAACACCCCTCTCTAAGAGGGAGGCCTTGTTCAGCAGTGGACATTTAATGGCTGATGGTGTGTGGTGTGAACAGAAACTTGTCACCAACTCGCACTTGGCCATCATTTATAATTTGTTTGTGTTGTGTTCTATAGTCGTGCCAAGTTAGACGCTTGTTCGTATTACCATTTTCACATTAGAGCTAATACAAAAATACGTAAAAAAAAATACGTTTGTTGTATATACTATAGTGTAGTGTGTAGTGTGGACCCGGGTATGTCCTAAAACTGCGACCAGAACCACCGGAGGATGGGCAGCAGCGTCCTGTTAGTACACGGTGAACGTACTGCGATCTCCAAGCCGCCTGCCAAGCGTGGGGATTATGGCAACACCCCTCTCTAAGAGGGAGGCCTTGTTCAGCAGTGGACATTTAATGGCTGATGATGTGTGATATACTATAGGGACCCCCCTTTCGTTTTAACTTTTTTTTGTATCATTTGCTAGTTAATCCACCGTAACGTTACAAATTATGTGAAAATTTCAACTGGCTATTACGGTTCGAAAGATACAACCGTTTAAAGGTAGGACAGACGGACAGACAGACAGACATCGTAGGCTTAGTAATAGGGTCCCGTTTTTACCCTTTGGGTACGGAACCCTAAAAATTTACACGCTATTTTAGCTGCATGCAAATAAGAATTTGCGATATCTGTTCCCTACGATCGATGTGATCGGTGAACGTACTGCGATCTCCAAGCCGCCTGCCAAGCGTGGGGATTATGGCAACACCCCTCTCTAAGAGGGAGGCCTTGTTCAGCAGTGGACATTTAATGGCTGATGGTGTGGTGTGTGGTGTGTTCCCTAGAAGTTTGTACTTATCTAATGCATAAATATACCATTATAACATGTTAGTGATAACAGGATTACAAGCGCTACCTTGTTTTATGAGGATTTGTCTTGATAGTATAATGCTTTTTTTAAATAACAAGATAATGAGATTAAATAACTGTTTTTAATCTAATTGTAGGCCAGTTATTTTTATCGTACTATAATGAATATTTTTTTACAAATTACTTCCCTCCTCACGGAAAGTGCGAGAGTTAGTTAGAGAAAGTTAGAGGTGGAACATTTTCTTCAAATGTAAACGGAATCAATCTCGAGAAGCCTATAAAATAAAAATAAAACATTAAAATCGGTTTACAATTGGCGAAGAACTAACTTATCAGGGTTTCGTCCTACCGGGAACCCTGGTAAGTTAGTTCTGTCCGTCCGTCTGTCTGCCTGCACTTTTGCAGTTTTGGTATAGATCTCTATTTTAAAAGTAGGTATTAAAAAAATATATTTTTACAATACAATACAATATTTCTTTATTACACACCGATAATACAAATGAAACTTAAACTTACATAGAAAACAAATATACGGCAGTATAATGGGCGGCCTTATCGCCTGAAGCGATTTCTTCCAGGCAACCTATGGATGGACAGGACTAAAGAAGTTGAAAAGAAGTTTTACGTTTTGGGATGGCTCTGGTACATTATGAAATGGAAATAATTTATTTTTTTGCTGCACCCCCTCGTTTGGGGTATCTTTGGATAGGTATATTAAAATAAGGTAAGTTTTCACACATCACTTTTTAACCAAACGTGTATACATATTTTTTTGAAATATGGTCCGCCAAAGTGGTAAAAGTTGCATACCTATATTGATATCTACATCTATGCATACGTTTGACGAGACTAAACACCCTGTACCACTAGATGGACCGACGACATAGTGGGAGTCGCTGGCATCCAGTGGATGCAAAAGGCAGGCTGTCGTTCAGTGTGGAGGTTAAAGGGGGAGGCCTATGTTCAGCAGTGGACGTCTTCTGGCTGATGATGATGATGATGATGATGAACACCCTGTGGTCGTACTTCGGCGCCGACTCCCCGTCTTATCAATTCCGATATCGCTATCGCTGTTTACGGTAAGCACTAACTGCTAAGTAGGTAATTTTACAAATATAGATTAGGGCGCGTACTGACCGGAGTAACAATACGTTTTTATTCGAATTAGATGCAACAAGTCTAGTGTTAGTAGGAATATTCGATTTTTTAATCGATGTTGAATTTCAAATATTTTTCATAATTCGACATGTATATTGGGTATCGATAATTTTTGTACTTCGCCTACTGCACTGTCACATATACTGGATTACGCGGAAATGGTGTACTAAGCCGAAAAGCGTCCACAGTACCCATCATTATAAACAACTTTTACTATGGGATCAACTCAGAAATCGCGAAAAAAATTATCAGTAATCCAATCGAATTCAGGTTGCTTTGATTTATTTTAACGACTCACATAAGCGTATTTACAAATTTTTAAACCACAATTTTTTATAGACTGTAACTGAGCTAACAAGCTACATTTTCACTTATATTTCTGAATACTGAGCAAATTGTTTGTTCGCGAACAAACAAGTCCAGTGGTTCCCAATTAGTGGCACGCGTACCCCCAGGGGTACGCGAAGTTGCATCAAGGATCAAGGGGTACGCGACGCGCAGCAATATCTTGACTAAGATAAGTTAGTCAAAGTAATTAAATTACTAAGTATTAATTTTTTTATTTATCATTCCTGCAATAAAGGCTGGAGTGGACCAAATCCAGTTGCAGTCCGGTGCAGACGCAGTTTGTGATCACCACTAAAGTACACAATTCTATGAAAAACGTCACACCGTATTCAGTCCATTTGTAGTTCGTCTGCGTCCAACGTACTGCATACACCGTGTGGTCTTTCCGTCTTTCATACTATACTGGTCCTCACAAACTGAGTGCACCAGACTGGAATGCAAATAGATTTGGTGTGCTTGAGTCGAACTCGAGGGGTACGCGGGTTTGAGGTCTTTCTTGTAGTGGTACGCAGGAAATACTAATTGGGAACCATTGATCTAGTCCATACGCAACATTACAAGCAACTAGCGAGGAACATGCTGTCCGAGCCTTTACAAGCCTTACAGGGCTGACTGGGTTTGTCGACCTACTTCTGACCTTGATAAGGGCACACGTGCACCTCTCGTGGCATGTGTCAAATGGAAGGAGGCTACAACAAGTATCACAACAACATTGGTGACGGTAATATCTGGGTAAGGAAAGACACAAGTAGGCGTTATGCAAGACCGAAAAAAGTTTGTGGAACAGGTTTTGTTTTGGAGATTTTCTGTTTACTAATCTATACTAATATTATAAAGAGGAAAGATTTGATTGTTTGTTTGTATTGAATAGGCTCCGAAACTACTGAACCGATTTGAAAAAATCTTTCACTGTTGGGATGCTGCACTATCCCCGGTTGACATAGGCTATATATCCCGGCTTCGCCCGTGCGAAGCAGGGGCGGCCTACTAGTACAAAATAAATGAAATGAGGAGATCCGTAGACGAACGAAAGTCACCGACATAGCCCACCGTATTAGCAAGTTGAAATGGCAGTAGGCAGGGCACATATCACGCAGAACAGATGGTCGATGGGGCCGAAAGGTTCTCGAATGCAGACCACGGACCGGTAAGCGCAGCGTAGGACAGACGACCTAAAAGAGACCGCAGGGAAACGCTGGATGCAGGCCGCTTTCAACCGGCCCTGTTGGAGATCGATGGGGGAGGCCCATATCCAGCAGTGGACGTCCTACGGCTGAAGTGATGATGATGAATACAAAACAATAAAAAAAAGGTTGGTTCATCTTCAACCAACCTGCGAGAAGAATGCGGGGCTGCACTACCTTTTCAAATTATATGTGGAGGTGAGCTGACGTAGCATGTGTTTATTACGGTGCCGAAACGTGGACACTAACCAAAGAGGCTGTGTATCACAAAATCGTGTTACGTAGGCAGAGAGCGGGGCGCAGTAGTGACTAGTGTACATACAACTTCGAAAAGTAGATTTTTGCCAAATTACAACATACATTGAGATTACAACATTTACTCAGAGTCACACAGCGGGCAATGGAGAGAGCTATGCTCGGAGTTTCTTTGCGCGATAAAATCCGAAACGTGGATATTCGCCAAAGAACCAGAGTCACCGACATAGCTGTTAAAATTTGCAAGTTGAAGTGGCAATGGGCAGGCCACATCGCTCGAAGAACCGATAACCGATGGGGAAGAAAGGTTCTGGAGTGGAGACCACGAACCGGAAGACGCAGCGTAGGGAGGCCTCCCACTAGATGGACCAACGACATTGTGAGAGTCGCGGGCATCCAGTGGATGCAAAAGGCAGGCTGTCGTTCAGTGTGGAGGTTAAAGGGGGAGGCCTTTGTTCAGCAGTGGACGTCTTCTGGCTGATGATGATGATGACAACATTGAGAAAGACGTTCACAATTATTAATTAAGACGTCAAAGAAATGATTTTCGCGTCGCCACAGTTTTAATTACTCTTATGTGATCAGCTGCCTACTGAACACAAGGCTGTGCAAAGATTACCAGATATTTGTGAACAAACGATACCGCGATACAACATTATTAATACGACTGAAATACGTCTTAATTAGCCTCGAATTTCAATAAGTCCTTTTTCAATCACATTTTCTAGAAACGCAATAAAAACCAACGAAATAAAACGGAAGGCTGTATAAAAATTCAGTTTTTTTTTAAATTGAGGATGTCGAAATTGTTTGTCATCCCTGGCGTCAGAATTTTCTGGCCACCCGAAAGCTGCCGACAAAGAAACAATAGACCCAGAACCTACTGTTTAATATGGTATCCGAAACATGGTTGCGTTCAGAATTTCAGATGTAATTACCACTCGCGTAACCCATCCCAAAACTGCCCGAATCGACAATTTTACTTAACCCGATCCGATTTTGCTGATGAGTTGGGATCGCCTAGTCAATCAAAATTTGTTGCACTGAGATAGCCTGTTGTCTGGTTTTGTTATGAGTGAGCAGAACATAAAAACCGTGGGATCCTTTCAAAGATCACTGCATGAAGGAACTAAATTTCCTGACAAAGACACTGTCCATTTTCACCACGTGCCTGCCTTCAAAAGCTCCAGAAAACTCCCGTTATCGCTGTACCACACGATAGTTACATAAACCACACAAACAATTGTATAACTAGACTTACTGCAGCAAAGGTTTCTTGTCTAAATCGTTCATTTTGAATGTATCTGAGCACACACTATATCATTTTCCACACGAGGAAGCGTTGTACTGAGCTCCTGACACCGCAGGGTAAACACTAATTTCAATCTAATGGCATCGGAACTTATCTTCACAACCAATCCAATGAGGGCCACTCCTGTCTACTTAAAATGTAGGTAGTTATAGATAACGCAGCCCGCTGATAACTTCAAAGTTGACAGTTAATAGAAACTTCTTCAGAGTACGCTATAGAATTATCGGATGTTCTATATAGTCCGCGCGGACTATAGAGGCTTGTAGAGGTTCGCTGAAATCCCATATCACTATAAACAACAAATTAAATAACTACGAAGAGACAAGTGGTGAAACGTATTTTTGTATTTGCTCTAATGTAAAAACGGTATTACACAACCGTGGTGGCGGTGGCTTGCGGTGGTACAAGCGTCAAACTTGGCATGATTGTAATAGGTACACACTTTAAAGTATAACAACAAATAATAAACAATGGCCAAGGGCGAGTCTGTGACAAATTTATTTTCACAACCAAGTTAAGCAACGTCGGGTGCGGTCGGGGTTGTGAGATCACAGTTAGAGACGAACTACTGGCATGTATAATGTATACTTTTTATTTTATTTTTTATAAATAACTAGCGACCCGCCCGCCCGGCTTCGCACGGGTGTAATTTACGTGCGAAGCCGGGGCGGGTCGCTAGTTATATATATTATATAAACCTTCCTTGAAAATGTATCTGACTGATGGTGAAAACCGCATCAAAATCCGTTGCGTGGCTTAGGAGGAGTTAGCGGCCATACAGACATACAGACAAACAGACGCGGAAAGCGACTTCAATTTATACTATGTAGAGATAGAGATATTGCTACGCGACATCAACGCGCGATGTCAACGTGACCCTTATTTCCAGGAACTACCGATATGTAAATCTACAACATCACTATATACCTATAAGCCAATTTAAATAGTTTCGCTGCCTGAATGGGTGTTCCCCGTCAGTTACAATCTGGGTGTATTCAAGTCGAGAGTTAATCGGTTTCCTCTAGGCAAGCGTGCTCCATCGTAGACCGTATCGTCTCGTAGCATCAGGCGAAATGGCGGCCAAGCGCAAGCGTATCTCTATCTACTATTTTTTTTTAAGTTTCTTCAGTATACGTTAACGTTTAAATGTATTTTTCACTGATCTTGTTATTTTTACCAAACGAAACACCTGTCCGATAGCCTATTGTAGCGTAGTCTGAAGTGGCAATGTACGACCCGTGAATATAGGAACATACTACCTATTTGCAGTAATACGTGATTTAAAATTGCAGGTACCTACGTATGTGTGCGTGGCAATCTGGCAATGTCAAGTATAAATCAGTGTAATAAAAATCCCACAGAAAAGAAATAATACAAATATTAAAAAAAACTGAAAAATCCTAATCAAATATTGATTTTGATGATTGATTGACGATTGTGAACCGATTTTAATGTTTTTTTTTTCTTTTGATAAGTCATTTAAACAGATCGTTGTTTTTTTTTGCCCTACGTGGCAAACAAGCAGACGGGCCGCCTGATGGTAAGCAGTCACCGTCGCCTATGAATACTTGTAACACCAGAGGCATTACAAATACGTTGCCGACCCTTTAGGACTCTATTAACTCGCCTTTTGAAGAACCCCCATGTTATAACTTCACAGAAACGGTTGGGATCATGTTGGGATGGGGATAGCTGTTTTAAAATTCAGTTCTAGCAACTGAATTTTGACCCCAAATCAAGTTAAATAAACGCTGAAGCTGATTCACGAGTGAAATCGGTTTCTTCTAGGCAAGCGTGCTCCACCGTAGACCGCATCATCGCTTAACATCAGGCGAGATGGCGGTCAAGCGCAAGCCTATTATTTATTTTAAAAACAAACTTCTAATGAGACAAACTAGCACTAAATAGTAGATTGTATGAAAGGGGAGCAAAATTATATATTTTGAATCCAAAACGTATCGAAGGATTCTATAATAATGTAGAATCGTGAGCGAAGTACATCGCCCAAGACAAAAATTACTTTACGACATCGATCTATACTGTAAGAAAAATAAATAAAAAGGCAACAGCTAAAGCTTATACATTTTTATTCCCATATTGAATCCGAAATGAGGAGATTCGTAGACGAACGAAAGTTACCGACGTAGCCCACCGGATTAGCAAGTTGAAATGTCAGTGGGCAGGGCACATATCACGCAGAACAGATGGCCAACGGGGCTGCAAGGTTCTGGAATGGAAACCACGGACTGGTAAGCGCAGCGTAGGACGTCCACCCACAAGATGGACAGACGACCTAAAAGAGACCGCAGGGAAACGCTGGATGCAGGCCGCTTCCAACCGGCCCTTTTGGAGATCGATGGGAGAGGCCTATGTCCAGCAGTGGACGTCCTACGGCTGAAATGATGAATGGAGATGACGTTTTTATTAATCTATACAAATCTCTTTGGTTGAGAACGTCGAGGAATATTCTAAGAAATGTGTATATTTCAACTTCAAAACTTTTTTATCCCTATCGGAAAAGACCTACTTATATACTTCGCTTGCACGTATTGACGAAGAAAATGTGAATTTTCGAATAAATGGGATGAAATTAATATGAAGATATAGTTACCTACTTAACTAAACCAAGTAGTTAGGAACATAATTAATTAAGATAGCAGAAACAAATAGAACTAAAGTAAATATTAGTCGCTACGCTAATGATGCTTTGTTACCAATTAGAGAGGTAACATGCTAACTGATTAGAAATAACAATGAAGGCCGTGCCTGCCTGTAGGGTGGGGTACTGTTTTTTTTAGGGTTCCGTACCTAAAAGGTGTCAACGGGAGCTGGAAGGTTACGCTCTTGGGCGGTTATCTTATTCAACACTGTTCACAATCTGTTCTTTACATTATAATGTACAACTATTTAACAGTAACGCACCATATTACTTTCATTTGTCAATTAACCGTTTTAAACAGCAAAAATTAGTTTATTGACAAATGTAAGTAATAATGTGCATTAGAGATAAATAGCTTTATATTATTTTGTAAAGAATTATAATCAATTTGCGCAAACATCATGATCGTTTACAATAATTACCCGGCCTAGCTACAAAGTTTCTGGCTCAACGCATTGCCATTCAACGTGGTAATGCCGCCAGCATGCTGGGTACGCTGCCAACTGGTAGTGGGCTTGAGCATTTGGATTGTCTTTAGACCTTCAACGGTCTATGGGCAGTCTAACTGTATTTGTAGTTTTAGTTTTAGCTTGTATTTTGTTTAGTTAATAAAGGCGCTTGCCCAGGAAAAAAAAGCTACAAAGACAAGAAAAACTGTTTGAAATTTGAATTTCCCGCCATTTGTGAAACGAACCTCCTTAAGCTTACGGAGCAAAACGAGGGTTGTTATAAGTAACGTGTGTATCTGTAAGTTTGTATATATCTGTGTGGCTGTCTGTGGCAAACTTGGGCTGAGTATAAGAGCATCTTTGACAGCAATTATTAATTAGGCATGTTTTATGACAAGACAATATCCGATGATAATGTGTAAATATTTTGCAAAGCAATGGTTATCACATCTCAAGTTTTTAGGATTCCGTACCCAAAAGCTGTAAACGCTATTATAAAATTTACTAAGCCTACGTCTGTCCGTCCTACTTTTTAACGGCTGTAAAAAGTAAGTGTCTTTGGAATCGTAATAGATAGCCAGTTGAAATTTTCACAGAATATGTAATGTTACGGCGGATTAACTGAGAAATAATAATAAAGTTAAAAAGTAATAACCCATACAACAAACGTTTTTTAAACGTTTTTTTGTATTTGCTCTAGTGTAAAAACAGTAATACATACAAACTTCAAACTTGGCATGATTATAACACTCTAAAGTAAAACAACAAAATAATATATATTGGTGAAGTGCGAGTCATTGAAAAATTTCTAGATTCTCGTACGATCTCCAAAGTTTAGCAATGTCGGGCGCCGTCGGTACTTGGATGGGTGACCGCCTGAGCATGATGTCTTTTTGCACTAGTTTTTTCAATTTATGTGGTGGTACGGAACCCTCAGTGCGCAATCCCGACGTGCACTTAGCCGCTTTTATTTGACTACGTATATACGTTTTTTTTAAACAAATAATAGGCTTGCGCTTGACCGCCAACTCGCCTGATGTTAAGCGATGATGCGGTCTACGGTGGAGCACGCTTGCCTAGAAGAAACCGATTCACTCGTGATTTGAAGACACCCAGATAGTAACTATCGGGGAACACCCATTCAGGCAGCGCATTCCACAGACTAGCAGTTCGCACAATAAAAGTGGAATCAAAGCGCTTCGTTCGGGTTTTCGGAATACCAACCATAAAGCGATGTCGATTTTTTGTGCCCGCTCTGGCAGTCCGATAGAAAAATGGAACCAGTAGACCGCATCATCGCTTAACATCAGGCGAGTTGGCAGTCAATCGCAAGCCTATTATTTATAAAAAAAAAATAAAAAAAAAATGGGCAGGAAGGAATTAGATCATGAAGATTTATTATTTATTTATTTATTATCAAAAACACTTATAACACCATTACAGATAAACTAAAGCGATGCTATAACAACTTAAATAAATTTTAACTATTTTAATTTTAAGGTACAAAAATGTATCTATATATATATATATATAAGATCAGATGCACACTCTCCGAAATATATTCGATAAAAGACCGACGACCGACCGACTTTGGTAGGATTTTTTTTCGTTATGTGTATTTGCTTATCAGTCTGCAGCTGGGGTGGACAGTGTAAATAAATAACCACAGGTAGTTGGCAGTGATAACTCCTACAATGACATCCGGGTTGAGGGCCATATTATACTTATTTTTAGGGTTCCGTTCCTCAAAAGGAAAAAAACGGAACCCTCATAGGATCACTTTGTTGTCCGTCTGTCCGTGTCTCAAGAACGTTTCTTCTAGCTGTGAAAAAATCAAACTTGTAAGTCAACGTGATCAATAGATAATTTGGCATGAAGCAAGGTCTCACAGCACTTATGAAGGAAAAAATCCGAAAATTGTTAATTTGATATTACATCACATAAATTGTTTTTGCTATTACAAACTTACATTTTGTAGTTGGTATGTATCGGAGCACCTGTTTGCCAACTACAAAGTTAAGTTTGTCATTAAATATTTCAATCTTTTAAAAAGTTTTAAGTTTATACAGAACCCTCAGGGTGCTAGTCCTACACACTTGTCCGGTTTCTTTTAATCGAATGAGCCTTTATTTTGTTTTAAATTTTTATCTATAGGGACTTATCACGCATTCTTTTGTTTCGGTAAAAATAACCTTAATTTATTTTACTAAGTCTTTATATGAAAAACATTTTTAAAACAAGCTTTTATTAGAATAATGCTTTAAATTTTAATTCAAATGTTTTTATTTTTAATTTAGCGGCCGTTTTGATAATATTATAAAATCGGGTATTGCATATTGTATTGTCACCAGAACTAAAGGTGTATGCAAAATTTCAATAAAATCGGAGGATCAGGGGCCTTAGGGACAACTGCTATTGCGGCACCAAACTAATGCTAAATCCGCTCAGTTGGAAAAGTGATGTAATTAGGCATGAGTCCAATTACATTGTGCCAACCCCGCCCTGAAAGCGGAGGCAGCCACAACGGACAAACTCGTCCGTCGTACGACTTTGTCCCGTTCGTGAAAACAGATCATCAGGGACCATGGGGCTCTGAAGCCAGTAAATTTGTACTGGACCTAGGACGTGAGACGCCTGAGTGAGACAGAATGGGATCCCCGATCAGGTTAAAACCAGGCTCATCTTATGCCCCTAGCTAGTCAGCGTGGGATCGCCATGAGTGTTAGGGGTGTTTGGGTTAGGGTTTAGTACTGTTTATGTAGGTTTAGTTTTGACTTTTTGAAAAACACAATAGTTGTATTTTTATGAAATAAAATGAATGAAGAAAGACATTAATTTTGTGTTTTTACTAAAATGTTCAGACATTCCAAAATATATTATTTTTATGGTTCCATTGCAGAACAATGAATCCTTATAAGGCCTTTGTATCCATCTGTCTATCCTATCCAGTCTGTCACAGCATCAATCTTCTACATTTATATTTCAAAATATATAACATTTTATATTATACAGAATAATAGTATTTTTTTTGGCATCAGACTTAACTAAAGTTTGACCGCTTTTGATAGATATCAACACTAAAGATAAAGAAAACTTAATCAGTAGCATATTTGTTTTTTTAGTAACATGTAGCAAGTACATATTATCAAATATGTATGTGGGAAATGTAATTTTTCTTTTGGACCTCATGTGGTGTATCCTTGAATGTGGGTTTTAAAATGCAGATAAAGTCTCATACAATATTTATGAACAGTGAGATATGTCCCATCAAAGTGTTATTGTTTTTCTTTCAATTAAATCTAGGCTTGCGCACGGCCGTCAACCCACCTGGTGTTAAGCAATGATGTGGTCTACGATAGAGCACGAATGCCTAGGAGAAACCGATTTCGAAGACACCCAGATTGTAATTATCGGGGAACATTCATTCAGGCAACACCAATTCAGGCAGTGAATTCCACAGACTAGCAGTTTGCACAATATATATCCCCGATTACTAAGGTAATAAACTTAGAAAATTATTATGTTGTCAGATCATAGTTAAAACTATCTTCTAAAATTTATTTCAGAATTATTTATGTTTAATTATCACAGTGAATTAATATATTTTTTCAAGATATAGCCAACAGAGTTAATGCTTTTTTGAAGATGTGGTTTGTGGACGTACAAAAAAGATTGCATACTAAGAATATAATATGGCTCGACTAAAACATTATTATAATTTTAGTTATTTATATTTAACATTACTACGGAACCCTACCTTACTGTGATTAATTTGAGTTAAGAGTCAATATTAACTTATATGGGTCTGTATCTGCTATATCGGGGATCGCAGAATATTTATGACGCAAGTTATGTTTACACTGATTGGTTAGGTGTAAGTTTTATTTCAAGGTAAGTAAACTAAAAAGACACTAAATAGTATTTTATTTTTATTTGAACAAGTTACCTAAAGATTTGTTTAGAACAAAACAATGCATAAAACATATTAAAAACAGGAGAAACTGCAAAGTTCGTACGGAAAAACTGCCCCCAAGTCAAATTAAGATCTCAAAAGAGAGAAGCAGGAGAACATTTAATTCAGCTACATTTAAAAAAAATAGGATTCACCCATTGATGTAAAGTAAATAGTGGGTACTCACCCGTTGAGTGTGATTTGTCCTCCTTGATCCATGATCCCGTTTCTGATCAAACACCCCGGAGTTTCCGACTTCTCCGTAATATGTTGATACTCAACATCCTCCAAGATCGCGGCACGATCTTCGTTCGCTTTATTTAACTTATCACTAGATAAACTTTTCGACCGGTATCTCCCATTCAAGGGAGCTATACTCTTATCAGAAAGCACACTTAAACTGTTAGCGTTCGGTTTCGAATCATTTGGATATTTTCCATTAATTAAATTTGATGACATTTCGTATACAAATATTGCGCGTACGTCAACGCCAGTTGTCAATCTCAGCTGCGACGCGGTTCGACTGGCGTGCTGAGACGCGAACGAAACGTTTTGCCAACTGTTTGATGGGCAAAACAATGGCACTTGACTCGGTATAGTCGCCTATTGATTCTTTCTTGTTAATAAAACAAAGCCGGCTTATTTAATTTGGTCGAATAAAGATAGTTGTAAATACTTAGAGCGTAAAGAGAAAAAAGTTCTTCAATAGTTTCAATGTTCAACGGAACGTAAACAAACAAAATAAACCTAGTATTATCTAATCTGTGACAACGAAGAAGTAGGCGACTTTTCTCATGAACCTACTTTTCTATTGTGAAGGAGGCAATTTTTTCATCTTCTAGGCTTATACACAATAGTGTTCTAAAAACATATTAGGAAGTGGAATATAATTTCCGTACTTACCTTTACAGTTCGCCTTGAGTTCGCCCATCCATAAGATAAAAAGATGGGTGGGTAGGTACCTTTAATATTACCTACCTACCTTTGATAATATTTTTCAAAATAAATACCTACCTGCATGATAGCTAGAGATTAGGTAGTTAGGTACTACCACAGAAGAAAAAAAACGTTTAGATGGTATGCAGGTACAACCCTACCGAACATACCTACCTTACCTACATAAATGTTCATTCGCAGCTTGTAGTACCTTGCTACGTTTTTTAACAGGGCCGAATTAGGTTAGATAGGTAAGATTACTAGAGATATAGGTACCTGCTTGTGTTAGAGATATTCATTCATTTGGTCCACTCCTCCCCCTTCTTGATCCATAGGTCGCTGGTCGGTCGCTGGCAGATCCGGCTCGAAGGACCATGAACGATTATTGTGGTTGCAGCCAGAAAACTTTTTATATTAATAATAAAACTGCGGAGTAACTTGTTGCTTCTAGTGTATTTGGTGGAAGAAAGGCCAAACAACGGAACAAACAAGAAACGGACCAAATGAATGAATGTCTCTAACAACTTGTAGGTACGATGTACCTACCTACTTATGGGAGTTTTGGCCTGTAGGTACTAAGGTACCACAGTAATGATAATAAATGTTTGGGATTAGGGTCATTAGGTTGAAAATTAATGATTATATACGTACGTTTGTTTTATAGTTTTTGATGGAGTGAAATCACAAGGGTCTCCTATGAAAATTGGAGTACCTCAGGGATCCAACCTTGGACCTTTTCTTTTTTTAATCTATGCGAATGATCTCTCCTATATGATTCAGAAAATAATAAATACTGAAATTGTACTCTTTGCTAATGATACCTCGCTCTTATTCCAATCAAAGAGAGTGTCATTTTAATTTTAAATTGTGATTTTATCCCGTAAATGAAGTCGTCAAGTGTATATTAGTATACCTAAGACCCGAAATAAATTAATTGAATTGAATTGAATAGTAGTTTGAACTGATATTATAGTAATAATTCGTAATAGATCAGGCATCGCCTGACAAGAAAATAAAATACAATATTGTAATGCTGTAACTGCAAACGTACCCGAGGCTGGACACTTGACCTCACTACGCGTGCTCTGTATTTCAATAAAATTACTACACACTGTGAATACATAGCGTGTTTTACAACTATTGAAAGTTTGTATTGATTGATTGCAATCGTTTTTATAACGTTATAACACCGATATCTACCTAAACTACCTACTAGGTACACGTGGATAAATATTTAAATGGATTTGCTTAACTATTCACTATAAAAAATAAAGATAGCCCGTTGGTCCAGTTGGTAGTGAACCTGCCTTCTGAGCTTAGGGGCGTGAGTTCGATTCCCACCTAGGACAAACATTTGTGTGATGAACATTTGTGTTTGTTCTATATCTGGGTGTTAATATCTATTTAAGTATGTATTTAAACTTTTATATGTATGTAGGTATATCAGTCTCTGGCAGCCATATATCACAAGCTTTGCTTAGTTTGGGGTCAGATGACCGTGTGTGCAAAAATGTCCCGAATATTTATTTATTATTTGTTGTTTATTTACTATTCGTATAATAAATTAGGGTATTTTATAAATTATAAACATTAGGAAGTACGTTCGATGCACGTATAGGTATGTAGTTATGTTCCATCCGCCACCCCTTCGTCATATACTCCGCTAAGATCGAAGCTGGGTCGCGTCAAAAGAGGTTCGTTTAAAACCAGCGAACTATTTATTTAGTTCGCTGTTTGAAACTCATGTTCGCTTACGTTACGTCATAATTAGGTATACGGAATTGAAATTTTATGCGAAAAAGACAAAACAAATTAACCTACTGCATTAACCTACTAACATTAACTAGGTACCTAAGCGGGTGTTAGATACTTAGGTAGTTATTAATCTACTTAGATAACCGGGCACTTAGCTTTTATCATCATCATTTCAGCCATAGGACGTCCACTGCTGGACATAGGCCTCTCCCATCGATCTCCACAAGGGCCGGTTGGAAGCGGCCTGTATCCAGCGTTTTCCTGCGGTCTCTTTTAGGTCGTCTGTCCATCTTGTGGGTGTACGTCTTATGCTGCGCTTACCGGTCCGTGGTCTCCATTCCAGAACCTTACAGACCCATCGGCCATCTATTCTGCGTAGCTTACCTATAGATATTATAATTACTTACATTAATAGGTACTACACCACACCACCAAGCTCATTATATACTTAATATTTATTCTAACAATAAATACGTGTGTTAATTCATGGTTTTAATCATAATAATGTGAAATAAAAATGTACCTACTTACCTACTTGATACCAGCGGGCAATGGAGAGAGCTATGCTCGGAGTTTCTTTGCGCGATAAAATCCGAAACGTGGATATTCGCCAAAGAACCAGAGTCACCGACATAGCTGTTAAACTTTGCAAGTTGAAGTGGCAATGGGCAGGCCACATCGCTCGAAGAACCGATAACCGATGGGGAATAAAGGTTCTGGAGTGGAGACCACGAACCGGAAGACGCAGCGTAGTGAGGCCTCCCACTAGATGGACCGACGACATCGTAAGAGTCGCGGGCATCCAGTGGATGCAAAAGGCAGGCTGTCGTTCAGTGTGGAGGTTAAAGGGGGAGGCCATCTTCTGGCTGATGATGATGATGATGATAACCTACTTGATAAGTCCAATTTATTTGATAGTTAGGTAAACATATACTAACTTATTACACGTAAGTTATATTTGGTTCTTTTTCAAGTGGAGATATTGAACCTTTAATTTTGACAATAATTATGTACTTTAATTAAGTTAGTAACAAGTATTTGATGAATATAAAAGATGATATCACTCACATTGTGCAAACCACATGAAGACGATAAAGTTCAGTATTTAATGACCGAATACTTAGGTATAACTGTTAGTAAAAGAGACACGAGTATAAATCGTGACGTAGAATTTCTGAATTGCATAATTGAGTCGGTATACAAAATATATAATTATGCAAATAACATTATATGCCTATGAACGCGTGTGTAGAGAGTACCTTAGTAGGTATAATACTCATATAAGTAGGTACTGCATCCATTTGTATCTAATCGCTTAACAGTACTTTTTTTTTCTTTTTACCTTTTACCAAAGCTATTGAAAATTTTGACTATAATTATGAATAAACAAAGCTTAATTAAAAAAAGCTAAAAAAAAAAAAAAAAAAAAAGAAGCAAAGCTAAATTTTGCCAGGTAGATTCGGTATGGGGCGTAAAAATCCGCAAAGAAAGAATTTTGCGAACAGGCCGAAAAAAATAAAGGTTGAATTTTTCTAAGTTGAAAGATTATTTATATAATACCTACTATAGATAAATATATACTAATAATACGAAACTTCTGCACGTACGAAGTCGTAGGCAAAATCTAGTAATACTAGTACCTATTTTATACCGACAATTAGTACTCAAATAGAATAACTATTCTCAGCATTGTTTATTTTAGAGAAGTTATTATTTACATAGTAGTTAGCAAGAGCATGAACATCTTTGATAGTTAGGTGGAACTCTTTATTTGACATGACCTACATAGCTATGATACCAAATGCATTAAGTATACAGCAAACACTCAACGACATAACAATGCAAATAAAATTATATGACGTTCCTAGATAGTACAAACCAACGTTGGTAACCTTCATGGTTTGCTATCTGTTACCAATTGAATAACATATGGGATAAGTCAAATAAAGGAGCGGGTTGAAAGTATTACATTTCAGCCCTAGGGAGAATCACTTTCAACTGACAGTGACAGTTGACAAATGACAGACACTCAAATTATAATAAAAAACTAGTTCTATTTTTACATTTGTATTGAACCATGTTCCAACTTTTTTTTCTCCTGTGAGGATTGTGGTCCCGCACTTCTCGAGTATTGACCATGGTCAGGATGTTCCAAAAAAAATTGGCGGGAAGCCGATCTTCATTGTAGAGTTTTGTTAATACTTCCGTATAACAGATTCGTATTAACACAATGAGTTCATCTGATTCCGATATGTATTTAACGCCTCATTTCATAAGAGAAGATGCTAAAGACTGCTTTAGCCTCTTCATTTTCATTCATTTTCCACTACTGAGTGGAAAATGAATTTCACCCCAAAAATTTTGATTTATGTAAAATAAAATTCACTCATATTTTCTTTAGTCAGTTCATGTTTTTAGTTTCCTTGTATTCGTAATGAAAAGCATAGTGTTTACCTCGGGTTTAAAGACTTATTTAATCCCTCGAACTATTAGCGCCCTCTCGGGACTTAATAAGTTACTTTCACCCCTGGGGTAACAACTATTGTGCAAGCAGATACTGTGGGGAAAATGAACGTTGGTACCCATAGTTTTTGTACTGGTAGATATTGTAGGTTATCGAGATAAAAGTCAATACCCGAACACAATTATCCTATGAGGCTACGTTCGTTCGTGCAAGTTGAAAATATAAACGTAGCCTACGTTTGTATCTTCAACTTGCACAGTCCTCAATGCGGCCCTGTTGGGCTACTACCATTTTAAAAACATTAATCTTAATATATATAAATCTCGTGTCACAATGTTTGTCCTCGATGGACTCCTAAACCACTTAACCGATTATAATAAAATTCGCACACCATGTGCAGTTCGATCCAACTTGAGATATAGGATAGTTTAAATAATTATATAACTAGCGACCCGCCCCGGCTTCGCACGTAAATTACACCCGTGCGAAGCCGGGCGGGCGGGTCGCTAGTAATATTATAATAATCTTTACATTGAATTTTGTCTTGCTCTCTCATCAGCCGAGAGAGCGAGACAAATCTCAATGTTCCTAACTAATACTGTAAAAATTAAAAAAAATCATAAGAATGTTTTTGGTAGTGGTAGTAGCCCCCCTGGATATTTTAATGTTTTTTTTACAAACTAGCGCTTTCGATCTTGCTGGTTTTTCCCAAGGTAAGGTTGGGAAATAAGAGTGACACGAAGAGGGGGGAACTGGACGGGGGGGGGGTAAGAATTGTAGACCAATCCAAAAAAACGTAGTACGCTGTTCCTCTTAACCCTGCCTTACTGTCATTGATAACATGACGAGAAAGGTCGTGCTTCCGATAGTAAGCGTCATTGTAAGCGGCACGATCACAGAACAGATAATTATTTTTAGTAAGTATAAGGTCACGATGGCCGTTTTTACTGATATTTTTAGTATGACTTGCAATGTGTAAAAAACCATACCTACGCTAATCGATCCATTGCCGCTGTGAATGGTGATAAGTTACATTATCTACAAGTGCAGTTCACTAAACGATTTGGATCATTTGGAGAATGCGACCCTGCGGCAGTTATCTGTCTGATTACGACCACTGCACATCAATGTCTCATTGATTGTCGGCTATGGGCTTCACCGGTTCAAGTGCTTGGTACAGACCAGGGACCTGGGGCCTTACGGACAACAGCTAATTGCGGCACCTAATCCGCTCAGTTGGAAAATCACGCGACCGCAAACCGTATCTGGGCGCGATAAGGTTCACGTTCGAGTGATTTTCCAACTGCGCGGATTAGGTGCCGCAATTAGCTGTTGTCCGTAAGGCCCCTGGGCGCGATAAGGTTCACGTTCGAGTGATTTTACAACTGAGCGGATTAGGTGCCGCAATTAGCCGTTGTCCGTAAGGCCCCTGGTCTTAGGGCCTTACGGACAACTGCTGTTGCGGCACCAAACTAACGTTAAATAAGCTCAGTTGGAAAAGCACGCGAACGTGAACCTTAACGCGCCCAGATACGGTTTGCGGTCGCGTGATTTTCCAACTGAGCGGATTTAACGTTAGTTTGATACTGAGTTAGCCGTTGGCCGTAAGGCCCCAGATCAAAACTCTTATTCAGTAATCTAATACACGTATAACTATCGAATACGTCAGAGCACAGAATACGCCGACAAAAATTTACCTTCATATGGGGGAAATTTTAGTCAGACTCAACTAAGCGTTTCCAATCTACTTTTTAGAAATATAAATAGAAAATTATTCATAGCTATGTAACAAAAACAAAATAAACATTATAAGCTAATACAACTCTCAGATCAAATAAATGTAACTGAATAAAAATATTCTGAGACAAACCGGCCCAAGTCAGCGTAGTGCTGGTTTTTTAAGCATAATCTTTAAATCTTAAATATTTTATTCTTTAAATCTTGTTTTAAGAAAGAGGCTCACAGAGCCACTTCACAAGCTTGATTGCTCACATGAATGCTTACACTATCATTTGTTTTTTCATTTGTTTTTTTTTAAATACTACCTATGTATTTAATTATTCTAATAAGCACATTGTAATTTATGTATATATATAAAGTATATATATAAAGTAGACTAATATATATATTAGTCTATTTTTATATTTTTATGTATGTATTCTATAAATAAAGTCATTGTTATTTATATTTTCAGTGTTGTACGCACCTGTAAATGGCTGGTTCACATAGCTGAATATTTAACTTAAGCAAACTTTTAATGTGTTATGAATTGTTCGTTGGTGTGTCTAAATAAATAAATAAATCAAAAAATATTATTCTCAATCCCATAGGTATAATGAGCTGTACCTGTACCGATGATTATACTTAATGATGTAGCTACAGTGTGCAATATGCATTACCAACCAGCCTCGAGTCAAGAATTTCAGGGAAAATCAACGGTCTATCGGCGCATGCGCACACAATAGCAAGGAATGATAACATTATTGTTATTTGATACTCGCTAATGATATTAGGCGTCAAACGAAGGCAAATCATCGAAATACGCAGTATATTGACATCGGGGTAAGTGGATACAATGGTCGATAGCTGGAGCGAAGAGTATAGAGCAGCCTTTCCCAAAGTGGGCGATAACGCCCCCTTGTGGGCGCTGCAAGCCTAAAAGGGGGCGGTAAGAGACCCTGAAAAAAAATTGAGGCGTTGTGTAGAGGCTTGGGGGGTGATTTGTAATTTCATTTAGCTAGGAGGCCTCTTAGACACCGACTGCATGAGCTCTCGACTCTCAACTACAACTTGTGAACATCACCGCTAATATAGCTCACAATAATTGATTAATTTAATTTGAAGTTATAGTGGTTTAAGTAGGTGAAAAAATGGGGGTGCTAAAAAATAATTTATTCTCAAAGTGGGCAGTAGAAAAAATAAGTTTGGGAACCCCTGGTATAGAGCAACAAGCCTGAATGACATCTTACGCAGGAAAAGATAATATTCGTCATTTTACGCAGGGCTTTTCCACCGCCAATGTCCCAGAAGGCCTAGCACGGGCCGTGGACAAATTGTCTTTCCACCGTTTTTATCCCGCGAGAAAAAGACAAACATATCCATATTCTAGCTTTGTCGCGTCTCGGCGTGGATAAAAACGGTGGAAAGACAATTTATCCACAGCCCATGCTAGGCCTGCAAGAGTGCTCGACCCCAGCGGTCTTGAACGTGACGATTGAAGAAGGCCTGACGGTATGACACTTGTTCCCTGGAAGGTGAGGACTGTTCCCTTGTGTGGGTGACTTGTGACGATACTTCAGAAAGATGTGACGGCACATCTTCCAGAGACAATGGCTAGCGCGGCGGCCAATGCGGTGGAGACCACAAATGGCACATGAGCTAACTTTAGCAGTGGTTACATATTTGAGCCGTTTGGGATTGAGACTTTGGGTCCTTGGGGACTGTAAGCTCCACTTATTGAGCGTGATTAAAGTGCTGGCGTTTTTCTGGCTATAAGTCTATTCAGCGTGATAAAGCCGACATCAGGGATAGGTGTGGCCCAGGGCCCAGATGAGGAGAAGGCGCTAACTAAAGTGGAATGTGAACCCTAGGGTTGCACGGAACGGTGGTACTGAGCCGGAAGGAGTTCATTGTGTCGTTCTCAGTCAATTACATGTATGGAACAGCACACCGCAGGGTGGGTGTTCAAATCCAACAATAATTTTGAACTGCCGGTGAACGGATGGCCGATCGATGGGGGAGGCCTATATCTGAAATGATGATGATGATGAACGAAAACATCGTGAGAAAACCGTAGCTTCCTGGTAAGACAAATGCCCCGCTAGCGGTTAGCTACCACTCTCAAGTTGAAAATCTATCGCTTAGCATCTAACGGTGTATTTCAGAAGCTCACTTCTCATTCCAGGCTAGGCGTTTTTACTCATCATCGATCACACCGTCACTGAACTGTGGCTAAATGCCTAGCTTGTCAAATATCTAAATAGACTAGCGGTGGGTGGTGGTATAAATCTACATAAATTAATCATGTACACTTCTGGGGCCTTACGGACAACAGCTAATTGCGGCACCTAATCCGCTCAGTTGGAAAATCACGCGAACGTGAACCTTTTCGCGCCCAGATACGGTTTGCGGTCGCGTGATTTTCCAACTGAGCGGATTAGGTGCCGCAATTAGCTGTTGTCCGTAAGGCCCCGGGACTTCAAAACAACACACGTCCGTTACCCAACTATTTAAGTTGTTTTCAATTATTGTTTCCTTTAATTATTTCGTGTCCAAGTGTTTGTCCATTATTCCACATAGTTCAGTGTGGTGTTGCCCTGCGTCAGCAACGGTGTGGTCACATCCGAAATAGGTTTGGTACTCAAAAATGGCCGAGGGCTACCTCTACAAGGCACCCCAACGCCTAACCTGTCAATAAGGGCGGATCCAGCTTTGGTGCCAGACCTCACTGGCACCAAAGCCGCTCACATAATAGTCAAGTCACAAGAAGTTTTAATAATTTATTTTTATATTAATTAGTGGTCCACCTAGGTTCTGGACCCAGCCCGAGGTTTCCACCCTTGCCTGTCAACCATAAAAAACTGCAGTTGTATAATAAGAAGTTCGTTAATTCTCTCCGCAGGACTTCGACTCTATGGGTTACGCGGAAAGGCTGTACTAAGCCGAAAGGGGTATAATCATCATCATGGGATCATGGGATCAACCCTGAAATCGCGAAAAAAATATCAGCTGTTCCATACAGCCATTTTGTCGAATCAATTACCGTTTTCTATGGAATAGCATTTTTTTTTGCGATTTCAGGGTTATATTTTAAAATTTATTCAAGGATCAACAACCAGGTTAGAACGAAATTTAAACTAAAAAAGTACAGAAAAATTAACTAGTTGAAATACCAGCATCGCTGACCACGTCCCGTGTTGTATTAGGTAAAGAGAGTTTTTTAAAATAAATAATAGGCTTGCGTTTGACCACCATCTCGCCTGTTGTCTACGTTGGAGCACGCTTGCCTAGAAGAAACCGATTCACTCGTGATTTGAAGACATCCAGATTGCTCCCATTGTAAAAGTTGTTCATAATGGGTAGAACCCCTTTCGGCTTAGCATATCCCATCCGCGTAACCCAGTATATGTAGCCGGAGCCGGATGGGTCACACACCCGAGGGCAGATCGTTCATTTAGAATTCATCATCATGTCGTACGATCTCTCCGAACTCCACATGGAGTCTGTGTGAATGACAAGAAGCCTCCTGTCACTGACTGGTACTCAGAATTGGAGGGTTCATTGCACGTTTGTATCTACATACGAATTCTTTGTTTTATTCTGTAATTTTTAGGGTTCAGTACCCAAAGGGTAAAAACGGGACCCTTATAACTAAGCCTACGATGTCTGTCCGTCTATCTGTCCATCTGTCCGTCTGTCCTACCTATTAACGGCTGTATCTTTCGAACCGTAATACATAGCGAGTTGAAATTTTCATAAAATATGTAACGTTACGGCGGATTAACTAACAGATAATAAAAAAGTCTAAAAGTTAAACTGAAAGGGGGGACCCCATACAACAAACGTACTTTTATAGCGTATTTTTGTATTAGCTAGCACTAATTAAAAACGATAATACGCACAAGCGTCAAACTTGGCATGATTGTAGTACAAACTCTAAAGTATAACAACAGATAATAAATAATGGCCAAGTGCGAATCGGTGACAAATTTTTGTTCATTACCAAGTTATAACTATGGTAATTTCGTTATTGAATTTTGCGGTGGTATAGAAACTAAATTTGACAGCTCTAAAATTTTTGTGTACTTCTCTCACATATTAAAACGAAAAGAGAGGCAGATAATTTTAGTCCTGTCAGATTGGTTTAGTTTAGTGTATGACAGAATCGACGCCAGTTTCCGTTAGCGTTTACGCCTGCGGAAAGATGAAGTTGTATAAAAATGACATTAGCTTGAGATAATTTCTCTCTAGCTAATGTCATTGTCAATGTCATTTTCATACAATTTCACCTTTCCGCAGGCGTTAACGCTAACAGAAAGTGGCTCTGGACTTGACCCCTATCAGATCTTCAAGACCCAAGACTTCACTGATCATCTTCGCAAATTGGGATCCCGCCACCAATAAACCGGACAATCTACAGAATATTTGCCTACTCATAATCATAATCATAAATCATATATTTCCGAAAGAACAGCACATAAAATTCCTAATAGACATACAATATAGAAAAAACACAAAAAAGAAGTCTGCATTGGGCCCCAAACTAGGCAAAGCCTGTATCTTGGGTACCCGGAAAGATCAGAACATACGTACTTCCAGAAATAGCGCTGACAGTATTTAACAGTTTCCAAATATTAGTGATAAGTGACTATAAATTAAAACGGAGAAGAGAACAAATAATTTTTACTATTTATCATTCTTATTATTTTTCTTTTCTTTTTCTAAAGAGCGAAGTGTCATAAATCGTGTAACGGTTTTACGGGTTCCTAGACATAACACTGAACCTTGATATGACACCATTTTTATAAATTTAAGCTAATAATGTAAGTAGACAGACTGAAACCAGAATGATCAAAATTGCTAAGAGTGGGAAAAGAGGGCCTCAAGGCATACATAGTTTGCATATTGTAACTCCAAAATGTGTGTTTGTGGTGTGTGACTGAGTGAGTATGTGACTCGACTCTAAACAAGACATTGGCAAGTTATAGCAATACCGCACGAAGCCACGAAGAAGAAATTGAATTGAATTGACTAGACTCATGGACCTTCAAAATACATAACAGTTATACAACAATGATTAATGTCAATCAAACGAAGTGGAAAGTATTGCGTTGTACCGCGACTGATCAGAATGCTGGCAGCGTAGTGCAGGTTGCATGCTCGCTGGTAGTGACCCACTAGCTCGGTACAGTTCGCTAGTTACATGATAGAGGAATTACTCATACTAGAACAAGTTCATGTATTTGTAAATACGACTATGGTAGAGCGCTCTGTGGGCTTACTCTTGACACTCGATTTCAATTTGGGATTGGAATCGAAAACATGCCATTAAAATTTGGTACTCTTCAATCGCGTCAAGAGTACCGAAAGCGTCGAGTTGAGTCGATTTTATTTATTTCCATAAAATTCCACCATTATCGGTTCCAATCGTGCGATAGTTTAGAATTCAAGAGTACCAAATTGGCATGTTTTCGATCCCAATTCCAAATTCGATTGAAATCGAGTGTCAATAGTAAGCCCACTGATCGGACAAACAATGGAGATATGGTAAGGTGGCCTGCAGGCCGAGCATGAGCTGTGGATAAATTGTCTTTCCACCGTTTTTACCCGTCGAACTCACGGTGTAGACGGCCTTGCTATCATTTCTTGCAAGTGGATGTGGAGTGTGGACTTAGTTAGTTCATTGGTGTTTCCAAACTTCTCACTGTGTGTTAAAAATTAGTAAGTGAGGTGAGCCGTACTTTTAGGGTTCCGTACCTCAAAAGGAAAACAACGGAACCTTATAGGATCACTTTGTTGTCCGTCTGTCCGTCTGTCAAGACCCTTTTTCTCAAGAACACGTAATGATATCAAGTTGAAATTTATATCAAATACTCAAATCTGCGGTTTCTTTTACCTGTGAAAAAATCAAACTTGTAAGTTTACGCGATCAAAAAATATGACCGTTTATGTCGCATATTTTCGCATATTTTGCAATTTCATGAGAGAAGCAAAACCTATAGGGTAGATACTTCCCGTTGACCTAGAATCATGAAATTTGGCACGAGGCACGGTCTCACAGCATATATAAAGGAATAAATCCGAAAGTTATAAATTTTTAGTTATATCATTTAAAAATAATTGTTTTGTTATTACAAACTTACATTTTGTAGATGTATTGAAGAACCTCATTGTCCACTACAAATATAAGTTTGTCTTCCAATGTTTCAACTTTTTTGTTGTTTTTTTTTGTTTGGTCCTACTCGTACTTATCCGGGTTTTTTTAGCTTGCGGTTTAGTTGTTAGAGTTAACTCGAGGACCTGGGGCCTTATTAAATGGCTATCTGTTTTAAGCGATTCTGTTTAGGTGATGAAAAACTTGCGTTACCGCAAACCGTATCTCGGCTTCCGAACTGCGCTGTTTTAGCTCCAGCCGTAAGTCCCCTGGGTACCTACTTTTTAGGCCTAGAATTTGGTCTCCTGGATCATAAGATCATAACAAAAACCATGCTCTTTCCGAGGCCGGAAAATTCTGACAATAGGGCTGGCTACTAACCAAATAAGTAGGAAGCATTACGAAGGTAAGATTTCGATTCCCAACAACAATAGGTCTCGAAATAGGAAATATTCTGTCCTATTTTATTTACTTACAGTAATATAACTTAGTGACCGTTCAGCCGGAATAAATAGCAAACAAAAACAGTTCCTTTTCTTCCTAGTTGTCGTTGTTTTTAGTACGAAACTACTTCCGATTATTCAAGGTTCTTAGTTCCAATTATTCAAGACTTTAGTAAGCTAAGAAATGTACAAAAACTTAGAAGAAAAAAAAAAACTAAGTATTGAAGGACGTTTTAATTTATGAAAGCTGACTTTTGACTGTGGTTTTCACATATTTTATTTGAATTACTCACGAAAGATTAAGACGGTCACTCCGACTATAGTTTCAACCGCATTAGGTGGTCTTTTTCAAGGTGAATGCGCGCGCGCGGCTGCGTCTCGCTTTGCTCTGACTAAACCGTTACTACAACCAAAGATAATTTATATTACAGGGCTAATGAATAGTAATTAGTTAACATCCTATTAAGGGCGGCCTCAGTAGGTCTTCCTCCTTTCGTCGATTCCCCAATGCTGGGGGTCGTGACTCATCATGGCATCAACTTCTCCCTTATGATGTTCCGCCATCTGTTCCGGCTTTCAGCAGCATGAACCGTTTCGGCAACGCTGATGTTGAGGGTGGTGTGGATTTGATCTGTCCAACGCATTGGGCTCCTTCCTCTCGGTCTCTTGCCTTCTATTTTCCCGGTAACGATTAGTTTTTGGAGATCGTCACCAGGCTTACGGGCTATGTGGCCAAAGAACTCAAAAACTCTCCGAAGGCATGTGTTGGAAAGCCTTGGTTTCTTATGGAGTTTGAGTTCTTTGAGAACCGATTGGTTAGTTATATGTACCTCAGTAGGTAGGTACATCAAACCAAACAACTTATGTTCTAAGACTTTCCAAAATTCGTCAATCAAATATCAGCCGTTGCATACAAAAAAATCCTTCACTCCAGACAAAATATATATGAAACAGGTGATTTTTTCTCGAATTTTGTTATGTCATAAGACAAAAGTTGTTTGTTTTGACGTATTTCAAGCCTTAAGAGGATGCTTAATTGATTACCAGTAAATCTGTATTATAACACTTACTATCAGTGTTTCCCAGTTTTACACGCAATTTCAGTTTTCCGCCTTTTCCGAAGCTAGCAAATCTAACTTTCGATTTTGCAGTTTGAATTTTGATATAAGGTGATGCGCTGGTGAAAAGATAGGTAACTAAATCATCATCGTCATCATCATCAACCATTCTCCACCCACTGCTGGGTGTAGGTCTACTCTTCAGCGTGCCATCTTTTCTGATCTTGAAAGAAAAGAAAGAAAGAAAAAATATTTATTTATGACAGAAACAAAGTATATAAACATTATGAATAAAATTAAAACAACAAAGTAATAGTTTCTGTCACAAGCCGATCCCAACTCAGCGTGATGCTGGTTGTAAACAACCAGCGCTGGTCTTCCGTTGGAACCGACAGGTGACGTCACGCACGTCAGGCAGCAGGTGTGCGTTGCTAAAATACTATATTACCAATGATATACACATACAAACACGAAAGCAATTTTGTAAATACCTACTCAAAACCTAAACATAAAACATTAAATAAATAAACTACTAATAAAACTATAAGATTATAGCAGAATGCAATGTAGAATTATGTAATATGTATGTATGTAATATTGACTAGTTTAAATCATGTTTAAATTGCGCTGGTGTCGTTCGTTAAAAGCTCTTCACTTTTTTGATGTTCATATAAAAACTCTTTGAGTTTTGCTTTAAAACCATAGATACTTTGCAGATTCCTTATCGGCGGCGGGATGTTGTTCCAACACTTGGTCGCAGCATAGCGGAAGCTGCCTCTGAAGGCAGCTGAGCTATGCTGCTCTGTTATGAGCTGTGTTGAACATTGACGGGCCATATGGGATCTTGACTTCCACGATAATTTATCATATAAATATCCCGGTTGCTTATGCTTTATGACACCGAAAAGAAGATACGCTAAGTGAAGTTTACGCCGATGTTGCATCTTCAAAAGCGAGTGCTTATTTAAGAAAGGCGTCACATGTAACCTAAACGGTATATCAAAGCAGAAACGAGCACAAGCGTTTTGGACTCTCTGTATCAATTTTTCCGTTTTCGCTACAAGTCTGGGGCCGAAAACTGTGTCCATGTAATTTAATTTCGACAATATCAGAGACTCCGCAAGCCGTATCTTGTGCTAGCCTTGTCCACTGCTTTCATGCTGTCTTAACGATGTCGTCCGACCAGGTAACTAAATACTTTACCTATTTTATTTATTTTTATTTTTTGCTGGGCCAAGTGCCTTTATTAACTAAACAAAACACAAGCGAGTAATAATACTTCATATACAGTTAGACTGCCCATAGACCGTTGAAGGTCTAAAGATAACCCAAATGCTTAAACCCACTACCATAGTTGGCAGCGTACCCAGCATGCTGGCAGCATTACCACGCTGAACGGCAAAGCTTATGCGTTGAACCAGAAACGCCAGTATTTTGGTCACGCGTCGCATTAACCAGGCGCTCTGAAAGATTTTTTAAAATGAGGTGAGCTCCCGGTCCCCGAGGTCCCAATGTTTCCCCGAACGCCTCAAATATGTAACCACTGCCGAGGTTAGTATATTTGATGGTTTACTAAAGGAAACATCATGAGGAAACTGACGTGTCTAAGGAAATCGATCAAATAGCTCAAGGTAACGAAATAGCTGTGTCATTGACATAAACCAAACTGAGCCAGGATCAACAACGTAGTTTGAACGTGCATGGTCAAGGAGAATGTGAAGATACAGGCCAATGGCACAGCAAAGGGGCGATAATGACGAATAGATAAGAAGAAATGCCCCTTACAGAAGCTAGTCATCATCATCATCATTATTTCGGCCATAGGACGTCCAGTGCTGGACATAAACTTTTTGGGTTAGGTCTCAAAGTTCTATGTCCGTATCACAGTTGCCAACTGATTTCGAATGACTGACGTTTCGTTTATATGGGTGCAACTGGCTACAACAAATTTCTTACAAAAATGCCTTGACAACAAAAAAATATTATAATCTTTACTGTGGTCACCACAGTAGTAATAAATAGAGCAATTACTAAAAGCCTTGTTGCCTAGCGTTTGCAGTAGGCGTTTCATTTTCACTGGAATATATAAATGGGTACCTAAATATCTTAGATCATACAAACTATTAGTTACTACTATAGGAGATGTAGCAAGGTGGCGTGGTGGGTGCGAACGCATCTGACCTAAAAGAGGCTTGATAGGTGTTTCTGCCTTTACTCAAACTAACCCTGCAGATGGCTTCGTCGCCCATTTTGCTTGCAGTTTATTGCCGTTGCTGCGTTTCCAAGAGTGCGCGAGAAAAATTTGTAAGTGTGCCGTATTGTTCCGGTTTGTTTTAGTTAAAAAAGTGGAAGGAACACGAAGACATCAAAATTAAATTAATTTAATTGTATTTAGGCTATATTATTATTATCTCCCTTGTTAGTCTGATTTTTCAAAGAAACATCTTTGAAGATGAACTTCCGCAGAATAACGCCTGATTCACACAACTATCAGTCGAGTAACTTACATCGGACCTTATTTCGATTAACTGTATCCTTTTAATACGCATGGCAGCACCATGGACGTAGGTTTACCTATAACTTTAGGTATACTGCGTCCATGGGCAGCACACAGGCAGATATCTCAACGCTTGTTACAATAGAAATGAAAATCACCTACCAGTAACTTGACCGTAACAAAACATAAGGCACTTTTTCAACCGAGTACCTAATGCAGTGCTGAAGCCAAAAGACAAAGGCTATGACATCTGTATGCATATTGGACGAAATACAGTAGAATTCATATACAACGACTTCGCTTATAACCACTAACCTATTTTAGCGACGATAATAAATTGTTCACTCAAATTAGGTTTCATAATAAATGTACTCAAGAAATAATCCTGCCGTTTTGTGGGTCATCCGGTTAGTAGGACATAGTATCGCCGGTCCCTTGAAGGTCGTTATATCCAGATTCTACTGTATTATAATTGTGATATTTCGTCCAATATGCAAGCTATGTATAATAATTAATTTTATTTTATAAGTATTTTGTGTGATTTTATTATGTATTAAGTATCTAATTATTTAATTAAGGTATGGTATATATGGTATTTGGTATTTGGTCTTCTAGCGTTTTTAACTCGTTTTCATTCAGTAAGTAACAGAAAAACGAGCAGGCTTCATTAAAATATCATTTGGATCTTTTGAAGGGCTTTATGAATATAGGCATTTTCTGCGTGCTTCATCTTTGATCGCATAGTCTCTTACCAACAGACGAGTTGCTGGTCAAATGCGACCTTATATGCAATAAAAACATACAATAGATAGAACCTTTTACTGTAGTCAGTCAGTCAGTCAATAAGCATCAGCACATCATGTTCCCACTGCTGGGACACGGGCCTTCTCTCAGAGAGAGAGAGAGAGAGAGAGAGAGAGAGAGAGAGAGAGAGAGGATGGGCTCTAATCCACCATGCTGGCCCAGTGCATGTTGGTGAATGTCATGTTAATGAACATTAGAGGTTTTTGGACATACTGGTTTCCTCACGATGTTTTCCTTCACCGTTGTTGAGCGATGGCATCGAAACTGCACATAATTTATTTAAGTACTAAATAAGTCTTTGGTGCAGGGATAAGGATCGAACCGGGTGCCGTCAGATTGTAAAACGCACATGCTACCGCGAGGCCACCAAGGCTTTTACTGTAGAGGTAAATTCTTGTTATGCAACTTCTACGGTCAACATCTTAGCCCCTTTGAATGTTGACAAGTTTGATCTAAGCTCAGCTTCATTTCAAAGGGACCCTATTACTAAGCCTACGATGTCTGTCTGTCTGCCTGAAAATATAATTGTGTTATACTCGAGTGCTTGCAGCAAAATAATTCTCAATAATTCGCAATCTGGGTGTCTTCAAGTCGAGAGTGAATCGGTTTCTTCTAGGCAAGCGTGCTCCATCGTAGACCGCATCGCATCAGGCGAGATGGCGGACAAGCGCAAGCCTATCTACTATAAAAAAAAATGTGGCTGCTTTATAATATAAGGCGTTATAATGATTGGTAATTCGGTTACTTAGGACCTTATTGTATTTTGTGGTGGTACGGAACCCTCAGTGCGCGAGCCCGGTTCGCACTTGGGCGGTTTATTTTTTCTGGGCTCCTACCACGGAATCTACAATTCAAAATAGCTAAAATCCTACTTTTTAATATTATAAACGCGAAAGTTTGTATGTATAGATGTATGGATGTTTGTTCCTCTTTCACGCTGCAACGGAACAACGGACGACCTGATTTTTTGCATGGGTATAGTTCAAGAGCCAGAGAGTGACATAGGTATATACTTTTCATCACCATTTTTCATCACTACGCGGGTGAAACCGTGGGGCGCAGCTAGTATTGAATATAAGTATTGAATATTTACTACAGTGTAATCGACCAACACAAATAATGAACTTGGCCCGATTGCTCGACCCTGCTAACCCTGGCACCATGTCGGCTTCGACCCAGTGCAAGGCCAGGTGACTCCGCGCATAGATATCACCGACCTATATTAGGGCCGGCACTCATCTGCAGGAAGTGATTGGAATATTGTCCTTTACCTTGAACCAGTGTGTTTAGTGCCTCTTAATTTTATGAATTGTTAATTTAACTCCTTGTACCATAAACAAATAGTATATTATCGTTCTTGCTTGTACTTACCTGATATCGGTTTAATAGCCTTGATTTTTAGGGTCGTTCCCGTTTGATCTTCTACCAATAGAACAAATTACGTGGAAGAGGTAGGACTTGCTTGGACTGCCAGAGTGTCAGGGGCCCGTCCTCATCGTCTGCCGTTCTATGATGTACGGAGACAGTGCAGGGGCGGATCCAGGATTTCATTTTGGGCGGGGTCATTAAGACAAGTATATGAGTATGCTGAGTAAAAGTGCACCTGAATCATATCGAAAAACTGAGTCGAATATATGGAATTGCTAGGTGTTTCCGGGGGGGACATGCCCCCGCATGCCCCAATTCCGGATCCAGGGGGGGGGGCTGGATCCGCCAATGAGACAGTGGTACAGATAATTAAAGACAACAGTGGCGACTTTTACTATCGGAGGTTAAGGCACATTATGGGTCCTTGCGCCAACGTTTTAATACGATTTTATTGGCTTTTTTATGTAAACAAATCTTGGAAGTTGATTAACACCTATTTCTAATATTTTCATATCGATTTAAAACTTTGTATTATGTAATCTGAATGGCAATACAATAAAACACTGTTTTAAACTATCACGGTTGTTCACTAAAGTTATATGATTATTTACGGGATATTTACCGTGGTAAGGTTGTGGAATGAGCTCCCGATATTTCGGCGCAGTTACATGCACCATGTTCACGGGAAGACTGAAGAATGCGGGTGGTTGGTCGAACAGTTAAAAAGTTAGGTGCAGACATAACGATCTACCCTCTTTCTTAGTCTTTTGCTACGGTTATCATTGGAACTCGAACTCGAACCTATTGACAATACAATATTTTGGTACTAACCATGGAGTTGATATGATAACGGAGCCAGGAGGTAGACAGTGGAACTATACAATAGTTACTAACCGACCACCCAGGTGGATGGTTTGGGTGGTCCGTTAGGAACTAATCACTTGTAAACCTCTCGACTTTGGGATCATTTGGTTTGATTTTAACCAACGCAATAAGAGGAGTGTATCTATGCATCTGCGTGTCTGTTTGTGACTTGGTAGCTCCCAAATGGCTGAACCGATTTTGATTTAGTTTTTTTCGTTTTAAGGTGACTTGATCGTGGGTGTTCTTAGCTATGATTCAAGAAAATTTGTTCAGTTGTTTGTAAATTATCGGCTCATTTATCGGGGAATTTTTTTAACGAAATTTTGACAACTAGTTTTGTGTTTATTTGATACTAGCGGTCCGCCCCAGCTTCGCACGGGTATAGATTATAGCCTATGTTACCCGGGGATAGTGTAGCTTCCCGTCAGTGAAAGATTTTTTCAAATCGGTTCAGTAGTTTCGGAGCCTATTCAATGCAAACAAACAAACAAACAATCAAATCTTTCCTCTTTATAATATTACTAGTAGGCCGCCCCTGCTTCGCACGGGCGAAGCCGGGATATATAGCCTATGTCAACCGGGGATAGTGCAGCATCCCAACAGTGAAAGAATTTTTCAAATCGGTTCAGTAGTTTCGGAGCCTATTCAATGCAAACAAACAAACAATCAAATCTTTCCTCTTAATAATATTAGTATAGACTAGTAGGCCGCCCCTGCTTCGCACGGGCGAAGCCGGGATATATAGCCTATGTCAACCGGGGATAGTGCAGTATCCCAACAGTGAAAGAATTTTTTCAAATCGATTCAGTAGTTTCGGAGCCTATTCAATGCAAACAAACAAACAAACATACTATCAAATCTTTCCTCTTTATAATATTAGTATAGATTATAGTATAGACTAGCTGACCTGACAGTCGTTGTCCTGTCTTATAACTGTCAAACACGCAAAGTTAAAATTGTAAATCTTTTTTTTTACTCCTTGGGTTACATTATTGGAGTTTCAGTAAGGAACCCTATTTAAAAAAAAATATAATATAGCCCAAAGAGTAGTATTATAAAGGGGGGATATAGCCTATGTTACCCGGGGATAGTAGCTTCCCAACAGTCAATTTTCAAAAAGTCAAATCGGTTCAGTAGTTTCGGAGCCTATTCAATGCAAACAATCAAATCTTTCCTCTTTATAATATTAGTATAGATATAGACAAAAACATTAAAATTATTATCGTACTCTGTAAGACAAATATTATGTATAGTTACTGCTTTCACGTGTAAAAGGTAATTTACTTAATTTTTTTATTTCTTAAAGTAATTTTTCAAACACCGTAAAGCGATTAACGAGACGGTCACATAGGCTGTCCATCGCACACCGCTTACCCAGTTGACGTGGGACATCCATCGAGGTACGGGATTTTCGCTCAAAAACGTCGGCCATTCCGCTGAGCTCAGATCCTCGTAGGTCTGCGCTTGAGGTCGCAGGCAGCTCAGCAAGTGAATGTACGCCATGTGACCTGCCTCGAGTGCCGCCGCCACATCACCTTCAGCGAAGATGTCCAGCGACGCCCACTCCAGAAGCCTCGGACTGTCATAACTCGCCATCCTTCTCAAAGCTACGTAATCTCCACAGCGAGGGACGAATACATCGGTGATTCTCGACTCCCTATAACTTTCAGGCGACGCTGCCTTCTCTCCGAACAATTTCACCAGTTGTTCTATGACAGCTTCCTTGGATTCATTACAGTCGTCGTCCCTCACCTTTAAATACCCGATCAAAGTCGCGAAACGGTCAGTGCTTCCAGTGGTCGACAATTTTGGATGCTCCATGGCCCAAACGATCGGTCCTCGAATGCTTAAAATGTCTCCACTGTAACCTTGCAGACTCCAGAAATTCTCCTCGTATTGGATGATGAATTTTTTAGCGCGTCCCGGTACCATGTCACTTGCTATTTTTGCTTTACGCTTGGACAGCAGCACGTCGTCGACTCGGATTTTGTGTAGATCATGAGGTTTCAAAGCCATGGCTAGTAAACTGCACACGTAATCGGCATCTCCTTTTACGGTCTCAAGGATGACGTGGTCCTCGGGGCAGGTTCTAATTTCCTTGATATTTTTTACCGCCAGAGTTATATCCGCTACGCTCTGCTGGAGCTTATGAGCTAATCTCTTTTCACAATAGCCTAATAACTTCTCTCGGAATCTTGTATTGTCTCCATCGAGGTGGTTTCTTGAGCTGCTAGTTCTGTAGCACTGATGGAGATAAAACAGAACTGATACACTACTTGCAGATGACCCGCAAACGAGTCTAACGGTCGTTCGCATAATTTCCCGCGAAGTGCTAAAGAAAAGAGCGTCGCAGATATGTTTCTCCATTGTGGTTCGATCGTAATAAAGCAAGCTATTCCTCTCTTCCTTTGTCGCCATTTGGTTTGTGTGGAACAGCAACTTCATACTTTGGTCCAAAAGCGTTTGGTACTGGTTTAATTCGAACTTCTCCATAAAGTTCAAATAGTCGAAGTCGTGGTAGTCGGTGGAGCAATCGACAGCTTTACCATTACGATGTTGGAAGACCTTATTGAGCTGGGTTTTGATTTGGTCTGGAGCGATGATTGCGTCCGGTAGAGGGATTTGGAATTCTTTGGCGTATTTCGCGAGGTAGTACCTGGCGACGTTGTCGACGACCTGCTGGGCTGTTTTGTCGTACTCCTGGACATTAACCACTTCCTGGAGGTCGTCGTCTTCCTCATTTTCTTGGAAGGCAACGTTCATCTTGGAACTGCGCTTGGAGGAGCCTGCTAGGTCGAGCACCATGATGTCCATGGAGCTGCCGAAGCGTTTCTTCAGTTTGTGCGCAGTGACGATGCCGGGAAGGGTGCATCCTAGGATGATCACGTCAGCCTTTATCCTGTTCTTGTGCTTCGCCCGAAATATCGAATCGAAATGAATGACCATATACTAAATTGTAAAATAACGATTTATTACAAAAATAAAATGATCGAAACTTTGTTACATGACGTCCTACCAAAGAGAATGTAAATAATACCTTCCTACAATAGACATTGATATGTTTTGACTGATGATTGTTAAACAATAAAATAAGGTTTTCCGTGTATAAAAAGATCGTCTACGGTTTTCTTTTTTTTTTTGTCTTTAACTTGGCTACTTTTTAGGGTTCCATACCAAAAGGATAACAGCGGGACCCTAATACTAATATTAATATTACTAAGCCTACGATGTTTGTTTGTCCGTCTGTCCCACTTTTAAACGGCTGTATCTTTCGAACCGTAATAGATAGGCAGTTGAAATTTTCACAGAATATGTTATTTTGTTTTTTCAAAATAATTTAGAGTAGGTATAGGCGAAAATAAAAGTATGAAGCCTGATTTAGGCCTGATTCGTTCGCACCCGCCACGCCACCTTACCATATCTCCCTAGTTTGTCTGATCTGAGGGTGTAATGATCTGCAATCGTCGTCGTGCCCCTTTTATTGGTAGAGGTCGTTGGCATCGGACGGTGCAACGAAACTACTTGATGTCGGTCGCGAGCGATATTACAGTGCGGGACCTTTTTTGGAAATCTTTAAAAAATACCCAGCTGCAGTGAGGACCAGCCGGATTATGTGAGATTGCACCTATTAAAACTCCCTCTGTGCCCTGCCTCTGTGCCAGACTGAAGGCACCGGGATCCCCCATGTGTTGGTAAATGGGTGTGTTCAAATCACGAGTGAATCGGTTTCTTCTAGGCAAGCGTGCTCCACCGTAGACCGCATCATCGCTTAACATCAGGCGAGTTGACGGTCAACGCAAGCCTATTAAGAATTAATATAAAAAAACACTAATGAGGTCGACGAGCATCGTATTGAGGTCTTCCAACGACTGCATGAGGACTATATCATCGGCAAAACGAAGGTGAAGGCGAAACGAATGTATTCGCCATTGATGTTGACGCCGAATTTCCAGTCCAAGAGCTTGAAAACGTCCTCCAATGCGTTCGCGAACAGTTTCGGGGAGATAACATCTCCCTGTCTCGCGCTTTTCTGCAACGACCAAGGTACACCTACCGGATCCATAATAATCCATATTCTAATCATTACTCTTTGTTCTAATCCATCAATGTTGACATGGTTAAAATCAGTATGACACTCTAAAGTTCTTAGATGACACGTAAGTATTTATTTATTGACCAACTTTAAAAAAGGAGGTTCTTCATTTGATTTTATTTTTATAGAATGACCGGAACGCCTCTTCTTTGGCCAAAAATTTTTGGCCAATGGCAATTTTTTATTTTATTTTATTTATAGCGAGACCATGTATAAAGAGTCCTTCAGTCGGAATAACAACAAGTGTTTACAAGGTATTAAATAATGGCAAACAAGTCACAGTCAGAGACAAGCAATTACTTTGCTTGTCTCTGACTGTGACTTGTTAACACAGTCAAGTCCAAATCATGCCCTAGTAAAGTAGTAGTATCATAAAAAGTATTAGACCAAGTTGATCTAAAAGGTTCACGCGCGTAAATGAGACAATACAACAGCAACAAGCGAGATGATGGTCAAGTACAATACAACCCTGTTGTATAACAGCCTTGCGACTAAAAAAGCATAGGTTTGTCCAATTATATATATTGTAAATATTTCACTAAGGCAGGGCCGGATTTAGGGGAGGGCAACCGGGGCGAAAGACCCGGGGCCTCCACAAACGGGGGGCCCCCACAATAGAGACTTCGGAATAAAAAACTTTCAAATTCCAACTAGTTAACACTAGTAAGCATCTTTTCCTTTGATATTTGTTTTTTTTTTTTGCTCTTTCACCTTTACCTACAGCCTACAGTACTTTATACATACATGATTATTTGATTATATTAATCTTAAATAACAGAAATCATTGATCTATCCTTTGTTGCCCCGAGGCCTCTGGACCTCTAAATCCGGCCCTGCACTAAGGCTGCAATCGAACAACTAAGCGAACAACATAATACTGATTAAATACTGATGAAATATTTGACGTAAACTGCGTACGTTGATCAGTTGTAAATAAATCGACATTCAGTCAGTCCACAGACAACACATCAGATACACGAACGCATTACGAGCGATTAACTCAAAGAGGTCGTGTAACAGAGGTTCTCTTAGTGGCCGCAGGTAAGATGATACCAATTTGGTTTATTTTAGTCTGTTCTACGTCAGTTAAGACTAATTGTTAAGGCGAAGAAATCAACATAGGGTTTGCTATACTTATAGTAAATTATGAAAAATCTTTGGGTTTGACATGAAACAAACAAGAGGCATACGAAACGTCTGATTTCAAATCCAGGCTAGAAATGTGATCATGTGGGATATAATTATATTTACGTCGGAGTGGATCGGTTTCTTCTAGGCAAGCGTGCTCCATCGCATCATCGCTTAACATCAGAGAAGATGGTGGTCAAACGCAAGCATATTACTAATTTAAAAAAAAAACTATAACGTATATGACATCGTCAAAAAAAAAACTATGACATCGTCTTCGGATCTCCCATTTCCATCCTTGGCATGGAATCTTGTACTTTGCAAAATATTATTATGCGATTTGCGTAACCTTTAAAAGACATTTCATTTCACCCGACGATGGTCAATTAATACCATTTTTTCTCCTACCTATACAAAAAGCACTATCCTGATGTCTTCAGTATATCTTTAGACGGCACTTTCTTGGATCTGTCTCTGGATCTGAGAAATGATGTAAATCTAATTTGATTCGATGCTCTTTCATTAAACTTCACATGTTTGTATGTTAAGTACAAATCTTGCAAGCCTAATTTGACCCATTCCACGCGTTCAATTGAGTTGAAATTTGGTACACTTGTGTAACTTGTGTGGTAAATCATAATCCAATTCTCACTTTTATATAACTTTATTCATATTCTTATTCTTTATTCCTACTTATTACAGTTTGCAGACCAATATGCTTTCGCTATGAACGCTCAAGCCAGACTAAAGTCCCTCTTTCCAACATCCTACCGCATTATCTTCTTCCTACCCCCACTATTTTCACTATTGCCGAGACTCCCGAGTCAACTCGTTTCTGACCGGCATTTTATATAAAAAACACTGTTAGTCAAATTAGATATCAAAAGGTTTAAAACCAAGAAATCACAAAGAAACAATTGAAATAAGTTAGAAATCATGACACTTGGATGACAATACATTAATAATTATGGTACCGTGGAGCTTTTCTGATGATGGCGTTGGAAGGTGGTCATAGGAACTAATGAACGCAACAAGATAACCCCATCGTGTTTGGGTTCATTGGAATAGTTTTGATAAGTACTATACCCCTAGAACCTAGGGGTATAAAGATAAAGATAAAGATTATTTATTTGCACAAAACACGAGTAAATCATACACACATTTAAAAACGCATGCACAATAGGTGGGTTAAAATATTAGTCACTTTGTATCATGTTTTGCCTAGTTTGTAGGCGTACAAATCTAGAGAGATGATATAAAAATACCGTAAGAAATATTTATATAAAAAAGTATTAATTAAAATAACTGTCGAAATAATTTCAAAAGTTCAAGTATGATGTTATTAAATTAATTAGTCAACAGATAGACATTACTATAATTGTATGATTGTATAGTAGGTATACTCATCAAAACTATTGACCTAGGGCCTAGGTCATTTTCAAGGTCTGGTGATAATGACAGAAAGTGGCCATAGGAACTATAGAACGTAACAAAATACCCTATTAAAATATATTAAACTAGCGGGCCGCCCCGGCTTCGCACGGGTATAGAACTATAGATATATAGCCTATGTTACCCGGGGATAGTGTAGCTTAGTGTAGTGTAGCTTTAACAGTAAAAGAATTTTTTAAATAGGTACAGTACTTTTTGAGCCAATTCGTTACAAACATACTTATATACAAATCTTTCCTCTTTACAATATTAGTATAGATGGATATTTATTAAATTAAATATTCGAAGGATATTTTTTTTAATTTTTAAACTTTCGCGATTTGAACACCCCGCTCCGCTCTTCTCGTCGGACTCACCCGCAGTTTTCAGTCAGCTCGTGACCACGGCCATTGTAACATGGTCGAAACGTCGAGCGAAAGGTACATATTTTTTACCTATATTAAATAATACGTGATAAGTCCCGATAAACATTTAAAACAGATATTTTTTTTAATGTTTTTTTTACCATTCACCTCTTTACTTTTACTTACTAAATGATAACAAAGTCTGCACGATGGTATCAGTATTGTACTTTGATTGTAGTGTGTTACATTATCACGATGATTTAGTTAAACTCCAAGAAAAATTTAACTTGTCATCGTGATTTAGAGAAAAACATTTTCTCATCGATAAGTCATTGTTTTTTGATATAATAATATTATATGACAGCTAATATTTTAATCAATACTATACGTCCGTTACAAACTATACGTTTGCGCGATAAAATCCGAAACGTGGATATTCGCCAAAGAACCAGAGTCACCGACATAGCTGTTAAAATTTGCAAGTTGAAGTGGCAATGGGCAGGCCACATCGCTCGAAGAACCGATAACCGATGGGGAAGAAAGGTTCTGGAGTGGAGACCACGAACCGGAAGACGCAGCGTAGGGAGGCCTCCCACTAGATGGACCGACGACATTGTGAGAGTCGCGGGCATCCAGTGGATGCAAAAGGCAGGCTGTCGTTCAGTGTGGAGGTTAAAGGGGGAGGCCTATGTTCAGCAGTGGACGTCTTCTGGCTGATGATGATGATGATGATGATACGTCCGTACTATTCACTTAAAACAAAAATACGGTGTAGGTAGATGAGCTAAATCACCAGGGGCCTTACGGACAACAGCTAATTGCGGCACCTTATCCGCTCAGTTGAAAAATCACGCGACCGCAAACCGTATCTGGGCGCGATAAGGTTCACGTTCGCGTGATTTTCCAACTGAGCGGATTAGGTGTCGCAATTAGCTGTTGTCCGTTAGGCCCCTGGTTGGTGCATTAAACGTTGGGTTCTTGTTTCGGAGTTTATGGGCCCATGAAAAAACCATGGCGGCGTAACGATTCCTGTTCTGTGGCAAATCTCTAGACTTGGATTTCTGGACAAAATATATTATGTGAGAGAAGCGCTTAGTTTTTTTGTGTCATATGAAATCCAAGGCTACGCCCATATATAGGTCACGCACAAGGAAAACTTGTTAGATCACGTGGCAATTCACTTAGATGTGTTTCGGGCCATAGAAAGATGCTTAGGCCTTCGGTTATCTAACTTCCATAATCTGACCATATAGTCCAGCTTCACAATGAATGGATTAATTACAATTGTAACAAAGTAATAAAGTTAAACAAAGTTACATACACATGGCAACTGTACGTCCTAGAAACAAGAAACAGTTGATTGGTGCGTAAATCAAGTTGGGTCATACGTTCAGCAGCAAGATAGCGGCGCCTTAATGAGCTCCACTCTCCAGCCTGGAATAGGACAGGGTGCTTTCGTACTAACTGTGCTTGAAACTGTGGGATGGGCGCGCGAAACGTGCGCGCGCGCACGTACGCCAGCCTCGCGCGTGTGGCTCCGTTGTGCGACGATGTTTAGAACTTCAGGGTCTTCAGACTATGTTTTAGGGTTGGGAAAATTGTGTCCGATAAATAAAACCACTGGGTTTAGAGAGGGCATCTCAAGGTATCGATCCAAATGCAGTGCATGCAGGACCATACAAAACTTTGCAAAAAGTTTATTTTTTTTATCTAATAAGAGGCTTGCGTTTGACCACCGACTCGCCTGATATAAAGCGACGATGCGGTCTACGATGGAGTACGCTTGCCTAGAAGAAAATGATTCACTCTCGATTTCAAGACACCAGACACCAAATTAAAGGCAAAGCAGAAGCAAACGCTCAGGCCTCAGGTCAGACTCATTCGTTATCTTGTAATAAGAAAAAAATACCAATGAAAAGTTAAAAAAAATTACAAATACAAAAAAATACTGACCAATTGTAATAGCATTTATACAAAAAATCTTGCTCAATAAAAAATATGTTTTTGTCAGTTCATGCACAAACGAGAAAATATTCTCCAACTACAAACACCTATACAAACATTCTTACTTATACTCAATCAGTTCAACAAACCGCTAGGCTTCAGGGCACACCCCCTCTGCGGTGCCTGGGCAAGTCTGATTCCCACTCCCGGCGACGGCCCATGCCGAGGTTCGTATCTTTGAGGTGCCCTTGTGCTAGTCGCCAAAAACTTAAACCATCAAGTTACGCCGATCGCCCTCTGCATTCGCTAACTAGTCCAGTCAAGCTGTAGAGCCCGTAAGGCGAACAGCGTAAGTCAATGTCAAAAAAAACTTACTTATACATAGCGTAAATTAATCGCCTGCCACCAGCGTAGTCACTGCTACTTAATCCGTGTTAGAAGCCACACCACTTTCCACCACAGTGCCCTTACTCCCAGATTTGATAGTTTACGAAAACTTTTTTCGTTTTCGTCTAGTTCCATACATTGCAGGGCTAAAAGGTATTCGAAAACTTTTTTCGTATTAGAAGCAATGTATACCGCCGATAACTGCCAAATTTAGTTCCTCCACGTTTCCGATAGAGGCGCTTTACTAAAATGTATGGAACAATACGTAAACGAAAAAAGTTTTCGTAAACTATCAAATCTGGGACTAAGCGTACATGTCGTGGAACCTTTCTAATTTGAGCCGGCAGCAACAGACCTTCCCCAACATCTCACCGTACCAGTTCAATGGACACGCACAGCACACCGCGGAACGCGTTCGCTCGCCCACTCGATTAGATCTCGAATCGCTATCATTTTGCCGTAATTATGAGCCGCCCGGTGCTACAGCTTTTTATAACAAACATCCCATTCAAACCGCCTTGTAAAAGACATCAACGCGCATCCGTATGAATATCTCGATTATGTGAAACCGGTGTTTAATTTTAGATTAATATCATTTAAGATTTCATTATGGAATGTGCACGTGTCTCCTATTTTAGAATCTTTTACGAACAATTAATAAATATTAAATGTGAGCCACAAAGCTGGTGTAAAACATAAGTAATGCATGCTGTGCTTCCTTGAAAAGGTAACACATTTAGCTAAGTACATTTATAAGATATCAGTGTATGTAATGATTTAATTATCAATTAATTTAAAAAAAAGAGTTTTCATTTAGCTTATTCAGCACACAAACAGTGAGATAATGTAAAATTACATTAAAATACACAATGAATATATATATGTCGGCGCGTTGAAGATTTAGCATTTGGGCGCAACTAAAATAAAGAAAGAAAGAATAATCTTATGAAAATCGGCCATCCATCGACGACCGGAGCGGCCCCCTGTATCACGCAATCGAGGCTCTCGCGCCGACATATATGTATATATATATATATATATATTTACAATTTGGTTTTGTAATTTTATTGATAACTGATCAGGTCATTATGGTTGTCATCATCATTTTCATCATTTTAGCCATAGGACGTCCACTGCTGGACATAGGCCTCCCCCATCGATCTTCAAAAGGGCCGGTTGGAAGCGGCCTGCATCCAGCGCTTCCTTGTGGTTTCTTTTAGGTTCGTCCGTCCATCTTGTGAGTGGACGTCATACGCTGCGCTTTCTGGTCCGTTGTCTCCATTCGAGAACCTTTCGTCACCATCGGCCATCTGTTCTGCTTGCTATATGCCCTGCCCACTGCCTCTTCAACTTGTCTGTAGAAAAATCACGTCGATCGGTTGCTCTGTTGCTGCAAGTAACAAACAAACAAACACTTTCGCATTCATAATATTACCATAATAAGTAATAAGTTGTGTTGTGTTCTTTTTCTCTTTTTGGTTTTATATATTTATATAATAATTCTAAATTATATTTTGTATTTTGCATGATATAACTGTTTGCTTTGGCATAATTGTACTGTTATGATAAGAGAAGCCACTGGTACCCGTCCCAGACCAGTTCGGGAGCTTATGGAAAATCACGTTATGTAAAACAAAATTTATGTCAAAATAAATTACTTTGTTTTTTTGTGTTGTTTATATTTCCATTTCTTTTCTTTTTGTTGTACAATTGGCATGTGCTTAAAGATTTAACAGATTATCTCTGTCAATCGTCCTGAATATTTATTTTCGTTGCAAGTCACATTTAGACATGGCACATGGCTTACAATGTGCAAGCGCAAGGCAAGCACACGTTCACAGATAAAGATTGTGACGTAGGAAGGTACTGATATGATGCCCATATCTATATCATGATCCTTAGTACCTACCTCTACCTTAGTAGAGGCATGTCGAGAGAGCGCTCGAGGTCTAGTTTCAAGGGGGCAAGTTCAAGCACACCTTAAGGCGAGGTTTTCCCACTTTTAAGCAACTGTTGTTACTACAAATGAACATATATCTTAAAAAGAATCATTTAGTGGAGCGAAACCATGGCTCTTACAAACATTTAGAAAATCTATAACATAAATAAAAGCACACCACTCAGTTCATCGAAGGAAAACATCGTGAGGAAACCTGCATATGTACGGAGAAGGAATTCAATGGCATATGTGAATCCACCAACCCGCACTGGGCCAGCGTGGTGGATATGGCCCAATCACCCTTTCTGGGGTAGGCTAAAAGTCCAGCAGTGGCTTAAAGCTGTTGCTTAATTTTGCTTAATTTTTATAATTACCTTTTTTATTAACTTATGAAGCTTAGCTTTTTAGCGCTTGTTTGTAATACATATATGATTTTTAGTAGTGATTTTCCATGACAATGTTACTTACTATCACTAGTATAGACCTATTAATGGCTGTAATTTAAAATAATTATTTAAAACTATGTATATGTAACTATCTGGAAAGAAATAGGGGAGACCTTTGCCCAGGAGTGGGAAAGTATAGGTTAATAAAAAATAAATAAAAAAAATACATATTTTTGTGCTGTTGGTCTTAAATAAACATAAAATAAAAGAAATAAGGTTGATTATGATGATGATGACTCAGCCCAAGTTCACTCAGTTCTTCGTTTCCAGTCATTGCTAAGTTGCCTTACGTATATCGTCACTTCATCGAGTCTCAGGATGTCCTGAGCTTCGTTCGCAGATTTATGGAAAACCTATGTAAACACACATAAGATGAGAACTGAATTTTCATTGTGTTTACGTTTTTCCTACGTTATGTGTTTGCCTTTAAAAGAATTATAGATCTAGCAATAATTACGCCTTTTAATGACTCGTTGGAGTGACGATATACGGAAGACCGGCAGTTGCTAGACGTGTTCTAGACTGAAGACTACGAATCAGTAAGCGTAGAGTAGGGTGCCCTGAGACACGTTGGAGTGACGATATACGATATACGTGGCTGGAAGAGAAAAGCTGAAGATCGGCTTGCGTGGCGTAGGTAAAGTCCTGAATGGGTGTTCCCAAAAATAATAAAAATAGGAAATTGGTAAAATGAGTTTGTATATGAGTTTGTAAATATGATAAAAATAATACTGATATAATATTATTACAAAGATATAATAATTATATGCTTGAGAGCTATGCTCGGAGTTTCTTTGCGCGATAAAATCCGAAACGTGGATATTCGCCAAAGAACTAGAGTCACCGACATAGCTGTTAAAATTTGCAAGTTGAAGTGGCAATGGGCAGGCCACATCGCTCGAAGAACCGATAACCGATGGGGAAGAAAGGTTCTGGAGTGGAGACCACGAACCGGAAGACGCAGCGTAGGGAGGCCTCCCACTAGATGGACCGACGACATTGTGAGAGTCGCGGGCAACCAGTGGATGCAAAAGGCAGGCTGTCGTTCAGTGTGGAGGTTAAAGGGGGAGGCCTTTGTTCATCAGTGGACGTCTTCTGGCTGATGATGATGATGATGAATAATTATATACATAATTATATTTATACTTTACCAAAGTTCACGACGTAAAGATGGAATGGCTGCCTCGATGACCCATGTATGTAATTGATTATACTATTTCGTATGGAACCAGTATTTTGGCTTCTTAATTGCATTTTTTTAAACAAGATGCGTATGGCACTCATTTTGTAAATAGTATACCATAATTGTCATACCAAACTTTATCAAAATTGTTACTAAAGGGCTGGCGCGATGGTTCGGCTGTGCAGCAAACGGCGCAAATATGCTATCCTCGACAGTGGTTACATATTTAAGCCGTTTTTGGTTGAGATAATGGGCCTATGAAGACCAGGAAAATAATTTAAAAAAACCGAGTGCCTCGTTATTACGATGCCTGAATAATTATGCTGGCGCCAAACCATTCAGCGTGGTATTGCCGCCAGGCTGCGCTGCCAACTGGTTCTGGGATTGAGCATTTAGATTTTGTCGTTACCTTCAACGAACTATAGGAAATCCAATTATTTCATAATATGCTCAGTAGGTTAGGTATTTTGTTAAACTATAAAAACACTATAAATAAAAACGTTTTCACAAATATAGATCCTGCTTTTTTATTGACTACTAGCGGTCCGCCCCAGCTTCGCACGGATATAGATTATAGCCTATGTCACCCGAGGATAGAGTAGCTTTCGTGTGGAATAATAATAATAAGAATAAGATATATTTATTGCCAAAAAACAAAAACAATGAACATGTACTATAAGAAACATAAGGAGAAACAGTGTTTGGCAATAGGGGTAAGCTCAGCGCTGTACTGCGAGGTCCCGAAGGGTCACGCAGGGCTGGTTTTCGGCATACCCCTTTGCTCAGAAAAAAAGATGGTAGGTGAGCACTAGGCGACGGCGGGTATTACAAAATCAATTAATAATATCTGTCGTTAAACGTAATACACTATAATTACTACTACTACTACTATTTTCATTATCAAATATTAAATATTAGAGCACTTAGGTTTGTGTATGGTGTGTGTGTGTGTGTGTGTGTGTGTGAGCGAGTGTGTGTGTGTGTGTGACTGAGTGTGTGTGCGTGTGTGTGTGAGCGAGTGTGTGTGTGTGTGTGACTGAGTGGGTGTGTGTGTGTGTGTGGTGTTAACGCGTAATTTTAAAAGTTGCTTCAAAGTTCTTCTTTTGTATTTCATATAATAGACTTTTGTATTTTTGCTTAAAATTATCAGAATTAATTTTTTTTCTCATCGGAGGGGGCAGGTTATTCCAAATTTTAGTCGCACTGTAGAATTTTTCAAATCGGTTCAGTAGTTTCGGAGCCTATTCAATGCAAACAAACAAACAATAAAACATTTCCTCTTTATAATACTAGTATAGAAGTATAGATATATAAAACTGACTAATACTTATCTATAGGTATCTAGTACATCATCGCCTTACCTAATAAAATGAAATCTTCCTGATAACAGTGGAACATAGATGATAATGATATTTGTTTGTGACGTATCACTTGTTACTGTAAATCATAGTATAAATAATTATATTAATACTCCGCCAGGTATAAGCGCTCCGAGAAAAAAAAGTCACGTGGGCGTCCCGCAATGATGTCATCAATGTCATGGATACACCTACACGTACATAAGCAAGAGCAGAATAAGTAATTTACAACAAGTTCGAGAGAGATGACGATACACCACGTAACAGCTGGTTTTCTGTGTTAACAGTAGTGAAATTATAACTCCCCAACATCCGTATATTACCTGTGGGAATCCAATAAATCAATGTGGTTTTGATGAAATTATATTGATTAATATATTCAATTTGTGCTTAACTTGAATTGCTTTGCTAGAGCGGACAAACCAAATGACAATTGAAAGGCTAATTGTATTTTATTTAATAGATTATTTAAAAAAATTGTTTCCCAGTATCTGTGTTTGTTACAATAAAGTGGCAACAGGACAGTGACGTCATTACGGGACAACTCCCAGAGCGCTAAACCTTGTTTTTTTGCTGTAAATGAGGCGTGGTCAAATCAATACTGGATCATCTGTTCGTAATCTTTTGTCATTCGGCGCAATAATTTCGCAATAAACAACACAAAATAGTAACTAAAAAAGATTACATATTTCATGATAAGGTTGATCCCGGGATTATTAAAAAGAGACAGTAAGCTACAACAGCAATAGTTCGGGGCGCAGCCAGTAGTAGTTTATATAGCTAAGTTATTTAGTTTAGTATATTTATCATCATTTCAGCCGTAGGACGTCCACTGCTGGACATAGGCCTCCCCCATCGATCTCTAAAAGGGACGGTTGGAAGCGGCCTGCATCCAGCGTTTCCCCGCGGTCTCTTTTAGGTCGTCTGTCCATCTTGTGCGTGGACGTCCTACGCTGCGGTCCGTGGTCTCCATTCCAGAACCTTTCGGCCCCATCGGCCATCTGTTCTGCGTGATATGTGCCCTGCCCACTGCCATTTCAACTTACTAATCCGGTGGGATATGTCGGTGACTTTCGTTCGTCTACAGATCTCCTCATTTCTGATTCGATCTCATAGAGAATCCCCGAGCATAGCCCTCTCCATAGCTCGTTGTGCGACTTTGAGCTTGCTTATATTTACAGCGTAGACTGTATAGAGTATATTTATAGCGTAGGTATATTCATAGTAATTACCTATATAGCTATATATTTTAGTATATTTATTATGGTTAAGATAACTACGTTACATGAGTATTATTATTATTTATTCCGCAAACTTATCACGGTAAATATACCGTTAATAATCATATAACTGTGATAGTTTAAAACAGTGAGACACCTACGAAGTACCTACCTACGTGTTAGAAATATTAATTCACATCACAGCCAGTGAACGTCCACTGCAGAACAAAGACCTCCCTCTTAAAGAGGGGTGTTGCAATAATCCCCACGCTTGGCAGGTGGCTTGGGGATCGCATTACGTTCACCGTGTACTAATAGGACACTGATGCCTATCCTCCAGTGGTTCTGGTCGCAGTTTTAGGACATACCCCCGGATATGTCCTCCTGAGAAATATTAATAAAATAAATATTAATCGCTGCGCTCCAACTTGATTTTTGTACCGACGATTTATATCATGTTTATTTGTTATACTTCTCGGGTCTAGCCCGGACATTTGGTAGGCATTGGTGGGGCCGAAGCCAACACCAAGAGGCCCGTTGAATATAAAAATACAATTATGGAATGTGTATAAAATGAAATATAAAACAATTGTACAGTATAGGATATTAAAAGTCTGGGCTATTGTTGTGAACAACTTGTGGATGGGTTAACAGATCTATGGTATGAGGTACGGCACCTGCCAATTATGCCTCATTTCAAAATGGTAAGGCAGGTGATGACTTGCCACCCACTAAATGGGCCCCCCATAATGGCTGCCGCATATTGGCACCGGAGGGGCATCACGTTTATTATTATTATTAATATGTTATGTTTTTTAAGAACATGTAACGTCATCATCGTCAACCAGAAGACGTCCACTGCTGATCATAGGCCTCCCCCTTAAACCTCTACCCTGAACGAAAGCCTGCCATCTGCATCCACTGGATGCCCGCGACTTTCACAATGTCGTCGGTCCATCTAGTGGGAGGCCTACCTACGCTGCGTCTTCCGGTTCATGGTCTCTATTCAAGAACCTTTCTTCCCCATCGGTTATTGGTTCGGTACATGTAACGTGTACCTACATTGCCAAATAATAGTAAAATTTAAAAAACATGACCCACCAATTCAAGGAAATTCTTGATTCGGCAGAATAAAGAGAAAATCATTAATCTTGACCTTACATCGAGTTTATGTTGCAGTTTAAGATCACTAGTTTAGTTACAGACAAATTCGCCGAAAATCTGAACATTTTAATTGCAATCGAAATAAAAGTACGTGTTCTTTGAATTCCTAAAAAAAAAAAATTAGTTTTATATTTTTGCACACACGTTCATCTGACCTCAAACTTAGCAAAGCTTGTAGACCACAGACCTATATCCAAGTAGACGCCACAGTTGACCTACCTTGCATGTCATATTTAGTCTGTGTTGTAAACTATGGCTGCCAGAGACTATATACCTACATATATATTTTTAAATACACACACATTTTATATTAACACCCAGATATACATCATACACAAATGTTTGTCCTAGGTAGGAATCGAATCGAACCCATGCCCCCAAGCGCAGCAGGGTTCACTACCAACTGGGCCATCGCCACAAGACATGACATTCACCAACTACACTGGGCCAGCATGATGGATTAGAGCCTATCCTCTCTCTCTCTCTCTGAAAGAAAGCCTGTGTCCCAGTGGGAACATGATAGGCTGGTAATGATGAAAATGATGAATATACGTAGTTATGTACCTATGAAATTTCGCGAACACCAACACACTATTATCGAAACAATATTTTCTGTGTTGCCTTTTCCCTATACAGTTTTGTTTTTCTGGGAATATTTATCAAAAAGAGTCGTACCGAAACTGAATCATCTAAGGTCCTAATGCCTACGTGATGCGCGGTTGTTGCACCCATCGCGAATAATCAAAATATTGTCACTATTCCGAACGCAACTAACCATGTAAGCATACACAAAAACAGTCCTTACCACCATGGATATGCAGCTGTAAATCCTAGACTGTGCCATGGAGTTAGGTCTTTTATTGCTTGCAATATCGCATTTGCAAATGATACATTTCCCGTTTGGGCCCTTCGACCGTATGCCATTATGTGCGGGCCCCTTAATAGAATTATGACCAGCTAATGGGATCCAAAACAGGTGGAGCAGGTGGACCAAAGCAGTCACAGAATGGTGGCCGAGGAACGGAAAGCGACCACCGGGCAGACCACCAGCCCGCTGGTCGGACGACATCGTTAGGACAGCAGGAAAGCAGTGGACAAGACTAGCACAGGACCGGAAAAGATGGCGCGCTGAAGAGGAGACCTATACCCAGCAGTGGGTGGAGAATGGTTGATGATGATGATGATGAATGGGATCCGTGTCTACACGCATGGTATAATAATATACGCCGCCAGGTATAGCGCCCGAGAAAAAATGTCACGTGGCCGTCCCGCAACTACGTCATCAATGTCATGTCAAGGATACTCGTACAAGTGCATAACCAAGAGCAGAATAAGTAATTTACAACAAGTTCGAGAAAGATGACGATATACGAAACAATGGCGGGGTCTCTATGAAACAGCTGATTTTCTGTGTTAACAGTAGCGTGGAATTATAACTCCCCAATATTCTTATATTACCTGTGGGAATCAAATAAATCAATGTGGTTTTGATAAATATTGTGTTTAATATATTCAATTCGTGCTTAACTTGAATTGCTTTGCTTGAGCGGACAAACCAAATGACAATTGAAAAGCTCTTGTATAATATCTATCTTTAATAGATTATTAACTTTGTTTCCCAGTATCTGTGTTTGTTACAATAACGTGGCAACTGGGCAGTGACGTCATTGCGGGACAACTTCCGGAGCACTAGACCTTGTTTTCTTGGATCATGTCTACACGGATAAATATTATAATTAAAATTACAGGTTATTTATGTTTATTTACCGGGAAGTGAAGTTTCCATAAATAGAAGACGCTGGACTGTCAGCGCTAGTTTACAATTATCACAAACTTATTGTCTGTCTAACAAACAACAAACATTTTGCATGTTGCATATAAGAAAAATTACGACTTCAACAAATTTCTATTGAGACTTTCTATAACGAGAATCCAGAATTTACAATTGAATTTATTTTAACCTAAAACAAATAAATCAGTACATTGCAATCATAGAAATATAAAGAGTGTAAGGGGAACACTCTCGAAGCCAAAAGAAGGTAATTGTACTCATCATTATGAACCACTTTTAGTATGGGACCAACCATGAAATCGCGAAAAAAATAGCTGTTCCATACATTTTGTCGAGTGTCAATGACCTTTTTCTATAGAACAGCTGATATTTTTTTCGCGATTTCAGGGTTGGTCCCGTAGTAAAAGTTGTTCATAATGATGAGTACAATTACCTTCTTTTGGCTTCGAGAGTGTTCCCCTTACACCCCGTATTATCTATTATTGCCAGGTGGCCCTATATCGGGCACAAATATATCTCTAACCGGCACATCAAATATAAATATTTGAGGTATTATATTATATTTTAGCTTGAGGTATTGCAATGAAATCAATTTCACTAAAATACCTCAAGTTAAATCACATCAAAAACACCGGAAGTATTGCAGACAAAGTCCACCTCGAACTGTGACTTTACTTTCTTACGTCTCTCATACTAAAGAAATTATTTTTATCAATTATTTTTTTTATTAATTGCCTCAAAATTGACAGTAATTTATAATATAAGACGGTGGTGTTTTTCTAGTATAATTCTATTTTTTTTTAACTGTCAGTTTCGAGGCAATTATTTAAAAAATAAAACTGCAACAATTAATATAAGAGAAGCCACTGGCTCCCGACACACAGTCCCAGACTAGTTCGGGAGCCTATGGAAAATCACGTTATGTAAAACTAAATTTATGTCAAAATAAATTACTTTGTTGTTTGTTTGTTTGTAATTACAATTTAAAAACAATTTCTTTAGTAGAATCGGGGGCCTGTGGTAATCGATAATCGAACCGCGATGGTGACAATGTGGTCGATCCATCTCGCTACTGGACGACCAACGCCGATGATTTAGTTTATTCTTATCCGATAATGATGGAAAGCTATTTCCGCTACTACATCATTATCGGAATAAAAACACAATGAAATGGATTTATTGCGGAAACGTGTAAATAATAATAAGTTGTCCAAATTCCTTGTAAATTTGTTTTGTTTCACTGTAAGTTTTCTTAACAAAAAACGTAAAAAAATATATTTGCATAGTGATGGGATGGGATTCGCAGCGCTATCGATTAAAGACGAAAAAATCCGATGATTTTGATTTTGGTTTATTTTTAAAATGATGATGCGGTCGGGCATCTTTTCTCATCACCTAAACAGAATCGCTTAAAACAGATAGCTCTAAGGCCCCAGAACTGCATCCGTCAGAACGTAAACAGAGAGGCTCGTTTTCTTGTTCATTTATAAGTTAAAAATAACTTTATTAAAAAATAACTATGTTTTATAGTCAGCCAGTTTGGTTTTCGTTGTCATGTGAATCAATAATACCACCCACACGGTATCGACTCATAATTATACGTACGTGATAAGTGCAATTAGCAGTCGGTCGAGTACTACAGGTTTATTTCTGTACAATTATTAATAGCCATTGAAGACACATAGTTGCAAGATCCACCTTTAACTATACATACACGCAAAATACAACTAAAGAACTGCGTTGTGCTCTGAATCACAACTCTACATTGTAAACACAGTAAGGAATAATCGACCAATCGTTGGCCTATTTCCGTCTACAAGATTATGATTTATGTAACGTGCGAACCTCTGAGACTAACCCTATTCGGAAACCACAGATTCGGTCATAATGTCTACTCAGTTGAACTGAAATAGGCACGAAGTAGGTGAAGTGATGACATAAAATATGACACTGACTCGTGGTCCTGTAGGCCTTTAAAAAAAATCTCACAAAAGAGTCACATAGCGGGCAATGGAGAGAACTATGCTCGGAGTTTCTTTGCGCGATAGAATCCGGAACGTGGATAATCGCCAAAGAACCAGAGTTACCGACATACCTAGCTATTAAAATTTGCGAGTTGAAGTGACAATGGGCATGCTACATCGCTCGAAAAAAATGGGGAAGAAAGGTTCTTGAGTGGATAGCCTCTGAACTAAATGGACCGACGACATCATGAGAGTCGCGGGTATCTAGTGGATGCAGATGGCAGGCTGTCGTTCAGAGTAGGTGTCTAAGGGGGAGGCCTATGTTCAGCAGTGGACGTCTTCTGGCTTATGATGATGATGAGGTGAAGTGACCACTCCAAGGGCGTTGCATCGTATGGGTGCAATTTTCAATACGGGTTTTCATACAAATTGCCATGATCACGGGATCCATGCTGATAAAGTTCTGTGTTTAGGCCCACAGACATGACAAGTCACGTATGATATCGGGTCATTTGCAAGAATCTGCTCCATCGTAGACAGCATCATCGCGAGTTGGCGGCCAAACGCAAGCCTATTAATTAATATAAATAAAAATAAACTTGGCTCGCTTTAACGTCGTAAGTAATAGTTTTTTCCAAATGTGCCTTCTCTGGAATAAATACATCTAATCTCATAACCGAACGACGAGCAATTCTTGTATATAAATTTATTTCGCGTATCTCGGAAACGGCTCTGACGATTTGGATGAAAGTTGTAATTAGATAAGGTTTTGCTTTTTAAGTTTTCCAAGTTACTGCTATAGATAGCCCAGTTACTGCTTATTACATAAAGTAACAGAAGTTTTTGGACCTCGAGTGACAGCGACGCGGCAGCACAAACTGTTGTCTTTGGCAGTGCATATTTTAGCTAAATCCAATCAACGGCTACTAAGGGCTGTCTGTCATGCATAAAGTGTCTTATTGATAATCCTTGGCGATAAAAGTGCTCATATAGGCAGCGCCGGCCCTGGAGTAGAGCGATAGGAACGGTTGCTGTAGGCGCCAGATAGCACGGGGCGCCAAAATACTGAATGCGACGTAAAACAAAAAAATATGGCGCCTCGTGTCTCGTAGCGGCAAGCGGCACACTCATGCTGTTGGAATCAGCATACAATTTTGATAAGGAAATAGTTTACATCCTGGATTTAGTAGCTGGAATACTTTCGATTCCTGTACGGTACTTTTCAGAAGTAGCAGCTGTAACACGACGTAACCTCGAATAGCTGCTTAGGAGAAACCTACAGAAAGGTATACTCATTATAAAGTGTTAATTTTAGACTTGTTAAAAATGTAGGTTAAAATTGTAAAATTATAAATATTGGAATAAATAAATATTTCGGGACATTTTTCCCCGTTTTGATAGCCCGTTGGTCGAGTTGGTAGTGAACCTGCTTTCTGAGCTTGGGGGCGTGGGTTCGATTCCCACCTAGGACAAACATTTGTGTGATGAACATTTGTGTTTGTTCTATATCTGGGTGTTAATATCTATTTAAGTATGTATTTAAAACCTATATATGTAAATATATCAGTCTCTGGCAGCCATATCACAAGCTTTGCTTAGTTTGGGGTCAGATGACCGTGTGAGCAAAAATGTCCCGAATATTTATTTATTTATTTATTTCACACAAGGTCATCTGACCCCAAATTAAGCAAAGCTTGTGATTTATGGCTGCCAGAGACTGATATACATACATATATAGAAAAAAAAAATGAATTGACTACTTTTCAGAAATGAAGTACACCCAAAGACAATCTTGCTCTAACTAATTAGTGTTAACTGGTCCCGCAAATTATGTGCGAATTAACGAAATTTAACATTAAAAACGGTCCTTGTGTAAGCTTCCATACTGTAATAATGCTCTTCTTGAGACATCCATTCATTGCCAGTCATGTGATAAAATCACGTGGTGACTATAAAAATAAACCAACGACGTTAAACTAGGCATTAATGTCTGTGTAACACTGAACAGGCTTAGATTTACGCCGCAAAGAAATGCTTTCTTTGGCTATGAATAATTCAACGCCTACTGAGACATGTAAAACCTGTGACAGGAATATACAATGTTTACTGATTGTTTATGAGTTATTGCCTTGTTATTGACAAAGTCAGCAGCATAGAAATAGAATAAACTATACTAGACTAATTAGACTTAGACTAATTTTAGAGAATACATAAAAATGTCTCGACGGAATTTCTCTTTTTCAACGGAAAAGTGTGGTTTTGTTCGAAACTCTCGATTTCAAATGAAATTTTACATAGGAAAAGAGGTGTTTTTGACAAGGTTTTACTTACATGCTTCAATCAATTTATCATTTTTTGCCCAAAGAAAAAAAAAAAACTAAATTTTCAAGAGTGGAAAAGTGAGGTTTTTTTCTTCACCTCCTCAATTATAAACGTAAAGGGTTTTCCAAAGCTTTACCGAATAAGTGTTCTTTTGTTTTGGGTATTTTTAATGCAACGGAGACATAGCGCAATTGGTTTTCCTCACAGAAAAGTATTTTTTTCTGTGGTTTTCCTAAACAACTTTTGTTTCAAGATTTTTCACAAAGCTTTCGTTATCTCTTTCTATTTCTTCTCTTTTTATTTCTTTTCTTTATTTTTAAGAATCAAGTCTATACAAAAAAGTATTTTCTGTGGTCTATGAATACACGTTGTTATTAGGAGCCCTAAAATAATTGAAGAAAAAAAACGTAGACTAGGTAATTATTAAAAGTTAAGGAAAAACTTTTTTCGTTTTTAATTTGACTGAGTGGAATCCGGAAAACAATGCTCGTGAGATGAAAAAGTGAGATAAGAACGGACGTACCCAACAAAAGTTGTTAAGTATGATAAATTTGATAATTTAATTTTATTAACACGGTTATACCATTTACGTTAATTAAATCAGAATATCATTACAATAATAGAGAAATAAGTAAGTAAACCAATAAGTCATGTGATGCAGTAAAACTGCCTGAGATAAAGTAAACAATTATATTTTTCCTGTAATTTACCACTATAAACCTTTAAATACCTCCATCTGTTACAAATTCAGACTTCCTATCTAGATAATGGAAAAATATGGTAATTGGCAATCGTTGAGAAATGTCTTCTCTTCTCTATCTCTATCTCTTCATAGTATAAATTAAAGCCGCTCTCCGCGTCTGTCTGTCTGTATAACCGCTAACTCCTCCTAAACCACGCAACGGAGTCTATTCACCCTTCAAACGAAGGGTGAATAGAGTCCTCAAAGGTAGGCAACGCACTGACAATGCCCCGGGTATTGTAGGTGTCTATAGGCAGCGGTGACCACTTACCATCAGGTGGCCCGTAGCTTGCTTGCCACTTATTCTATAAAAAAAAAAAAAAAAAAACGGATTTTGATGCGGTTTATCCATGAGTTAGATTATTTTTCACTGAAGCTTTATATCTACACTAATATTATAAAGAGGTAAAGTTTGTAAGTTTGTAAGTTTGTTAGTTTGTAAGTTTGTTTGTTCTGTTTTAACTCCGAAACTACTGATCCGATTTTAAAAATTCTTTCATTAATAGAAAGCTACACTATCCCTGAGTGCCATAGGCTATGTTTTATAATGGTAAAAATTAATTTTCTGCACTAAATAACCGTATTAGTAAAACATGTTGGAGAAAAATAAGCTGCTTGGCTTCTTTATCGGCGTACGCTGACCTAACGGTTTGAGATAAGTAAATACAATGTTTCACATAAATGTAGTTCTTAAGTAGTTTTACAAAAAAGTCCGCGATAGCATATATCTATCTTTTATAAGAACACCACAATAACGATAATAACCGGTTATTGTGTTCAGAATTAAAATTAAAATTAAAAGGTCATGTTTAGATGCAGTTTTGTAATCTAACCCATGAATCCTTACAAAAATAAATGAATTCATTATTAGAAGCATTTAATGTAGATAAAGTTCGCCGTTTACAGTATGTGGTTTAGTTGCACAGTTCATGAGATAATGTAAAATTAAAATAACGCGACCATAATAATCCGCGCAGCGCCTCCATATTGCAAATAATAAGTAGGTGATATAATAAAATAACTGTTTATCGACACCATAAAAAAATATAACAAGAAGATAACATTAAATATGGGGGGGAAAAACGGCCTTATCGCTATGAGCGACATCTTCCAGACTACCTTTAACAATGGTGTGCTGCGGTGGAGTGGTATCACAGGTATTTAATTATTAACCGACTTTAAAAAACGTTCTCAGTTAGGTGGGTTTTAGGATTCCGTACCCAAAGGGTGAAAACGGGACCATATTACTAACGCTGCCTGTCTGTCTGTCCTACCTTTTAACGGCTGTATTTTTCAAACCGTAATAGATAGCCAGTTGAAATTTTCACAGAGTATGTAACGTTAGAGAAGAAATATAATAACTAAGAAATGTAATAACAGTAAAGTTTCATATAGTAAAAACGAAAGGAGGTCATTCTTAGTTCTTAGCTCTAATATAAAAACGGTAATACGTACAAGCGTCAAACTTGGCATGATTATAGTACATAGTACTCTAAAGTGTAACAACAAATAATAATTTATGGCCAAGTGCGAGTCAATGACAAATTTTGTTCATTACCAAGTTATACTCGAGCGTCACTGTAGCAAAGAATTAAATATGTGACTGCGTTGCAACTACTTCGACTATTTTGGAAGGCGTTAAGCCTGAACAATAACTGGTTGTATTTTGTGGTGGTAAAGAACCCTCAATGCGCGAGCCTGACTCGAAATGCGTATTTTAGTAATTTTGAAGTCGGTCTAATCCCTAATGTTTTTAGCTTTACATAGATAAAAACTATGGACAGTTGCGGGACTATAGCTACGATATAAGGGCGCGATAGGAGTAGGTTGAATTACGGTATGGGAGTGGAGTGGAGCGGACGGCTACGGTACTAGATCGGAAAGAGTGGGACTGAAGTAGTTAGGATTACGGAACGGATGCGGGGCTGGATTGCAAAAAGGTGGAAAGAGAGTAAATTGGATTACGGGACGGATGCCGAGTTGGATCGGAAAGGGCAGGCCTGTATTAGAGAAGATTATGGGACAAATTCAGGACTGGCGCCGTAAGGATGGGGCGGAAGAAGAGTAATTTTACGGGACGGATTCGGGCTTGGAGCGGAAAGAGCGGAACGGTAGTAGAGTGGATTTAGGGGCGAATGCAGAACTGGAGCAGAAAGGTGAGTAGAGTGGATTACAGGATGGATGCGAGACTGAAACTAAAAAAACGGGAGGTAGTAAAGTAGATTTCAATACTACGCGAGCGAAGCCGCGGGCAACGGCTAGTAATTATATAACTTGTGGCCCGCCCTGACTTCGCACGTAGATTACATCCCTGAAAAGGCGGGGCGGATGGGTCGCTAGTGCTATAAATCAAATACCTTCAACACTCATAAGAGCGTGTTGGAATTTATTATGTTCATATTGGTAAATCGTATTTCGTTAGCAAAATTCCAAGCGCGTTTATTTTAGGAAATACCCCACTACTTTATTATTTTCAGCAAATACACCGTATGTTTTTTCCTCACAGATAATTTTGGAACTGCAATCATGAATCACCAAGAAATAACACACGTACCACAGAAAAGAAAAAAATAATTGTTTTAATTAGAACGGCTGTCAAGGCATTTTTGTAAGATTTTTTTTGGAGCCAGTTGCACCCATATTAACGAAACGTCAGTTATTTGAAATCAGTTAGCAGCTGTGATGCGGACACAGAACTTCGAGACGTAACCCAAAAAGGTAAGGTCCAAATTCTTTGCATGCGGAGTTCGATGCGTTGACATACATGAGAATGTTCAAGCAAAACTCTGTCATAATACCTGGCGACAGATTTTCCTTCTCATTTCCGTTCTATTTACTTCTCTTTTCTGTGACACGTACCTACTCGAAACGAGTGACACCTCAATTTACTTATTGTATTTATCTAATCTGTCGGAATTTACGCAGCAGTCTCTTGGGAGCTGATTCTAAGAGCAGGCGACATTGTTGTTCCTGTCACTCCCATGTCCATCTGAATTAGAATGACAAGGGAGAGAAATCTTCTATACCCTAAGGGAAACGCTCTCGAAACCAAAACGCCACTATTGTTATCTAAATACAATCGAATACCTTTGCCTTAAACTTATTGTTGTTGTGGTTTAGAATTTTGCAAACCAGCAATGTAAAGCGTACAAGCGTGCGCTCGGTGCAGCGCGGCGCAGGTCGTTCGTTGACCTCTAGTGCTACATTCTAGCTGATATTTTATTTGCATTACAATGCAAACAATAAAAATAAATAGTAATAATACATTAAAAAATTGTGGTATTGTATCATCAATCACCAGAACAATCACGTTTGCGTTTTCGGCAGTGTTTCCCTTACAACTTGTATAAATAAAAATAAAATTATATTTGTTGGTAAGCACATCACTTTAGGAAGACTACCGATATGGCAATTTTTTATGTTTATAATAGGTCGAAAAGGATTTTAGGGAAAGGAAAATTGTAAAATTTTTCCGAAACAAAAAAAACGGGAAAACTTATAGTGTTTATTTCCATGGGATTTTTAGAATATACCATATCTCTATAGACAGATTTGAACAGGACAACATCTGCCGGGTCAGCTAGTAATAGATATTTACACAGAAAAGAAAACAAAATTGTTTATCTCTTTTCTGTGGATAGTTACACCGGCGAATATTTGCATGAGGTAAAACCAGACTTTCTTTTTTAGTGGAAACCACTACATGACAAATATTGTTGAGTAATCACACCGTAGAGTATTAATAAGTAATATATACGTTGATAGATGAGAATAAAGAAAACAAATGGAAGCTTATAGTCTCGCTCACTGGCTAGAGCTGTCTCTTCCGCGCATTTTAAACATTTTTCAAGATAAAAACCACTGAGTGAGAATTTTAAAGTACCTATGGGGGGGGGGGGCATTATCTTTAAAAAACTTTCCAAACAGTTTAATAGTAGATTATACAACATGTGATAAAAAGAAAATTGCATTCTAGGGACTAAGTTGGACCCGAGAGCAGCGAAGCATTCTAGAGTAGGAAGGATTTTGATATATTATAGGATGGCAAAAGAGAAAAATTACTTTTTTAATAAAAATGCGCGCACTTTTAATGATTTCCCCCTCGTCAAAAAAAATGGTGCACCATCCATCCAGCAAGCGAGTTGACGGTCAAGCGCAAGAATATCATTTATTGCAAAAAAAAACTATTATATTGCAAAGTCTTTGATCGTATGCATCATCCCCTTTTTCCTTGTATTTTTTCTCTTCACAAACCTAGTAACTCATTTAGTCATAACATTTCCACTTAACTCTAAATTCATCCGAACTCAAATCGAGCAAACTCTCGAAATCGGGTCAAGGAATCTACCAGAATCAAAGCCTAGACCATGCACGCATATAGCTAGAGTTTGAGTGGCTTAGTCACGTAGACCACTCGTGAATGCACTTAGAGCGACAAACTTAGAAAAAGAGTTGACCAAATGAAGGAACTAAAACTATTCAGGTGCGTCTGCCAATTCTGTTCAGGTAACACGATTGTGGCATCTCTGCTCAACTGTACTAATAAGTTTGTTGGAGTGTATTTGACGTAGGTCTTACGTAATGTGACGTAGAGACCTTCGTAGTGACGTTGCGAACATGTTGACTCGTTCCGGATCATTTGTCTTGTTTAAACTAATGATGCATACGGTACTGGTAGGTGTGCGGTTTGCGTAGTAAATATATGTCTAAATCTGTTGTTGTGTGTCATATCACTTAAGGTGAAAAGAGCGCAGGAGTGGCGCCTATATTTTAAAATAAACTGCCTCGGGCTTGCGCACTGAGGGTTCCGTACCACAACAAAATACAATAATTATCAATTTTAAACCGACTTCAAAATTAGTCAAATATGCAATTTCGATTCTGTGAAAGACTATAATAAAGTAGTCCAACCAAATTTTCCAGTTCTAACTTGGTAATGAACAGAAATTTGTCACCGACTCGCACTTGGCCATGATTTATTACTTGTGGTTATATTTTAGAGTGTGTACTATAAATCATATCCAGTTTGACGCTTGTACGTATTACCGTTTTTACACTAGAGAAAATACAAAAATACGTTTGTTGCATAGGGACCCTTTAGTTTGTACTTTTTGACTTTATTATTATTTATTATTTAATCCGCCGTAACATTGCGTATTCTGTGAAAATTTCAACATGGCCATCTATTACGGTTCGGACGACACAGCCGAATTATAAGGTACTACAGACAGACATACGGACATACAGACAATATATGCTTAGTAATAGGGTCCCGTTTTTACCCTTTGGGTACGGAACCCTAAAAAACAACAGGTTTATTAAAAGATAAGTTTAAGTATATATATTACCACCACGTATTTTTTTACCGTATTTTTGTATAAGCTCTAATGTAAAAACGGTAATACGTACAAGCGTCAAACTTGGTATGATTTTAGTACACACTCTAAACTAAAGGCGTAAAAAACAGTTACACCCTTATCAAGTGCCAATATAGTTACCCAATATTTCACAACTATTTTTTTTTCTTTCTTCTTGGGTAGGTACTACCTATGTTTTTATCTTAATACGAGTATATAGTTACAGCAATCACAGTTAATACCACTGCAACAACATGTCGTCAGTCTATTTGCGCTGTCATTAAGTAGCTTTCCTATAAAGCCATCAATTACCGGAGAGAACAAGATAAGGGATTGCACATGCCCTTACAAAGGACATTTGAGATAGGTACTTGCCTACGTGCAAGTTAGAGAGTAGCCCAAAGGCATCGAGGTAAATGTACTATGCCCAAAGGGCAGTATTCTGCTTGCGAGATTAAAATGCGTCAGGGCAATGTTTCATCTTCATAAGACTGATAGCTGTAAAACGTACTTTTTAAAACACCATATTCTTACATTACCATCTCTGTACATATTAGAAATAGCTACTTTTGTAAAATCTAATCAACATCTCTTTGGTAGTTGGACTGATGCTGGTATTCGAATTCGCACACAGGCCGAGATAGAGCCAGTTTTGCCCACGTACGACCAAAACTGCACTCATGCAAAAAGTGTATTTCTTATGGCTACTATAATATATATTTAATAAAATTTCTAAAATTATCAGTCTTAAATATTGGAATGTTTGAAAATAAACTTAAAACTTTATTAGCACAAAAAGCTACTATGAAATTTTAGAATTCCTGAATGGTAAAAATGTTTTGATATGTAAAGTAAATAATTGACATAAGATCGAGACTAGGTACTAGGAAAAAATCAAAATAATAACGAGTAATATAGGTAGTTAATTAACATGTTTCTTTTGTTTACTAAGGTATAAAATACAACTAAACTAAAATGTGATTTTAACAATATTCTAACATGGACATAATTTAGTATTTTTTATAACTTATACAAAAACTTAACTCGCATACACCAACTCGCACTTGTACATTATTATTTGCTGTTAAAATACTTAAGAGTGTGTACTATAATCATGCCAAGTTTGACGCTTGTACGTATTCCATTTTTTACATTAGAACTAATACAAAAACACTTTTAAAAAATACGTTTGTTGTATCGGGGTCCCTTATACGTCCTTTTCGTTTTTACTTTTTTATTATTTCTTAGTTCGCCGTAACATTACATATTCTGTGAAAATTTCAACTGGCTATATATTACGGTTCGAAAGATACAGCCGTTAATAGGTAGGACAGGTGAACGGAAGGACGGACAAACAGAGAGACATCGTAGGCTTAGTAATAGGGTCCCATTTTCCCCTTTGGATAACCAACGTATCCTAAAGTCATATCCTAAAAAAGCTTATCGCAGGATGCACCGAGTGCCCTTATACGACACTTGCGAAACTGAACGACATTGTATCAAGTAGCCCTGTGACATGTTACAAAGTCGCAAGCTATTGCCTCGGTTCAAATGAGCAACAAATACGCCAAGGAACTCGACAATCTAGTTCAGGTCACATGAAGGGGCTACGTGCTGACCAGAATGTAAACAGATGGTGATAAAAATAATTATTTCAATCGTGACAAGGGTTGCCAGACACCCGGGAAATCCGGGATAGTCCCGGAATGAGGAGTCTAGTCCAGTGTCCAGTAATTTCACTTTACTGTCTCGGAATTCGCGAATACTAGGGTTTTTCACTTTTACTTTTGGACACCAAACTAAGCACACACATTTTCCTGGAAAGAGCAATCAACTATTTTGCAGACAGGTATGATTTTGGCCCTAATTGAATTTACAATGTTTCTAAATTTAGTCCCGTAAATCAGATGATTTAAAATTGCTATGGGATGTGCTCTCTGAATGATAGTATAGTACTTATCCATACCGGCCCATGTACTGACGCCATTCCTAACCCCAGAAATGCCCAAGAATTGATAAACTAGGATCTGGCAACCCTAATTGTGACACGGGACGTTTTTTGTCGTAAAGATGGTCATGAGACTTGTCTCTGTGTGGGTGGAGTAATAACCGCCAAACTGTGTAGAACATAATGAGAACGGTTGGCAAATTATTTTTAACATCATCATCATTATGCACAGCTTTCCTTATCCCACTGCTGGGTATAGGCCTCTCTCTTGCTATGCCATCTGCCTCGGTCCTGTGTTGATCTAGTCCAGGTTCGACCCGCGATAGTAATAATATCGTCGACCCATCTTGCAGCATTACCCGATACAAAATTTTAAAAATAATTTGAGAATTTTCACTTGCGATTTGTTTGGAAAGTTTTCATTTTAACGGCCTATTATCCGAGTCGCGTAGGCAACATAACGCTCCCTCAGCACCCGCCAAGTTATAGCGATGATGTATTTTGCCACGCAAGTGTCAGGACGCCCGCGGGGGGAGTGCAACGACAAAAACGAACATAGGTCCGACCTCAATGAAGCCTGGTCCGGTACTGAAAGTGGCGCGCGCAAATTCCCGCGACCTTTTTACGCTTTTAATTTCACTAAAAAACGAAACTATTCACTATAAAAATCTATCCAAATCAATTTTTTTTGAATAGGATTGCCTTTCAGTACATGCAATTTCCAGGTTGTTACGAGCTTTCATTAGAGCATAAAACGAAAAAAAACAACTAAATCGACTTTGTTTCAGTTTTATTTTTTGATCGAGGAAAGTTTATTCTATCGTGTTTTGAACCAAATCATAAACTCAAACACAGATGTATCTGTGACATGTATTTTTTTCCAGCTCTAATATTGTAATTTAACTGAATAAAATTGATTTAAAACCGTCAAATTTGGTATAAGAGCCCGTTAATAGTGACGTAGAGCTGCATGTATATTAGATATTATCCACACTTACCTTTTTGGAAAAAGACAGTAGACATTATCCATATTTTTAGGTGTCCATAGATGATGATTATCTCTTATCATTCTTTAGATAGCCCGTTGGTCGAGTTGGTAGTGAACCTGCCTTCTGAGCTTGGGGGCGTGGGTTCGATTCCCACCTAGGACAAACATTTGTGTGATGAACATTTGTGTTTGTTCTATATCTGGGTGTTAATATCTATTTAAGTATGTATTTAAACCTATATATGTAAATATATCAGTCTCTGGCAGCCATATCACAAGCTTTGCTTAGTTTGGGGTCACATGACCGTGTGTGCAAAAATGTCCCGAATATTTATTTATTTATTTATTAGGCTCTCGACTTGCGTGCTTTCCTCTCTTCTTATAAAATAAAATTGTTAATATAAAAAACTTTTTAAAAACAACCTTTTCGTATTGTTCTCAGCAAACCCTTTCATATGATACCCATATCATGAAGGTAGGTAAGAACATTTGATCCGCCATCTTGGGGAGTCCGCCATATTGAATTTGTCATCTAGGACCAAAGCGCTTGGAAAGACAAATCAACGAACCCAAACTCGACGGGGCTACGTCGTTTCATTTAGGAGTTCCTATGGCCACCAGTCTCCATCATCAGACCAGGTTGATCACAGTAAAGAGAAGTAAATAGAACGGAAATGAGAAGGAAAATCTGTCGCCAGGTATTATGACAGAATCTTGCTTGAACATTCTCATGTATGTCAACGCATCGAACTCCGCATCCAAAGAACTTGGACCTTACCTTTTTGGGTTACGTCTCAAAGCTCTTTGTCCGCATCACAGCTGCTAACTGATTTCAAATAACTGACGTTTCGTTAATATGGGTACAACTGGCTACAAAAAAAATCTTACAAAAATGCCTTGACAGCCGTTCTAATTTAAACAATTATTTTTTTCTTTTCTGTGAGGTTGATGGTACCATTGTATTGTCACCGAACTTACATAAGTATGTCAAATTTCAGCTCAATCGGTTAAGGATAACTGTGGGCTTACAATTGACACTCGATTTCAATCGTAATTTGGGATTGGGATCGAAAACATGCCATTTAGTACTCTTCAATCGCGTCAAGAGTACCGAAAGCGTCGAGTTGAGTCGATTTTATTTAGTTCCATAAAATTCCACCATTATCGGTTCCAATCGTGCGCTAGTTTAGAATTCAAGAGTACCAAAATGGCATGTTTTCGATCCCAATCCCAAATGACGATTGAAATCAAGTGTCAAGAGTAAGCCCACTGGTCTAAAATTCAGTTGCAAGATTTGTCCCACACATACACACTAACAGGGCAAGTTATATAAAAGTAAACAGATGCCTTATTATAGATGTCTTACCGTGTTTCGGATTGTGATCGTGATCGCGTGCCATCTCACTTACGCACGTGGTGCGAGTAAGTAGATGCGAACGGGACGGTATGCAATCTCGATCACAATCAAACTTCTATAATAAGGCCGGAGCTTGTAACAAAGCTTGTAATAAAAGCTTGTAAAACTTAGTTACCTACCTGACAAGTGTTACCTACCTCGGAAAAACAGTACATATTATACATAGGTATCTCGTTACATGTAGGAAAATTGTAAAACAAACAAACAAACAAAGTAATTTATTTTGACACAAAGTTTTACATTACGTGATTTTCCATAGGCTCCCGAACTAGTCTGGGACTATGTGTCGGGGGCTTCTCTTATTATAACAGTACAATTATGCCAAAGCAAACAGTTATATCATGCAAAATACAAAATATAATTTAGAATTAAAAGTAAAAGCTTATATAAAGTTACAATGCTGTTTCACGTACCTCTAAATCTCCTCCTAAACCTTTAGTATCAATAGTAACTCTATCTCTATGTTTAACTGTTTGTTACCTTTTCGTGCCAGGGATATTAATTCAAACGAGAGAGCTAATATGGATCTAAATAAGCTAATTGAAAAGTCTAACAATTTCGTTGTGATGTCACTAAAGCAAACAAAAATTCTATTTATCATCTGTACAATATGTTTATTGTATTGTGATTGTAATACAAATTCCACGTTTCTTTAGGTCAATACACTGTACAACACGTAAAGTATCGAGTCTGTAAATTTTCTACAGGATTAATTTTGGAGAATGTGCATCAGAGCTACATGACCTTATTCTACCACCCCCTTTCTACAGGACAAGTAGGCACACTGCCATACATACTACTTATACATTGTGGATTTTCCTCGGATACATACCAAACATTTCGATACTACTAAAAAATAAGTTAATTAAAAGAAAAAGAAAAAAAGAAAGAAAAATAAGTTAGTTATAAGTTAATTAGTGAGAGATAGTGTACATCGGATCTTCATGATAATTCCCTCCTGCCCATTTTTCTATCGGACTGCCAGAGCGGGCACAAAAATCGACACCGCTTTATGGTTGGTATTCCGAAAACACGAACGAAGCGCTATGATTCCACTTTTATTGTGCGAACTGTTAGTCTGTGGAATGCGCTGCCTGAATGGGTGTTCCCCGATAGTTACAATCTGGGTGTCTTCAAATCATGATTGAATCGGTTTCTTCTAGGCAAGCGTGCTCCACCGTAGACCGCATAATCACTTAACATCAGGCGAGTTGGCGGGCAAGCGCAAGCCTATTATTTATTTAAAAAAACTTCCCAACTTCAAATAAACCGGAAGTCGAAAATGTCATTAAGGTAAACCATAGAAAGCGTAAAATCCAAAGTCCCAAAACGAGAGAAGGGCTGGTACTTCCCAGAGGATTGACGCAGGTCTCGGATACTTTTCAATAAAATATTTATACCGAGAAATGTGGAGTATTTGAATCGGAATATTTTACCTTGTTTTTTTTTTATATTAGGATCGCTCACCCTGTCATATCTACCTCTTTTTCACATTTTCAAATAATCAGTTTCATTTTGTTCCTCTACTTTCGCCACAAGAAAACCTAACATCATAAAAATGTATAATATGTAATGTTATTTTGAAGATAATAATGCTTAATTATTATTAACAGTAATTAATACGTACAAGCGTCGAACTTGGTATGACACGACATAGTACACACTCTAAAGCAGGGGTTCCTAAGTGGTCGATATTAACCCCTTGGGCTCGAAATCGGTTTCCCAGGGGTCGACATAAACGAAAACTGATTTTGGGGGTCGACGAGGTCTAAAAATCAACCCCTATATTTTGTTAAATTTTGATTAGAAAATGATGTCAAGATTATTCACTTAATCAACTGCGAAGTTTTATAACTGGTGAGTATTTTGTACCAATAGGAAAAAAACTCGAGATAGGATTTTTAATTTGGCTGTTAATTTGGCTATGGGTGTCTGAGGTATCAGTTCATCTTGGAAAAGGGGTGGATCTCTTGCCCTAAATAGTTTGGGAATCCTTGCTCTAAGGTAAAACAACAAATGATAAATACAGCCGGTGTCATCACGTGCGCGCCGCGCGGTGGGCCGTAGTGCAAAGCGAGACGCAGCCGCGCGCGTGCATTCACCTTCAAAAAGACCGTCTAATGCGGTTGAAACTATAGTCGGAGTAACTGGTGTAATTTAAATAAAATGATAAATAATGGCCAAGTGCGAGTCGGTGAATGATGGGCGCGTTCGGTACTCGGATGGTTGACCGCCTGAGCGTGATGTTGACTTTTTGCACTACTTTAATATTGTTGTGGTGATAGGTACGTAATCCTCAGTGCGCGAGCCCGATTCGCACTTAGCCAGTTTATTAAAAACCTGTAGAGAGAAGCGAGTTCTTACTTGTGAATAACGTTAAAACTTTTAAAAAAATTGGCTTACGTTTGACCGCTAACTCGCCTGATTTTAAGCGATGATGCGGTCTACGATGGAGCACGCTTGCCTAGAAAAATTTATTCACTCGTATTCACGTATTGAGGTATCAAAGATATTTAGTTTGAAATATCTTTATATCTACTTTTAGCGCACCTTATTTTGTCTTGCCTATTAGAGTCGTTTAGTTTTATTTAGTTTGTTCATTTTATTTTCTTTGTTATTATACTTAGTGATTAGTATAAATATATATTTTTAATTCGTTTACTTTCTAAATAACTCTGTAATGCATACGTATCATTCTAATCTAAGAATCTGAATCATTTAAAAATTTCGTAATAGTGAGGTAAACACTTGAAAGATAATGTAGAAAATGGCTGTTTTTTCCTTGATTTTCAATATGAGTAATAATAAAATGGTTTTACACGATCAGAACGGATGAGTAACAGTAATAAAGATTTTCTAACTAAATTCCTGTACTTATTTAAAAGGGATAGGTATATGGTAAGGTAAGCGGAGCGTTGGTCGTCCGGCTGCAAGATGGGTCGACGATATTATTAATATCGCGGGTCGAACCTTCGGGCTCATTATAGAAGTTTGATTGTGATCGAGCATAGCTCTCTCCATTGCCCGCTGAGTGACTCTGAGTTTTTCCAAAAAGCCAACAGTTAAGGACCACGACCATATGTCATCACTGGCAACACACACTGGTCAAAGACCCTCGTCTTGAGGCACTGTGGTATCTTGGACGAGAAGATGTCACGCAATTTCCCGAACGCTGCCCATCCGAGTTGGATTCTTCGGGCGACTTCTTTGCCTAAGTTGGACTTACCTAACTGAACAATCTGTCCAAGATAGGTGTAATGGTCAACAACTTCGAGAGTATCGTTCCCAACGACTACCGGCACGAGTTCAACATGGACATTGGACATAATTTTTGTCATGTCCATGTTCATTTTAAGACCCACCTGTTGGGAAAGGCTACTGAGGTCGCTGAGCATCGTATTGAGATCCTCCAGCGACTCTGCCATGATGACTACATCATCGGCAAAACGAGATTGCATGCCGTCCTGTTCGCATCTACTACTAGCACCACGCGCATGAGTGAGATGGCACGCGATCGTGATCACAATCCGAATCATGAACAGACATCCATAATACCATAGCTAGACTAGATTAGCACAGGACCGAGGCAGATGGCGGAGCAAGAGAGAGGCCTATACCCAGCAGTGGTATAAGGAAGGCTGTGGATGATGATGATAGGTATGTGCCCAGCCGTTACTAGCTTGTTTAAAATCATTTGCCACTATTTTGATTTTAAAATGTTCTTTATCATTCTTATGCATACATTCTTACAAAATAGACACAGTCTAATAATTGTAGATATAATAAATATATATGACTTCTCAGGCTATATACATTCGCCTCTAACAGTCATTTAATAACCAAAAGTTAAATAATTAGGTTACATCGTAAAACATGTATGTGGACCCGGGTATGTCTTAAAACTGCGACCAGAACCACCGGAGGATGGGCAGCAGCGTCCTGTTAGTACACGGTGAACGTACTGCGATCCCCAAGCCGCCTGCCAAGCGTGGGGATTATGGCAACACCCCTCTCTAAGAGGGAGGCCTTGTTCAGCAGTGGACATTTAATGGCTGATGATGTGTATGTGTGTGTGTGTGTGTGTGTGTGTGTGTGTGTGTGTGTGTGTGTGTGTGTGTGTGTGTAAAACATGTACCACACAATTGCCACTGACTTGAATGATTCCAAAGTTCTTAGTAAAGTCATTACTGTAGCTTATTCTATATTTACGCATAGAGTATCAACTCTATGCGTAAATATAGAATAAGCTACTCCAAACCGCGGGGCGCAGCTAGGTATAGTTAATAAATGGCAATCAGCAACTTGTGATTCTTTTCCAGTGATTTTAAATACATTAATATTATCATCAAGACTTGGTGTACTGTTTTTATTTGTCCTGATAATTTTCTTAGTTAGCATGCTTGCATGCTAATGTTATTAGGGCTCTTACGTCAACTGGACCCATCCCAAACTGAACCCACGGGATGAATTGACAAATTCAATATTATTATTTTACTTTTCTCGAATGGTTCCACTTTTAAATTGAAAAAAAAAACGCCTTCCTTACAAGAAAATTATCAGGACAAATAAAAATAGTACCTACACCAAGTCTTGATGATAATATTAATGTATTTAAATCACTGGAAAATAATCACAAGTTGCTGATTGCCATTTATTAACTACCTAGCTGCGCCCCGCGGTTTGGTCCGCGTAGTGATGAAAAGCGGCGATGATGATTAAAACTATCCTATGTCACTCTCCGGCCATTGAACTATATACCAACCCATACAAAAAATCAGGTCGATCCGTTGCTCTGTTGCTGCGTGAAAAAGGAACAAATTAACTAACATACAAACACACTTTGGCATTCATGATATACTTTTCATCTGCATCATCACCATTTTTCATCACAACGCGAGTGAAACCGTGGAGCGCAACTAGTACATTATATTCACACTCAAAAATACCGTCCAACTGAGAACCTCATCAAATTATTCTTCAAGTAATAAAAAAAAAAAAAACTTCTTCGTTCATTATTTTTTACTTTTTTTAATTCTTCATTCTTTTTTTTTTCATTTTATTATTCTTCTTTTACTACCGATTTCTAAGCTACACCACTGGTTGAACACCACTGGTGACATTGGCTGGCATTGGCATTGAATTTGGTTGATCGACAAATTCGGTAGGTACCAATAGAGGTTAGTTTAGAAATCTATCAAAGTTCATTTCAAGATTCGATAATTTAGTTTTTCCGTGTAATGCCGCTTACGGAAAGGACAATTTCTCACACATTTGTGGTTTGCGGTAAATACCCTTAACCTATGGCTTTGTTTTGTGGTAATATTATTGTTTAATTAGTTACGTTTCTTTCCGGGTACTAATTTAAACTCTACCTAATCCTATTAATAGATATCGCATTTCCTGTACCTACTTACTTTGGTCATTGAAAACCTAATTTTCATCGGAACATTCGCCGTTCGGAAGTTCGCCGTTAGATCGACAAAGTCCAACAAAGATAGTATAAAACAATCTTAATACTAAATTTTTATAACTTTTTTTTAACTCTCTATATCTTACCACTCCGACTGATTCTAACCGCAGTTAATGACGCCAGTAAAGTTGGAATTAAATTACTTAGGGAAAAAGTTTCGTCAGCACCATGCGATCAATTCCAAAGAAAATATTAATCCGTAAGGTTCTTGTTAATTAGCTTAAAAAACACAAATAAAAAAATCGACTAGGAAAACAACTCTTCATGACTAAAAACATGTTGTGTTTCTGGATTCCACTAATTTTATTGACCAAACAATGCAGTCAAAATAAAAACAGTTCTCAGAAAACTGCCGCCCTCATTAAATCTCGACGCGAACTGCTCTCAGATCTAGCGCCACTAGAGTTATCGGAATTATCAGACATTGGGCATTAATTCATCATCATCATAATCAGCCTTTTAACAGTCCACTGCTGGACTTTAGCCTACCCCCGAGAGGATGATTGTGCCATATCCACCACGCTGGCCCAGAGCGGATTGGTGGATAATTGCACATTATTTTTTATGTAAATAATAGGCTTACGTTTGACCACCATCATGCCTGATGTTAAACGATGATGCGGTCTACGTTGGAGCACGCTTGCCTAGAAGAAACAAAAAAAAATTAATAAATATTAAATTAAATTATTAATTAATAAATGATAATTGTGGCATTAATTACATGATAGTACTGAAGCGGCAGATTGATAATAGTTGGTAGGTAGGCTCTGGTGGTATCAGCGGCGCCTGCGCCAGCGCAAGTGCCGCTTGCATCACGCGCGGTGGTGGGGATACGATTTGCTCGACTTATATTCGTGATCGGCGCCTCGCTCCGGCATACGTGTCCCGTCCGCGACCCGGCCCGCCCGTGCGACAATGTGCAATATGTGTACCCGCGATATCACCGCTGAGGAACCGTCGGCGCCTCCCGCGCCATCCCCTAAAACTAGCCGCATCTTAGAGCGCATGAAGAAGAAACACAACATCGTCACCGACCCATCCTGCGAGGAAAAGCAGAAGGAAGTCGAATACCAGCCTGATCTCCTGGCCATCTCCACGCAGTACTCCAAACTTGCATATGATATCTTCAAGCGAGGACTGGTTCATCTACAAGAGTCGAAGGCATACGTGTGAGTAAATCTCCTATTTCTGAGTGTTTTACTGCTGTAAATTGATCGAGAAGTCTAGTGTTACTCAATTGGCCAACTACCGATCAATGGGAATTCTTATCTTTACGCACTAAACACTAAATTGCCTTCGTTCGTAATAACTAAGCAATAATATTATTTCAGGATATATTGTCTTGGTTAACACTGTTTTAAACTATCACGGTTGTTCACTAAAGTTAAATGATTTTTAACGGGATTTGTCTTGGTTGTATGTAATTATCCATTAGGTATTGGAATGTAATTTATTTCCAAGCTTATAACCTCTATTTTAAAGTCAAATTACACCTTCTCCCAAATTAAGTAGAATCTATTTTCACCCTTATCGGCTTTTCACCAAAAAAACCCTTATTGAAAATAAATTACTGCCGCGAAAAGCTGTAACACGTTAACTGTACACGTGGAAAGTTAATTACAACCGTCATTTTCTTCGATAAGGTGAACTAACCACGATTTTCAACAGTTAAATATGCAATATTGGCTTTACACTCGTGTGAAATTTTCAGACAATGATAGGTATTTCGGAACGACCTAGCTTTTGAATAAACCTATTTCATATTTGACTTCCTTCAGTATCGTTTTACTGTATGAAACATAGACGATCTAGGTTGATTTTCAAAGCAATGACTATTTGGGTTGCCGGTCGAGTTTCGACAACATTTTCGCTAAAGATAATTTATTTGGGTACATGTTCAAAATTTAGACACACTTGCAATTTCTCGAACAAACAATGCGACATGTATTTATTTTCTTTCCTATTTTTTTTATTTTTGCTTTGCGAATGTATTTTTTTACCCATGTGTTTAATCAGTTCTCTCGTTCTTAACCATTGTTCAGTTATTAATAACGAAAAAAAAACTGTGTATGTTAGACTTTAAGAAAATGGTCGACATTTTCCTCTGGATTGGACCTTACAACTTAAATTTTACAACGTATAGGAAAATTATGGCGAATAAGTATAGATAAAATTATTATAAATGTCATACAAATTATTAAATCACTACAGTTTAATTCTTATTCAAGTGCTACTAATTGTTTATCCAATGAACTGTAAAAACAAAGAAACATTCTCTTCCACAAAAAAGCTGATTAGTTCCGATCGCAGCCAGGCACTATCTCTACCAGACTAACTGACACGAGGTCAGTCTGTCTGTCACGGATTTAACCAACCTCGGGTATCCCTGCAGAAAGCAAACAAATCATTACGTTAAAATCAATAAAACTTAGTTCATGGCGATAGCGATTAAACGACGATAAACCTATATGAACTCTGGGGCCTTATTCATAGAATTCTTATTTCTAACAACGTTATTTCGACAGCTTTACTTTACTAAAGTTGACAAAATACGTTATGAAAAAAGTCCCCTGAATGTGTTTTCAACTTTTTTTCACAAGTCTAGCGTATGTGGTCTCTCCAGGGGATTACAATCGATCGATAATTTTATTAATGGCGTCGTAGATATAATTGACTTCCTTAGTAACGACCACTACACTTGATACTTGACCGGAAACATAAGACATGGCATAATAGCAGTGCATTCCATTGTCTGGTCATTCTAATTAAAATGAGGAGGGAAAACGTAATTTACTACGCGTTACAGCTCCCTAACTACTCATTATTAACTTACGTCTACTTAAATAAGACGATAGAAAACAAAAAAATGCACTCGTTTCAAGTGATGTGAATTTACGCTACGTAATACCTAAGCTTTACCTAACTCTGTGGTTGTACGTCAAGATATATTGATGCATGATAAAAGTGTCACAAAAATTTTTTAAGAGGTTCTGTGTTTCAAAATTAACTGATAGAATCCTTTTTTTACTGACATACATTACGTAAAATAATATATGATCTATAGTTACACAAAGATATAGTTTTCTAAATTCTTACAGTAAATTTTACGTGGCCGTAAATCCGAGTAAAAAAAATATTCTTAAACTGTTTATTGTTTTAACCAGCCTAGGAACTCATGCATCTATCTTCTACATAAAATATAAAAGGCGATGTGTGTATACAGGGTGTAAGGGGAACACTCTCGAAGCCAAAAGAAGGTAATTGTACACATCATTATGAACAACTTTTACTATGGGACCAGCCCTGAAATCGCGAAAAAAATATCAGCTGTTCTATAGAAAACGGACATTGACACTCGACAAAATGTATGGAATAGCTGATTTTTTTTCGCGATTTCAAGGTTGGTCCCATACTAAAACTGGTTCATAATGATGAGTACTTAGAGTGTTCCCCTTACACCCTGTATCCTGTGTTCCTTATGGACTCTGAAACGTCTGGACCGATTTGACAGGACTTTCACTGGCAAACAGCTGATTTTATAACGAGTAATCCCCGCGGGGCGCAGCTAGTCGTATCTTATTGAAAAAAAACACATGTAAGTAACCCTTCTGCTTGAAAACCAATCGGTTACATACCTACTCAACAAATAGACCGAGCTACAAGTTTGATTGAAACCAATCACTGATGCCATGTCCTCTATCATATATCAATTTATCTAAATATCTTTTTTTTTTCTGGGCAAGCGCCTTTATTAACTAAACAAAATACAAGCTAAAACTAAAACTACAAATACAGTTAGACTGCCCACAGACCGTTGAAGGTCTATAGACAATCCAAATGCTCAAGTCTAAATATCTTAATTTATATAAATTAGAACGACCGCGCTATAACTGCAAGGGTTATTAACGTTTTTTAGGTTGTTGTCCTATTTAAAAAACAACGAACTAAAAACTTACAAAACTAACCTTCTAAAGAACATACATTCTGAATGCGACTAAACTACTTCATTTTAAATACATAAACCCTTGGTATGTCGATAAAACGTTCATTAACGTTATTTATATCAAACAGTGAACAAAATAACTGACAAAAAGTAACTAATCAAAAATCTCTACATAGTATAAATTAAAGTCGCTTTCCGCGTCTGTCTGTCTGTCTGTATGGCCACTAACTCCTCCTAAACCACGCAACGGACTTTGATGCGGTTTTCACCATCAGTTAGATACATTTTCACGGAAGTTTTATATATATAACTAGCGACCCGCCCCGGCTTCGCTCGGGTGTAATTTACGTGGCGGGCGGGCGGGTCGCTAGTAAAATATAAAACTCACATTGGTACACCGCACCGCACCGGCAAGGACATGAGATACATTTCCATTTGTATGCTACTTTGTATGTATGTGTACCTCCCATGTTCTGACAAATAAATTATTTGATTTGACCACAGTGGGCTTACTCTTGACACTCGATTTCAATCGTAATTTGGGATTGGGATCGAAAACATGCCATTTTGTACTCTTCAATCGCGTCAAGAGTACCGAAAGCGTCGAGTTGAGTCGATTTTATTTAGTTCCATAAAATTTCACCATTATCGGTTCTAATCGTGCGCTAGTTTAGAATTCAAGAGTACCAAAATTGCATGTTTTCGATCCCAATCCCAAATTACGATGAAATCGAGTGTCAAGAGTAAGCCCACAGGTCTGTGGATTTGACAGTAGAGACGTAAAACCAAACGCACAAAAACAGATAGAACAAGTACAGAACAACACAAGAACAGTTTGAAAATATATGTCCAATTTATTTTTCAGATTGAAAATTTCTGTAAGGGAATCGTCGATTCAACCATGTCACGCTTAAAATAATATTCAAGACTATATTACATTTTCAATACACTTACACATCTAACAAAGGTACTTATCATTATAAACGAGCACTGACCCAAAATAAATCGATCACACACTATCATATTTGACAAAACAAAGGTATCTGACGTAGGTTTCGCAAATTGAGAAAAGTTTATTCATGGACGTCCGCGGCCATACCGTGAGAGGAGGGGACCGGCCTAATCACATGAAACAACTAAGAGGAAGGGAGGTCAATGACCATCTCACATCACTAAATCATCGTAAGAAGATAGATGCGTTTCTAGAAAATAAAATAAAATAAATAAAATAAATATTCGGGACATTTTTGCACACACGGTCATCTGACCCCAAACTAAGCAAAGCTTGTGATATGGCTGCCAGAGACTGATATATATACATATATAGGTTTAAATACATACTTAAATAGATATTAACACCCAGATATAGAACAAACACAAATGTTCATCACACAAATGTTTGTCCTAGGTGGGAATCGAACCCACGCCCCCAAGCTCAGAAGGCAGGTTCACTACCAACTCGACCAACGGGCTATCTAATATTTATACAACCTCAAACTAATGAAAATTAATTTAAATTATCACCCATATCACTTAGTTGATTATAGACCTTGACCTTTAACTGGAGCTATTGGAACTATAACATTAAAAATAATTTGTTCTATTAAAGGTGATGCTCCATTTTGTAAATTAAAGTTTGATCATGTAGCCATTTCTAAAAAAAGGATATTCCTTTATAAATGGGGTTCAAGAACTCACATGAGCTCCATTTCTATCAATCTACTTCTAACATTAAAAAACGTTGCTAGAAACATGGTATTTTAAACGACATACACATCTGCTATCTTAAAAATAATAGGAAAACTATAATAGAAGAGTTTAAATACACTATTGGGGTAGATTTTGTAGATTTATTTCACAGTTTTAAACCTACAAAAATGTGTTTCCACAAAGATAAAGAGAAAGAAGAAGAAAGCAACACTTTTATTTAGTTTAAGACCTTCAATTTTGATCCCATTGTATAACTATAGGGACATATATCACATATTATAAGCGAATAGGTCTAGACTTATTCTGTACCAGCATTACATCGGCCAGGAGGTTGTTGAGCAGTGAATTCTTTAACTAATTTATATTATAAGCGAATAGGCCTAGACTTATTCTGTACCAGCATTACATCGGCCAGGCGGTTGTTGAGCAGTGAATTCTTTAACTAATTTATATTATAAGCGAATAGGCCTAGACTTATTCTGTACCAGCATTACATCGGCCAGGCGGTTGTTGAGCAGTGAATTCTTTAACTAATTTATATTATAAGCGAATAGGCCTAGACTTATTCTGTACCAGCATTACATCGGCCAGGCGGTTGTTGAGCAGTGAATTCTTTAACTAATTTATATTATAAGCGAATAGGCCTAGACTTATTCTGTACCAGCATTACATGGGCCAGGCGGTTGTTGAGCAGTGAATTCTTTAACTAATTTATATTATAAGCGAATAGGCCTAGACTTATTCTGTACTAGCATTACATCAGCCAGGCGGTTGTTGAGCAGTGAATTCTTTAACTAATTTGGTTATCTTTAAGTAATCTGTTTTCTTTTTTAATTTAATTCTGTTTTCTTTTTATTATGTTTTTATTGTATCCTCAGTGTTCATTCTTAGATATTATTCTTACTACGATATATTTGTATCCGTGATGACCTGTAACTGGCTTTGTGTATCTATTTAAGTTTATTTATAAGACATTTGAAACCAAGCTGTTGGTCGTCCTTTTAAGCAAAAAATAAAATAAATTATATAAATATAGCTAGGGACAGAAATGCCTTGCTAGCTGCTACCACCCTTGTTTCCTGAAATCTATAACCTGGTTATATTCCAAGGCCAGAGTGAATAAGTCTACATGCTTCATCTTTGGCCACAACATCGCTTTCTATCAGGTGAGTTGATGGCAACATATACCGATTCAGTATAAGATAAAATCTGTTGACATTTCATCATGATAGTATTTTCAGCAATCTACGAGTATCATGTAGGATTATATCGTCGCAGGAAAGGCAAATTTACTGAAGCTCCAAATGACCATTTCGAGAAAAAGCCGATTTAAGTTTTTTTTTTTTTCGTTTTTAATTCATAACTTTTTTCCCAGCACAAGAATTTCGATGACGTCAAGGTAAACTTTTATTAATTTGTCATTTTCTATGTCCAGAAGTACAAACCATAAGAAATGGATTGCTGGTTTGTGATATAGTGGCGCTTAAGTAAAAATGACTTCAATTTACAGTAAAGCAAAATTTCTTAACCGCCATTTGATTCAAATATTTATAGTCAAAATTACTTATAACTCTAAAATTATTGCAGGAAAACAAAATTACTTAGGTGACAGGCACGAATAAAATGCCAAAAAAGTGTCGTTTAAGGACTCTGGTTGATGAAAAAACCCCTTTTTTCCTTTTACTGAAACGCCAAAATAGTGCTCGTATCGCTATGGGACCCAGACTGATCGACGCAGAAAAAAACGCTGATTCCGAATATCTATATAACTCAATATGCCTATTTTGGCGCTTCAGTAATTCTGCCTTTCTTGCGACGATATTATTCGTTATCTTTGCACACGGGTGAATTGCAGAGGTTGCACAGCACAATACCTACTTATAAGAGATCTACAATGATTCGTATAGCTATTAGCCACTTCGGGCAGATTAGCAAAAGATCACAAAGTCACGATCATTTATTTATTTTTATTTATTTATTTATTTATTTCAAATTAGCACCGCACAAAAACGACTTACACTAATGACATTAATAACACTTCAAAAACACAATATCATAACAAATGTCACAAGATTACCTACAATAAACAAAATAACAACAATTAAAGAGATTAAATACATTCAGTCAGATAATAGTCAAATTAAAATTAAATAAATGTCAAACATACAATTTCAGATCAATAATTAAATAAATGTCAACACACACAATGTCAGATTAAAATTAGATAAATGTCAATATTCATACAATTTCAGATTAAAATTCAATAAAGTAATTAAATAAAAATTATATAAATATTATATATTATGTGACAGCGAGTTCGCAATGCTTTTCGACGTCATCTCACAATAGCTCAAACACTGTGCAACAATGTCTCTCCAAGCGCCGTCAAATACATCACATTCTGGAGTGGTGTCAACGAGCGCATTGAGTGTGGCAAGGGATCGCGGTATCGGAGACATCTCATGAGCTACCGTCCTACACCACGGTACAGCAAACAGCTTATGTTTCCGGCACCGAAAGTAGTTGTCGGGAGTGTATAGACGACAGAGCTGCTCACTGAGATCTGGCGCATCAACTTTACCGCGTATAACCTTGCACATCATCATTAGCTGGTCGTGGGATCTTCTCACTTGTAAAGAGTTGTACCCTAGGGAACCGAGCAAAAATTCAGTAGGATACATAAACGGGTAGTACCCATACCTCCGTTTGTACAGGTATCTGAGGAAGGCTTTTTGAACCTTCTCCAACATGAGGGTGTATTTATGCTCATGCGGGTGCCACACACAAGAGCTGGCTTCAAGCTTACTCCGGACAAGGGCACTAAAAATGAGCTTGATAACGTCAGTATTATGAAAGTCTCTAGAGTTCCGTAACACAAAGCCTAGTCGTCTGAAAGATTCTTTAGCGACTACCGTGATGTGATCATTGAAAGTAAGAGTCCGGTCGAATGTGACCCCCAAATCTTTAATAGTAGTAGACCGTGATATTACAGTATTATTTAATTTGTAATTAAACTCGATTGGATGTCGCATTCGGCCGAACGTCATCTCGAAACATTTTGAAACGTTAAATTCCATTTTGTTGTCTAAGCTCCACTGATAAATAGCGTCAATGTCTTGCTGCAACCTTAAGCAGTCTTCCACCGTTTTTATTTCAAGAAATAGTTTCAAGTCGTCTGCATACAAAAGACATTGCGAGTGCTTGACAACTTTAGGAAGATCATTGATCATAAGGTCAAAAAGCGTAGGTCCAAAAATTGATCCTTGATTTACTCCGGAACGCGTGTGATAGGGTCGAGAATCGTACAAGCCAAGCCGGACAAACTGTTGGCGATCGCGAAGGTAATCTGCGACGAAACTGAGAAGGGCTGGGGTGAACCCCAGAGCACTAAGCTTTTTCAACAGTATGTCATTGTCAACCCTATCGAACGCCTTCCGGAGGTCAAAGTATACCACATCCACCTGCAACCTACGGTCAAGTCTGGAAGAGATATAGTCAACCAGGGTCAGTAAGTTGGTATTCACAGATCTTTTACTTCTGAAACCATGTTGCTCGTTACATAGGAACGGTTCAATCTGCCTGTATAACTTTTTATGGATCACATGCTCAAAGACCTTAGCCAGGGTTGGTAATATAGCTATTGGGCGATATTCTTCTACAGCTGTTTTGTTCGAGCTTTTAGGGATTGGAGTGACTCGTGATAACTTCCATTCCGCTGGATACGTTCCATTTCTCAACACCAGATTAAACATATGACAAAGAGGATATACGAAAAGATCATTTATCATGCCAGGGTTAAAATGACTTCCGTTATGAACAGGAAAATCAAATAACTTATTTTTTATGTTCCTGTTAATCCTGCCAAGCGAGTTGTTCCGGTTTACAAAAACAAATGTCTTGAAATACAAATACTTGAGACGTAATTATTGTAAAAAAAAATTGTCGCCAACTGAAATACAGCAGAGGAAAGATTTGATTGTTTGTTTGCATTGAATAGGCTCCGAAACTACTGAACCGATTAGAACAATTCTTTCACTGACGGGAAGCTACACTATCCCCGGGTGACAGGCTGTCTATATAATCTATACCCGTGCGAAGCTGGGGCGGACCGCTAGTAGACTATAATTTTAGACCTCAGACTTATGAGTAATCTGTTTTATGCGCCAGGCTAAGTGCTTTAAGCAAATTTAGGCTTTAAAAAAACTGAAATTTTTAAAGAAAAATTTCGGAATTTTCTTCTTTTTTTAGATTATATTAGGTAAGTATATAGTAGAGTAAGATGACTAATAGGTATAGTACAAGCCAATATCTAATCATTTTCCTATCAGCTCAAGCAGGACTTGTCTAACTTAGCATCAACCATAATAGAGCTTATCAACTTGTTTAATTACGTGACTACAAGATTGCAAACATGCCATGTAGGGGTCATGAAGGTCTATCGCAAAGGCTATCTCTATAATGGGCCCAAAAAGACGATGTACGTGCTGAAACGTGCCATCAAGCACGCACCTCCATTGTTGACTGTTTATACCATTCCTGATCTTGTTATTGAAGTCTGAAGACTTTTGTTCAATCGTTCGTGAAAGTAAAGTCGCCTGTAATTCAATTAAATAGTGATTAGAATCGCTTGTGTTGGTTGATAACGGCTCGTGCCTAACGTTGGTCACACGGTATCACTGAGACGCAGGAAATGTAATTTGGTTGTTTGGGAACCTGTGGTTTGTGCAACATATCAAACATAGCATCATCATTCCTCAATATTGCAACCGTAAGAGCGGTTTCGCACTACGTCCGATCCGAATCCGTGAAAATACGTTCCGAAGTTGTCGTACAACTATTTGTATGGTAGTTTACGCACTAGATCCGATTTCCGTCATCCGAATTCTCTCCGTCATCCGTAAATTTCCATTTCGGAATAGATTCGGAAGTTGACGTCGATTGAAAGGACTCATGATCAACGACGTGAACACTCTGCTGTGGCTCCGCCTAAAATGATTGCTTGGATTTGTATCAGAGATCGGACTAGTGCGTACGCAATATCCGAATTCGGTCCGAGTTTTCTAGATCCATATTTTCACGGATTCGGATCAGATTCGGATCGGACGTAGTGCGAAAACGCTCTAAGAACAGCAAAATTTCTCTGCCTGTGCCCCGCGATAAGCTGCGTAAAATAACATAGATAAAGTCCAAACAATAAAATGTAGCGATCAAACATCTTATTGGTAAGAAAAAAACATATTTTTGCTAACATGTTTAGAAAAATTTTAACATAACAAACATAAGGCACAACTAAAAATCTTCATTTTTTTATAATTGATTTATTATATCACTAGCGAACCGCCCGGCCGTCTTCGCACGGCTAGTTATAAATATAAACCTTCCTCTTGAATCACTCTATCTATTAAAAATAAAACCGCTTCTAAATCCGTTGCGTAGTTTTAAAGATTTAAGCATATATAGGGACGGACAGACAGCGACAGCGACTTTGTTTTATACTATGTAGTGATAGTGAAGATGGGACGGCCTTTAGTGTGGGACGCTACATGCGTTGATACACTGGCGCCGTTTCAGAGACGTCAAAACAGGTAGGTGGCGCGGCTATCGCGGCTGAATGCATCAAACGGCGCAAATATTCCAGCTTCGACAGAGGTTACCTATTTGTGCCGTTTGGGGTAGAAACACTTGGACCGTGGGGGTCAAGTGCTTTCGAAATTTTTAAGGATTTGTCGGGGAGACTGAATGTTTATTTACGTGACAATACTGGCCTGTATTTTGGTCAGAAAGTTAGCCTCGCAATCCAGCGAGGCAACGCGGCCAGCATTTTGGGCACTCTGCCTGAAATTAAAAATCATTTGTACTATCTATAGGCCTTCGTTGCTTATAAATAGTATAAACGATCTTCAATTGAGTAGTTTAGTTTTTTGTTGTTGTTTTTAAGTTTAGTATTATGGAATTAAAATACCTAACATTTGTTCTATAAGGGTTAATTGTATACGGAACTCAAAAACAAATTTACATTAAATTATATTATATCAAAAATGGTCCGATGTTACAAACTAAAGTCCCTCACGTTTGGACGTTGCAAGTAGGTATGTCATACAATATTAAATCTACATATAATACATGGTGTCACATATTAAGCAATCTACATAGTGCAACAAAAATTCATGTTATTGTTTTCAGTATCTATCAAGAGCGTGGCCGTGTCCTCTATTGTGTCACTACAGATAAAGTCCAAACACTTTCGCTGCACCCTTTGTACTTTAGACTTCACCCAACCACTTAATACTTAGATAAATTCCAGATAAAATACAAGATCTGCGTAATTTTTTTTTTTAATATAAATAATATGCTTGCGCTTGATCGCCAACACGCCTGATGTTAAGTGATGATGCGGTCTAGGGTGGAGTACGCTTGCCTAGAAGAAACCGATTCACTCGTGATTTAACGACACCCAAATTGTAACTATCGGGGAACACCTATTCAGGCAGCGCATTCCACAGACTAGCAGTTCGCATAATAAAAGTGGAATCAAAGCGCTTCGTTCGGGTTTTCGGAATTTCCAACCATAAAGCGGTGTCGATTTTTTGTGCCCGCTCTGGCAGTCCGATAGAAAAATGGGCAGGAGGGAATTAGATCATGCAGATCCGATGCACACTCTCTGAAATGTACTCGATAAAAGACTGATAGACTAGCAACTTTGCGCCGATGCTCAAGACTAAGGAGCTTGTCTGAGCTAGGGTTATTAAAGAAAATATAACACCTACTTTTATTGGTTCAATGCAGTTCAATGCGTTGTTTAAACAGCACCAGCCAACTTAGCATTAGAATTATGACCACTAACTAACTTAAGGGTCCTGTATACCCTCTGCAGCTTTCTCTATCGCACATTTTCACATTATTGAAGATATAAAATCAATGAGTGTGAATTTCCAAAAAGTAACAAAATCATGTCATGGTGTCTATCGTAACATTACAAACAAAGAAGTTGTCAATTTGATATATTTTAATTTGACACAGTAAAATGGTAACAAGTGATTTTTATTTCTCGTGTCATTTTATTCCGTCAAATTACAAGATATCGAAGCAAACATTTCTATGTTTGTAATGTTACGATAGTCACCATGACATGATTTTGTTACTTTTTGTAAATTCACACTCATTGATTTTATATCTTCAATAATGTGAAAAAGTGCGAGAGAGAGAGCTGCAGAGGGTATACAGGACCCTTAACACACTAACTTATTCACGATAAAAAAGGTGACATCAAACGCCTCTAGTCTGTCAACTATATTTATTTTGCAATAGAATTCTCCAGAAAAATTTAACCTGATTATAATCTACAAAACATCTATCAAAGATTAAATCGTTATATAGATTCGTTGCGACGTTTTGTTACCACTCGGATACGACGGCCGTTAAACGAGAATAACGGCTTATCAAGAGTATTATCAATAAAGTTATGGCGTAGAAGTCAAATGTCAAAAACCCATAAAATAATTGACGTTCGAGACATTATTGTAATAAACTTTGTTACCATACAATTTTAGAAAGTACCTATACTGCATGTGTACCTACCTTTTAAAATAGTGTATTTTGTTTTATTTATATTTAAATATGGGACTTCACTGCTGTTAAAATAACAACAATAAAAATCAAAATATGGTTACAAAAATTGATACCTATTTTGTAGATATTCACCAGAAAATTATACCTCGTAATAATCTACAGCTGCACGAGATCCATCAAAGATTACATTCGTTAGATATACGTTGCGACGTTTTTGTTACCACCCAGCAACGATAGTCGTTAAACGAAAATAACGGCCTATCTAGACTATGTCTTGTAGAGTGATTGTGTAGTGTGTATCAGTGTATCAAAACACTGTGTGTGACACTGATACTGTATTGTGTCAATAAACTTTGTTATACTATTTAAAAATACTACATATACCTCCATATCATCTTAACTGTATTGAGATTAGAGGCAAGTAGTGTAATTTGCGATATATTCATACATAACGATGACTTCTTAAAAATGCTGCTTAAAAACGATAATTTTCAAAAAGTTATAAAAAAAACACACACATTTTGTACATTTTAAACCTATTTAAAATTTCCTACCATTAATTAAAATATACGATTACCTGGAGTTTATTTTACCTGAGCCGAAAAACAAAGCTAGTTTAGTCGCGGTAAACAATTTTACCGCTGTGCACTAAAAAAATCTAGATATCATGTTTTTGACAGATACTATCGAGCCGACAAACTTGATAAACAATAACCATGACGGCACTCGCAAATCTAAAAATAAAGTAAAAATCACAAATCAATATCTTTATCCATATTATAAAACTCAATTTTATTTCAAAATCATGTAGATAGGTAAATGATGGGGCAACGCAAGACATTCATAATTTTTATCTAATTTTATAGGTAACAATGGCAAGTAATCAGTGTATTGATAGGAAATTAAACACGATAACACACCCCCTATAAAGCAATTGATTGAATAGATGACTACTTTATCTTTATGTTATTCTCATAGTGCATAAGTACCTATACCTACCTAGCGCACGCGACATGACTTTATCTTTTGATATGACAATGAAAAAAAACTGTAGAATTCCTTTACCTTACTTACAGTTCTATATATATTTCAGGGGCCTTACGGACAACAGCTAATTGCGGCACCTAATCCGCTCAGTTGGAAAATCACGCAACTGCAAACCGTATCTGGGCGCGATAAGGTTCACGTTCGCGTGATTTTCCAACTGAGCGGATTAGGTGCCGCAATTAGCTGTTGTCCGTAAGGCTGGCACGGGAAATTCAAATTGCAATCTGTTTTATTGTCCTTGTAGCTAGGCCGGGTAATTATTATAAACGATCATAATGTTTGCGCAAATTGATTATTGTTCTTTACAAAATCATGTAAAGCTATCTTTAATGCACATTATTACTTACATTTTGACTGTTTCAAACGGTTTATTGACAAATGTAAGTAACATGGTGCGTTACTGTTAAATAGCTGTACATGATAATGTTAAAAATAACCAACGATTTGCGCAAACACTGCAAATTTTAAAATAATTACCCAGCCTTTCTTTGAATTTTCCGCCATACATAGGTGAAACGTACCACCTTAACTAACTATTAATTTTCCTAGTTGAGTTCTTGTTGGGGCAAATTCTATTCATCCTCTGACAGTGTTTTTCATTTAACCTATAGTTATTTTGATACGTTTAACCAATGCCACTTGCTGTTCTAATCTAAATTGCCAAAAAATACTCATATTGTTTTATTATGGAAACTGACGTTTTACACATTTTATTTATATTACACGGGAATTACTTACGTAAGATTAAGCCGGTTATTCCGACTATAGTTTCAACCGCATTAGGCATTACTCTATTGTTATTTATATTGCGTTATCAGTAGAAAAATTCCATTGCGCGCAAAATCCGTATGCATTTTGGAAGATTCTTATCCAAATCATCATAGATTGATATGAAATAGATATCGCTTCAAGGGTTTAACATTTTATGTAGGTAGTGAACTACAAACTCTTTTTTTTAATTCCATTTAACTACGTACGATATTCTCAAAATCAGTTCGATAAGAATTCGCAAATTGAAGCGTTTCCCATGCCAAATGAATTTACTTACAGGTATAAAACTTGAATAATTTTATGATGGACCATACACCGTATATTTTTAGTAGTCTATCCGATTAATAAATATCCTTGAAATAGCCATCCACTAATCTGCAATTAATAATATTGATCTTTTTACTTTTCGGTCAATGGACAATGGCAGCAATTATTTCATTCCGTTGTTCGGTGTTTCAAGTTTTTTTCCAGCCGATGATGATTGTAAGGTAGAATTGTATATAATTAAAGACGTAGGCACATATAAAAGTTTGTACAAGTGTTAGTATTTTTCAATCATTAGAATTCAAATTCAAATTCAAAATATTTATTTGTCAGAACATGGTAGGTACACATACATATAAAGTAGCATACATGGTCGTAATAATGGAGACGTATCTCATTTCTTTGCCTGTTACAGCGTACAAATGTTAGTTTTTTATATATATTATTATTAGTTTTTGTTAAAGTTAAAAAAATAACGAAATTATGTCTAAGTTAGAATATTGTTAGAATCATATTTTGGTTTGGTTGTATTTTATACCCTAATTAGATGTTTATTACTACCTATATAAGCTATTATTATCATTTTATCTTTTCCTAGTACCTAGTCTCGATTTTGTCAATTCGTTCGACGTCATCTTTGTAATACGTAATCGTAAGTAGGTACAGCATAGTTCAAAGCCTAAGTCTACAAAATCCTATTTTCCCGCCGAAGACATTTTTATTTCGAGACTGTAACTAAAATAAAGCGTACATTGTAAAAATAAACGCTGAGAGTACTAAAGAAATTATTTTCATTGACGTCTCTTATTTCTGTGCCAGAATTTGTAATCCTCAATCTCTTATGAGTTTTTCACTGACATATAGGCACAGCTCTACATCTCTACATAGTATAAATTAAAGTCGCTTTCTTTCCGCGTCTGTCTGTCTGTCTGTATGGCCGCTAACTCCTCCTAAACCACGCAACGGATTTTGATGCGGTTTTCACTTTGATAATCAAAGGGTTTTCACCATCAGTTAGATACATTTTCACAGAAGGTTTATATGTATAACTAGCGTCCCGCCCCGGCTTCGCACGTAAATTACACCCGTGCGAAGCCGGGCGGGCGGGTCGCTAGTTATGTGTAATTGTATGTAGATATAGATAAGATTTTCCTGAACGTTTGTGAATAAATTTGCGTAACGCCCAAATTTAGGACTATAAAGACTATTAAAGCTATATGATTATTTACGGGATATTTACCGTGGTAAGGTTGTGGAATGAGCTCCCGATTCACCACCCGCATTCTTCAGTCTTCCCGTGAACATGGTGCATGTAACTGCGCCGAAATATCGAGAGCTCATTCCACAACCTTACCACGGTAAATATCCCGTAAATAATCATATAACTTTAGTGAACAACCGTGATAGTTTAAAACAGTGTTATAAAGACTATTAGTCTGTAATACCTACCTACCACTTATCTTCGACCAAAATAAAATGAATGGACGGGCCCAGAAAGAGCGCATTTTTGATGTTTACAAAATGAGCGCCGGTCCACATTTCGTTTCAGTCGGTCTCTAGCCGTAGGAAGTGCGACACAAGACTATTGTTACATGATAACGAAACAACTGACAAAATTATGCCTTCGTGTGATTTCCCGAAGTGTAACAACAAAAACCGCTATCTATTTTTTGTGACAAACACTGTCATCATCATTTTAGCCGTAGGACTTCCACTGCTGGACAAGACGTGGACATAGGCCTCCCCCATCGATCTCCAAAAGGACCGGTTGGAAACGGCTTGCATCCAGCTTTTCCCTGCGGAAATGTACTGTACATGGTTATAATTAGGTGTTGATGTATATATAAATGTCTGATGGTTTTCACTCGTATTTACTGAGCAAGTTCAATGGTTATGGCCCGTCCATTCATTTTATTTTGGTAGCAGTGGCTTTAATAAAATTACGCACTTCAATAGCTGCATACGTGTGTACATCCTGTGAACGGTCACAGAATAAGCAACACTACACCGGCGATACGTAATCAGCTCGTAACCTGTAACAGCCTGTAACCCGTAAATCTGGTGCATCGGTTATTCGTGTTTATTTTTAACTAAATTTCTTGACTTGCCATTTACAAAGTCGATTAAAGACTTTATACACTGTGTCAGAGAGGGAACTCTACAGAAGGACGGAAACTACTGGATTGACTTTCAGATACTAGGAAGGTGATAAACCAAGTTTTATAAATAAACTTTGGTTCAAGAGTTCCATAGATTTGATTGTAACCATGATTGTAACCTTGTAGGTGACAATAGGTTTTTTATTTATTGAAAACAAACACTTTTGACAGATTATATTACGTGTATCTCTTCTCTACATAGTATAAATTGAAGTCGCTTTCCGCGTCTGTCTGTCTGTATAGCCGCTAACTCCTAAACCACGCAACGGATTTTGATGCGGTTTTCACCATCAGTTAGATACACTTTCAAGGAAGGTTTATATATATAACTAGCGACCCGCCCCGGCTTCGCACGTAAATTACACCCGCGCGAAGCCAGGCGTTAGGACCCGGGTATGTCCTAAAACTGCGACCAGAACCACCGGAGGATGGGCAGCAGCGTCCTATTAGTACACGGTGAACTTACTGCGATCCCCAAGCCGCCCGCCAAGCGTGGGGATTATGGCAACACCCCTCTCTAAGAGGGAGGCCTTTGTCCAGTAGTGGACGTTTGATGGCTGCTGATGTGTATGTGTGATGTGAAGCCGGGCGGGCGGGTCGCTAGTTTTACATAATTTAATTGCTTGCGTTTCGAACACTTCGCATTGTGCGTGGTCACAGGTAGACTAGATGACATTCATAAAGTTTTATATGTAACGTCTTTTGTTAATATTTATTATAGTTAAACATATATTAAGAATCGAAAATTGCTATTGCGGGGTAGTTTAGGTATATCTTTCGTTTCAGCACCTTAAGTATTCCTACTTAAGTGATTGCAAATGTGGAAAAAAACATCGCACGAAACTGGTTACGAGAGAAGACTTATGTTTCTGTGTGCGAAGCCGATCGGCATCTGTATGTACAATGGCTTCACAAGATAGAGCAATTTATGGCACTTCTCTTTTACTGTGCTTATAAGGTCGATATTTAAATATCGATAATTCATTCGATGAATACAATTTAATCGATACGCCCGCGGCTTGCGATGGCCTACATCGGATTGTAATATTTATGTGGAAGTTTCAGACACATTAATAATTATGTATTATCATGCCATATCTACGAGAATTCGGTAGTAGTATAAAGTTTTCGTGTAGGTTCATATTTTTACTTTGTGTAGCTCCAGAGAAATGTAGGTTATGTACCGATCGACTAATACCAAACTGCTTTTTATAAAAATCACATAAAAATAGAAAAACCTAAATAAAAAATTAATAACATGATACCTTAACTATTTAAATTGTTTCAACATTTAATTTAATTAATACTTTTTTACATTTGTATTTAGTTTCTTTATAGTCATAACTTATAAAACAGAAAATTAACGAAAACTTCAATAAATAAATAAAAACTAAAATTTAAAATAAAATCTATATTATTAATTTAAATAGTTAACAGATAGACATTACTATAATTGTATGATAAACAAATTGACCTACTGCAGTCATTACTAAAATTTATCATATATAAAATCACTAACTTTGTAATAACATTACTTGAATAAAAAATTATATGTAAATATATAAATTATTAATAGAAAATGGGTTTGCTATTTCATTATAGAATGATAGGATGTTCAGGAAGAGCCATTCCTTAGTGTCTTTTAAATAATACTAGCGACCCGCCCGCCCGGCTTCGCACGGGTGAAATTTACGTGCGAAGCCGGGGCGGGTCGTTAGTTATACATATAAACCTTCCTCTTGAATCACTCTATCTATTAAAAAAAACACTTCAAAATCCGTGGCGTAGTTTTAAAGATTTAAGCATACATAGGGACGGACAGACAGCGACAGCGACTTTGTTTTATACTATGTAGTGATGGTGATAGTGATGATAATCTATAGACATTGCAACGGGAACTCAGGAATATCTTCCTTAAACAGATATTGGTAACAATAGCCTGATATGTATTAGATACATATGTAAATCTAAATTGACGTCACAATAGAAAAATTCACAAACAAAACTAAAATCATCAAGATAAACAGTACAACATGAACCTCGCTCAAGTATTTGCCACTTTTATCTCTTATTCACACGACTTTCTCATGTCATTTTGATCGATAAAATTTGATAGATTAATCACATCACTTTTGTCACGTTACTTTTCTATACTAATATTATAAAGAGGAAAGATTTGATTGTTTGTTTGTTTGCATTGAATAGGCTCCGGAACTACTGAACCGATTTGAATAATTCTTTCACTGACGGGAAGCTACACTATCCCCGGGTGACATAGGTTATAATCTATACCCGTGCGAAGCTGGGGCGGACCGCTAGTGTTATAATAATTATATTATAACTTTTTTTTTAAACCAAGCTTTTTCATATTCTTCTCAGCAAACCCTTTCATTTGATACCCATATCATGAAGGTAGGTAAGAACATTTTGTCCGCTGTCTTAGGGCGTCAGCCATATTGAATTTATCATCTAGGACCGAAGAGCTTGGGAAGACAAATCCAACGAACCCAAACATGACGAGGTTACGTCGTTTCGTTTAGGAGTTCCTATGGCCACCTTCTGTCTCCATCATCAGACCAGACCTGGGGCCTTACGGACAACAGCTAATTGCGGCACCTTATCCGCTCAGTTGGGAAATCAAGCGACCGCAAACCGTATCTGGGCGCGATAAGGTTCACGTTCGCGTGATTTTCCAACTGAGCGGATTAGGTGCCGCAATTAGCTGTTGTCCGTAAGGCCCCTGGTCTAAAATTCAGTTGAAATATTTGTCTTATACTAACAGGGCAAGCTTGACTATTTTGCTTTTGTTTGGTGACGCGAAGCGACGTAATATCGCGTGACGTCGATAATACAAGGTCACTATGTTGCTAGATAGATAATTACTACGTATATATGTTTATCTATGTTACTACATAACAATTATCGTATAGCTATTAACACCAACACAATTATTATTTTGTTAAGAGATTAATTTTATAGGCAAAACTAGGTATTATGTAATCGTATAAATTTTATCGCACAACTATTATGAAGAGGGCTATGCTCGGGTTTCTCTACGAGATCGAATCAGAAATGCGGAGATCCGTAGATGAACGAAAGTCGCCGACATAGCCCACCGGATTAGCAAATTGAAGTGGCAGTGGGCAGGGCACATATCATGTATATTTTTATTTTTTTTATATATAGTTGATAGGCTTGCGCTTGGCCGCCATCTCGCCTGATGTTAAGCGACGATGCGGTCTACGATGGAGCACGCTTGCCTAGAAGACACCGATTCACTCTCGACTTGAAGACACTCAGATTGTAACTAACGGGGAAAACCCATTCAGGCACGTATAACAGATGGCCGATGGGGCCGAAAGGTTCTGGAATGGAGACCACGGACCGGTAAGCGCAGCGTAGGACGTCCAATCGCAAGATGGACAGATGACCTAAATGAGACCGCAGGGAAACGCTGGATGCAGGCCGCTTCCAACCGGCTGAAATGATGACGATTAATTTTATAAATGCGTTTTATGGCTCTCTACGATATTCAGTAGAAGTAGCCATTCGTATATGAAGCGATTGAAGTAAACACACATATAAATACTCAGCGTTTCGAGTAGCATCTGTTGAGTCGATCCTCGTACATAACCAACAAAAGTGCCATTTAATAAAGGCTGCGCTCACACCGGCCAGAACTATCACTTTCACACATTGACAATTTGACAAAAAATCAATAAGGAGAATAAAAAAAATCGATTGAGCATTATTTTTACAAATAAACTAAACAAAAACAAAAAAGCTAAAGAGCAATTTTCGTGTTGATATTTTATAGGATGGCGGAAGAGATGGAAAAAAATAAAAATGTCTTTAAAACATTTGAAATGTTTTTTCTACAAATAATACTCAATCGCTTTTATTTAAAACTTAGCTAATTATTGTCTTTCAAAATGTTGAAAATGTGCGAACAAGATAGGGCCGGCTGATGAGCTCTGCCTTAAACAACGTAACAACAACTTACAACAAAAGTGTAACGTTACTCGAGTGGCCGACTTGCGTCGCCTTGTATACGAACGGCAGCGACATATCGCTGACATTGTGACAAGGTCGCCGGTTGGTGACCCGATGATGGCGCTTATTCTACAGACAATAACAGAATAGTAAATACCTATTGATTCGACTCTTATAGCAACATGGCACTAACACGTGAATTTCGCACGAAAAATAAGTAAATATCCTAAATAAGAGGCTTTTATATAGTATATTTAAGTAAAACAATGTTATTAGAATATACAATACAAATACAAATCATTTATTCGGGCATAATTTATGTTAAGCTATAGTAATGATCCCAGAGGCTCCTGCACTAGTCAGAGACTGTGTGACGGGAGCCAGTGGCTTCTCCTATTAATGTATCAATTAATTATACCAAAACAGTAATAAAGCATTTTAAAATTATGTAAAAAAATATTTAAAAGTAATTTTAAATTTTGATTATTCCAATAAGTAGCCAAAAGAAAAATAATAATAAGATAAAATAATTTTTAAACCATTAAATGCAAGAGTCTGCGCTAAATAACACATAAGTAAAATCAAAACCTACTCTAAATTAAAATTAAAGAGAAAAAAACAAAACCTTAAAGTCCCGTAGTGAAAGGAAAGATGACCATGCTGCTGGCAGCATTGCCATGCTGAATGTCAATGATATAAGGTTTAGTCAAAGTAGGCGCCAGACTTTATATTTTTAAAATAAAGTACAATTTTCAAACAAAAGCGTAAATTCACGACAAATTCATAATGTTGGGTCATATTTCCGACAAGTTATACCTATTTGGTGCAAACCTTATTTCAAGATATATACTTTTTCTGCATATAAGTATTTTCAATTGTATATGGCAACTGCGTCAATCATGCGGAGCCAAAAGCCCCAATACGGGGAAGAAGAAAAAAAAAAGAAAAAGTATTTTCAAGATAAAAAGTAGGTATCGTAGGTTCTAATAATAACTTTATTCAGACAACGTCTGTTCCAAATTTTTAAGATCGTATCAGTCGTCTAGTAAAACCAGTTAAATAATATTCATAAACATAAATATTATTTAAGCCAAGTCCTAACGACTAAGCCCATACATAAATGGCGCTAACGATTTTTTCTATACAAAGTTAATTATCAATAAATATTCAGATGTGTAGAAACTGGTTAATTTAGCTAGATGATATGACAGAGATTATACCTACCCACTACTATAGCTTAGGCCGTATATAATCCTCTTAGAGCAGGTCTGTTTTGGATATCATTTATGTCAACTTTACCATTTAAAGTAACTATGTAGAAAAGCTTTTCGTATTAGACAAGCTTAAAATATAATAGATTAAAATTGTAAACTGTAAATTACCAACAACAAAAAAACCAGTAGGCGAAATGAAGGGTTCATCTATATACTGGCCGTTTATAATTCTCTTAGAGCGTCTGTTTTGGATAACATATATGTCATCTTTGCCATTTAAAGTAACCACGTAGACAAGCTTTTTTTGCATTTGACAAGCTTAAAATATAACAGATTAAAATTGTAAACTGTAAAATACCAACAAAAACACGAGTAGGCGATATAAAGGGTTCATCTTTATATCGCATACTTTATATCGATATCAAAATTGAATCCGAGACCATGTATCAAACACACAATTCCTAATACCGTTAACTATTCAGCATTAAAGTTATAGTACCGTTCTCTAGCACATTAATTGAAATTGCGACAGTCATATTTGTAAATATAAGGTTTGCACCTACATACGTTTTTGTTTGTGATTGTGCGATTTGCGCCATTCGAATACTAACAAAAAGAAATGCTTATGTATGTGAGGCATTATGTTTTTTTCAAACCTTTGCCAAAAGAAGATTCAAGTCGATGAACAAATCAATGGTTTACCGCACTTTGCAATTTTGACCCAATAACCAATACCCGGACATACCCGGGAATGGACCCGGGTATGTCCTAAAATTGCGACCAGTACCACCGGAGGATGGGTAGCAGCGTCCTGTTAGTACACGGTGAACGTACTGCGATTTCCAAGCCGCCTGCCAAGCGTGGGGATTATGGCAACATCCCTCTCTAAGAGGGAGGCCTTGTTCAGCAGTGGATATTTAATGGCTGATGATGTGAACCAATACCTTATTGGGTCAAAATTGTTTTCAATTTAGAGTTTACTCAAACACTAATCTTAGAGATTAATGAAATGGATTTAATCTCTGTCTAGCGAATAATTTATTGGTTAATCTCAAAGAAATAGGTCGCTGCAAGTCACATGTAAAAGGTTGTAGATTTCCACTGCGCTCGAGTTGCTAAACTGATATCCTACTTTCTATTATCAATTAAACTCAATCTCAACCTTGTTACTTGCTCCACTTTCGTGGAAAGTTACCGGTTCAAAAATGTACTGATTAAAGATAAACAATAAAAACAAAGATTATAATGCTTATTGCCCAGATTAAACTTTTAACTGGTGTTCGCGAGTAGGCACTCATATTGATTTGTTTATCATTGGTTTTATTATATCAGCAAGTATTTCCTCTATATCATCTCTACATATCTCTACATAGTATAAATTAAAGTCGCTTTCCGCGTCTGTATGTCTGCATGGCAGCTAACTCCTCCTAAACCACGCAACGGATTTTGATGCGGTTATCACCATCAGTTAGATACGTTTTCACGGAAGGTGAAAAGTTTGGTATGATTAGTAAAATAGTACATCAAAAACAAATTCAAATTATCTGAATAATAACAATTATTAAATGCCTGTGAATTGATAGTTTTTTTCCTGGGCAAGTGCCTTTATTAACTAAACAAAATACAAGCCAAAACTAAAACTACAAATACAGTTAGACTGCCCATAGACCGTTGAAGGTCTAAAGACAATCCAAATGCTCAAGCCCACTACCAGTTGGCAGCGTACCCAGCATGCTGGCGGCATTACCACGTTGAATGGCAATGCTTATGCGTTGAGCCAGAAACACGCCAGCATTTTGGTCACGCGTCGCATTAACCAGGCGCTCTGAAAGATTTTTGAAAATGAGGTGAGCTCCCGGTCCCATTGATAGTTGTTGTGATTAATTTCTTGACTATTACAAAATCTTCAGATTCATTTCAATACTTTTCAAAATTATCATTCTAGTCTTTAAAAGTTTATCAAAAGTCGCGTAGGTGTGACTCAGATTGGTGCCAAGTGTAAATACTTCACTTTTTCCACTGATCGTTCGCATTTCTTTCAACCGTCTCTTTATATCAATCAACTTAATTATGCCAATACGTAATTAACTACCCACAACTACGTACGTAAGCATCGACTTCTAAAATTAATTAATTATAATTAATATTCACTGACAAATTAATAAGTTGTTTCACTGGCTTATTAATGAAGTAGACTGGTGTTGATTTGTGTGGGTAACACATTGATTGGAAATTTCCTTTCGCAGATAATCTCTAATGAATAATTTACTAACTACACAGTACCAGCAAGCGATGGTTGTGCATGGCGGAGTGGTAGCATATGCGCTTTACAACCTAACGGCACCCGGTTCAATCTTCGGCCCTGTGACGAATAAATATGTGATATGTGCAGTTTTAAATGCCATCGTTAAAAACGGTATATTGAAAACATCGTAAAAACTTCATGTTAAACAAATTCAAAAGTTCTAAGACATCATGACACTCACCAACATGCACTGGGCCAGCATGGTGGATTAGGGCTCATCTCTCTCTCTCTCTCTCTCTCTCTCTCTCTCTCTCTCTCTCTCTCTCTCTCTCTCTAAAAGAAGGCCCTTGTCCCAGCAGAGGGAAAATAATAACAATACCAACACTCAAATATTGCTTCAATCATTTATTTTGTCATCTATACTAATATTATAAAGAGGAAAGATTTGATTTGATTTATATTACACGGGAATTACTCACGTAAGATTAAGCCGGTCACTCCGACTACCCGAAACTATAGTCCGGTGACCGGCCTAATCTTACGTGAGTAATTCCAGTGTAATATAAATAAAATATGTGGGAACCAAGTCAGTTTCTATAATAAAAAAGATTTGATTGTTTGTTTGTTTGTTTGCATTGAACAGGCTCCAAAACTTCTGAACCGATTTGAAAAATTCTTTCACTGTTGGGAAGTTACACTATCCCCGGGTAACATAGGCTACATTATATTTTTTTTTAAATAGGGATCCTTACTTAAACTTCAATAATGTAACCCAAATAAGATTTACAATTTTAACTTTGCGTGTTTGACAGTTCTAAGACAGGACAACATCTGTCAAGTCAGCTAGTCGTTTATGAACAGACGAACGGCAAGGCGTCACCCTTACTTGGTCGACATGCCATTTATTCGTACCAAGCGTTTTGACTCCTCTTTCTTAATTAGAACAGCAAAACAATGGAACGCCTTGCCCCTGTCTGTGTTTCCGCAGCATTACAATCTTGGAGTGTTCAAGTCTAGGGTTAATAGGTTACTACTGGGCAAACGTGCTCCATCTTCGACCGCATCATCGCTTTCCATCAGGCGAGATCGCGGTCAAACGTTAGCCTAGTCCGTTGTAAAAAAAAAAAAAAAAAAAAGAATTCGCCTTTGCCACCAACTACAGTATACTACGAATGGCATGTACCTTATCTAAGCTCTACTTAAGTACTTAATATAAATAAAAAAATATAAATATTCGGGACATTTTTGCACACACGGTCATCTGACCCCAAACTAAGCAAAGCTTGTGATATGGCTGCCAGAGACTGATATATATACATATATAGGTTTAAATACATACTTAAATAGATATTAACACCCAGATATAGAACAAACACAAATGTTCATCACACAAATGTTTGTCCTAGGTGGGAATCGAACCCACGCCCCCAAGCTCAGAAGGCAGGTTCACTACCAACTCGACCAACGGGCTATCGAATATATCTACTTACAACTTTTTACGTTCCATACACGATTAAAAAAATTGGTAATACGTACGTACCATCCAAAATGTATTGAATTGATGAATTTAATTTTCTCTTCGAATCAAACATTTGATTCTTATGCTGTAATAATCGTTTTCGTTTTCGAGGCATGTCTTCGACGCGAGCCTCCAAAATTATGAGCACCAGCGGCCTTATTATAGAAGTTTGATCATGATTGAGATTGCATGCCGTCCCGTTCGCATCTACTTACTCGCACCACGCGCGTAAGTGAGATGGCACGCGATCGCGATCACGATCCGAATCATTCATAATAAGGCATCTGCTTATTAGTTCAAGTGCAATGTCGAATCCTGAAGTATATTCTGAAGAAACTGAAACTGAATAAGTTTAGTTCCGCTCGAAGCCCGTTGAATAATTTCACGGACATTGTTTTCCCTGCACGTACCTCGCATTATTGTCACGGAATGAATGGCGAATGAATTATAAACTGGTAGCGACGCCGTCTATACTGACGGCGCCTTTGAGGCAAACCACAAACAATCCACTACAATGCTGCCTATCTTCTTTACAAATCTAGCGACAGGCGGGCAAATTGTACACTCTCTTGTAAATTCTGATTGACAACGGAAAAACCTTAGGCAAAATAAAATGAATGGACGGGCCCAGATGGCGCGTATTTTTGAAGATTGCTATATGAGCGCCGGCGATCACTTCGTTTCAGTCGGTCTCTAGCCGTAGGAAGTGCGATACAAGAATATTGTTACATGATACCGAAACATCTGATAAAATTATGCCTTCGTGTGCCCCGAAGTGTAATACAACAACACAAAAACCGCTATCTATTTTTTGTAACAAATTTACTGTACATGGTTATAATTAGGTGTTGAAGTATAATGTCCGACGGTTTTGACTCGTTTTTACTGAGCAAGTTCAATGGTTATGGCCCGTCCATTCATTTTATTTTGGTAGAAGGGAAAAACTGATTCTTTATTTTCAATGGAAAATTACAAACCTTTTTTGTTTGAAACTATGTTTGTTTAGATATCGAACTTTGATCGAAGGAATACCGTAGTTTTGTGAAACATTCTCATATATGAATAACAAAAACATGCTTTATTCTTATCCTGGTTTTGTAAGGTATTATCAGTCATAGATAAATGTTTTGTTGTAGGCATAGTTTTTGTAAAGTACCCTCTTCGGTCAGTTATGATAATTTCTTATCTTTTATTATTAAGATAATAAACTTCCTGCTTCGTATCTGGGTAGTAAATAGTTATATTTGACAAGGTGTGTTGTTTGCTTTTCAACAATTTGTCTAGTGTTTAACCTGTTTTTAATATTAGACCTATTCGTGAAGATATCTCGGCTTCTTCAGTTCTTTCACTTCTCTTCAGTAATTATTATTTCATACTTATCAACTACCAGATACCAGATAGGGCTACCGGAGATTGATATAATAACAATATTATCCGGGACATTTGCACACACGGTCATCTGACCAGGGTTGCCACCCGTACTTTATAATAAAGTATTGTACTCTATTTTGGCCTAACGTACTTTATACTTTATGAGGGCAGTAAAGTACGTAAAAATACTTTATTTTTACCTGTGAAGATTTTTTTAAATGGAATTTAATTTTTTACGTGTAACAGAACGGACTGCTTTGGAACGTAACCTAAAACGTCAATGTCAATATCATGTCATATCAACTTGTCATTTTTTTCGCTACTGTTGTTTTTATTTTCTCGTCTTGTTTGAGTTTGTGTTGTAACAAATATTTGTTGAATGTTGCTAGAAGCAACAAAAATATGTATGGAAGAGAAATAGTTTGGTAAATAAATAGTACTTTATTTTCAGATGTTGTACTTTTTTTTTTAGTCTAAAAAATTTTATATACTCTATTTGCTTAAAAAAAAGGTGGCAACCCTACATCTGTCCCCAAACTAAGCAAAGCTTGTTGTATGGTTGCCAGAGACTGATATACTTATTTATATATTTTTATTTACATACTTATATAGATATTAACACCCAGATTTAGAGCAAACACAAAATTAATGTTCATCACATGGTGGTCAAGCGCAAGCCTACCATCCTATTATCTATACTAATATTATAAAGAGGAAAGATTTGATTGTTTGTTTGTTTGCATTGAATAGGCTCCGAAACTACTGAACCGATTTGATAAATTATTTCACTGTTGGGAAGCTACACTATCCCCGGGTAACATAAGCTATACTATATTTTCAAAAAAAAATAGGGTTCCACACTAAAACTCCAATAATGTAACCCAAGGTGTAAAAAAATAAGATTTGCAATTTTCACTTTGCGTGTTTAACAGTTCTAAGACAGGACAACGTCTGTCAGGTCAGCTAGTAAAAAATAAAACGTGAATGTTTGTCCTAGGTGGGGATCGAACCCACGCCCCCAAGCGTAGACGGCCGGTTCACTACCAACTGGACCAACTGGGCTATCAGAATGATAATTGTACTAAGGCATATCTCTCTTGTTTGGCTGATCTGAGGTGTCTACACTCTATTCAAAGTCCACTGGTCCATATGCTGTGCAACAGCTGTAAGATGAGATGTCACCAGCCGTGTGAAAGTCCGCCACATGCCGACATGCGCCGGCGCACGTCGCCTACCTGTAGATAACGGCGCCATTCAATCAAACGATTGTTATCGCAAACGGCAAATAGAAAACTCTGTCGTCAAAATTACAAGTTTTCCTTTTATAAAATATGATGGAAAAATACCAAATTTGGGTGTACTTTGATGTAAATTGTTACAGAAATTTCTGTGTCTCTCTCTATAGTTAAATTCTAACGTATTTTGGTACTTTCTTTCTATTTTATTGTTGACAGGCCTCAGAGCAAATAAAAATATGGAGTCACTACGGCGAACACGAAAAGTGAAGCCACTTTTTGAAACATGTGTGCGTAGTCGAAGCAATTTTCTGACGAGAAATTCACGTAGTGTTGTATGCGTATGTGTGCGTGAGTCGTGTATTTATTGGGAATTCACGTAGTGCGATTTTGGTGTCACTTTGGCAGTACGCCGTAGTGCCTCTGTATTTTTATTTGCTCTGAGTGACAGGCTAAGATTTTGAAAACTCAATATTCTGAAGAAATTAAAATAATTAACAGCCAAACTGTGTTGGTGAAAAAACGTTAAAAAACTTATGTACCTTTCTCAAACACAGTTTGTAGCTGCTCTCACTGTTTCACACCCACTCTATTATGGTGCTCTACCCTCATAATATTTCTCTATTATATGTAGAAGCAAAGAAAAAATATATAGTAATACTCCGACATAATGTGGTATAATATCAATACGTACCTACCAATTTGTATAGACCTCTCGTGATGTAGCTAAGGGAAAATTGAACACCCTGTGCTGTAAAGAATGACCGAAAAGCAGTAATAAAGCAAGTTTGTATCTCAGTTGAAGAAAACAAAACAACACCTGCCTGTTAACTGCTAAAAATAACAGGAGTCATACGAGTTTAATGGCGCACAGCCAAACACAGCTTTAGCCAAATGCACTCGCATTACGCACATTCATCACAGATAATATTTGCAAAGTGGCCTTATTATTTAAATAAACACAAATAATCTATAATAACTTGAATGAACCAAATTTGTTTCATACCACTGGCTTTTCGGTGAAGGAAAACATCGGGAGGAAACCTGCATACGTACGGAGAAGGAATTCAATGGCGTATGTGAATCCACCAACCCGCCTGGGCCAGCGTGGTGGATATGGCCCTATCACCCTTTCGGGGGTAGGCTAAAAGTCCAGCAGGGGACTGTTAAACGGCTGATTATGAAGATGATGAACTTGAATGAAGGGTTTATATCTTCAGTTTTCAGCAAAAGTATTTGTGTAAAGATATTACACAGGGGAAATACTGCAAACTTTTAGTGGGTCAGTTCCAACAATCTCGTAAACAGCCTGATAACAAGCCATGGTATTCACATTCATTATTGATAATGTAATAATTTCGGTGCAACACAATCAAGACCCCGATGAAGAATCCACGTGCTTTCTTATCGACTCAAGGTATCGTCTAAAGGTCAATAACAGTATAATTTCAGCTCACGCATTATCTTTAGTTACATAACTATCAAAAATGACGTAGAGTTATCAGGCAAGTGCAATCAGTCAATGCTACAAAGTACATTGTCGAGGTGGCCAAATTAAAAAATTAAAACTTTCTACGGGAAGCTATCAGTTTTGTTCAGAAAATGCGATGGCGGCTCCCCACTAAACTTTGTAGATAGGTTGGTTGCACTACTTACTCGTACATTGCTGGTGCACGACCGAAATGCAAACAAGCTGACGTAGAGCCGTATTGGCATTGCGTAGAGCAAACGTAGGCCCGCAGTTAGTGCGCGTTTACACGTATATTATAATGGGTGTCTTCAAGTCGAGAGTGAATAAGTTTCTTCTAGGCAAGCGTGCTCCATCGTAGGCCGTATCATCGCTTGACATCAGGCGAGTTAGCGGCCAAGCGCAAGCCTATCTATAATTTAAAAAAAAATATGTCGACTTAGACACTATTATGTAGACTATTTACAAATACACTGTCTAAAATGCAGTGCAAGTCATGCAAGTACCGTTCTTTGTCAATCGTCAAATTTGACAGTTGAGATCGTCAAATTCGATAAAATGCCATAGAATCTATCATAGCATTAAATCGAATTTGACGATCTCAACTGTCAAATTTGACAATCGACAAAGAACGGTACTTGCACTGCTGATTAGCTAAAAACTCTTTTAACCCAACGTATAAATAATATGCTGCAATAAAATCTATCCAGTAGGTTTTAAGAATATTGGGTTACGCAAATAATATGTAATTTCTAAAGTATGAATGTGTTTCTGGCTCAACGCATACGTAAGCATTGCCATTCAGCGTGGTAATGCCGCCAGTATGCTGGGTACGCTGCCAACTAATAGTGGGCTTGAGCTTTTGGATTGTCTTTAAACATTCAACAGTCTATGGCAGTCTATCTGTTTTTGTAGCGTTGGTGTTAGCTTATATTTTATTTAGTAAATGCACTTGCTCAATTAAATAAAAACTACATAATCTAGTTGTTTGTCCAAATTTTTATTCATTGCATAGGCAAAAAAATATTTTAAGTCATGAATGAATGCAGAAATTCTTGTTCAAGATAACAAGATCAAACAATCAATCAATTTCCAAACAATTTTATCAAGATGTTATTGATTTACTTCGTCTGCAATATCATGCAAAACAATATTTATTACAGTGCATAAATTACATAAGTACCTACGAAGTGTCGTCTATATTTATCGCACCGTGTACAATGTACATTGTAGGAATATGACAACAATATCCGATATGTTTTCAACTACAGAAAAGATGTTTGTTTTTTGTTTAAATTAGAACGCCTGTCAAGGCATTTTAGTAAGTGTTTACCAGTTGCACCCATATAAATAAAACGTCAGTGATTCGAAATCAGTTGGCAACTGTGATGGGGAGTTCGACGCATTGATCTAAATAAGAATGTTCAATCAAGGTTCACTCATATGACTGGTAACATATATGATTATCCTTCTCATTTCTGTGTTTTCAACCACTAACTGCTCAAACAACAGATATGAGAAAAATGTGAGTAATGTATAATATTTTTTTCCTGGGCTAGGGCCTTTATTTACTAAACAAAATACAAGCTAAAACTACAAATACAGTTAGACTGCCCATAGACCGTTGAAGGTCTAAAGACAATCCAAATGCTCAAGCCCACTACCAGTTGGCAGCGTACCCAATAAACTTATTTAGGTAGAAGTATTATTCTGAGGACTTACATTAGTAAGTTTTACGTATGTAATTACTTATTTTCGGCACGCCAGTTGTGTACGGCCTACGCCCAGTAGAGCTCTAACATTTTGCCAATTAGGCGTAATACCTTCTTAGTTGCTACTGTTTTGCTACTTAGCCGGCGACCTAATTGGACAAGATCATACGAAGTAATTTCGTCACGATAACATCATTTCCAAATATTCTGCGAATTGATCGCATAACATTATTATTTAGGACAATAAATGAAGATAGGTACCTACATTTGACCGTTTAATTATAAAACTAATGAAGCCTTCGTTTGTCCTCAGGATCGCCACTCGAACCTCGCAGCCGTTCCACGTGGCCCTAGCAGTGCTAGTGGTCCTAGTGTGGCTCAGCAGACCAGGGTCTTCAGGCAACCTCCGCGGCTGGCGCGCGCTCTACGTCGGAGCCGTCGCCACGCATTTCGGCACGCAAGTGTGGATGACCCTCGTCTCAGGTGAGAGAAAGATAAATAAAGTAGACATAAACAGTAGAGTAGCCGTGGTAGCCCATTTGGGAAACCGCTAGACTTGAAGCGTGAGGTCGCGGGTTCAAACCCCGGGCCTGTACCAATGAGCTGTTTAGAGCTTATGTACGGATTTTCATACCCCTGGCTTTTCGGTGAAGGAAAACATCGTGAGAAAACCTGCATACGTACGGAGAAGAAATTCAATGGCGTATGTGAATCCACCAATCCGCACTGGACCAGCGTGGTGGATATGGCCCAATCACCCTTTCGGGGGTAGGCTAAAAGTCCAGCAGTGGACTGTTAGAAGGCTGATTATGATGATGATGATGAAAATAGTAGAACGAGCTTCAATGAGCTAAGTTTTAAAGGCTATAGTACCATAGACCACATCCACACGCTACGGCAAGTTATACAGAAGACCGAAGAGTATAACTTATGCTACTATGTTTGCGTTTGTGGTCTATGAGAAAGCTTTTGATTCGATCGAGATATGGAAATGCTAGATCAGACAGATAAGAGAGACAGAGAAAGACATCAGATAGGAAAGTTTAAAAAAGGATATCTACAAACATTTCTCCAGGCTGGCAAAGCATCGACAACGCCGCTAGTGTTGCAGGATAGGCGGCCTCTTACCATCAGGCGGAAAACGTGCCAGTTTGCCGCTCTTTTCTATTTAAAAAAAAACCTCTCGTCTCTGGGTTCTCCATGGTATTTCGCGACATAGGCTTAATTCGATGCTCAATGGATAAACATTAAAAATACAATCGTCAGTTTAATCGATTCGAACCACACAAAAGAAAAGTATATTTTTTTTTCTATTGTGATTTGAGCCTAGTTTAAAAAAATATTGTAAAAAGCGTATTTAGTACGCATCCCTCTTAGGGATGTAAAATTATAAAGAAGGTCAAATATGTATAGACGTAACTTTATACCTATGATTTACAAAGTAGAGCAACATCTCAATAGGTACCTACATACCTCAATGTACTAAAGTCATAAAAATGCCCTACTTTACCTCCAGTCAAGTCATAAATGGTCAGCAGCATATCAGTAACATTCCTCGATAGAGAGCACGTGATTTTAAACAACTAATTATACCTTTAAAGTTCTCATTTTACACTTAGAGAGAAAGCTTTTAGCGTTTTATGGATTTTAAAGCAGATAAACTAAAAGAGATGAACTAAGTGTGAACATATTCTTATGGTAAGCCGGTTCTATTAATCTAGGATTAATTTAATTCTCTAACAGAAAAATTCTCTATTTTGAGAGCTACAGCCATGCTTAGCCACTTGATGCCTTTTGATACTTTGCATAAGTACAAGGCTAACCCAAAAATGTTAGTTAGGTTAATCGTGTTTTAAAATCTTTTGTCTCATATCGGAATCTGAGTAGGTAGGTACTAAACTCCAAAAAATTTTACCTATCCTTTTCCTTTAGTCCTTCTTCTGAGACTAAACTGTCTACGAATTGCTATTTATTACATTTTTGCAACTGACTTCCAAAAAGAAGATTCGACAGATAAAAAGAAAAGCGAAATCGAAAAAAAATATAAGAAAATAATCCCCCTCACCTCTATGCAAAGAGAATGCAAACGCTACGCTAGACCTGGGGCCTTACGGACAACTGCTATTGCGGCACCTAATCCGCTCAGTTGGAAAATCATGCGAACGTGAACCTTATCGCGCCCAGATACGGTTTGCGGTCGCGTGATTTTTGCCGCAATAGCAGTTGTCCGTAAGGCCCCTGTAAGGGTGCAAAATAAGTAAATGGATCTCGTTATTTGAACTTTCCGTGAACTCGCCTGTTTAAAAATGTATTAATTATCGACGAAACGGCTGAACTGGTCATGTTAAATGGGTAAGGGAAGACCGCGAACCACATCAGTAAAAACAGCAAAAACTGCATTCATGAAAAGCTTCTTCCAAATGTACTTACACATTTTTGTAAGGGCAAAAAGTCCTCGCACACGATGCTCCACGCTGATAAGGCTGTAAGTGCATTTTAATTGTTCCTTAATTTTTTCACGAAATGCGTGTGCAATCCGGATGCATTTGGGATGCTTACTTCTTTGAATCGTGTGAATGAACTTTTGTAACGTGGGAAACATAAAAATTGCTTGCTATTTTGCAGTACACATTTTAACAACTACCTCCATAATCACTCATTGATATTTTACAGGAGAGCAAACTAAATCGACAAAAAAAATGAAAAAAAAAAATTGTTGTCTTCTTCAGAAATAATACATAATCAACATAAACGTTACCTACTTTGAAATGTATGCGTGATGCAACGTTATTCCAAAAAATACTCGTACCGTTTTTTTAATTCTGACTTAGCGTTTTTTTTTTAAATGTACCAAAGAGGTGAATCGAGTACGAGTGAATCGGTTCCTTCTAGGCAAGCGTGCTCCAACGTAGACCGCATCATCGCTTAACATCAGGCGTGATGGTGGTCAAACACAAGCCTATTATTTATATGAATATAAAAAAAAAAAATATATATATATATTTAAAAAAAAGTAGCCCTTTCCGATAAGCGCAGCCATAACAAAATGTTAATACTTAGTAGTTGTAAAATTTAACAATTCGCTTAGTTTTTATTTTATTTTAAAAGAGTGTCAAACAAGCATGCGGTCCACCTGATAGTAAGCAGAAACCGCCGCATGGACTGCATGGACACTAGCGGTAACAGTAACTCAATCATCATCATCATCAGCCAGAAGACGTCCACTGCTGAACATAGGCCTCCCCCTTTAACCTCCACACTGAACGACAGCCTGCCTTTTGCATCCACTGGATGCCCGCGACTCTCACAAAGTCGTCGGTCCATCTAGTGGGAGGCCTCCCTACGCTGCGTCTTCCGGTTCGTGGTCTCCACTCCAGAACCCTTCTTCCCCATCGGTTATCGGTTCTTCGAGCGATGTGGCCTGCCCATTGCCACTTCAACTTGCAAATTTTAACAGCTATGTCGGTGACTCTGGTTCTTTGGCGAATATCCACGTTTCGGATTTTATCGCGCAAAGAAACTCCGAGCATAGCTCTCTCCATTGCCCGCTGTGTGACTCTGAGTTTTTCCAAAAGGCCAACAGTTAAGGACCACGTCTCAGTACCATATGTCATCACTGGCAACACACACTGGTCAAAGACCTTCGTCTTGAGGCACTGTGTACAGTGTACAGTGTGTGTGGGCAGTAACTCAATACCTACTAGTAATTTGACACGAGAAACACGCAGTTTTGAGTTTTGGTAATTATTTTGCCCGATTGGATAATGACAGCAAACATCACTGCAATTATATTTAGTTGCAAAAAATGGACAAATACCTTGTTTATGCCATAATTATTATACCTAACTCATTATTGCAGTTATTTCTTCTTGTTACTTACTTTTCTGTACCGTTTCCCGACAATCAAATCTTTAAAGTATTTTGCTGAAAATGGGTAAATTTTATGACTTTTCTTAGTACCTAATTGGCTAAAATAACATAAATAATAACCTTTTTTAGTGGCAAGAAATGTGCATGCCATTAATTAATAGGTACTCAAACTTTACTTAAAATATTTATGGATATAAATAGAGGTAGGAATTATCTATTTTTATCCCGATTTAAAGTCTAACAGCTTTTTTATGGGCAAGTGTCTTTATTAACTAAACAAAATTCAAGCTAATACTCACACTACAAATACAGTTAGACTGCCCATAGACCGTTGAAGGTCTAAAGACAATCCAAATACTCAAGCCCACTACTAGTTGGCAGCGTACCCAGCATGCTGGCGGCATTATCATGCTGAATGGCAATGCTTATGCGTTGAGCCAGAAACACGCCAGCATTTTGGTCACGCGTCGCATTAACAAGGCGCTCTGAAAGATTATTGAAAATAATAATAATCTATACCCGGAAAAAAACATTCTCGCACTTCTGGTAATTTTACTGGGTAAGTGCCTTTATTAAATAAACAAAATACAAGCTAAAACTAACACTACATATACAGTTAGACTACCCATAGACCGTTGAAGGTCTAAAGACAATCCAAATGCTCAAGCCGGGCACTACCCAGGGCCCCGATTCTACTAAAGAAATTGTAATTGTTTCAAATTAATTTTTTAAATATTTGCCTCAAACTGAGTTCAAAAAACTCCGGACCCGCAGTTTTAGGACCCGGGTATGTCCTAAAACTGCGACCAGAACCACCGGAGGATGGGCAGCAGCGTCCTGTTAGTACACGGTGAACGTACTGCGATCTCCAAGCCGCCTGCCAAGCGTGGGGATTATGGCAACACCCCTCTCTAAGAGGGAGGCCTTGTTCAGCAGTGGACATTTAATGGCTGATAATGTATGTATGTATGAGTTAAAAAAAATGATATACTAGAAAAATACCACCACCTAATATTATAAATTAGTATAAAAAAATGCTATCAATTTTGAGGCAATAATTTAAAAAATAAAATTGAAACGATTACAATTTATAAACAATTCCTTTAGTAGGATCGGGGCCCAGTTGTCTGGTAATTGTTGTATCACATGCAACTAAATTGAAATTGACACAATAATTTAGTTCCGTACATTATTTATTTGACCTCCTTGGATTGGTTTGTTCCTATCCTCACACTGAGATACCATGATTAAGATAATAGATTTGTTTTTCTAGATGCGTGTTTACCATAAATACATACAAACATACGTAAATCAGTGGTTACCGACAGAGTGCTTGATAGCCTTCATAAGCTAATATTTGAAATAAATATGTCTGATTTACCTTGAAAATAGACCTTAAATTATTTACAATGTTTAGTCCAAGTAAATAAGTGGCTAGAGGCTATAGTAATAATGGATACATGAAATCCCATGCCACCTTCAATAGTTACCTAATTTGCTAAGCTAATTTGCACGATCTTGGTTTCCGTCAAATATTTCGCACAATAAACAAAACTAAAATAAGTACTAGTTTATTTTTTGACGTCGGCGAAGCCAATTACCAGTATCTAACTACAAATAGATCTAATGAGCTAAAAAGTTTTACTTATATCCAATCATTGCAGGAATATAATTCTGACACACGCTCTACGAAATGTAGAGCAAGGGTTTTTAATAATTTGACCGAAGATTTGGTGAAACCTAAGCTCATTATTTCACGAAGGTAGTCTACACAGACGAAGCGCTTCTTTCGCATATACAAATACAAATATTTATTAATAACACCTATGTTACATGTCAATAAAAGGTAAATTCTGTCATATTATAATTACATTGAATTCATTGCTTAAAATAATAGTAAAATTGTCTAATTTTTTTATAAATAACAATTTCAAATATCATATTTAGTACCTACCTACCAAATATATTTTTATTTATTTACACGAAAAATATTTAAAACCTAAAACTGTTACTACCTAACATTAAAATTAAAAACAACAAAATAAAAACTAACTATCATTCTATTAAACCGCTACCAGTGGGAACTGTTCCCAAAATGCTGGCCCCATTATCACGTTGTATGGCGATGCTCACCCTTTGAGCAAAGTAGAGGCATTTTGGTCACGAGTTGCATCGACCAGCAGGCCTAGCATGGGCTGTGGATAAATTGTCTTTCCACCGTTTTTATCCACGCCTAGACGCGACAAAGCTAGAATATGGATACGTTTGTCTTTTTCTCGCGGGATAAAAACGGTGGAAAGACAATATGTCCACGGCCCGTGCTAGGCCTGCAGACGTGAAAACAAATCTTTGAATATTTTTGTGGCTCCCGATCCCCACGGCACCATGGTTTCGACCCCAAAAGGCTCAAAAATGTATCCACTATCCAGTGTACCTATCTACCTAATTATTTTAGGTATTTTAGTTTAAGTAAACGGTTTTTTTTACCTGTCCAAAGTAACAATGTTATTTCCTTGTTGCAGGGATAGTGCTGTACTTCTCGCTGCCTCGACATGAGTTCGGGCGCGTTCAAACCGTGCTGTTCCCCGTGTACTACGCGTTCAACGCTGCCATGAGCCTGTTGGCTCTACTGGCCTACTACCGCACACAGACTCTTACACGCTTCGAGCACACCAGCTGGATACAGGTGAGATCCTATTACACTTCTTCCTCATTATTGGCTCTATTTTTAACTGACGCAAGAAGGTTATCAATTCAAAATTCAAGGTTATCAGTTCCCTAGGTATACCTCTACTACTTACTGACCTAGTTTGTTTTTGTTTGTAAAGAACCAAAAGAGTGCTGGATTGGTTGGTACTTATTATATGCTAGCGGTCTGCCCCGGCTCCGCACGGGTATAGTTACAGACTATTAAAATAGCCTATATTAATCAGTGATAATGTAGCATTCAAATGGTGAAAGAATTTTTAAAATCGGTCCAGTACTTTTTGAGCCAATTCGTTACAAACATACATACAAATCTTTCCTCTTTATAATATTGTATAGATTATTTTAGGCAGATATAATTACAAAGAGTAAACGTTAAATTTTAAAATAATAACGTTAATTACTACCTATTTATGCGCTTTAAACGTTAATTTCACCCATTGAGGTTAATAAATAAAACCTTATTTTGCTTTTAATTACTTGAGACTTTAATTAGTGACAGTTGTCAGTACAAATAAAAATTAAAGAGTCAGTAATCCATTTCTTTAAGCGGTACTTTATCTGTAAAAAGTTCACGGTTACGTTATGACAGTTATCTCTACATAGTATAAAGTCGCTTTCCGCGTCTATCTGTTTGTATGGCCGCTAACTCCTAAACCACGCAACGGATTTTGATGCAGTTTTCACCATCAGTTAGATACATTTTCAAGGAAGGTTTATATAGTAATTTTTAAACTTTCGCGATTTGAACACGTTTTAAATGTTTATCGGGACTTATCACGTATTATTTAATATAGGTAAAAAATATGTACCTTTCGCTCGACGTTTCGACCATGTTACAATGGCCGTGGTCACGAGCTGACTGAAAACTGCGGGTGAGTCCGGCGAGAAGAGCGGGTGTTTTGTTCTCCTACCCTCACTTGATCTTGAAAAATCGCAGGGAAAGGTACATATTTTTTACCTATATTAAATAATACGTGATAAGTCCCGATAAACATTTAAAACAAGGTTTATATATATAGCTAGCGACCCGCCCCGGCTTCGCACGTAAATTACACCCGTGCGAAGCGACCCGTCCTCCCACACCCGTGGGAGGACGGGTCGCTAGTTTATCCGTTAATTAAAAGTAGTTCTTTAGGTATTAAATTAAGCAGATAAGTATGGAATAAAGTGAGGCGCCAAAAATAAAAAAAGACTGAGTTTTTTCATCGCAAGTATGAACCAATCTTAGTAGGTAAGTAGGTATAAGACTCTTTTGATCGCTGTGTAATAATTTAGCCTTAGCACATAGTAGAGTATGATTGATGAATTAGTGAGACAATTAGGTATATTTCATGTACAAATATGATTTAGCAATCATAATACTCAATACATAATTGCAAATTGCCTCTCAATAAAAGAGGTTCAAACCTTGACTCCTTGCTAATATTTACGTCACAAGTCATTAAAAATGCTATATTATTTTGAACACACGGGTTTTATATAAATTAAGTTTAATAATGTTAATCTTGGATAAAGGAAATGCAAGGTTTAGCTTAAAGGTCGATTTGGAGATAAATTTGCTAGCGGTAAAGCTGCAATTGAAAGCTTTTGATTAATTTTAATATGAGACGGAAATCCGGGATCTTTGTAACAACATGATACAGCTATTGAGGTCTAATGACATCAAATTCCTTTGTTATTAGGAACACTTTGATAGTTGAATGGTATTTTTGACGCGCGGCAACCCTGATATTAGCTTTCTGTACACTTCGTAGGACATTTTGTTATCATATCTAGCATATCTCTATCTCTATCTCTTCTCTTCTCTATCTCTATCTCTACATAGTATAAATTGAAGTCGCTTTCCGTGTCTGTCTGTCTGTATCTATGTCTGTATGGCCGCTAACTCCTCCTAAACCACGCAACGAATTTTGATGCGGTTTTCACCATCAGGTAGATACATTTTCAAGGAAGGTTTATATATATAACTAGCGACCCGACCCGGCTTCGCACGTAAATTACACCCGTGCGAAGCTGGGCGGGCGGGTCACTAGTAGAATATAAAAATAAAAACACATACTTGTAAGACTAAATAATATTATATGTTCGTGATGGTAAAATAAGTATGAAGAAACAAAAAAAATTATTGATACTTCATATATATTTTACCATCCTTGTATACAGTTTACTATACAAAAAGGTTTTCTGATTATTCTTAATATTGTTAGAGCTCTGATCCTATAGAAAACAACCTACGAAGAAGGATCTAAAAGCCAAAACCCAATAGGATGAGGTGAATTATTTATTATGTTATACTGGTAGGTAGTTCTTTTCCCTGCATCAGCTGTTCTTATGTTCTAAAAGGTTTGTTCACATGTTCTGAAAGGTTTGTTCTCGTGTTCTAAAATGTTTGTTCTCATGTTCTGAAAGGTTTGTTCTCATATTCTAAAAGGTTTGTGCTCATGTTCTGAAAGGTTTGTTCTCATGTTCTAAAAGGTTTGTGCTCATATTGTGAAAGTTTTGTTCTCATATTCTAAAAGGTTTGTTCTCATGTTCTGAAAGGTTTGTTATTGTTTGTTCCAGCTAGCGCTGCTGCTAGCCGTGTTCAGCATCGAGTGCTACGTGCGCGTGCGCCTCGTGCGGCCCATGCTGCGCGCCAAGCACGTCAAGACGCAGATGGAGGAGGCCGCTGGAGGCGGACAGGAGGTAACTATCACCTTCTTTCATTATCTTACCTACTTTTACTGAGCAATCCATTACGAAAAAGTAAGTTTCACGAACCGGAAGACGCAGCGTAGGCCTCCCACTAGATGGACCGACGACATAGTGAGAGTCGCTGGCATCCAGTGGATGCAAAAGGCAGGCTGTCGTTCAGTGTGGAGGTTAAAGGGGGAGGCCTATGTTCAGCAGTGGACGTCTTCTGGCTGATGATGATGATGATGATGAATAAAATGATTATGATTATGATTAATAGTGACGAAAAACTTCGTAATAATGCATCGTGTTATGATGAAAATCCCAAATACTCCAATACTTTCTAAATGTATGAATATACCTAATACACGGGTACCTTGTGTACCTAACTACTTAGTTAAAAATACATTGATCTATATGTACTACGTATCTACTGAATTCTTTGTAAAAATATGATATTATATTGTAAGCGATAAAAAGAAGTCATTGCAAAATCACAATAATATCTTGACGTATACCTACGTTTTACAATAGGCCAAATCAGCAAGGCAAATTACGTAACACTTAACATTATTAAAAAGCATACCGCAAATACAGATACTTCGGTGTTTGAATACCCGCAATCGTTACACAATAGTCAGTTGACACCGTGTGTCACTGAATAACCTTGCACGTGGTAAACTGCAAAACAATGGTACTAATACTGTCGCTAAGCCGAGCTGCACGATTCACACCGGGAGTGAGAACTCCAAGTTATCGGGAAAAGATCTTCGAACTAAATAAATTAAATTAATTTTATTCTGGTCCAAGGAAAAGATGGGTAAAATATATGTTTTAAATGTTTATCGGGACTTATCACGTATTATTTATATTATAGCCCGTTGGTCCAGTTGGTAGTGAACCTGCCTTCTGAGCTTAGGGGCGTGGGTTCGATTCCCACCTAGGACAAACATTTGTGTGATGAACATTTGTGTTTGTTCTATATCTGGGTGTTAATATCTATTTAAGTATGTATTTAAAACCTATATATGTATGTATATCAGTCTCTGGCAGCCATATCACAAGCTTTGCGTAGTTTGGGGTCAGATGACCGTGTGTGCAAAAATGTCCCGAATATTTTATTTATTTTATTTAATTTAGGTAAAAAATATGTACCTTTCGCTCGAAGTTTCGGGTAAAATATAAGCAAATTGGGAGAACTAACATTTTCCACTGGAGGCTCCATGCACGACCGAACTTGTGCATGATACAATGTGCAACTGTTCCGACGTGAAGTACAGTCGCACCTTCGAACTTGGTAAAGAACAGAAACTTATCACCGACTCGCACTTGGCCATTTTTTATTATTTTTTGTTATTTTTTAGATTGTATACTATAATCATGTTAAGTTTGACGCTTGTAAGTATTATCGTTTTTACATTAGAGCTAATACAAAAATACTTTCGTTGTATGGGGACCCCCCCTTTCGTTTTTACTTTTTTATTATTTCTTAGTCAATCCGTCGTAACATTACATATTCTGTGAAAATTTCAAATGGCTATCTTTACGGTTCGAAAGATATACAGCCGTTAATAGGTAGGACAGACGGACGGACAGACAGACAGACGTCGCTTAGTAATAGGGTCCCGTTTTTACCCTTTGGGTACGGAACCCAAAAATTAATTAGTTACCTTGTATGTATTACCGTTGCTTGCGGTGTGAATCGTACCTACTCCATTTTGTAGGTGTGTCAGGTCAAAGTCGAGAGTGAAAAACTAGGAGGGCGTGATTGTAAACAATTTAACGCTGATACAGAATAGATAATAATAGTTGATGACGTCACAGAATAGATTAAGTAATAACGTTACATGACGAAGTAAATAAGACGTAGTTGACATTTACGTGTATATCTAAGTAAACATAGGCAGGCACGGTCGTTTACGAAAAAGTTATGAAAACTTTGTTTACGACTGCGTCCAATCTTTCTCAATTTATAAATTTACCAGCAGTTTTTCAATGCCTTATTTTCCTTGGATAAAAGTTTCCTGGGTTCATCATGAAACCAAGTCCGTTAGCTGTTTTGGTTTTGTCATAAATCTTCCAAAATGTTTCTAAGTAGCCTAGTCAGCCTATCCAAACGTATAGTCTATCCCAATCCAGGGTGATAGGTAATTTCCTAAAATCCTTGTACCTACTTGTAAGCTGATCAGCGCCGGCCCTGGGGTAGAGCGAATAATAGCAGTTGCTCTAGGCGCCAGATAGCATGGGGCGCCAAAATGACGTAAGAGAAAAAAAAATATGGTGCCTCGCGCCTTTTTGCGGGCGCGGTGGGGCATACTTGCTTTCAACGAGCATACAATTTTGGTGTGGAATTAATTTACATCGTGGATGTGGGCTACTTTTAATTCCAGAAAAATAATCGATTCCTGTACGATATGTTTCAGTTTTTTTTTAATAATAGTTAGGCTTGCGCTTGGCCGCCTACTCGCCGCAAAGATGCGGTCTACGATGAAGCACGCTTGCCTAGCAGAAACCGATTCACTCTCGACTTGAAGTCACGCCGGAACACAATCGATCAATCTCGCTCGAACCTGATCAAAGGCTAGGGCCAGTGCGAAGCTGATCGCTAATTAATACACTGTTTGTGAAACTGTTTGTGCGAAAAGGCTTTCTATAGAAAGCCCAAGGCATTTCAAAAGAATTCGCACATACCCGCACGAATGGCTTAAAAGAACCGGAGTGTCTCACGTAGCTTATATCCTTTCATTTCTGTTGAAAAGGTTTAACTGTAAGGTCACACCCGTTCACTTTCACGATAAACACTATTGTAATACTATCTATTTTGTCGAGACAGGATAAATTATGCTTACCTGCAGATCTAGACGAGACCTATTTAGATGTCCTAGACTTAGATCATTGTGGTCGTGGCAATGTCTTGGACTATCGCTTATTGAATATTGCGGTTTTAAAATACTAAGTAGGTACAAACTATCGACTAAATCAGATAATTGGGTCGAGTGTTACTAGCTGCGGGCAGCGGTTTTACTTACGACTTTACAGTTTTCTCAGAATTTTCCGAGATGAAAAATATCATAAATGATGAGTATACACACTAATTGCACAAATGGCACAACTTTGGCCATTTAAATATACATCTAAACCATCCAACCAATTTTAATACACATAGTGAAGACAGTTTATATAGAATTCATAATATCGTGTCGCTGTTTTACTCGCTTTCCTACAGGGGCCTTACGGACAACTGCTATTGCGGCACCTAATCCGCTCAGTTGGAAAATCACGCGAACGTGAACCTTATCGCGCCCAGATACGGTTTGCGGTCGCGTGATTTTCCAACTGAGCGGATTAGGTGCCGCAATAGCAGTTGTCCGTAAGGCCCCTGGTCCCGTAATGTTTTCTCTGATAAAGTCCTTTGTTCAGGGCATAGGTACCTATAATCTACGCTACCCCAAATACAAACACGGTGCACCGAATTTCATCAAAACTCGTTCAGCCGTTACCAAAGATAATATATATGGCCGTGACGGAGTTTAGTGAGAACAAAACAAACAAACGAACATGTACGAACTTACTCATAATATGTATTTAGTGTTGTAAACGTAGAATGGCTGTGGATAAAAAGAATTTTACAAAAACAAAGGAGCACACAAAAATAATCATTTCAAATAGCTAATACGCCTTTTTTTGTTGCAGGTGGGTAAACTCGTCCTGGGCGAGTTGGCACACTGTCCGCGCTACATCCGGGAGCTGAAGGCCTTCCGGACTTGCCATTCCTCCATCGTCATGGGCACCATGATCACTCTAGGCTGTTCCATTTACTCCACTATGATCATCGTCGACTCCATGTGCGTTTGAGGATCAAGCCCTGATGCTGGTCTATTCGATATAGATACAATTCGACCAGCAGGTACGGTGATGCTGGTCTACTTGATGATTAAGAACATTATGCATTGGACAGTCGACTCCATAGCCCCTATTAATAAACGTGGAGTAGCCTCGGAATAGTTACACCGCCTTTTGTCTTTTTCGATCGAGTTCAAAATTTTTAAGAGAGAAAAAGACAAAACACGGCGTAACTATTCCAAGACTACTCCACATTTATTAATAAGGGGGTAAGTGGTTGTGAATCCAACCTTGATCATTGTCGACTCCAGGGGCGGATCCAGGATTTCATTTTGGGGGGGGGGGGCATTTTGACAAGATTCGAAGGAATCAAATCGAAAAATTGAGTCGAATGTATGGAATTGCTAGGTGTATGGGGGGGAGCATGGCCTCCATGCCCCCCCCCCCCCCCCTGGATCCGACCCCCAATGGTTGACTCTAATGATGCAACGTTGGCCATGGCGCCAGTCGATACCAGTGCCATGAGATTTCCGCCGACTCGGTGAGTCGCTGTGAACTCAACCATGATCATTGTCGGTTATGAGAGAATGACGATTAGGAGGTCTTACGCCTTTTAAAATAATACAATGATGACAATTTTTACCATAAATGCAATAAGGCTAATGAGGAGAGAGTAGCTTCAATAATACTTAGTTTTCTATCAGTCGAGCCCTGATTCCGTATCTTTAACTCGGACGTAACGCGGCCCGTTAAGTTAACCTCAAAAAATTTGAACTCTATTTCCTAGGGAATAAAGACCAACTTTTAGAAGTTAACTTAACGCGCCGCGTTGCACGCATTTTTGAAGTTATGGAATCAGGGGTCTTACGCCCAACTCCTTGCGCGGTCTCAAACTAACGTTAAAACCGCAAACGGAAAATCACGTGAACGTGAACCTTAACGCGTCCAGATACGGTTTGCGGTCGCGCAATTTTTTTTACACCTCAACTGGATTGCTTAGGCGTAAGGCCCTGTAAGTAGAAGCATAAATGCCTATGATGCAAAATGATCACCGGTGGTAGACCAGCATGACCCTTTACTTAAGGGTCAGTTTCATAAATGCAGAAGATTGTTAGTCTAATAGTTCCAAGTCAGGCTGTACAGTCTATCTTAGACCTACTTAAGTAGTTACGATTAAACCAAGTGATGTAAAATAACAAAATTTTGTGACTGAGTGTATTGCGCTGGTCGCTTGTCAAATGAGTATTTCATGCGAGTTTAATGTTTAGATGACAAATGGTACGCTATCGTTACTATACTAACTTGTAATAGAATAGATAGAAAAAGCAATTTATAACGTTTATAGCATTTAAGATAATTATGTTTACCGAAGCACTGACGTTTTTATATCTTAGGTGCTTCGGCCTTATTATACTTGCCAATTAATTGAGCTCTAGTTTGTAAGTATCAATAAAACGGGTCTATAAAGACCGCAGCCAGCCCATCTTAAGCTGCTTGATGATTAATGAAACTCAGGTTGTCTGCTCTCTAATTTCCTGCAAATGTACTGCCATGGTAATAGTGCTAAGTGTAGTATTTAAGTAGATAATTATAAAAGTCGCCATCGAATTTCGTCGGCCAAATGTCGTAAAGATGCTATTGAACGCAGGAAGTTACGAAGCTAGCAACTTTAGCAGCGAACTGCGCCAGCGGACTCTCGACTGTAGCCTAAAGGCTATATGTTTGCAGATAATGGTAATCTCTTTTACTGGCGAGTTTTAGCTAAATGATTGTTTGGTGTTCCATGAACTTGCCAGTATCGATTGCATTGTTGGTGCTCGCTGAAATGTGATTAGTGTTGTGATGACTCTGTCTAGTCAGCAACAAAGGCAACGCGATCGTGCGACATCGCGCGATGTCATGTTATTGAAAACGGGGCTTAAAAATTCTTCATTTCCATGAAATGTGGAAACTGAAGAATTTATAAGCAGTCAAGCAGCTTAGTTAATATCCAATGCTAGTAATGTGGCAAAGGATTATTTACTCTTAAGTAATAAATTATAATAATATAATTATAATATAGTGTGAATATTGTACCTAAATTTATGCAAGTGATTATCGTAAATGATCTGAATGTTTTGAGCAGTATTTATTTGTGCCAGAAAATGAAATGAAAGAATGTCTAATAAAATCATGTATCAAACACAAATCTAAAACATGTTTTTTTAACCTCTGCCTCTCTCCACCTGGGTATTTATACATATTTATTATACCTACATATAACCTATCGACAGTAACTTACTGTCGTATCGTATAGAATTCTGCGTAACAGTAAAAGTATAAATAGAAGCAATGGATAGATTAGTCGTGTGTCCCTCTCCCACTACTTTCTCAAACTGAGGGCTCGAAGGACCAATTCATTAGAGATCGATTAACACTTATAAAAATATTTTAACGAACCGGCAGTGTAAATTCCTACCTTTCTATGTCGATCATCAAATTTAACAGTTGTGGTACTCAAATTCGATAAAATGCCATTTGATCAATATTCATTATAATCGATTCTAAGACATTTAATTGATTTTGAAGATCGATAAAGAACTGTACCTACTTGCACTGCAGAAGAGACGAAAGACAATGTAAAGCTTTATATAGAAAGTACTACGTTTTGATAAGAAAAATAGCAGCCCAACGTTAACTTTTGTTTTTATTCTAAATAATAATAATAACAGTACTTTATTTTATAGTAAAATTTTCTCTTTCTCTCCCATTGGTTGTACAGTGGTTCTTCAGCCAAGTCTGTATCGTCTGTTATCACTATTAATAGGCGGCATCGACACGAAATAATCGAGTGCCGCCACCGCGCCGCCTACATGTTATTTCTTAATAGCGCTATTAGGAGAATTCGGAACATGATTACACTACTGACAGACAGACTGACACTGACAGTGACAGTCACAGGTCACTCACTGTCAAAATTTGTCAAGTAAAGATGGCCTTACGTGGTATTTTGCGATTAGAGTTTAGAAATAATATTGCAAAAAACAATGCAATCTGAATCGTTTCCTGTGATTAACGCCAAGATATTATCACTTGGCATATGTTTCAGTTATCGGGGCAAACATGTTGGTCATAGGTAGGCTGAAAGTCTCTGAAACCATGAAGTGTAGTTGCGAGAAGCCATTATTCAATAAAATGATAGTTGATAAGTGTAAAACTGTGCTGATTCTCTCAAGTATAGTGTGCACTCTCGCCGTAGTGATATCTCTGCATAGGTTGTTGAATTACAATGGGAGAATTGCGAAACCTTTCGCTCCCGTGCCAGCTGGCTTGTACGGTACGTACTTGGAGCCAGTTCCTGACAGAGCCCCTTCAACACCAATGCGTCACGATGCAGCACGAGACTCTGAAGCTGTGGGCTCTCTGAACGCTGCACTAGAAATGAAAAAGAATGGTAAGGCTGACAAAGCACTTAAACTTTTCCAGCACGCATTTGCACTGTCTCCTAAACATGCAGACATATTAAATCACTATGGAGAGTTTCTAGAAGACACTAAGAACGATGTGGTCAAAGCTGACCAGCTATACACCTTAGCATTAACAAATTATCCAGAACATTCTGGAGCATTAGTTAACCGACAGCGAACAGCAAGCATAGTAGAAAACTTAGACAGAGATGTGTTACGAAAAATTGATGAAAAACGAGACGCATTGCTCTCTATACCTGAGAACAACTCTGCATTACGAAGAGCTAAGAAAGAGGCATACTTTCAACACATTTACCACACTGTTGGAATAGAAGGGAATACAATGACACTCCAACAAACTAGAAGTATTTTAGAAACAAGAATAGCGGTTTCTGGAAAGAGTATAGATGAACACAATGAGATTTTAGGTCTCGACGCTGCTATGAAGTATATAAATTCGACATTGTTATATAGATTAAGAGATATTACAATGGGAGATATATTAGAGATACATAAAAGAGTACTGGGCCACGTAGACCCGGTGGAGGGAGGCAACTTCCGCAGAACTCAGGTGTATGTGGGAGGGCACATACCTCCAGGACCTTCGGAGATACAAAAGCTGATGTCACAGTTTCTGGAATGGCTAAATTCTGAAGATGCTTTGGACTTGCATCCTGTAAGGTAAGTTTCATCCTGTATGCATAAGAGGATTATCAAAATTGATGAAATATAACACATACAATATGTTCTATCCACAAAAAAGGTAAAAAACATACTATGAATTTATTTATTAACACACGCACAATAATTAAAAGATACAATATTTTAACTTTAATATTTCACCTTATCTAACGTGGTAAATTAATATAGCAAAGAGATGAGCCTAAAATAGTAAGCTTTGCGAAGCAGTCCTTACTAGGATAACCCGTGTCGAGAACTACTGCAGTCCGCCTATCCCACTACACAACCGAGCAAACATTTGCACCAAAAATAATAATATGTAATAGGATATTGGTAAAATGAGTTTGTATGCGAGTTTGAAAATATGATAAAAATAACTCTAACATAATATTATTACAAGGAACATACTAATATTATACAGCGATGGGATGACTCAATCTGTAGATAAATACTATAGATAAACTATTTATTGTTCACACCACATATTAAAAAACCGGCCAAGTGCAAGTCGGGCTTGTGCACCGAGGGTTCCGTACCACCACAAAATTCAATAACGAAAAGTTTAAGTGTGTACTATCAAGCTATCGTCCTTGGTACTATAATCATGCCAATATTTGACGCTTGTACGTATTACCGAAGTTTTTATATTAGAGCAAATACAAATATACATTTAAAAAAATATGTTTGTTGTATGGGGACCCCCCTTTTGTTATAACTTTTTGCCTTTTTTATTATTTCTTAGTTTATCCGCCGTAATACGGTTCGAAAGATACAGCCGTTAATAGGTAGGACAGATGGAAGGACAGACAGACAGACAGACATCGTAGGCTTAGTTATAGGGTCCCGTTTTTACCTTTTGGGTCATCATCATCAGCCAGAAGACGTCCACTGCTGAACAAAGGCCTCCCCCTTTAACCTCCACCATATTCAACGACAGCCTGCCTTTTGCATCCACTGGATGCCAGCGACTCACTATGTCGTCAGTCCATCTAGTGGGAGGCCTACCTATGCTGCGTCTTCCGGTTTGTGGTCTCCACTCAAGAACCTTACTTCCCCATCGGATATAGGTTCATCGAGCGATGTGGCCTGCCCATTGCCACTTCAACTTGTAAATTTTAACAGCTATGTCGGTGACTGGTTCTTTGGCGAATGTCCAGTTTCGGATTCTATCGCGCAAAGAAACTCCTGAGCATAGCTCTCTCCATTGCCCGCTGTGTGACCTTTTGGATACGGAACCCTAAAAAAGGTGTTTAAACGGCTTCCAGATACGCAGCACTAGCACACTACAAGCTGGTCCACATCCACCCGTTCATCGATGGCAACGGACGCACCTCTCGCTTGCTCATGAACCTAGTACTGATGCAGGCGGGGTACCCACCTGTTATCATCGCCAAGCAGCACCGACATCTGTATTACCAGCATCTGCAGACTGCCAACGAGGGAGACGTGAGGCCTTTTGTCAGGTACGACTAAACTTTAGAACAAACACCCAGACTATTTTAAAGAGGCATTTGATAAATCACACAGAATTAGGCTGCAAATTAGTAATCGAACTAAAGTCCAACCTAGAAATACACAACTCGGGCCCTAAAACAATGGCCGTTAAAATATTTAATGAATTGCCAAATGAAATAAAAGATATTGAAAAAGAAGTTACTTTTATAAATAACTAGCGGACCGCCCCGGCTCCGCACGGGTATAGTTATATAGCATATTAAAATAGCCTATATTAATCAGTGATAATGTAGCATTCAAATGGTGAAAGAAATTTTAAATCGGTCCAGTACTTTTTGAGCCAATTCGTTACAAACATACAATACAATAGCCATTTATTCCAAATAAGATTTTCTATAAATTATTTCTACAGTTATATAAAATGTCTCTTAGTTCGGTGTGCCTTTTGGCATAGGCCTCCTCCAACTGTCTCCATTGCTCTCTATCATCTGCCACTCTAGTCCAGTATGGCCCAAGGGTCAGTCGAATGTTATCATCCCATCTTCTTGTTGGACGTCCCTGTCTCCTTGTACTGTCCCTTGGGTACCATAGAGTGACCATTTATTTAATTTACAATGTAGCATGTGTCCTGTCCAGCCTCATTTTTGATGGTCAATTCTAGCAAGAATATCGGCAACTTTGTTTTTTTTTTCTAATTTCTGTGAATTTTTTATTTTATATTTCAATTTTGCTCCTAACATACTTCTCTTCATTGCTCGTTGACACTTTGCAAGCTTCATTATGTGGTTTTCTGTAAGGGACCAGGTCTCGCAACCATATTATGTTATGCAGGGAAGAATGCAAGTGTTGTAAGTCTTCTTTTTAATATGAACATGCTTATTTTAGAATGTTTCTCTTAAACTGGTATTCGATAAGTATTTAGTTGTTATGTTTCACTAAACATGAATGTACTACAAAACATGTTTTGTTTAGGAAAAATGCTATTGTTTTGCATATCGTTAATCATCTGGTAATCCATATGCTAATAATGCATAATGTTATTAACACTAACCACAAGAAAGTACCTACTGTTATAATAATATTTTTTATTTGCAACAGGCTTAATTAATTAAAGAATAAACCCTTCTCATCTATAGCTAGAAAGGTTTGTGATCAAATAACTAGGAAATAAAACTGGCTACTGTGAGATTTAAGTTAATTATTATTAATAATTAACTTAATAAGTTAATTATTATTAGTTAATTTTTATTATTCTGCCCATTCGGCAGAGCAGCACAAGCGACGCAAATATGCTAACCTCGGCAGTGGTTACATATTTGAGGCGTTTGGGGTCGAGACATTGGGCCCTTGGGGACCGGGAGCTCACCTCATTTTCAAAAATCTTTCAGAGCGCCTGGTTAATGCGACGCGTGACCAAAATGCTGGCGTGTTTCTGGCTCAACGCATAAGCATTGCCATTCAACGTGGTAATGCCGCCAGCATGCTGGGTACGCTGCCAACTGGTAGTGGGCTTGAGCATTTGGATTGTCTTTAGACCTTCAACGGTCTATGGGCAGTCTAACTGTATTTGTAGTTTTAGTTTTAGCTTGTATTTTGTTTAGTTAATAAAGGCGCTAGCCCAGGAAAAAAAATTAATTTTGTATACCATTAGGTTGCATACAAGTTAACGAGCCGCCTGATGGTAAGTGATCACTATGGATACCTGTAACACCAAGGGCATCACAGATACGTTGTCAACGTCATTTTTTTAAATACACTTATTACCTCTTTTGAAGACCCCATGGTATAGTTACTTTTGGGCGTAAATATGACGTTAACCCTCAAATTCAGCACCTATATGGAAAACAAAGCTGAATTAACTGCCAAAAAGTTAAGTATCCCAAAGGTACGATGGTACTTTACTCCGGAGCAGTTGCTCACATTGTATCAAGCACAAGTTCAAATGCATGGAGTACACCTTTGGAAGGGATCCGCCAAGTACAAATTTGAGGCGTTGAGAGTAATCATACTTAGAAGATGTTAATCTCTTTCCAGATTCATAGCACAATGCACGGAGCGGACTCTCAACCTCTACCTTTGGGCAACCAACGAGTTCTCTCACATGGTGCCCGCCATTGGTGAACCTCACATACTGACGGGTGAACCTATGGAGGAGGAAGATAACCTGCTTTGAACCTTGGGTTGGTAACGTTAAGGCATTAATTCATTTACATGGTAGACCTTATATGGAATAATTAGTGTCTATTATATTGTACTCTCTTAATTTCAATATCTTTGAAAAGATATTTTAGGGTTTGAAACATTGAATGTTGTTTACAATACAGCACTCTCTCGCTAATCCGATAACTACTGTAATCTACCGTTTTTTGCAAATCGAAATTGTTCTATCTGACTCCGTAATCTGCAACTCGATAATCCGCCATCTATGTGTATGAAAAACACAGTTCTATACTTCGCCACTCGGTCATAAGCAACCACTCTTTAGTCCGCCTACGATAACCAAGGTGAAAGGTCGCGCACAGCTTTCTCGCTGCATCTGAGTATTTCTTTACATTCTTGTTGATTTTTAAATACCAACATAATATTTTATTTATATTACACGGAAATTACTCACGTAAAATTAAGCCGGTCACTCCGACTATAGTTTCAACCGCATTAGACAGTCTTTTTTCAAGGTGAATGCACGCGCGCGGCTGCGTCTCGCTTGGCACTACGGACCGCCGCGCAACATAATAATCATAAATTCTGATGTTTTGTTCAATTTGTTGTTCCTGCATATTATAATCCGCCGATAATAGGCATGGTGACTGATATTTTTTTATTACCTCATTAAAAAGCTGGTCATAAATAGAGCACATCAACAAAAACAAAATTAAAATTAGTTCAAAAATAAATAAGATATAAGCATTTTAATTTCATGCTAGACAAAGAGCGCACTATACTGAGCCGTGACGTCACGGCTCAGATGCGCCATACAAATGCTATACTAACACACGCTTTGCGAGAAAAGGATAGAGCATCCCCTCTCTATCCCCACCTAAAACTTTAAACACTCATATCTCAGAGATTTATCAGCCAAAATAAATATTTTTTTCAGTATGTTTAATGTATTTAGTTAAATTAATCGCTAAGCCGGTTATTTGTAATAAATTAAATATTAGTCATCATGCCTATTGGGATTTTGTGATGGCGGATTAGCGAGAGAGTACTGTAACATGAGTTCTTGGACAATTCTCATAATATGAATATGTATTAGTAAAATCTACAAAAATTTCTTTGTTGGACCCTTCCTTAACTTATTGTTATTTGACATCAAGAAATTGAGTGTGAGATAGCTAGTTATTTATATCTTTAACTATGTAATGGTGCAGATATAAATTGTAAATATTTATTTATTGGATGTATAGAATTTTCCAAACAATAGATAGATAGATAGATAGATAAACTCTTTATTGTTCACACCACACATTACAATACCTGCGGGCAGGTATGATGCTAATATACGAATTTCCAAAATGTGGCATGATTTTATAAAGACACATAGGCAATGCCTTCTAATGTGAATTCTCAAAACGTTCAATCAATTTCATAAGAATAAGTCCGCTTGTACACAAAGTGCAGTAGCTTGCGCTAGTACTATTGCATTTTTAATTGCATCGTGTCTACCTCAGATCAGAGAAACAAATGAGATAATTATCGTTTGTGTTCAAATGTCTACGTGTTTTACCCACTTTTTCACTATACCGCTCAACGCAAAAACTTGAAACAACGAATAAACTTGTAGCAACACCAATGAACTAACTAATAGTCCACGTGCAAAAAAACAGCGCCAAGGTCGTCTGCAGGGTGAGTTCTAGTAAAGGCATCAACCGTGATGCATTCGCACCTGCTTCGCCACCCTACCAGATCTCCCTTGTTTGTCTGATTTGAGGTATGAACCATATAGCACAGTATTCAGCTTAGTAACAAGAAAAATTCAAAAACCGTAGTAAAAAATAACTTTAATAAACAAAACGTACACATAACCTCTTTCCCCAAAACCTCCATTCCGTCGCGGGTAAAAACGCTATTGTAATCAACTATACTAAGGCTAGATTAGGTAAGGCTCAACATTTTCTATACAAAAATCAAGTTTCAACTTTCAAAAAACAATACAAACATGATAAATACTAAAGTTATACGATTATTTACGGGATATTTACCGTGGTAAGGTTGTGGAATGAGCTCCCGATATTTCGGCGCAGTTACATGCACCATGTTCACGGGAAGACTGAAGCTACGCACGCACGCACGGAGCTAGCACGGGTATCGGGAGCTCATTCCACAACCTTACCACGGTAAATATCCCGTTAATAATCATTTAACTTTAGTGAACAACCGTGATAGTTTAAAACAGTGTTATACTAAATACTAGCTCTCTGAGTATTAGAAATGCCTAAATATATGCTTAGCAATTTATTTCCATACGCAAAACTACTGAAATGCTTAATATTTTTTTTACCATTTCTATAGAGCTGAAGTTTAGTAATAGCTCTGTAGCTAGGTTAGCTCTTTAAATACTGGTGCAAGTACTTATGATTAGTGATCGCGCAAACTAAGCAGATTGTGTGCAACGTATTTTATTTATATCCTTACATTATTGTAAACATATTGCTTTTTAACACCAAAGAATTAAAAAAACACAATGAATAGTTTATTGTTACGACGTAAGTTTTTTAGCTTTTGCGTTATGTTAAAATTACCACTTAAATCATTCTGTGATAATAATTACGCCTATTGATAAAACTATGTATTCTAATGTAGGTACTGTAAATGTAAAAATTAGTCTATTTATAGTGGGTATAGATCAGTGGTACCCCAAAGAAAGTTGCATCAAGAGGTACGCGCGGCAATCTCCTGACTAAGAGAAATTCCATAAAAGACGTCACACCACACCGTATGCAGTCCATTTGTAGTCCGTCTGCAGTCCAACTGACTGCATACAGCGTTTCATACTTTACTGGACCTCACAATCTGAGTCTGCACCGGACCGGACTGCATTTGGTGTGCCGTGCTCGGGGGGTACGCGAGTTTGAGGTCTTTCTTGAAGTGGTACGCGAGAAAAACTAATTGGGGACCACTGTTATAGATAATGCAACTTCTTTGCACAAAATCCTCTGATAGAGTCAGTGCAGTTATAAAACTGTAAAAAATTTGCGATTAGCAAGTCTTCTCTCAAACTTCCATCCGAGAGTTTTACGAAAAACTACTTTTGTAATTTGGAGGTAGTTGATACGTTAAGTTTTAAAATGTTAAGCCATTATTTTCAAATACAAAACAGATCTATATATTACAAAAATTGAATTTCCTATAGATATATCAGGGGGTCTAAACAAGAGCCACTTTCCGTTCACGCCTGCGGAAAGTTGAAATTGCATGAATTGTATGAAAATGACATTAGCTTGAGATAATTTCTCCCTAGTTAATGTCATTTTCATATTGAAATTGTATGAAAATGACATTAACTAGGGAGAAATTATCTCAAGCTAATGTCATTTTCATACAATTTCATCTTTCCTCAGGCGTGAACGCTAACAGAAAGTAGCTCTTGTCTAGACCCCCTGAACGCTAAACATCCAGATTTCGTTTGCTTTTTTTCGTCAAAAAATGTGAGAGGGCTCTTAACCAGAGCTTCACATCATCAGCCATTAAACGTCCACTGCTGAACAAGGCCTCCCTCTTAGAGGGGTGTTGCCATAATCCCCACGCTTGGCAGGCGGCTTGGGGATCGCAGTACGTTCACCGTGTACTAACAGGACGCTGCTGCCCATCCTCCGGTGGATCTGGTCGCAGTTTTAGGACATACCCGGGTCCAACACGAGTCATAATCAGAGCTTGCTAGAGGTTTATTGTGTGAAGTACGAAGATTTGATGCATTGTCTATACTTTAAGCTTTAGCACAAAATTGTATTTATTTGTTTGTGTAGTTTTGCTTGTATGTTGCGTTGTTTGATTGAATGAACTACACATGTAGTTTGTTCTGCGGACGCAGCGCTACAGTCGAATATTTTATTTGACACTTGAAAACTGGGGCCTTTCGCCTAGCTGTTTAAAGCAATCCAGTAGTGCAAGTACCGTTCTTTATCGATTGTCAAATTTGACAGTTTTGGTCGACAAATTCGTTAAAATGCCATTTGATCAGAACTCGCTATAGTCCGGTCAATTCAGACCAAAAAATGAGAGTGAAGTTACATAAAGTCCCAACAAGCTGAAAATCAGTAAAATTGTTCAAAACATAATTATAAACATTCTCTAGAAGTTCCCCATCATTCCCGTGTATGGATTTTTTTTTTATTTAAGGTCAAAGGTCAAAAAACATAGTTTTTCGCGATTTTCAGCAAAACGGTAAGTTTTATCATAAAAGTAACTAAGACAAAAATTTTAGATCATAAAATTATCTATAAAAAATGGCTCAATACTTTTTTTCTTACGAGCCACCGTTTCTGAGATTTAACGATTCAAAAAGTTATAAAAGTTGTTATCGTCATAATATGCACACGTTTCCACGCCACCTATGAGGTAGTGTACTTAGCAACTTTTATAACTTATTGAATCGTTATATCTCAGTAACGGTGACTCGTAAGAAAAAAAGTATTGAGACATTTTTTATAGATAATTTTATGATCTAGAATCTGTCTGAGCTACTTTTATGATAAAACTTACCAATTTGCTGAAAATCGCGAAAAACTCTTTTTTTTTTACCTTTGACCTTGATTAAAATAAATCCATACACGGGAATGATGGGGAACTTCTAGACATTGTTTATAATTATGTTTTGAACAATTTCACTGATTTTCAGCTTGTTGGGACTTTATGTAACTTTGAATGTCTAAATTGACCAGACTACTATGGTCGATTCGGTCGATTCTATGGCATTTTATCTAATTTGCTGATCGATAAAGAACGGTACTTGCATTGCAGTTTAGGAGATGAAAAAATGTTGCGCGACAGCAAACCGTATCTGGGCGCGTTAAGGTTCACGTTCGCGTGATTTTCCGAACTGCGCGGTTTTAACGTTAGTTTGGTCCCGCGTAAGGAGTTGGGCGTAAGGCCCCTGACCTATGTACAGTTAGTTCTCAATATTGCCCCGAGACTAAATAAATTGAACCACTTAGGCTAGGTTTTGACTTCTAAAGGTCACGGTTTGGAAACGCAGGGATATCACTGTGAGGGCCATTTGATTAATTCAGAATGCACGTAATATGTAATGTAATTACACAACGTGCATTCTGATTTCATTCAGGCTGCGCAGGTTATTTGTACCGTGCGTAAGTACCATAAAGGTTAGTGTATAAACTAATACAATAAAAAAAGACAGAAACTAAAAATACTGCGAACACAATACATTTCTTGTGACATACGAATTTATAATAACCCTAGTTCAAAACATGGAAAATGATTTTATTATATGTCTATTTAATGTGTCATATATTTTTTATTTAAGTTGTTTAGCGTTTTGTGGGTAAGTTATAAAATATCTAATCCATGTGTATCCATGTTCAATATTTATTTTGTACTTGCGTTTTCAATTTACCGACCTACCTATCGTAATGACGCATTGCGGGCCATGCACTCGAACCGCGATAAAATTTTCTACACTATGTCCACTGAGAAAAAGACACGTCTTATTTATCATCATCATCATCAGCCAGAAGACGTCCACAACATAGGTCGCCCCCTTTAACCTCCACACTGACTTATTTATACATTGTAGCATTGTCAAATTTACGCAAGGATATTAAATTTGTTTGTAAGATTTTGTATAAAAGATTTTGTTGTAAGTTTGATAAGGATGTGGATATTTGTTTTATCGCGTCGCGTGTGCTGGGTCTGCTGAGCAGTTTGTCTTCCAGGATCAGTATTTCCTGTCAATGTTTATTTATTGCATTTCCATGATACCAGTACAAACTAAACTGTTCCTCTATTTAAATAAAACTTTGTAACTATATTTCAGTCTTTTTCTTCCCAAAGAAGCCTCTTGTAGTCTCCATCCTTAGATATAGGCGTTTCGGACCCTAGGCTCAACTAGTTGAGCCGTTCGGACTTTTTTTCCCTTAGGCACAACTAGTTGTGTCTAAGGAAAAAAAATTACCCAAGGCTCAACTCGGTCCCTAGGCTCTACTGCGAGGCTCAACTAGTAGAGCCGTTTGGACTTTTCTTTTCCCTTAGGCACAACTAGTAAATGTCGATTAGAAAAAAAAACCAATCCTCAATTCAAAAAATAAATATCAACGGCACCACTAGTTTTATGCCCGATGTACCGTTTGCACCATTGGCTTGCAATATCAATGGTGCAAACGCAACTGCTTTGTATCGTTTGCACCATTAATGGTGCAAACTAACGTTTTCACCTCGTACCGTATGCACCATTGACCAATGGTGCAGATGCAACTGGCATTTGCAGGAGTACGACCCGTCCACCTGCCAGCTTCAACCCACTAGTAGGAAAAGAGGAAAAGAGAAAGGAAAAGAGACACAACTAGTTGTGCCTAAGGAAAAAAAAAACCGAACGGCTCAACTAGTTGAGCCTCGCAGTTGAGCCTAGGGTCCGAAACGGATATAGGCCAGTACACTTAGTCCCAGATTTGATAATTAACGAAAACTTTTTTCGTTTACGTATTGTTCCACACATTTTAGTAAAGCGCCTCTATCAGAAACGTGGAGAAACTAAATTTGGCAGTTATCGGCGGTATAGATTGCTTCACTCTAATACGAAAAAAGTTTTCGAATACCTTTTAGCCCAGCAATGTATGGAACAATACGAAAACGAAAAAAGTTTTCGAATACTATCAAAACTTGTACTAAGGGTACTGTGCTACACCTCTTCACCAGGCATGACTTTGTGACTTACTTTGCTTGACTCTCGACTATATTTGACACAGAGCTGTAATGTATGTCATTATCATCATCAGGCAGAAGACTTCCACTGCTGAACATAGGCCTCCCCCTTTAACCTCCACACTGAACGATAGCCTGCCTTTTGCATCCACTGGATGCCCGCGACTCTCACAATGTCGTCGGTCAATCTAGTGGGAGGCCTAACTACGCTTCGTCTTCCGATACCCGTCGGTCGGTAATGTATGTATGTACCTCTGTGATATTATGTAATAAAATTTAAATACTTGGCATTGACACTGGCAAATGCACAGGAAGTGCGACGCCAAAATCCTCAGAGAAAAGTTCTTATAAAGTACTCCATCATCAGATCAGCATCGTCTGTTCTCCATAATGTAATATCCAATTACAGATAATTTTATTAGCTAGAAACAAAATGTCGCGAGTGCTGTCAAATTGCACCCGAAGTCTGTGCCACAAACCTTTTCTATACTAATATTATAAAGAGGAAAGATTTGTTTGTTTGTTTGTATTGAATAGGCTCCGAAACTACTGAACGGATTTCAAAAATTCTTTCACTGTTGGGAAACTACACTTTCCCCGGGTGACATAGGTAAGCGCAGCGTAGGACGTCCACCCACAAGATGGACAGACGACCTAAAAGAAACGTAGGGAAACACTGGATGCAGGCCACTTCCAACCGGCCCTTTGGAGATCGATGGGGGAGGCCTATGTCCAGCAGTGGACGTCCTACAGCTGAAATGATGATGATCACTCACAGCCTTATTCATTAAGGTGGTTCGTTGCACAAATGGCGGGAAATTCAAATTTCAAACAGTTTTCTTGTCCTTGTAGCAAGGCCGGGTAATTATTGTAAACAACCATATTTGCGCAGATTGATTATTATTCTTTACAAAATCATGTAAAGCTATTTATCTCTAATGCCCATTATTACTTACATTTGTGAACAAACTAATTTTTGCTGTTTCAAACGGTTTCTTCACAAATGTAAGTAATATGGTGCGTTACTGTTAAATAATTGTACATTATAATGTAAAGAACAGCCAACATTTTGCGTAAACACTGTGTTATTTAAAAATAATTACCTGGCCTGGCTACTAGGACCAAAAAACTGTTTAAAATTTAAATTTCCCGCCATACGTGAATCGAACCACCTTAAGACTTCATGCCAGATCCAATTTATTATGGAGCTGGGGCCTTGCGGACAACAGCTAATTGCGGCACCTAATCCGCTCAATTGGAAAATCACGCGACCGCAAACCGTATCTGGGCGCGATAAGGTTCACGTTCGCGTGATTTACCAACTTGGCTGTTGTCCGTAAGGCCCCTGGACTGCCGTTTACTATACCTATAATTATACTGGGGGCTTCATTTCATAGGTGTTTTCAAAGGAAAAACATACTCCATATATTCAATTTCGATTAATTTATTATAATGTGCGATGTTAAAATATGTTTATTACAATAAAGCATTTCAACTAGACAACTAGAGCCGACCGCTCCGCACTCCACTCACTTGTCCATTTATCGCGTTTACTTTACAAACCAATTCATTTCAGGTCTAAAATAATCATTACAATCTCGATATGACAATACAAAAACAAACATATAATAATAAGAGAGATTTCTGTCAGTACGTTCGAACATCGGCGCAAGCACTCACTCTGATACAGAGTACCGATCAACTTTCATATTTTTAATATTTTTTATTAATTAATAAGCGCTATCTATTAACTCCTTCGTAAGCTACAGTATACATAGTATGCCTCAAGTACGAGTCTCACACCCATTCATATAAGGTAAAAGGGTCTACAAACCTCCCCGCAGCTAACATGCGTTCTTCCCAATTATGGAAAATAACTAATTGGACTCTTTTAGCTTTTATGAAAACGTGTGCATATACAGCGAGTCGTGGAATCGTCGGCGATGGCAACACTGGTTCGAGGAGCCGCCATTCCATTTCTTCAGTCAAATAAAACCATACTCAGGTATCAACTCCATAAAGTATAATTTTAATCGCACAACTGTAACTAGACTTTACAAGCGAATATCTAGGCCAAGCACCGAACACTCAAAGAACAGGTAGCGGTATTTAATTCTGTATAAATTACAAAGAAAATTGAACAAAAAATTTAAGATTGTTGGGTGCATTCCATGTTCCATTCCAAATGCAATAGAATCTGGTCGGTTGCAAAACAGCAAAACCTGTTGCGGAGACATTGGAATAGAATATGGAATGGAATTAAATCAAGTTCGAGCCATCACACGAATCGCCAGCTCCGTCACAAAATCGAATATCAATCAGAACATAATAAATAAGTCGCGTTACAAAAAAAGACGATGAAAAAAGCACATAAACAAATATTGAATGACTTGAAAAACTTACATAGGTACATAGTCTTTTAAGTAGTTTTACTATTTTTATTAACAATTAAACAATAAACACGTTTTACGATATTTATGAGGATGAAGTTAGAGATGATGATGATTTATTAATAAGAGATGCATCAAAATCTGCGTATAGAAATTTATCTTCACCGGTTCATGCGTATGCGCAGCGCAGTAGTCGGTCGGCAGTAAGGGCAAGGGCGCCAGAGCTACGCTCTCACGCGCGTTCGTCTGATCTAACATTTATAACTGTTTAGCCATTATATGACTCAGTTTTATACAATAAATCTATCTGATATTGAATTTCACAGATTGTAATTTATCAAGCATATAATAATCTAGAAAATCAATTGAAGCTATATGTATCTGGCGATGCATTTTCATTGTGGTTCCATGGTGCAAGTCTCATGTCTCTGTCTGTCAACCTATTGATAGAATGAAACAGCATAATTATTTAACAACTTGCACGTGGAAGCGCTTATAGCCAGTGTCCAAGGGACAAACTACGGCTGAAGTGCTGAAACAAAACATTTGTATTCGAAAATGTCCATCAGATCTCCATAACATTTTTTTTTAATAATATTTCTATCACATTTCTTCTATGATTAAAGATCACGTGAATTTGAAGCCTAAATAGATGTACATAGGACCTTAATTATCTTGAACTGTGTATTCAATTTTAGCGTCAATCAATACGATTTATATAAAATCTTGTTTCGTGATCATCTTAGTAGGAACTTACGTAGTATTCATTTATGGTATAGATCAATACTTTTACTCAAACGTCACAACACAAAATTGATTTAAATTTAACTATACATTAACAACGACGTTCAAATATGAGGATCTGCACACACGAGACTTAAGGCTAAGCGGCTAAAGGCAAAGATAAAAAGCCCTAAATCATGTGACATACAATAAAACTCAAATCACGCTCGGTCAAATGACGCGTGGTTCACGGCCTATTATCCGAGTCGCGTAGGCAACAAAACGCTCCCTCAGCCCCCGCCAAGTCAGGACGCCCGCGGAGGGAGTGCAACGACAAAAAAGAACATAGGTCCGACCTCGATGACGCCTGACGCGGTACTAAACGCGGTGCGCGCAAATTCTCGCGACCTTTTTACGCTTTTAATTTCACTAAAAAACGAAACTATTCACTATCAAAATTCTATCCAAATAAAAAAAAAATTATAAAATTGCCTTTCAGTACATGCAATTGCCAGGTTGTTACGAGCTTTCATTAGAGCATAAAACGAAAAAAATAAACTGAATCGACTTTGTTTCAGATTTTTTTTTGATCGAGGAAAGTTTATTTTATCGTGTTTCGAACCAAATCATAAACTCAAACACAGATGTATCTGTGACATGTATTTTTTTCCAGCTCAAATATAATTATTAACTGAATTAAATTGATTTCAAACCGTCAAATTTGGTATAACCGGCCGTCACGTTCGAACGGTTTCGCACCGATGTTGGTCTTTTTATTGTACGTAACACTATTGCGGGCTCAAATTCCAATTTTTTGCTTTAGATTGGCTTGGAGAGTGTCTCATGTGTGTGGAAGGTATTAGATCACCATAAGTGCGATAACAAGCTACATACAATAATCATTACATTTCACAGATTTATAGCAAACGATATGTAAATCACAACGAATCTCCATTTGTCAATGTCAATCTTTGTTTACGTTATAGTTACTTTTTCTATCGCTAACTTTAGACACAAGTGGAAAACGGTGTTTTTGGACATGTAGAAGAGAGAAGCCATAGTATCACAGGCTATTGTGGACAGTCCATTTTATAGTTCGAATGGGCAAGATTTTTCAAAAACGCGGACGGTACCGCGCAAATTCAGCTGCATTTTTTAAATAGAAAAATATGCTAGCTATTTTCCGCCATTTCGTCGGATATTAAGCGACGATGCTGTTTATGATAGAGCATGTTTGACTACCAGTATTCGCTAGGAATTACTGCCAAAAAGCACTACTCTCAGTTATATAAATGGCGAGGACTGACAACTTTGAACGTGACAAGCTAGTACTTTGCTCATGATAAATTTGTCTCGAGTTGCGTTACTGTTTTTACTGTTAAGGATAAACCTTATTATTTTACTAGGTCATTTTATAATTTTGAATTATTCAATCCTAATGAGAGTATACAGACCAATAAAAGTTGATAGCATCGCTCGTGTAATATCAGAAATTGGGCGAACCTCCAAGAAAACAATAACTCAAGTGCAAGAAGAGCAGGCCTAGAATCGGCGTGACTCAGACAGAATATTCTATTGAGAAACGTGCCAAGAGACTAATCAGCAACGAATCCCTGGTTCAGACTAAGCTTCTTAGTCTTGAGCATCGGCGTAAAGTTGCTAGCCTATCGGTTTTTTATCGGATACATTTCGGAGAGTGTGCTACAGATCTGCATGATTTGATTCCCTCCTGCCCATTTTTCTATCGGACTGCCAGAAGAACGAAGGCACTAAGAATCGACTCCGCTTTATGGTTGATATACCGAGAGCCCGTACGAAACGCTTTGATTCCACATTTATTGTGCGAACTGCTAGTCTGTGGAATTCGCTGCCTGAGTGGGTGTTCCCCGATAGTTACAATCTGGGTGTCTTCAAGTCGAGAGTGAATAGGTTTCTTCTAGGCAAGCGTGCTCCATCGTAGGCCGCATCATCGCTTAACATCAGGCGAGTTGGCGGCAAAGCGCAATCCTATTTACAATAAATAAAAAAAACGCATTGTGAGAAAGATTCCGTCTCTCTCACACTGCTTAGCGAGTAGTTAACAAATATAGAAGTGTTAGTTGCAAAGGCGGGTTTTTTAAATATATTAGATAGGCTTGCGCTTGGCCGCCAACTCGCCTGATGTTAAGCGACGATGCGGTCTACGATGGAGCACGTTTGTCTGGAGAAACCGATTCACTCTCGACTTGAAGACACCCAGATTGTAACTGACGGGAAACAGTATTCAGGCAGCGACTTCCAGACTAGCAGTTCGCACATTTTTTTTTATTATTATAAATAGGCTTGCGCTTGGCCGCCAACTCGCCTGATGTTAAACGATGAATTAAATGTGGAATCAAACCGCTTCGTACGGGTTTTCGGAATATCAACCATAAAACGATGTGAATTTTCGTGCCCGCCCTGGCAGTACGATAGAAAAAAGGGCAGGAGGGAATTAAATCATGCAAGATCATGATGCATAATCAATCTGTTATCAGTCTCTTTCTGGTGTTCACAATAAATAGTTTCTATCTATCTATCTGCATTTGGACATTTTATAATTTGTCATTTGTAATATTAGCTACATCTTTAGTATAATACTAATCCGGCGAGAAACTGGTATAAGAATAATGGACGACGAACATTCAATAGTGATAAAATATTTGTTTTAAATGTCTATCCGGACTTATCGCGCATTTTCTATTAAGGTAATAAATAGTAATTAAATATGGCTCTTAGGTACAGTGTTTAGAAGTCAATCTCAGTTTTAAGGCTTAAGGTGGTTTGATTCTCAAATGGCGGGAAATTCAAATTTCAAACAGTTTTCTTGTCCTTGTAGCTAGCCCGGGTAGTTATTGCAAACGATCATGATGTTTGCGCAAATTGATTATTATTCTTTACAAAATTATGTAAAGCTATTTATCTCTAATGCACATTATTACTTACATTTGTGAATAAACTAATTTTTGCTGTTTCAAACGGTTTATTCACAAATGTAAGTAATATGGTGCGTTACTGTTAAATAATTGTACATTATAATTAAAAAAACAGCCAATATTTTGCGCAAACACTGTGTTATTTAAAAATAACTACCTAGACTGTCTTCTAGGACCAAAAAACTGCTTAAAATTTGAATTTCCCGCCATAGGTGAATCGTACCACCTAACTCACAACGCCTAATTATATGACCTAGCAACTATAAAAGAATACTTTTTTTATTTTATTTTTAAGCTTGCTAGTTGCACATAATGAAGGACAAGGCTTTTCACAGTGAGAACGTTGAGAATTTTAATGTCCAACATCCCCATTGTTTTTTTTTTATTAGTAACCATACATCCACTAGTAAAGTCAGTGGCGAAGTTGCGACTAGTTTTCGAATTTTCTGGGTCTGAAATGTGTGAAAAATTGTAGTTAAGTTGCCACCTTAAGAGGACATACGTCTATCGAGACTTGACATCTCAGGGCAGTTAAGAATGGGGCAAAACGGAGTAATCTGGAATACCATCCCTATCTATTCAAAGTTTTAGGGAATTGTACTCAAATCATCGAGATACCCATAGAGTCGCAAACGTGCAAATAAATGTTCGAACCAAAACTTGGCGCAAGCTACGCATTGCGCCGGCTTTTTGGTTAGTTGTAAGGCAACCGCGATCCGACTACAACGCCGCGCGATGCCAGTGCTACGATGACATAGCGGACAACTAACAATGAACACTTTGCAAGCAAAGAAAAGTTTTTTTTTTGTTTAAATTAGAACGGCTGTCAAGGCATTTTTGTAAGAAATTTGTTATAGCCAGTTGCACCCATATAAACGAAACGTCAGTCATTCGAAATCTGTTAGCAACTGTGATGCGGACAAAGAACTTTGAGACGTAACCCAAAAAGGTAAGGTCCAAGTTCTTTGGATGCGGAGTTCGACGCGTTGATATAAGTAAGAATGTTCAATCAAGGTTCTGTCATAATGCCTGGCGACAGATTTTCCTTCTCATTTCCGTTCTATTTACTTCTCTTTTCTGTGATGCAAGCAACATAACGTCTAAATTGGAATAAATGTGGCATTACGAATAATTAATGTCTAGGTATGTACAACGACGCTCGGACGATTTTTGACTGTTTTTACTTAGAAATTATGACTCTATAAGTATTGTATCTCGACGACTCAAATATTAAAAAAAAAAAAAAAAAAAAAAAAAAGGACCACGTACTCGCCCACTTTGTACTTCTATATCTCCGATTATAAATATTTACAATTTAAATGTTATAGGCCATTAGTAAAGTTAAATGCATTCGAAATTCACCTAAAATTTTAATGAGAAATGAGCATTATTTATAAAAATCAAATGTATAATATTGTATGCACATAATGTTGATCTACAATTTACAAAATACGTCGAATGCTAAATGATAGACTTTTACATTGTAGAGACTGAATTTCATGATCTCTGGTTACAATAATGACTTCCTAAATACAACCTTATACCAACGAAATAACGTTAACCAGACACCGTGTAACTCTGGCTTTAGTCTACTACAGCTTGGCAAAAAGAGTAAAAAAAAACTATACTCCGTTCACATATCTTAGATATTTTATGTAAACAAAGAAATGTCACAGTCAAAGTGACATGCCAGTTGCTCAAAACATTTTTCACTTATGAAAAATATTTTACTCTATTTTCCTCGGCTTGGCTCTCATGGGAGAAATTAAGATAGTTCAAAAAATGTATAAAACATTATTAAAATATTGTAATAGATTATTATAGAGGCGTTGACTATTATGATAGAGGAAATAGAGGGCAAATCAAACGTTGGCCAGTAATGTTTAGAACCCCTACTGTCCTACCAGTATGATAAAATAGTTTCTATCAATTTTTTTTTTATATTTTATATCATAACTTTGTATAGAACAGATATTACGTTAAAATAAATAGTACAAAACTATTTTTATTTTATAATTGTTCATATTACGACAAGAAAAACATAATAAAATACTTTTTTGGTCAAATATTGTAAACTACCATTATGAAAGATATTTTTTCCACTGGTAACCCCTTTGTTTACATAAAATATCTAAGACTAATAAACGGAGTATAGGGCGTCACTATTGCAAATAGTTCTAAATACTAGCAACCCTGCAGTACATCTGTGGAAGATGATTGGATGAAGTTCTTTCACTGACGTGTTTTCCACAGTATTGTCAGAATAAAAAAAAATACGTTTAAAGACTTTTTTGCCAAGCTTGCTTTAGTATGCAGTAGAATTACGCAGGTCAGTACATCGCCAAACTTAAGTCCCATATTACAAAACGTGGTTTAGCAGTCAGAATAAACTTTTACAATAAACTAACTCAAGAAGATATATGAAATCTAAACCAATTTTAATTTTAAAAATATCTTTATTTCATTTTTATTCTATATAACTGAAATAATTTACACATTCTTGCCTTTTAAGGATACGTTCGATGTATTGATTAGTAGATTAAAGTCTCAAATCAGCAGGCCTATTTCAAACCTTGTCAAATTTCAATCGCATCGAATTGAAGAACACCTTAAACACCAACTTATAAAGGGGTGAGCATAGCGCCGACTAGCAATTCCCCGTTCTCAATCCACCCAATTGCAGGTTTTTTTTTTTTGCAATCCACCCAATTGCATTTAAACAGGTAAACTCTAATATATATCTGAGTGTTCCTTATCAATCCAATGCAAAAGAACTTTGACAGTGTCCCAAATGGAGCAACAACTCTAAGCCATGTTTTGCAATAAACAATACGGACTGGACAGTGATGTCTTTATGCAACACATCCTACATTAAACAGTCTCTTTCCGTTAGCACACCCGCGGCTCCTTCGCGCGGAACGAGCGCCACCTCGCTCCGAGAGGCAACGAAACGCAAGCGGTACTCGGTAGGCCAGCTACACATCCATTCACAACAGATAAGCCCGAATACTGATCGTTCGTCGGCTCGAGCCGAACACACCCGAACCTAATCTCTCAGCGCGACACAGATCACAAATTACAACTAGCGAAACATAATTTGGAAAACGTTTAAATAATAAATGCAATTATTTACAATCGAGTCGACTCGATTCACGTTCCGATTCCAACGAGACGAACCTTCCGAGCACCCGTTGATATACGAAAACACGAAAGGACGATACAAAAAGAAATAATAGTCATAGCGAGTTAGCTCGGTCTTGCACATACGAGATTCGTCACGTCGCAAATCGGACAAGTCGACTCGCGCGCAGTTATACCTACCCGAAAAGAAACTAGAGAAGTGGCTAAAGGTACAATTGACAGCGTCCATCACTCGACGAACCGCGCGGATTAGCACCGACCCCTTATCTCTACATAATATAAATTAAAGTCACTGTCCGCGTCTGTATGGCCGCTAACTCCTCTCAAACCACGCAACGGATTTTGATGCGGTTTTCACCATCAGTTAGATACATTTTCACGGAAGGTTTACATACATAACTGGCGACCCGCCCCGGCTTCGCACGTAAATTACACCCGTGCAAAGCCGGGCGGGTCGCTACCTAGACATAAATGTACCTTTCATTTCTTTCCTCATCAGATAAAAGTTTCATAGCTGATCGCATGTTTCTGCATAAAGGAGTCATTGTATAGTTTCACAATTGAGCGAACTCTAGCCGCGCGGTAGCACCGACCCGGGAAAATAAACTTTATTATAAGGGGGTCAAGTAGCATGTTAGTTTGTTCGGGTGGCGCTGAGAGGGCGGTCGGGCGGCTAGTGGTGTCGCGGCTGGATGTGTCGCGAGATGTGCTCCTCCTGCGTCATCTTGGCGCGGAACTCGGCGACCAGGTCGCGCGCCTGCGCCAACACCGCCAGTTGCTCGTTCAGGAGCTCCTCCCATTGCGTCGCGTACGCTGCAATACCAACAACAAACGTTAACAGCGGGAAAACGAAACGCCCGTTAGCTTGTTTGCCATCATTCTGATGCTTGTTTAAATTCAGTACCTATGTAATTTCTTCATCTTTCAGTATATTTATTTTAAAGAATTTTAAGTACTAGTGTGTATTATTATTAGAATGTATGTGTATGGTATAAGTAAAAAAAAAAATAGTCTATCCTTTATTGCACACCCCGTCTTCTACATCACTACATAGTATAAAACAAAGTCGCTGTCGCTGTCTGTCCGTCCCTATGTATGCTTAAATCTTTAAACCTACGCAACGGATTTTGAAGCGGTTTTTTTTAATAGATAGATTTTTCAAGAGGAAGGTTTAAATGTATAACTAGCGACCGGCCCCGGCATCGCACGTAAATTACACCCGTGCGAAGCCGGGCGGGCGGGTCGCTAGTCTTCTATAAATCCTTTCCATCCTAAGGTTGCCTGGAAGCGATCGCTTTGAGCGATAAGGCCGCCAGTTGTTACACTAGTTTTTAAGAGTTTTTTGTCCTCTGTATCAAATAAGATGATATGATGTGAACAATAAAGAGTTAATCAATCAATCAATCATTGGTAGATTTCATGAGTGCCTTATTGAATGGAAATCAGCCAACAGAAGGATAGCTAATTTGTGTTTATAAAGGCTACATTTTCAAAGCTTCTAGCTCAGGCCGCCCGTCCACCGAAGCAGAACAACCAATGAAATCGCACAAATCCCGTCACCCTTTACAGACTTGTGACATGCAATTTTTGTGCAATTTCATTTGTCAGTATTAGCTCCGACAATTTGGTTTCAGAGGAATTTTGACAGAGTTATTGTCATGTTATGTTTTTGTTTTCCTGAATCCAAGTTAAAATGTTATTGATAATAGGCATGATGACTAATATTTTTTATTACCTCATAAAAAAGCTGATCGTAAATACGAGCCCATCAACCGCCGCAACAGCTAGACTGCTTTTCATCATCATCACTTACACTTATACTACCATCTACACCACTGGAGCAATTGTGCCAGCGCCCCAGAGCCTCACTCCGGTATTTCAAGGAGTTGGGTTGGCTCGGGTAGGTGCTGGTAGGGGGAAATGCACAATACACCCCTAGCGGGACGTCAGTGCAGGACTCATCGCCCCCATTTCGAATAAGAATAAGAATAAGAGCCCATCAACGAAAACAAAATTTTAATTGGTTCAAAAATAAGTTATAAGTATTTTAATTTCACGCTAGACAGAGAGCGCACTATACTGAGTTATGACGTCACGCCTCAGGCGCGCCATACGAATGCTATACTAACACACGCTTTGCGAGAAAGGGTAGAGTATCCCCTCTCTAAGAGTAAGCCGTGATAGCCCATTTGGGTGACCGATAGACTTGAAAGCGTGAGGTCCCGGGTTCAAACCCTGGGCCCGTACCAATGAGCTCTTTGGAGCTTATGTACGGATTTTCATACCACTGGCTTTTCGGTGAAGGAAAACATCGTGAGGAATCCTGCATACGTACGTGGAAGGAATTGAATGGCGTATGTGAATCCAACAATCCGCACTGGGCCAGCGTGTTGGATAAGGCCCAATCACCCTTTCGGGGGTAGGCTAAAAGTCCAGCAGTGGACTGTTAAAAGGCTGATTATGATGATGATGATGATGATCCCCTCTCTATCCCCACCTAAAACTTTAAACGCGCATATCTCGGAGATTTATCAGCCGAAGTAATTATTTTTTCAGTATGTGTAATGTATTTAGTTATATTCTTCGCTAAGCATGTTATTTGTGATAAATTAAACATTAGGGCACATGCCTATTGATCGAAATTAACATTTAAATAGGGTTTAATATCAAGATTAGACTTATTAGATTAGAACCTTCGCTTCCCGTACTTTTACTGGTAAAATTAGTCCATACGAAGTGTGCTCCCCTGGCAGTAGTAGACAGGCTTTATTAGGAGCATCCTTACCTTTGATGGCTGCAAGCTGTATCAGATAAATGAGTAGCCTAGAAATATATACCTTATACAAATAACCATAAAGCTGAAAATTAACATGATCCATGAGCATTAATACTGTAAAGACCAAAATCATCCCGTGAGCGACAGCATTGGCATTATGTTTTCAAAGCATGACCCGCAAATGGAACCGCGTTATTTTTGCTTCGTAAGGTTGCACTGCGCTGCAACTTGGACTCGGCCTTGGTACCTTGTCGCAATATAGTATTTAACTCTAATGAAAATCAACTCTGAGACTCTGTACTACACTTTTTAGAATCTGTACCCAAAGGGTGTCAACGGGACCCTACTTATTACTAAGGCTACCGTCTCTGTCATACTTAGGGTTGCCACCTTTTTTTAAGCAAATAGAGTATATTTAAATTTTAAGGCTAAAAAAAAAGTACAACATCTAAAAATAAAGTACTATTTATTTACCAAACTATTTCTCTTCCATACATATTTTTTGTTGCTTCTAGCAACATTCAACAAATATTTGTTACAACACAAACTCAAACAAGACAAGAAAATAAAAACAAAAGTAGCGGAAAAAATTACAAGTTGATATGACATGATATTGACATTGACGTTTTAGGTTACGTTCCAAAGCAGTCCGTTCTGTTACACGTAAAAATAGAAGTCCATAAAAAAAAAATCTTCACAGGTAAAAATAAAGTATTTTTACGTACTTTACTGCCCTCATAAAGTACGTTAGGCCAAAATAGAGTACAATACTTTATTATAAAGTACGGGTGGCAACCCTAGTCATACTTATAAGGAGCTATATCTTTGGAACTGTAATAGATTGCCGGCATTTTTTTATTACATGAGTTTTTTTTATATAGAATAGAATAACTTTTTGTCACAAACTCGCCTGATGGCAAGCAACGAGGTGGCCGAGAATGGAACACGTTAATTTTGAAGAAAAGTATTTTCACTTAGCCTTGGACCCAGGTACGTTGGGGAAGTTTAGAATCAAACGCCTGGTGGCGTTTGATTCCAAAGAAACGGACCATCGGATGATCTCGGACCATCGGACGAACCATTTTTATTATTATTGTTTTTTTTTTTTTGTTATTAATACCTTTTTACTTTTTTGGTCCTTAGGTTTTTAATACCACTGACTTTTCGGTGGCTGGCTACTGGCCCAATCGTCCTTTCGGGGTGGGCCTAAGTCCAGAAGTAGACTATTAAAGGCTGATTATGGTGCTGCTACTTTTTTTTGTACAAAGTAAAGAGTCGCAAAATTCAGATATTACCTCAATTGATTGTACATTGGCATCGATTCTGATGTACACTAAACTAAATTTGACAGCTCTAAAATTGTTGCCATCCTTCTCTCACATATCAAAATGAAAAGAGAGACAGATAATTTTAGTCCTGTCAGATTGGTTTAGTTTAGTGAGTGGTATGACAGAATCGACGCCATTGTCAGCTATCCCAATATCTCCACAGCTTTTATAAAATAAATGTCTATCAATTTCCCTAGTACGTATTGCGACAAGGTCCCCCGGGGCCCGGGTCTGGTGGGTACCTATAATCCGATGTGATCGGTGGTTGCCAACGCGGTTGCTCTGCAGGAATCGCACTCGCTTCACGCGCCACTGCCACCCTGCAACATGCCGCGCGGCTATTTCTACCAGACAACCTACTCTTATCATCTAGTTATTGTTGTAGGTACTTACGGTTACAGGATGATATAAAACCGAACAAATGACACGCTCGAGCATCTGATTCTGATCCGAGTACTTCGTGCTGTGTGGAACATGGCAACGTGATATATACAGAGTGCTATTTAAGTATTTTGGGCCATTCAAGTATAACATAACCAGAATTTTAGTATTTTTTCAACCCCCCCCCCCCCCCCATCCCCTGTCGGCAATAGTAAGCAAAGCCCCCCCCCATGCTTACGTAAACATTATTAGCATATTTTATTAATCTGTTCAGGTTTCTTTATTGTTATTCATGAGTCTATTATATTATAAAGGAATTTAATGTGCATTTAATATTTACTGAAGCAAGTTTTGCAGAAACATCAGAAACAGTAAATAAATATTGCTGACGTAATCACCACCCAGGCTCCAACCCCCACCCTCATCAAAGATAAGTAAAGCAAAGACCCCCGCTGTGACTCCTTGGTGCTTACATAATACTTGAATGGCCCCTTTACTTGTGCTGCATGTAGCCAGAGGTGCGACCATGCTATATGCGGAGTAACATATAAGAACTAGATTCATGCTGTGTGAAGTAAATAATGGCACCGCTGGGTGCCGTTTAAGTACGGGGTTCGTTCGGCAGGTGCACTCACCGTCCTGGTCGTAGTCCACGTCCCGCGTGAGCGCGAGCAGCTCGCCGGTGCGCTGCAGCGCGTGCTGCATGTAGTCGGAGATGGCACCATGCTACAGGCCGCGTGCACTCACCGTCCTGGTCGTAGTCCACGTCCCGCGTGAGCGCGAGCAGCTCGCCGGTGCGCTGCAGCGCGTGCTGCATGTAGTCGGAGATGGCACCATGCTACAGGCCGCGTGCACTCACCGTCCTGGTCGTAGTCCACGTCCCGCGTGAGCGCGAGCAGCTCGCCGGTGCGCTGCAGCGCGTGCTGCATGTAGTCGGAGATGGCACCATGCTACAGGCCGCGTGCACTCACCGTCCTGGTCGTAGTCCACGTCCCGCGTGAGCGCGAGCAGCTCGCCGGTGCGCTGCAGCGCATGCTGCATGTAGTCGGAGATGGCCTTGTGGTTGTCGAGCACCTCCTCCTCGGCGCGCTGCAGCTCGTCGATGGCCTCGTGGAAGGTGTACATCTCCGCGGACATGTCGCCCTCCTGCGGGGGGACACTCTGTGAGCACCGACAGCGAGGGTAGCGAGACCTCCCATACAGTGGTACAGGGTACATTGTCAACCCTTACCCCAAATGCACACATTGACCCCAATGACATCTCCAATTTTATGGTGTGAACAATAAAGAGTCAATCAATCAATCAATGCTGGCTAATAATTTATGAGGCATCACCAAGGTGCAGATTTTATCTTCGTAATACAATCAAAGCATTTATCTGATATAAACGTTTTATTTTTTATTTATTCCTGAGGAAAAAGTAAAATCAACCAAAAAGAACTGTTTCACCACTTGGTAGAATTAAACCACCGGATGAAATTCGATGGGGAGTGACGACAACTCCAAACCCCCTTCCGCCAAAATAACCACTTTGAAATAGAAGTTTAATGGACCAGTAATAACTGTCGCAGAACTGATTAACGCCTGGGGTAGAGTGGCTTGGAAGAGATCTAAATAAATATAGCAGTAGATTAAGGTAATCTAAATCCAAAAGTAGATTAGGGTAACTCAAATCTAGCAGTAGGTCAAGGTAATTTAAATCCAAAAGTAAAATTAAGGTAATCTAAATACAGCAGTAGATAAATACAGCAGTAGATTAAGGTAATCTAAATCCAGCAGTAGATTAAGGTAATCTAAATCCAGAAATAGATTAAGGTAATCTAAATCCAGCGGTAGATTAAGGTAATCTAAATCCAGAAATAGATTAGGGTAACTCAAATCCAGCAGTAGGTCAAGGTAATCTAAATCCAAAAGTAGATTAAGGTAATCTAAATACAGCAGTAGATAAATCCAGCAGTAGATTAAGGTAATCTAAATCCAAAATTAGATTAGGATAACTCAAATCCAGCACTAGGTCAAGGTAATTTAAATCCAAAAGTAAAATTAAGGTAATCTTAATACAGCAGTAGAAAATCCAGCAGTAGATTAAGGTAATCTAAATCCAAAATTAGATTAGGATAACTCAAATCCAGCACTAGGTCAAGGTAATTTAAATCCAAAAGTAAAATTAAGGTAATCTAAATACAGCAGTAGATAAATACAGCAGTAGATAAATACAGCAGTAGATTAAGGTAATCTAAATCCAGCAGTAGATTAAGGTAATCTAAATCCAGAAATAGATTTGGGTAACTCAAATCTAGCAGTAGGTCAAGGTAATCTAAATCCAAAAGTAGATTAAGGTAATCTAAATCCAGCAGTATATTAAGGTAATCTAAATCCAGAAATAGATTTGGGTAACTCAAATCCAGCAGTAGGTCAAGGTAATCTAAATCCAAAAGTAGATTAAGGTAATCTAAATACAGCAGTAGGTAAATCCAGCGGTAGATTAAGGTAATCTAAATCCAGCAGTATATTAAGGTAGTTTGATTATAATGAATTTCGAGAACCGATGTCTGGCGGTGTTGGAGCCAACTTGTCGAGCTGGCTTTCCATACGTACATTGAGGGAGCGCAGCTGAGCGAGGTCGTCTCTCGCCGCTTCCATGTCGACGTCCGCCTGCGGCGAGTCGGCTCTCGCTCGGCTCGGGTCCGAGGTGCCGAGCTCCTTCACTCGGTCTGCGTACCGCAGCGTGTTGAGCGAGTGCTCGCACGAGGACATGGCGGGGGAGATCATGGCGATCATGCACGTGCGCGACTTGTCGCCGATGAACGAGTCGCGCAGCACCTGACAAATGGCAACATTCACTTTATGATGATATTTTATATATATTACACGGGAATTACCCACGTAAGATTAAGCCGGTCATTCCGACTATAGTTTCAATACACATATTTATTTGTTTGGGATCTGATTTGCTAGACGCTTTACAAAGTTATGTCGTCAACTTTATATGAGCTGTCAAAAAGCGATTAACATAAAGGATATTGGACAGGTAGGTATCTCCTAAGTTTGCGTGCTTTATCTTCGACCACATCGTTGCTTACTAACAGGCGAGTTAGAGGTCAAACGCACACTTATTCACGAAAAAAAATATGGTTAAACTATTAAAATATTGAAGCACTTGGTGTGGGCAAGTGTTAAGTACATTTGTGACAAATTATAAGTCGATGTATCAAGTAAGTCGATAGCTTTATTATTCTTAAGAAAATGGGCTGTAACAGACCTGTCAGTGTGTCTGTCTGTTACAGCCCATTTTACAGAATCTCACCATTAGGGTTCCTTACCATTTTAGTCCGACGACATAGTGAGTCGCTGGCATCCAGTGGATGCAAAAGGCAGGCTGTCGTTCAGTGTGGAGGTTAAAGGGGGAGGCCTATGTTCAGCAGTGGACGTCTTCTGGCTGATGATGATTATGATGATGATGACCATTTTAGTACGGAACCCTCAAAATAGTAAGGAAATAGTTAAATATGAGCCGCCTGCCAAGCGTGGGGATTATGGCAACACCACTCTCTAAGAGGGAGGCCTTGTTCAGCAGTGGACGTTTAATGGCTTATGATGATGATGATGATGAGTTAAATATGAAAAAGACCTGTGTAAGTTTGGAGACTCTGAAAGGCAGATGGTTGTTTCCCTTCATGCCGAGCGCTCGGATGCACTCTTTCAGCGCCAACAACGATTTGTTGATCTCTGCACTCTCCATTCCTGGAACAAATCATACAAAACATACATTAAGGACCTCAATAACTATCTCAGTATATATTACGGGAATCGCTGATGTTGGCATCAAAGCTGCCAAATTAAAGTGGGGTTGGGCGGGACACGTGGCCAGGATGCACCCTGATAGATGGGCCCAGAGGATCACACAGTGGGTGCCTGAAAACGGACGAAGGAGCCAAGGCAGGCCTAGAAAACGCTGGCGCGATGACCTCGACACGTGGGAAGTCGTTAAAAGAAGACAGACAGACAGCGTAGGCTCAGTAATAGGTTCCCGTTTAAAACCTTTGGGTACGGAACCCTAAAAAGTACATATGTTTTTTTTTTATTATTATTACATATAGCCTTGCGCTTGGCCACCAACTCGCCTGATGTTAAGCAATGATGCGCCCTACGATGGTGCACGCTTGCCTAGAAGAAACGTATTCACTCTCGACTTGAAGACACCTGGGTGTAACTATCGGGGAACACCCACACAGGCAGCGAATTCCACTGACTAGCAGTTCGCATAATAAATGTGGAATCAAAGCGCTTCGTAAGGTGTACTCACGTGTCTGTCGGTTGGCGGAGGATGTGTCTGCGCCGCGCTCGTTGCCCGCCAGGTCGATGAGAGAGAACTTCCCGTGCACGCGGTGCATGCCGGGCGACCGCACTATTATTTGGAACACGGCGTGCGATCGGGACGAATTTGAATTGGCACTCGTCTGAAAAAAAAAACTACCCATGAACTCTTCAAATCTTATATAACCACTTGCGCATGTAGTCAAAATTCCCCTTTGCAAAAGTCAGCCACGTCGGTCGCTAGGGTTTCGAATGGCTGCTTGTGATTGGGGACTCGACGCGACTCGACGCTTGTGATTGGTGACTCAAAAGTCATTCATTCAATTCGGGCCTATGATTGGCCCACTCAAAATAGCTTAGGCTGAAAATTTAGAATCTTTGGCTTACGGTGGGGTAAAGGATGAGCAGTCAAGTGGATAATAAATTGAATGATTAAAAAAAAAAAAAAAAAAAATTCGACTAAAATGTCTGCTTACATAATACCTAGTATATATTTATCTATGGTAATACTTAAAGTACAGTCGATAAATAATGAAAGAAAGTGTAGTGACCTGTCCGGAGGTCCGGGCCGCGTTCCCGTGCTGGATGAGCTTGAGCACCTCGTCCACGTTGTCCACCACCTTCTCCGTGAGCCCCACGATCTGCACCTGCTGCTTGCCGTCCTCCAGCACGCGCAGCTTCGCCTTGTCCGCCAGCAAGTCGAACACCTGCGGAACAAAACATGGACGGACATGGCGTTACATCTCCCTCATACGATATAGGAAAAAAAAAACTAAATAGTATTAAAATAGTAATAATAGGCATGATGACTAATATTTTTTTATTACCTCATAAAAAAGCTAATCATAAATAGAGCACATAAACGAAAACAAAATTAAAATTAGTTCAAAAATAAATAAGATATAAGCATTTTAATTTCATGCTAGACAAAGAGCGCACTATACTGAGCCGTGACGTCACAGCTCAGGTGCGCCATATAAATGCTATACTAACACACGCTTTGCGAGAAAGGGATAGAACATCCCTTCTCTATCCCCACCTTAAACTTTAAACACTCATATCTCAGAGGTTTATTAGCCAAATTAAATTATTTTTTCAGTATGTGTAATGACTTTAGTTAAACTAATTGCTAAGCCGGTTATTTGTAATAAATTAAATACTAGTCATCATGCCTATTGGTGTTGGCTTCGGCCCCACCAATGCCTATCAAAGGTCCGGGCTAGACCCGTGAAGAAAATGAAATAAAGAGATAATGATAATAAAAAGTAACAAAAGTAGTAAAAGTAAAAAAAAGGTAAAAAAATTAATAAAAAAGTAAATACAGTAGAATCCGTTTATTATGACATAATTACACTACGAAGTTTGGTTTTCATATAAAATTCTTTAAAAAAAATCGGATATAATGACTTCCCTTACATGTCGCTTATTATGACCCATTTTTAATAAATTACGTCCGGTTATAATGACCGACATGGCAATGTCTTCTATACACAATAGTATTAGAGACTGTTTTTACGAAAAAAGGATAAAACAAAAGCAGCCAAAAATTACAGATTACCTATATTAAAAAATACGTATGTACTGCATAACGTGCAATTTTTACTTTGATTTAATATGTATGTATACATACTATGTTTCTCTATTAAAATACTTAAGTACATTTACATTTACGTGTTTGTCAATTCCTTTCGATGTCATAATAAACGGATTCTACTGTAGTATAAAAATAGTAATAGTAAGTAGTAATAGTAAAGTAAATAGTGGTTTAATATTTTGCAAAACAGCAATGTACTGCGTACAAAACTCGGGGTCAATGCACCGCGTAGGTACAACAGCGCACGGCGCAACTGTGCGAGTGCGGAGGTCGTTCGTTGACCTCTAACATCAGCTGGGTGTTTAGTTTGCATTACATTGCGAAGTTAAAAAAAATTATGTACTTATTTATTTTTTCTGTAATAACAGTTGTACTTAACTCCTACAATCAGGTGTTGCATAAAAATGCTAAAAATAATAATGGTAAAAAATTAACTAGTATTTTTTTTGTATTCACCAGCACTATCGCTATTCATTTCCCGTACACCCGGAATAGTTTGCAGGTGTCCCCGACACGAGGTTAGCGTCACTCTGAACTTTTACCATATTTCTCATCTTCATTGACAAATTAATGACTTTAAAAGAACCGACTTGGGCAACTTTGAGGGTTAAAGTATACTTTCACAAATCACCAACTAAAATTCTGCTTTACCGTCAACAACCTAGAGCACAATTTCACCTAGACGTATTTGTATGACATACCTTTCCTGAGTAGATCTCAAAGAAAGAAGCGGAGACGATGAGATTGAGCGGCTTGTACTTCGGCGAGCGCAGGTACGTGAACACGTCGCGAGCCGCCATTGCGTATATGCCCTTCTTGCAGTCTTGCGTCTTACCCTGGAACGAATAAGGTACATTTTCAACTTGGATCAGACGTGGGATATTCACGCCCATTTCTATACAGGGTGTAAGGGGAACACTCTCGAAGCCAAAAGAAGGTAATTGTACTCATCATTATGAACAACTTTTACTTTGGGACCAACCCTGAAATCGTGAACAAAAAATCTGCTGTTCCATAAATTTTGTCGAGTGTCAATGACCGTTTTCTATAGAACAGCTGATATTTTTTTCGCGATTTCAGGGCTGGTCCCATAGTAAAAGTTGTTCATAATGATGAGTACAATTACCTTCTTTTGGCTTCAAGAGTGTTCCCCTTACACCCCGTATATTTTCTGTCCTGGGGGGTTAGACAAGACCCACTTTCTGTTAGCGTTAACGCCTGCGGAAAGATGAAATTGTATGAAAATGACATTAGCTTGACATAACATCTCTCAAGCTAATGTCATTGTCAATGTCATTTTCATAAAATTTCATCTTTCCGCAGGCGTGAACGCTAACAGAATGTGGGTCATGTCTAACCCCCCTGGGCTAGAAAAAAAACAGTATTGAAGTAAAAAGTTCTTATAATTTAAGACGAGTAGAGAATCGAATTTTAGTCCAAAGAATTTCTGACCAAATACAGCAGGACCTCTATAATCCGAACTCCTTCTAATCCGAACACCTCTGTAATCCAAACGTCCCACTCCTTTATATACTCTTATTTATATTATGTTATAGATAGGTAGATATTGTTGTGTTTATAGATGAATATACATTTGAAATTTCATAATAGTATTAGTATTATTTCATAAAAAAACACCTTATAAATTGTCTGTACTGTAATCCGAACGCTCCACGAATCCGAACGAGGAGTAAATTTTTGGAGTTCGGATTAGAGAGGTCCTGCCGTATTGCTCATACAGGTTTCGACAATGGTTTTTGTATCCCAGTCGGTGGTTGATAAAGTATTGATAAAGCGTCCACAGTCTCCTCGACTGGTGTACCTGAAGTAGTAGCACAGTAGTGTACGTACTTGGAAGTCTCCTCCCATAGTGTGAGTCTTGCCAGAGCCGGTCTGTCCATATGCGAAACACGTGGCCATCCCGCCCTCAAATATCGTCTGCACTAGAGGTTTTGCCGTGTATCTGAAATACACAATAATACCATTCATTAATAACTGGCCAAGAGCGTGTCGAGACACGCATATGGTCATCATCATCATCATCATCAGCCAGAAGACGTCCACTGCTGAACATAAGCCTCCCCCTTTAACCTCCACACTAAACGACAGTTTGCCTTTTGCATCCACTGGATGCCCGTAACTCTCACAACGTTGTCGGTCCTGCTAGTGGGAGGCCTACCTACGCTGCGTCTTCCGGTTCGTGGTCTCCACTCAAGAACCTTTCTTCCCCATCGATTATCGGTTCTTCGAGCGATGTGGCCTGCCCATTGCCACTTCAACTTGCAAAAATTTTAACAGCAATGTCGGTGACTCTGGTTCTTTGGCGAATATCCACGTTTCGGATTTTATCGCGCAAAGAGACTCCGAGCATAGCTCTTTCCATTGCCCGCTGAGTGACTCTGAGTTTTTCCAAAAGGCCAACAGTTAAGGACCACGTATCAGTACCATATGTCATTACATATGGTAGGGTTCCGTAACTAAAGCCATATAATTGTAGTGATATTCATAGTTTAGAAGTTCAACCATCAGATTGTAGAAAAATTCGAACGAACGAAGCTCTGTGGACTTATCCAAATTTCAGAGATGTATAATTGATATGTATCATCCCGACATCCTTACTAATCTATACTAATAATAGTAGATTATAAAGAGGAAAGATTTGTTTGATTGTTTGTTTGTTTGTTTGCATCGAATAGGCTCCGAAACTACTGAACCGATTTGAAAAATTATTTCACTGACGGGAAGCTACACTATCCCCGGGTGACATAGGCTATAACCTATACCCGTGCGAAGCTGGGGCGGACCGCTAGTAATATTATAAAAGCGAATGTAACTCTGTCTCTCTGTCTGGATGTTTGTTCGCTTTTCACGACTAAACCCGCTTAGCCGATATTAATGAAATTTGGCAGGGATATAGTGAGCATCATGAAGACGGGCATAGGGTACTTTTCCCTCAAAAAATGAGGAAAAATTGGAAAATCGCGGGTAACACTGCGTGTTCAACTAGTAGCATATAGTTGTTTCCAAAACTCCATAGGAGCCTCTTGTAAAGTGTCCACCACTTTACAGGGGCATGAGTTTGACTTGACCGTGACTTACTTAGCTTAACTCTGACTATGACTTGCTTGACGCTATTAAGACAATGTAAACATGTTTACACCACCACCACAGATACAGAACCACCGGAGGATGGGCAGCAGCATCCTATTAGTACACGGTGAACGTACTGCGATCCCCAAGCCGCCTGCCAAGCGTGGGGATTATGGCAACACCCCTCTCTAAGAGGGAGGCCTTGTTCAGCAGTGGACGTTTAATGGCTGATGATGTGATGATGTGAAACATGTTTAATATTACGACTAAAGGACATTGAATCCACGGTCATGAAAATAATAACAAAAAAAAAACTAGTAGCATACACTTTTTATGGTTTAGTCAATAAGAAAACCACTAGGGAAAATTCTTAGTTAAGATCATTTTACTTCGAGCGGGGCAATCCTAGGCGCGAATTGAATAACTTTTGAGTCTCCAATCACAAGCCGCCATTCGTTACACCCCCGCGACCGACGTGGCTTACTTTTGCAAAAGGGAATTTTGTCTACATGCGCGATCAAGTGGTTATATTATCTTTAACTGTACCGTACCCACGCAAAATAGTAGATAGTGCTCCAACGTAGACCGCATCATAGCTTAATATCAGGCGAGACGGTGGTCAAACGCAAGACTATAATATGCTAGCTGCATCCCGCGGTTTCACCCGCGTTGTGATGAAAAATGGTGATGATGATGATAAGAAGTGATGAAAAGCCCATGTCACTCTCTGGCTCTTGAACTATACCCATGCAAAAAATCAGGTCGTTCCGTTGCAGCGTGAAAGAGGAACAAACATTCATACATCTATACATACAAACTTTCGCGTTTATAATATACTAGCGACCCGCCCGCCCGGCTTCGCATGGGTGTAATTTACGTGAGAAGCAGAGCGGGTCGCTAGTTATACATATACATTAATCAATTTCAATAGCAACTATTCAACCAACGTTGACTTATTTATGATGAGGCATAATACTTTCAAAAATACAATTTCTAAAAACTTCTTTGACAAATTAAAAGTGAAATATGATAACACTAAAAATAAAATGGCAAAAATACGTAAAATTAAATCTAAGTTGAAAATTTAAGTTGTATTATGTTTTATATATTTGAAAATTTGTATTTTTTTTTTTTTTTTTCTTTCTGGTAATTAATTTATTGTCTCTTGTGTAAAGACTTCGAATATTTGTTTTCCTATTACTATTTATCTATCCAGGCCCTAGTTGGTGTTGCAACGGGGCATTTACACTACTTCTAGTTTGTATTAGTGAAAACATGTTTTTGGCTTTTGTGTAACTATTTATCTTATATCTACTGTATTGATTGGCAGCTGTATGTTTTCCTTGTAAAATAAAATAAAAATATAAAACTTCCTCTTGAATCACTCTATCTATTAAAAAAACCGCTTCATAATCCGTTGCGTAGTTTTAAAGATTTAAGCATACATAGGGACGGACAGACAGCGACAGCGACTTTGTTTTATACTATGTAGTGAAGTAGGATAAAAAAAAAACTAGTAATGAAAGATGCTCACTTGTAAACCACTTCATTGGTGCAAGAGTCGTCGAAAGCGTAGTCGAATCGGAACTTCTGGTTCTCGAGGTACTTTGTGAGGTCCACCTTGTTCTTGGGCTCGTGGACTATCATCTGGTCTTTGGTAGGCACGCTGATCACGTCCACCTGCGGGGGAGCTCCTTGTTACAATGGCCGGATGGTCAATATTGTACTCACAGAAAAGAGAAGCAAAAAGAACGGAAATGAGAAGGAAAATCTGTCTCCAGGCATTATGACAGAACTTTGATTGAACATTCATATTTATGTCGACGTGTCGAACTCCGCATCCAAACAACTTGGACCACGAAGAACTTGAACACGATCGATAATTGTACCAAGGCATATCTCCCTTGTTTTTTTGATCTGAGGGTATGCTTATTCCATTTCCACAAGGTTGGTATGGTGGTAGTGAAAGTGTAGTACATTTTTTTTTGTTTCAATTAGGTCGGCTGTCAAGGCATTTTCGTAAGGTTGTAGCCAGTTCCACCTATATAAACGGAACGTCAGTCATTCGAAATCAGTTAGCAACTGTGATGCGGACAAAGAACTTTGAGACCTAACCCAAAAAGGTAAGGTCCAAGTTCTTTGGATGCGGAGTTCGACGCGTTGACATAAATAAGAATGTTCAATCAAGGTTCTGTCATAATGCCTGGCGACAGATTTTCCTTCTCATTTCCGTTCTATTTACTTCTCTTTTCTGTGCCTGGTAGCGAATCATGGCAAGAACTACAACAGGCGAGGTGGAAGACAAAAAAGCCTCCACAATAAACTTTTCTTTTTGCTTATATTGTCCACTTTGGACTACTAACTTGCCTACTACAAACTAGGGGACCGTCCATTAATAACGTGTTTTTTTGCATTTTTAACCCGTGAGGTTTAAGACTTGTTTGTATATTGATTGGGATATTTCGTGATTTTTGCTAACACCTCCCCCCCCCCCCCTCCCCCCTTCAAGCCTCACGTGATTAATGGACGGTCCCTAGTACAAACTAACCTCTTTCTTAGCATTCTCCTTCTTATTGAGCGGCCTCTTTCTGACGCAGACGGTGATCTGGTGGTCCTCGACGGGCTCGTGGCCGGTGAGCGGCCTGAAGTCTATGGTGGCCTGGTAGTCGCGGATCATGGCCAGGAACTCCCAGTTGGGGTTGCCGGGGTCCATGTTCATTAGGGCTTCCTAGAAACATGCCGTATTTACTATGTCATTAGAGTGATCAATAACTAGTTTCCGCATAGTCACTGTTTTTTTTTTTTTTTGTTAAAATTTTCATTAGCGTGGATTCAATGTCCTTTACTCGTAATATTAAACAGTTTTCTTAGTCTTAATAGGGTCGAACCAGTCATAGTCATAGTCAGAGTCAAGCTAAGTCACGGTCAAGTCAAACTCATGCCCCTGTAAAGTGGTGGAGACTTTACAAGAGGCTCCAATGAAGTTTTGGAAACAATACGAAAAGACACGTTTCACCTCATTATATCACTTTCCCACACTCGAGCACGTTTACGAGCACTTAATGAATATTAATTCACCATTTAGTACACATTAACACAAAATACACAATACGAAATACACAAGTTTAGGAAAATAATCCAACGAGCCGACATGTTTTTTTCCACGTTGGCGCCAAAACTCTACAGTCTCTGGCAACAGCTAGTGTTGCCAGAGACTGTACGCGTAAACTTTAATATAAACTTTCAACCCCTTTTTTCCTCGCTTAATTCGGCCCTTTCACAAATCCTTTCTTGGCAGACTTCCACAGTGTACGGGGTGTACATTTTGGACATATTATACATTTTATTTTGGACTTCACGGTTGTTCAGTAAAGTTATATGACTATCCATGTTCACGGGAAGACACGACGCGGTGTCTTCCCGTGAACATGGTGCATGTAACTGCGCCGAAATATCGGGAGCTCATTCCACAACCTTACCACGGTAAATATCCCGTAAATAATCATGTAACTAATTTTTATATGGGTGTGGTTACCTTCTCCTCCTTGAGCTCCGCCTGCCGCTGGCGGCGCTTCTCCCGGTTCTCCTTGAGCCGCTCGACCTCCTTCACCACGTTGGAGCGGCGCACCGCGCCCGACGCCACCGCGTGCGGGACCGACACGGTGGAGGACACGCCCGCCGGCCGCGCGCTCGACCCGCCCACGCCGGCTGCACCGAACTGCCCACAAATCACACAATATCAAGTCAATACCCACTTGCACCCAATACAGCCGAGAACGGAAGTTGATTAATTTTCTGTGCGAAAAGCCATAATGTGATCAGGAACTGTCACTTACGTGGATGTTAATATTATGATCAGTCAGTTCAGGAAAGGTTGATGATTTTAGCACTGTATTCAAACTGTAGATTTCTTCCATTCTCAAATTCTAGCGCGGGAATTCAAACAGTTGCCTTTTACGCACAGTGTACACGATCAAAGAACAGGCAAATTCTGATGCTATTACCTCTAGTTCTCTGGTCAAATAGTCATTACTGCAATGTCACGCGGGACACCAACTCCTACGCCAAATTAATCTTATATCTTTGTCTAGATATGTGACAAAAGTTTCAGAGCTCATCACACGGTATGATAAATTATCTTGTTTGCCAATCACCACAACAAAGAAACCATAGCGCTATTTCTTACAAAAAACTTTTCGGCAACCATTGACATTCTGCGACATTGAAACTATTGCGACTTAAAAGACCTCTGCAATGATACCAATATATTTTTTAAAGTCCATTCCATCTCTATCGCTGTGGGTCAACGGGGCAAAAAATCTCCGTAGTCCCAGTGGTTCATAGCTGCAGTGGGTCCACGGGGAAACACTCGAAGTTATGGGAGCACGCCAGGAGTGTCACTGGCATGGAATATGATGTGTCTGCTATATTTACATGATATGTGATGTGACTTAGAGTCTGGCTAATGAAAGTAGAGACTGAAAACACGCACCAACAAAAAAAAATCCGCATTGCAACCTCAAATTAATATGAAAAAGTATCAAATGAGATTATTCCAGGCATTTCATACAAATTTTTGGGGTTTCAAAGGTGATATATTTAAATTTGCCGCTCTTTTTCAGTCTAAACTTTCACTAGCCAGACACCATCATCGTGTAACTAAGGTAAAGGAGTATGGGGAGTGAAGAACCTCCTTGTGGTTCCTTCGCTGCTGGTGTGCGGGGTATGGTGGTATGCTCTGCACGCACGCCGCGCTCGGAGTGCTGCCGGCGCGAGAACGGCCGCCTGACATCGGCGTCTGGAACGGAACGGGAAAGGATGGAAGAAGGAAGAATAGGAAGGAACTAATAGGGTTACGTTAGGATGTGATAGGAAGAGATGGAGGATCTATTTAGTTCAACTCTACAGTTGACCGGTACCATTCGAGGACATTAATAACGCCATCTATGTTTCGTTAAAATGACTTTTACTAGTGCTTCGCGGGCTTCGCGGCATCTGTCTTTCGAATAAGCATTGACGAACGCATGAAATCACTTACGCTGGTTTACAGCTGTACGGGAGACCCTTACGGGCTCCCGGAGCGGAGACATGCGTAAGCGTTAGAACATCGTTTCACAGCAACGCGGATTGTTCTGTTCGAGGCTTGCCTTCGCGTAGATCTCGTCTTCCGTAGTACGGGCGACCCGCACAGCTGTGAAACCATCAGAAATATGCGAGGAAGATGAGCGGTGTGCGAGGAAAAAATCGACCAATAGGATGGCTACATTCCGTCTCGCCTCGCCTCCTACTGGTTGATTTTTTCCTCGCACACTGCTTAGCTACCTCGCAGATCTCTGGTGGAAAAGTAGCCTTAGGGTCAAAAGTCGGGGAACGTTTTCGGCGAGGCCGCCACGTTACTATCCCCCGTGATGTGGCGAGGGCTGTTGTCGCTCACCTGTTGCGTGACCCTGGAGTTGGGCTGCGGCGGCGGGGGCTGCGGCTGCGGCGGCGGCACGTTTTCGGCGCCGCGGCGGCCCGTGGTGTCCCCGCCGTGTCCGTTGGTGTAGGCGGCGCCTGCGCCCACGCCCGCGCCCGCCGCGTTCGACAGCCGCATCTGGTTGTTGCGCGTCACGCGCGACGGCGCTGCAAGGTGCGACGCTGGATTACAATAAGAGATTAGTATTTAATTTTGTCACATTTCAAATGTTAGTACAATACATTATTTTAATCATCAAAAAACAACAAATTAGACAGGAATGGAAGGAGGGAAGGGAGGCCTTTGTCCTGCAGTGGGACGATGCAGACTAATATACAGTTAAATTATTTTAATCTTAGCAGTGGTGTCGATTCTGCCTGTCGATATTTATGACGAGTAAGTAACAATTTTAAAAATGACAAATTTTGTATAAAATAAACAAATCTTACACAGAATTGACACAATTTTCTTATGGCACATATTTTGATTTAGGAGATTTGTAAAGAATGTATAACAATAGCAACATATTATAATCATTAGCCTCATTCTTTTATGAACAATTAAGAAGGGAAATTTAGATCATACTAATATTATAAATGCGAAAGTGTGTGTGTGTTTGTTGGTTTGTTTGTTCCTCTTTCACGCTGCAACGGAACAACGGATCAACCTGATTTTTTGCATGAGTATATATAGTTCAAGAACCAGAGAGTGACATAGGCTACTTTTCATCATCAACATCACCATTTTTCATCACAACGCGGGTGAAACCGCGGGGCGCAGCTAGTTTGTAATAATTACTTATTAGTAGATATTTAAAAATTGTAACAACGTGGTGTCCTAAAACAAAAGAACCCAATCCATAAATCACACAGACGCCTACGTAACACAACTGAACAAAACAATCCAAATGAAATCATCCGAAGGTACGCAACCCAAACAGTGCAAGAAGCGAAAAACATCGCGGTGCGGTAGTGGAGGATTCTTACGTATTTTAGGCTTCTTCTGTATCACTTCCACTGGCTCTTCGATAGGCGAGGCGTGTTTTTCGAACGCCTCTTGTGGAGCATTGTGTTCTGCCGAGTCCGCGACACGGCGTCGCCATCGTAACCACGAGCAGCACATGCTTAGATCAGTTCCTCCAGTTGAAGAGTTATTTAACTATTCGGCGATCGCGACATGTGCTCTACGTAGAGTGACCTCTCGGAATGGCGTATGCGTTAGCGCAACGCAAGGCGATCACCGTCCGCCGCCATATTAGGTTCTCTTTCCCGTATTCAAGGCAATGAACCGTGCCGCGAATGTCGGGCACGGCCGCAAATGCATTACGATTAATCATACAAAAGTCTGTGCAATAACTAAGTCAAATCTAGATTTAATATTAATTTTGGACACAGGTCTTTGCGAGCCGACGTCATGTGCGCGACTGCCTCGGCCGTACTTCAATTACAACGATCGCTCGGACAATACACTGAAATTGTTAAATAATAGCCGTCCCTTTAATGGCTTTTGCCTGCCTTTGTCCGCGCACTCATTAATCAAAAATGGATATCGTGACGTCACGAGCTTAAACTATCCGCCCAATCGATAAAGCATAACGTCCTAGACGCGAACTTGACAATGATGCACAACAAAACGAAACTACAATCTTAAGTGACATATCAAATCCGTGTGGAAAATGCCTGTACTCTAAAAGTAATTCCGACATAGCCCACCGGATTAGCAAGTTGAAGTAGCAGTGGGCAGGGAACATAGCACGCAGAACAGATGGCCGATGGGGCCGAAAGGTTCTCGAATGGAGACCACGGACCGGTAAGCGCATCGTAGGACGTCCGCCCACGTGATGGACAGACGACCTAAAAGAGACCACAAGGAAAAGCTGGATGCAGGCCGCTTGCAACCGGCCCTTTTGGAGATCGATGGGGGAGACCTATGTCCAGCAGTGGACGTCCTACGGCTGAAATGATGAAGATGAAGTAAAGCAATGGCCTTTATTTTATATTCAGCCAAATGTTTTACGACTACCTATCTAATAATCTAATTACGGAAAATAAGTAAATTAAGTTTTCCAAAGAAGACTTCAAAAATATACGAATAATAAAGTCTACGAAATTATCCGCCTACTGATCTGAGATTACAAACATAACATAGAAAGTCTTGATGCAATAACTTTTGCAACCAACTGCATTTGCATTTTGCGCGAAATGTGGGTTAGCTAGTGATTCCAGCCAGCTCCAATTCACACTATCACACAATTTTGAACCTTAAATTTGAGGGCACAACACAGGACACATCCATGACCTATCACAACAAACTAACGATACTACGAACGATGACTAGATTAACAGACAAAAGGCAACAGTTCTGAGGTTCTCCACAAAAGCGAAACATACGACCGCTCGTGATGTCACTGGCAGCAGAAAACGAAAACGGGAAGAAAGGAATCGAGTAACAATTGCAGAAAATTATCGGAAGAAACAGGCGCATAGCAACGGTTCACTTGACAACGGTTGATATGGTTCTGATCAATAGTGTTCATTCAGGTCATCGCTGAACCAGAATATGTTACCATAGCTTTATAATTACGCCGAGATAGGAAAAACTGCACGCTGGATGCAGGCCGCTTCCAACCGGCCCTTTTGGAGATCGATAGGGGAGACCTATGTACAGCAGTGGACGTCCTATGGCTGAAATGGTGATGAGGAAAAACTGTTGAAGATCATAATAGTATATATTTTAATTGGAAATTCTCACTTTTAATAAACCCGTCGCTATGTTGTGAAAGTTGCTTACAATCTCGATGGCATCGAATACTACCTTATCCTTAGATTTACGGACATGACCTGCACTACGATGCTTATCGCAAGGAGCAATCCAGGAACACAATAGCTTACTCTCTTGAAATACGAGGCTTACAAACCAGCCGTAGATATCAGATCGAGTTTAGTGCCGTTGCATGCCGACTGCATTAGCACTGAAAGTGTTAGATCGTAATGCGTCTTTAAAATCGCCTTGATTGTGCACTTTGCGAATTCAAAGACTAGAAAATAATATCTTGAAGAAACCAGTTAGGACTGTGAGTGTTCATTAGTTCTGCTTAATGAATTTGACTTGGCCGACCTGACGGAATGAAAAGCGACTGCAACGAATTCTATGAGCTGAACGAGCGAGCGTGCAAATTCCTGTTGACTCCAATGGAAGATCTCACGACCTCTAATTATCCTAGAGCCTAGGTTTTTTTAATGAAAACACTGAGTTAACAGCGTGTCTCATTTTTGCATACACGATCATCTGACCCCAAACTAAGCAAAGCTTGTGATATGGCTGCCAGAGCCTGATATACATACATATATATTTTTAAATAAATACATACTCAAATAGATATTAACACCCAGATATAGAAAAAAACACAAATGTTCATCACCTGAATGTTTGTCATAGGTGGGAATCGAACCCACGCTCTCAAGCGCAGAAGGCAGGTTCACTACCAACTGGACCAACAGGCTATCTGAGATAACACGCCTGGTATGGGAACTAACTCCTAATTTAGGGTTATACAAAAACAACAAGGATGCGGAAAAGCAGTTTGCGACTCCATATGATAAAAATATTTTTTTTTTACCCTCCTTACATGGAATTTATTGATCGATTCTACCGTTAATATATTGGTGTTAATAGAACACCAATTCTAGCCATAATTGAGAATCCTGACCTGGCGAGTCCTGCCTGGGGTCATTACCCACCGCCCACTGTCCGCCAGGCGAACTGATTCACACGGTGCGATATCCTCATGATTCGAGCATCATAAACAAAAACTATAATGTGTGCGCCCGTCAGGGTATGTGGGCAGACGTAGTCGGCGTCATGGGGTATTTTGGTGAACAGCGACCCGTAATCGAGACTATAAAGTGATTTGTTCATCAAAATCCCAATAAACTTTTAGTGAGCCATCAAACAAAGCTAATTATGTCATACATAAGTGAAATGGGTAAGCATTTGACAAAGGTAGTAAGCGTGAATCACACATGACATCAAACAATCCTTGGCTCTATTGTACTCGCTATTATTTAAATGGACGCAGTATTAAAATAGCTTACAATGTCTTGCAATCCTTTATGGTTAAACCTTTAACGTCCACAGAAGGTTATACGGAAACCAAACATGGTAATGTCAACAACTTCCCCGTTTAACATAATTTATAAATTATACCTTGGCGGCAACTTTCCGAACAGGGAAACTTTCCCGTCTGGGCCATCAGCATGCGACACTCGATGTGGGAAATCAATTCCCAGGACCATTGCAGCACTCATCACAACAAAACAAAACCTATCTCTTGAAAGATAAGATCGAGAACAGGACGGAAACCTTCACAGAGGAGAGGGAACTTACGGCCTGCGGTCGCCCGTCGCGTCTGCAAATTCGCCTGAGCGCATCGCGGGGACAGCACCGGCATAGTGACTTGTACAACGAAACAGGGAAATTTACAATCGAAGGTCAGGTTCACGGCACTATCGTGTGTGATCCATTAGTGTGATTGAATATTTACAATTGAGGACCCCGGTGCCAGCCAGTGGCGTGGTACACGGCCGGCCGCGCACTGTCCGCGCGTACCTCCAGCTCACACTTATAGCGGTGGAATAACGGAGTCATCGGCGCGACCGCCCCCATGTAAAATTCAAACAACCCTAAAATACACGAGCATATCACGACACGCCATCGCCGTGTGTATTAATAATAATGTGGAAAAATATAGGTTCATACGGTATCTGTAGGAAGGCGTTCATCAGCCGGTAGAAAGAAGCGGAACATCCGTTTTCCTGCTTAAAAGCACGAGTGAGAACGATATGCCTGAATAAGCAAAGGTCAATTCTAAAATAGATGCAATAGAATGTAGATGACCCTTGACATAGACGACCTACCGAGCGATGTCATCTCACTGCAGTCGAGTGGCGTGAGAATGAGTTGTCGATAGTGCTTCAATATATTCTATGAGATAATAATATTGTCTATTCAGCTTGGTAGGTCTAAATCTAACACTACTCCATAACGGACACCAATTCAAATAAATAACAAAACTTCAACGGTATTACACATACAAACGATCACAGTGGCGTTTATTGCTTGAAGAGGTTATGTTCAAATTGACAGATCCGTAGAGCTCAGAGCACTGCACTTGGCGTTAAAGGGCGCCGGTTCCCAGGCGAGGTGGGAATATTTAATTTATTGTGACGCCACGTTTTTACTGTAGAAGCAGTTCCGCGGTGTTACTGCAGTACTATATTAAGAACTCAGCCCAAAGGTATTATAAAAATTGAAAGCCAAACGATCAAAACCAGACAAGCATATAGGTAGACCATTTTTAAGTGGTTTTTGAAAGGTTTTATTTCAGTGAAATTTTCGTCCCGTCAACGCTTTTACATGCATTTCGATCTTCCAATTTGGAGAACAATGATAACTAATCATCATCATCATCATCAGCCAGAAGACGTCCACTGCTGAACATAGGCCTCCCCCTTTAACCTCCACACTGAACGACAGCCTGCCTTTTGCATCCACTGGATGCCAGCGACTCTCACAATGATAACTGCAATGTCATGAACTTGAAAGGTAAACGGGGAGTGAATTTTATGTATGTTAATTTGTATAGGAAACTATCTAGAAATTTTACCTACATATTAGCTGAAAAAATGTAGAGAATGCCATTTAAAATGTTAACTGGGACTAAAAGGCAGCGAAGTTTTTATTTAACATGCATAGAGATAAAAATTGTGGCGAAATACGAAGGATCAAGCGAAAATTATACGTGTGACAAACACATACCAGACACTTGGATTGGAATTATTGCACAGATTGCATTACATTCGGCATTTTATGAACGCAACTAATGTAGCGTACAGAACAGCCGACCTCACAAAAGAGCAATGTCAAGAGCACACCGGCGTGACCGTGACCATGGCCTCGTTCCACCTCATATGATGAAGAAAGATTAGAGGAAACTGCAGTTTCCGCGAAAGTGCTAATTAAACAGACTGCTGCTGTTCACAACTTCACGCCTTCGACGTGAATTTCACACACCTAAGCGATTTTCAGAACTCAACCTTGTGTAGCAATAGACTAAAATCATCTACGTTATTTCGTACAAGTCCACAAAAGCTAACCACCGTTGTTCTACCCTTGGGGAGAACTTTTTTGTAACCAATGACATACAAGTAAAAAGCGTATTATATAAACCACCACATTACTGGTACTTCCAAGGAGATATCAACGGGTTGCTTTTGGAACAGTTCCGACATCGATACTGTCCGTATTCATCACAATAAGACTAACAGGTAAAAGAAAAAAAGAATGGCCTGAAAATAAACTCTCTTTTTTTCTGCAACTAAGTGACGAATTTATGGTATTTCCAAGAACCTCAATAGTTCAAAGACATATGACATTCACCGACATGCATTAAGCCAGCCACCATGCTGGTCCAGTAGGGCCCACCCTCTCTCTGAGAGAAGGCCTGTGTCCCAGTATTTGGAACATGATAGCCTGATAATGATGATGATGAACTGAGTGACGAGATGAGCAAGCCGCTCGCCTAATGGTAAGCATCACGCTTGCCGTAGCAGTTCAGTGCCATCCAGAATTTAGAACTTCCACTGACAGTTCAAAACCCTGCGCGGCAGTGCGCGGCCCTCGTCACCCTGACTGATAGATGTCAAATGCATAGAGAAACCCAATAATTTCACTAGAAATATTGCCCTTCAATCCGAACACAGTAATGTTCGCACACTACTACTTGGCGGTTGAATCACTGGAAAAGATGTGATCTTTCCCAGGCGGACTGCAAATAACTTCTAGCACTACATTTGCTGATCTGAATCTAACCGTTCACTTTACTTTTAATCACGAAATTACGGAAAAGCGTGCCATAAATCTCCTGATTACGGCGCAAATAGGTCAATCTGTTAATTAGAAACGCTTAGCAACTAGTTAACTAAACAGAGACGAGCGTTCAGCTCAGTAATGAGGACACGGCACGGGCGGGATTCACCAACCGTGCCAAATCAATGTTACTCAATGATTGACGGAGTCCTCTAGGGAATCTCAAAGGCACGTTGTTGGTCGATCAGAATGATCAGTACGCAAGTGTGTACATGGCGACGTTCGACACTTCTTTCATTCTTTTCGTTCAAGCTGATTGTCCAGCGTCCATAGCCCTTCAAAGATTTTAGTTTTAGTATCTGTTAAAGTCTCTTGCATATCATTATCTTCACTTCAGTGATCATATGTTTATACAGGTATCGAGATCAACCACACTTCACATGAAAGCTCATTAACGGCCCACTATCCTAGTCGCGTAGGTAACAAAATGCTTCCTCAGCCCCCGCCAAGATAGAGCGACGATGTATTATGCCGCGCAAAAATCACGAGCCCCGCGGCGGGCTAGATCGCAAACTCGCGCAGGGCTGCGTTCAGGTGACGCGTCGAATCGCATCCATAGTCCAACTTCGCGTTCATAACATATTTACCTATAATTTTGTCGTTTTGTAGGGAGGAAATAATGTACGACACAGATAATGTACGACACGTACGCAATGTACGTGGAATGTCCACATCTAAACGAAGCTTCAGTTTTGAATTTTTATGGTCACCAATTATCATGCTGTACAAAATCGGGGTGTACATTATTAAACAGAGTCACTAATGTACGGCACGATATTGGGGTGTCTATAATGTACAACATGATATTTGCCGACACAATATTGTACGGCATGATAATGTACAGCATGATAATTGGTGTACATGTACATCGAATATCATGCTGTACGATCCATGTCGTACAATACTGGCCGTCAATTATCGGCCCGTGTCTATAAAGTACGGCAAAAAATTCACAGCCAGGATTGTACAGCCAGTAATCCATGTACTAGAAAGAAGTCCACGTTTTATAGGGCTGTACTATGCCGATGATGATGTATTATGCCGTACATTATCATGTCGTGCAATACGGGCCGTGTTTTGACGAAACGGGCCGAAAATTTACGACCGATAATGTACAACATGATAAAAGGTGACATCGCCCGTATTAGCTACATGTACATGTACATGGAATATCATGGTGTACATGTGGTGTCATAGGTTTGTTGTGGGTAGGAGCGTAAACACGATTCATAACGCTCTCGTTTTAATTTTACAAATTAATTAGAAAACAGTATTTATCTTTGACAAAAACAAGTAAAATGTGTTAATAAAGTGCAATCTCGCCTCGAAAACTATAAATTATGAGTGATTATACGGTAAAATTTATCAAATGACGTAAACATTTTACTCGAACTGACCCATGGAATCGGGGTACGCGGTGTCGCCACTCACCGACGGCTCGCCATAAAGCCGCCCCTGCGTATTTATTATTATTATTTATTCTAGAATAGGTATAACTAATGTTAGTTTCAATATGTCAATAAATTATTCTGATTCTCATTCATGTACATGGAATATCATGGTGTACATTATCGCTTGTGCATTATTGGGCTGATCTGATAATGTACGGCATGATATTGCACGGCACGATATTGTACAACATGATATTCCATGTACATGTACACCAATTATCATGCTGTGCATTATTATGCCGTACAATATCGTGCCGTACATTATTGACTCTGTTTAATAATGTACACCCCGATTTTGTACAGCATGATAATTAATGACCATAAAAATTCAAAACCGAAGCTTTGTTTAGATGTGGACATTCCACGTCGAGTGTATTAGGTACAAATTAGTGACAGATCCGACACAGAGCACCCCGACTTGAGTATATTAGGTTCGAAATGGGTCACAGAACCGACACAGAGCACCCCGACTCCACCTAGTCTTGTGGTTCCTACCCCCAGAGTGTATATAAAAAGCGCGGGAGCCAGAAGCTCAAGGGAAGTCCTGAGTGACACTCAGGGGCGACCGCAAGAGCTTCTGGCGGGAGCCTACCTGAAGTCAGACTTGAGTTGGTTAGGTTCGAAATGAGTGACAGATCTAACATAGTTGTACCCCTCTCTCTGCCTCACCACCAAAAAGTTTTAATGGTTCTCATATTTTTTAATCTGTGACTATCTTACACTATATTGTTCAAACGAAGCATGGAATCGACAGACGGCATAGACTCAACAGCCAATAAGAGCAGACATTTCAGCAAAATTAGCCAATAGGAAGATGCCACCTTTTATCATGTGGACTTTTTTCTAGTACATGGATTATTGGCTGTACAATCCTGGCTGTGCATTTTTTGCCGTAATTTATAGACACGGGCCGATAATTGACGGCCAGTATTGTACGACATGGATCGTACAGCATGATATTCGATGTACATGTATACCAATTATCATGCTGTACATTATCATGCCGTACAATATCGTGTCGGCAAATATCATGTTGTACATTATAGACATCCTACATATACATGGAATATCATGTTGTACAATATCGTGCCGTGCAATATCATGCCGTACATTATTTGATCAGCCCAATAATGCACAAGCGATAATGTACACCATGATATTCCATGTACATGTACACCACGATATTCCATGTACATGTACATGTCATCATCATCATCAGCCAGAAGACGTCCACTGCTGAACATAGGCCTCCCCCTTTAACCTCACTCTGAACGACAGAGTGCCTTTTGCATCCACTGGATGCCCGCGACTCTCACAATGTCGTCGGTCCATCTAGTGGGAGGCTTCCCTATGCTGCGTCTTCTGGTTCGTGGACAGATTGTTCAGTTAGGTAAGTCCAACTTAGGCAAAGAGGTCGCCCGAAGAATCCAACTCGGATGGGCAGCGTTCGGGAAATTGCGTGACATCTTCTCGTCCAAGATACCACAGTGCCTCAAGACGAAGGTCTTTGACCAGTGTGTGTTGCCAGTGATGACATATGGTACTGAGACGTGGTCCTTAACTGATGGCCTTTTGGAAAAACTCAGAGTCACACAGCGGGCAATGGAGAGAGCTATGCTCGGAGTTTCTTTGCGCGATAAAATCCGAAACGTGGATATTCGCCAAAGAACCAGAGTCACCGACATAGCTGTTAAAATTTGCAAGTTGAAGTGGCAATGGGCAGGCCACATCGCTCGAAGAACCGATAACCGATGGGGAAGAAAGGTTCTGGAGTGGAGACCACGAACCGGACCATGTACATGTACATGTACCTAATACGGGCGAGGTCACTTTTTATCATGTTGTACATTATCGGTCGTAAATTTTCGGCCCGTTACGTCAAAACACGCCCCGTATTGCACGACATGATAATGTACGGCATAATAATGTACAGCCCGATAAAACGTGGACTTTTTTCTAACACATGGATTATTGGCTGTAAAATCTTGGCTGTGCCTTTTTGCCGTACTTCATAGACACGGGCCGATAGTTGACGGCCAGTATTGTACGACATGGATTGTATTGCATGATATTCGATGTACATGTACACCAATTATCATGCTGTACATTATAATACCGAACCATATCGTGTCGGCAAATATCATGTTGTACATTATAGACACCCATTGGTGTACATGTACATGGAATATCATGTTGTACAATATCGTGCCGTGCAATATCATGCCGTACATTATCAGATCAGCCCAATAATGCACAAGCGATAATGTACACCATGATATTCCATGTACATGTAACTAATACGGGCGATGTCACCTTTTATCATGTTGTACATTATCGGTCGTAAATTTTCGGCCCGTTTCGTCAAAACACGGCCCGTATTGCATGACATGATAATGTACAGCCCGATAAAACGTGGACTTTTCCCACGTACATAGATTATTGCCTGTACAATCCAGGCTGTGCATTCCTAGCCGTACTTAATAGACACGAGCCGATAATTGACGACCAGTATTTTACGACATGATTTGTACAGCATGATAATTAGTGTACATGTACACCAATTATCATGCTGTACATTATCATGCCGCAGAATATCGTGTCGGCAAATATCATCTTGTACATTATAGACAGCCGCGGCATGTACCTATCTGACTGTAAATCTCCGCACCGCTCCACGCCGACTCAGTCAGACGCTATGACTGACTAATCACTAGGCATGATATATTTACGTAGCTCTTACTGTTTACTAATCAACACCTACCTACACATATACTCAAGGCGCTTGCAGTTGCTACTTGTTACTTGTACTACGCATCATCTGCAAGCACCTTTAGGCACCTACCTACTTGCAAACCTACCTACCTACCTACTGTAAAGTGGTGCCTAGGAATTACCTTCTATGTACGTACCTAATATGTTTTATAATAGGTACCTTCCACGCAAATAAATAAATAACTGATTGATACACAATAACTCCAGTTAGTACAATAACGCAACGAAAACTAATACCTACTTATTAAATTCCTAGGTAGTTTACAAAAATTTATACTTACATAGGGAATAAAATCTCACCTACCAAATTTTTTTCAATCGTGTCCTCATTTTCAATTTCGAAGATTTCTTTTTCTGGCTATTACTTCCCATTGCGAACAGATAGCGGGGGGAGCGCAACGACAAAACCAACACAGGTCCGACCTCATTGACGCCTGGCGCGGGTCTGAGCGCAGTGCGCGCGCTAATTTACGCGACCTTTTTACGTTTTTAATTTCATTAAAAAACTAACGAACAAACTATCAAAAATCTATCCAAATGAAAGAGTGTTGAATATAATTACCTTTCAGTACATGCAATTTCCAGGCTGTTACGAGCTTTTATAAGAGCAAAAAACGAGAAAAAAAAACGTCAATTCTACTAAATAGACTTTGTTTCGTTATTTTTTTTGATCGAGGAAAGTTTATTCTATCGTGTTTTGAACCAAATCATAAAGTCAAACATAGATGCATCTTTGACATGTATTTTTTTCCGGCTCAAATATTGTTATTTAACTATTTAAAAATGATTAATAACCCGTCAAATTAGGTATAACCCCCCGTTAAATATGTCATCAAGTTGAATATCTTCAAATATGTCATATTTAGTAGTTTGTTACATTATTCTAGTAGCTATTTGGGGTAGCCAAGATAAAGAGTACAGTCTTCTGTCTGTGATTGGGGCTGAAGGAAACGTAATGCCATCATTAAAAGCTGTCATCTTATTTTGAGCTTATTTCATCTGGTATAAACTCTACTAAAGTTTGCAGAATTAATAAAAGCTATCCAAATTATGATCTACCTGCAAAAAATTACAAGTTCTGCAGTCGAAAAAAGGTCAAGTATGTCGGTAAAGCCTGGTTTAAGCAAACCATTATCTTTAGCATTACCGACGCCTTGCTAAGCGTTCGTAAAAACAACTTTAAATTACCGCGTTGTAATATAAACGGGTGCTTTCACAGCTGCAATTACACGGTTGACATTGCCAAATTAAAGTTATGGTTTTGGCGGCAAAAATTACCGGCGTTTAACGAAGGAGTGTAGGTTTTCTTTAGGTATTTGCGGTTGTTTTGTTCAGACCATATCAGCATCGTATATGTATCGCGTCAGGCGATCAAATGTCTCAATTATAAATAGTCAGCATAATAATAGAAAACTTACATCTTGGAATCGGAAACTGGAATTCGAGATAATTTTTGCGGATAGGAGTGTTATGTATTTAGGGCTCATAAATGTAAATACGTGAATTTCTTAATTCCACCATAACGGTACAAACATAACAAAAGTCATCAGTCGTAATCGTTTAGAGTCCTTGCATTATCCCAAGTGTAATATTTTTATGTCATAGGTGGCAACTTTGATTATTTATAGTAAGGATATGTCATACCTATAATTTCCCCTCAGCCGAGGTACATGCGTTGGCTCCGCCCACGTATGTCAAACGAGCACACCGTTTTATAAAAACTGTTTCAACGTCGTTCATCCGCCATTTGTCTACTTACTATGTTACGAAACGGAGCTCCTTAAAAATTGTCATATGTGCAGTAATCACTTGTAAATCTCGATCACATACTACGAACTTCACTACGGACGGAGTCTCTTATCACATATAAGTATTTTTTTAAACAAATAACGTGCTAATTTCACCACAAAACGAGTTTAAGTAAGCTTAATTGAACAGAAGAAAATATTAATCGAAAACCAGGGTTGCCAACTCGATATCACAGATACTCGCTAAATGACATCTCAAATAGTGCTAGATTAATATACATTTACAAAATATACAACAAATTTGTTTGGACATGGAATAAAATTATAGTTTCATTATGGAACGTATTGCCTGACCCGAGAAAAATGGTTTAAGTTTTTATATAGGTTTCTTTAATTCCGAATGCTGATAAACTTCAAATATTCTCGCGTTAAATTCATTTTTGCCAAATACACACATTGTTTTCAAGCTATTTCCAAGCACAATTCTAGTTCTTACTAGAACTACTTAATCAACATACTAAGCTATATAATTATAATGCTACTCTAAAACACTACGGTCAAATAGACATTCTCTTCCCCCCGCAAGCGAACGCGGGGGAGTCGATCCAGTAGGATAACACAATATCATGTCACGCCTCCATTTTATCAGAAAAACGTTTTAGGGCCAAATTCTATGAATAATAAGGTTGCTACAAAGAAAGGATTATAATATTAAAATTAGACAGACAAACATATCAGTACATCGTACAGACGTAGGTACATCGTCATCTTATTAGTTCCGGAAAATCCCCCAAGATGGTATAGCAAAGCAACATATAAAACTAAAGCGTTTTGTTACTTCTCGCGTGGCTGCGTATTGTTCTACGGTGACCAGAAAAAAAAACCAGCGTGATTGCTGTTTAGTGTTAGCTGTTTTATGTTAGATTTCAGCGCTAGACTAGACTTACGAAAATAGAGCCAAATCTAGCACAAATAGTTACTAAGTTGGCAACCTTGTCGACCTTGTCGAAAAAATGAACTAGTGATGTGCTAATTTATTACTCGTAGTCTCGTACTCGTTACTTATATAGTTACTCGTACGACGTAATCCAAGTTTGAATGAAGTTTGATAGGTATAAAAAGTCGTTTTTTTGGTGTTTTTCGACCATTTCGGAGCATGCTAAAGCCATACGGCCTCGTCTACCGTATTTACTTTACTGTCATAAATAAGTAAATCTCCAGTACAGTAGGTATATTATTGGTATCGTCTGTTATTGGTATATGGTCTTTGATATTATATAGTTGGGATCGGCCTTTAAACTCAAGCTAGTACCTGTTACAACTTCCAGCTTGTCGCCGCCGTCAATAACGATAACTATGCAGTAACTCATATAAATAAATGTAGGATATTAAGGTTCACCAATTGATCAGTTCAATTTAATAATTATTATTCCAGTTCATGATATTTTATTATTCAATAATCTTTAATTATGTCTATTTTATTTTATTGTTCAAATTAGCTTGATTGTAAATAATTAGATGCTGGTAACATTGTTGTGTTTGTACTGGCAACTGGAGGATAGGAGGATGGTGACACTAAGAGAAGCGAGAGGCGTTGGTTTGAAAATGTAATTCACTTACGAGACGACCGTTGAATAAAATACAACTGAAATGAATCTGCGTGTTGTTCTTATCGCCGCCAATCCCAGCGACATCACCATCGTAACATACCGAAGAAAGTTTGTCAAATACTGAAGGAGGTGAGGTAAACAACTATTGCAGACACTGACATAATTATTCTTACTAGTTCTACAAACGCACACTTCAATATTGAGCGCATACAACTGCAAACGATGTGCTCAAAATGTATACGAATGGACGACCGAGGGGAGGGGGAGGTAAGTGCTAAAGGGGAAACTGTAGGTGTAGGTGTAACGCTTCCATTTATATATTTTTTCTGAGGTAATGGTGTCAGAATAATAAATGTGGGTTGAAAATGGATACAAAGTATATCATACTAATATTATAAATGCGAAAGTGTGTTTTTTTATCCTCTTTTATTACGCTGCAACGGAATTACGGATCGACCAGATTTTTTGCATGGGTATAGTTCAAGAGCCAGAAAGTGACATATATGCTACTTTTCATCATCATCATCACCATTTTTCATCACTACGCTGGTGAAACCGCGAAAATTTTGTATTACCTTGGTGCTTAACGCTTGTTTTACCATGTCGACCTAAACTGATATTAACCACAGCATAATACCATGAATAGTAATGTGTTAGTGTTCGCTTGTATTTTGTTTAGTTAGTGAAGGCTAAAACCCACGAATTTTAATTAGTTTTATTAAAAAATATTTTCTAGAGATTTTTTCCTGTAGTTTAATTTACCCACTGTATTTTTTTCGGTATTATCAATACAATACTTTATTTATTAGTAACTTCATAGTTACAAATCAAACTTCTCCAGTACACTCTTCGGTATCCGATATCGGTATGGTAATTATTGGTAAAGGCACAGTATTTTTATCCCTTCACTAGCTTTGTATAATGTGTGCGATGTAAACAACAGCGAGGCGACCAATGAGCGGTGCGCATTTTGTATTTGTGTTCTGTTTTGTCAATGAGTGCAGGTTATATTGAAGTGTGCGCTTGTTGAGATGTATTCGATTACTTGAATGGGCGGGCTTTAGAATACAAGTGTGTGCTATGCGTGTTTACTTCGTCTCCCGCAAAAAGTGCCAGACATTTTTCCATAGCAGCTCGGGCTTATACCATATCCGTTCTATATAATCAAAGGGTGGCAATCAAGCTAACGAGCCGGCTGTTGGTAAGCGATCACCGTTGCGTATTGATACCTGTAACACCAGGGGCATCACAGATACGACCCTTAATCACTCTATTGACAGTCCTTTTGAAGAACCTCCTTTTGCTAGGAAATGCTGCAGAATTGAGAGCTCCCTCCATAAATTGCAGGCATACGCTAAGATAATTAAAAAATAGGACGACTAAGACAGGACATTTTTTTTTCAGAAATTCATCAACATCGTCAAAAACTTGTTGAGCAGATTATAAATATGAGTATGACAATAGTATTAAAAAAAATACAGTACTTAACAGAAATGGCAATAATGACCTGGCGCGATAGAAAATTTGTGAGTATTCTGGAATTCGTGTATTAAATTTTATTAAATACTAGCGGTCCGCCCCAGCTTCGCACGGGTATAGATTATAGCCTATGTCACCCGGGGATAGTGTAGCTTCCCGTCAGTGAAAGAATTTTTCAAATCGGTTCAGGAGTTTCGGAGCCTATTTAATGCAAACAAACAAACAATCAAATCTTTTCTCTTTATAATATTAGTATAGACTATAGTGTTCTTCTTCTTATATATAAAAGGCGATGTGTGTATGTATGGACTCCAAAACGGCTAGACCGAATTAAACGGGACTTTAACTGGCAGATAGCTGATGATATAATAAGTAATCCACGTGAGTGAAACCGCGGGGCGCAGCTAGTAACATATACATTTCTTATTAAGTACTAAAAGGTCATTCAACCCTAGCAGTAGTTTAGTTTGATCAAGTTAGCTATTATAAGATACCGCTATCTAAGTAAACAGAAGCGTCACCCAGTCGGCATTATTATGAATGGTTTATTTACGCCAGAGAGGTGACTCGGCCGTCAGTGCGTTGACTTTATACTGAGTATATGTTGCATTGCCTATTGTATTACATGGATAACTATGCGCTATGTAATTGATATGCTATAAATTCATGGCCTTATCCGTCTATGTCAGACGAATCAACCAGTATCAATTCTTTGGAGGGACCAGGGACAATTTCTTTGGTGACTTTATGATATGTATGTACTCGTGCATTGTATTGTTGTCGAGCCTGTGCGGTGCGGACCATATCCAAGACCAGGGCGCTGATTCTGTAACTACAAACACGCACGTAACGTGCCGTGTTAAGTTTACCTCTAAAAGTTGGTCTTTATTCCTAGGGAATAGAGTCCAAATTCTAAGACGTTAACTTAACACGGCGCGTTACGTGCGTGTTAAAGTTACGGAATCAGGGCCCGGGTGTTTCATTTATAAGCGCGAACCACCGGCCGAAGACATTTCACTTTATCATTAACAGGCGTTTATGTCCCCACTGCTGGGACACAGGCCTTCTCTCAGAGAAGATTGGCCCTGATCCACCATGCTGGCCCAGTGCACGTTGGTAAATGTCATGTCTTTGAACTTTTGGACACACCAGTTTCCTCGCGATATTTTCCTTTACCTTTGTTTGAGCGTTGACATCGACACTGCAATTTTTTTTTTATTACTAAACTAGCGACCCGCCCGCCCAGCTTCGCACGGGTGTAATTTACGTGCGAAGCCGGGGCGGGTCGCTAGTTATATATATAAACCTTCCGTGAAAATGTATCTAACTGATGGTGAAAACCGCATCAAAATCCGTTGCGTGGTTTAGGAGGAGTTGCGGCCATACAGACATACAGACAGACAGACGCGGAAATCGACTTTAATTTATACTATGTAGAGATAGAGAAGAGATAGAGATAAGTCATTGGTGCAGGGCCGAGCATCGAACCGGGTGTCGGCAGATTGTAAAACGCATATGCTACCGCTCGGCCACCTTACTAATAGACTTAAAAAGTATAAATTAATCCTTTAAAAACCCCCGATAAATCTGCTGATAATCTTCAAAACGCTGAACAGGTTTTCTTGAATCATAGCTAAGAATACTCAAAAAATTGTTAGGCATGGTGTAGGAAAGCTGCCTGTAAAAGTTAGGTAATTATTAAAATCTTTTAAGACAGGCTTTCGCTTGACCACCTTCTCGCCTGACTATATTATTATATCGACAAAAAGTTTAGTAATTGTAATGTAATGTACAACTATTATTTCGTTCCTATATTAGAGTTGTAAGATAGTGGGAAAGTAATTTACCAAAAGAGTATGTATGTACCCCCGAAATGGGCAATACAAAGCTGTTGTTGGTGGATATTTTTTTCTACGTCGACAATGACGATGATAAAAGATTGAAATTGATCATTAAGATTTATATTTTTACCGCAAAAAAAAAATTGTCTACAGGGAGAGTAAGAAATCAGCCTCCCGATAAATGATATGTACATTGTACAGAACAGTCAAAAAAAGTGCAAGCAACAGCAATTCGTGTTGTAATACTTCGCGTGACGTCCTGTTTGGACAACAAACTGTTCGCGACCATTGACCTGCTGAAACTCGTGCAGAGCTAACCTGAATCTATTTTTCAGGGGGTTTAGACAAGGCCCACTTTCTGTTAGCGTTACAGCCTGCGGAGAGATGAAATTGTATGAGAATGACATTGACAATGACATTAGCTTGAGAGATGTTATCTCAAACTGTCATTTTGACATTAGCTTGCATCTCCCAAGGTAATGTCATTTTCATACAATTTCATCTTTCCGCAGGTGTTAACGCTAACATAATATGGGTCTTGTCTTACCCCCCAGGGATGGATGAGAGCAATAATTTGACTCAAACAACTATCGGCGTTCTCTCACCAGCACCGGCACAGCAGACAGGCAACCGGGTTATAGATGTACGTTAAAATGATGGGTGCCGTAATTCATCGCGTGATGGCAACTGGCAGTGGATGCCCTCGTTGCGAATCGTCAATATTTGGAGCTCGATCTCGTGTTTATGCATGGCTTTATCGGCTATCGAAATCACTGTCGAGTTAGAAGACTTATTTTGGATAGTTGGAAGCCATAGATTTTGTTTAGCTTCTTTTTTATAAAAGCGTGTCCGGAAACTGGGAAACGCTTCGGGATAATTGCCCTACTCTGGAATTCATAAAGAACCGGCTGGAACCGTTTTTTGTGTGCTTGCTAGTCTTGCTACGTATATCCTTGAACATAATAATAATGTTGCAGAAAACAAGGTTTACACATTTTAGAGACATATTGGAAAAGCAGAAAATGCCCTTGAAACATTTACGAACAGTTTCTTTTTAGCAACAACATCAACCCGTTACAATGTCTGAGGCCTTTGGGAGGTCTTAAATACTGTGACAATAGGATTCGCCAGCTTATACGAACTTACTTTACGAACTTCGCAAATAAACGTCTTAAAAATGAATAAAATCTTTCTGAACACGATGAGCAAAGAGCAAAAATATCTAAACAGGAACAATATGTGGGTGATGGTTGACATTCCAAATCCAACTAGTGTGAACAAAGGAGCGTTAGTGACGAGGAATACGAATCATGAAGCTAAAATAGACGCCGAAAATGCCGAGACAAAGACTGCGGTCATGAAAGCGCAAGATGTCATTAAGATTGCGCCGACTGCCGTTATGGGTCCCGAGCAGAAAACAGAGAAACTGCGTTTCAGCGCGGCACCTGTCTGCGCCAGTGTCGATTGCAGAATGGTGATCCAATAAACATTCATTTGCATTTTCCATTCGCGTCGACAACGAGGTAGTACATTATTCTTATTCTTATTCGAGATGGGGGCGATAAGTCCTGCACTGACGTCCCGCTTGGGGTGTATTGTGCATTTCCCCCTACCAGCACCTACCCGAGCCAACCCAACTCCTTGAAATATCGGAGTGAGGCTCTGGGAAGCTGGCACTGTTGCTCCAGTGGCGTAGATGGTAGTGTAAGTAATGATGATGAAAAGCAGTGGTGAAAAAGAGGTCATACATATTTCTATAGCAGCTGTTAGCTGAGTTTGAGACGGTGTCGATGCCGAGGCGGTTTCATACAAATCAAGTTTTTGTTGCTCTCGCGACCGTGGCGTTACAACTTACAGCCAAGTCAACAGTCGAAAATGTTGCTTTAAAAACTGCATCTCTGTAGGTTTTCCTACTCTGTTGTATGCATACCTACCGTCATTAGGATCACAGCCGACAATACGTATAAGAAATATTACTTTCTGATAAACATAACATGACTTTACTTTTAAAAACAGCCGCGTTTTGTGTCAATGCAATGTTTATTTTACACAGATTGTCGACAGGGTGCCCGCAAAAATCTTGTATTGAAACGGCAGCCTAACTTTATAATTAGGTATAATATAGTCTACTGACTTTTTATGCAGTACAGTGTGCTTTTAATACTATCTGTAGAGTTTGAGGGATAGCCTCCCGTGGAAAAGTTGGTGATACACCGTGCAAAGGTCGAAATTCGAAAGAATGATAAATGGAAAATTGCTTTAAAATATTTGCAATGTTATTTTTAATAGTGCACTATTTCGTTTATTTGCTCTGACAGGCACAATAACATCGTAAAAAGCTACAATGTTATTGCAGCTGTCAGCAAATAAATGTTTGGACCGAATTTCTCCTCCTCAGTTCATTTTCTCAATGCTGAGCGTCGCAGAAAAGAATTATTTAAGAAATTTGTTGTAGCCACTTGCACCCATATAAACGAAACGTCAGTCATTCGAAATCAGTTAGCAACTTTGAGGCCTAACCCAAAACGGTATAAGGTCCAAGTTCTTTGGATGCGGAATTCGACGCGTTGATCTAAATAAGAATGTTCAATCAAGGTTTTGTCATAATGCCTGGCGACAGATTTTCCTTCTCATTTCCGTTCTATTTACTTCTCTTTTCTGTGCTGAACATCTGCCTCCCGATCTTAATTTTATTTTATTCCCGCAAACGGGATACCTTGTAGCGGGTAGCGATCTTTCTGTTTTATGCATTGGTATTACGTACATACCAATTTTACCAACAGCGCATACCTAATACGTCAATACATAATAGTTTCCAGTTTAATTTTCACGTGTTGAAACATATCTAGCTAAACATACCTACATCTGTGTGATTCATGGACATTGGACTGAGAGCATATTCTCTTACTATGCTAATTGTTATAAATATAGAATTCCAGTAAATTTCTCGTTTGACTCAACGGACATGCCGGAAAAACTAAAATGTTTATAAATACTTACTTTTTGTCGCCACTGGTATTGATTGCCGCGTCATATCCTAAAACAGAAAGAACAAATTAGGACTCTGACAAAGTAATTTCAGGGTTTAAAATAAAACGATAAGAAGCATGGGATATAAGGAACTAAATACATCATAGACACTATAATACAAGGTTTTATGTTTAGTAAATTATATTCTAGATGACCTAAAAAGAAGAGTTCATTCCAGTGCACCATAAAGGTGTACTTTAATTGTTCTATGAAGTTTCTAATAGACGAAAAGATTAGTGTGAATAGAAAAGTTGTGTGGTCAAGAAAAACACCTATTTGCTGTATTTTTACATTGCAAATTATCTAGTACTAGCGACCCGCCTGCCCGGCTTCGCACGGGTGTAATTTACGTGCGAAGCCGGGACGGGTCGCTAGTTATATATATAAACTTTCCTTGAATATGTATCTAACTGATGGTGAAAACCGCATCAAAATCCGTTGCGTGGTTTAGGAGGAGTTAGCGGCCATACAGACATAAAGACAGACAGTAGACAGGACAGTTGTAGAGAAGAGATACAGAAAAGAACGCTCACGAAATACTGAGGTTCGTTTCTAAATTAGTCAATGTGCAAAGGGTCCGCCTTGCTATTTTATTTTCTTCTCAATACGGCTGTTTCAGCCTACACATATTCATCATCATCATCATCAACCAGAAGACGTCCACTGCTGAATATAGGCCTTCCCCTTTAACCTCCACACTGAACGTCAGCCTGCCTTTTGCATCCACTGGATGCCAGCGACTCTCACAATGTCGTCGGTCCATCTAGTGGGAGGCCTACCTACGCTGCGTCTTCCGGTTCGTGGTCTCCACTCAAGAACCTTTCTTCCCCATCGGTTAACGGTTCTTCGAGCGATGTGGCCTGCCCATTGCCACTTCAACTTGCAAATTTTAACAGCTGTCAGTGACTCTGGTTCTTTGGCGAATATCCACGTTTCGGATTTTATCGCGCAAAGAAACTCCGAGCATAGCTCTCTCCATTGCCCGCTGTGTGACTCTGAGTTATTCCAAAAGGCCAACAGTTAAGGACCACGTCTCAGTACCATATGTCATCACTGGCAACACACACTGGTCAAAGACCCTCGTCTTGAGGCACTGTGGTATCTTGGACGAGAAGATGTCACGCAATTTCCCGAACGCTGCCCATCCGAGCGCTATCATCCTGTATAATTATATTATGTAAGTACACGATAATTTTGTTCCGGCATCATAAATCACAAAATGGACCCGGGTACGTCCTAAAACTGCGACCAGAACCACTAGAGGATGGGCAGCAGCATCCTCCTACTTGAATGGTGGAACCTCCTGCGATCCCCAAGCCGCCTGCCAAGCGTGGGGATTATGGCAAACCCCCCTTAGGGGGAGGCCTATGTTCAGCAGTGGACGTCTTCTGGCTGATGATGATGATGATGATGATCATAAATCATAATACAAACAATACTATGAACGCTAACTGACAAGTTTCCTGTTTACTTGCAAAAATAAACACTTCATCGGAATATCTGTTTGGCGTAGACATTAGATCAGGATAAAACGGGGATGAATTGCGAGAATGGCACGTGGCTTATGTACTGCAGCAGATTAAACAATTGCCAATGATGTCGGAAAGCAGAACAGATGGCCGATGGGGCCGAAAGGTTCTCGAATAGAGACCACGGACCGGTAAGCACAGCGTAGGACGTCCATCCACAAGATGGAGAGACGACCTTAAAGAGACCGCAGGGAAACGCTGGATGCAGGCCGCTTCCAACCGGCCCTTTTGGAGATCGATGGGGTAGGCAGGATGTCCAGCAGTGGACATCCTATGGCTGAAATGATGATGATGATGATGATGATGGATCTAAACCTCTATTTCCCCAAATTCCTTTAGCTGACTATCCCCAGCGGTCTTCCATCCGATATTCTTTCAGGAGCTTAACAAAAAAGTTCCATCAAACTGCGAACTGCACTATATATTGCCTGCAACATGCAATAAGGAAATAACCACTGAGCACTCCATGCCCTACTTTTTTCTGCAGTGACTAATTGAAATTTATAGAAAGAGTTGACCAAGAAGGATCATTTAAGCTTTTATTTTAACCTTTCTCTACCTTGTGTAATAATCTTCATAGGTAACTAGCTGCGCCCGGCGGTTTCACGCGCGTGGATTACCTACTTCTTATCATCAGCTATCTGCCAAGTGAAAGTCCCGTCAAAATCGGTGCAGCCGTTTTGGAGACCATAGGGAACATACATTCATACACACATCCCATCGCCTTTTATATATAAGAAGAAGATTTATTACATAGACATAATTTCCTGATTGATATTGACCTCCGCCTAGAGAACTGCAGGATGCATTCTCACATTGATGGAATGCTTCCGGACACAGACCATTATTAGGATAGACACCGCGAGGTCACCTACATGCATGTTGGATCAATGCTCCGACATAATTCAGTTGTATCTCCGTTAACTGGGCAAAAGCACGTCAGACGTCAATAAAAAATTCAAATAGCGCCATAGTAAAATATAAAACCTCTTCGAAAGCAGTTGGCCGTGCGAATGGAGATAAACTACGACAAAGGCGCGCAGCTATCTCACTAGCACAATTCAACGTTTCTTCGACATAAAAAAAAACACAGGAATACTTAAACGAAAAAATCGATTGGGCATTATCTTTACAATGATGCAAATAAGAATATAAAGCAGTTTTCGTGTTAATATTTTAAGATGGCAGAGAAGATAGAAAAAAAGCTTGTTTTTTTTCTAAAATTTTTAAAAACTTGCGAAACAGATAGCTGTGTGTGGCCGTTGAGCGCACCCTGAACTGTGTCTGTTGTGTCGAAGATGGTAAACACGCTTTACCTAGAATGTGAACTGGCTCTCAATTGTTGTTCAAAACTCTCAAGTGGCGCTGAAATTGTTATGAGTATATAAAGTCTCATCAATTGTATTTGAAAGAAAATATTTAAAAAAGTCTACCGACAATGTTTGACAAAACAATTACGTTCACGTGGGAATTTTCATCTATCACAACTCTGTTACAAACAACGTTTGAATTTTGTATGTTAGTATAAATTGGGAGTGAAACGAATTTTGTGTCTAAGCTCTCGAAGGAGTCGGAGGTACTTTGGGAAACAAAATGAGTTCGCATTAAAATTCACAAGACGAACTGGCGCCGCGTAGGGCGAACTCGGAAGGGATGTTTGTCCAAATTCAAATTGACGTCACGTTCCGCCCAAATCTCACTGAAGCAGGCAGATGCTAAACATGACACGATTTCATTATGATTCGGCTAATTGCTCAAATTTTTTAGGTCGTCCCCAATTGCTAAATTAGATGTCTACCATGAAAATTCAGGATACGAATATTTTGAGCCTAATTATACTCGAATCAGGCTGGAACATGAAATGGGCATTTCATGTTTGAAAGTTATCAGAAATAATATTTTTTTCTATACTGTCCCAAAGCAAGGTCTCTCCTATTTCCTATTTATATTTCCTCACTAAGCCACCACCGCCTGAAAGCTTATCCACATATTTATAGATAAGTAGAAATCGCACACCGTGCGATTCACACGATCTTTCTTGCCCCACACCTGCAAAACGTGGAATGAGCTAACTTCCGCGGTGTTTCTGAGAAGCTACAAACATGGGGTTCTTCAAAAGGCGAGTTAAGAGTCTGAAAGGGTCAACGTATTGGTGATGCCTCTGGTGTAACAAGTATCCATAGTCACGGTGACTGCTCGCCATCAGGCTGCCCGCCTGCTTGTTTGGCATTAAGGGGAGAGAAAAAACCCTCCACTACCCAGGTCTGCCGCCACCTCTTTAACACTGCAGTTCCAGTATGTTTCTAAAACCTAAAGTGATCCAAATAATTAGTTCAGCTCTATTTTTATAATTATGACCTAATCAAGCCCCCAAGTCCAATCAAAAGAACTCAATACTGGAGAACGGGAACGATAATATCTCAGCTTCTTCTTCTTTCGAGTCGATGTTCCGCAAAATATAATTATATTTTCAAATTAAGTTTTTAGACCAAAACTCTGCCACATCAATGGCACTCAGCAATCTTCTCTTTTAAACCATTAAACCCGACAAAACCTGATCAGGTACTTCCTACATAGCTTTTTCAATCCGATTGGAATCCGTCTTATTATATAAATAAACATCACCGAGAAAATATTTATCACAGACAATACCTCGCTATCGGCAGTCTCATTGTCGCAGACTCCTTTGTTACGAGAGACATCAACAGAGAAATCTCTATCACAATTATACTATTACTTATTCCACTAGAATAATTAAGAACAAGTAGGAAAACGGCCCACTACCACCTATAAATTGATTTTCCTTGGATACGTACCAAACGGTTAGATTCTACTTTTCTAATCCGTACGGCGAAAGATTGGAACAAACTGCCGGCTTCCTTGTTTCCTGAGATATATAATCTGGGCCTTTACAAGGCTACACAGAATAGGTATCTTCAAGTGTGCGTGCTTCATCTTCGACCACATCGTTTACCAACACGCGAGTCGGTGATCAAATGCGGAATTATACGCGTTAAAAAAATTGGAGGACTTAGGATATAGGATACTTTGCAAATGTTTGTTTTTAAATAACTTGTAATAAAATACGTTTGTTGTATGTCAAAGAATAAATAGTAATTTGACAAAAAAAAAGGGATACTTTTTATCCCGAATTAATAATACGGTTCCCAAGGGAGTGTCCACGCGGGTAAAAACGCGGGGTGCAGCTAGTTTAAACTAGCAAACTACAAGCTAATTTAGAACAGGCAATCTCGTTGCTAAAAGTTGCCAACTAAATAGCGAAAAAGAAATATGTAAAAATATACGCGATTGAATCCGTTAAAAGTGTATAATTTCAAAGCCGTGAGTCTACAACTTTTTAAGTAACTGCTGCTAAGGGGGTCTGGCATTTTATTGGGTCGTTTGTCACGGCCGTCCTGCAGTCAACAGACTAATCTCTTCCATGAGACTAGCTCTCAATGTGGACGATTTAGTGAAGATCATGAAAATGTGGAAACGAAAAGTCAGCCCTAATGATGAGTTCGCGGTAAAAGATTTAGGGATTCGTTCATCATCTCAAAGTAAAGATACAAGTAAGCTACTCGGCGATTAAAGTGGCAATTATCGGTATTATTAGTTTCATAATATCCGAGTAGCGCTACTCGTCACATAAACTGGCATTTAACTTACTTGTTACTTCATCTGCCCACTAGTGGGGTTAACCGGCAAGTAAGGCATCATAAACTTATGACTTGTGTTGTTTTCGTAAGTAATGTGCCAAGATTTTGCCAAAAATGGATTTGTTCGAAATAATTAAAGACCACGTAGAAGAATTAGAACGTGTTTCACCACGAAGAGTTCCGAGTATCCGCGTTTTTAAAGTTCGTGTTAATTATTTTATCGATCTTGATGAACAAGACTTTATCGCTAGATTTCGACTATCTAAAAATGGTGAAAAGGAGTACAAGCATGACCTAATAAAAAAAACTCATATCTTTTATTTTTATTTTATGCTAATTTACTTTTAAAACAATTCACAAAACAAAATTTAATCACACGCTTCAGTTTCTTTCTTTCCACGGCACGTCAGCCGTTCGTCAAACTTTTCAAAATTAAAAAAATCTTTTTACTTTTGACATTTGTGACAGTGGTGACAACTAAATTAGAACGAACGTTGAACATTTTCATACATTCTTTCGGCTAGCCAGCACGTAGTTACTCGGAGCTATGTTTTCATTTGTGAAACTGGCAAAAGTTACTTGGGACTTTTACTCGCCAAGTAGCACTACTCGGGAAAGTAGCTAATCAACACTTTACTTTGAGATGATGAAAGAGGCACTTAGCTTACAGTAGGGAAGAGCTTTTATAGTCTTTTTTGTCGAATGCGGCAATGCATGTTTAAGAAATTGAAAGCAGTTTTCAGTGTAAGAAATTGATATTTTACGTTTACCTTGATTCTTTCATGATTACAAGCTTGTACGTGAGACATGGCAAAAACTAAGAGATGAAAACAATGATGTCGGTGGCACTTTTTTTTAAATAAAATTAAGTACATACTATTGCTATCAAATGACACTTTTAGTCTTCCGGTTCGTGGTCTCCATTCAAGAACCTTTCTTCCCCATCGACCACGAACCAGACGCAGCGTAGGTAGGCCTCTCACTGGATGGACCGATGACATTGTGAGAGTCGCTGGCATCCAGTGGATGCAATAGCCAGACTGTCGTTCAGTGTGGAGGTTAAAAGGGGAGGCCTATGTTCAGCAGGGAACGTCTTCTGGCTGATGATGATGATGACATTATTTGTGCATAGGTGTGCCTGCTAGTAGTTTCAAAAAACATATATTAGAACCCAAACCCTCAGAATTAAAATACTATAAAACAACGCCATCTACCTAATCTAGCATACAATAGCTTCACCATATCACCGACAGATGTCCCTGCGCACATATCCGTAGTTTCACCCAAATTAAGTGATTAAAAACCTCATCATGTAGTAAAATAGCTGCCGAATTGCTTGAATGCGCGGAAGCCGGCTTCATTACGCGCCACTATGCGGAGGTATTAGGTACACTTCACATAGTAGACTGTAAAGGCCCGTTTCAATAGACACGTTTGCACGGCGCGGGTTGAATAGCCAGTGGTATGATTCATACGGCCCAGCTCTCAATGTGGGCATTGTGAACGTACATAACGGTCACTGTAGTTTGACGAAACTGCATCTTTTAGTTTATCATTTGCCCTAGAACGAAGCATACATACGTCAATTTAACTATAGATTTTATCTCACACGCTGCGCTTATCTTTCTTAAATTCATGTCAATAGAAGGTGTGAAAGGCGAAAATATTAATATCACACAAAAACTTACAATGTTAATGCAACATGTCCTCAATTAAGCAAACTTATTACAGAGGCAGTCCTTATTACTTTAACAAATGGTTATGATTAACATAAAACGTCGTCCATATAAGCTGAAGCCGATTCAATTGTTCCTAAACAGGAGGGTGCAACTGGCGAATTGTTTATACAGTGCTTGAAAATTTCCGTTAAAAGTGGCAATCGACGGACAAACTGGCGTGGGAAGATGAATCACGGCAATGATGTCATTGATCATGCCCAAATGAAACTTAATTGTAAACAGGTGATAACGAACAGACCGCTTTTATGTACACTAGTTCCAGCCGCCGATCAAAACAGTTTGTACAAACACAACATTGAAAGTGGACTGTGTTTTTGTCAGACAAATCGAATCAGAGACTCGAGAGAGTTCCAGAGCGTAACAAAAGCACAGTCCGTGAATCAGAAAACACCATAACAAGCCGTTCGTGTGCAAATCATAGATCGTGGAGCAACGGAATCGAAAGTGATAGAACAAAACATGGTGCGGGCTGCCGAGGCGACGCTGGCGCCCCGGCGCCGCTCGTGCAATGATGCTGTGTTAGTAAGTGCGGGACTGTACCGATCGTGAGTTGCGCACGGGCAGCGTGTGGCCCGCGTCCGCGGCGGCCTCGGCGTCGGCGTCGTCGCGCGCGAACCCGCCCTCGTCCGACGACGACCCGGACTCCTGCCGCGCCATGCCAACACATTCACGTGCCAATCATACAGGACATTACAGGCAACACTTACTGGACGCTCCGCACCATCATCCATCCCCGTCTGCCGTGTTTATCATTCAATATAACGCTGCAAAAGTGTTCTGTGTTTCCCTAATGGTCTACGATTTGAAAGTGAAACTGGAATGTGAGCATCGTTGAGTGTGAAAAATCGATGCGACCGCCGCTGTCCGACGTCAGCCATGCGGGGTGGAAGGTCGGCTGACCATCAATCATCGTCAGATCGAACGTCGGCCGCGGCGCACTTAATAGCACGCAACTGCCTACAAACATACTGGCATAACATATTGGCTAATCCTCGGTTTCACACAGACAAACTGCTCATTTAAGTGTGATCTAGCTCTGTTTATGTCTACGTGTTATGCAGCGTGTGCGAGCAGCGTACGGTTGCCTTGGTAACGGTGCAATTGTAAAAACAAATAACTATTCGTCAAGCGATGATCGCTACCGTGTGATGCAAATGATCACCTGCCAGCTGATGATGTATGGGAACATTTTCTACATTTTCTCGTTGAAATCGAGCGACATCCGAGATGCCGGTACTGGAAGCGTCGCAGTTGCGTCGGCGAGGCTCGCACTTCACGACAGCATTTCGGCAACTTAATTTGCTAAATGAAGCCGCGATTAGAAGTAGCCGCGATGACAACGTTACCAAGGGCCGGGCGACGGCAGGGCGTCATAAGGGAAGCGCACATTCGCATTCCTCGGATATGCGAGTACAACTGTGGCGTGGTGTCGATTAGCAACTGGTCCTTCGCGACCCAAACAATGAGAGTGATCGCGGCTTGGTACGCGGTACAAACTCTACTAATCGATACTACACTAACTCGAGCTTCCGTTCGATTTTTATCGCAATGTCACCATTCAATCGGAACCGGCGGCGCATGCAAGCGAGCTGCGACTGCAGATCTCCACTGAAGTCCTCAGCTATTATCGAGGAAACTGCATTAGTTTAGTACTGCACTAATTTTAATGGTTCACACGGCATTATGCTAATGTCTAATGAAAGCGAGGTCCGCGACTAAATTAAATGACTGCATAGCCCTACTTGCTTATTCATTGGCTATTCATATTAATAACTAACCATGATGCAACGTGTTAATATTAATAAGGGATTAGTACACACATGTTAGCGAATGAGATATGTATAGATATGATTACAACCCTGGTAGTAAAACGAGAGTTAAATTGGAAAATTGTTTTTACTACAAGGCGAACAAATGGTCGTTGACTCTGATGAAATAAATCATGCGAGACCTGGTGGTTGCATCTTTTATCTGACCTATTGCTGACATAAATCAAGCTACTTTCTGATTCACCCATACAATCCTAAAGTACAGAATCTGTCAGCAAAATCAGTATAATAAAAACTGACCTATTAAAAAGACTTAGCCGTTGGGATGTATATTAACCGACTTCAAAAAAGGAGGGAGTTCTCAATTCGGTTGTAGTTTTTGTTTGTTACTTCAGAACTCCGGGCATTTATAAACTGATTTGTAAAAGTATTTTTATTTTATTTGAAAGGATATATGTACTTTCAGATTGGTTCCATGGTAATTTCATCAAAATAGGTTTGTTTTTTAAATAAAATATCTGGAAAAAATACGTCATCCAAGTAAACGAAATTGTGTAATATATCCTAATTTTGAAGTCGGTTTTTTAATAATAATAAATAAATATTTATTCTTGGTCCAGAATCGATATGCTTTCATAATACGTGTACCAGGCAATCATGAATAGTAAGGAGTACTCACTCTGGCGAGTTTGTTGGGCATGGGCTGCAGGTGCGAGTTGTGGTGGCGCGGCACCACAGCCAGCTCGGGGTTCAGCGCGAGGATAGCGTCGATCTCCACCTCCTTGCCTTTGGTCTCGCCGCGCTCGTACCATTCCACGGTCACCGACCGCGTCTCGTGGTTCACCCCGGACACGATCGCCGAGTGGATTCGTCCTGGAATTACAACAAACATCTATCTTAGCGTTATGTTCTTGAAATAGGGTTTACTCTATGAGTAAGTTATCTAAATAAAGGAGATGAACAGAAAAAATAAAAATAGGTATATTAAAGTACAACACATTAAGATTGCAGCCATAGCCTATGATTCCCTTTCTGGGGAGGCATTTATTATTTCAAGTCATTGATCATAACACTTTTGATTTGCCTTAAACTTGAGCTAGTACCATAAAAAAGTCTGCCAAAAACTGAAGGTGGTGAGGTAAACATGTAGTGTTGCACACACTGACATATTCTTATTAACAAACGCACACTTCAATATTGAGCGGCACACAACTGCGAACGAGATGATCAAAATGTCATCAAATGGACGCCCAAGCAAGGGGGGATGCAAGTGCTAAAGGGGAAACTGTAGGAATAAAACTTACATTTATTTAGGTACTAGCGAACCGCCCGCCCGGCTTCGCACGGGTGTAATTTACGTGCGAAGCCGGGGCGGGTTGCTAGTTATATATAAAAACCTTCCTTGAAAATGTATCTAACTGATGATGAAAACCGCATCAAAATCCGTTGCGTGGTTTAGGAGGAGTTAGCGGCCATACAGACACACAGACAGACAGACAGACGCGGAAAGCGACTTCAATGTATACTATGTAGAGATAGAGAAGATAGAGATAGAGATAGAGAAGATAGAGATAACACTTCCATTTATTTTTTCTAAGTTTCCAGTATTCTCAACAAAAGGACTGAAGCTTCTAAACATTCCGTAGGAAATATGTACATTACAAAATATTAGTTTCAACTAAAATAATTGGCAAGTTGTCAAATCACACCAATCCGAGACTATGTAGAGGAAAATCTCATATATTTTCAGTTAAATTCTCCGTAAATAGCAACTTTTCCTCTGAACTGGGCAAACAGAGTGCATCAGAACATTGAGAACAATGCTTCTGTCTATTTGAACAGTTGTCTTAAACAAACAATTAGGGTATTGAACAATGTTACGCTTATACAGACTTCAAACAGAAAATCAGCAACGAAATAAAGTTTTAATTTCTTAATCTAAAGAAAAAGCCTAATGCAGTCTCAAGGTCCCGCATATTAAATGGTTATTTTAACAGCCAACTATCACGCGAACTCTTCAGCGTAGAACGGAACCCATAAGTGGGCACACGGGCAGCGTTCTGTCCATACAAATGTATTCTCGTGTTTCCTCCCTGGATAATAAGATCTGTAATTTTTTTAAATTAAATTTATCTCCCCCATTGTCATGCTTCTATCATTTATTTTTTCTTATAAGTTAACTACTATAAAAAATATGAGCCTTTAAATATCCCATAAAATTGTTTTTTTTTACCGCCATGTTCAAACGTTTATCAAACAAATTTGACGAGTTTATAAAACAAAAATAAATAATAGAAGCATAGTTCAAACTTTATCACATCTATTAATTTAAAAAATAATGAAATCGGCTTAGTTTTGAATGAGGAAACAGAAAAATACGAGACGATGATTTTGTCTACTTTTCGTAGGTATAATCGATCCGAGCTGCAGTTGTCCCTATTGCGCTCTACTGGGAGAGGCTTGAGGTCAGGGGACAGTAATAGATTTGCTAAATACCTATTCATCTAATTTCTGGGCCGTGGTATGCCCTCTTAACACCTTTAAAACAAAGCCTCTCAGATCCCTTGCAAAGTCAACGAGATAAGCTAACCGCTAGGTTTAATTTAATTAAAGGAAGCACAATCTTTATTCTAGCTACCCAAGCGTATAGCAGGAACACGGGGCTGGGTATAGCGTCTGGGACAGGGGGGTGACTAGACACATAAAGTTGGTAAGTTAAAAGTATATTTGAGTAGGTCTGGCAGGGGATGGCGTGGGTATGTACGAGGGAGTTTAAATTGGAATTCACTTTCAAGGTAAAAAGGGGTAATAAATAAACGAAAAAAATTACAAAATATGGAATCTTGATCTGTAACCTTTATTCAAATCATATTATACGGGGCGCATATATAAAGTATAGACTGTACTAAGCCGAAAAGAGGCCATTGTACTCATCATTATGAAAAACGTTTACTATGGTACAAAAGCTAGAAATCGCGAGAAAAAAACACCTGTTCCATAGAAAAAGGTTATTGACACTTGCCAAATTGTATGGAACAGCTGTTTTTTTTTTGCGATCTCTTTCTCTTGGTAGGTCCCATAGTAAAAGTTGTTCATAATGATGAGTACAATGACCTCCTTTCGGCTTAGTAGTATGTAAAGTTAATATTCCGAAAACCCGTACGAAACGCTTTGATTCCACATTTATTATACGAACTGCTAGTCTGTGGAATGCACTGCCTGAATGGGTGTTCCCCGATAGTTACAATCTGGGTGTCTTCAAATCACAAGTGAATCGGTTACTTCTAGGCAAGCGTGCTCCATCTTAGACAGCATCATCGCTTAACATCAGGCGAGTTGGCGCTCAAATGCAAGCATATTACTAAATAAAAAAAAATTGCGTAACCCTGTAGATAGCTTTTTCATTGCACTCTTTAAACTTCCTTTGATATTTTAAACATAGTTTCTTCTACAACTTTCAAATAACCAACGTTCCACTGACATACAAAGTCATCAAACTAATTACAATTACCCACGTTGAACCAAAGCTAAGCATGCTAAACATAAACATAAGCTTTTAGCTTTCCCTCTCTATTGTGGCCAGAACAGTATAACAAAGAACTAATTATAGCGACAGGGCAAGGTCGGCGACCTTTCTCTCATATCACAGAACCTTGTGTAAAGTAAGCCAACTGAAAGACATGCCACATCACACTCGTGACAGATGTGCCGCGCCGTGAAAAGGTGCCCCCAAACAGTCTCTTTTTGAGGCGTTTTATTCAACACGGCGAGAATGGTGAGATTTTGCATATGAATGGGGAAGCAAGTGGAAAGAAGTTGCACGTCGAAAAACTAGCAAGTGAAGCTTTTACAAAAAAATTAAAAGAGTCACGTGTTTATAAAAGTCCTCCCTCTAGCTGAGCACAGATCTCCGATCTCTTCTTATAAGCTAAACTATCATGTTATATTCTGTATGTTTAATTTTCAAGACTAAAATAATGATCTTAGATACCTTACTGTCGTAGACATAATTTCGCATCCTCGTTTAACATGAAAATCCGAAACGTGGATATTCGCCAAAGAACCAGAGTCACCGACATAGCTGTTAAAATTTACAAGTTGAAGTGGCAATGGGCAGGCCACATCGCTCGAAGAACCGATAACCGATGGGGAAGAAAGGTTCTTGAGTGGAGACCACGAACCGGAAGACGCAGCGTAGGTAGGCCTCCCACTAGATGGACCGACAACATAGTGAGAGTCGCTGGCATCCAGTGGATGCAAAAGGCAGGCTTTCGTTCAGTGTGGAGGTTAAAGGGAGAGGCCTGTGTTCAGCAGTGGACGTCTTCTGGCTGATGATGATGATGATGTTTAACATGAGGTGAGTTGGCGGTCAAAATCAAACAATTATTATTTTTATCATGTAAAATACGAAAAATAAACCAGCCAAGTGCGAGTCGGTATCGTGCACTGAGGGTTCCGTGCCACCACAAAATTCAACAACGTAATTACCAGTTATAACTTGGTAATGAACAGAAACTTGTCACCGACTAGCACTTGGTCATTATTTATTATGCTAAACTTTTGAGTATGTAATCACGCCAAGTTTAACGCTTGTACGTATTATCGTTTTTACATGGTAATACAAAAATACGTTTGTTGTACGGGGACCCCCCTTTCGTTTTTGCTTTTTGAATATTATATTAGTTAATCCGCCATAACATTACATATTCTATGAAAATTTCAACTGGCTATCTATTACGGTTCGAAAGATACAGCCGTTTAAAGGTAGGACAGACAGACGGACGGACAGACAGACAGACATCGTGGGCTTAGTAACAGGGTCCCGTCTTTACCCTTTGGGTACGGAACCCTAAAAATGAAAACCGCGTAGCACCGCCATTTTAATTTATTATAGAAAATCTGGCAGTTTTCAAGAAAACAGTAAATGACGGTAGAGACAAGTTTAGACAACAACAAGTTTACAAGTTTAGACACGATTGCAGTACTTACTGTGAAGTTTCTCGGAAGGTCACGGTCAAATCAGAATCATCGTTCAGTTATTTATAAATTAAAATGCTTAGAATGGCCATTATCTATGCTAGAAGTCGTTTCATAATGATATCGTTTCCTTACATAATGTCCAGTCTAATTAATGGTCATGCTAAAAAATTCACGCTTTCGAAGTTGATAAAGCTTAATTAGGGTTCCGTAGTACAAGGAACCCATGTAAATGAAAAATGGGACATTTGAACACGAACGATAATTGTACTGAGGCTATCTCCCTTGTTTGTCTGGTCTGAGGTTGGGATGATACATCTCTGAAATTTGGTTAGTCCACAGAGCTTCGTTCGTTTGAATTTTAACCACCTATTTCAGAACTAATAATGTGACCATAAGTATATAGCTTTGGCTACGGAACTCTACTATATGCGTGTCTCGACTCGCTCTTAGCTAATTATTTACTACTAACTCTGCCCCACGGTTTCACCCGCGAAGATTACTCCTTATAACATCAGCTATCTGCCAGTAAAAGTCCCGTCAAAATAGGTCTAGCCGTTTTTAAGTCCATAGGGATCATACATACTTACACACATCACCTTTTATATACAAGAAGAAGATTTAATATTACCATCTCTCTTGTATGTACGAATTGAAAAACTTTCTTTCAATTTCAAAGTAACCAATATAAGGCTACGTAACTATCGGAGATACCTACTGTCTTGCCGAACAAATATATTATTAAACATTCTTATATATTTAAAATTCCGGAATCAAACCATACCTCACACTTCAAAATCTATCTATAAAGTGACATACAAACATACATACACCCGAAAAACATTACCCTGTTCCTGGGTAGAAGGGTTAAAATAATAATAATGTACTCTACAGCTTCGTTATCCGCAAACCAGCTTCCAACGTTTATGAATGGAAATTATATATTCCCATTGGTATTCAAATTAATGTTAATGTATTAAATAGGCATTTCCAATCGCTATTTCTATGGAATACCTGAGAAACATCAAAAACATGCTTCAATAACAAAAAATAGACAATTCGACACCCAGGTATAACGTTTTGTTTTGTAATGCTTCTGGTGTTACAAGTATCCCATAGGCGACGGACATTCGTTATTTACTCATAATTATGAACAACTTATACTATGGGAAACAACCTTGAAATCGCGAAAAAAATGTCTGCTGTTCCCATCGAGATACAATACCTATAGAGTCACAATCTCTGAGTGAAAACAGTCAAAAAAATGTCCGAGCGTAGATACGTCAATTATATAATTCACAATGCCATATTTACTCCAATTTAGACGTTGTCACTTGCATAGTGTTCAACGTCGCTAGTCTGCTATGTCATACAGCACTGGCATTGGGCAGCGTTGTAGTTGGACCGCGGTTGCCTTACAACTAACCAAAAAGTCGGCGCAATGCATAGCGTGCGCAGTTTTGGTTCGGACATATTTTTGGCACGTTTGTGACTCTATAAGTATTGTATTACGTGGATATTCGCCAAGGAACTAGAGTTACCGACATAGCTGTTAAAATTTGCAAGTTGAAGTGGCAATGGGCAGGCCACATCGCTCGAAGAACCGATAACCGATGGGGAAGAAATGTTCTGGAGTGGAGACCACGAACCGGAAGACGCAGCGTAGGGAGGCCTCCCGCTAGATGGACCGACGACATTGTGAGAGTCGCGGGCATGCAGTGGATGCAAAAGGCAGGCTGTCGTTCATTGTGGAGGATAAAGGGGGAGGCCTATGTTCAGCAGTGGACGTCTTCTGGCTGATGATGATGATGAAGAAGTATTGTATCTCGATGGCTGTTCCATAGAAAAATATATTTCACACTAGACAAAATGTATAGAACGACTTATTTTTCAAGCGCCAACACTGAACTTGACTTTGTATTTGCCAACTGGAAGACCCTTATTGCATCTTTCCAAACATATTCTGAAAGTTTAATTGACCAGTGGGATATATGCAATAAGACTAACTCTGACTTTGATGATTATTTGGACTTTTAGTGTGTTTTTGTTTCTCTGACACTTGTAATTTTTAATTTATTGACTTGAAAATTATTCTTAATTTTTATTGACATTTGTAAAAATATTCACATTTTTATGTTCTTTATTTTTATTTTTCGTGAGCTTGTTTTTGTAATTAATTTATTTCCTTCCTTATTTTTTATTTATATGCATAATTATTAATTTGTGAGATACTAGTGTAATTGGCTTGACCGTTAAATCTCAATAAATAAAATTTTATTTAATTTAAATTTGTCGCGATTTCAGGGTTAGTCTCATAGTAAAATTTGTTCATAGAAATAAGTACGATATACATACCCTTTCCGGCTTAGCATACTCTTTCTTTATAACCCTATATTGCTCGTATGCAACTAATTAGAATGAAAATATTAAAAATAAGTCCTAATATCGAACACACGAGTGTAGCTATGACGACGCGTCGACAGCGGCGAAACCACGAAAGTGGAACGAAACGCCGAAAAACAACAACGCGGTACCGTTATTGGAAATATGTTTAGGACCGCAGTTGGTCACGTAGTAAACGATAAAAAAAAAACTTCGTAAACAACCTCGTTAACTCGCTTTCATAATTTTTTTACGCAATTGATGAAGAGAGCCCGTAGAATAAGCTACCTTAGCTAGAACTGTCATACACCATGGCCTGATCAAAGATTGTAACTATCGGGGCACATCCATTCAGGCAGCGCATTCGACAGACTAGCAGTTCGCATAATAAAAGAGGAAAAAAGCGCTTCGTACGGGTTTTCGGAATATCAACCATGTCGATTTTTCGTGCGCACTCTGGCAGTCCGAAAGAAAAAAGAGCAGAAGGGAATTGGATCATGTAGATCCGATTCACACTCTCCGAAATGTATCTGATAAAAACCGATAGAGTAGCAACTTTGCGCCGATGATCAAGACTTAGTCTACACTAGGGATTCGTTGGCGATGAGCCTCTTGGCATGTTTCTCAATAGAATCGCCCCACGCTGGTACTTAGCTGATTCATCCCAAAGGTGAGAACAGTACTCCATGCACGACCGAACCTGAGCTTGGTACAGTGATAGCAACTGTTCCGACGTGAAGTACCGTCGCACCTTCAATCTCTAGAATACCTGCTTTTTGGCAGCCATTTGAGCCTTGTTCTCAATATAAGAATCTCGAATTCCCAATCATTCTAGTCTGCCCTCGTAAGTTTCAAATAAGACACTCAAGAGTCACTTTTAGGAAACTAATTACAATCCGTGGGCGCCGTGCCTTTGTAATATTTTGAAACATCTCCGTGTATAGGGGGTAGCTGTTGCAAAAGGTTGCATATTTTTGGCATACTTACGTAAATTCACCTTCGAGTTGTAATTTATAATTATATTTGCATAATTTTGGATGGCGCCTCAAAACGATTTATTTGATAGCGAAATTACCCGAAACCCGGTCTCGGTCCAAGCATTTATTTGCCCTGTGAGCTACAATAAAATTTAAAAAAAAAACTTCATAAATAAAATAAAAATTGGGACATTTTTACGCACACGGACATCTGACCCCAAACTAAGCAAAGCTTGTGATATGGTTGCCAGAGACTGATATACATACTAATATAGGTTTAAATACATACTTAAATATATATTAACAACCAGATATAGAACAAACACAAATGTTTGTCCTAGGTAGGAATCGAACCCACTCCCATTCAGAAGGCCTACCAACTGGACCAACGGATATCTATCTGAATGAAAATCACGAATTCTGATCTCTTTCGGTAGGTTTTTGAACACAAGCCTGTAGCCAGGTACATAGGTACCCGATATACTTCAAAGTATAATTCAATAAAGGTTTAAAACCGTTTTTTTTTTATTCTGCGATAGCAAAATAAAAAATGCAGCAGTGGTATGCTAGAATAAACAAAACGCGAATGCTAGGAATCGCACTGCTAACTGATCCATGGCATATGTGGCCCGGCGCCAATTTGAACACCTGTGACACCAATCTAAGGAGAACCAGCCCTAGGATCACCAAGGCAGGAGAGACGGCTCACGGCCGCGCGGTGATACTTGCTCTGGCATTTTTATACGAGCGGTGCGATCGTGTCATTGACCCGTTAACGCATAAGCTTCGAGCTAATTATAAATTCGTTTCCTTAAACACGCTCGCTACATCGAATTAGTTCGCAAGCACACACCGCTAGACATTTCCTTAATTAGCAAACTCAACAACTGTCACTGCATTTGTGATATTGTCAGTATCTAAACAAGAAAAATAACGTTTGAGGAAATACGCGGCGATTCGCAAACCACCTTATAAGGCAATTAAGCACGCATGAAGGCGCGATGGAATCTAGCCAAACAATCAATTAACTGAGATTAGAACACTTCATAATATCAATTACTACTTACAATGTAGAAGTGCTTGCTAATGAATGATGAAAGAGTATTAAAACGCACACCTCGATGGTAAAAGTGGAAAAGAAACTAGAACATTCGACGCGCATTTCCCACGGTCAAATGTTCTACAAGAGAAAACATTAAACATAGTCATACAATTACAGACGCATACTGATTCACAGCAAATAATCGTTTAAAGATTAGAAATTTCCTTTGCAAGTTCTGACAAGTCTTATAAATCTGTATGAATATCAGTAAAATGCATGCCTCATTAAATGAGTCACACGTGTGACCATGTATCCATAAAGACAAATTTGACAGAGGTTATATTAACAAGTTTTTTTTTTACTTTACTTAGTCGCTAAATCAGGTATAGTATTACCCAAAAAGCCGAACGCTTAAAAAGCAATAACAGAATCCAATAGTTCATTATGACAACACCTATCCACCTAGATACTGACTAACGCTCAGTCTGCAATCTTTATTGATGTACCATTTTATGTGAAATAAATAAATTTGAATTTGTGTTCTGAACACTTCCCTATAGATAGCTAACCAAGTCAGAGTTCAAAGATCTCACGTACACTACAGAGACAATCTACCGCAGTAAAAGGTCGCGCTCGTGAAATGGCGGCTAAGGTCGACTCGGCTTTCTTACAAGGCACAACCATACAGGATTATAGGCAGATCGGGTGATAAAGATAAATAAGAGAGAACTTTATCAACACTACGCCAGAGTGCATTATCAAGTGAAAGTTATTCTAATCTCGTCGCTAATCAAATTCTTTGGCTGTTAACAGCGCATTAGTAACAGATCGATTAAACGTCCGACACGAACAACGAGATCATGCCATGTAAAGGTACAACGTGCACCAACCACGTGAATGGCAATGTCACGAATGCACGACCGGAATGGAATATTTTATCAGCGATCGGTTGCGGTAAAAGTAAATTGGCATAAGGGCTCACGATGCCAACTTTGAGATTGATGGCTGTGCTCGTTTAATTTCTATTGGTGTGTATGTGTTTGGAATGGATGGATGAACGTCAAACTTCTCCGTACTATTCGATACAAATGGCACAACACAATATGACCCAGGCATCCTTTAAAACCTAAACTGTTATATTATTAATCGCATTAATTCGATTAGATCTAAATAGCAAGTTAATCGGCCTAATTGATCTTTCTGGTTCTGCGCCCGGATTTTCGCTTCATTAGCAAAATTCGTCTTAACGCGGAAATAATTAGTCAAACTGTTGCTAATAGTATAATTTCTAAAGTTTGAATTCATAGCTTATTAGTCAAAGATAGTACTCAATCCTGTAGATCTGTCTGAATACTTGAAGATCAATTATATACTAAACAAAATTTCCGCTTCACAAAGTGGTTTCCGCACAAAGTAAAAGTAATGGATCTGGCCAACCCTCTGGCCGGGCAGTTTCGCAAAACGGCCATGGCCCACATTATGTATAACAACAATTCGCGCTTAAAACATAACATTATTTATAGACTTCTGTTCCGGTGTGAGAGTGTAAGCCTCCTTATCAGAAACAGTGAAGCTCAAATATTTTAACCTGATTACGGTCGAATGTTTCTTGACTGGTTAGTACGGTATTACTATTTTAACACGACTTGGCACACATACTCGTGAAGTCAAGGACCGAATTCTTACATTTAAATTACAGTAGTTTCTTTGAAATTAAATACACATTGCCAAATGATAGAAACGCTCAACGGAAATCAGGATGTTATTTTTCAATTAAGATTCTCAGAGGACCGGATAAAAGAAAATACTCATGGAATCATTTATCAAAATAAGGAAACGTACGTCATAGTTACACAACAAAAATTCAATGTTGAAGAAATAATAAGATAATTGATTAAAGAATTTCGCAAAATTGATTAAAGAATTTCGCGAATTTTTTGTAATGCATTGACAGCCAAATCAATCTGACAAACTCATTAAAACTGATGGTCGTAAAAGCAATCGTGCATAAGTGTAGAGCGTTGTATTGTTCGACAATAACGAGCCGACTGGAAGGCCGCCTAGTGGATCGGGTTCGTGAGTCAGAGCTGCACCAGACGAGTGGCGCCCGCGCACGAATGCGACCGACCGACGACGTTGGTGATTGACGATCAAGTCATATGGCTGCAATTTTGAATTAAACCTTTGTTTTAAGCGACGGATGTTTGAGGTAAAATTTTATAAATCAGATGAGAGAGAAGTTTGAATAAGCGTACAAAGTACATGATATGCAGAACCTGCTGATTCTCAACTCCGACAAAGTGCTGAATTTGGTAAGAGGTCGTGCTACGACTACGACCTTGACATAAACAATCAGACCAACTTGGAAAACCTCAAATAAAGGAAAACTGTAATATTGTGTGCATAATTATTTATTTACACGACGTCACGGTCAAGTATCTGGGTTACCTGTCTGATTGCTGCATTGAAGACGAGATAACAAATTATATTGAGCTACGATCAAGATACTGATAACAATTTTAGTCAGGATGTCTGGTGATGCGAAGAATAACTTGATATAACGAATATGAAAAAAAAGAAGATGAAACTAAAAGAGTAGTTGCCAAGAAATACTGATAGACGGGAGAGATAAATTCAATGAAATAGAAACTCATTTATAAAGATCTTGGCATTATAACAGTAGAACTAGATATAAAAATAAAGCTTAATTCGTTTGTTCAACAATACAAAAGAGTTCTTGTAACTATGAAGTGTTCAGACAGGTCACTTCCCACAATGGAAGATTACATGTCAATTTGTATTTTACACAACATCACTTACTTCAAATTGCCTTAATTTAGTCACCGCTTTAATCTTATCTGAACACAACATTGCCATTAGTAAATGAACACACAGTTTGGGATGCTGAAAGTTGTTCGGAAACATAAACAATCTTATGATATCACTGTGAATAAGGATTTGTTTACTAAACTTACATCATCAAGTTAAATCAACATCAAGCAGGACATAATGCCGTCGAGGAATAACTAAAAGTAGGATATATCTAAATTCAACAGTATGCGATATTAAAATATCAGCTGAAGTGATGATGTACATTCAAGCTAATCGCTGTGCAAACAAGATGACGCATCACTCTCGACATTCTAAAGAAATATACTCATCAAATGCACTATCATAATATACCTATAGTCTCCAAACTGCTTGTGATACTTAAAACTAGTCGCCCTTGGAATCAGCAAAGCGACAACTCGAATGATGTTATCACCAAAAGGATCGTGAAGAAACTTGATGATATAAATCTGCGTCAGACAATAAGCTTGAGTCCTTTATATCCTACACGTAACACTTCTAAAATGGTCATGATTACTAATACAAACGAAGCAGATTTATAGCCTAGTGGCAGACAATGACAACCTGGCGCACATAGGAGCCCCCATCGAAACTGTTATATTACAAAGCGGCCTACATATCATGCAAAGTCGATATTTTACTGTTTTGCTGACGTCACAGACGGATAACAATGGAAACTGAATGGAAATTGGAGCCCCAGAATAGATGGTGGCCCTCTGTTTTGGTGAAAAGCTATGAATATTTCAATAGGTTTTGTGTTCAGACATTTTATTTGATAGCATTTGTATTGTCTGTATGTACCAGTGTTATTGGCGTTTCGTCGAAAGTTTTTATTGGGTTTTCTTTGAAAGTATGTTGGCGAACTCTTTACTTGGCAAGTCGGCAACACAACTTGAGGAAGGCCGTTCGATGTTACTCTTAAGGACATTTGTGGTCGGTTTGGATAAAAAGATATGCGAGATAATTTCTTGAAACACGTTATTCTGAAGTTAATTTTGCCCATGAAATTTTCCAGGAGCAATATCTTAAAAAAAAAGAGATTGATGAATCTTTCTTCACAAAAAATATTTCGCGGTCAACCAATGCGGAAATATTTTGATTTGTCATCTTTGAACTTTGATTTGTCATCTTTGCATAGATGTACTCGCTTTGACAAATATTAATTAGTAATTGACTTGCAGAATTCCGTTCCACTAAAACGGACTATCAATATAAAGTCCTTACTCATAAAACTAAACGAAAACCAGAAGTGTGATTTCTAAACCAATAAGAGTTACACATGCAATCAACCTTGTGTTCATAGTTGTATTGACACACATAATCATTTAGATAATAAAGATAATAATGTGAAATCGTCTATGTTGTTCCATCTAGTGTTGTTCCGACGACATTGTGAGAGTCGCGGGCATCCAGTGGATGCAAAAGGCAGGCTGTCGTTCAGTGTGGAGGTTAAAGGGGGAGGCCTATGTTCAGCAGTGGACGTCTTCTGGCTGATGATGATGATGATGTCTATGTTGTTTCCCCAAACCACTTGAGAATTTGAGATATTTATGTATTCACCTATTCGTAAAGTAATCTAATCCAAACAAATAAAAGCTAAGGCTAAGAGTCTTAAAGAGCGACTGTCGCAGTAACAGCCCGGGGCCTAGCTATGACATCAGAAGTAGGAACCACTCGGCCGCCCACTGCTCGCCCACGGCGGCCGGAGCCTTGCAAAACCAAAGGCTCTGTATCTGTATGTGGTCTCTACGAGACGTTTGCGAAATGTACTGACGTGATAAAAGATCTAGGACATTACATTAGCGACTAGACTAGAAGGAGAAGGCCCAAGAAATTATGGATGTGGTGGCTAACTATTTTACCATCACTCAAAAAATCAAATCCAAAGACAAAGTTTAAGTAGCACCAAAAAATATCATATCAGTTTATTTAGTTTTATTCGATAATAAAACAGTAATTTTTCATCAGAAACCTCAACACTTAAGTTACTCGATATAGAGCCTAACTAAATTAAGTTGACTATTTAAATTAAAACTACTAGGTCGCTGTCTGCGGGTAAGGAGTCCTTAATGTTTTGACGATTTTAAAGATTCTGAACTGGGATACCACGTCTTAGTTGATCCAAGAACAATCTACTGTCATTCGTTATTAAAATCGTTATTATAGAAACATTTATCGAGTAAGTAAATTCATTTTACTCTTAGATAAGTTTCGCTAACAAGACGAGAAACGGTGATTCAACACAAATGAGCGACAAAGTTGAACGATACGATAATTGGTTCTCAAACGTCGTCCAATTGGGGATAACGACGCGAGTCGATGAACTGGAATCTAAGGATTGTCGGATGACCTGATGCGGCTATTGTCGGACTTGGCGGAAGAATGAGGTCGGTGATTACTGATTACATATTGCTTGACTTTGGTGAAACTCATGCGACTTGATATCGTTAATGGAGAGGGTTGCAGTTGCAGTCATGACGACAAAACTACCAGATGCTCATACTAAAAGTTGAATGTTTCAGTCTTGATGATAGTTCAAAAGGTCGTCACTATCCTACTTTTTCACAGACCGAAACCGCGAACACGTGATGTTAGTCAGAGCGATTTAGTGGTAGTTTAACTCAATTCGCACGGCCAACTGCTTTCGAAGTTTTGGCAGTTTACTATGGCGCAATTTAATATTCTTAACCCCTGTCGCAAACAGATGGGTGTTAATAATTTAACGTGTAGATACACGGCTGAACCGATTTTGAATTAGTTTTTTTTTGTTTGAAATGTGACTTGATCGAGAGTGTTGTTAGCTATAATTCATAAAAAATCTTTTCAGCCGTTTGAAGTTTATCAGCTCTTTAATCATGAGATTAAAATACAATTTGTAATTGTTTGTATTGACGTCTGACGTGCTACTTCCAAAACGACGGATATCAAACTGAATTATGCGGCGTGCTAGTTGGAGCAGTGATCCAACTTAAGACAGCCCACAGACATGCAAACTACGTGAATCGCGGCGTCTATCCTGCTAAAAGTCTGTGTACTTTTCTTTGAAACTCTTCGTTTATGCACAGCAGAAAGTTACGTGTGAAGGTGTCAAGTGTGCTCAAGGTCAACATTATTAGAGTATATTTTTCTAAAAAGTCATGTTTACATTGTTTTACTTACCGACAGAGTTCGGCCATAATAACAACAAAAACGTTCGGAAAACCCAAGTAAGCAATTTTTTGAGCGCGCCAAAACAGTACATGTTCATGGAGCATTTATGTTGAACTGTAGTTTAATTGACAAGGCTACTGATCCGTTTAGTGCCCAGCGGTGGGCGGTGAAGGCTGAAGAGCCTCTTGTTTCTCTTCAATAGCTTAATTGTCCAAAAGAGCCTAAAAAGCTTTGAAGCTTTTTTTGTTTGTTGTGATGCTACCGATCTTCACAGAGTACCGCACATTTATAGTAAATACTGTTCCCATTCAGGCATAATGTCAAACATGTCTCAGATTCTTAGAATATCCAACGTAAAGATAAGATCTTTCATTACACAGAAAATGTAAAGACTGTCATTTTCAATTAGAGAGTAAGTACAGATAAGATTGAGGGTATTTCCTCTTTCAAACAATCATTTTCTTAGCTATTCGTCACGTCATTATTTCCATTATTCAATCAAATCTCCAGCGACTTCCGACTCATCATCATCATCAAAAAGACGTCCACTGCTGAACATAGGCCTCCCCCTTTAACCTCCACACTGAACGACAGCCTGTCTTTTGCATCCACTGGATGCCAGCGACTCTCACTATGTCGTCGGTCCATCTAGTGGAAGGCCTACATACGCTGCGTCTACCGGTTTGTCCATTCTTCGAGCGATGTGGCCTGCCCATTGCCACACATTGCACTTGCAAATTTTAACAGCTATGTCGGTGACTCCTGGTTCTTTGGCGAATATCCACGTTTCGGATTCTATCACACAAAGAAACTCCGAGCATAGCTCTCTCCATTGCCCGCTGTGTTACTCTGAGTTTTTCCAAAAGGCCGACAGTTAAGGTCCACTGGAGGACTTCCGACTAGCCCACTAATATATAAATGCTAAAGTTTCTGTGTAATATTTGTCCGCATTTAATTTCGTGGCGGATTTGTAGGAAATTTGGTGTGGAGGCAGCTTATTACCCTGGAGTAACAAAGCAAATTTTTATCGTGAAAAGTGAACAGTTGTTGTTGAATAGCGGGTGAAATCGCGGGTCGCTGCTAATAGAAAATAAAGATGTCTGGAAACCAGACTCTAAGAAACATCGTCCTCAAACCGCAAGTAGCTGATAGTGAGGCCGTGTTTCCATCGCGATTGCCGTTGATTGCTTGTTTTGTGGTGAACATTTTTGTTTAGCTCGAGAAAGTTTATTTACTACCGATACGGAATAAAACTTTTACCTTTACTGCGCTCAACACGCTAAACTTGGAACAAATCAACACGACCAATAAATGTTTATCGCAAATTATGTATTGGCTGGATTAATAAACAGGGTCTTAAAATAGGTATTTAAAACGTTTCAACATTGGTTATGTTATGAGGTCAATATTTCAGAGCACTTTGAAATAAGAACGGAACAAATACTATAATAGATAAAAGAATGCTATCTAGTCCAATCCGTTTTGAGTACAAAGTTCCAGTACTTGGTACTAACGTCATTGCCTATTAACCTGAAAAGCGCCTCGCCCTGAATTTCCTATCCATTACCGATTATTGATAACAAAAGCCTGCCTCACTTCCTTGTTCCACATACCGATTCCTACTCATAAAAATTTTGATAAACCGGCAAAAATAACATTGTATTGTAGTATATTAGTAAAAAAGGACTTTCAAAGTTTCACCTTCAATCTACAAAGAAATGGAAGGCGTCAAAAATTTTCATTCTTGTCTTATTAACTCAACACAATTAATTAATTTTCATTGAATGGACCAAATGAAAACAAAAACTTTTACATATTTCTAAAATAGTTTATTCCGATGTGTATCCAACCGGCCGTTTTGGAGATCGATGGGGAGGCCTATGTCCAGCAGTGGACGTCCTTCCTATGGCTGAAATGATGATGATGATTTGTATAATTTATACGTCTCTGTAGTGAATATGTGATTGGAGTCCGTTATTAATTATTAGGTAATTACAATGACACTTTAAAGGCATTCAGCGACAACAGTGCACTCCTACGCACAGCGGGTGACATCATATAAGTAAAATCGAAAGCTGTCTGTTGTCTATTTTTGTGTTTGGTATTGCAAATATTGCAATTCAGAATGTCATTTGTTACGTAGAACTTTTTTAGTTTTCGTAATTAGCTGAGACTTAAAATTTAAAATAATTTTATTTTTTGTGGTATAAACAACAAAAAACTCGTTACCTAATGCAGTAAAATAACTGAAGCGAAATCTGCGCATTCTGAATAGTTCCTTCTCACGAAATCACAATAATTACCGAAGAGTTAGCTCGCTTGCAAACTGAAGAATTGGCGCGCATTGTCCGAAAGTTTTGCTACAAGCGCCTACATAAAACTTTAGTTGGACTAAATTGGTTACTTTTTTGTTTTACTTAACAATGTATCACCCACGTGGCAGTGACGCAATGTAAGGTCACTAGACCAGCTAGGCCAGTTGCGGCGCCTACTCCTTGTTTACTTCACAAAACTAGTATTACTTATCGCAAGTTCGCTATCGAACAACTGACTTGACATAAGAATCAACTATTTATGTTATTAACTTGTTAAGTTATATTGGTGCATGCATCTAATGAGAAGTTTCGTGATAGCATTGCCGCAACTAAATACTTTACGAAGGAAACCGTAGTTGAGAAACATCCGACTGGATCGATTCGATACCACAAACGCAGAACCTGTTTCACAAGATCGGATAGCAGAGCTCCTCATAAATGGAAAATTTACTTGTACTTACTGTGTATAAGGAAACAACTTTAATGACTGTATAAATAGCATCTAAAATACTCACTAAGACTAAAACAAACAAATAGATACCTTACCCAAGAAGTTAAATAAATTTTCTTGTGTCAAGGGTTTTTTGTGGCAACTGGCAAGCTCAATGGCAAAAGTGGTTGTGAACTTTTGCACATAACTTAAAGTAAACTAAGTATGTTAATCATACTAAATATTAAAATGTGAAAGTGTATTTGTTTGTTGGTTTGTTTCTTCCTTTTTCAAGCAGCAACAGAGCCAAAGATCGACGTGATTTTCAGCATAGAGATAAGTAGTTGGAGTGCCGGAAGGAGACATTTATACTATAGATCTCTTTCCTATTTTATCCTATAGATTTTATAGGATCCTTTTTATCCCGCAAAATAATAATAATAAATAAATAATAAGTAAATATTCGGGACATTTTTGCACACACGGTCATCTGACCCCAAACTAAGCAAACCTTGTGATATGGCTGCCAGAGACTGATATACATACATATATATTTTTTTAAACATAATTAAATAGATATTAAGACCCAGATATTACAGAACAAACACAAATGTTCATCACATAAATGTTTGCCCTAGGTGAGAATCGAACCCACACATCCCCAAATGCAGAAGGCAGGTTCACTACGAACCAACGGGGCTATCTGTAAAAAATATATGTAAATGTACCGCTCACGCGGGTAATGCTGCGGGGCGCAACTAGTAATGTTATATTATCACGCAGGCATATTAGATAGTTATACTATGCATTAATAATGTACCTAGGTAATGAAATGCTAAGCGATTTAGCAATCGATTTAATTATAGCAAATGTTCAGCCTCGATGTGAAACACTGCACGTTCAGTTGGCTAATTAATATAATGTTATACAAACAGACGTAAACGTACGTTCATTTAGCAAACAAAATGCGATAACTGATCTTGACAGATTGATATTATGATTACTTTTATTCTTCTTTATTTAACAAAAAAATATTATCTCAGGAACGATACACCAAGATCTACGAAATGAACTCAGATAAAAATTATTTAATAAAAAATACAGTTTGTACCAACTTAAGTAATGGAAAAATGGAGTCTTCCCAGAGCAAGTTAATGCCTGACACTTGACCTAATTAAAGGTTATCAACAAACACCTATAAAAGCTATACTGAGTGATAACAAAGCGGGCAATAGCAAAAACTCCAGTGCCAGAGGCAAGAAGTCCGTAATCCGTTACGGACTAGAATCGACGTGCCTATAATATTATGTCGGTCACAACTCACAGCGGCACTCCGCTGACTGGCGGAGGGAAGCCGCTCTCCGTGACTCATACCTCGACGATATTTGCGACGCGTGCCCAATGCACTAGTGCCGCAGACCTGTTTGCTTTTAGGCAGTTATCAAGTTTGCATTTTCAATGAAATCGACATTTCATACGTAACATAGATTTTGCCATTAGTCAATAAGTGAGTAATAAAAAGTTTAATCTAACAAATCGATTACAAAAGTGAAAGATTTTAAAATACTACACTTTCATTGAACATCTCTCCTGGAGAACAATACTAGACTGCTTTTATAATGTTGAAACTTTCTCCGTCTGCTGCAGCAAAACGAATCGGCTGCCAACTGAGGGTAATATAATATTGTAATTACATATTTGTGTACTGCTGTAGATTTGCTATGGCGATGGTAAGTGGCAACGCTCTCAGGCTAGGAGCCCCTCAGATCGATGACGCAACCTTGGCCAACCGAGCTTTGTGGGCGACGGTACCCAGTTGAGGCGAATCCGGAAGTGTTATTATGACATTCGTGACACGAACGTACGAACATTTTGAGTGTATTTTAGCTTATACTAGCTTAATTTTAGATGTCATAATAGTTCCTTGCAATTTGTGTTTTTATTTTAGATTGATTTTAACAGAAACTGGAAGCTGCACCGTAATAAATATTTAAGCCAAAGCAAAAGCCTTTTAGCATTATCTTCTAAGCGTCTTCGATGTTCTGATATTATCCATTAAACATGTAATCTTCAGAGTTTCACTAGTGGGTAATCTTTCCGTCAATCTTGCTGAGCTCATTAACATTTCCATTTCATTACAAAAGATACATTTTTGCGGAGTCTCATAGTCTTGCAGAAATGCGGATATCTACCTACGCTCTATGTTATCATTTAAATCGCAAACATCGATCAAGGCGAAAAAGAAACGTATCGCTAGTCACTCTAAAAAGAGGAACGATGTCAGTTGCAAAATAGATAGAGTAGGTAGCATTACTATAATTAACAAGTAGATTTAATCTACGCATGGTTATATAGTATAGAGGATAATAACGAGGTTTTTGATTTATTTTATGCCATAGTTGGCAAACAAGCAGACAGGCTGTCAGGTGGTTTTGTCAATAAACCGAAGATAATCGAATAATTATGTTAACCGGGGAAATGCATATACAGGAGATGCGCGTTTCCATGAACCAGTGAGCTGCGAAGTGACCTTGTCTATTTATTGCCATGCGTGGCGCACCGGCCGGTATGATGGCTTCCTGTGCGGCCTGTCGGAGCTCGAGCTCGGCGTCATACGAGTTATAGTAACGGTAGTGAAACTTGTTAGTTAGTTATGGGTTCACCTAGTGTAACGGCATGTCTTGGCCTTCTGAAGAGCATATTCTTGGAATTTAGATGGACCATGGCAAAAAAGCATTTAAATAAGGAGTTTTTAGGGCCAAACTGGCAAATAATGTGGGCCGAAACCAGAATTTTTATAAGGGTCAAAACTGTGAGGGTTGAATCAGGCATAGATCTTAAAGTTTATTTGGTACCTACTGGCACCTACCACAAACTAACAACTCGACATTAGAGAGATAGCGAGGAAAGTGAGATTGAAAATTGAAATTATAAAAGTACTATAAGATTTCGCCTCGTAACGTAAACTGACCCCTGAGCTGCATGTGGGATCACAATAAGCATAGTAGTGTGTCTTATAGATTCCCTTTTCATTAGTTAAGAAGTTGACAGGTAAGGTAAAGCACCTATATGAGATGACGAGTTTTAATATGTAGATCAGAGTATCTTAGAAACTAAGGCCTTCATATCCATGTCTACATTAGTAAGTAAATAAAATAAGGATCCACGAAAAACTTGATCAAAGCCGATAAACATTCATTTCCAGGGACATTGCTCTTATTTGCGAGATTATTGCTTATGACGTCAATATACACATATCAGTTATTTGTGATAAGAAATGCATGATACCCATTATAAGTGAATAAGTAAAACATGACTACTTCACAATGAACTATAGATTTACGCCAATAATGATTTTATAAATTTGCAAAAATGATCGTCTTTAAAAATCCTTGTTTGAATTGAAATAGATGAAGTGACATTCAACTGTTTGTGACGGTATGGTGTAGGTATTAAGTTTTAGCGTCTCTTGTTTTAACGTCAATACTATGTGGTCCCGTTTTTACCCTTTGGGTACGAAACTCTAATAAGTAAAAACGAAAGGAAGTCCCCATATGACAAACGTGTTTTTTTAACGTATTTTTGATTAGTTCTAATGTAAAAACGGTAATACGTACAAGCGTAAGTTTGACGCATGATTACAGTATACACTTTAAAGTATAACAACAAATTATACATAATGGCCAAGTGCGAGTTGGCGACAAATTTCTGTTCATTACCAAGTTATAATTGTGTTACACTAGAGTGCCCGTAGCAAAATAATTAACTGTGGCTGAGTAGCAATTACTTCGACTATTTTGGAGGCGTTATAATTAATAACTAGTAATTCGGTTACTTGGACGACCTTATTGTATTTTGTGGTGGTACAGAACCCTCAGTGCGCAAGCTCGACTAGCACTCGGCAGGTTCATTATTTATAATTTCTTAGTTAATCCGCCATAACATTGCATATTCTGTGAAAATCTCAACTGGCTAACTATTACGGTTCGAAAGATAAAGCCGTTAATAAGTAGGACAAACGGACGGACGGACAGACATCGTAGGCTTAGTAATAGGGTCCTTGTTTTACCCTTTGGGGACGGAACCCTAAAAATTCAGAACGCACCAGGTAGTCAATCAATAAATTAATAGAACTATTCATCCATTTAAAACTCCAAAACCCTATTGGCGACCAATAAAACTGCCTACCAGTTGCCTTAATTACAATCCGGCTGTAAACAAGCTCTCGTCGCGCGCTGCCGTATATGGTGGCACTCGCGACAAGGCCGTGCCCGCGGCCGCGAGGAGGCGGCCTGACCGCAGATACATACAGCTCCAACATTACGAAGCCAGGTATCATTAGTTATCATTATTATACATTGGATTGAGCGATGCAGGTTGAGCGGTAGCACATGAGCTTTACAATTTAACATCCCTGCAGGCCTAGCATGGGCTGTGGATAAATTGTCTTTCCACTATCTTTGTATTATATGAAAATTACAATGACATTAGCTTGAGAGAAGTTACCTCAAACTAATGTAATTTTCACACAATTTCATCTTTCCGCAGGCGTTAACAGAAAGTGGGTCTTGTCTAACCCCCCAGCAGGCGTAGCACGGGCCGTGGATAAATTGTCTTTCCACCTTCTTTATCCACGCCTAGACGCGACAAAGCTATAATATAGATACGTTTGTCTTTTTCTCGCGGGATAAAAACGGTGGAAAGAAAATTTATCCATGGCCCGTCCTAGGCCTGCTGTGGGGTTAGATGTGGCCTGTAGATTAAATTGTATGAAAATTACAATGATATTAGCTTGAGAGAAGTTATCTCAAGCTAATGTCATTTTCATACCTGAGGTAGAGCGAGAGGAGCAATCGCTCTAGGCGATAGGCCAGATAAGCAACGGGCGCCAAAATTTCAAAAAGGTTAAAGCGAAAAATAAAATTTTGATGACTCCTCGGCATTGCGTGAAAAGCAGCGGGGCACACTCATGTTGTTTGTAGACAGCATAAAATGTTGATGTGGAAATATTTTACCAACCTGGATTAGCACTTGGAATACTTTATATCCTGGAATCGATTCATAAATATGTAGGTAGTTTTCAGAAATAACAATCTCGCTCAATCCTGATCGAAGGCTATGGCCGGTGCTGTCTGACGGCACCCGGTTCGATCCACAGCCCTGCACAAATGACTCATTTAGTCATCATCATCATCAGCCAGAAGACGTCCACTGCTGAACATAGGCCTCCCCCTTTAACCTCCACACTGAACGACAGCCTGCCTTTTGCATCCACTGGATGCCAGCGACTCTCACTATGTCGTCGGTCCATCTAGTGGGAGGCCTACCTACGCTGCGTCTTCCGGTTCATGGTCTCCACTCAAGAACCTTTCTTCCCCATCGGTTATCGGTTCTTCGAGCGATGTGGCCTGCCCATTGCTACTTCAACTTGCAAATTTTAACAGCTATATCGGTGACTCTGGTTCTTTGGCTCATTTAGTACTAAATAAGTTATGTGCAGTCACGATGCTATCACTCAAAAACGGTTAAGGAAAACATTGTGAGTAAACCGGTATAACCAAGAACCTCAAAGCTAAGGTTCTTGAGATTTATTGAAAAGCTAATCATGAACAGGCTATCCACCTGACAGTACAGAAGCCTGACAATTTTAGAGACCAGATATAGTTAAACGAGAAGGTTGTCTGCCTGATAGCAAGTGCTACATGTAACTACGCGAGCAAGTCCACATACATCTCTACCCATAGTAACTCCAGATGGACAATGAATTGAGATGAGATATCAAAACATCATGCGAAATGAAAGTGATCTATTGCTAGAAAGCAAATTCTAATGGTTCAAACCACTTGTTGATTTAGCGAGTGATATGATTATAAAAAAATGCGACTTTGTTTGGGATTTTGTTCGAAAATCAGACATTTGGGATGAATCCGCATGATATTTTTGTTCGAAATATCATACGAGCGATTCAAAATCCAATCTTCTGATCAGAGAAAGAAGGGAGACATGGTATAGTGGCCTAAATCAGGCTTGATGCATTGAGTATATCAATCGCCCTGCAGACGAAACTTCCACACATTTTTTTTTTGCATTTGGACTCATAGTTCCTTATTGTACTACTGCAAGTTTATTGATGAGCGTGAAAAATGAGTAGGTTTTTTTTTAAATCACAGATAAGTCCATGTTTCACCACCAACTTGCCCGTGTGTGCAAGTGTGCCGTACTTACAGTTTTAGTGTTAAATGGTTTATTAGTATAGTGGAAAAGTGTATGAATCATAGAGACGTATTTAAACACAAACTATAATAATTATGATTGTTTGTTTTTTCTCATTATTTTATTGGTCCACCTGCAACGGTTTGTTACCTAACTAATGTTTTTTTTTTAACCTATACTGTCCCACTGCTGGGCAAAGGTCTCCTCCATTTCCCTCCATAAATCTCGGTCTTCCGCCACCTCTTGCCAAAGTGTAACTCTTGAAAGTGTACATAATGTTATTAATCCTAATTTATTTCAATAATAATGGAAATTGATACTAGGGATCTGAAAGTTGAAGTGGCAGTGGGCAGGGCACATATCACGCAGAACAGATGGCCGATGGGGCCGAAAGGTTCTGGAATGGAGACCACGGACTGGTAAGCGCAGCGTAGGACGTCCACCCACAAGATGGACAGACGACCTAAAAGAGACTGCAGGGAAACGCTGGATGCAGGCCACTTCCAACCGGCCCTTTTGGAGATCGATGGGGGAGGCCTATGTCCAGCAGTGGACTACCTATGGCTGAAATGATGATGATGATGATGACCAAAAGTCTAATAATCACTAGCATAAAACACCTAAAATAACTATTATAATCTAGTTTCTACCTACACTAGAACAAAGTGACCGAAACAGTTTTGCACACAATTCTACCGAGTCTCAGCCAAAGAGCGACCGGCAGATCTATACCGATGCAGATCAGCTGACGGTTGAACAAGCATAAGCATTACGCATTGATATGACATCGTATGGTTGCATTCTGGGTAAAAATTATCTGCTGCCTTGAACTCATCTACCATATATAGATAGGAGACATCAACACCAACACAGGAGGAGAATACCAGAGACTTTAGGACCAAATACTTGTCCAGGTGACTGACTTAAGCTCGACGCCAACTGAAGAGCGACGTCGAGGAGTGCCTATGGTACGACAATTGTGAAATAGTAATAACCAAAGTTGCCTTCACCATGGTCACTTGAACACTGCAATGCTACCTCAGCTCTCCGGATGATGAGCTTTCAGTCAAAGTCACCTTTTAATTTAAATATTATACTGTAATTTTGCATAGATGACCTAGATCACTAGATGGACCGACGACATTGTGAGAGTCGTGAGCATCCAGTGGATGCAAAAGACAGGCTGTCGTTCAGTGTGGGGGTTAAAGAGGGAGGCCTATGTTCAGCAGTAGACGTCTTCTGGCTGATGATGATGAATTTAGGTAGGTAAGTGATATTTAGGTAAAACGAAGGTAATTTTCAATGTGTCTATTCAGCAGAGCAGTGAGGTTTTTTATACTTGCTGTGAATGTGAGTTACTATGTCTTTGACTTATTAATTGGGCTTCCTTGAGATAATTTATTTATTTATTTATTAAGGTAAATTGAATTGTTTTTAAGTGAATTTCCTAGAGCTGTCAACATATATAAGCGGAACCCAAAGATTAAAATGAAAATTGATATTCGTTGAACAAGTAAATCTGCAATGGAATAGGATATTAGAAGTCTGCAAAGATAAAGAAAGTTCCAATATGACATTGACTACAATAGAATTATCCTCAGATTAATTTCACTTTCGTCAGGAAATGTATAGCAAGGACCAAGTTTTTGTGCCACCTGATTCATTTGGGTACGTGAATCATTTCGCATGCATGTAATCGACCGTCGCTCAATACGACAGCATCGCAAGCACGGCAAGTTTGAAATGCAATCTGGCTGTAGATATTTCATCTCTTCCCCAACTTACCATCTGTTCTTTTTATGTTGATGTTGATCCCCGACTGAATCTTCACAGTTCCGTCATCCATTTTTGCACTGGTTTAGACACCACATACACTATGGAACATTATTTTACTATTAATCCTTGTTCAAAATAGGTCTAACACATTGGGAAATTACACATTAGAACCGGTGAAAATTACAAAATAAATTTCTACACCCAGATTGACAGTTATGTCGAGCTAGCTACACACTTCAGACTGGAACGTTTGAAAAATTGTTTCACTGCGAGAGTCAAATTAATTACTTTTGATTAGTAATCAAACACAAACAACTATAGTGAAAATTATAAAAAATTTGTTGAATTTTTTATTGAAAAAGCAAGAAATGTTCAAATTATTTCGGTTATTAAAAACACGATTAATAAAATTCAATTTCAATGTGCCAATGCCTTGAAATAATGTTTTAGTTATTGCCATTGGCAAAAAGTAATTAGAAGGATATCTCGAGTGATACTCGATTAATAAAAGATAAATCAAATCGATCGACTCTACTAAGAACACATGGACAGCACTAGCACCAGAGACAATTATTGTGCTTTTTTTAAGACAGAGTTGCCATCAACAACTAAAGTTTAGGCGCCATTATGGGGAAAACCATTGATCCATTTACCAGTGCTTTTACTATACAGAATAAATAGGATCAATGGGGAAAACACAAGCTTTAACGAGTTGAAACATGTCTTTTCGTATTGTATTTCTAACTCCATAGAAGCTTCTTGTAAAGTCTTCACGACTTTACTGGAGCATGAATGGACTTGACCGTGACTTACTTTTCTTTACTTTGATTGTGACTATGACTTGTTTGATGCCATTTAATACAAAGTATTACGACTGAATACTTTGTATCAATGGTCATGATTAAATTAACAAAAAATAACAATAAAAAGATAGTGACGGATGCGATTTGACTTGACTGATTGACTGACGGCGTCAGTCTGAATGACGCGAAGCAACTCAAGTAGCAATTAAATTGAAGATAGCAAGTTAGCAATTGGTTAGCAAGACGAGAGACTGTCGAGGCGAGGCGAGGTAGAAATAGAAAATAAATTATCTAAATGGTGTATTTTTACATTTATTTAGCAATACCTTTTTATATACTAGCCTGTACAAATAAGTATAATGGACAGTGAGCCCAAACTGTCCCACAAAACCAAGAAACGTATCAAAGAAGTCAAGAGGAAAGCACGACCCGGTGAGTAAACCATTCATAAAAATTTCGCAATGGTTAATAATTGGTGTATTGGGCATTGACCTATATGTACTACGTACTTTCTTTGGTATTGGGTCATGTTGTTCATTATTTTACCTAAGACTCCTAAATAATTCAACGCACCGCATGTATTGCAGTCTGTCCTAAGTATTTTTAAAATGATAATATTTTAGAAAAATCTTCGTATTAAGTGTGGCACCAGAACGATCAACACCGGGCGAACACGCTCGTCGAGGTGCTCATAGCGCTTTTTACAAGGCGGTAAAATAAATTAATGTGTATCAAGCTAGAGACTTGTATATATCAGACCATGATGATGCTTGATGACAGACACCTTCTTTCTTTGGGCCTCATCAGTCTCATGCCGCTTGATCCCTCTTCATCTTGCTACAGCCTACAAGTCTGTCATTATCATGGCATTATGTAGTATTCTAGTCTATCACCAGTGCAGCGTAAGAGTGCCAATCCAAATGCCAAAGGTCTTATAAATATCCAGCTAAGAGCATATTATTACAGAGCATAGCAGAGCTTGAAAGCTGTGGTGTAGTAAAAGACTTGTGATGTCTAAGCTGCAGTGGTGGAAGCATGGTAGTCCTACGCTGTGAGCAAGAAGCCCGCGGCCGTTTTGACCACATTGCCTTGACCACCTTGTCTAGCCTAGACTAGTCTAGACAAGATGTTGAAGCTTCTGGATTCTGCCTGCGGATAGAGCGCTCTCTTTCTATCAAGACATTAATATGTCTTCCTTAATTTTGAACACATTTTGTTTTCAGTGATCAGCTCTATAATATAATCGAATCGTCGCTTTACATCACTCGAGTTGGCGGTCAAACGCAAGCCTATTATTAGATTAAAAAAAAAAATTGTCAGCTTTTCTATAAGACACTAGCAAACCCGGCGTACTCCGTTTCGCCACTAGATGACTTCTATAAACCTCACGGAGCCCGAGACCTTTCCAACGAATGCAAAACCGTGGAAATCGGTTTGTGCGTTCTGGAGTTATAGCGTCAGGAAGGAAAACCCGACTTATTTTTATATAGTAGATAAAACATAATCAGCCTATTACTACCTATTAAGAGTTATAGCAATAGAACTGTAACAAATTTAAGATGTTCTAGCTCGAAGATCATTGTCCTTTTCGTAAAATGGTCATAATAAAGACTGTATCCTAACTTTCCCAAGTAATTTTCGCTTAAGCTAAACCACAACGCTGTGTTGGGATGATATACTCTGAAATTTGGCTTCATTCACTGAAATTTTTGTATAACCGCCAATTTCTGAACTATGATTATATTGAACCTAAGAGGCCCCATGAACTTTTTTTGTACTAATTGAAAATAACCATTGAATGAACTGGGTAAAACTTACTGTTGATCGAATTGGGAACAAAACGCACAATTTTATGGCTTTGGATACAGAACCCTACTGTACATATATTGTGGCATGCTCTTGGCCAATTATTTAAATATCTTCGAGCTAAAAGCATAGTAATTATAAGCATAAGTTCACTAAAGTCTAGAATTTTATCTACTTGTATTGTAAAGAGCTGACTGATATCTAATTGATAAACTGCTGAACAAAGACCTCTCTTAGAGAGAGGTGTTGCCATAATCTTCACGCTTGGCAGGTGGCTTGGGGATCGCAGTTTGTTCACCTTTGTTTGTGTACTAATAAGACGCTGCTGCCCATCCTCCGGTGGTTCTGGTCACAGTTTTAGGACATATGCGTGTCCAAAAGTGGTTTCTTATCAGTAATTAAACTGGATAAGATACTATTAGGATAATTGGAAACTAAAAAGAAATAATCCTAGACAATTTAATTTATTTCAGAGCTTGCCGACAAACTCCAATGGACAGCTGCAAAGTATGCTGGAAACTTTGACGAGTTCCTAAAGTGCAAGGACAATGTAGAAAGAATCAGCCAGAATGAAGTCACATGCCAGGAGTTCATAGACAAGTATGAAAAGCATTATAAGCCAGTAGTGATCACCAATGTCCAGACTACCTGGAAGGCTAACTACAAGTGGACCTTAGATAGACTTGCCAAAAAGTACCGAAACCAAAAATTCAAATGCGGAGAAGATAATGAAGGATATAGTGTTAAACTGAAAATGAAGTATTACATAGAGTATATGAGGACAACGACTGATGACAGTCCGCTGTATATTTTTGATAGCAGCTTTGGAGAACATCTGAGGAGAAAGAAGCTTCTAGAAGATTACGACATCCCTCTTTATTTTAGAGATGATTTATTCAAGTATTGTGGGGAAGACCGACGTCCACCTTACAGGTGGTTTGTGATGGGGCCGGAGCGCTCTGGAACTGGTATACATATCGACCCTCTTGGCACCAGTGCTTGGAATGCTCTAGTTTTTGGGCATAAAAGATGGTGCTTGTTTCCTACTCAGACTCCACGAGAACTAATCAAGGTGACGGGTGCCATCGGAGGCAAGCAGAGAGATGAGGCAATCACCTGGTTTAAATTGATATATCCGAAAACGCAACTGGATTCTTGGCCTAAAGAGTTCAAACCTGTATGTTATCATTTTACTTAAGCTATCCTTGGCTCGGTGGTTATTCAGGCCACATACATACAGTGGCCACTGGTCCACACAGACTAAAAAGAAATAAATATTTATTTTGCATAGGGATCTCAGGCCAATGTTATGTATAGGGGATCATCATCATCAGCCTATTTGATATTCGTCCACTGCTGCGTATAGGGGATACTAGGTATAAATTGCAGTACCCTGAGATTTCTGTATTTATGAGACCTTTCAATATTTATATTATTGCTGTGGCCACAGTGGATTTGTGGCCTGAATAGCTACTGAGTCTATCTTTCAGGCAATAGATTTACAATATTGAAAAAAATCTTTGATTCACAGGTGGAAATTCTACAAAAGCCAGGAGAAACAGTATTTGTGCCGGGAGGCTGGTGGCATGTGGTCCTGAACCTGGATGACACAGTTGCAGCAACACAAAACTTCTGTAGCCGCACTAACTTCCCTGTAGTGTGGCACAAGACTGTGCGAGGACGCCCCAAACTTTCCAAGAAATGGCTGAAAGCTCTTGGGAGCAATGAACCAGACTTATACCGGGTCGCGAGTGGCATAGACTTGAGTCAAAGTACTGGCGTTGCTTCTGACAGCTCGTCTAACAGCAGTTCTTCCAGTAGCGACAGTGACAGCAGCTCCACAGATAGCTCTGGAGAAGATAGTGGCCAGGAAAGTATTACAGCTCACAAGAAGAAGCGACGAAGGAAATTATGAGAGGACCAAACAGCCTTATCTACCCTTAGTAAATGTATACACCAAATTACGTATTATAATATAGTTTGTCGCAAATGTAATACCGTTTTGTATTAGTAAATTGTATTGTATGGTTGACATACTTTTAATTTTGTATGTATTTCTATTCATAGAACAAAACATTTTTGTTATAGGACACATTCTTTATAAATAAAGTATTATATGAATATCTTGTTTTTGCTTGTATTATTAAGTTTGTTTTTCATTTTCAAGATACTAACGTTAAAACATTTATCTAAAAACTTTGGTCATAGAATACGTAGTACACTACTTAACACGCATAAAATTATCGCAATCGATCGATTTTTTACTACTTAGTAGAACTTCACTATTATTTACTTTGGGCAACACTTCCTTGGTCTATCAAATACGATACGATTGGCGCCAACGTAAAAAAAAAGATCGTCTCCCTCATTGCTATAATTTTAATATCATAAACTTGTGTATTTTAAAGTCAACCAATGTGTAATTGCAAAGTGTGGGCAAGTAATTTAGCGACGTGAAACATGTGTTTTCGAAAACTTCTTAGAAGTCTTTAGTAGTCCTGACTACTCCTGATTATTTTACTGGTCAGAAAAAGGACTAAACTAAATATACTTTAGTTTACTAGGTCGACCGAGGATAAAGTGGACCGACGTCAGAAGAATTGTTGCAAACGAGTGAATGCACGGGAGTGAATCCTACTCTACTGGTTAAAGACCGGCGGGGAGAGTAGCATTTATGCATAAACAAAGGGAGGCAGAGTTATGTCACTAACACCCATTGAGATTTATACACTAACACCCAGTTTCAGAAAGCCTGTTGACTTAAAACTCATATCTAGTCAATTTCGTCAGCTAACATGAGATTTAACAACATTTAGTACATTTTTGTGTTGATCAGCCTTTCAGAAACCGTGTGTAAAGGATGATGATGATACTCTATATTTGTAAAATACGTAAGACGAGGCGGTATCAAGGAACATTATTACGCCTGGCGGTATAGCTTTAATGACTTTAGCATGCTTAGTAGTGGGCGGAAAAAAATTACGAATCATAGTTTTTTTTAGTCTATGGTTTGTCTGCGCAGCCATTTGTTATCTTTGCTGTAATTCCTCTGAAAAATCTGAACAAAATGCTTAAATCAGCTGGTGGTGCCTTAGCCAATGTGCTGAAGAGGAGCCTGATCCCCACCGCAAGAGTCAGCGCAGTCTCCGTGCGCAGATCTCATGGTGGTCCCCTCGAATCTGATGAAGAATTCGACTGCAGGTGAGACATCCTTGTTGAAAATTATTTTGACGTTATGTAACTGAAAAAAAGCGATGTTTCAGCCGGTAATTAATCAATATTGATAAATTAATCATAAAGACATATTTGGGAACCCACCATAATTGGGACTTGATGGTTGGAAAGCTGTCCACGAAAATCTTGCATCGACATTACTAATAAGTCTAACCTATCCAAAGATTTTTTATCAATCTTTCATAGATATCAAAAAAGAAACCGTGAAAGGGAACGAGATTCTTGTATTTTACTGATTTTACGCATACAATTACAACAATACTGTTTCATAGTCCTTTTACGTTTCACTACGATTGATTTTGAAATATATTATTTATATTATTTTTTTTCTTTGAAAGTAGATAATTCCCTAATAATATGCATTCAAATTATTGTATAAAGTGCCTTGTATATTTATCGATTTGAACACAGTGACATGTTTTAATATCTTGATTTCAGATATGAAGCATTCTTCAACAGAATAGACATTGATGGTTGGGAAATCCGCAAGGGAATGAATGATTTGTGCGGTATGGACCTGGTTCCCGACCCGATCATCATCCGCGCCGCCCTCCACGCTTGCAGACGAGTGAACGACTACGCTCTCGCTGTCAGGTTCCTGGAAGCCTGCAAGGATAAGTGCGGCCCCAAAGTCGGCGAGATCTACCCATACATCATCCAAGAAATCAAGCCTACCCTCACAGAACTCGGCATTGACACACCAGAGGAACTCGGCTATGACAAGCCGGAGCTAGCCTTAGAAAGCGTTTATGAAATGTAAAGTTACTGAATTATGAAAGCAGTAGAGAATTTATATGATAGTTTTGTTGTCGACATTTTTATTTATCAACTGTTAGAAGCACTACCTTCCAACATACCTAAGTTTTGTTGATCCACCATTTAAAATCGACACATGGTTGTCTAATGTAATAAAACATTAGAAAAATAACTGATGTTGTGTTATTTGATGCATTTAGCTTTCATGTTAGATTTTTTAACAGCTGGTCTCTTTGTTGTCTAAACAAAATGGTTTTATGGCACACAGTACACAGACCACTATTAGGAATCGAGAGAAACCGCGAGTGACAGACCTACTTCGCGTGTCTGTGGCCTTTTTTTGTTGGATCAATGCTCCAACAATTCAGTTTGATCTCTGCAGTCTTGACATTAAAAAATAGTCAATTTGTGCCGCAGTAGAAATTTCAGATTACAATGAATGGAGTTGAACATTCACTTCATTGCTCTCATGATGTCATAGTAGGTACAAAAAAAATTGCACACGGTTTTCATATAACTTGAGGTGTTCGCAGGATCTATCCTGTTATACATCTATGTATAAACATTATTTAGAATTTTTTATACCAGTTATTGATATCTTTAGTACCTAGCAAAGCTGGTGTAGTTATCTGGGGTTATACGGCCTTACTTATTAATAAACGTGGAGTAGTATTGGAATAGTTACGCCGTGTTTTGTCTTTTTCTCTCATTCAAATTTTGAACTCGATCGAAAAAGACAAAAGGCGGTGTAACTATTCCGAGGCTACTCTACGTTTATTAATAAGGGGGATAGAGTTTAATTAAGAGTTAAGCAATGCTTAAAATTTCTGTCAACTTCTCTTTGATGGAAATTGTCACAGGTGAAAACGAGACAGCAATTTTAAGCTTCGCTTAACTTAAGTAACGTTTATAAGTAAGGCCGATTGTATTTAAGAAAATTAGATTCTTAGATTTAGATAGGTGAAGAATTAAATAAAATGAAAGTGTTTATGTAAATACTTTAATAATTGCAATATTCACACATTCATGCCATATATTTACAATCACAAATCAATGTACCTACTTAGCAATGTAGTTGTGCTATAGTCATAGGTAGGTATAAATACACAGGAGAAACAATCCACAATTTAGTGTGAAAATAAATAAACAAAAATAAAATTTGGTCATAAATAAAACTGTAAAGTAGATAAAATAATAGGAAACACTTCCAAAACAATAACTTCAAAGGCTATAAATAATCTTTTATATTTACATAATACATTTTGTACTTTTCTATGACTGCTACCATATGACTAGTCAAGTTAACCTTAGCACGCAACAGCTAGTCGAATGCTGGAAATTACTAGTCCGACAGCTAATTAAAAATACAGGACACTTTCGCACTAGTGTTTCATCACTTTTAATTAATACAAACCAAACACACCATTTCAAATTCCAATCATAATATCATTCAAAGTCCAGTAACGGCGCTAGTGAAAGTATCCTGTTTAATCCTGCAGGCCTAGCACGGGCCGTGGACAAATTGTCTTTCCACCGTTTTCTCCCGCGAGAAAGAGAAACGTATCCATATTCTAGCTTTGTCGCGTCTAGGCGTGGATAAAAACGGTGGAAAGACAATTTATCCACAGCCCATGCTGGGCCTGCTGACTAGAATTATTTTGAAATATCTAATAGTTACCTATCATAGATTTCAAAAATATTTACGTAGACACAAATTAGATAGTAGGAGTTATTCATCGAGATAAAATACTTATAATCACAAACGTGCATAAAAAATGACTGAACCTAAACTCTGCGCACGCTACTCATTGCGCCGACTTTTTGGTTAGTTGTAAGGCAACCGCGATCAGACTATAACGCCGCGCGATGCCAGTGGTACGATGACATGCGGACAAGCGACGTTGAACATTAAGCAAGCGACATAATGTCTAAATTGGAGTAAATGTGGCATTGTGAACTAGGTATGGACGATTTTTTGTTTTCACTTCGAGATTGTGATTCTATAAGTATTGTATATCGATGGAGTTACTGTAATATTTATTAACCCTGCGTAGAATATAAACAATTTATTTATATTTCAACGAATTTACAACACTGGACTATTAAAATTAGATTATTACAATATATCATTTATCTATTTATATTACAAAACTTACATCAATACAAAAGTTTTGGTACCTAATTTCACTAACCCTAAATCGTAAGCAAAATTTACAATGAATTTAAAAGTTCATTGCTAGACTAGAATGTTTAACCAATCGTGACTCAAAAAGGACTAGAAATTGAAAATAAAATTTAGCTAAATATAACAAAATACTCTATAAAAAAAAGAAGTACATACAACAAACAACATTCATAATAAATAAATTAAATTAAAGGAATGTATGGCAATAATAAGGAAAAAGATTTCCTCTTATTAAAATGACTCGGATCAAAAAGTATCTGCGAGTCAAACTATAAATAAGTAATAGGCATTGTAAAATAAAAACATATTGCACAAAACTGAATCTGCCGAGCATAAATTCTTAAAACTATTAATAAATAAAGTCTTATCTCTACAATAAATTACACAAAAATAATTTATACCCATTTTATGGCGAATTATTATAATTAGCCTATTTAATTTATTCTTCTGATTGTTTTGGTAATTTCCACTCAGAAAATGACTAAAAATCTTTTGCACAACACATCCATTATCCATTGCCCGCAGCAGAACAAACTTGCACTTGACTCTGAATTGTACTTTGTGGCGTTTTGCCAAGTCGCCCATCACTTTGTATAAGTAGGCGAAGCACGGAATCAGTCGAAAAAGTATGCGTAACATATTCTTAATTTTGATCTTCTGTTCATTCATCATTATCAGCCAGAAGTCCACTGCTGAATATAGGCCTCTCTCTTTGGCCTCCACACTGAATGACTAGCCATCTGCATACACTGAATGCCCGCGACTCAAAATATCGTCGGTCCATCTAGTAGGAGGCCTACCTACGCTGCATCTTCCGGTTCGTGGTCTCCACTCAAGAACCTTTCTTCCCCATCGGCCATCGGTTCTTTGAGCAAGTGTTCTTTGTGACTGGTTCTTTGGCGAATATCCACGTTTTGGATTCTATCGCACAAACATCTGTTCATTAGGTGTAAATCAGAATAAAGTGTTCAGTGTTTTTATTAAATTTTAACGTATTCCTTTCATGTCTTAAAAGGCACTTCCCACAAAATGTTATAGTGCTAACAGACGCTCGAACGCGGCTGACCTCAACCGCCATCTGACCAATGGGAGAGAAAGAGAGGGAAATATGAAATTCTCACTCTTTCTCTCCCGTTGGTTGGACGGCGGTCCGTCAGCCGCGTTCCAGCGTCTGTTAGCACTATAACATTTTGTGGGAAGTGCACTATTATGTGTAAAAAAATAAATAAACAATAGGCTTGCATTTGGCCGCCAACTCGCCGTTAAGCGATGAAGCAGTTTACGATGAAGCACGCTTGCCTAGAAACCGACTAGTGATTTGAAGACACCCAGGCAGCGCATTCCACAGACAAGCAGTTTGCACAATAAAAGTGAAATCAAAGCGCTTCGTTACGCATACTTTGACTGTCGGAACTTCGCCTACTAGCCTGCCGCTGTATGCTACAGCTGGGTTCTGTTCTTGAGTCTGGCGCTGTATGCTACAGCTGGGTTCTGTTCTTGAGTCTGGCGCTGTATGCTACAGCTGGGTTCTGTTCTTGAGTCTGGCGCTGTATGCTACAGCTGGGTTCTGTTCTTGAGTCTGGCGCTGTATGCTACAGCTGGGTTCTATTCTTGAGTCTGGCGCTGTATGCTACAGCTGGGTTCTATTGTTGAGTCTGCCGCTGTATGGTACAGCTGGGTTCTATTCTTGAGTCTGGCGCTGTATGCTACAGTTGGGTTCTGTTCTTGAGTCTGGCGCTGTATGCTACAGCTGGGTTCTATTCTTGAGTCTGGTGCTGTATGCTACAGCTGGGTTCTGTTCCACGTAGTTAGAGCTGGTCGTGCAGTGCAGTTCACGTGTTCCGCGAGGTGAGGGGCGGAGGCGCGGCGCCCACCACGGAGGCGGACGACGCGATCACGTACAGCTAGGAGTCCGTCACCACGCTCTCGCGTTCAGACTTCACGTTCTGGAAACAACACATTTAGATAGCCCGTTGGTCTAGTTGGTAGTGAACCTGCCTTCTGAGCTTGGGGGCGTGGGTTCGATTCCCACCTAGGACAAACATTTATGTGATGAACATTTGTGTTTGTTCTATATCTGGTTGTTAATATCTATTTAAGTATCATCATCATCATCAGCCAGAAGACGTCCACTGCTGAACATAGGCCTCCCCCTTTAACCTCCACACTGAACGACAGCCTGCCTTTTGCATCCACTGGATGCCCGCGAGATGCCGCTGGATGCTATTTAAGTATGTATAAAAAAAAAACTATATATGTATGCATATCAGTCTCTAGCCGCCATATCACAAGCTATGCTTAGTTTGGGGTCAGATGACCATGTGTGCAAAAATGTCCCAAATATTTATTTATTTCACACATAAATATTCTTGTCCATCTAATTCAGTGGTTCCCAATGGGGAGACGCACTGCTTATTTATCACGCCAGGTGGCGCATTATCGCTGGTGTTGTTTCACTGTCAAAAGTGTCAAATATCATAAATAAAAATAAATATTCGGGACATTTTTGCACACACGGTCATCTGACCCCAAACTAAGCAAAGCTTGTGATATGGCTGCCAGAGATTGATATACATACATATATAGGTTTAAATACATACTTAAATAGATATTAACACCCAGATATAGAACAAACACAAATGTTCAGCACACAAATGTTTGTCCTAGGTGGGAATCGAACCCACGCCCCTAAGCTCAGAAGGCAGGTTCACTACCAACTGGACCAACGGGCTATATCAATAGATAATTTGAGTAATTAATTGGTTATCTCAAGTGAGCGGGGTACTGATGCGATCTATCAGCCACAGAGCGAGAGGGAGAAAGAAAGAGAGAGAGAGAGAGAGAGAGAGGTCAATTGTGCGCAATTCAAACAAAATGAGCTATATATAGCGCATCTCATTACGCGACACTGTCCCAACGCAGGGTGTTTTTAGAAATAATATAGCATTTTAATAGCCCGTTGGTCCAGTTGGTAGTGAACCTACCTTCTGAGCTTGGGGGCGTGGGTTCGATTCCCACCTAGGACAAAAATTTTATCTGGTTGTAAATATCAATTTAAGTATGTACTTAAAACTATATATGTATGTACGATATATCAGTATCTGGCAGCCATATCGCTGGCTCACTATTACAAGGTTCTATGTTATTTTCTTACACGCTCTGAAATTTCAATTAAAAAATTTAGATTTTCATAAATATTGACTTAGCAGGGTTTATGCTTGAGTGAAAGTATCTCTCTCAAGCATAAACCCTGCTTAGTCAATATTTATGAAAGTCAAACATTTTAAACTGATATTTCAGAGCGTGTAAGAAAATAACATAGAACCTTGTAATAGTGAGCCAGCGATATCACAAGCTATGCTTAGTTTGAGGTCAGCTGACCGTGTGTGCAAAAATGTCCTGTTTTTTTTTTAAATTTTATTTTATGTTGTGACCGTGTGTGCAAAAATGTCCTAAATATATTTCTTTTTAATGTTAGTAGTACCATGGCCTTGGTGAGGACGGTGGCGTCCTTGAGGCTGAGCACCTGCAGCACCTGCGTGTCTCCGCCCTGCAGCATCACCTGCGCCACGCCGCCGCTCATGCCCAGCGCCTCCGAGATCTCTCCGTTCTGGTCCACCTGTACCATGTATTTTATTTTTTATTTTAATTATTTCTTGTAATCAACAGCGTTATAAATTCTGCATAATATTCACAATAGTTATTAAAGATAAGGCCAAGACAGATTACAGTAATTTAAAAAGTAAATAATAATAATTTTACGACTAACATAGTCATATTACAGGCACACGAACTTGTGTGTGTGTGTGTGTGAGTGTGTGTGTGTGTGTGAGTGAGTGTGTGTGTATGTGTGGGGGTATGTAGAAGGTGTGTGTGGGGGTATGTAGAAGGTGTGTGTGGATGTGGGAGAAGGTGTGTGTGGATGTGGGTGAAGGTGGTGATGTGTAGAATTACTTACCGAGCTTGTGACACTTTTTTATTTCAATTTTTAGAGGATTTTTTGTTAATTGAAAGAGGTCTAGTTTAGAGTAATGAATATTATAGGTTTGAGCGACGCGACAAAGGATAGAGTTTCGAGCGTAGTTTGTATGATGTACGACAGGGACGTAAAACAGTGGTGGTGGTGTATGTACTACTTGTAACTATCTTCACTTTACTGCATTCTAATTAAAGTACACTTACAACGCGTCAAGACTTAAGGTCTGTGCCTACAGGACCGGCGTATACCATGACCGTACCGACACATGTAAAAAAAAATTTGTCATACCTGTGGTAGCCCATTAGGGAGACCGCTAGACTTGAAAGCGTGAGGTCGCGGGTTCAAACCCCGGGCCCGTACCAATGAGCTCTTTGGAGCTTATATACGGATTTTCATACCACTGGCTTTTCGGTGAAGGAAAACATCGTGAGGAAACCTGCATACGTACGGAGAAGGAATTCAATGGCGTATGTGAATCCACCAACCCGCACTGGACTAGCGTGGTGGATATGGCCCATATCCATACCCACCCTTTCGATGGTAGGCTAAAAGTCCAGCAGTGGACTGTTAAAAGGCTGATTATGATGACGATGATGGTATGACTGCAACCAGGGGGGTTAGACAAAACTCATTTTCTGTTAAATCTAGTTTTGTTAGGTTTTCTGTTTCTGAAAATGACATTAGCTTGAGAGATGTTATCTCAAGCTAATGTAATTTTCATACAATTTCATCTTTTAGCAGGCCTTAACGCTAACAGAAAGTGGGTCTTATCTAACCCACCAGTATTGGTAGTTGACTGGTGTAGTCGTATATTCCCAGTTGTCGCCACTGCCGATAAATGGGTAAAAACACATATCTTGCCACTGGCAATAAATGGAAAAAAAAAACATATCTTGCCACTGGCGATAAATGCGCAAAAAACGCCATACATTGCCACTGGCGATAAATTAAAAAAAAACATATCTTGCCACTGGCGATAAATGCGCAAAAAACGCCATACATTGCCACTGGCGATAAATTAAAAAAAAACATATCTTGCCACTGGCGATAAATGGAAAAAATGGCCTTGAGACAATGAAGAACAAAAAGCAAAAAATAGGCCAACTCATGCAACAAATGTCATAAAATTTTAACATAACTGTACAAAATAAAAATATGTCTATACACACCTTTATGGCGGCACGCAGTGCAAAGCTGTAATTCGTGCAAACATCTACAAATAAAACAAAACTTACACATTCACATTTATTTCTAGCTTTACTCACACACGCGAACTTGTAAACACACATGAACACTCGAAATAACTTGTACGGACCAGAAACCAACAACTGTGTACAGGCTTGTTTTAAGACAAAATTTACTTTGTGATCATTGATATACAATACCTATAGAGTCACAAACGTGCCAAAAAAATGTCCGAACCAAAACTCTGCGCACGCTACGCATTGCGACGACTTTTTGGTTAGTTGTACGCCAACCGCGATCCGACTACAACGCTGCCCATGCCAGTGCTACGATGCCATAGCAGACTAGCGACGTTGAACACTATGCAAGTGACATAACGTCTAACTTGGAGTAAATGTGGCATTGTGAATTATACAATTTATGTCTCGACGCTCGGACATTTTTTGACTGTTTTCACTTGGAGATTGTGAATCTATAGGTATTATATCTCGATGTTTGTGATGCATATTAATCCTTTAACAGGCAGTCGGAATTACCCGACAAATATTTTAGAGCCTATTCCGCCAGGGTCGCATTATATTTATACTTTTTTCCGACACTGGCGGAATGGGCCCAAAAATATTTGTCGGATAAATTAGACTGTGGCGTTTATAGGGTTAAAATAGTTTTAAGACAGTCAGTTCCACTGGCTTCTACTTACAACATGGTCGCACTTGGTTGATATTAATGGCCCAAAATATGAAAAACACATGCATGAAATATGTTAACAAACTAATAACATAACATTATAATGTGAGTAACAAAAGAAAATAAAATTAACAACACAAATATGGCAACACAACACAAAACGAAGATAAAATTGTGTATTTTTATGCACACAATTACTATCTACATAATAATTTTATCATATACTAACATAGTTTGGCAACATTTATCTTATTTTTAGCTATAGGCGATTTGATCACTGGAATTGATATTACAGAATAACTAAAGCCGAAACAATAAATTAAATAATTTAATAAAAATCAACACCGCAATTTCAATTTATGAATCGATAACCTTTGTACTCACTTAAAGAATATAATATGATGTATCTGATACCCGCTCATATACAGTTATTCCTGACTTTATAAAAAAAAAGACACAAATCTGCATTCAAAGATTTTCGAAAACTCGTTTGCCTCACTTGGTAATCGAACCGGCTAAAATCCGAAAAAATAACAACCTGAACGTTTATGGCATCAATCGATAGGGTCAATCATAAGGATCAAATATATGTAACAAACATGGTAAATTATATGAAAGGTTTTTTTTAGCATTATGACATTGGCGAGGATCCCACTACATTGTGAGTCGCGGACCGATGAGCGATGAACCGACGACATTGTGAGTCGCTGGCATCCAGTGGATGCAAAAGGCAGGCTGTCGTTCAGTGTGGGGGTTAAAGGGGGAGGCCTATGTTCAGCAGTGGACGTCTTCTGGCTGATGATGATGTTGCACAGTCATCTTGAGACTTGATATAGTATCCGATACATCATATTATTAAGTTTCATGTTGAAGTGAGTAGACGTTATTTGATCAACAAGCGTTTTGGGCGCCGTACTACGGGATAGTTAGCACCAGTATGCCTACGGAGGTCGAAATTGCCCCCGATCAAAGATACTTAAAAGTCAACTATTGCACATTTTTCAATGTCACTATTTATCACTATTCTTTGATTGACTGAACAACAACGCTGCCGTCCACAGATTAAAAAGCAGTCAACTGACACATGGTAATGGAAATGGTCAATAAAATTCACGTGTCAATAAATTGCTTTTTAGCCTACTGAGGGCATGCATAAAATCAATAGTTAATTACACAACATGCAAAAACATAAACACAAATTTTTACAAAAAACAAATACAATAAAACCGAAACTTTTTTTATATCTAATAAATGTAAATAGTGCAATTATTTAAAATAATACAGTCACATTCATTTCTATTGCACTCTGTAAGCAAATAAAGCTTGATTCACAATTCACTAGGTCCCGGACAAACACTGACATTAAATTTGAACCGTATTGAATATAGGTAATTAGGTATATACGAGTACAGTTGAATTTCCAATTACAATTATTTTTAACCGATTCTCAATTCAATAATTTTCTTTGATGTATGTATGCCCATTTCTCTAACATTTGTGAACTGATTTATCTGCTTATTTTTTTATTATCAAGAGAAAGCTCTCGAGGTCCAACAAAAATGTCATTAACTTTAGGCGAATAGTTTTTTTAAGCTCCATTAATATCTATAATTGATTTTTATGTCAGGGTTTGTCTGGTCAAACAAGGTCAATCTGTGCCCAAACAGGGCCTGCTGTTATGTGAATTAAGCATAACAAATCAAAATACTGTAAATACAACAACAAAAAATCAATATGCATTATGGCAGTACGACGTAGTCTTTGACGAAAGTCGCGGAATACTTTTAACTTAATTCTTTGTAAGATAAACCAAGTTAGTTTTTCTCCAAACTTGGCTCGATACACTATCGTGTCTAGATAAGTAGTTTGGCACATTTTAAATCTATAACACGTATTTAAAAAACTATAAATTTTTATGACAAAAAAAATATTACTCTCTGTAAAATAACTAATATGCGATTTAGCTTAGAAGCACTCACTTTATGAGATCTTGTTATTATTTATAAAATCACATTGCCACACTGGTGCGGCATTTACTTTTGTACTCTAGTAATAATGTAAACAATACATCTACTTATACATATAAATTTTTCTTTGGGATAATTGAATATTTGGCACGGCAAAGTCTTGAAAGTCTTTTGTCTTGTCATCAGCCATTTTTTTGAGCTTGACTGTTATCTCCACGCCTGGCATGTTTGAGGTTCGTAGCAATGGACGTCGATATAAGATTCTTTTGGCAACAGAAGCACAACGATTTTAAATGCAAAAGATTATCTGCAAGTAATGTTTGTTCCTACTCAACTCTGTAACGGATTTAAATGCAACTTTGTATGGAAGTCTTATACTCTGGATTAACACATTAATGGATTTGAATGAAATTTTGTCTGGAAGACTTATACTCTGGATTAACACATTAATGGATTTGAATAAAATTTTGTCTGGAAGACTTATACTCTGGATTAACACATTAATGGATTTGAATGAAATTTTGTCTGGAAGACTTATACTCTGGATTAAAACATTAATGGATTTGAATGAAATTTTGTCTGGAAGACTTATACTCTGGATTAACACATTAATGGATTTGAATGAAATTTTGTCTGGAAGACTTATACTCTGGATTAACACATTAATGGATTTGAATGAAATTTTGTCTGGAAGTAAAATATTTATTTATGATAGAAACAAAAGATCAAAAGTGTGTTTGTTTGTTCTTTTTCCACACAGAAATAGACACAACTGAGTGATGTGATTTTTTGCATTATTGTGATGGAGGGCCAGAGTGACTTACTTTTTATCCCGGAAAATTTATGATTCCTGAGGTTTATATACGCACGGGTGATACCGCAGAGCGCAGCTATAATATATAATTGTATACCTGGTAGATCTATTCAGAAAGTATTCTTTTATTAAATATAAGAAACAACTGCAATCCTCAGCAATAAATATTAAATAATTTTAGTAGTAGAAGTGCAAGACAATAGATACAAAAACTTGTTGTGAATCGTAGCGACAAGAATCAGATTCCAAGATCCATTGCCACAAGCTATACCTACAATTCTATGCAAAACGCCGTTCACGCCGTTAAATATTTGCAACAAATTAGCACTATAAATAAGCTTTTCTATAATTTAATCTAAGGAATAACCATGCAAGACCTATACTGCAAATGGCATGAGATCAAATCTCACTTCCTGTGAAACACTTCTGTTACATTGTATTAGGACTAGTAATAAATACTTTCTTCTTGACTGTAGCCCTTATTTGGTATAGTTTTTTTGTTTTAAATACAAGCTAGCGTTGACTACTGAGCGTGGGCCAGTAAATGCTTGCTGTGCGATGCGAATCAAAACTCAATAGAGCAATTTACCTTCATCGTTATACGCATACAACATTTATTAAGCCGCATTGAAAGTTTTTTTTTAAAATAAATATTAGGCTTGCGCGTGACCGCCAACTCGCCTGATGTTAAGCGATAAGCGATGATGCGGTGGAGCACGGTCAAAAATATTATTGAAACTGACGTGGTTTTCACACATTTTATTTATATTCACTGAAGTCGGAGTAACCGGCTTAATCTTACGTGAGTAATTCTCGTGTTATATTAATAAAAACGGTCAAAAATGTTTGGGGAGGAAGCTGATTGAAGACGTGGTGGTGAAAATAAATAAGGAAATGCGAAATAACGCAAAACCTCTTAAGAGGTCACTGTACTTCTTATTATGAACTACTTTTGCTATGGGACTAACCCTGAAATAGCGAAAAAAAAAAAACAGCTGTTCCGTAGAAAACGGTCATAAATCGCGAAAATATAACACGTCACTTAGATATGATACATTAAATTGTCATCCAAACTAAACGTGTATGCAAAATTTGAGATCAATCAGTTGGGGATAACTGTTTCAAAATTCAGTAGAAAAATATGACCCAAAATAACAAGACAAGTTAAATAAATATATAACAGATAACCCGTTGGTACAGTTGGTAGTGAACCTGCCTTCTGCGCTTGGGGGCGTGGATTCGATTCCCACCTAGGACATTTGTGTTTGTTCTATATCTGGGTGTTAATATCTATTTAAGTATGTATTTGGTCAGATGACTGTGTGTGCAAAAATGTCCCGAATATTTATTTAATAAAAGCTTGTAAAAAGAGTCGACTTTATCGCAGCGGACATTCTAGTTGTAGAGTATGGAGTCACATCGCACAGCCCGGGCCGATATACCGCTATACAGGGTGTACTAATATCTCCTGCGGCGGCAGGTGCGCACCTGCATGAGAGGCGTGACGCAGACGCCGCCCTCCTGCGCCGCCATCTGTGCCACCATCTGCTGGTACATTGGCAGCGTCACCACCGACGATAGCGGACGACCTGGGGAAAACAATACTTTCTTGTACTACGCTGCAAACGGACCGTCCATTAATCACGTGAGGCATGAATGGGGGAGGGGGTTTAGCAAAAATCACGAAATATCACAATCAATACACAAGCAATAGTCTTAAACCTCACCAAGGGGGAGAGGGGGGGAGTATTAAAAAATAAAAACATCACGTGATTTATTGTATGGTATAATACTCCGCCAGGTATAGCAATCCTAGAAAAAATGTCCACGTGGGCGTTCCGCAATGATGTCATGATGTCAATTTACAACAGGTTCGAGAGAGATGACGATACACCACGTAACAGCTGATTGGATAAAGTGGCAACTGGACAGTGACGTAATTCTGGGACAACTGCCAGAGTAGAAGACCTAGTTTTTGAAAAAAAATAATTGTGGTTTGAAAAAATCATAAACTACCAATTTTTTTATTACAATGTTTTTTTCATGGTCACCACAAACAAATTTGATCTAAGAAGGTTCTTGATTTTTTAAATAATGTACATAATGTACAAATAATAAATGTACATTTAAATAATGTACATTTATGAAAAATTATTCCGAGTGAAACTCACATTTTCTTCATCTCACCTAAGCTAGGAAAATATCGTATTTCCTTAAAGTTAAGATAGGAACCTCCTTGTTTAAACTGTTTGAGGTGCTATTCAAAGGTGAAGGTTAGATGATAGTGAATGGGAAGTATGGGCAAGAACAATAAGGACAAAAAGATGTCTGTTTCACAATAATCAAACGGAAGGCAGCTTCAGACTGCTGAAATCAGAAGTGGGAGTCAGAGTATTAGCAAGAATTATGGGGACAGAAGCCCCTACGGAAGGCCATGGCACAAAGTTCAAATAGCTAAACTCAGAAGTGGGATACATACATTCTCCGTCTTCCCCGGTGATGACTATTTGCGTATCTCCGAGCGACTCCACGGAGTTAATATCGAGCGCCACCGCATTGCCGTCTGCATCCAACGTCTGGACTACGCTGCCGGCGCCAACCTCTCCAGTGTGGATCTAAAACGTATCAACTGGACATATCAGACCTTGGAGCTCAGAGTAGTAAGATTAACAATGTCGGTTGCAATGTGAACAACCATGAACACAGTAGTTTATACTCAACTTTGCACCGTAAGCCATCATCACTGTGTGATGATTTTAGTGTGATACAAACATCAAGAAGTAGTAAGTTAACACTCATCACCTGCGCCGTGGTGCCGTCTGGTAGAGTGATGATGACTCGTTGTTAGATACAAACATCAAGGAGTACTAACACTCATCACCTGCGCCGTGGTGCCGTCTGGTAGAGTGATGATGACTCGTTGTTAAATACAAACATCAAGGAGTACTAACACTCATCACCTGCGCCGTGTCGCCGTCTGGTAGAGTGATGATGACTCGTTGTTAGATACAAACATCAAGGAGTACTAACACTCATCACCTGCGCCGTGGTGCCGTCTGGTAGAGTGATGATGACTCGTTGTTAGATACAAACATCAAGGAGTACTAACACTCATCACCTGCGCCGTGGTGCCGTCTGGTAGAGTGATGATGACTCGTTGTTAGATACAAACATCAAGGAGTACTAACACTCACCACCTGCGCCGTGGTGCCGTCTGGGAGAGTGATGATGACTCGTTGTTAGATACAAACATTAAGGAGTACTAACACTCATCACCTGCGCCGTGGTGCCGTCTGGTAGAGTGATGATGACTCGTTGTTAGATACAAACATCAAGGAGTACTAACACTCATCACCTGCGCCGTGGTGCCGTCTGGTAGAGTGATGATGACTCGTTGTTAGATACAAACATCAAGGAGTACTAACACTCATCACCTGCGCCGTGGTGCCGTCTGGTAGAGTGATGATGACTCGTTGTTAGATACAAACATCAAGGAGTACTAACACTCATCACCTGCGCCGTGGTGCCGTCTGGGAGAGTGATGATGACTCGTTGTTAGATACAAACATCAAGGAGTACTAACACTCATCACCTGCGCCGTGGTGCCGTCTGGTAGAGTGATGATGACTCGTTGTTAGATACAAACATCAAGGAGTACTAACACTCACCACCTGCGCCGTGGTGCCGTCTGGTAGAGTGATGATGGGGTTGTTCGGGTCGAGGTTGATGATGGACATTGTTCCGTCAGGGTTGGCGATCGAATGTAGGACGGCTGGCGTGTACTGCATCTGCTGTTGCAGTTAATAAATTGGACTTGTTAGCATATTTTGTAAGTGATAATTACGGTCAGCATAATGTTTTCTTTAAATGCTTATTTCATTCTTTTATCTAACGTCAGAAGTGGGATAAGCATTAAATTTTATACACATCATTGTTACATTATGGACCAGGGCACATTATTATATGCCTGCTTTGTTAGGTTATTAAAAAAGTGGAGAGAGCGATAGTAGACAGTGTAGTGGGTAAAATAGAGATGCATTTGACCACTGCAAATTTGCTGCGTGGACAAGCAACAGCACAAGGGGGCTTGAGCGGCAACGGCACAAGGGGGCTTGTGCGGCAACAGCACAAGGGGGGGTTGGACAAGACCCATTTTCTGTTAGCGTTAACTCCTGCGGAAAGATGAAATTGTATGAAAATGACATTAGCTTGAGATAACATCTCTCAGTCTAATGTCATTGTCAATGTCATTTTCATCTTTCCGCAAGCGTTAACGCTAACAGAAAGTGGCTCTTGTCTACCCCCAAGGACAGTAATAATGTGGGATAGAGAGGGAGATATAGTCCGTACTTCAACATCAGTCAGATGCATCTGGTCAATGCAGACTTGCTGTGTGGTGAGAACCGCTTGTTGCTGATGGTCATCGGACTCGTCGTCACAAGAGGGGTGAGGCACGCATGATCCCACCTGCTCATGGAGGACCAGGACAACGACAGGACAAAGGGTCAAGTGAGATAGAGAGGGAAGTATAACGGACAAAACAAGCGTTAGAGGATGCAAGTGGTAAGCCAGAGAGGAAGATTTTAAAGTGTTTAGAAATACAAAGTGTGCAAGATGATTGTAGGGAAATTATGTTTGTTAGTAACATTACCAGATCCAGGCAGCATCCCAAATGTATGGCAGATGTGATAAAAATCCTTTGTTAGAACAATGTTAGCAGTTAATATCTAATTACAAAATAACCCGTACGAAGCGCTTTAATTCCACATTTATTATGCGAACTGCTAGTCTGTGGAATGCACTGCCTGAATGGGTGTTCCCCGATGGTTACAATCTGGGTGTCTTCAAATCACGAGTGAATCGGTTTCTTCTAGGCAAGCGTGCTCCAACGTAGACCGCATCATCGCTTAACATTAGGCGAGATGGTGGTCAAACGCAAGCCAAGCAATTACTTATAAAAAAAAAATATTTTTTTAATATGATATTAACTTTTAACAGGTTATTTTTGTTATCTCGATGAGAAAAATCTGTACGATTCTGTCTTGCCTAGAAACAAAACATAAAAGTGAATTAACTTGTTAGGTCGTAAACTATCCCAAAATACTGAATGTTTTTATGCAAATATTTTTATTAGTGTGATGAGCATATTAGAAACTTTATATAATATATATTTTATTTTTAATTGATGTCTAAAACCTTTAGTCTGAACGCGATAGCTGTCAATGCAATAACAATCATGCCATCCGCTCCCCGCTTAGCTTGAGTAAGATAGCACAATAGTGATTGACAGCTAACATAATCAGGCTACCGTTTTGCTTAATTTTACTGTTTGCGTAGAAACCGGCTAAGATTAATTCAGTAAGGACGTGTTCCGAATCACGGCAACACCGCCAAATTTGATTCGTGCTGTGTTGGTTTGCATTGGCGATGTTGGCGTCGTTGACATTGTTTTAGAATGTGCCCTAAAGAATAAGCTAATAGCTGTTGCCATATAAACTTTCAACCCCCTATTGCCCCCTTAATTCGGCTGTTTTGCAAATTTCTTAGCCAATTACATGCCAAATTTCAGCTTCTTAGGTCAAGTAGTTTCCAAGATTTCATGATGAATCAGTCAGTCAGTGAATGAGTGGTATTTTACTTCTACATAATATATAGATAGATAGATTGCGACCAAAGATAATATAACCACTTGATCGCGCTTGTAGTCAAAATTCCCTTTTGCAAAATGATGCCACGTCGGTCGCCGGGGGCAGCTTGTGATTGGAGACTAGACGCGATTAGACGTTTGTGATTGGAGAATCAAAAGTCATTCATTCAATTCGCGGCTAGGATTGGCCCCGCTCGAAATAGTTAAGGTTGACATGTTAGAACCATTGCCTTATGCGTGGTAATGGATAAGCAGTCAAGTGGTTGTATTGTCATAGATTGCGACAGAGTCCTGTGTCTCGTTAGCTGGTTGAACGTACAATACGTACTGCCTGCTGCGAGGGGCCCTTGTCTTCGTCGTCAGTGAAGGCGGGGAGCAGGTCCTCCCGGCCGTGGTACTTGTAGCAGTTTATCACTATCTGCCGCAGAGCGTGCGTCCACGACATCTGCAATGCAAACAACTTGTTTTGAGTATAATTATCAATTTAAAAAACCAACTTCAAAGTTTATAAAATACGCAATTTCGTTTACTTGAATGAAGGAAAGACACGGGCAGGACACATGGTCAGACGTAATGATGGGAGGTGGTGTACAGCAGTAACTGCGTGGTGGCCGAGACAAGGTTGGCGGAACCCAGGCTGACCGAGGATGAGGTGGTCTGACCACATCAGAAATTCTGTCGGGAACGAGTGGATGCGAATAGCGAGAGACCGGGGAGAGTGGCATAAACAAAGGGAGGCCTATACCCAGCTGTGGGTCATTCAGGGCTGATGATGATGAATGAAAGAAAGAATATAAATTTTATTCAACACATTAAAGAAAAACTAAAACATAAAGAATACAATTAGTGTCGAATGGATCCGATAATATACCCGGACCCGGGTATGTCCTAAAACTGCGACCAGAACCACCGGAGGATGAGCAGCAGCGTCCTGTTAGTACACGGTGAACGTACTGCGATCTCCAAGCCGCCTGCCAAGCGTGGGGATTATGGCAACACCCCTCTCTAAGAGGGAGGCCTTGTTCAGCAGTGGACATTTAATGGCTGATCGTGTGTGGTGTGGATCCGATAAAATAATACAAAATAATATAGAATGACAATGTTATGTTATCCACGTAAACGAATTTTCCTACTGCTACTGGACCGATTTTGATGAAACTTATATGGGACCAATCTGAGAGTATATCCTTTCAAATATAATTTTATTTTCAGACCGGTTCATAAATGTAGAACCGAACTGAGAACCCCCTCCTTTTTTGAGGTCAATATAAGTAACCAGCGGCCTTATTATAGAAGTTTGATCGTGATCGAGATTGCATGCCGTCCCGTTCGCATCTATTTACTCGCGCCACGTGCGTGAGTGAGATGGCACGCGATCACGATCCGAATCATCCATAATAAGGCATCCGGTTGGACCCGGGTATGTTCTAAAACTGCGACCAAAACTGCCGGGGGATGGGGCCACCTGCCAAGTATGGGGATTATGGCAACACCCTTCTCTAAGAGACCTGAGTTTTGGCGCCAACAAGGAAAAAAACATGTCGGCTCGTTGGATTATTTTCCTAAACTTGTGTATTTTCGAGTGTTAATGTGTTCTAAATGGTGAATTATTATTCATTAAGTGCTCGTCAACGTGCTCGAGTGTGGACAGTGATATAACGAGGTGAAACGAGAAAAAACGAATCTTTTTTTCTTGTTTCCAAAACTCCATAGGAGCCTCTTGTAAAGTCTCCACCACATTACAGGGGCATAAGATTGACTTGACCGTGACTTACTTAGCTTGAATTTGACTGTGACTATGACTTGTTTGACGCTGTTAATGCTATAAAAACTGTTTAATATTACGACTAAAGGACATTGAATCCACGGTCATGAAAATTATAACAACAAACAGAAAGAGACCTTTATTATGGAAACTGACGTGGTTTTCACACATTTTATTTATGTTACCCGGGAATGTCTCAAGGCCAGAGTGAATGGGTATCTTCTAAGTCTGCGTGCTTCATCTTCGACCACATCGTCGCTTACAAACAGGCGATTTGGTGGTCAAAAGCGAACATGTACGCATAAAAAAAAAACAAAAAAAAACTGTTAAATTGTTGAATTAAGTACTAAGTTATTAAGTAATAAAAGATATTAAGTACTGTTTGTAAATTTAAAGATAGTTCACAATGTATATCCAGTGTTGTGGTCTTTAATTTTTTTTTTTTTTTAAGATTTTTAGAGATTGACTTGTATAGTGAGTGTACTTACCTTTTGTTTCTCGTCCTCTGTGCGCGCGTCCATGCGCACGTTGGCCCACGGGAGGTCCTTGGGCCACCACGGCGGGCGCGTCGACTCGCGGCCCCACCCCGGCTTGCCGCGCACTATAAATAATAAATAAATAAATAAATATTCGAGACATTTTTGCACACACGGTCATCTGACCCCAAACTAAGCAAAGCTTGTGATATGTCTGCCAGAGACTGATATACTTTCATATATAGGTTTAAATACATACAGTAGAATCTGGATATAACGACCTTCAAGGGACCGGCGATACTATGTCGTACTAACCGGATGACGCACAAAACGGCAGGATTATTTCTTGAGTACATTTATTATGAAACCTAATTTGAGTAAACAATATTGTCGCTAAAATAGGTTAGTCGTTATAAGCGAAGTCGTTATATATGAATTCTACTGTACTTAAATAGATATTAACACCCAGATATAGAACAAACACAAATGTTCATCACACAAATGTTTGTCCTAGGTGGGAATCGAACCCACGCCCCTAAGCTCAGAAGGCAGGTTCACTACCAACTGGACCAACGGGCTATCTAAACACCATCAACACCAAACATCGAATTTGACTGTCAGTTTGTCTCAGTAACATTCCGATGGACAAATTAGTTTTAGGTATAACGAATGTTCTGTTTCAGATTTAGTTCATTTTTGTTTCAGCAGTGCAATTGCCGTTCTTTATCGATCGTCACATTTTACATGAAATAAGAGATCGTCAAATTCGATAAAATGCCATTGATCAGTACTCGCTATGATCGATTCTATGTCATTTTATCGAATTAGACGATCGATAAAGAACAGTACTTGCACAGCAGGTTATGTTAAATAAGTATCAATAACAAAGTTATAAAGTTTGTGTTTCAGATTAAAATAAATTTCATAATTATTAACATTGCAGATTAATTACAAATTAGTTTCAGGTATAATGCACTAAGGGCATAAAGATGATCTAATAAACATTCAAACCAAATAACAAAAATAGGAAAACCGCAAAGAAAATTTCAGAGTAATAGAAAATTGAATTTAAAGCACCACCTATCTGATTCCCTTGATATGAAATCACTTGCTTGGGTAATAGGTATTCTTACTTATTAGCCAGCTTCGCACGGGTATAGATTATAGCCTATGTCACCCGGGGATAGTGTAGCTTCCCGTCAGTGAAAGCATTTTTCAAATCGGATCAGCAGTTTCGGAACCTATTCAATGCAAACAAACAAACAAACAAACAAACAAACAATCAAATCTTTCCTCTTTATAATATTAGTATAGATGAGGTAAATAATTAGCTAATAAGCGGTAATCCTACTCACAGAAAAGAGAAGTAAATAAAACGAAAATGAGAAGGAAAATCTGTCACCAGGCATTATGACATATATATGTATACTATTTTTGGTATAAGGAAGCTTTTTTTTGCCCACTGCTGGGCAAAGGTCTCCCCCATCTCCTTCCATAAATCTCGGTCCTCCGCCAACTCTTGCCAACCTCTCCGGAATGAGTCAAGATCGTCACGCCAGCGTTTCTTGGGCCTTCCTTGACTGCGCCGTCCATCTGGCACCCAATGTGTGACGATCCTGGCCCATCGGTTGGGATGCATGCGCGCCACATGTCCCGCCCAATCCTATTTTAGTCTGGCAGCTTTTTGGCCAACGTCGACCACACCTGTTATGGAGCGCAGCGCGCTGTTGCGGACTCTGTCCATTCTTTTGATACCCAGCATATGCATAAGGAAGCTTACAAACGAATAATTGAATCCACTGGCTCGGAACTAGAAAGCTGTGTTCAGAAGCCAATGACGTCGATTCTGTCATACCACTCACAAAACTAAACCAATCTGACAGGACTAAAATTATCTGCCCCTCTTTTCATTTTAATACGTGAGAGAAGGATGGCAGTCAAATTTAGTTTAGTTTAGAGTACACTCAGAGCAAATAAAAATACAGACTCCCTACGGCGCACTGCCAAAGTGACGCCAAAATCGCTTGCAAAACTACGTGAATTTCTTGTCAGAACGTCGTATTGAAAACATCCGTTTTAATAAGAAACAATGACTGCTTGCAGAGTTAAGAACTGTAAAAACAACACAAAAGTAAATAAGAAGGATGGAATATTTCCACACTTAAGTATTATTTTGATGAAATACACGGCACGAACTTCGACTACGCACACATGTTTCAAAAAGTGGCTTCAATTTCCGTGTTCGCGGTAGTCCCTCTGTATTTTTATTTGCTCTGAGAGAGTACATCAGAGTCGATGCCAATGGCTCCTCCCAATATAACTCACCCATGGAATACTTGAGCATGAGCGGTATGAAGGCGCGCAGCTGCGCCTGCGTCATCTTCTCCACGGGCGTGGGGATGCCGTCGATGATGAGCGGCGGCAGCTCGAACAGGCTGGGGTCCTCGGCCGGCGGCGGCGGCGCCTGTGGGCACCCGCCCACACCGAACTGGGGCTCGTTACGAGATACGGGAGCATGGGGAGCCGGCCGGGTTACGTCACATCTACCTATCGCCTGGTTTACATCCACTGCGAGGTATACGCTTCCACTCCACGCGTGCCAACGTACTTGTCACATTACCCATGCCCAAAGTACAAATTTAAATGGTTTTATTATATAACAAACTAGCGGCCCGCCCCGGCTTCGCACGGGTATAGATATATAGCCTATGTCACTCGGGGATAGTGTACTTCCCAACAGTGAAAGAATTTTTCAAATCGGTTCAGTAGTTTCCGAGCCTATTCAATGCAAACAAACAAACAATCAAATCTTTCCTCTTTATAATATTAGTATAGACTACCCAACCAAAACGCTGTTCTTCTACCACCTTTTATTTTCGGAGGAAAACAGAACAAACAAATATACAAATGCTGAATTGTTGCGATAGAATCTGAGATCTCTATTGGCTCGACCAAAGAACCCTAGTGACGTAACAACCGGCCACCCTACAACAAATGGTCGCCAGCTCCCCGCGCCGGGGGCAGCCAGCTAGCAACTGGGTTACCTGCTGCGCCAGCGCATTCTCCAGCTCCTCCATGATCATGCAGCGCAGGTTGCGCACCACGTCCTCCAGGGGCTTGGCGCCAAACACCCGGTATGAAGTGTTGGGCTTGCCTGGAGTCGCCACGAGGACGACCGCTTGTTGGCCGACGCGCGTCGCGAACTCTTCTATTGTTTGCTGGGGGGCAGAGTTGTTAGGTTTGTAGTAACAATACATTTATATTTTAACTAGCGGTCCGCCACAGCATCGCACGGGTATAGATTATAGCCTATGTCACCGGGGATAATGTAGCTTCCCGTCAGTGAAAGAATTTTTCAAATCGGTTCAGTAGTTTCGGAGCCTATTAAATGCAAACAAACAAACAAACAATCAAATCTTACCTCTTTATAATATTATATATAGATAGTATAGACTAGCTGACCCGACAGACGTTGTCCTGTCTTAGAACTGCCAAACACGCAAAGTTAAAACTGTAAATCTTATTTTTTTTCACCTAGGGTTACATTATTGGAGTTTTAGTAAGGATCCCAATTTTTTTTTGTAAATATAATATAGCCTATGTCACCCGAGGATAGTGTAGCTTCCCAACAGTGAAAGAATTTTTCAAATCGGTTCAGTAGTTTAGGAGCCTATTCAATGCAAACAAACAAACAATAAAATCTTTCCTCTTTATAATATTAGTATAGATGAGGTAAATAATTAGCTAATAAGCGGTAATCCTACTCACAGAAAAGAGAAGTAAATAAAACGAAAATGAGAAGGAAAATCTGTCACCAGGCATTATGACAGAACCTTGATTGAATATTCTTATTTATGTCAACGCGTCGAACTCCGCTTTCTGTTAGCGTTACAGCCTGCCAGCTTGAGAGATGTTATCTCAAGCTAATGTAATTTTCATACAATTTCATCTTTCCGCAGGCTTTAACACTAACAGAAAGTGGGTATTGTCTAGCCCCCGGTCGTTCGCCGACCTCTAGCCTCAGCTGATATTTTATTTGCATTATTACATTGGAAATTTTTTTTAGTAGTAAAACAGCATTTTTTTTGTTTCTGTAATCACCATATCACACCACACCCACCACACCAGCAGCCATTAAACGTCCACTGTTGGACAAAGGCCTCCCTCGAGAGGGGTGTTGCCATAATCCCCACGCTTGGCAGGCGGCTTGGGGATCGCAGTTCGTTCACCGTGTACTAACAGGATGCTGCTGCCCATCCTCCGGTGGTTCTGGTCACAGTTTTTGTACATACCCGGGTCCCTTTCACCTAGTATATAAACAAAGAAGTTCAAAAGTATATCTCTATACTTACTCTCAATTTTCTGAGCAGTCTGTTCTGGTGGCGTTTCCTGACTGAAGGATTTGTTTCAAACGAGTGCGGCCGCTTGCGCTTCTTTGAGGAGGCGATTGCGGCTGCCGCGGCCATACCAATCGGACCTAGATAACATACAATACAAATGTACATGTTTCATCATAATCAGCCTTTTAACAGTCCACTGCTGGACTTTTAGCCTACCCCCGAAAGGGTGATTGGGCCATATCCACCACGCTGGCCCAGCGGGTTGGTAGATTCACATACGCCATTGAATTCCTTCTCCGTACGTATGCAGGTTTGCTCACGATGTTTTCCTTCATCGAAAAGCCAGTGGTATGAAAATCCGTACATAAACTCCAAAGAGCTCATTGACGGGCCCGGGGTTTGAACCCGCGGCCTCACGCTTTCAAGTCTAGCGATCTCCCAAATAGGCTACCACGGTATTAGGCTACCAATGTAGATGTTTAGAATTCTAGAAAAAAAAGTTGGTGAGGGTAAGCATGAATACAAAAGATAAGAGCTTTCTACATAATGATTGAGAAAGAAATGCTTTGCACTCAATCTTCTAACTGCAGAATACAGAACTTCAAAATAGAAAAGATATCATACAGCATCAAGACAGCTTGCTAATAGTGCTAACAGGGGAGACGGACTTGGTTGACGAACCACCACCCAACAAACGGGTAAGAAAGAGAAAATTTTATCTTTCCCTCCCGTTGGGTTGACGGAGTGCCATTAACTTCGACTGGCTAGGTACTTCATCATCATCATTTCAGCCATAGGACGTCCACTGCTGGACATAGGCCTCCCCCATCGATCTCCAAAGAGGCCGGTTGGAAGCAGCCTGCATCCAGCGTTTCCCTACGGTCTCTTTTAGGTTGTCTGTCCATCTTGTGGGTGGACGTCCTACGCTGCGCTTACCGGTCTGTGGTCTCCATTCCAGAACCTTTTAGCCCTATCGGCCATCTGTTCTGCGTGGCTAGGTACTTGGGGCAATTGAATGCAATCTTAAAGCAGATAGGATATTGATATTAGGTAGTACGGACCGGCAGCGGCGAGTTGCTTGGTGACCTCGTCGCTCATGGCGTTCTTGATGAGGTCTGCGCTGTCCTCGTACGTGGAGGCGGCTGGCGAGGACATGCAGTCGTCCTCATCCTCCGACGCACCGCTCAGCCCGCATCCTTCCACCTGGGACATGTCCTGGGAACAACCACATACTGTAATCTCACTCACTCACTCACTCACTCAGCAGGCAATGGAGAGAGCTATGCTCGGAGTTTCTTTGCGCGATAAAATCCGAAACGTGGATATTCGCCAAAAAACCAGAGTCAACGACATAGCTGTTGAAATTTGCAAGTTGAAGTGGCAATGGGCAGGCCACATCGGTCGAAGAACCGATAACCGATGGGGAAGAAATGTTCTGGAGTGGAGACCACGAACCGGAAGACGCAGCGTAGGGAGGCCTCCCACTAGATGGACCGACGACATTGTGAGAGTCGCGGGCATCCAGTGGATGCAAAAGGCAGGCTGTCGTTCAGTGCGGAGGTTAAAGGGGGACGCCTATGTTCAGCAGTGGACGTCTTCTGGCTGATGATGATGATGAGGCATATGTTTCACCAGCCCACACCCACATGCTACGGTTATATAACAAACAGCACACTGTTTATTATATTGATTTCAACAACTCAGTATGTTTACATGGGTTCTGGAAGTAGTAAAAAAATTGTCTGAAACCTGTTGGATGAAAGATTAAATATGTCATGTAGTTATATGATTATTTACGGGATATTTACAGTAAGGGGTAAGGTTGTGGAATGAGCTTCCGATATTTCGGCGCATTTACATGCACCATGTTCATCGGGAGCTCATTCCACAACCTTACCACGGTTATTATCCCGAAAATAATCATATAACTTTAGTGCACAACCGTGATAGTTTAAAACAGTGTTTTATGTCATGTAGTGTCCTTTGGGTAACTAACAAGAGGTACTAATATTTTTTTTGTCAATTTCCATTGCAGACGATGTGCAGTACTTGCGCGAGTAGTACTCGAGCGAGCACCGCGCACCGCCAGCTATGAGCCACAACACTAACTGCTTAGTCCCAGCGGCATTGGAAGAAGATTAGTAGTATCGTTCAAAACAAAAAAAAATATTGCGTGCGTGTTTACAGCGCATCGTCTGCACCTGGCTTTATGCAGGGTAACGCGAAAGAGTGTGCTAAACCGAAAGGGGTTCATAATCCCATCATTATAAACCACTTGCCATAATGATGGGTAATGCGATGTGCTTCTTGCTATTCCATAGAAAACGGGCATTCACACTGAGAAAGTGTATAGAACAGCAATTTTTTTTTCAGGGTTGGTCCTAAAGTATTTTTTTTTCATAATGATTGTATGATAGACCTCTTTTGACTGATTACATTGCTTTCGCATAGCCTTGCATACCATAAAACTATCGACTTTACAAGAGAAAAATAGGTTACTGCCCATTAAACTAACACCTTTTCAAAATTGGGATTACAGACAGCCCTCTATGTAGAGGGTGCATGGAGACTGAAGAAACGGCCGCGCATTTGCTGCTGGAGTGCAGCAGTGTAGCAGAACAGCGAAAGACTATCCTCGATTCACCGAGAACGCTCTGGGAAATCTGCGCAAGCATCAGAGATCTGCTGGCATTACTGGAGGAGACTGGGTGGCTGAACTAGCTGCAGCCGGGTGACGCAAAATGGGCCAATGAATGGTGTTGCCATAATCCTCACGCTTGGCAGGCGGTTTGGGGATCGCAGTGCGTTCACCGTGTACTAACAGGACGCTGCTTCCCATCCTCCGGTGGTTCTGGTCGCAGTTTTAGGACATACCCCAGTCCTTGCTTGCTTATTGTTGTGAATACGCCAAGCTCGACTTAACCAGTGGTTTGCTTATGACATACCTCATCACCCATGTCCATGGACTCAGTGCTGACTGCTGAGTTCATGTTGTCTTCCTCTTCGTATATCAGGACCATTGAATCACGCTCCCACCACCGCCGTGTGGCTCCTAACGCGCTCGCGTCACCAGCCTGTTATGTCCTGGATAGATTTTATTATAAACATGAGTTATGTAACAAATTCCATCATATGTTGATGAAAGAAGAAACTTAAAATTCTATGTTTAATGTATTCATTAATTACTAGCTGCGCCCCGCGGTTTCACCCGCGTAGTGATGAAAAATGGTGATGATGATGAAAAGTAGCCTGTCACTCTCTGGCTCTTGGACTATACCCATGCAAAAAATCAGGTCGATCCGTTGTTCCGTTGCAGCGTGACAGAGGAACAAACATCCATACATCTATAGATACTTTCGCGTTTATAATATTAGTAGGATTATCATTGCTATTATGTTTTTTGTATTTTTTTTTTGTTTTGTTTTGTTTGGGTTACATATGAAGACTGTACTAAGTCGAAAGGAGGTCATTGTACTCATCATTATGAACAAATTTTACTATGGGCGCAACCCTGAACATGCCAAAAACTATCTGTTGTTTCATAGAAACCGGATTGACAATTTGACACTCAACAAAATATATGTATGAAACAGCAGATATTTTTTTCCCTATTTTAGGGTTGGTCCCATAGTAAAAGCTGTTCATAATTATGAGTACAATGACCTCCTTCCGGATTAGTACAGACTATATGCGTAACCCTGTATAAAAACGTGTCCGTTAAATATTAATAAATAATTATTGTTTAGTGTTTGAAAAGGAAAATTGCAAAAGGAGTGGCGTGGGAAGAGAGTATTTGGAAAAGTAGCACAACGAGCTATGGAGAGGGCTATGCTCGGGGTTTCTCTACGAGATCGAATCCGAAATGAGGAGATCCGTAGACGAACGAAAGTCACCGACATAGCCCACCGGATTAGCAAGTTGAAGTGGCAGTGGGCAGGGCACATATCACGCAGAACAGAGGGCCGATGGGACCGAAAGGTTCTGGAATGGAGACCACGGACTGGTATGCGCAGCGTTGGACGTCCACCCACAAGATGGACAGACGACCTAAAAGAGACCGCAAGGAAATGCTGCTACTGGATGCAGGCCGCTTCCAACCGGCCCTTTTGGAGAACGATGGGGGAGGCCTATGTCCAGCAGTGGACGTCCTATGGCTGAAATGATGATGATGATGATTTGAAAAGGATAATGCAATCTCATGAACTAAAAAAATATTTGTTTTATATATAAAAGTTGTTAAAGAAAACAAGCATAGATTGTTTTTTTTTAAGTCCGGGTAAAAGACTTGATAATCATCAAACGCTTAAACAGATTCTTTTGAATTATAGAAAACTCCATCAAAACACCTTTCAAATAAAGAAAACTAAATCAAAATCGGTTCAGCCGCCGGTAGCTACAATGTCACAGACAGACACAGATACACATTACACAAGTTAAACTTATAACACCCCTCTTTTTGCGTCGAGCGTTAAAAAAAACACAATTTCTTGCATAATTTGTCATATTATTTTTTTGTCTAATTTATGAAGCAATATATTTTAATCAAGCAAAACAAATGAATAGCTCAACTACCTCAGTAGGTCAGTACAGTATGCACATTTTTAGAGTTCTGTACCTGTGGGTAAAAACGGGACCTTCACAGAATAGGTATGTAATGTTAAGGCGGATTAAATAAGAAAAAAAAAAAGTTAAAACGAAAGGGGGGTCCCCATTATAACATTGTGTGCTGTGTAATGTGTACAAACGTTAAATTTGGCATGAATATAGTACACACTCTAAAGTATAACAACAAATAATAAATAATGGCCAAGTTCGAGTCGGCAACAAGTTTCTGTTCATTACCAAGTTATAACTGGTAATTTCACTATTGAATTTTATGGTTTTATGGAACCCTCAGTGCGCGAGCCCGACTCGCACTTGGCCGGTTTATTATTTATTCTCATTTTTATTATTGTGGGATTATATTTTTTCCTCAGCCTTTAGTTTTGTCACTTCTGGGCAAAGTCCTCCATCCCTTTCCAACTACCCCTCTCCAATACTATTTAGAGTAAATCAAAACTCAGGAGCTAAAACTCTTTGAAAGCAGGTAATGGTAGGATTGACTTATCTACATAACATTACATCACTAATTAATCACAACTAAACGTGTCTTGCTACCTTTTCGTTAAAAAAATACATTAGAAAAAAAAAATTGATGACTAGGCCATTCATAATTTCGTTTAAGTCCTAGATCAAATCTTGATCAATTGTATGAGTGTAGGGAGTGTAGGTAATTTTCCCTGAAAAAAACTATCTCTTTCTTACAGTCCCCATCTTTTATGTAGAGCAAGCAGATAAGCAAACAGGCCATTCATGTAACATTATTGATTTCATCTCATTGCTAAGATGGATGAAGCTGGAATTATCTTTCTTAAGTCTTTGACATACTCCTGTATAATATGCTTTTTCCATCAAGGTAGATCTAGACTAGAGGGTTATATTAGAAAATTAACGAAACATTTGTAAATCTCCAATATATTTAGCATTTTAAGTACCAAAAATCTATCAAAAATATGCTAATTACCTATTCCATTGTGTAGGAAAGCAGCTAGAAAAAAATCAATACTTGGGCTTCCCACACAAATGACTAGGAAGCGACCCTAAAGTAACACCAAGAATGTCCAAAAAAACTACCAACTTAATGATTGTAAATGAAAATTAAATGCATTTTCTTTCTTTATTGTATTACCTATTTTATTAGAACATTCAATAGAAATATATTTAAAAGGCGCAGTACTAAAGCAATGCACCGGTGTGACGCATTTTGTTTTGTTTATGTGGTGCATGGGGCCGAGGGGGCAATAGCGAAGACGCATGTCGCTTCTTTGCGGCGGCGTAAAGGATAAGCCCAAATGAATGGCCATCATGAAGGGGAGTCGCGCGTTCGAGCAGGCCCAGACAGCATAGAAAGACTACGGCTGCGTACGCACCTGCGTGATTTGAAACACATTCTGCAATCCAATTAGAAGTTCACCAGACTCCCTGTGATGTAACCGGATCAAAACAACACTTTTTGGAACTTTTACAGTCAGGCGAACACTGGTTTCACAAAATTCACAGAGAGGACAAGAGACCCCGAAAATCTCGAGTCCTCCATTGATATCGATCGGCAAGAGGAGGACGAGGGCCGTATCGACCTCATATTTTGAGGTGGCCATTTTGTACGAGTCTGCGCGGTGGAGTTTTCCCATGGAAAAGGAAACCGCCCATCGGTGTGAGGGGGGATTGAAAATTCAATTTGTAAATAGATAAAATAGTAAACATATCGGACTTACCAGATTTTGTTTCCAGGTAATAGTATATTGTTATTTCAACGTCTTGCAGCACCCGACGTTCAGGAAAAACCTCTAGTTTATTTTGGAAATTGATTAATTACGTCAACGAGTGGCGTCATCTAATGAAATTTTCACTAACTATTTGTAACTTTTTGACATTTCAATTTGACATTTCAGTCTGGATTTAGGTCAATAGCATTGCCAAAATGTTACTTTTGTAACGAACACCGTTACTTTATATTAATCTTCGTCATTCCATATCCGTTACGTTACTGTCTCGGAGCAGTGTGCTTACATGCTATGAGGGTGCTATGAGGTCTACGTAAATATGTGGAGGTAAACTTCACAGGTAAACTTAGATAAAGGGGGGTTATTCCGAGGCAAAATAGAAACAATACAGTGTGTATATCTGTGCAATACAGTCATTTTAAAGGTTTTTTTTTTGTCCATGATTACTTACCAAATATCAAACGTTATTTTTGGCAGATGAGTTTTGGCAGCACTGCGAAATGTAACTAGTTTATTGGCGCCAATGTGAAAAAAACAAGTATCCTCATCATAACAAAATTAATGAAGCCATTAAATAAGAGTTACAGATGAATATTTTTTCTAAAATTGTGTGATTTCAAGTGTTAATGTGTAATAATGGTGGATTATTGTTTATTAAGTGTTTTTTAACGTGTTCGAGTGTAAATAGGTGATATAATGAGGTGAAGCATGTATTTTAGTGAAGTTTTTAAAACTCTACACAAGCCTCTCTAGTTTTCACCACTTTACTGGGGCATGACTTGAACTTAACTGTGACTTACTTTGCTTGACTCTGACTGTGGCTATGGCATTAATACCTTGTAAACCAAACAAATTATTAATCCGATTGAAGGATTCTAAACCAAAGGTCATAAAAAAAGAAGAAAAAAATTAAGTAAACAAAACAGCTGATTGTAAAAGAGTAAAAGAAAATACATTATTTTGTTTTATATAAAAACGCTATTATTGAATTATTTCATACGAATTAGTGATGTTCCAGAGAAGGTAAGCAATAGTAATTTTATTAAATACCTTATAAAATATCGGAAAACCTATACCTATTTTCTGATTAGATTGTGTTGATATAGTTGTATTAGATCTGGTTGGAATTTGAAAATATTTCATCCAAATTGAACGTTATGATGGCCTTTATTTCCGCAGTACAAAATTTACAAGGTAGGAAGTTCTTATATAATTATCTAGGTCCGGGATAGATATCAGTGCAGAATATAGAGATCCCTATAACCTACAAAACAAGTTGTGTTCAGAGAATGTTGAATGAGTTGTTCAGAGAGTACATAACCGCTGAAGTTGACTTGTAATGCTCAGTTGCATACCTTTTGGTTATAATATTATCAGTTTCTTTTAGGCAAGTGTGCTCCATTGTAGTCCGCATCATCGCTTAACATCAGGCGAGTTAGACATCAAATGCCAGCCTCTTACTTATATTTTTTTTATATTAACCTTTATTGTCCCACTGGTAGGCAAATATCTTGGTCCAAAGTTGGTCCCAATTCTTTCCACTAGTCTCTGTTGTAGGCCAGCACCGACTAATCTTTTTTAAACCTAAGCCGTTGGCGCCATCGGGCTGGGGGTGACCTGGGGTTTAACTTAAGCATTATCGCTTAACATCAGGCGAGTTGGCGGCCAAGCGCAAGACTATTTGTAATTTAAAAAAACTGTTTGGTCGCTTATTATTATTTATTAAATAAATAAAATAAAAAATATATATATACAGCGTGACGATGGGACGTAGGCTAGGTAGGAGTGGAAAAGAATCAATCAGGATAGGGGTTGATGCGTGTTTACAAAATATACCCTGTGGAAACGCCGATGACTTCACAGATCTAACTGAGCTAAGGTATCGTTTGGAGATCAAATTCGCTATGTGACTACTCCAAAACGTACCTCAACAAGATGCAGCGGCTTGACTCAGATCGGGTATATCTGGTAGGGGGCCATTCAAGTATTACGTAAGCAGATTTTTTACAATTATTTACCCCTCCTTCCCCTTGTCAGAAAAAGTAAGCAAACCTCTTCCCCCCTCCCATGCTTACGTAATCATTGGTACCTATATGCATTTTTCTTTTAATGTATTCTGTTTTTTTATTGATTCGTGAGCAGCAGTTAGCAAATAGGCTTAAGAAATTTAACGCACATAATATTAATAAGTAAATAATAACTGCTGCCGTATTCACAATATCGACCTCCCCACCCACCATGTCATCAATACTTAATATTATAAAGAGGAAAGATTTGATTGTTTGTTTGTTTGTTTGTTTGCATTGAATAGGCTCCAAAACTACTGAACCGATTTGAAAAATTCTTTCACTGACGGGAAGCTACACTATCCCCGGGTGACATAGGCTATAATCTATACCCGTGCGAAGCTGGGGCGAACCGCTAGTCAAAAATAAGCAAAGGAAATACCCCCCCTCCCCCCTCAAGCGCTTACGTAATACTTGAACGACCCCTAGTAGCTAACTAAAGAAAATGTAGTACAAATTATACCCGATTATAATCGAGATTATTTCGATGCTCGACTGAAATAGTATAACCCCACCGGATTCCGACATAGCACAGGGCACCTCGACTCATGCTGATTAGGTTCGAAATGAGTGACAGATTCGACACAGAACACTTCAACTCCTGTTTTAACCTAGCTCAATGAGAATCAAGGTCTGGGAACCTAGGGGTCATAGTTTTTTTTTCATAGTGCCCCGTTTCGCATCCTTTGACCAACTTATGTATAGTGTAAATTTTCATCATTATTATAACTTTACTTGATCTCAAATAAAAACGAAGTATAGAACAAGCTTACGTCTTGTTAGTAAGGGCTCCGGCTGGGTATATTTTGTAATAAGGTATACAAGATCCAAAACGTACTCGGTTGTGACATCCGAAATCGCGTATGTTTTGTTGTTCAAATATCATGTGAACGTCTACAAACTATATCCGACCAAAACACCATGGGGCATGGGCGTAGCCAGGGGTTAATTTAGGTTCGGCGAAAAAAATTCAATCTGGAGTAGGTACCGATATGTAAACAATAATCATAGAAACGCCTCAAAGAATTCCTCAAAAAAGTAGGCTTCTACAACACATTCATGCTTTAGGCTCTATGAATGACTCTTTGAACGTATTCAAGAATAAACTCGTAAAAATGATATATGGGTAAACACCCATATATCATTTTTATCTCATATTTTTGTCTTACCACTTTTAATTGTGAACGTTGTAAACACCTGTTAAAGGTGCACATATCATAACTGTATCAAGTGATAAGAGTGTTATTTGTATTGTTTAATATGTGTACTGTTGGTGTTTCTTTATGAATTAAATAAAAAAATACATGAATATTAAAAAAAAATAAAAAAATCGGGACATTTTTACACACACGGTCATCTGACCCCAAGCTAAGCAAAGCTTCAATATGAACGAAAGAAAGGGAAACCATGAGTATGAAGTGCTGTATATTTGAAAACAATAGGTTACCCCAGATGTGGCCAGCCTGGGTGGGGCAAGCACCCCACGCCAACGTGGCTACCATACCATACTATGGGGCGTTTCCACCAGGTTGATAGAAGGATGAAAAAGGAATAAGACCGAGAACTGGTGAGAAGGGAGAGCGACAGAAGCAGGATGAGAGGCACAGAACGTAACGGGATTGATGTGTACATCATATCATCGTGAGCAAAGCCACAGGCAGAAACTAGTCTTTGATATATAAAGGAAAGAAAGGAATCTAAAACTTGGTAAGCAATAAGGCTAAAACTATTCATAATTTGATTATAATCTCTATTGATTTAAATATTGCAAGTTCTTTTGTATACAGAAGTACAATACTTACGTAAAACTAAATGGCTGAAACACTTACTCTAAATGACTAATTTATAAAAAATCTTATGTATAAAATATTTTTCTTTAAAATAATAAATCACAATATTAAGTAGTCCTGTTCATTTCATTTATTGTGTGTACTTCTATTCATCGAGGCCTCTTGAATTCCCCGGATTCTTCTGATGACCCTGTAACAAAATAAAATAAGCATGACCTTTTTAGGGTTCCGTAATCCTACAAGGAACTTTTATAAATTCGTTCTGTCCGTCGTGTGTCTGTCTGTCTGTCTGTCCGTCCGTCCGATTATTTTCTATTTTTCTATCATCATCATCATCATCAGCCAGAAGACGTCACTGCTGAACATAGGCCTCCCCCTTTAACCTCCACACTGAACGACAGCCTGCCTTTTGCATCCACTGGATGCCCGCGACTCTTACAATGTCGTCGGTCCATCTAGTGGGAGGCCTCCCTACGCTGCGTCTTCCGGTTCGTGGTCTCCACTCCAGAACCTTTCTTCCCCATCGGTTATCGGTTCTTCGAGCGATGTGGCCTACCCATTGCCACTTCAACTTTTCTATACTACTTTACCGCAAACCGTATCTCGGCGCGTTAAGACACGTTCGCGTGATTTTCGGAACTGCGCTGTTTTAGCGCTAATTCGAGCCCGCGTTAAGAGTTACCGTAAGGCCCCTGGAATCGAGTAGTACATGATCGAGATAGATGGCCTAGCAAAAGAGAGACCTATTACCACTATAACAATAACCTGTGATATGAAGATCATCATCAGCATCAGCCAGAAGACGTCCACTGCTGAACATAGGCCCCTTTAACCTCCACACTGAACGACAGCCTGCCTTTTGCATCCACTGGATGCCAGCGACTCTCACAATGTCGTCGGTCCATCTAGTGGGACGCCTACCTACGCTGCGTCTTCCGGTTCGTGGATATAAGGATCATCATTTCAGCCATAGGACGTCCACTGCTGGACATAGGTCTCCCCCATCGATCTCCAAAAGGACCGGTTGGAAGTGGCCTGCATCCAGCGTTTCCTTGCGCTCTCTTTTAGGTTGTCTGTTCATCTTGTGGGTGGACATCCTACGCTGCGCTATGATGGATATGAGGATGATGTACGGTAATACCTGCGGACCGGTGGCACAGACGGCCGCGCCAGCCGGGCTCGCACACGCATGCGCCCCCGCGGCACACGCCGTGGCGGCAGGCGCGCGCGCACTCGCCGCCGCGCCGGCCCATCTCGCAGTGGTTCCCACCGAGCCCGGCCGGGCAGCGGCACTTGTTCACGCCCTTGCACCGACCGCCGTTCAGGCACGGGACCACACATTTAGCTGAACAAACAAAAAACGATCCTCTAGACTGCTTTTCATCGTCATTATGCACACTGATGTTAAATCTGAGATCTAGGTATATGGAACGTAGAATAAACCGGCCAAGTGCGAGTCGGGCTCGCGCACTGAGGGTTCCGTACCACCACAAAATACAATAAAGTTGTCTAAGTAACCGAATTACCAGTTTTTATAACACCTTCCAAAATTTGTCGGAGTAATTTTCTACTCAGTTTGATACAGGCGCTTGGGTAACTTGGTAATGAATAGAAATTTGTCACCGACTCGCACTTGTCCATTATTTATTGTTATACTTTAGAGTGTGTACTACAATCGTGGCAAGTTTTACGCTTGTACGTAATATCGTTTTTACAATACAAAAATAGGTACGTAAAAAATACGTTTGTTGTATTGGGACCCCCCTTTCGATTTTACTTTTTGACTTTTTTATTTGTGAGTTAATCCGCCGTAACGTTTCATATTCTGTGAAAATGTCAACTCTCTATCTATTACGGTTCGAAAGATATAGCCGTTAATAGGTAGGACACACGGACGGACGGACAGACAGACAGACAGACAAACATCGTAGGCTTAGTAATGGGGTCCCCTTTTTTACCTTTTGGGTACGGAACCCTAAAAATAAACCATAATAAGACCATGATACTTACAAAACTCACACCTCAGTCCATAATACCCCTTCGAACACTCGCACGTGTCCTTCTGTATACATTTGCCGCCGTTGAGACACTTCTGCGAACAGATGCCTGCAACAAACAGTTCAGGGTACAGTTCTAGAGTGCAGGGTACACTCGTACCGCTCAGGCTACATTGCTGACTGTACTGAGGGTACGTTCCTTGTTGCAGAGGCATGATGATGAGGCCGCGACTGCTGCACCACGTGAGGAGAGCAAGCACAACCACCAAGACTGGCGATAACAGCAGACCATATTGGAAGAAGAATCCTCATGTAAGATACAGTCCGCGAGGCGTAAGCTGAGCTTTGCAATTGTGTGAGTGTGCATAGATAGTGTAGGTGTGATAACCGGCCTGAGGCGCAGTGCGTCCCTAGCGTTTGTGATTGGTGATCACTCACATAAATGCAAAGCTCAGCTTGCTTAGGCATCGCGGCTTATTATTGCACTCTCCTTTCGAACGCTGGTGAACATCCACATACTTATAAAAAAAAAAAAAAAACTAAATAATACGCTTGCGTAGGCTTTCATAAAATGTAGATGAAACCTCATGGAACATGTTGACATCCTTGACGCAAAGGCTTTGGTTCAAAAACTGTTGACACTAGTTTCATCATCATCAGCCAAAAGACGTCCACTGCTGAACATAGGCCTCCACACTGAACGACAGCCTGCCTTTTGCATCCACTGGATGCCCACGACTCTCACAATGTCGTCGGTCCATCTAGTGGGAGGCCTCCCTACGCTGCGTCTTCCGGTTCGTGGTCTCCACTCCAGAATCTTTCTTCCCATCGGTTATCGGTTCTTCGAGCGATGCGGCCTGCCCATTGCCACTTCAATTTGCAAATTTTAACAGCTATGTCGGTGACTCTGGTTCTTTGGCGAATATTCACGTTTCGGATTTTATCGCGCAAAGAAACTCCGAGCATAGCTCTCTCCATTGTTCGCTGTGTGACTCTGAGTTTTTCCAAAAGGCCAACAGGACCACGTCTCAGTACCATATGTCATCACTGGCAACACACACTGGTCAAAGACCCTCGTCTTGAGGCCACTGTGGTATCTTGGACGAGAAGATGTCACGCAATTTCCCGAACGCTGCCCATCCGATTTGGATTCTTCGGGGTACATCTTCTTATGACACTAGCTTCATTAACTGCTAATTGCTTCGTGCTAGCCACTTCGCCTATATGAATGTACATTTCGCCAGCTGGACAAAATGATCCGCGTGGATCATGCAGGCGAGCTAGGCGCTGACCGCATCTACGCGGGTCAGATGGCCGTCCTCGGGCGCTCCGACGCGGGCCCGCTTATACAGCACATGTGGGACCAGGAGAAGGTCCATCGGGCCAGGTTCGAAGAACTCATCAATGAGTACCGAGTGCGGCCTACTGCGCTCACGCCGATCTGGAACGTGGCGGGCTTCGTGCTTGGAGCCGGTAAGTTAGCTTGGCCATTGTGTCATCTGCTGAGAATCTGCTATATTTTTTATTTATTTCGGACAATTAGGATTTATGCCAGCAGTTGAGAATCCAGACAACAGTTCTCTATTGCAGTTGAAAATTAATAAGGCTATAAAAACGTGCTTATAGACTCGTTAATAATACTCGCCGATGGGGCCGAAAGGTTCTGGAATGGAGACCACGGACCGGTAAGCGCAGCGTAGGACGTCCACCCACAAGATGGACAGACGACCTAAAAGAGACCGCGGGGAAACGCTGGATACAGGCCGCTTCCAACCGGCCCTTTTGGAGATCGATGGGGGAGGCCTATGTCCAGCAGTGGACGTCCTATGGCTGAAATGATGATGATGATGAGACTCGTTAAAACAAACGAGAGGAGCCCAAACTCAAGGAATTTACAAATATTTCGATTCGAAAGATACAGCCGTTAAAAGATAGGACGGACGGACAGACAGACAGCGTAGGCTCGGTAATAGGGTCCCGTTTTTACCCTTTGGGTACGGAACCCTAAAAATGAACTATATCTTAAATATTATCTAGAGTCATGTGGAGTATTTTCAAGATTTCCTCTGTCATAATCAGCCTTTTAACAGTCCACTGCTGGACTTTTAGCCTACCCCCGAAAGGGTGATTGGGCCATATCCATACTACGCTGCCCCAGTGCGGATTGGTGGATTCACATACGCTATTGAATTTCTTCTCCGTACGTATGCAGGTTTCCTCACGATGTTTTCCTTCACCGAAAAGCCAGTGGTATGAAAATCCGCACATAAGCTCCAAAGAGCTCATTGGTATGGCCCCGGGGTTTGAACCCGCGACCTCACGCTTTCAAGTCTTGCGGTCTCCCAAATGGGCTACCACGGCAATTTCCTCTATATTTTTATGTTTTTTCTAGTCTCAACAGTGTCTCTATTATTGTTCACAATTTGTCGAGTAGGTATTCTCAGTGGTTTCTCTGGCATCACCTGGGTTACAGGCACCGCGTTACTGGGCAAGGAGGCTGCGATGGCGTGCACAGTCGCCGTGGAGACTGTGATCGTGGACCACTACAACGACCAGCTGCGGACCCTGATGGAAGACCCCAACATCGACCCGGAGATACTAAACACTATCACCAAGTTCAGAGATGAGGTCAGACACAACTGCTAACTTACATTTAATTACAATACAGTAAGACTCTATAATCCGAAACGTGGATATTCGCCAAAGAATCAGAGTCACCGACATAGCTGTTAAAATTTGCAAGTTGAAGTGGCAATGGGCAGGCCACATCGCTCGAAGAACCGATAACCGATGGGGAAAAAAAGGTTCTTGATTGGAGACCACGAATCGGAAGACGCAGCGTAGGTAGGCCTCCCACTAGCAGGACCGACGACGTTGTGAGAGTTGCGGGCATCCAGTGGATGCAAAAGGCAAACTGTCGTTTAGTGTGGAGGTTAAAGGGGGAGGCCTATGTTCAGCAGTGGACGTATTCTGGCTGATGATGAGGATGATGATGAAGACTCCATAAACTTGGCATCATGAATAATATTCTGAAAACGATAGCACTAGGCTGCCGTCCGATTACTAAAAGACCGTTAAGTGACATTGCCACAGTGTCACATAACGGTCTTTTAGAAATCGGACGGCATAAGGTGCTAAATGTCCCTTTAGTCAAAAGACTGGCTAGAAAAACATACTCATTTTTTAATTTTATTATAATGTTTTTATTTTTTAGTTTGACGTATTTATTTTCTTAGTGATACTAGATACTCACAAGCTTTCGTATTTATTGCCTTAGTGTAACTAGATACACACAAACATTGTTATTTACTGTCTTAGTGTCTAGCTACTCGATTTCAGGAACAAGAGCACCACGACACCGGTATCGAGGAGGGCGCGGAACAAGCGCCGCTCTACAAGGCCCTCACTGAAGTCATCAAGACAGGCTGTAAGGTCGCCATCGAGATCTCCAAGAGGGTATAGCACTATTGTACGTACTCGTATAAAAACTTTTCTTGTGAGATAGATTTCCAATAGTCAGAGAGTTAGATAAAGGCTTTCGTTGTAAACACCGGGTTCGACGCGTTTGAAACTGGTTTTTGACTCGGGTCGCATGTTTTGGTTGACTCTATTAGTGCTAAGGAGATGAGAAAGGTTATTCATTATTATTTATCCCTCTAGGGCAAAGCAAATCGTGTGTGTGTGCAATCTGTTACTTTTGTTTATTACCAGTTTCAAACGAGTCGCTATGTTTTTGTTGAATGGTAGGTATTGACAAGAAAAACTGAAAAAAAAACACTTGTATATAGCAAACTAATAAATTGCGGCGTACAGTAACCTCATTAAGCATTTAACTGATAATTTTTTAAATAAAGTAGGCTATATAATATGAATTTTGTATGATTCTTAGCTTTTCCATACTTTTTGAAAAGTTGGGCGGTGTAAGCTGGCGGCGGGTGCTTAGTTATAAGCGGTTAGTCGCCTGTTGTATTTCTTTTAAATTAAATAATAGGCTTGCGTTCTACCGCCAACTCGCCTGATGTTAAGTGATGATGCGGTCTACGATGGAGCACGCTTGTCTAGAAGAAACCGATTCACTCGTGATTTAAAGTCATCCAATTGTAACTATCTGCATCCATTCAGACAGCGCAATCCACAGACTAGCAGTTGGCACAATAAAATTGGAATCAAAGCGCTTCGTACGGGTTTTCGGAATATCATTCATGAAACGGTGTCGCCTTTTCGTGTCGGCTCTGGCCTAGCGTTTGACCACGTTTCACATGATGGCAAGTGACGATGTGGTACCCAGGTTGTACATTATAGGGAACACCGAGGCAGCGTGCATTAAATTTATTGGCAGCTCGTATTAATAATTAGATATCAATTTAAAAAAAATGCAATTACGGGTTAACGGGTTGTTCTATTGTCCCTTTCGTTTTTACTTATGGACTTTCTTATTATTTCTTACATGTGAAATCCGCAAAATAAAAGCGATAAAATATATGTTGGAGTCTGTAGTTATTTAATTTATTCGAATAGCAACACTGTACGAATGAACCTGAGAATGAATTACAGAATGAGTGTGAAGCTTGTTGCCAACGTCATATCGGTCAGTAGTGCGTTATTTCGTTCGAGCTCGAGAGTCGAGACTCACTCACTTACTTGATCTCGAGACAGCGCCTGCGCCGGATGTGCGCACTGACGAATAAAAACATGGCGGACGACGAAAACGAGCTAACAGATTCTAATCCATTTGAATCTGCGACATATATACATAACAAAATTATATACAGACGGGCTGCTCGCCGTTATCCTCTTTTTCACCAGCGCTTCGTTATTAATAAGTCGACCTTTAGTTAAGTAACAATTGTAGTCGGGTTACCTGATTAAGAACAACGCACATAAGAGGCTCTTTGTACGGAGAGTAGATTATATCTTTCGTCGAAAGCAAGTCGAACTAAATCTATGCTATGCGTTGGGCGGAAGGAAACGTCATGTTTGTTGTGTCTTTTATGGGTAAAATGCTCACAATTGAAACAATAGTCACACTACGCGATGTCGTATTGTAGGTACTTGGGGCAGCAGTCGACGAAAGTAATCCGGCATCAACTAGTATCTCGAGTAGTGATGCCACGAATGGTGATTTTGCCGAAAACCGAATATCCGGCGATGCTATCGGCCAAAGCGCCGAATGTTCGGCATAATATGTGTACATTTCGTGGGTAACAGGTAAACGAACCAGCAGTGCAAGTACCCTCATTATCGATCGTCAAATTTGACAGTAGGGATCGTTTAATTCGATGAAATGCCATTTGATCAGCACTCGCTATGATCGATTCTATGTCATTTTATCGAATTTGACGATCGATAAAATACGGTACTTGCACTGCTGTGTCGTTGCAGTGCGTGCGGTAGTGAAATAGCGGACTAAAAAAATATCACTGTTTATTCACCAGAGGCTTCACAAAATGGCACCATTTAATAAAAAATCGCCTATTTGGGAATATTATGAGGTTTTTTTAACTATCACGGTTGTTTACTATAGTTATATGATTATTTACGGGATATTTACCGTGCGCAGTTACATGCACCATGTTCACGGGAAGACTCCCGTCTTCTCGTGAACATGGTGCATGTAACTGCGCCGAAATATCGGGAGCTTATTCCACAACCTTACCACGGTAAATATCCCGTAAATAATCATATAACTTTATGAGATTTTTATTGAAGATTTTGTGTTCGGTATTCGGCCGTTAAGTACGTAACATTCGACCGAATACCAAATATTAAAAAAATTGCCGAATACCGAAAGTAGCCGATTATTCGTGGCATCTCTAAAATCGAGCCTGTGCGTTATCTGTAAGTGTGACGTACCTCCCTCGCAGTTCCGTCCCTGATACCCAGGGGGACAGGAGCAGACTCCTGGCGCGGTGCAGTTGCCCCCGTTCATGCACTGCGGGTAGCAGAGTGCCGTGCGGCAGTCTTGCCCCATGTAGCCCTCGGGGCACTGGCAGATCTTGTCGTTGTTGCACCAGCCATGGTTGGCGCACTTCTTGTCGCACTCTGGGTCCGGCCCTGCCATGTTGATAAACGTATGATAACATAAAGGTGTTTCAAAGTTCTAAGAAATGTCGGCCTGCGCTACAATATAGTTAGGCGTAGGTTGGGTTGGTTAGGCTGCTGATGGTCAGTTGCACTGTGCGCCATGCAACAGGACCTGCTTTTGCCAGCCACTTACGCGCTCATAACCGGCGCTAGTCAGGTTCGCCGTTGACGGACACGTCTGAATGGGTTTTCCCCGTTAGTAACAATCTATGTCTTAAAGTCGAGAGTGAATCGGTTTCTTCTAGGTAAGCGTGCTCCATCGTAGACCGCATCGTCGCTTAACATCAGGCGAGATGGCGGCCAAGCGTAAGCCTAGAAAAAAAAGGAGGCCGATATAGTTAGGCTTAGAAAAGCGTGTGGAAAATTCAGACTCAGAAGTAAGGCTATGCTGGCTTAGGTATCTTCAAGCTAGTACACAATGAAAGATTTTTATATGCAGACTTGTCTTGTTCAATTCTACCTAGAAATACATTATCTAAGGAGTCTAGCAGTTGTCATAAAACCGAACTGACAGCCAAGTGGGAAGCAAACCAAACACAGAAACCCTTACTGTACCGGTCAAGTCATGACATGTGTGCTGGGAGCCTTACGGACAACTGTTATTGCGGCACCTAATCTGCTCAGTTGGAAGCGACCGAAAATGACGCGACCGCAAACCGTATCTGGGCGCGATAAGGTTCACGTTCGCGTGATTTTCCAACTGAGCGGATTAGGTGCCGCAATAGCAGTTGTCCGTAAAGCCCCTGTACTGTAAATGACTATATGTGGTCTGTGGTAAATGACGTATTCATAACAGAAGCTTCCTTTGATGTCTTAGTACACTTCTTATTCTTATTCTTATTCGAGATGGGGGCGATAAGTCCTGCACTGACGTCCCGCTTGGGGTGTATTGTGCATTTCCCCCTACCAGCACCTACCCGAGCCAACCCAACTCCTTGAGGCTCTGGGGCGCTGGCACAGTTGCTCCAGTGGCGTAGATGGTAATGAAAATTATGATGATGAAAAGCAATCCAGCTGTTGTGGCGACGTGGATGAAGAAGGCAATGGTGCTTCATACAACCCGGTAGCGATTCTAGTTTCTTCTGTGGCTTCACAATGCCACAGCACACTGTCACAATTAATGAAATTGTAGCACCCGTGTTCCGTGAAATAAACAATTTGAATTTGAACTTTTACTATAGCACCAACCATTAAATCGAGAAAAAATATTAGCTGTTTCATAATGTTTGTCGATGACAATGACAGTTGTCAGCTGTTTTTTTTCTCCAGATTACAAAGTTACTCTCATAGTAAAAGTTGTGCATAATGATGGTTACTATATGGACACCTTTCGGCTTAGTACACCCTTTCCGCATAACCCAGTACTGATGACCTGAGCATAAATGAGATGGAATTGTTATAAGGTGGTACGTTTCACCTGTGGCGGGAAATTCAAATTTCAAACCGTTTTTTTGTCCTTTTAGCTAGGCCGGGTAAATATTGTAAAATAAGTGTTTGCGCAAATCGTTGGTTGTTCTTTACATTATCATGTACAGTTATTTATTAGTAACGCACCATATTACTTACATTTGTCAATAAACCGTTTGAAACAGCAAAAATGTATTGACAAATGTAAGTAATAATGTGCATTATAGGTAGATAAATATCATAATATGATTTGGTAAAGAATAATAATGAATTTGCGCAAACATGACCGTTTACAATAATTACCCGGCCTAGCTAAAAGGAAAAAAAAAACAGTTTGAAAATTGAATTTCCCGCCATAGGTGAAACGTACCACCTGAACAGTTAATGGCGTAGATTCTGTCATACCAACTACTCGTACTCTGTACTCGTATTCTGTTATACTAAACTAAACCAATCTGACAGGACTAAAATTATCTGCCTCTCTTTTCATTTTAATATGTGAGAGAAGGATGGCAACAATTTAAGAGCTGTTAAGTTTAGTTTAGGGTACATCAGAATCGATGCCAGTGTAGACGAATATTTATGAAGTTAGTAAGCGAACGATACCAACCTAAAAACGCAAATGCTGTGAGCAGAGGCACCGCGAGGCCGTCCAATCAGCACGCTCGGCGACAGCCCGGAAACAAGGCATTCATGTTAGTTCCGAGTTCCGTCTGTAGTGACTAATAGCCACTACAGACAGACACGCGGACAAACACTAATTGAAAGACTCGTTCTACATGGTTACACCGCACTGCGGTGTAACGAGGAAGACTGTTCCTCCGTGGTGACACCTTCGACCAGAATAAAATAAATCGACGGGCCCTAACCATTGAACTTGCTCAGTAAAAACGAGGCAAAACCGTCGGACATATACTTCAACACCTAATTATAAAAAAGTACAGTATATTTGTTACAAAAAATTAATACCGGTTTTATTTGTGTATTTACACTTCGGGAAAGCAGGAAGGCATAATTTTGTCAGTTGTTTCGTTATCACGTAACAATAGACTCGTGTTGCACTTTCTACGGCTAGAGACCGACTGTGACGAAGTGAGCGCCGGCGCTCGTTTTATAATCTTCAAAATTGCGCTTCTACTGGGCCCGTCCATTCATTTTATTTTGGCAGAAGGGTGACACTACATATCGACTGTCGATCGATAAAACGAGGGGGTGTAATGACGAGGAAGAACTACTTCCTCCAAGAGACTTCTTTCCAATCGTGTGTACCACGACACCTCTCGGTTTTTACTAAATTTACAGTAACAATACAATAAAATTATTTATTAATAACTCCATAGTTACAAGTCAAACTTCTCCAGTACACTTTCTACATGTATATAAACTTATATAAACAGTATATGTTAATATGTTATTTATTTATTTATTTTGTTTACATTGCCATATAATGCGTTGTAACATTTAAAATGCACTAAATACACATTATACCCTGTTTATAGGGTGTTGCAAATAGTAAATGGTTTTACTTATTCTACTTAAAATTACACTAAGAATAATATTCATGAAATTGAAAGATTTTTCTTGTAAAAACTCGTCTATCGTGTAATAACATTTTCTTATCAAAAATAATTTTAGTTTATTTTGGTACTTTCCGTTATGTGTCTCTTCTCTTATTTCTTTCGGTAGATGGTTGAATATTTTGTACATCATGTATTGAGGACCTTTTCTGACTATTTCTAGTTTTGGTTCTGGAGCCACGATCTGGTGTTTTCTGCGAGCGTTTGTGTTAAATTGGAATAAATTAGTGTGTTTTTTTACAAAAGTTGCTGCCTCGAGAATATAGACGTGTGTGAAAGTTTCAATTCGAAACTAAATCAATATGTGAATATATTTTTTCTTTCATTTAGCAAACACTGCTTCACATGCGCAAGGACCAGGGCGAAGTGCTACTAAGCACTTCCACTGCCACTTGCACTATGCAAAACGTTGCAGACGATGCGTAAGTAGGCACTTGCTACTTGTACTTCGCAAGGTCTGCAACGTTCTTATCGTAAATTAAAATTTTAAAAAGTCTGAGTGATGTCTTGGCACATACGATTGGAACGAAGTCTTTTTGAGGAACATGGTCTTCCTCGTCGTTACACCGATGTAACATGCGGTGTAACCATGAGGAACGAGTCTACTTGAACACAGAGTACCTACTGTAGCGCGGTTTATCGACCTAAGACCTTTACGAGAATATACACAGTGAGTAACGTCAAGTAGAAAAACCCAGTCATGCACTGCCTGAATGGGTGTTCCCCATGTTACAATCTGGGTGTCTACAAATCACGAGTGAATCGGTTTCTTCTAAGCAAGCGTGCTCCATCGTAGACCGCAACATCGCTTAAAATCAGACGAGTTGGCGGTCAAACGCAAGGCAATAATAAAAAATAAACTGGAATAAAAGTTACAAATAATTAGTAACTTGAGAACAAGTGTCACAAGTGGCTGCATTACCGCTAAAACGATAAGCATCTCTTCCGGGAAACTATTGGATGGATAGAATGTACGTATCGGATAAAGGGGTATTTTAGTGGTAATTAGCACGGCCAACTGCTTTCGAAGAGTTATTACGTTTACTGTGGCGCTATTTGACATTGTTGTATAGACGTCTAAAGTGCTACTGCCAATATGACGGAGATCGAACTGAATTATGCGGCGTATTAGTTGGAGGATTGATCCAACTTAAGACAAGCCACAGACATGCAAAGTAGATGAACTCGCGGTATCTATCAGTTAATCTACTTTTATCTGGATAAAGGTTCTTGTTATCAACATTACATTGTTTCGTTCGAATGGAAACGTCACAAATCATCGCTAAACAAAACGGCAATAAAATGCCAACGACCACTTGTTCAAAGGAAAAACACGTAAAGAACGTTGTGCGCGCGGTTTACGTACCGACTGGAGTATTAGTATCAAGCACAACGAGCTGGAAATAGATGTAATGCAATGTTCAGTTATTTTGGAAGATTCGGCCGTCCATACTCCCGTGGACGGTGTCGTTAGCATGAGATATGAGAGATTAATTGCCTTTACGAGCTCGCGTTGATTGGATCTTTCCATGGGCTCCATTAAAACACGGGATATTGTTAAGTTATAAAGAAATGTAGGAGATATAAAATAAAAGCGTTATGTCTGTGTTTTTGAAGTTGTTTTCTATTAATTAGGCGCTTTCAATAAGTTGAAGAGTTAGAAAAAACTTAGGAGAGATTAAGGATGCTCTTATGTAACATCGACAAAAACACAGGCATGTAAGGGTTAAAAATGCGTTGGCGATACAATACCTGTCCTTTCTAAATACACACCTCTCTGTGCGCATTCCTTCTTTAAGTTTAACCTTAATGGGGTGCCTTTTAGAGGTAGCCCTCGGCCGTTTTTGAGTACCAAACCTATTTCGAAAGTGACCACACCGTTGCTGCTACTGACGCAGGGCAACACCACACTGAACTCTGTGGACAAACACATGAATACATTATCTACTCTAAAACACAATTATAGATAACTTTTATAGTGATAATTTTTAATACCCTCCGATTAAAGAGCTGAACAGATTTTCTTGAATTATAGCTAAGAACAGACTCGATCAAGCCACCATTAAAACAAACAAAAAAACGAAATAAAAATCGGTTCAGCCGTTTGGGAGCTATGATACAGACACACGTTAAATTTATAACACGGATAACACCCCTATTTTTTAGTTTGCGTCTTAACTAGGGATTAAAAAAGGATGATAATGCTATTCAAGACAATAATTGAAGCCAAAAATTGTTGGGTAAAAGGCGTGTTTAGTTTACAGTTTTTTTTGTCCAAAGAATCGTTTAATGATCTCATTGGTTGCCAATCCGCCAGAGTTGTTTACATCATTGGACAACTTGCAAAAAAAGTAGAACTAGGAATGCTTTTACACCTCTAAGATCTGAGTCATACTAAAGTAGCTACTTCTGAATCACCTTTAGGAGTTTTAGGCACCCTTCCCTGCGTTTTGATCGAGAGAAGCGGCGGCTTCAAAACATTAGGGTCGGACGACGTCAGCGTGTCGAAGTTGTAGAAGTACTTCTTACGCGACCGCCACGTGAAGTTGACGTATCCCACTTCTGACGGGATAGTGGGCAGCTTGTGGGAGAAGTGTGGGTCTAACACGTATGGGGATACGTGCCCGTTCACTATGGCGTACACTGGCATTGATATACCTGAAAAAAATACAAAGAACATAGGTGTAACTCACATCTCCGACTATAGTTTTAACCGCATTAAGCGGTCTTTTTAAGGTGAATAAGCGCGAGCGGCTGTGTCTCGCTTTGCGTCAGTGCTAATTACGTACCTACCTATTCTACCTATACACCACTACCGATGTATAGCAGTGGTTGCCGATTAGGGGTATGCGTACCCTTAGGGGTCTTTGATTATATATAGAATTAGGGGTACGCGAAGTTGCATCAAGGGCAAGGGGTACGCGACGCGGGGCAATATCTTGACTAAGATAATTTTAACAGTATCCCGGTACCAGTATTAAATTTTTTATTTTCATTCCTGCAGTAATGGCTGAGTATTGTGTACTTTACTGGTCCTCACAAACTGCGTCTGCACCGGACCGGACTGCAAATGGATTTGGTGTGCTTGAGCCGGCAAGCTAGCTCGAGGGGTACGCGAGTTTGAGGTCTTTCTTGAACTGGTACGCAGGAAAAACTAATTGAGAACCACAGGGGGTCTACACAAGACCCATTTGCTGTTAGCGTAAACTCCTGCGGAAAGATGAAATTGTATGAAAATGGCATTGACAATGACATTAGCTTGAGAGTAATTTTTCATACAATTTCATCTTTCCGCAGGCGTGAACCCCCTGTGTAGAGGAAGGACTACGCTAGGCAGGAGATGCTCACCGCTGAACATGCGCACTTGTCGCTCGTCGATCCAGAGCGAGATGTCGTGGTGCTTGCCCTCGTCCTTGTAGTCGCGGCGGCCGGCGCCCAGCGACAGTGACATGGCGAGCGCCACGCCTGCGCACACGCGCGCGCCCACGCCTGCGCCACGCCACATGCTGCTCCCTCGCCGAACTACCTACAACACATTGTGTTACATTTGACATCCACTGAACATATTTTTTTTTTTTACATTTTTTGCACACACGGTCTTCTCACCCCAAACTGTGCAAAGCTTGTGATATGGCTGCCAGAGACTGAGATATACTTTTAAATACTTAAATAGATATTAACAACCAGATATAGGACAAACACAAATGTTCATCACATAAATGTTTGTCCTAGGTGGGAATCGAACCCACGCCCCCAAGCTCACAAGGTAAGTTCACTACCAACTGGACCAACGGGCAATAATACAGACGTTTGTGATAGACACCGCGACCACGTTAACTTGTATCAAAACCCAGCGTGACGCATTTTTTGGGTTCCGCAGTACTACAAAGAACCCTTATAAGTTCGTTCTGTCCGTCCGTCCGTATGTTTGTTTGTCCGTCTGCTCATCCGTACGTCCGTCCGAATTCTTTAGAATCTTCTAACTTTTATATTTATTAAAATAATTTTATGCACAATTATAGTTATCTTAATTTAAAAACAATATGTTTTATTAGTATGTTGTATCTCTGAAATTAGGCTACGTTCACAGAGCTTCGTTCGTTGTTTTTTTTAAATACAATCACAATTTTTCTTTATCATAGTTCAGACTATAAATTGTGACCAAAATTATATGACTGACTACTGAACCCTACCATAAGTGTGTCTCGACACGTACTAGGCCAGTTAGTTTATCCTGGATGAAAATAGGCCTACTTATGCTAAAACTTTACCACCTTTGTCCTGTATAAAGCACAATTTAATGTACTTTAAATAGGACAGAATGTTCAAACATTAATTTTTATCGAAATGAAACCACAAATGCATAAAACCAGCAAACTATGTTTTACGCAAGAGATCAGCTATTTACCTATTATGAAGCAGATAGGTATGTTAGACAAATAGGTTTTTTTTTTATTAACCTATACTGTCCCACTCCTGGGCAAAGGTCTCCCCATTTCGCTGTCTGGAAAGAAATGGGGGAGAAATGTGAGTACTATGAATGTAAAAGAAAACATATCTCTACGTACAAAAACATATACCTATATACGTACGACCTAAAAAGATTATTTACCCACATAGCGACAGCCCAATAACAAGCGTTTAACCAGCGTATAATTTGTTTGACGATCATACAAGGCCCGTCTCGAACTCTACAAAAAAAGGTGAAAAGAACAAAATTATCACAGTTAACATAATTGATTGGGCCGTTTCGAGACGTGCTCCCGACAATGAAATCATCGTGAGAATCGACCGGCCCACGTAAAAACCGACGACTTCATTAAATAACCCCTGTCAAAAAGTAATGTCCATACTAGTTTTTTCTACGCGCTCCCGATGTCAAATTATACGTACAAAAGGTGTTGACAAAAAAGAACACTCAGCACTGGCACTTCAGTACGGGATCACCAACCGTTTATCTATTCGCTATTATTTCTTGAAACGCATAAATTTTGTGTAAGTGGGACGCTTTTATCTTAATTAACTCAAATTTACTAATCATATTTGCATAATAGATAGTAATAACTCAAACTTATCAGAATTTTGTTTGTAAATAATTCTGTGTCGTAAATAAGTAGTAGCCGTTCATTCGTATTTTAAACCCCGACACAAGAAGAGGGGTGTTATAATTTCTGTATATCTGTGTCTGTATGTTCACCCATATGATCACCCATATCACCCATATGACAGAAGATCTAAAAGAGACCGCAGGGAAACGCTGGATGCAGGCCGCTTCCAACCGGCCCTTTTGGAGATCGATGGGGGAGGCCTATGTCCAGCAGTGGACGACCTATGGCTGAAATGATGATGATGTGTCTGTCTGTGGCATCGTAGCTCTCAAACAGCTATACCCATTTTGATTTAGTGTTTTTGCTTTTATTAAGGTGACTTAATCGAGAGTTTATTTTAGCTATAATTTATGAAAATCAGTTCATCGGTTTGAACATAACAAGCTTCATATCAGGGTTTTTAAATAAAAAAACCGGCCAAGTGCGAGATGGACTCGCGCACCGAGGGTTCCGTACAAACTTGTCCAAGTATTATAAGTTCAATAGTTCGCCCATCGAAGACTAATTCCGTTTTTCCGATTAAGTATCCCAAAACATATATTACAACTAGCTTCCGCCTGCAGCTTCGCCCGCGTTATTCAAGGGAAAAACTAAGGAGTTCTCTGCAAAAACCTTTATTTTAGGATGCTACTAAATACGTTTTATGTATTTCATCCTGGATATTGATGGTCGGTAGGTACACGGTGCTTTATGAGCAGGAGATCTAAAGTTAAATTCCTGGCCTGGCTGGGCCGCTTGCGGCCCAGCGAACCACGCAACCTAGAAAGTTTTTTTTTTCTTTTTTGTACGTCACTTGTGCTTGACACTCGCCCTCGCGGGCCGCTTGCGGCCCAGCGAACCGCGCGACCTCAAAAAGTTTTTTCTTTCTTTTTGGTAAGTCACTTGGCTTGACACTCGCCCTCGCGGGCCGCTTGCGGCTCAGCGAACCACGCAACCTACAATTTTTTTTTCTTTTTTGTACGTCACTTGTGCTTGACACTTGCCCTCGTGGGCCGCTTGCGGCCCAGCGAACCGCGCGACCTCAAAAAGTTTTTTTTTTCTTTTTGGTAAGTCACTTGTGCTTGACACTCGCCCTCGCGGGCCGCTTGCGGCCCAGCGAACCACGCAACCTAGAAAGTTTTTTTCTTTCTTTTTTGTACGTCACTTGTGCTTGACACTAGCCCTCGCGGGCCGTTTGCGGCCCAGCGAACCACGCAACCTAGAAAGTTTTTTTTTTCTTTTTTGTTCGTCACTTGTGCTTGACACTTGCCCTCGCGGGCCGCTTGCGGCCCAGCGAACAACGCAACCTAGAAAGTTTTTTTTCTTTTTTGTACGTCACTTGTGCTTGACACTCGCCCTCGCGGGCCGCTTGCGGCCCAGCGAACCACGCAACCTAGAAAGTTTTTTTCTTTCTTTTTTGTACGTCACTTGTGCTTGACACTAGCCCTCGCGGGCCGTTTGCGGCCCAGCGAACCACGCAACCTAGAAAGTTTTTTTTTTCTTTTTTGTTCGTCACTTGTGCTTGACACTCGCCCTCGCGGGCCGCTTGCGGCCCAGCGAACAACGCAACCTAGAAAGTTTTTTTATTCTTTTTGGTAAGTCACTTGTGCTTGACACTCGCCCTCGCGGGCCGCTTGCGGCCCAGCGAACCACGCAACCTAGAAAGTTTTTTTTTTTCTTTTTTGTACGTCACTTGTGCTTGACACTCGCCCTCGCGGGCCGCTTGCGGCCCAGCGAACCGCGCGACCTCAAAAAGTATTTTTTTTCTTTTTGGTAAGTCACTTGTGCTTGACACTCGCCCTCGCGGGCCACTTGCGGCCCAGAAAGTTTTTTTTTCTTTTTTTACGTCACTTGTGCTTGACTAACCCTCGCGGGCCGCTTGCGGCTTGCTAAATCTGTTAAACAGTTACGGAGTTGAATGATTGGAATTATCCTACAGGTACTTACATTTTGTTGGTTGGTTTGGTTGGTTGGTTGGCCTTAGTTTTAATCCAGGGAATATGCTACCTCCATACCAAATTTTATCGAAATCTGTTAAACAGTCACAGAGTTGAGTGATTGATGTTATACTACAGGAACCATAATTTTTTTTCGGGGTAAAAAGTAACTCATGTGATAATCCAAAGAATATGGTACCTTCATACCAAATTTCATCGAAATCTGTTAATTCAGGGAATATGCTACCTCCATATCAAATTTCATCTAAATCGGAGCAGTAGTTTCAGCGATGACTTCAGCCAAACATACACACTTACACACAAACTTTCGCATTTATAATATTAGTAGATAAGATTATTATAGTGTAGCTGATAATTATAATTATAGTATAGCTGAAATTTTATTGTGGTTAGTTTCTATAGCAGTATTACTTAAGTTAAAAATAAAAATGTTATTTGATTAATTGCTTATGTTTTAAATTTGAACCAAATCTGTAGGTGGTGAACGAAAAAGGAATGAATAGTACCGCATTGTATATCGAAGATACAAGAAAAAGGGTCTTGACAGACGGACAGACAGACAGACGGACAACAAAGTGATCTTATAAGGGTTCTGTTTTTTTTCCTTTTGGGGTACGGAACCCTAAAAACGAACTGAAGTTGAAATATTAAAAGACAAACTTAACTTTGTAGTTGACAATTAGGCTCTTCCATACATTCCAACTACAAGATGTAAGTTTGTAATAGTAAAATAATTATTTTTAAATGATATAACTTCAAATTTGTAACTTTCGGATTTATTCCTATATATGTGCTATGTGACCTTACTTTTTGCAAAATTTCATGATTCTAGGTCAACGGAAAGTACCCTATAGGTTTTGATTTCCCTGTGAAATCGCAAAATATGCGACATAAACGTTCATATCTTCTGATTGCGTAAACTTACACCTTTTATTTTTTTACAGCCGAAAGAAACCGTAGACCCAAGTATTTATTATAAATTTCAACTTGATACCTTTACGCGTTCTTGAGAAAAAGGGTCTTGACAGACGGACAGACGGACAGACGGACAGACGGACAGACGGACAACGAAGTGATCCTATAAGGGTTCCGTTTTTTCCTTTTGAGGTACGGAACCCTAAAAATAAAAAATATTTACACTTGTCATCTAGATTTTGTTATGCCAGCTCATGGAAAGGTCACGAAGTCATGTTGGCGCTTCTTTTTTATTGAGTAACCGGCTCGTAGGTATCGATGTGATAACCCCGAATTAGCACGGGTCGGTAAATGCTTGCTTTATGTGCCAGTTATCTATAAATTGAAGTAATTAAACATAATAAGTATGTCTTGGACAGTCGGGGTCCGATCTTACGTCTGATAAATAAAGATTTATTGAAGCTGCGCATGTGTATTTAGAAAATACGCAGACAACTGCGTAATATGACCATTAATTTTAGTTGTCTAGTTTGACATGATTCCAAAATAACTTAATTAGGCCTTTTACACCCAGATAGCCAACTCGAGCGACAGATTCGGTTCAGTCGCAGAAAGTCTCGATGCCCAGCCAGAGTCCAAGAGACTTCGGGTTGTCAAAGCACCGTCAACACCGCTAGTGTTGCAGGACTTGCAGGTGTCATAGGCCGCGGTTTCTGCTTACCATCAGGTGGACCGCATGCTTGAAGTTAGTCGTTCATTTTGACCTCTACAGCCTTCCACCCACATGGATCGTCGTGTAGGCTGTTAGATAGCCAAGAGACTTGTTCAGCTGGTTTTGAACATTTCTGTTACCTACATATAATGCCTAAACCACATTACCATTGTATTTATTTCCACTGGTAGTTATTTTCAAAAGTTGAAAGAAATAATCACGTGCACTTAGAGCTTTTTTAGGGTTCCGTAGTTTTGTTTTATGGCGGATAAGTCTGCCTTTGACCACCAACTCGCCTGTTGGTAAGCGACGATGTGGTAGAAGATGAAGCACGCAGACTTAGAAGATACCTATTCAGTCTGGCCTTGAAAAAGCCCAGGTTAATATCTCTCCCTACTGCAAGGAACGCCTTATAAGTTCGTTCTCTCCGTCCGTCCGTCCTAATTATTTGGAACCTTCTAGCTTACATAGTGACTAAGGTAAGTGCATGAAACTAGGTACATTTTTAGTATAGATCTCATTTTTAAAAGTAAGTATCTCTATCTCTACATAGTATAAATTAAAGTCACTTTCCGCGTCTGTCTGTCTGTATGGCCGCTAACTTCTCCTAAACCACGCAACGGATTTTGATGCCGTTTTCACCATCAGTTAGATACATTTTCACGGAAGGTTTATATATATATAACTAGCGACCCGCCCCGGCTTCGCACTTAAATTACACCCGTGCGAAGCCGGGCGGGCGGGTCGCTAGTTAGCTATAAAATATAATTTGCGTTTTAGGCGTGACTAAGAAAAAACCTTTTTCATCTTCGCTGCGCTCCTCGTATTGAGTATATTGTTGAGTAGATCTTTTAAAATGAAGGTAAGGCTTCGTACATTTTTTTTAAACCAAGCGTATCCTCTGCGAAATATAGCCCGCCAGTGGCAAAAAGTTGGTCCCTCCCCTGCATTTCCAAACTACACTACACACATACAACCACAACACACACATAGAAACTTGTAACTTGCCATGTTTAATTTGACCTCTCATATTAAAAAACTTTATTCAAAATAATTTTGAAAATTTTGCGATCACAACTTTTTGAGTTATAGCGATAAAACTAATAAAATCAAGATGTTCTCAAGCTTAAAATTCGTTGACCTATTCGTAAAATAATCTTGAAAAAGAATATTTCTCAAGTAGTTTTCTTTTTGACTAAACCATACAAAGTATATTTGTTATCGCAGGATGATAGGTACATTTCTAAAATTTGGGGTTCCATAGATCTGTGTTAGTTTTTTCGAAATTTTAATAACCATCAATTTCTGAACTATGAATGTGACCACAATATGGCTTTTGCTACGGAACCCTACCAAATGCGCGTCTCGACACGCTCGTGGCCAGTTATTAGTACATAAGTTATCTAAGTAAATGCGTGCGAATATGAAAAATGAGGTCCGTCCGTCGCATGTTTGGGTCAACATGTCAGTTGGCGGGCCACCGCGCGCCGCCCGCGGCACATCCTCACGATAAGTCGTGCGAATGACCTGCATATAGCTTTGCGAGCCTCATGCAGACCACGAAATATTTATAGCCTATCGCTATACCGATACTAACTGATACGTATTTAATCTCGCAGTAACTACATGTTATTTAATCGCGGGAAATTAAATAATGAATATAAATTTATTTATTACCAGCGGTCCGCCCCGACTCCGCACGGGTATAGTTATATAGCCTATTAAAATAGCCTATATTAATCTATACTAATATTATAAAGAGGAAAGATTTGATTGTTTGTTTGTTTGCATTGAATAGGCTCCGAAACTACTGAACCGATTTGAAAAATTATTTCACTGACGGGACGCTACACTATCCACGGGTGACAGGCTATAATCTATACCCGTGCGAAGCTGGGGCGGACCGCTAGTCATTGATAATGTACCATTCAAATGGTGAAAGAATTTTTAAAATCGGTCCTGTACTGTTTGAGCCAATTCGTTACAAACATACATACAAATCTTTCCTCTTTATAATATTGTGTGTATAGATTTAATTTTGTCGCAGTAACAATGAGGAACCTGCAAAGTAAGCAGGGGTGGATCCAGGGTGCAGGGGGGGGCATTCTGACAAGGTTCGAAGGAATCAAATCGAAAAATTGAGTCGAATGTATGGAATTGCTAGGTGTTTGGGGGGGGGGGATTTTCCCCCCCTGGAAATTAAAGTATGCATGTTGTATGTGTGCCAAGCGAGACGCAGCCGCGCGCGTCCATTCACCTTGAAAAAGACTGCCTAATATGGTTGAAACTATAGTCGGAGTGACCAGCTTAATCTTACGTGAGTAATTCCCGTGTAATACAAATAAAATATGTATGCATGGTATTAGAGTAAAGCTAAAGTTTTTTATTTTTGCTCATCAAAAGGGCGAACCAATGACAAGGAGTGACACCAGTGCTATCTGATCAACTAAATAAATACCAAAGTATAATATATGTATGTTGTAGTTATTTTTGATATAATTGAGCATCGATTATTATTATTATTGTACCTTTTTGCAATTTATCTCTACGTTATAAACTAGTGATCCTCACGCGAGTTTTTGTTAAAGTGGTTGGTGTACATTGGGTGGGTGTAGGTAATCTTTTGACAAATTAGGTACATACAATAACGTTTACGCTTTTGTATGAACCTACAAAGTTGAAGGAATACCTACTGAGTCGCTGGCATCCAGTGGATGCAAAAGGCAGGCTGTCGTTCAGTGTGGAGGTTAGCGGCCTATTATCCGAGTCGCGTAGGCAACAAAACGCTCCCTCAGCCCCCGCCAAGTTATAGCGACGATGTATTTTGCCACCCAAGAGTCAGGACGCCCACGGGGGGAATGCAACGACAAAAATGAACATAGGTCCGACCTCGATGACGCTTGGCGCGGTACTGAACGCGGTGCGCGCAAATTCTCGCGACCTTTTTACGGTAAAACCGTAAAAAGTACTAAAAAACTAAACTATTCACTATGAAAATTCTACCAAATAAAAAAAATTTGCCTTTCAATACATGCAATTTCCAGGTTGTTACGAGCTTTCATTAGAGTATAAAACGAAAAAAAAAACTGAATCGACTTTGTATCAGTTTTTTTTTTGATCGAGGAAAGTTTATTCTATCGTGTTTTGAACCAAATCATAAACTCAAACACAGATGTATCTGTGACATGTATTTTTATCCAGCTCAAATATTGTAATTTAACTGAATAAAACTGATTTAAAACCGTCAAATTTGCTATAAGAGGCCGTTAACGGGGGAGGCCTATGTTCATGTCAGTGGACGTCTTCTGGCTGATGATGATGGGGCGCAGTCATCTTGAGACTTGATATAGTATCCGATACATAATATTATTAAGTTTCATGTTGAAGTAAGTAGACGTTAGGTATTTGATCAGCAAGCGTCTATTATAACGTTATTATATATTATTATTATATATCTTCCTCTTGAATCACTCTATCTATCAAAAAACCGCTTCAAAATCCGTTGCGTATTTTTAAAGATTTTAGCATACATAGGGACGGACATGGGACAGTGACTTTGTTTTATACTATGTAGTGATAGTGATAGTGATGATAGTGATGTGGGGAGTATGCGTTTTATTATAGATAGGTTAAATAGTCTGGATGCATTAGCTTTTGCGCGTGCCGTGTGGTTCGTTCGTACGTGACGTCACCAGCCGGTCCCAACGGAAGACCAGCGCCGGTTTACGACCGGCATCTTGCTGAGTTGGAGCCGGTTTGTGACAAAAAATATAATAAGTTAAGATTTGTTTTAAATTTCAAGTATTTTTTTTCATCATCATCATTTCAGCTATAGGACGTCCACTGCTGGCCCTAGACCTCCCCATCGATCTCCAAAAGGGCCGGTTGGAAGCGGCCTGCATCCAGCGTTTCCCTGCGGTCTCTTTTAGATCGTCTGTCCATCTTGTGGGTGGACGTCCTACGCTGCGCTTACCGGTCCGTGGTCTCCATTCCAGAACCCATTATTCCATTATTATTTTTTACCATTACATTATTGTATTTTGTGCTACAAAAAAATGACGTCTATGTCTATATCTAATATGTTGTAGTCACAATGATGCAAAATAAAACTAAACCACAAGTTGGCGCGAGTTGGTAGTGACGCGGTTTGTGGTTTAGAATACAGGTGTTAATTTGCAAATATTTATGGGTAAATCCACATTTTCCACGGTTTAGATATTCCTATATAGGTACGTACATCTAAATCAACATGGTTTTACACTGTACTATTGATTCCTTACCATATCCCCTTGTTCGTCTGATCTGGGCATGAAATATTTCCTTTATTTAACATGAAATGATTTTTCTGAAAAACCAGTTATGATGACACATCATAACTGGTTTTTCTCAAACCATTGCCATCAATCCTTTCTTTTCGTATCGTACCTATACTTTTTCACCGACTCACCACTATCCACACTTTTCCATCTATCAACTGATGCGAATTTGACAGTTGAGATCGTCAAATTCGATAAAATTCTATTTGTTCAGTACTCGCTATAATCGATTCTATGGCATTTTATCGAATTTGACGATCGATAAAGAACGGTACTTGCAGTGCTGAGATGAAAATGAGCGCAGAAGGTTACGCACCCCTGCCCTGCACTTGTTAACCTAGCCGCGCTGGACGCGATACCCGTTGAGGGAACAGGTAACCGTGTAAAAAAGAAGAAAAAAACAAGTCCGGCTGCCGACGGGCAGCGCCCGAGCGTCCGCGCCGCGCTTCCACGGGCTTTTACTTGTTTTATTGACATTACGGTCACCGTGGCATATCTAAATACTATTCTTTATTTATTTATTTGACAATATTTTATTTGTAACAAAAATCCACACACTCTTAGAGCTACACACAAAGGACATCATTCATTTTGGGCTAAATCTGAAAGTGCCGGCCAAACAAAAATAATGTTATTTTCCATTAGTATATTTTATTCTCTTCATTTGTTACTATGAGACCAAACCTGTAGCATGATCCTCTGAATTTTTAAATGAGTTCTAAAAATTATTATTTTTACGACAAATGTTGAGTAAAGTTAAAAAACGTTGGATTTTTGCCACAAACCGGCCCCAGCTCAGCATAATGCCCTACTTACTCTTGATATTAGTCGAACGTTATGCAATTTACATAATCAAACAATTCATATACGTTCTAAGTATTTTTTTTATTCATTAATAGGCTGGCGTTTGACCGCCAACTCACCTAATGTTAAGCGATGATGCGGTCTACGATGGAATTCGCTTGCCTAGAAGAAACAGATTCGATCGTGATTTGAAGAAACCCAGATTGTAACTATCGGGGAACACACATTCAGCAATCCACAGACTAGCAGCTCGCACAGTAGAAGTGGAATCAAAGCGCATCGTAGGGGTTTTCGGAATATCAACCGTGAAGCGTTGACGATTTTTTTGTGCCCGCTCTGTAGAAAATGGGTAAGAGAGAATTAGATCATGATGATGTTGATATGAACTCTAACTAGAAATAAAAACCAAACTAATAGTCAATGTTTAGATCAATACATTAATATAATATGTATCTTCAATTCGTAATCTACCTTCATTGTGTTTTTATCTAAGATATTGAGTCTAAGAGTTTGACCGAAAAATTAAATATCCAAGATGATTTATCTGTTTACAATTACGTGATGCAAATTATTGAAGATTTTCCATTATTTACTTTGTGGGATTTTAAATTCCTGCTTAAAATATTGAAGCTTAATATAGGCGTGTCTATCTACCGAATTACACGTGCATTGCCTTGCTCATTCGGTGCATTACTCTTCAAACATAATATGTACTTATAGGGTTTCTAATAATAACCCTCTGTTTACAATACCAGATAGCAATGTTTACGTTTTTTATGCTTTTCTATGCATCCTTCCTGCAACAGGGGATCCAATTACATCAACACAGCAAAACTACTGTCTTTACGTATAAACTTAGCTTTCACATACACAAGATGGGCTTAAAAATTTGATGTAAAAAAAGTTAACAAGCATTTTAAATTAAAAAGCAGTTCAGAGAAAACAATGCACTTTAAATGCCAAATCGATCAGACAATTAACTTTTAAGTGGGATCAACGATCTTTTATTTACCGAGCTCTGATCGGCTATTCTGATATTCGCGATATATATCAACCAAATCTTCGATAATAAAGATCAAAAATTACCTGCTAACAAGTTAATTCCAGTCAAAGAGCAGGTATTCTGTCCACAGCACACTCAGACATAATTTTAGCAAATTCACAACACAATTCGCGAACTCCGACGTGGTTTTGTAAGGCGTGCGTCGAGTTAGCGCCGACGGGTATGGCGGTCGGGCACACACTGCTGGATTGGATTCTGTGCGTCTGGCTGGTTAACTTATAAGCCCAACCGTCTACAAGTTTATAATGTGGTATGCGTGTATAGTAATTTAGTAATGCCCCGTCCTCTGAGTATACATTGTAACGTTTGTCTCGGCAAACATTGCAGTTGTCAAGGATGTGATAAACCTATCTATATCTACCGATGGAGGATCCTAACGGTGAAGGATCTTTGGGTGAAGATAAAAGAAACAAAAGGAAGTTAGGAGCAAATAGTCATAAACACATGCAGTAGCTATAAAAAAGGAGAAAATAACTGGTCCAGAGCAACACGCATATCGTAGGGTTCCGTGACGAAAGCCATATAGTTGTGGTCATATTCATAGTTCAGAAATTGTTGAGTACCTATAGAAAAAAATCTAACGAAGGAAGCTGGACTTATTCAGAGATATGTAAGTATATAATACATATAATATAAATTAATCTTCGATCAAAAAATACATGTTCGAAGATATTAATCTCTAAAATTTAGAAATGCAGGGGGTCAACTTTGTGCCACTTTCGCGGGCTATATTTCGCAAAGGGGGGTCGTTCCCATTTGTTCTACCAATAGAACAAAAAAGGATACTTAATATAGTTAGTTATGGTATATTACTTTTGGCAATAAATAAATATTCTATTCTATTCTATAATAAAAATATGATATATAAAACCACAAAATACCTATTCAACGAAACCCCACACAAGAATGCAGTGAAAAAAATATTTACATCCCCATTTCACACGTACCTATACGCTACCCCTAAAACGAAAGAATATATCTATAGGTACCTACCTAATTATATAAATTATGTACATTTAAAATTGAGATCTATTATACCTAAGTAGGTATTGCAATTGTAAAAAGTTTCATGCACTCATCTTAATAATAAAATTAATGATGATCCGTCCTAATTTTTTAGACCCCACGGTCTACGGACAAAACGAACGTACGGACGGACGAACAAAACGAAGTTGTAGTACTACGAAACTCTAATAAACTTCATCATCATCATCATCAGCCTTGAGTGACCCACTGCTGGTCTGTCTCTCGCTATTCGCATAATTCGCTAATAAAACTAATTAAATAATTTTTTTTTAAATTAAAAACAAGCTTTTTTCGTTAACTTTTTCTCGCTCTCAGCAAACTCTTTCATTTGATACCCATATTATTATCATTATGATAGATAAAAACATTTTGTCCGCCATCGTGTTTATTCCGCCATATTGAATTTATCATCTAGGACCAAAGTGCTTAGGAAGACAAATCCAACGAACCCAAACTCGAAGAGTTATGTCGTTTCGATTAGGAATATTTATTGCCACCATTTGTCTATATCGTCAGACCAGCTCGATGGTACCATAACATTGCATAGTCACCAAACTTAGGTACATACGTACCTTAGTATGCCAAATTTCAGCTCAATCGGCTGAGGATAACTGGGGCCTTACGGACAACGGCTAATTGCGGCACCTAATCCGCTCAGTTGGAAAATCACGCGACCGCAAACCGTATCTGGGCGCGATAAGGCTTACGTTCGCGTGATTTTCCAACTGAGCGAATTAGGTGCCGCAATTAGCTGTTGTCCGTAAGGCCCCTGGTCTAAAATTTAGTTGCAAGATTTGCCCCACACATACGAACATGCATACTAACAGGGCAAGTTGAATAAAAGCTTGTAAAAAGGAAGTTAAGTACCTACGGTCTGCGTAGCGGAAAATTTGTCATCTACAGCGTATCCTATGAAGTCCAGCTATCTTTTAAATGGACAATCGGACAAGATAATGCTTATGTGCTCAGATTGAACCACGTCCTTTCCTTGCATTTTCTCTTGAGCCCCTAAAAAGCTGCAGGAGTTCGTATTTCTTGTTTCATATGAATCGACACCGCTTTATGGTTGATATTCCGAGAACCCGTACGAACCGCTTTGATTCCTCATTTATTGTGCGAACTGCTAGTCTGTGGAATTCGCTGCCTGAGTGGGTGTTCCCCGATAGTTACAATCTGGGTGTCTTCAAGTCGAGAGTGAATTGATTTCTTCTAGGCAAGCGTGCTCCATCGTGGATAGACTATTTATCCACAGCCCATGCTATATAGGCCTGCAGTTGGAATGATACAGACGACGGACAGAAAGACATAGTACAGCGTCGGAACCCTAAAAACGACTTCCTATGCAGCCGGCTAACAGGTCGACCTTGACAGAATACCCCGATCCCGCGAAAAAAATAAAACAAAATTATCCATCATAGCTTTTGGCCCATTTTAGAATCTAGGTACGTGAAACTTTCTTTAATTTCCTATAGTGGAATTCTGGAGGCAGAGAATGTTGTTAGGAAACTTTTAATCGTGACAATTTAAAGCACTTGCTATTTAAAAACAGTAGGTGTAAATCAAATGACTAATCTTTTTATACTTATTCGATAATTCACAAACTCATTATTTACCTATAAGGAACCTAGAAAAATGCACGATAAGTGGTGGGTAAAATAAGAACAAGAATTAAGCTAAGGCTTCTTACTTTTTTTACTCTGGTACTACAAACTCTAATCTATCTAAATATATATAAATGAATCCCGATTTACCTTGGTCACGCCGTAACTTGGAAAGGACTTTACCGATTTCATTAAAAAAAAATTACGTTTTCTAATTTCTTTGTAGAAAGTCGAGCGTTTGACAGTTCTAGGACGTCTGTCGGGTCAGCTCAAGGTCAGCTAGAGTTTTATACACGTTTTATAAAACAAACCCTGAGCAAGTACCGTTCTTTATCGAGCGTCAAATTTGACAGTTGAGATCGTCAATTTCGATAAAATGCCATTCGATCAGTACTCGCAGATGATCTATTCTATGGCATTTTATAGATTTTAAAATTGTGTTTCAAAATTTTCAAATAAAAAATCAATTATTTCTTAAAAGTTTTATTTTCTATGCAACATAAAAAAATATTCATCATAGTTACAATAAATTACAGTTACTTAATGCGAACTAAAATGTAAATTATTATAATTCGTGAACAGAAAATGTTCGCACGAGGTCAGAATCTGAATATTCGAATCGTCAAAAAGAAACATTACACTTTTGTCATGATAGCTAAATTTTAATTAAATGCAACCTATTTATATCTAATTTAACGAAATATATCCAATGTCGATCATAAAAGCTTGCTTAGCAATGCGATTAGCAAATGTATTCTCTACACGAGATATGGATGAGATGAGATACCTATGTGTCACCGTGCAAGTAAATAATTTCTTAACCGTTACAGTAACACTCAGAAAAAGTACCTTACAACAGTAAGAATAACGACGCATCTGCTATTTCCATACATAGTAACCTACTCTTCCATTGATACATTATTTCATATAGACTGAATAAATGTTCCAAAACTTGAATTACTAGATACACGAAAAAGTTGTGACACATCGTAAATGCAATGCTGTGCTGACTTAATCCCGGCCCATGAAAATTACATTTTCATTGTGAAATACGTTTTAAGGCAAGTATCCATCTAGGTACGAGTTAATATGTAAATGAACACTGTACAATTCTAAGAATTTTGGAGGAAAGGCAGTGATGTATATCACGTTTATTCAAACGGTATCGTTTTGAACCGTAACAAAGAATTTGTAAACCGTTAACGTTAATACGTAATAAGCGACAAAACATACGAGAATCGAACAAGGCTCCTACTAGGTATATCCATTAATATTAATATATATTAAATTCTTACTAGACAATAGACATGATAAAGACTCCTTAACAAATAACTCAAAGGGGTTACGATAACATAACAGTGCCTCCAAATATAAAATACACACAATGTATAAGGTATCAATAGTTACAGTTGTCCGCTGAATCAGAACGATCTTAACCTAGGCAATAACACGTCCTGGCGAAGTGCATACCATTCATAAGAGTTAAATAAATAAACGTGTCGTAAAGTATAATTAGTCAGCGGCGCGCGCGCACGCCGGCAGTCCAGTTTTACAAACAACGTTCAGATTACATCTGCCGTCTCACCGACTTTACAAAATAAATAAACCATACATATTTTCAAAATCAACATGGTTTGACCGCGTGGAATGTATTATTCAGGACCCGACACCTTTCAGGCGAAGAAATAAATATACACAAATAAATGGAATAGATAACTGACAAGAAAAATGTACCATCATTATGTGCGTAATTTAACTGGCAGTGTGCGAAGGGTTAGGTACATATATGCAAAAATTAAAACAGGGTAGAAGCGAACGCGTTAGCTGCCTAACATTAGTTAACACGAGACCCTAGCCTTACAATCTAAGTACGAGATGTAATTGAGATACTTCTATGTTACCGTCACAAGGCAGAGGGGATTGCTAACATCCTCACAAAAGAAACACTCGGAAAACCCTGAGACTTGACGTTCTCACTTCTCAGGGCCGCACCGTGACTTGTTTTATGCGATTCAGTTAACTATGGAAAATCACGCGAACGTGAACCTTAACGCGCTGAGATACGGTTTGCGGTCGCGCAACTTTTCGCAGCCACGTAGGTACGACTCCTGGGGCCTTACGGCTACGGTTTTAAACTATTCTATTTAGGTGACGAGAAAAGATGCGCGACCGCAGACCGTATCTCGGCGCGTTAAGGTTTACGTTCGTGACTTTTCGAACCAAACTGTTTCAGCGCTAATTCGCAGCCATTACGGCTTACGCATTACGCCCCTGTAGTGCAAGTACCGTTCTTTATCGATCGTCACATTTGACATTTCAGATAGACAAATTCGATAAAATGGCCATTTAATCAGAACTTGCTATGATCGATTCTATGGCATTTTATCGAATATGACGATCGATAAAGAAAAGTACGTGCACAGCTGGTCTTTTAATAAAGTCTCGTCAAGATTTCTCGCGAAAGCTTTAGCTACAACATTCACAAAACTATTCTTTTGTATTCGATTGTTTGCTGTTAGCTCGCCTCCACCTTGTCCCAATATGAAACATCAAATTGGATAACTTTTCAATGTGAGGGTGCGAACAAACTTCATAAAGTTTTAATATAATATTGAATAAGTTTAATAATACAAAAAGCCTTATATAAAGGTCTTACAGCTACACAAGAGAGACTTTAAGTTTCGGAATCGAGATTAAAACGTCATAACTTGAAGTCTGGGTTGTAAGAGAATAGTTATTTGGCCCGAGCAGGTTTTAACAAAGGCGGCTGACAACTATCATTATTATAGTTATTTTCAAGTATGTGATAGGCACTGTCTTAAAATTTCTTTATTTACCCGCTACTGATGATATTTCTACCGCCAACTGTACTGGCTATCTCTCAAATATTACTCTTCTCTTCAACCCAGATACCATGAGATTCTACAGACAATATCATAGTTAATTCTAATATCATACGCAGTCAGACGTACATAATAATATCTACACGTCAAACACACAACAATAAGCGTGTACGCAACGACGATATAACCACTTGACTGCTCATCTTTTACCCCGCCGTAAGCCAAAGGTAAATTTTCAGCGTAACCTTTTTCAAGCGGGCCAATCCTAGGCGAATTGAATGAATGACTTTTGAGTCTCCCATCACAAGCGCCGTACGCTTACACAAGGGCGTCGCCAAGGGGCGACGTGGAGGGGCAACTGCCCACCCCACCCTAAGAGATTAAAAAATGTAGCCAACTGCAAAGAAACCAAAGTCCTTGCAATTGTCTTGCTTAGCCGATAAATCCCGCACGTCAAAACTCGACTGTACCTACAATTCATATTTTTCTCATCCTCCATTATATTAACTTGCCATGCCGGGCTAAAATGCGCGTCGTGACAAAATTTTGTCGACTCTTTTTATCGTGCCAAAGCGTGACAGGCATATACGAAACCGTAAGCGCCTTATCGCGTTCTCGCTTTAAAAAGTGACGACAAGATTTTGTCGCGGTGCGCATGTTAGGCAGGCTGGGCAATGGGCTGGCGACGCCCTTGCGCTTACATGGTGCACAAGCAAATATGACTCGGGCGCGATCAATTGGTTATATTATCTTCGCGTGTACGTGATGCATTCCAGTTTAGTGGCCATTGATATTGGTTAATTGTGCCTTACAAGATAGACGAGACAACACTTGTATTTACAATCTCAGGCATTGTTGGAGAATTAGAATCCGACTGCGTGAGGTGGGTAAAGGGGGAACAACACGTGAACAGCGTACGTACTCGTAACTAATCTGCGACATAACATTAGATACCATCACAACACCGAATGTTGACCGAGCGCCCTCGTGTCTCGCAAGCACCAACGACCGCCGGTGGTCGGACCGCTGTCCGTATCAAAAATACTCTATGCCACTTCAATCTCTCCGTCAATCTCGGAGAATTCCCGCAAGGATTTGCAGGGGCTTTACATACATTAAACAGATGACCTCCCCATTGCCAGCGCGCTAATGTTTCAAGATAAATACCAAGATATTTCGAAGCAGTAAAAAAATATGCAACTTGAAACATAAGACGTCAGTGGCAATGCGAAGGCCAAACTATCGAACGAGACCAATCGACGCCTAAGTATATTGTAGAAATAGAAATTTGAAAGAAGGTAAATTTAATATTGACGCAATATACAGCGTGTCTGAAAATAAATGATTTGATGGTCCACATAGCGTCAAGGTACTCGTTGTGTAGAAGAATATAATAATTTTCGATTAGCTAGCGTATAAAAATAACTATAGCGATAGAAAGGATTTCTGGCTTACGAATACTTTTAAATATTAACGCACACTAACAATCTTATTTGAGTCATCACAAAACTCTCGAGTTGATATGAAGATAATTTCAAAAGTATTTGAAAGCCAATGGCATCGACTCAGATGTACTCTAAACTAAATTTGACAGCCCTAAAATTGTTGCCATCCTTCTCTAACATATCAAAATGAAAAGAGAGGCAGATAATTTCAGTCCTGTCAGATTGGTTTAGTTTAGTGTAGTAGTATGACAGAATCGACGCCGTTACAAGAAATTTTAAGACTAGTCCGACCACCGGATTCCAGAGCTAAATTACTTTAATTCTCTTTGACAAAAATAGCATTTCTTACAATTCGAATCCTCACCAATACCTTAACTTTACGCGTAATTGATATCGAGCCGACTGAACGCCTACCTTACCTCTACACCGAGAACGTACCACTTACCACTGGTCAATATAATTTTATAAGGAAACTACTAAAATTTGAACAATTGGTCACAAATTATGGAGAATAAAAAAGAAACTACTAGGATCTTTGTCAAAAAGGTAAGTTGAAAACCTGCACACTATTCGGTTACGCGGAAAGGGTGTACTAAGCCGAAAGAGACCTCTTTCGGCTTAGTACACCGAAATGTTGAAATGATGATGATGACGGACCCGTCATCATCATCATTTCAGCCATAGGACGTCCACTGCTGGACATATGCCTCCCCATCGATATCCAAAAGGGCCAGTTGGAAGCGGCCTGCATCCAGCGTTTCCCTGCGTTCTCTATTAGGTCGTCTGTCCATCTAGTGTGTGGACGTCCTACACTGCGCTTACCGGTCCGTGGTCTCCATTCCAGAACCTTTCGGCCCCATCAGCCATCTGTTCTGCGTCCGACCGAAGACGTAGTATCCATCATTATGAACAACTTTTACAATAAGGCCAACCCAGAAATCGCAAAAAAATATCATCTGTTCCATAGAAAATATATAGAACAGCTGATATTTATTTCATGATTTCAGGGTTGGTCCCATAGGTTGTCCATAATGATGGGTACTATGGTTTGAATATCTTTCGGCTTAGTAAACCCTTTCCGCTTAACCCTGTATACTAAAGGTCATAGTTGAAAGATCAATATTAGGGTTCAGCTCTTTGAGACAAGGATCCTTTTAAACTAATATGGGTGTGCTGATGACCAGGAATCCAAGAACCCAGTGCAAGTGTCAGATGATGACTATTTCATTACGTAAAATCAGTCTCATGACTAAACAAATCACAATGTGACCATTTCGAACTGAAATAAAATATCTCGTAGACGGTAAAAAATCTATGTCCATAGCCACTACTGACACTAGATAGGACCAAACTAATGTAAAAGTAGGCTTTGTCGTCAGCTTATCCTAAATTGGCCCTTATTCTAATAAATTTAACTAAAATAATCGTTAACTGCCTTCGTATAATTTTTAGATATAGAGATACTGAATATGATTTTGTCCTACATCTTGACACATACTTGGGCCAGTGTGTACACGACAATATTTTGCGCACAATTTTACAACATAAAATGAAATTCAATATTTAGAAAATTTGCTGGGATTAATAACAGCGGGCTTATTATAGATGTCCGTTCGTGATCCAGATTGTGATAGCGACCGCGTGCCATCTCTCTCATGCACGTGGCGCGGGTAAGTAGACGCGATAGCGATCACAATCCGAATCGCGTACGGACATATATAATAATCCCGCGGGTCTTCGCTTGTTCCAGCGTCATTACCTGCCAATCGCACGCAACTAAATTCACCATCGTATAGTGGCGCGTCTGCATTTGTGACGTGTACAAATGTGGACGCGGCATTAAATAAACGCTCAAATAATTGGCAGTGTAGATTAGTGTCCGCACACGTGTCAGAATGAAGCTAACACCTAAAGCCATCAACAGACGATTCCCATTTCAATCTGGAACTCTATGAGGAAATCCTCTGGCGCGGAATATAAACATAGTTTATTAGCTACGTCCAGCGAAGGTTCCAATGAAGTTGCCAACACAAAAATATAAATAAAAAGATGTTCACACCGTGTCGCCTGTATGTTGGTACAAGTGGCGCCTTCTCCGCATACTTGTTGAAAGATATACACAGAGTAGTGAGTGTTGCCTGTGTTCAGCTGCCGGTGTCGTCTACACGTATGTGGGTGGTTGCGCGTTTCCGGCGGCGGGGAGCGTGGGGGGCGCGGGCGGGGAGGCGTTCGTGGGGGGCACGGGTGGCGGGGGCAACACTCGCGCTCCCGGCACGTACTGACCGATGAACGACCCGTCCTCGGTGAAACGACCTGCACACGCAATGGGGTAAGTAATAAATACACAGCAATGGCGTCAATTCTGGAATTAACTTATCTGTAAAGGTGGCCAAGTGAGGGAACTAAAGTGTTTCATTGTCTAATACTTAGGATAATACGATTACGGCAATGGCGTCAATTCTGGACTTATCTGTAGAGGTGGCCAAGTAAGGGAACTAAAATATTTCGAAGACTAATATTTAGGATAGTACGATTGTGGCTCCCTGACTCAACTTTACATATAAGTTAGTCTCACTGTACTTTCTAAACTAATCCGACAGCTCCATAATTTGAACATCTTTTAATATTAATATTGTTGCGAAAAGACTACTATTCAAGAGCTGTCATTTTTAGTTTAATAAAATTGGAAGGCACATATAAAATTAGAAGAAGAATTGCACAAACATAACAAGATAATATAGAATAACGATTAATTTCATAAGTCCAGAATTGACGCCACGATTAATTTCAACGATTAATTTCATTAATCGTTATTCAGATATTTTTTTGGAAGGAAAGGAAGTTGTCATTCTGATATGGCAGAACAATTTAAGCAAAAAAAAAATAGAAAAACTTATGCTCTCAAAATTAAAACAGTTAAAATATTTCGTGCAATAAACTAAAATAAACATCAAAGTTAAAGAAATAAAAACAAAATAAAAAATCATACCTCACATAAATAAAACAAGACAATCGTCGCTCGTGCAATGCAAGGGAAAGAAAGGGACGGAAATAGGAAATTAAAATTAATAAAAAAAAACTAACATAATTAAATGCAAAACCAACAAAGCAACGTGTAATGTAAAAAATATAAAAAAATCAGGACAAAAATAGACTGCAACTCACTCCAAAATAATATCAATTCTTTACAACCTAATGTTTGCTTAGAATAATTAAAGTGTACTTATAACCTAACCTAAGAAAAAAAAAGTATTAAAAAAAGAGATTCCGTGTAAGAGACTGGGAATATATTCAAGTAGAACAAATCTTCAAGGGACACGTGAAAAAAGCCTTTACCAGAACTATTTCTGAAATAGTACAATAAAGACCCTGAACGCCCGGCATTTTAGTACCTAATAAAAGCAGTAAATATACTGCAAAATATAATTCACAACTACTAATTTCTCAGATCGAATTTTAACCTAATCACTAACGAATAAAGTATAATTTTGGCGGGCGATTTCACCGTCGTATTGTGGACCAATCTGAACGAAGATCATAAGCATGCCTACGGCGATCGGTCTGTGAACCCTGTTCAGTTGGTTCTGTAGAAAATGTGATGTAACGGCACTACGGTTACACATTTCTAGCGTAGCTATCGTCCAGGGGATGAAGACCCTGAAGAGTAAAGGCCTGGGCACATTGAGGCTCCACTCAGAACGGAACATTGGAATGTGGTCTTATATCGTGCCATGTATACTACCCATCCCATCCATTGCAGGAATGCACATGACAGAAAGAAAATTTAGAAACTGGGAGCCACGGACAATCCACTGTGTCGTGGCTGCATGAAGGAGAACGAAACTGTAGAGTGCGTGCTGTGGCATTGTGAAGTCACAGAAGAAACTACGCTACCGAATTGTATGAGGCATTGCCGTCTTTATCCACGCCACCACAACAACTAGACTGCTTTTCATTGTCATTATGCACACTTCCATCTACGCCACTGGAGCAACTGTGCCAGCACCCCAGAGCCTCACTACGATAATTCAAGAAGCTGGGTTGGCTTGTGGAAATGCACAATACACCCCAAGCGGGACGTCAGGTAGGACTTATCGCCCCCATCTCGAAGAACAAGAATGGAAGAAAGAAGTCGTTTCTATAAGTATCCCATAACTACATTGGGTGTCTGGATTAACATAATTATGTACAGAAAAGTTGATGTGTGGACGCTTTATGCACTCAATTTGACTGTATTCTTAAATCTCTAACTTCCAAGTGACACGAAATAGGGCTCACATTAAAATGTTCCACTGTGAGTCAAGCTTTAGTTGATATATGCAAAGGCCACAATAAAGCTACTTGTATTTCGAGTCCATAATTAATTGTTTTTGCTACAATAAAGCCAGCTGTTTTTAGAAGGGTTTGTTTAAGGAGAGGTATTTAAAGGGAAGTTTGTTTTGAAGGCGAGGTTATTTTAAGGTGGGGTGGGGTTCAGACGAGCGTGGCGAAGGCCTGCGAGGCGGAGTCTCCAGCTGCGGAGGGCGGGGGGCGCCGCTTGCGTCCGTACTGCCCGATAAAGGAGCCGTCCTCGTTCATGCCCGCTGCAAACCATGCTCACTTACACACTCTAGCATTTAACACACATGCGCTAAACAAAACAAAAGTGCATGCAGGTTCTACACATTACGCAAAATAATAAAATTATAATAAAAAAAAAATCGGTTTGTTAATAACGAAGTTCTTAGGTAACAAACATAAGAAAAGGAATTAAGAACCCCATCATTTCTTGCAGTCGGTGAAAAAAATGGCGCTTTGTTCAGTTTATTCATTTGAAGTTTATACTGTATATGTGTTTTATATAGTTTCCCAAGTGACATTTACGCGTACATCGTTAATTTGTAAACAGATGGGTATGTGTAGTAGTGACGTCACAATAGTATAAACCTACCAGTTTCTCCTTCGCCGTACTCCGCCATGGAGTCGGTGTCGCTCTCCGGGCCGGGCTTGGTGCCGCTGCTCATCGAGTGACGGGACTTAGTGTCCAGACTGCAAACATACATTGTATAGTTATTAACAACTACATAAAATGTAGTTAATAGATGATGACAAGTTCGCTCCGTATCAGAAGGACAATCTAACAAAAGGGCCGACTTTTTGGAATATCTATGTTTTAAAATGTCTTTGTGCAAAGGCGAAAATTCGACAAGAAAAAACCACCAAAAAATCGACACTTTGATATAGGCACATCAATCTATGCTGCTCGCATAGGCGAGCAGCCATATATACAGGGTGTAAGGGGAACACTCTCGAAGCCAAAGAAGGTAATTGCACTCATCATTATGAACTACTTTTAGAATGAGACCAACCCTTAAATCGCAAAAAAAAATCTGCTATTCCATACATTTTGTCGAGTGTCAATGACCGTTTTCTATAGAACAGCTGATATTTTTTTCGCGTTTTCAGGGTTGGTCCCATAGTAAAATTTGTTCATAATGATGAGTACAATTACCTTCTTTTGGCTTCGAGAGTGTTCCCCTTACACCCCGTATATAATATGTATATATTTTACACGTAAGAGAATTTGTATTGTGATTAATTTAATTATTTAGCATCTTCTGTAATAGCATGCTGTGTTCACTATTGTTAAGAATTACACCGTGCTTTCTTTGTCGTGTAAGATATAAAGATTTTAGTATAAGATATGTGTATATTCCAAATTGTGAACGAAATACCATAAAAAAATTATGTAATGCTTATTTTTTATTTTTTTTATTACAAATAGACTTGCGCTTGGCCGCCAACTCGTCTGATGTTAAGCGATGATGCGGCCTACGATGGAGCACGCTTGCCCAGAAGAAACCTATTCACTCTCGACTTGTAGACACCCAGATTGTAAGTATCGGGGAACACGCATTCAGGCAGCGAATTTAAATGCTATTAATTATTTTAATTTGATATTGCTATTAATTCATTTTTTGATTTGTATAATTATTGTTATTAAAATGTAATTACGCCCTTAATTAATTATTTATAGTAATCATTATATTAAGTTAATTTTTAACCTATACTTGACATGTATTGCAAGTCGTCATTATTATTCTATCAGCTCCTTACTATATAACAGACTTAATAAAGATTTATGTATTTACCCTCTCCCTTTGTATAAGTGTAAACAAAAATGTATGGAATGGCTCAAATCCTTGTCATATCAAGACACTGAAGATCTGATTAAAGTATCTACATAACCATTTAACCAATCACATTTACATACTTTAACATTTGACAAAAACATCACACACAACACACACTCACGTATGCACGCACACTCGCACACACACACACACACACACACGCGCGCGCGCGCGCGCACACACACACACATACACACACTAACACATATACGACGCATACACAACACACATACTTAATCGATACATCGAATCATTGCTTGTTTAAGGAAATCTTTCATTGTAACTATGAATTTTGTACAGTTTCGAAGGTGGGCGTTGTTACCTGCGACACAGTTCTCGAACTACTGTAGGTAACACCGTTTCTATTGTTTATAATACCACTGTAATTTTTTCCAAATAAACATTTTTATTTTTGTTTTTATGTATCTTTCTGATATTAATAAAATAACTATGAACTATACTGTAGTGTGTAAGGTTGTATACTGACGGGTGCGTGTACTCGTGGAAGCCCTGGTCCGGGTAGTCGCGGCGGCCGTGCTGCAGCTCGCGGTCGTGCACGTCGTACTTGCCGCCGCGGTTCCGGCGCGCGACGCACACCAGCACCAGCACCAGCAGCAGGAAGGCGAGCGCCACCATCACGCCGATGAACCAGCCCGCGGTGGCCATCGTGTCCTCCGCCTTTATCAGCGGACCATCTGCAACACCACTCATCACTTCTTTAGTCCTGTACATACAAAGGTTGCCTGGAAGAAATCGCTTCAGGCGATAAGGCCGCCCATTATACTGCCGTTTATTTGTTTTTTATGCTAGTTTAAGATTCATTTGTATTTGCGGTGTGTAATAAAGAAATTTTGTATTGTATCACCATCGTAAGACTATATCATCCCACAATCCGTATCATTGGCGGATCCAGGGGCATGGGGGCCATGCCCCCCCTAAAACACCTAGCAATTCCATACATTCGACTCAATTTTTCATGCCCCCCACCCCCAAATGAAATCCTGGATCCGCCCCTGAACTCACTCCATAGCTCGCTGATACAAAAATCAGAAGTACGTTTCGATTTTCAAAATTTGTTTATACAGTAACAAGTGAAACTAATAAAAATAAATAATAATAATATATCTATTTAAATATGTATTTAAACCTATATATGTATGTATATCAGTCTCTGGCAGCCATATCACAAGCTCTGCTTAGTTTGGGGTCAGATGACCGTGTGTGCAAAAATGTCCCGAATATTTATTTATTTTAAAAGAAACAGAAGAACTTACCGATAGTGGTATCGACATATTTAACTTCGCTAGTGCTGAAGTAATCTCCATCATGAGCAGTCAGCTTCACTTCGTACTCGCTGGAGGGTTCCAATCCGGTCAGTATGACGAAGTCGTCGTCCGTCACGTCGTTGGTGTGAGCCCAGTCGGGGTGACCCTTGGGCCGGTACCAGACCACGAAGTGCGTGCCGGCGTGACCGTCTAAAGTAGGCAGCCAGCGGACTAGCACGTGTGCTGTGCCTGAAATGCAAAAACTTACTTTATACTAACTAGAGAAGGTTTAACTTAGAATGATTGCTTGCCCAGTGGGTTTTGACATTAATTTTGGTATTTGTTTTTGTAATTGTGAGAAACGATAGGTACACTATTAGTACATTTTTACCAATTAGTTTAAGTTATAATCACATCACACATCAGCAGCCATTAAACGTCCACTGCTGGACAAAGGCCTCCCTCTTAAAGAGGGGTGTTGCCATAATCCCCACGCTTGGCAGGCGGCTTGGAGATCGCAGTAAGTTCACCGTGTACTAATAGGACGCTGCTGCCCATCCTCCGGTGATTCTGGTCGCAGTTTTAGGACATACCCGGGTCCAGTTAAGTTATAATAGACATGCATAATTATTTACTTTAGTACCTTGATACCAGTAACAAATTTGACGTGTAATTATTAGTTACCAATAAAATTATTATGATTATTGAAAAAAAAGGACCAGATGCCTTATTATGAATGATTCGGATTGTGATCGTGATCGCATGCCATCTCACTTACGCACGTGTTGCGAGTAAGTGGATGCGAACGGGACGGCATGCAATCACGATCACGATCAATCTTCTATAATAGGGCCGCAGCAATTTGTCAGTGCTTCAGCTTCCGGACAAAATGATCATCATCATAATCAGCCTTTTAACAGGACATTTAGCCTACCCCCGAAAGGGTGATTGGGAAAGGGTCATCATCATCATAATCAGCCTTTTAACAGTCCACTGCTGGACTTTTAGCCTACCCTCGAAAGGGTGATTGGGCCATATCCACCACGCTGGCCCAGTGCGGATTGGTGGATTCACATACGGCATTGAATTTCTTCTCCGTCCGTATGCAGGTTTCCTCACGATGTTTTCCTTCACCGATTGATTGATTCACCGAGGATTGGGAAAGGGTAGAGATAAATAATACCTTCTTTAGCGGGCAGGGTGGTCGTCTGGAACAGAGGCACGTCAGGCATGGCGGTGGCCACGCTGCGAGTGGACTGTTCCACGTAGTATCTGTCTCCCTCGCCCGCCTTGGTCTTAGCGCGGATCTCGATCCGGTACTTGGTGTTGGGCTCGAGGCCGGCCAGCTTGGCGCGGTCGAACTTGGGATCGATCTCCTTCTTGCGCTCCTGGAGCGGCCCGAGCGCTGTGCCGGTCACTTTCTGTGGGTAACATTCATGGTTAGTTATATTCAACCCCCGGCGCAAACAGGGGTGTTATAAGTTTGTGTGTCTGTCTGTGGCATCGTAGCTTCCAAACGGCTGAACCGATTTGATTTAGCTTCTTTATTTTGAAAACTTACATGAATGAGAGTGTATGATTCAATAAAATCTGTTCAGGCGTTTAAAGAATATCAGCTCTTTTATCGTTTTTAGGGTTCCGTACCTCAAAAGGAAAAAACGAAACCCTTATAGGATCACTTCGTTGTCCGTCTGTCCGTCTGTCAAGATCCTTTATCTGCGCGTATAACGCGTAAAGGTATCAAGTTGAAATTTATATTAAATACTTGGGTCTACGGTTTCTTTCGGCTGTAAAAAAAATTAAGTTGTAAATCAACGCAATCAAAAGATATAAACGTTTATGTCGCTAACGATTTCACAGGGGAATCAAAACCTGTAGGGTACTTCCCGTTGACCTAGAATCATTAATTTTGGCAAGAGGCAAGGTCTTACAGCACATATAAAGGAATAAATCTGAAAGTTGTTAATTTGAAGTTATATCATATAAAAAATATTGTTTTACAATTACAAACTTACATTTTGTAGTTGTTATGTATCGAAGAACCTTATTGTCAACTACAAAGTTAAGTTTGTCTTTCAATATTTTAACTTCAGTTTTTTTTTTGGACTCGCGCTCTGAGGGAACATCGTCCAACGGAACCCTCAGAGCACGAGTCCTACTCGTACTTGTCCGGTTTTTTTTTTACAATTTATATTTGTATTAAAAATGTCATTAGTCGACCAAGGACAGTCACGCTCATTGCTGAATAATTTCTAAGTATATTTCGAACTCTTTCTGAGTATAAATATTAAACAAAGACAGCTACATTTTAAAGCCATTTAGGGACTTAGTGGACATACCTACTTTAGTAAATTGGCTTAAAGAATAACAAATAAGAGTGTAGAAATTTTTGCGTGATTTAGAAGCAAAAATAAAACCGTCCGAGTGCGATTCGGGCTCGGGCACTGAGGGTTCCGTACCACCACATAACTTGTTAGCTACTTAAGTACAAAAAGACAACATCCTATCAACGCCCAGGCGGTCACTCATCCAAGTACCGACCGCGCCCGAGGTTGCTTCACTTCGGTGATCGTACGAGAACCGGTGAACAGAATTTTTTCACCGACTCGCACTTGGCCATTATTTATTATTGTACTTTAGAGTTTAAAGTATGTACTACAATCATGCCAAGTTTGACGCTTGTACGTATTACCCGTTTTTACATTAGAGCAAATACAAAATATGTTTAAAAAATATATAAATAAATAAATATTCGGGACATTTTTGCACACACGGTCATCTGACCCCAAACTAAGCAAAGCTTGTGTTATGGCTGCCAGAGACTGATACATATATAATTTTAAATACATACTTAAATAGATATTAACAACCAGATATAGAACAAACACAAATGTTCATCACATAAATGTTTGTCCTAGGTGGGAATCGAACCCACGCCCCCAAGCTCAGAAGGCAGGTTCACTACCAACTGGACCAACGGGCTATCAATATGTTTGTTGTATGGACTTTCGTTTCGACCCTTTCGTTTTAACTTTTTTATTATTTCTTAGTTAATCCGCTGTTACATATTCTGTATGTGCAGGCTAGATATCATTGTTTTGCACACAATAAGTGCAGTTCAAAAAACATTAATCAAACATAGCAACGGTCAACACTGTTGTACATACCTGGTAATATACTTTGTATGCAGTCAGGACACCATTCTCATCTACCGGCTTGTCCCATTTCAGCAGCATCGCGGATGATCCAATCGGGTACACTTCAAACGACTTCACAGTCCCAGGTTTGCCCTCCGGAGTCACGAAGCTGAGGATCTCACTAGCCGGGCCGTTGAACCGGCCGTTGTAGACGAGAATGCGGGCGTTGTTCTTTTTGAAAGGCTTGAACTTGGAGACGAGGGCGCTGGACGCGTCTGCCTTGACCAGGATTTCCCGTAAGCGGTCTTCATCGCCGTCCGTCCACGTTTGGATCTTGTATCTAAATGGGTGTAAGTGCATGACGTTAAGATTTGTTTTTATTTTGCATCATTTGTACATAATAACATTTATCATCTCTACATAGTATAAATTGAAGTCGCTTTCCGCGTCTGTCTGTCTGTATGTCTGTATGGCCGCTAACTTCTCTTAAACCACGCAACGGATTTTGATGCAGTTTTCACCATCAGTTAGATACATTTTCAAGGAAGGTTTATAAATATAACTAGCGACCCGCCCCGGCTTCGCTCGTAAATTACACCCGTGCGAAGCCGGGCGGGCGGGTCGCTAGTTTGTATATAACACAGATGTGACCCAAAAAGCTACCAAACTAAAATACGACTTGTCTGCCGCTTGTTGGATGAATTTTCGGCAAAAATTACCACTCAGTGGGTCTCAGATCAAAAACGACATCCCGGCAGACCAAGGAAGAGATGGTTGCGAAATTTGACTCTTACCTTAAAGACTGGCAAGTTATAGTATTACACAGAGATAGATGGAAAGACGGCAAGGAGGCGTTTGCCCTGCAGAGGGGCAAAACATGCTGAAAATAATAATAATTTGTAGATGGAAAGAGATGGGGAAGGGCTTTGTCTAGCAGTGGGACCATATAGGACAGCAAAACAAATTATTGTTGCTAAAATTGCGATTCCGCCTTTCACTCTGGTCTCTTTTTCGCACTGTATTGTTCACACCAGAAATTACATAAAAACGAAAGAAAATCTTAAAAAACTAGTGTAACAATTAGCGAACCTTATCGCTAAGAACGATCGCTTCCAGGCAACCTTAGGATGGATAGGATTCATACAGGAAGTTGTAGACGACGTCAACACTACGTACGTATTAACAGAGGGCGTTTACTTTGGCCATCACTCGTAGCACTTTTTTTTAATCTATACTGTCCCACTGCCTGTCTCCCCCATTTCCTTCCCCCACTTCAGAAATCTCTGTCCTCCACCACCTCTCGCCAACCTCTCCGGAATGAGTCATCGTCACGCCAACGTTTCTTGGGCCTTCCTTGACTGCGTCGTCCATCAGGCACCACTGTGTGATAATCCTGGCCCATCGGTCGGGATGCATACGCGCCACATGTCCTGCCCAATCCCATTTTAATATGGCGGCTTTTTGGCCAACGTCGACCACACCTGTTATGGAGCGCAGTGCGTTGTTGCGGACTCTGTCCATTCTTTTGATTCCAACCACGCTGCGTTCCATTGCTCTTTGGTAAACCCCAAGTTTGAACATTTGAGAATCGATCAGTGACCAGGTCTGGGCACCGTAGGTTAGGACGGGCAAAATACACATGTCGATAAGTCTACGCTTCAGTGATATCGGCAGGTCACCCTTCATCACCTTGCATCAGGTCACTCGTAGCACTAATTCGTAAAAAAGCAAAGCTTTGAAAAGTAAGGGTACTGGAGTAGAATATCAAATGACAACTTATGACACCTCGACGCAGTGCCGGTTTTAGCACTACCAGCGCCCTGGGCGAGATTTCTACGGCACGGCGGCGGCCGAAAAACGGCAAAGAATAGCTTTTTTTAATGCATGAGGTATAATATGGCTCTTCGAGGCTCGACGGATGTGTCTTCTCTAGTTTACCGCGTCCGTTCCACTCACCCCTTGAAGTGTCCCTGCACAGATTCAGGCGGCACTGGCGACCAGTTGAGCAGCGCGGTGGTCCCGGAGGTGACCTGCTCCAGCGTGAAGTTGGCGGGCGCGAGGCGCGGCGTGTCCTCGCCGGACCACCCCGTTATCTCCACCGGCGCCACGTTCGCCGTGCCTTTGAAGTTCACCGCCGTCACCTGACACACACACTTGCTTGTGAGAGGTCGCACAACGCCATGTTTTATATGTATGCAACAATGGATCTGCATGGCCGTAGCCAGGTTATTTTTTTCCAACTTACAACTATCATTACAGGTTATAACCTAATGCGATAGAGTAGCAAATTTAAATTTTAACAACATTGTGACAACAACACTAAATTATCTAATAACATAAAACCTTTAAAGCTATCTTTGTAAATTCACTCACAGCACAACTAAATAGGTTTATTTCAATTTAGAGTGGGGCAAAAAATACAAATTTGGAGTAGGTACCGAAAATTTCTATCACATAAACCGAGTCTATTTTGTCACGCCTCCCTACTGTCTGAAGTGAAACTACCCACGCCCCCCCCCCCCCCCCTCGGACAAGCAAGAGGAAACCAGTGGGTTCGCAATGTATAATTCTCACACTGAACTTAAAATTATTTGCAATGTAAGGGAAGCCTAATAGTGCCAACACACGAGACGTACATGGTTGACGAACCGCCGTCCAACCAACGGGAGAGAAACAGAAAATTTTCACTCTCCCACCCGTTGGTTGGACGGAGGTTCGTCAACCATGTACGTCTCGTGTGTTAACACTATAACATCTAGATACGGGTGATCAAACCCAGTTTGATGGATTAGCGCAGTTATTGTTTCTGGAAAGTACTATAATGAAAATAATTTATTAGTATTTGTATTTTTAAAATACATACAACAACCTAGAGTTCAAAAATCCATGTCATCATCATCATCATCAGCCAGAAGACGTCCACTGCTGAACATAGGCCTCCCCCTTTAACCTCCACACTGAACGACAGCCTGCCTTTTGCATCCACTGGATGCCCGCGACTCTCACAATGTCGTCGGTCCATCTAGTGGCAGGCCTCCCCACGCTGCGTCTTCCGGTTCGTGGTCTCCACTCCAGAACCTTTCTTCCCCATCGGTTATCGGTTCTTCGAGCGATGTGGCCTGCCCATTGCCACTTCAACTTGCAAATTTTAACAGCTATGTCGGTGACTCTGGTTCTTTGGCGAATATCCACGTTTCGGATTTCGGAAAATCCATGTACAAATTTTTAATTAAAAAAATATTTTTTCTATAATTAATAGGAAGACAACCCTCAATACCGAGTTTGCTTCGGAACTTACTTTTTATAGCTACATCTTCTGAAAATGCTCTTTCGTACAAATAAATACTTAAAAAGGGTATTACAGTTTCAGTGTTTCTGACGTACGGAATACTATCCATTCGCCTCGCGTCCTTCACATATTGCCGCGCCTCCCTAGTGGGGCGCGTCCCACAGTTTGGAAACCACTGATATAAACTACTAGCGGTCCGCCCCAGCTTCGCACGGGTATAGATTATAGCCTATGTCACCCGGGGATAGTGTAGCTTCCCGTCAGTGAAAGAATTTTTCAAATCGGTTCAGTAGTTTCGGAGCCTATTCAATGCAAACAAACAAACAAACAAACAAATCTTTCCTCTTTATAATATTAGTATAGATGATCTTTCTTACCTTGATCTTATAAGGCTGGAAGGTAGGCGTGTTGGGTACAAGGAACTCGGATATATGCCAGTCTCTCAGTTGGTGCTCGTTCCACTGCTGACCGGGGATGTCCCGCCGCCACGCTACTTGGTAGTAGAACTCCGGACCGTTGTGCTCGATCTGGGGCATTTTCTGCAACGGAAAATATAAGAGCTAAAATTCACTGTTCTAAACTATCACGGCTGTGCACTAAAGTTATATGATTATTGACGGGATATTTACCGTGGTAAGGTTGTGGAATGAGCTCCCGATATTTCGGCGCAGTTGCATGCACCATGTTCACGGGAAGAGATGTTCCATGTCTGTTTGACAGTAGCGCCGAAATATCGGGAGCTCATTCCACAACCTTACCACGGTAGATATCCCGTAAATAATCATATTACTTTAGCTAAAATTCAATTCAAACTTGTTTATTCAAGAAATGTACCTTATATTGTTACCGGCTCTAAATGCCAGGCCAGGCTTTTAATAACTGCCTCAAAATTAAGTTTTTTTTTTTAATTCAAATTTATTATATTAGGTGGTGGTATTTTTCTAGTATAAAAAAATATTTTACTGTATGTTAAAAAATAAAATTGAAACAATTACAATTTAAAAATAATTTCTTTAGTAGAATCGGGGGCCTGACTGGGTGTTGGAAACCCGTGTCTTGGTAGTTAGTTCCTTCCATTTGTCATAGGCTAAGGTCGTCTATATTCATTGTTATTTTTGTAGATATTTGTAACATTTATGTTAACAAAATAAATTGAGATTACATTTTGTTTGACAATTTGACATAATATAAATATTTTGGAAGTATTTTTTTTTGTTTCACGTCACATCACATCATCAGCCATTAAATGTCCACTGCTGAACAAGGCCTCCCTCTTAGAGAGGGGTGTTGCCATAATCCCCACGCTTGGCAGGCGGCTTGGAGATCGCAGTACGTTCACCGTGTACTAACAGGACCCTGCTGTCCATCCTCCGGTGGTTCTGGTCACAGTTTTAGGACATACCTGGGTTTTTTGTTTCATTCCGACTATATTTGACTGAGCATTCCGCATTCCAATGAAGTGCCATGATACCATGACTGGCATCCTTATTATAGATGTCCGTTCACGATTCGGATTCTGATCGCGATCGCGTGCGCTCTCGCTTACGCACGTGGTGCGAGCAAGTAGATGCAAACGGCATGGCACGCAGTCGCGATTCCCATCCGAATCACACACTCTATAAGAAGCCAGCTGGTTGGAATAGAATTTTAAAGAAATTTTTAGGGTTCCGTACCTCAAAAGGAAAATAACGGAACCCTTATAGGATCACGTTGTAGTCCGTCTGTTTTTTATTTTAATTTTACGTTTAAATTGGTCCGCTGTTTACTCCGTTGGTGTATACTGTATACGTACCGACCAAGAGATGAGCATGTTATTAGGTGCGGTGCCTTCTCCCTTCACATTGTCGGGGTTCTTGTAGGGGACATCGGGCTGCGTGTTGCACACGTCGGAGTGACTCGACGGGGAGGACGGGCCGATCTTGTTCCATGCGATTATTCTGTACGACATAAAGTAAGTAAATATAGGGCTCAGAAAAAATTAAAGGAAGTGTTATACCTACAGTTCCCCTTTAGCACTAACAACCGCCCTTGGTCGTCGTTTTTTTTTTAATGCCATAGTTGGCAATCAAGCAGACGGGCTGCCTGATGGTCACCGTCGCATATGGATACTTGTACCACCAGAGGCATAAAAAATACGTTGCCGACCCTTTAGAATTCGATTAACTCGCCTTTTGAAGAACCCCATCCTGTAGCTTCTCGGAAACACCGTAGAAGGTAGCTCATTCCACATTTTGCAGGTATGAGGCAGGAAGGATCATGTGAATCGCACAGTGTGCGATTTCCACTGATCTATGATGTGTGGATGAGCCTTCAGGCGGTGGCGGCTAGTAAAACCGCGACGCCGGCATCAGATCAAACCATCCATCGGTGTATTGTGTAATGTATAATAATTACGTGTATCCTTAGCTAAACCTGTTATATCTGTTTATATACAAATAATTTATAGATATTCGTTAGTACTCGCTAAAACTCAAAAAAGGCTTGACCGATTTGAATTTTTTTTTTCCTCAGGATGGTTTATTTGGCCGAAAAATTGGAAAATTCAGGAACTTTTTTATATGATATTTGGACAGGACAATTTTTGTCTGGTCAGTTTTGTCTGGTCAGCTAGTTTGTTAAAATTAAAAACCACTAGGGCCAGTGCCGGTTTTAGCACTACCAGCGCCCTGGGCGAGATTTCTACGGTGCATCCCCCCAATCTGCCATTCAAACCAAAAAAAGGGCGACCTTTGAAAGGGGCGGCCCAGGCACACGTTTATAGGCTTTGCCTGCGGCGCCCCTTTATATCTGGCGCCCTGGGCGGTCGCCCCACCGCGCCCTACCCTAAAACCGGTACTGACTAGGGCTTAGGCCTATTCTCCAAGGAAACAAGCGAGATAGAGTTACCTGAAGGTATAATTAGCCCAGGGGGTGAGCTGCACAGCCCAGGAGTTGTCGATGGCGGGCACGTTGTCGCTGGACGTCTCCCAGGTGTCGGGGGTGAAGGTGGTGTTGTACTGGATGCTGAAGCGCAGGATGGGTGCGCGGTTGTCGCCCATGGCGCGCCAGCGCAGCATCGCGGTGTGCTCCCTGCACTCGATGCTGTCCAGTTGTGGGGCGTTCGGTTTGTCTGGGATATGGTAGATTCATACAGATTTTTTTAATAGGATATTAGACTGTATTAAACATATGATTCATGCTGGTTTCATCCTAGAAGATTGTTATTTTTTAAATTATTTAATTACTAAAAAATTATTTCGTGATTATCAGAACAATACAAAATGAAAAGATGATTTTCATTGATCATGTGACACTGCAAACGCTCTATGTATGATTCCTTATGATGCCACAATTTTATGGCGAGAAGAACTCGTTTGCTTACTTGTGACGTCACTGAAGTCACGTGGCCCCATATATGTCAAAGGAAGCATTTACGCGGTAGTATAATAATTTGAATTTTGAAAGTACCCTACAGGTTTGGATTCCATGTGTAATCGATAACAGAAAACAGAAATATGCGACATAAACAGTCATATCTATTGATCGAGTTGACTTACAAGTTTGATTTTTCACAGCTGAAAGAAACCTTTAACTATACCTCTACGGCCTACGCATTCCCATTTACTTAATTGATATGATTATATTTTATTTGATTTTATTATTGTCAAATTATTTAATTATGGGTATTATTAATAGCCTGAAATAAATGAATTTGAAATTCCTGAGAAAAAGGGTCTTGACAGACATCAGACAGACGGACAACAAAATGATCCTATAAGGGTTCCGTTTTTTCCTTTTCAGGTACGGAACCCTAAACCACCAATCCGCACTGGGCCAGCGTGGTGGATATGGCCCAATCACCCTTTCGGGGGTAGGCTAAAAGTCCAGCAGTGGACTGTTAAAAGGCTAATTATGATGAACCCTAAAAACAACCGAATTGAAAACCCCCCCCCCCCACCCTTTTTAACCGACATTCAAAAGGAGGAGGTTATCAATTCGACTGTATGTTTTTTTTTTGTATGTATGTTACGCGATTACTCTGCCAATTTAGAATTGTTTTTGATGATTTTTTTTTTGTTTGGTAGGTCATATCTCATAGGTGGTCCCATATAAATTTTATCGATATTGATTCAGCGCTTTTTGAAAAATCTACAAAAAAATGACAATAAGCAACGAATTCAATGTACATTGTACAGTGCCACCAACTTAGCTGTTAAGGTGGGCAAAATTGGAACTACAGTAATTTCTTGGTGAATTTCATGTGAATGTCAACTGAACAGCAAACATAGAGGAACTGTTCCTACAACAGAACTTCAAAAAAACAAATAAGTGTCTCCATGGCGACCGGGCCCTGTCGTTTTTCGTTAAATTTTTAATGACCATGGATACAAAGTATTTCAGTCGTAATATTAAACAATATTTTCTACTTTTTAGTTTCAGTTTGTAAATGTAGGTATAATCATGAATATAATTTATATTTTTTTTAATTTATTTGTTTGTTTTAAGGTGTTTTAATTTTAATGCATGGTAACTTTTTATTGTAATGTGTTATTTAATTTTTCATTTTTGTGACTTTTCTTTAAATTTTTTATTTTTGACATTTTAGCATGATAATTATTTATTCTATAATGATAATTTATTTTGACTTTTAATTAATTATTGTATAACGACCATTTATTTATTTTGTATATAATATTATCATCACCTTTTATATTGTTACTATCTATTGTGACAAAAATGTATTATTCGACATGTAATTAATTAATCTGGTAGGTATTTAAATTTTATAATTATGTAATATTGTCTGTCATTAGTGTAATTGGTTTTTGAACCGTGCTAGTTGAATAAATAAATACAAATACAAATACAAATGAAGTCGGTTCTTTTTTTTTCTAAAAAATATTTTTTAGTCTGTTAAAAAGATGAGTGTATTGTCACCTTGCACAGTGAGCGTGGCCTGCGCGCGCGCCTCGTCGATGGCGGTGCGCGCGATGCAGGTGTACTCGCCGGAGTCCAGCTCGGAGGTGTCGGAGATGTACAGCGAGTAGTCATCCGTCATGCGGAAGCGCGGCTGGCTCTCGAAGTCGATCTGCTGGCCGTCGTTCAGCCAGATCATCTCCAGCTTGAGCGAGTCGTCCGCGTTCGCGTTACAGCGGAACGTGGCGGAGGAGCCGGCTGCCACCTCGTAGTGCTCCGGCTTGTCCGTGATTTCCGTGCGCTCTGTCCGTTAACAAGTATATTTCATTAATGCACTAGCGGTCCGCACGGGTATAGTTATATAGCCTATATTAATCAGTGATCATGAAGCATTCAAATGGTGAAAGAATTTTTTAAATCGGTCCAGGGGCCTTACGGACTACTGCTATTGCGGCACCTAATCCGCTCAGTTGGCGCGAATCACGCGCACGTGAACCTTATCGCGCCCAGATACGGTGTGCGGTCGCGTGGTATTCCAACTGAGCGGATTAGGTGCCGCTATAGCAGTTGTCCGTAAGGCCCCAGTTCTTTTGAGCCAATTCGTTACAAACATACATACATACAAATAATTTCTCTTTATAATATTATTACTAGCGGTCCGCCCCGGCTCCGCACGGGTATAATTAATTATATAGCCTATATTAATCAGTGATAATATAGAATTCAAATGGTAAAAGAATTTTTAAAATCGGTCCAGTACTTTTTGAACCAATTCGTTACAAACATACTTACATACAAACCTTTCCTCTTTATAATATTAGTATAGATAAGTATAAGTATATATAAGTATAGATTACATTACAGTTTACAACATAATGTTCCACCGTTGTCTTGAGGCTGAGTTTCACCGCTTGGTTACAAGAACAAAAGCCAAATTAATATATATAATTATATATTTTTCCAATTGCGGTGTGCATGTTAGCCCGACAGGGACCAAAAAGTAAATAGCTGCAGGCCTAGCACGGGCCGTGGACATATTGTCTTTCCACCGTTTTTATCCCGCGAGAAAAAGACAAACGTATCCATATTCTATCTTTGTCGCGTCTAGGCGTGGATAAAAACGGTGGAAAGACAATTTATCCACAGCCCATGCTGGGCCTGCTGAGATGAGGACCAATTTGAAGGGTATTAATAGAAATCGTGTAATACTAACTCTTAACAGAAAGAGACCCAAATGCTGATTTCTCTCCGAACTTGTTCTTGGCGTAGCACTGGTAGGTTCCTACGTCCGTGTAGGACACGTCGCGGATCACCAGGTCGCCTTCAGACGTTATGTTGTATCTGCAAGAAAGGAAAACACCATGTATCAGTGAAATTACTCAAATAAACCACCCAAATTACAGATTTACACGGAACGGTTGTAGCAAGCATTATGCATTTTGGAGCCTACCTTGAAATCGCGCATAATAGATCAACTGTTCCATATATTTCGTGAACTATGGAAGTTGTTTTCTATGGAACAGCTGATCTGATACATTATTTAGTAGCAACAACAAGGAATTTTTAATTTTACTATTTAAGAACATTAATATTATAGTAGTTATAAATAAGGAAATGCTAAAGAGTTTGGCATCAAGCTAGAGCTCAAGGCTAGAGATCTCAAGACTTTACGACTTATTTCCACAATAATTCTAATTCTTCTTCTTTCGAGTCGATGTTCCGAAAAATACAATTACATTTTCAAATCAAGTTTCTAGACCAGAACTTTGCCATCCCAATGGCACTCTCCGTGGCTTCATTAAGTTCGTCTTCTGTGCAAGTTGTAGGACACGCTGCACAGTCCATCAAGTGTGTCATTGTCTGAGGGTTCACACCACAAAGACATTCGGTGTCAGAGCCCTTTATATAACCCCACTTTGCCATATTATCCCGACTTCGGCCCGATTGAGACCGAAGTCGGTTCAGGGTTTTCCAAGTGGGCCATGGTTCTTTATGGCCTGGGGGGACCTCTTCGGCAGGGACAATATAGTTTGGAGGTGGACTGTGCAGTCTAATTTAAATTCTAATTTAAAGTGGGGTGATAAGACCTGCACTGACATCCCGCTTGGGGTGTATTGTGCATTTGCCCCCCGCCAGCCTACACAAACCAACCGAGCTCCCTAAAATAACGAAGCACGGCTTTGGGTCGCTGACTAAACTGCTCTACCCCTATTTCGCCAGGTGTTGTGGTATTGGAGACTTGTTGCTGAGTTTCTTCAAGGAGTCTCGACCTTAATCGTATATCTTCTGTGGCCTTGCAATGTAATAGTACATGCTTCACGGTCTCGTTCTCATGTAGACAGCCTCGGCACAGAGGGCTGTATGTGGCTCCAATTTTATATAAGTGATAGTTTAGGTTTTAAAACCTGTTTAGCTGTTAAAATTTGCAAGTTGAAGTGGCAATGGGCAGGCCACATCGCTCGAAGAACCGATAACCGAGAAAATATAACCATCTTTAGCAGTAAAAAATAATCACAGTTTCATACATTGTGTAAGTAACTGCAAACTTTATTAATTATTACGCATTTAATGACAAACATGTTATTGGAGATAAGTACCAAACAAAAGATGTAATAAGTAGAACCTGATTCATGGACCGGCATTTAATTCTGAAAATAATATTCCCAGTTCTTTGAAAATAACAATTAATTATCTTCTATAAGTGATTCATTTATGACAGCACAGTGAATCACGTTTAACCTTTAGATTATAACATTATTCATTGAGTAAAATTCTATTATTATCATCACGCTGTATAGAAATACAGCGGGGAAGAAATCCCCTAAAGGTCACTGAACAATGTCATGTCAAGTTAAGCTAAATTGAATCATGGTTCAGAGGAGATTGATTGTAACATTTCTGTAACGGTGTTTGGGAAGCTATAATTGTTATAAATAATGTCTGAATTTGAAATGTTTTTTACTCTCAACATAAATACTCAACTAATTTCGACATAGAATAAATAAAAGTCGCTAACTCCTCCTAAACTCCTAAACCACGCAGCGGATTTTGATGCGGTTTTCTCCATCAGTTATATAATTTTTCATAGAAGGTTTATATATATATAACTAGCGACCAGCTCCGGCTTCGCAAGTAAATAAGTAGCTAATAACACTCTAGATCAAGTCACCTTTAAAACAAATAAAATCTAAATCGGTTCAGCAGTTTGGGAGCTACGATGCCACATACAAACACAGAGATACACACGTTAAACTTATGACTACCCTCTTTTTGCGTCGGGGGTTTAAAATAGAGACTGCCAGGTGATGCAATTTAGAATGGCGTGGCGAGCTCAAAATAGTGGCAAATGGTCTGGCACGAGCAACCGTCGAGTCGAGTCAGAGATGGTTTGTATGGTACTCACTTGCCGCCGGTGACGTCCACGTCGTTCTTCATCCACTTGACGAGCGGCTTGGGGGCGCCGAACACGCGGCATCGCAGCACGGCCTCGGAGCCCTCCACCTTGGTCAGATTGTCGGGACCCTCCTTGATCTCAGGAGGGATCGCTGAGGAAATAAACGCACGTTGATATATACATTCCAACACATAATCAAAGTTATCGACATAGCTCAAAGGGTTAGTAAGTTGAAGTGGCAGTGGGCCGGCCACATGGTGCGGAGAACCGATAACCGATGGGGTAGACGAGTTCTAGAGTGGACACCACGTTTTGGCAAACGTAGTGTAGGACACCTGCGGCCAGGTAGAGTGACGACCGGCGTAAAACCGCAGACAAAAACTGGCTGCCAAGAACTGCCGACCGAGCTCAGTGGCATGCATTAGGAGAGGCCTATGTCCAGCATTGGATATTTTAAGGCTGATTGATCAACACTAGTTTCTGTAGGCTTCCAACATTATATGAAGGGCGCGTTGTCAATTTTAGTCAGTTCTGGTATCGATCAGGAAATAGTTTATGGTCTCCAAAATAGTTTCTTTTGTGCATCGTATTTATGTTAGTGTATCGTTTTATGCTTTCTCAAAATATGATTGCTTTTAACTTCTACAAACTCATCGTCATCAATATCAATTGTTCCAAACGCAATCATAACCGAGATCTCAACAAATTATCCAGTGGGACGCGGCAGAACTGCCGTTTCATATTATTTCATGTCAGTACAAACGCGTTTTATAGTGGTCTGCAATAAAATTATAATTTCCTCGCAGTTTACTAGCATTACGAGGTTTTAAGTGTTTTATTACAGTTTAAAAGGAACGCATTTGCATTTATTAAGTTTCCGTCCTTTATGTATTGTGGAGCATTGGAAAGTTCAAAATTGTTGCGTGACAACACTTCGCAGAGCGACGTCGCGCCATCGATTGGACAAACAGAAAAAGGAAGTATAACTGTGTTATGTTTCACCTCACACCCTCCGGCGTTGTTATTCTTCAATTGGAACAAAGCCTTGATATACCAAAAGTGTCTAATCCTTCGACCAAAATAAGATAGACTGGCCCAGAAGAAGCGCATTTTTGAAGATTACAAATGAGCGCCAGCTCTCACTTCGTTTCAGTAGGTCTCTAGCCATAGGAAGTGCGACACGCGTCTATTGTTATAAGATAACGAAACATCTGACAAAATTATGCCTTCGTGTCCTTTCCCGAAGTGTACACATAAAAAACCGCTAACTATTGTTTGTAACAAATACACTGTACATGATTATAATTAGATATTGAAGTTTATGTCCAACGGTTTCGCCTTGTTTTTACTGATCAAGTTAATGGTTATGGCCTATCCATTAATTTTATTTTGGTCAAAGGTCTAATCCGGTTGATCCTTCGAGCCCTCAGAATTGGGCGGTAACGATTTCATCGCCAACATTTCCTCGTAAATGAGCATTAGCCGTCTTTGCCTCGATTACTGCACGCTCAAAATAACCGTAAATCACTAGGTGTCCAGTTCCTGATTGCGTAATGTATCCTTTTATGTAGGGTTACCCTTACCAAATTATGTAAAAACGTCGCAGTTTCAGAAATTGAATTAGAGCCTTTTCTAGCATTCATAAATCATACTGATGGACTGAGAACGGTAGAAAAACAGAAATACAATTTTTGGTCAAAATGACAAACTTTTTCTACCCATTTTGTGAGATAGTTTTGGTCTATTTCTGTTTGAAAGATCGGGTTGCGTGTATACCAATTTGTTTTCGGTATTTGCACCGTCATGAAAGGATTACGGGGAATGGCACCCCTATGTACAGATATTTCGTAGATTCGCGTGTGGGCGTGCGAATGTGTGCCGGCGGCCAGGATGTGTCCAATCGCCTGCCGACCTGCCGCTGGGTCTACCGTCGTGGAAGGCGGAATAGCACTGATTAACTCCCTCTGAAAGGAACCCCCGATGGGAAGTGAATATTTCAGCCAGTTACAACTGGTATCTAGGTATTAGACGTCATCATTGTGTCAGTCATCGTCAAAGGTGTTTCGCAGCGTCCTTAATTAAGGGGACGTTCTAATCTTTCAATAAAAATGTATTTGTATAGGAACTCTATAGTTCATAAAATATAATCAACTAGCGACCCGCCACGGCTTTGCACGGGTATAAGTTTTATTAAATAAATAAATAATAAATAAATATTCGGGAAATTTTTGCACACACGGTCATCTGACCCCAAACTAAGCAAAGCTTGTGATATGGCTGCCAGAGACTGATATACATACATACACACTTCAGCCTGTAAAAGTCCACTGTTGAACAAAGGCCTCCCTCTTAGAGAGGGGTGTTGCCATAATCCCCACGCTTGGCAGGCGGCTTGGGGATCGCAATACGTTCACCGTGTACTAATAGGACGCTGCTGCCCATCCTTCGGTGGTTCTGGTCGCAGTTTTAGGACATACCCGGGTATACTTGCATATATAGGTTTAAATACATACTTAAATAGATATTAACACCCAGATATAGAACAAACACAAATGTTCATCACACAAATGTTTGTCCTAGGTGGGAATCGAACCCACGCCCCTAAGCTCAGAAGGCAGGTTCACTACCAACTGGGCCAACGGGATATCTAAATATTATATACGTTCCGTGAAAAATTATCTAACTGATGGTGAACACCGCATCAAAATCCGTAGCGTGGTCTAGGAGGAGTTAGGTTAAACAGACAGACAAACGCGTAGAGACTTTATTTTATACTATGTAGAGATTGATAATTCTAGTAGAGAGACGTAGTTGAAAATCTATCAAAATAATCGATTATTGTTAGTATTAGTATTGATATGTAGATAATTTCTGAATATTTAATAACTAGCTGAAATCCGCTACTTCGTACGCGTAGAGCTCGGCCTTGGGCCTCGTTACTACAAGTTACAACCCGTTATAGCCTATGTGTTATTCTAATGTATAAGCTATATTATAGTAAACTTTCATTAAAATCCATTCGGTAGTTTTTGCGTGAAAGTGGAACAAACATCCATACATACAAACTTTCGCGTTTATAATATTAGTAGGATGAAATCAAGAGAAAGACGTGATTACATTTAAAAAAAAAACTATGGGTGAACAACCCATATCATCAACACCATAATCGAATTCAGAATCGCTAGAGCAGTCCTGCAGATTATTAATTCTAAATCTCTTATTGCATTGTCAAAGTGCACATCGCGATCAACAACATATTAAGAAGAAAATTGCAAATCTAGTTGAAAACATAAAGTCTGCACCGTGGTTAGTATAAAGCGAAGAACATCATTTATTATTCGTTCCACCAATAAAGCGTGACATTGTCTCACGTACATTTTAACGTCATAAATACGGAACTTAATAGGCATGATTTAGATAACATCTGTCTCAGGACTCGAGCTATATTTTAGTAAATGTAGCAGCACCCCGTGGTTTCATCCGCTATCCCACAGGATAAAAAGTAGTGTTAATCCAGGGTAAGCTAGGTTCATACCAAACTAGTAGGCCGCCCCTGCTTCGCACGGGCGAAGCCGGGATATATAGCCTATGTCAACCGGGGATAGTACAGCATCCCAACAGTGAAATAATTTTTCAAATCGGTTCAGTAGTTTCGGAGCCTATTCAATGCAAACAAACAAACAATCAAATCTTTCCTCTTTATAATATTAGTATAGATTTAATTCAAGGAGTTGAATGCGAACAAACGTGCAAGCTCAAAGTCGCACAACGAGCTATGGAGAGGGCTATGCTCGGGGTTTCTCTACGAGATCGAATCAGAAATGAGGAGATCCGTAGACGAACGAAAGTCACCGACATAGACCACCGGATAAGTAAGCTGAAGTGGCAGTGGGCAGGGCACATAACACGCAGAACATAATTATGGCCGATGGGGCCGAAAGGTTCTGGAATGGAGACCACGGACCGGTAAGCGCAGCGTAGGACGTCCACCCACAAGATGGACAGACGACCTAAGAGAGACCGCAGGGAAACGCTGGAAACAGACCGCTTCCAACCGACCCTTTTGGAGATCGATGGGGGAGGCCTATGTCCAGCTGTGGACGTCTTATGGCTGAAATGATGACGATGAAACATACACACAATTTTTCGCATACATGATATTAGTGTAATGTGATATTTAAGCTAATCTAAACTCAGCACTTCATAGTTTTGATCGACTATAGCAATAAATCTCAACTTTTAGGTCACAGAACATTAACCAAAGAATAAATTGTACATTCATGACTTTCATGAGTTCCATTATACATTTCCTATCTTCCAATACAAATCCAATAAAGTAATAAGATATCTGCCACCGTCCGGACGCGCATTGTGTTCCGTAAATATTTGTGGGCTTTCGACTGACTCACCCTAGGTTATCGAACTTTCCGAAAAAAACGCTATATAAGGTTACACCCTTATTCGCGCGGTCGCACACCCTCTAGCGGGGGCAGATAGAACTCTCGATGGATAGAATGTGGCTCTTCTATTAACTATGGAACATTAGACGGACGCACGTTTCGGATTTAGTTGAATTCGCCGGGATTAGGGGCCGCGACGACGTGATGAGAAGCGACGATGAGCAAGCCTTGGTGTCAAATAATTACAGGAGATTGCTAGCTTGAATTATATTATTTGGGTTAACTAAGAACTTAGTACGTAGTTCTCAGTCAACAATAAGGCTGCCAGTTGTTACAATCGTCTAGGAGTTATTGTCCTTCGTATGTAATTTTTTGGTCAATGTCATGTCTGAATTTTTGAGGTTCTTGGACATACCCATTTCTGGGCCAGTATGGTGAATTAGGGCCCATCCTCTCTCTCTCCCCCTCTCTCTCTCTCTCTCTCTCTCGGAGAGAAGGGTGTTCCAGCAGTGGGAACATGGTAGAGTGATAACGATGATGTATTTTTTTGTGTGAACAATTGTTATCTATATATGATTGCATAATCAGCCTTTTATATTTCTGGACTTCGCCTACCCCGGAAAGGGCGATTGGGCCATATCCATCATGGCCCAGTTGCGGGTTGGTGGATTAACATACGCCATTGAATTTCTTCTCCACGTATGCAGGTTTCCTCGCGATTATTTATTTCACCGAATATCCGTACTTAACTCCAAAGAGCTCATTGGTACGGGACCGGGATTTAAACCTGCGACCTCACGCTTTCAAGTCTAGCGGTCTCCCAAATAGAATACCAAGGTTTTATTTATTTTGTTATATTGCATTACTATTTTAAAATCATGAATTTAAGAAAAATTGCCTGTATTAGCCAGCAACAGATCGATATTTGGTAACAATGGTATCTCGAATCTACTTTGCTGACAATGCACATCACAGACCACATCTATTACCGCTGTCTCGGGCCGAACGTTGAAAAAGCGATTATTTCCGAACACCACACCCCATTCGTGGGGTGCTCCCTCGCGCCAGGTAGATAAGATGACGTCACGCGAGCACGCGATACACCGATTGTAAATTGTAACGATGCAGCTGCAATCTGTATGAATGTACGGTTTGATACACAGACCTTTATAACGATAGGAAACCGCGAGCACGCCAATTTGTATGAAACGCCGGAGTGCACCATTTTTTGTACCTACGTCGCGACTCGCGAGATCAATTAAGGCCCAGAATATGACGCATCGCTATCTCTCTCAAACATTTGATGTTTTTTTTAAATACAATGTTGGTTTACCTTTGAAAAATATGCTACAGTCATTTTGCGAAGTTAATATTTAAAAATATTTAGAAAATTTATTAAAAACAATTATGACCACACAAAATGAGATTAACAGTTTTTCCATTTATTCTCTTAAATGCGCGAGCGTGATTGCTGCACTCGTGTTCTGTTCAGAACCATAAGGGGTAGTTTATCTCTAATCGCACGGCCAACTGCTTTCGAAGAGTTTACACAGTTTACTTTGACGCAATTTGTATATTTTTTTCTATTGATATCTTACGTGCCAAGACGACGGAGACGGAACTAAATTAAGCAGCGTGCTAGTTGGAGCATTGATCAAACTTGAGACCGCCGGAGACATGCAGAGTAGGCGAACTCGCGGTGTCTATTCTGAGTAAGGTCTGTGGTTTGATACACGAATGTGTATGTTGTATGTGTTTGTATTTGGTGTGGACGCCGAGTTTGGAAGATCGAGGTCGGCCGTGACATCACTGACGGCAACTGAGCTTTTAGCAGCTTTGTGTTTATCTCCGAGAAACTCGTGTTCTCAGTTCGACTGTATTTTTGTGTGTATATTACGGGATATCTTCGCCGATTGATATATTTTTTTTTATTATAATTCGCCCATCGAGCAGGCTAAAGCCTTTAAGGCCATACCGCCTATTCTTCTGTTTTGTATAGTCTTAATAACGTCAAACAAGTCATAGTCACAGTCAGAGTCAAGCTAAGTAAGTCACGGTCAAGTCAAACTCATGCCTCTGTAAAGTGGTGGGAACTTTACAAGAGGCTCCTATGGAGTTTTGGAAACAGCACGAAAAGACACGTTTCACCTCGTTATATCACTTGCCCACACTCGAGCGCGTTTACGAGCACTTAATGAATAATAATTCACCACCTAGAACACATTAACACTCGAAAATACACGAGTTTAGGAAAATAGTCCAACGAGCCGACATGTTCTTTTCCACGTTGGCGCCAAAACTCCTTCGCCGATTGAGTACCGATTTCAATGTTTTTTTTTATTGGATTGGCTTTATCTCGAAGGGGATCAAAAGAATATATTTCCACTTCTAAAGTTGGAAAAATTAGGGAATGAATCTCGTACATTGAACTCTCCATAAAGTTTATTTTTATCTGATTTGTATTTTCTCTGACATGCAAACCCTAGAGATAAAACTCGATATCATAGGAAAGAAAACGTATTGAATAATCAATTTTGCTGACGGTGGCCAAAACTACAGGGTTACGCGGAAAGGGTGTACTAAGCCGAAAGGTCTATAGTCCCCCATCATTATGAACAACTTTTATTATTGTACCAAACCTGAAATCGCGAAACATATCAGCTGTTCCATACATTTTGTCGAGTGTGAATTACCATGTTCTATGACACAGCTGACATTTTTTTCACGGTTTCAGATTTGCTCCCGTAGTAAAGGTTCATAATGATGGATACTATGGTCCTCTTTCGGGTTAGTCCACCCTTATGCGTAACCCAGTATAAGGGTCTAACAACCCGATCCGGTTGTAAAGCTAAACTTCGGGGGGATATGGCGTTCTCGTAAATATGTATGACGTAAGATGTGACACCCGCACATATTTTTTCTGGCAATAGGCGTGTGTCCTAATGTTTGATTTATTACAAATAACTGGCTTAGCGATGAATATAACTAAATACATTACACATACTGAAAAAATAATTTAAATTGGCTGATAAATCTCAGATATGAGTGTTTAAAGTTTTAGGGGATGGGGATAGGGAGGGGATACTCTATCCCTTTCTCGCTAACGTGTGTTAATATAGCATTTGTATGGCGCGCCTGAGGCGTGACGTCACGGCTTAGTATAGTGCGCTCTCTGTCTACCATGAAATTAAAATACTTATATCTCTTTATTTTTGAACAAATTTTTATTTTTTTGCGTTGATTGCTCTATTTATGATCTGCATTTTATGAGGTAACAAAAAACATTAGTCATCATTCATCATGCCTATTACAGCGATCCCCGGCCAGCGCGACGCGAGGGGTCACGAGTCGGAGCTAGACCGGCGATCCTGGATGACCTGGATTATATCTAGGTCGTGTCGATATTCGTACTCAACCCCACCCGTAACAGCAAGTCCAGGGGCCTTACGGCTGCCTGTTTTAAGCGATTCTGATTAGGTGATTGCGAACGCAAATCGTATCTCGGCGCGTTAAGGTACACGTTCGCGTGATTTTCCAAACTGTGCTGTTTCAGCGCCAAATTTTTGATAGTTATAGTGGTTTAGCGATGACAAACAGCTGCTTCCTCGATCTATAAATATTTCAGTAAATAATTATGTATGCAAAGTTTTATATGTACCTTCTATTTTATTTTGTGAGTGTGGTGTATGTGAGTGTATGTCAAACCAACTTTGGTTTTTTAGTGCAACAATCTATATTTAATATTATAAATAGGAAAGATTTGATTGTTTGTTTGCATTGAATAGGCTCCGAAACTACTGAACCGATTTGAAAAATTCTTTCACTGACGGGAAGCTACACTATCCGCGGGTGACATAGGCTATAATCTATACCCGTGCGAAGCTGGGGCGGACTGCTAGTATGCAATAAACTGTATTAATTGTGTAAAGTAAATAAAAAAATAAAAAATAAAAAGCGCTAATTTGAGCCCGCGTTAAGAGGTAGCTGTAATGCCCCTGTAATTCGCGTTTTTCTGGATGTATGACCACAGTTTAAATATTAGTGAGGACATGACAGTGAACCGGTGACCGTGCTGTGACCAATTACGCACGGCTATATGACACGATGACATCACCCGCCGTCCTCGAAATATTTTATCATTCAATATTGTCGAGCACACCTATCGCCTCGCTTATGTCATTTTAATCTGAGAAGAAACAAGTTTTTGCTAAACTTTGTTTGAAGTTAAGGTTAACTACATCTGATGCATCTCAACAACCAGGCGCTGCTTTTCTAAGATCAATTGCACGATCGGCTTTTTTTTTTATCAGCCTTTTAACAGTCCACTGCTGCACTTTTTAGCCTACCCACGAAAGGGTGATTGGGCCATATCGACCACGCTGGCCCAGTGCGGATTGGTGGATTCACATACGCCCTTGAATTCCTGGCAGGTTTCCTCACGATGTTTTCCTTCACCGAAAAGCCGGTGGTATGAAAATCGGTACGATCGGATATGTATGATCTAATTCCGTCCAACCAGAATGAAGCATTTTGATTTTATTTTTATTGTGCTAAGGCTAACTGCTAGTCTGTGGAATGCGCTGCCTGAATGGGTGTTCCCCGATAGTAACGATCTGGGTGCGTTCAAATCACGAGTGAATCGGTTTCTTCTAGGCAAGCGTGCTCCATCGTAGACCGCGTCATCGCTTAACATCAGACGAGGTGGGGGGTCAAGCACAAGTCTATTTTTCGACCCCCAACGCAAACAGAGGTGTGTTACAAGTTCTGTGTGTCTATCTGCGGCATCGTAGCTCCAAACGGCTGATCAGTGTTTTATTTTGTTTGATTGTTTCTGTGTGTATATCTGCGGCATCGTAGCTCCAAACGGCTGATCAGTGTTTTATTTTGTTTGATTGTTTCTGTGTGTATATCTGCGGCATCGTAGCTCCAAACGGCTGATCAGTGTTTTATTTTGTTTGATTGTTTCTGTGTGTATATCTGCGGCATCGTAGCTCCAAACGGCTGATCAGTGTTTTATTTTGTTTGATTGTTTCTGTGTGTATATCTGCGGCATCGTAGCTCCAAACGGCTGAACAGTGTTTTATTTTGTTTGATTGTTTCTGTGTGTATATCTGCGGCATCGTAGCTCCAAACGGCTGAACAGTGTTTTATTTTGTTTGATTGTTTCTGTGTGTCTATCTGCGGCATCGTAGCTCCAAACGGCCGAACAGTGTTTTATTTTGTTTGATTGTTTCTGTGTGTATATCTGCGGCATCGTAGCTCCAAACGGCTGAACAGTGTTTTATTTTGTTTGATTGTTTCTGTGTGTATATCTGCGGCATCGTAGCTCCAAACGGCTGAACAGTGTTTTATTTTGTTTGATTGTTTCTGTGTGTATATCTGCGGCATCGTAGCTCCAAACGGCTGAACAGTGTTTTATTTTGTTTGATTGTTTCTGTGTGTATATCTGCGGCATCGTAGCTCCAAACGGCTGAACAGTGTTTTATTTTGTTTGATTGTTTCTGTGTGTCTATCTGCGGCATCGTAGCTCCAAACGGCTGAACAGTGTTTTATTTTGTTTGATTGTTTCTGTGTGTATATCTGCGGCATCGTAGCTCCAAACGGCTGAACAGTGTTTTATTTTGTTTGATTGTTTCTGTGTGTCTATCTGCGGCATCGTAGCTCCAAACGGCTGAACAGTGTTTTATTTTGTTTGATTGTTTCTGTGTGTATATCTGCGGCATCGTAGCTCCAAACGGCTGAACAGTGTTTTATTTTGTTTGATTGTTTCTGTGTGTCTATCTGTGGCATCGTAGCTCCAAACGGCTGAACAGTGTTTTATTTTGTTTGATTGTTTCTGTGTGTATATCTGCGGCATCGTAGCTCCAAACGGCTGAACAGTGTTTTATTTTGTTTGATTGTTTCTGTGTGTCTATCTGCGGCATCGTAGCTCCAAACGGCTGAACAGTGTTTTATTTTGTTTGATTGTTTCTGTGTGTATATCTGCGGCATCGTAGCTCCAAACGGCTGAACAGTGTTTTATTTTGTTTGATTGTTTCTGTGTGTCTATCTGCGGCATCGTAGCTCCAAACGGCTGAACAGTGTTTTATTTTGTTTGATTGTTTCTGTGTGTCTATCTGCGGCATCGTAGCTCCAAACGGCTGAACAGTGTTTTATTTTGTTTGATTGTTTCTGTGTGTCTATCTGCGGCATCGTAGCTCCAAATGGCTGAACAGTGTTTTATTTTGTTTTATTGTTTGAAGAGTTACTACTTGATCGCGAGTGGTCCTAGCTATGGTTCAAGAAAATCTTTTGTATCTTACGTGAGTAATTCCCGTGTAATATAAATACAATCTTTTGAGCCGTTTGAATTTTATCAGCTGCTTTATAGTTTATTTATTTATTTTTAATTTATTTAAAGCTCCCCCCAGGCCATAAAGAACCATGGCCCACTTGGAAAACCCTGAACCGACTTCGGTCTCAAGTGGTCCGAAGTCGGGATAATATGGCAAAGTGGGGTTATATAAAGGGCTCTGGCACCGAATGTCTTTGTGGTGTGAACCCTCAAACAATGACACACTTGATGGACTGTGCAGCGTGTCCTACAACTTGCACACAAGACGACCTGAATGAAGCCACGGAGAGTGCCATTGGGGTGGCAAAGTTCTGGTCTAGAAACTTTATTTGAAAATAGAATTGTATTTTGCGGAACATCGACTCGAAAGAAGAAGATTTATTTAAATTTATACTAGAGTTGTTCAACAAAAAAAAACGACTACTTCATTTAATCGTCAATCGTTCTAATAAGCTTTCTATTAAATCCGAAGTAGGTAAACGCCTTCGTATAGCTTGTAAGAGATATCTACAATCCGGTCAGGGCCTCGGACCTTTCCTGGCTCATGGCTCGCTCCTAAATGCGCTTACAGACGATGCGAAGTAGCTTGCAAGTACAAGTAGGCGTTCAAACGTAAAGTAGCCACTCGTGCGATGACTGGCACAACTATCGTGCGAGTTGTTCGAACGAGACGAACGATGCTTAGTGGACGTCGCGCAAGCAGAGCGGAATAACGAGGCTTCACTTGCGCAAGGACCAGCGCGAAGTGCTACATAGCACTTTCACTGTTACTTGCACTAAACACACCGTTGCAGACGATGCGTAGTAGGCACTTGCAAGTTGTACTTGCTACTTATACTACGCTTGGTCTGCAAGCGCTTTTAGTTCGCCCGCACTCAACGCGACGCACTAGGTCACTACAAACAAACGGAATTCCTTCACACAATATTTGCTAAGCGTGTCCATCTCCATGTGACAAGACCAATGCCAAATAAACATGATATAATATTACGAGCCGTACTCCTTTAATTTTAAAGGTCACTTTCGTCGCGCTCGCCTCGTATGCATTCCCAATTGTGATGATAATTAACTATGAGTGACAGTTATGTTTGGGCTGACCGGAGCTACGTTTCCTCATAAAAGCTGTATTACATTGTAACTGACGTTCTTATAGCAGTATCTGTTACGAACGTAAGGGTCTTTGAATCTGATAAATCAATTTATGGATTTGTATGAACTTATGAATCAGACATTATTATCTTTGGCTTAGTAATACTGAATACCTGAACTACTTATAGCATAAAACACTGTTTTAAACTATCACGGTTGTTCACTAAAGTTATATGATTATTTACGGGGTATTTACCGTGGCAAGGATGTGGAATGAGCTCCCGATATAACAGAAATAAAAAACCGAAATATCAAAGTAACGGGAAATATCGGGAGCTCAGCAGCAGAAATTATTGATGTAGGGTTTACCTACACTTAAAATATCTCAATTTCAAGATTGATCCTCGTAGCAACAATTTTTACGTTTGATTTGTGATAGCATGTAAATCCATAACTATCTCTCTTCAGTCTACAACGATATCTTACTAGCGTTTGCCCGCGGCTTCACTTGAGTTGTAGACTAAACCCCCCCGTGTGAGCCCCGTTGGTCCAGTTGGTAGTGAACCTGCCTTCTGAATCTAGTAAAAACATTCATGTGATGAACATTTGTGTTTGTTATATATCTGGGTGTTAATATCTATTTAAGTATGTGTTTACAAATATATAGGTATGTATATCAGTCTCTGGCAGCCATATTACAAGCTTTGTTTAGTTTAGGGTCAGATGACTGTGTGTGCAAAAATGTCCCGGATATTTATTATTTACTAGCTGACCCGACAGACGTTGTCCTGTCAAACGCGCGAAGTTAAAATCGTCGTTAAATTTTCTGATATTTTGCAATTTTCTTAATTTTTATTTCCATAAGAACCTTCTACAAGGTATTAGAAAAAAAATAACTAATGAAATCGGTAAAGTCGTTCTCAAGTTATGGCGTGACCAAGGTAAATAGCAATTGATTTTTATATGTATTGAAGATTATTATAGCTTTTTATCTGTGAAAGAATATTTAGAATAGATTCAACAGTTCCAGAGATTACCTCATACAAACACAAACTCACATATTGTACCTTTCTAAAATTAGCGTAGAATAACAATAGAGAAAAAATCAATTGCTAAGCTCCGGTTTACAGTACAAGTTTTTTACTCAAAGTTACAATATCACGACATAAAAGCCTGGATGCGAGCACAATGATTTTTGTTATTTGGGCCACGTTTTTTCAAGTCCGTTGCTTTGAGGCTGCCAGCCTGCGGGCGTCGGCTTTGTCGTGTCATTCTGCTTGATTTGTTTCCGTAACGGACAGGGAATTGAAATCGGCGGAGGATATATCCAACGACTCTTGTATACTCGGCTTTTAGAACTTATAGATGTTATTCAGGGTTACTCGGAAAGGATGCACCCTGATAGATGGGCCCAGAGAATCACACAGTGGGTGCCAGAAAACGGACGAAGGAGCCAAGGCAGGCCTAGTAAACGCTGGCGCGATGACCTCGACACGTTCCAGATACAGTGGTCAAGTCTGGCGGGTGATCGCACTGTCTGGAAAGAAATGGGGGAGACCTTTGCCTAGGAGTGGGACAGTATAGGTTAATAAAAAAAAACTCGGAAAGGGTGTTTTAGGTCGAACGGAGTCCATAAACCCATCGTTATAAACAACTTTTGCTATGGAAGCAACTCTGAAATTGCGAAAAAAATATCAGCTGTTTCATAAAAACAGAACTTGTCACCCGAAAAAAAAAAACCGGACAATTTTTGGACACACGTTCATCTGACCCCAAACTAAGCAAAGCTTGTGATATGGCTGCCAGAGACTGAAATACATACATATATATTTTTAAATGCATACTTAAATAGATATTAACACCCAGATATAGAACAAACACAAATGTTCATCATATATTATGAATGTTTGTCCTAGGTGGGAATTGAACCCACGTCCTGAAGCGCAGAAGGCCGGTTCACTACCAACTGGACCAACGGGCTATCTAAATAATGATGAATATAACCTATAACGGACCCCATTCGGCTTAGTACAGCCTTTCACACTTTTTACAGTGTAACCCTGTATAATAACAATATATGGTAAAACGTATCATAGTTCAAACAAGTATAAATTGAATTTTTTTAAACCCCCCCGATAAAGGAGCTGATAATCTTCAAACGGCTGAACAGATTTTCGTAAATCGTAGCTACGAACACTCTTGATTTACAAAAAAAACTAAATGAAAATCGGTTTAACAGTTACGGAGCTACGATGCCACATACAGACACTGATACACACGTTTAACTGATGACACCCGTTTTGCGTCGCGGGTTATAAACTAAAAAACACGCTTGTGAGACTCGTCAAAACAAACAAAAGAAACCAAACTCAAAGGAATTTATTGGCTTGTAAAAAAGTATGTTAAAAAGACGAATTTTGAAAAAAATTACTTTATTTTACCGCTATTCGTATTGTTTTTCCTAGAGCTATATTCATATGCCACAATACTTTACAATAGTAGTCGGTTATTGTGTCCATTGTATAAAATTCGAAACGGCAAACGACAAACACAAATTACAGGTACACATACATATAAAGTAGCATACATGGTCGTAAGAATGGAGACGTATCTCATGTTCTTGCCTGTTACAGCGTACAAATGTTAGTTTTTATATATATATTTTTTAATGTTTTTGTCAATTTTAAAATTAAAAAAAAACGAAATTATGTCTATGTTACAATCTGGGTGTCTTCAAATCACGAGTGAATCGGTTTCTTCTAAGCAAGCGTGCTCCAACGTAGACCGCATCATCGCTTAACATCAGGCGTGATAGTGGTCAAACGCAAGACTATTACTTACACAAAAAAAATATAAAAAATATTTTAAAATCATATTTTGGTTTACTTGTATTTTATACTTAAGGTTTAAAATATTTTTTATATTTTTTTTGTACCTTAAGTATAAAATACAAGTAAACCAAAATATGATTTTAAAATATTTTTTATATTTTTTTTGTGTAAGTAATAGTCTTGCGTTTGACCACTATCACGCCTGATGTTAAGCGATGATGCGGTAGTAATTAACAAAAAAATACATGTTAATTACTACCTATATTATTACTTATTATTATTAAATTTTTTCCTAGTACCTAGTCTCGATCTTATGTCAATTATTTAGTCTACATTACATATCAAAACATTTTTATCATTAAGGAGTTCTGAAATTAAATAGTAACTTTTTTGTGCTAAAAAGTTTTAAGTTTATTTTTAATCATTCCAATATTCAAGTCTCTGATAATTTTAGTATAATATTAAAGGAGCCATATAGAATACACTTTTTTGCATGATTTCACAGATTAAACATAACACAACAAATTCTTCATCCTCTCCAAGGCACATTTTTTTTAAATAAATAAATATTCGGGACATTTTTGCACACACGGTCATCTGACCCCAAACTAAGCAAAGCTTGTGATATGGCTGCCAGAGACTGATATACATACATATATAGGTTTAAATACATACTTAAATAGATATTAACACCCAGATATAGAACAAACACAAATGTTAATCACACAAATGTTTGTCCTAGGTGGGAATCGAACCCACGCCCCTAAGCTCAGAAGGCAGGTTCACTACCAACTGGACCAACGGGCTATAAATTTTATTTAGTAATTTCAGTTAGTTAATACATATTAGTTAGTTCAGGATTCTAAATGAAACTTTTTGTGTATTCTTTTCGATCGCAATCTATGATGTCTCTGATATCCATTGACCCAGTTTATAACTCTTTATTCGTAGTTGTTGGCTTTGTGCGGCTACAATGCGATATTACTACTTCACTATTTCGTTGGGAGTATTTTGTACTCTATAATTAGAAGGGTAAGAGCTAGACTGTGTTTGTTTATTTCATGGTTTACAGAACATCGGCGCCGGACAATGGACGCCTCGAGAGGAAGGAATCAATTCGCAACAAACAGTATTTTTGTTCGCAGTGTTATGATCATTGAATGAATAATCTTATTAGTCAATTGAAATAAAATGGTTTATGAAGAACATTTGGCAAGCTTCGCGGAGGAATTGGAGATTGAAGACAGCTTTCGCATATTTTTTTAAATATATTTTTTAATAATTTTATATTAAACTAGCGGTCCGCCCCAGCTTCGCACGGGTATAGATTATAGCCTATGTCACCCGGGGATAGTGTAGCTTCCCGTCAGTGAAAGAATTTTTCAAATCGGTTCAGTATTTTCGGAGCCTATTCAATGCAAACAAACAAACAATCAAATCTTTCCTCTTTATAATATTAGTATAGACTAGCTGACATGACAGACGTTGTCCTGTCTTAGAACTGTCAAACACGCAATGTTAAAATTGTACATCTTATTTTTTTATACCTTGGGTTACATTATTGGAGATTTAGTAAGGATACCTATTTTTTTTTTTAATATATTATAGTCTATGTTACCCGGGGATAGTTTAGCTTCCCAACAGTGAAAGAATTTTTCTAATCCGTTCAGTATTTTCGGAGCCTATTCAATGCAAACAAACAAACAATCAAGTCTTTCCTCTTTAAAATATTACTAGCGGTCCGCCCCAGTTTTGCACGGGTATAGATTATAGCCTATGTCACCCGGTGATAATGTAACTTCCAGTCAGTGAAAGAATTTTTCAAATCGGTTCAGTAGTTTCGGAGCCTATTCAATGCAAACAAACAATCAAATCTTTCCTCTTTATAATATTAGTATAGATAAAAAGTTCGCAATGTAATGCAAATAAAATAACAGCTGACGCTAGAGGTCAACGAACGACCCGCACCGCGCTGCACCGCGTCACGCTTGTACTCTTTACATTGCTGGTTTGCAAAATTCTATTTCTCTTCAAATAAAAAAACAGTGAAGAAAAAAGTCGTGAGGAAACTAGTATGTCCAAGAACGGATCTTTGTGTATCTGAATTTGGCTACAAGACGCTGCGCAGTAGCTATTTTTGTGTCGCAAGAGATGTGCTACTTGCGCAATGGTTCGCAGAGCCTAGCTTCAGACAGAACGATCCGCTGTGCCTGCTGTAAGTACTTACATTGCACGTTGATGAAGACATCCTTATAGACGTATCCGATGGAGCTGGTGGCGTTACACCCGTAGTTGCCGGTGTCCTTCTTCACCAGGTCGGTGATGATGATCTTGTTGGCTGTCACCTGACAAACAAACAATTTCACTTATATCGTCCGTGGGATACGAAGCTCAGGAATTTTTCACCAGTATGCATGTCAAGCTTTATGAAATACTAGCTGACCTGACAGACGTTGTCCTGTCTTAGAACTGTCAAACACGCAAAGTTAAAATTTTAAATATTATTTTTTACACCTTGGGTTACATTTTTTTTTTTTAATATAACACAGCCTATGTTATCCGGGGATAGTGTAGCTTCCCAACAGTGAAATAATTTTTCAAATCGATTCAGTATTTTCGGAGCCTATTCAATGCAAACAAACAAACAATCAAATCTTTCTTCTTTATAATATTACTATAGACTAGCGGTCCGCCCCGGCTTCGCACGGGTATTATTGGAGTTTTTTTGGACTCGAATCTCTATGAAGTGATACGGGAGACAGTGGTGTCTATTCTGTCATACTAAACTAAACCAATCTGACAGGACTAAAATTATCTGCCTCTATTTTCAGTTTAATTTGTGAAAGAAGGATGGCGACAATTTTAGAGCTGTCAAATTTAGTTTAGTTTAGTTAAGAGAACATCAGAATCGATGTCAATGACAGGAAAAGCCAAAGTATAGCTAAATGGACTGATGATTAATGATATTCGTTACCTGTCTTCGCGGGTTGGGGTCCGCTTGCTCGATAGGCCTGCCGTTGTGGATCCAGGTGATCTTGGGCTCCGGGGTGCCGCTGGCCTCGCATCTGATCTCTGCCGTCTCGCCTTCAGCCTTGTTGTTGATCTTCGGCTCCACGGTGAAGTACGGTGAGGCTGTTTCACAAAAATATGGGTTTAGAAAGGTGCTCGCCATATCACATCCACGTTTATTATAGTACAATTCAGATTTGAGCAATAGTGCTCCAGAAATTGATTTTTATTTGCACTACTGGGACCTGCGACTGATATCGTTGGATTCCTTTTGGTGTCAGGAATACGAAACTGTCGGTTGTAAAGTGCCAAAGTGGTGGAGGGGGGAGCTACCCCCCCCCATCAAAAATGGCGCCCGGGCAGTTTGTTTTTACGTCATAACTCGATAAATACCTACCGACAGTTTCGTGTTCCTGACACTACAAGGAATCCAACGATACCAGTCGTAATATATCATCATCATCAGCCAGAAGACGTCCACTGCTGAACATAGGCCTCCCCCTTTAACCTCCACACTGAACGACAGCCAGCCTTTTGCATCCACTGGATGCCCGCGACTCTCACAATGTCGTCGGTCCATCTAGTGGCAGGCCTCCCTACGCTGCGTCTTCCGGTTCGTGGTCTCCACTCCAGAACCTTTCTTCCCCATCGGTTATCGGTTCTTCGAGCGATGTGGCCTGCCCATTGCCACTTCAACTTGCAAATTTTAACAGCTATGTCGGTGACTCTAGTTCTTTGTAATATATCCCGGAAGTGCAATATAAAAATTACATTTTTGTCCTAAAGTGAACCGTACTAATATAGTCCTACATACGATAGCCCGTTGGTCTAGTTGGTAGTGAACCTGCCTTCTGCGCTTGGGGGCGTGGGTTCGATTCCCACCTAGGACAAACATTTATGTGATGAACATTTGTGTTTGTTCTATATCTGGTTGTTAATATCTATTGAAGTATGTATTTAAAACTATATATGTATGTATATCAGTCCCTGGCAGCCATATCACAAGCTTTGCTTAGTTTAGGGTCAGATGACCGTATGAGCAAAAATGTCCCGAAATGTCCCGAAAATATTTATTTGGAAACAAAAATACTGTATACTATCTATACAAGGTTGCGCGGAAAGGGTGTACTAATCCAAAAAGGGCCTTAGTACCCCATCATTATGAACAACTGTCGCGTTAGGATCAACCCTGAAGTCGATTACATGTTGTCGAGTGTCAATTACCGTTTTCTATGGAACAACTGGTCAAGCGTAAGCCTATTATTTATTAAAAAAAAAAAAAAAAATATATATATATTTTTTTCGCGATTTTAAAGTTGCTCTATGGTAAAAGTTGTTCATGATAACTGATACTATGGATCCTTTCGGCATAGGACACCCTTTCCGCGGAACCTTGTAACCCATACTCAAAAAATCATTTAGGAAGATAATACAACGAGGCGACATTTTTTTTTACGTTGGAGCCAAAAACCCTTTCGCATATTACGTGCACAAATCTTCATTAGTGCGGGTAACCAGAGGAAAAGAAAAGAGAAGGAAAATCTTGCGAAAGAACCTTGCTTGAACATTCTTATTTAGATCAACGCGTCGAACTCCGCATCCAAAGAACTTGGACTTTACCTTTTTCGGTTAGGTCTCAAAGTTCTTTGTCCGCATAACAGTTGCTAACTGATTTCGAATGACTGACGTTTTGTTTATATGGCTGCAACTGGCTACAACAAATTTCTTACAAGAATGCCTTAACAGCCGTCTAATTTAAACAAAAAAAAAATAATATCTTTGGGTTTAAGGTAGCATTCTTGGCGATAAGACAATGCGACCATGTTTACCACTCCATATAAATTCATACTGAGCAGTGAGACGCGGTCGCGGTCGTCAAGATCGGTATGCTACCTTTAGAGTATGTAGTATTTTACCTCTAGCCCACTCTACCCATTATTTTGATGGAATCAAACTTTTTGGAAGTTTCCAAACGCATCAACCCGGTCGAAAACTCGAGGGCGTGAGTTTACGACGGTCATAAAGGCCGCGAGACACGCGTCCCACCAAACCTACACGGTTACACGTGGCTACACTGCCCTATATATACCAGAGGTTCTGAAACTGTGGATTACCTTTTTTTATGCCATAGTTGGTAAACAAGCAGACGGGCCACCTGATGGTAAGCAGTCAGCGTCGCCTATGGATACTTGTAACACCAGAGGCATTACAAATACGTTACCGACCCATTAAGACGCCTTTTAAATGTCTTTTACTCAATTGTCTTATAAATTGTAACACAAAAAATATAAGAAGCTTTTGTGCATCCTTCTCTATGGGAATAGATGCGGCTTAATTTGTTGCGTGTTACAAATTGAAAACAGGAATCTATTAACAATAAGATTTTTTTAATTGGTTTTCCCCGTTAGGTACAATCTGGGTTTCTTTAAATCGAGAGTGAAACGGTTTCTTCTAGGCAAGCGTGCTCCATCGTAGGCCGCATCATCGCTTAACATGAGGCTAAAGGCGGCCAAGCGCAAGCCTATTATAAAAAAAAAAATTATGAAATTATCGATATCGTTTATGAGACGTGGAAGTTTGGAAGCCAGTGGCTGCAGTGTAGCGACCGGGTTACAGAGCTATTTGCGTGACACCGTTGCATTGCGTCACGCACGGTGAGGACAACACATTGGGTACAGGAAACTCTAGGGCTGGTCTCCTGTCATAGAAATACTCAGCAACGCTGAACATTTGCACCCAGAAAGAGGTGATTAAAGTTTACTATACCGCACGTACGACACACATAGTTTGACCCCTTTTTAATTTTTTGCAATTCGGAAACCTTAACACGTTGTCGGCGCAAACCAGTTGTTTTTTTATATTAATTTTATGTGATATAAAATAAATATTAAAAATTAATGTTGCTAATGAAATCACATAAAATTAATATAGCTAATGAAGGTAATATTTGAAAAACAAGAAAATTATTTGATTTAAAAAAAAAACTTATCAGTTTCCTTACAACGAACACAATTTTTATTACACATAAACTTTCGCATGTATAGATAGATATATAGGTGCGTAATTTGTATAATATTATGTCGAATTTCTAGTGTAATTCCGCTGCTACGTCGGTCGTTTCGAGTACAATAAGGATTTTGGGATAAACTATTTTTCTCTATAGATATTTGTGATGCTAATTTGAACCTAAAAATGGACAAATGGACTTCCGCAAAGTAACGCCTGATTCAATCAACTATATAGGTACGTGTATGATATTGTGTTCAAGAAGTGGTAATAATCTCCAGTAAGCTATCTGAGAATAGCTCCGGGAAACGATTGGCGCAGCGTGCCTGTGATTTCAAACAACGGCTATGTTTGGAAAATCCAAACATCCCGGTGTTCCCGATGAATCAGAGCTTATTTCAGTAATCTCCCCCCTAAGGAGTTCCTACTGATAGCTTGCCGGCGAAACGTTATGAAAACAGTTTTTAATGGATTTGTATTGTTTAGATTTAAATTGTATACCAATTTGTTATACCCACTTTCTGTCAGCTTTGGGGTCTGTAAGGTTCTAGCTGAGTAGTTACTTGCAGGGCCCCGATTCTACTAAAGAAATTGTTTTTAGATTGTAATTTATAATTTCAATTTGATTTTTTTTATAATTGCTTCAAATAGTTATTTTTTTTAAATACTAAGTTATAATACACTAGGTGGTGGTATTTTTCTAGTATAAAAAAATTAAAACTGTCAGTTTTGAGGCCAATATTTAAAAAATTCAATTGAAACAATTACAGTTTAAAAACAATTTCTTTATTAGAATTATAGATGTCGCAGTCCCCAGTAGCAAGAATTATAGATGTCGTCACCAACTGTAGTCTGTGGAATGCGCTGCCTGAATGGGTGTTCCCCGATAGTTACAATCTGGGTGTCTTCAAATCGCGAGTGAATCGGTTTCTTCTAGGCAAGCGTGCTCCATCGTAGACCACATCGTCGCTTAACATTAGGCGAGTTGGCGGATAAGCATGTTACTAAATAAATAAAAAAATTAAAAAAGCTATTAGATTAGTTGCAAAGACACCTCAAGAATTTGGAGATCGACAGGAAAACGACGACGGTTAGAGCGCTCGGGAATTGCCCGGATTCGAACCCGGCGCAGGTCGAATCCTGGCGGTTGTAAAAATTTTGTCTGTGTATCAAATTTAAACATAAGGAAAGTTAATAATTTATAGTGAGCTTTATTATAATTTATTGTAAGCTGGTAAAACAAAATGTATTTGGTTAAATTACGTGACATTTTCTCGTCTAAAATACCATTGTGCCTAAAGACAAGGGCCTTTGACCAGTGTGTGTTGCCAGTTATGGTACTGAGACTGGCCTTATGGAAAAACTCAGTCGCACAGAGCGGGCAATAGAGAGAGCTATGCTCGGAGTTTCTTTGCGCGATAGAATCCGGAACGCGGATATTCCGAGACGTAGCTATTAAAATTTGCAAGTTAACGTGGCAATGGGCAGGCCACATCGCTCGAAAACCCGATAACCGATGGGGAACAATGGTTCATGTGTGGAGACCAAGAACCATGGTAGGCTGTCGATTAGTTTGCAGTTCTAAGGGACCTCTCTGTATGTTCAGCAGTGGACGTTTTCTGGCTGATGATGATGACGATGAAGGATTTTTTTATTTCTTAAATATATACAATACTTCGGTTTAAAATTATCGAAAAACTAGGACTGACATACAGAGCAATAGCGCAAATTTCAATAAATTTCAAAAGTACAAATTGTACAAATTAAACTTCACCTTTACAAAAAAGGAAGTACCTATTTTTTTTTTTATATTACGAGCAAGCATCATCTGTTCATCCTGGTTTAAAATTGTAGCCCAATGTACTAAGCCCTTTACTATGCAGTCCACTGATTACTATGCTAGAACCATACATCACGTACCTACAAGGAAGTGTAAAGCGTAATGATGTTCAATGAGTATTGGGTACGAAAGGGAAGGTAACAACTTCCTGAATTTCCTCGCCGCGTAAGGGCTTCAAAATGCACCGAATATGAATAATTACAGTTAGGTGTCGCATCTTTACTGCCGGTTTATTGTCGTATGAACGTGGATGTGGCCCTTGTTTTATGAATACTTATGTTACGCCGTAAAAATATGATTTGAAATTCAACCGGTTTGGAGGTAATCCTTAAATTAGAGGGTGAATTTCATTGACTGCAAAAAGGATTGTCTGTTTTGTAAGCGAATTATATTCGTAAACATGGTCAATTTACTTTTGACATACATAATACTTTTTACCCGGCTGCCTAAGAAGGAAGGTGTTTTTGGGCGTTAGTAATTTTGTATGTTTTTTTTTTAATGTTATAATTGTAAGCAGGCGGTCTGCGTGATTGTAAGCAGTCACCGTCGCCTATGGATACTTGTAACAATAAATACGCCACCGACCCTTTAAGAATCGATTAACTCTATATTACAATAAATAAATATAAATAAATATTCGGGACATTTTTGCACACACGGTCATCTGACCAAAAACTAAGCAAAGCTTGTAATAGTCATTTAGTCTAAACGGCTTCACTGATTTTGATGTGTGAGGTGTTGTTAGATTCGTCTTCATCGCCAGAGTGGAATAGGCTACATTTTGCAGTCGGGTATTTTGTTTTTCTTTTAATAATCCACTTATTTTTGAACATGATTGGTCAATATGAAATGTATGTTAGCAAATCAGTAGAATGGAAGAAATTACTAAAACATGTTATTTTCTTACTTTTTAACCGACTTCCAAAAAGAGGCGGTTATCAATTCGACTGTATGTTTTTTTTTTTTTTATTAGGTTTGTTACCTGATTACTCCGCCAATTTAGAATTGTTTTTGATGATTCTTTTTTTGGTTGGTAGGTCTTATCTCATAGGTGGTCCCATAATTTTTTTATCAACATTGATTCAGCGCTTTTTGAAAAATCTACAAAAACTACAAAAAAATTACGATAAGCAACGAATTCAATGTACATTGCACAGTCCCACCAACTTAGCCGTTAAGGTGGGCAAAATTGGAACTACAGTTATTTCTTGGTGAATTTCATACTTTGTTCTCCACTAGCGACGCTGTCAACTGAACAGCAAACATAGAGGAACTGTTCCTACAACAGAACTTCAAAAAAAACAAAGTAGACATGGCGACCGGGCCCTGTTGTTTTTCGTTAAATTTTTCAAGACCATGGATACAAAGTATTTCAGTCGTAATATTCAGTTTGTAAATGTAGGTATGAAGTCGGTTCTTTTTTTTTCTAAAAATTATAATTATATGATTAATGCGACGCGTGACCGAAATGCTGGCGTGTTTCTGGCTCAACGCATAAGCATTGCCATTCAACGTGGTAATGCCGCCAGCATGCTGGGTACGCTGCCAACTGGTAGTGGGCTTGACCATTTGGATTGTCTTTAGACCTTCAACGGTCTATGGGCAGTCTAACTGTATTTGTAGTTTTAGTTTGTATTTTGTTTTGTTAATAAAGGCGCTTGCTCAGGAAAAAAAAATTATATGATAAAAGGATCGAAGACTAATGACATGTCAAATTAATATTAATTGATCATCGGGCAGGAAACGCGCCAAACTCGTGGGGCCTCGGCCCTAAAATGTCGTCCTCTATTAGGCACAATGCGACCTTCGTAAGCCTCGGGACGGACGTTTAAAGAATACCATTGCAAGGGGCTTGTGAAATCTTTGTAATTTACATGCTGCAAGGGATAGGTACAACATATTAGAAGGTTTTTTTTTTTTTTTTTTTTTTAATAGTTAGGCTTGCGCTTGGCCGCCATCTCGCCTGATGTTAAGCGATGATGCGGCCTACAATGGAGCACGCTTGCCTAGAAGAAACCGATTCAACGTGTAGGTTGTATGCAGCTGCATTAGACAAATCGATGCTAACCAACCAACTCAATACTCGAATTGGGGAAACTCAAGTTATATGATTATTTACGGGTTATTTACCGTGGTAAGGTTGTGGAATGAGGTCCCGATATCAACCATAATCATATAACTTTAGTGAACAACCGTGATAGTTTAAAACAGTGTTTTGGGGAAACTCTCGTTGTCACCTTTTTTTGGTTAAATTCCAGATCAGACAAACAAGAGAGATATGTACAATACAATTACAATTATCGTTCGTGTATCAATTACCAATTATCAATTACAATTACCTTAGTACAATTATCGTTCGTGTTCAAATGTGTCCATTTTTCATAATTTTTTTCACATTTTTTTTGTGTCATGTCCGTACGCAGCGCTTTGATTCCACATTTATTGTGCGAACTGCTAGTCTGTGGAATGCGCTGCCTGAGTGGGTGTTCCCCGATAGTTACAATCTGGGTGTCTTCAAGTCGAAAGTGGATAGGTGGCTTCTAGGCAAGCGTGCTCCATCGTAGGCCGCATCATCGCTTAACGTCAGACGAATTGGCGGCTAAGCGCAAGCCTATCATAATAAAAAAAAAAAAAAAATGTCGCGCCAATATTGTTTCACATCAAAAAAAGTTCTTTAGGATAAGGGGTGAAACTCGCATTGCAACTTGAATAGTCACTTGTATAAGCTACGAGCCACGGACAGTCCACTGTGTCGTGGCTGCTTGAAAGAGAACGAAACTGGAGAGGGCGTGCTGTGGCAATGTGAAGTCACAGAAGAAACTAGAATTGCTACCGGGTTGCATGAGGCAGCATTGCCTTCTTCATCCACGTCACCATAACAGCTAGACTGCTTTTCATCATCATTATTTTCACTATCATCTACGCCACTGGAGCAACTGTGCCAGCGGCCCAGACCATCACTCCGATATTTCAAGGAGTTGGGTTGGCTGTGTTAGGTGCTGGTAGAGGGAAATGCACAATACACCCCAAGCGGGACGTCAGTGCGGGACTTATCGCCCCCATCTCGAATAAGAATCAGGGGTGAAAGTTCAGGATACTGCTATTAGGAAGCTAAATGAGTGCTCACCTTCAATGTTGAGAGTGATGGAGTAGGACTGCTCGTCGCCGGCTCCGTTGCTGACCTCGCACGTGTAGGTGCCCTCGTCCTCGATGGTGGGGTACTTGATCACCAGCGTCTTGCCGTAGTTGTCCTGGATCACGTTCTGGCTCGTGCCGATCGCCTTGCCGTTCTTCTTCCACAGCACTTGGGGCAGTGGCCTGAGATGCCAAGATCAAAGTTTTTATTTGCTTGCCAATGGTCTTCCAATATAAACATTCCAAAATAAATGTTCATCCGTTAACTGTTACCTTAATATGTTACCAGACCATTCACATACGAACTTTATATTAGACTAGCGGTCCGCCCCAGCTTCGCACGGGTAGGTATAGATTATAGCCTATGTCACCCGGGGATAGTGTAGCTTCCCAACAGTGAAAGAATTTTTCAAATCGGGTCAGTAGTTTGGTTTTTAAATCAAGATAACTGAAAAAATATGAAAGCCATTTACTAATTTTGAAATCGGTTTTTATGTAATTTTTTAAATCACCTCTTCTTTCTTCAAGTCAAGCAATCATTTAAGCAATTTCAAAGAGAGTAAACCGGAAATGGTCCCTAGAATGTATGTCGCTAACTTTCCCTCAAGAAAAGTCTCTATGTAGAGTCGTAATATAAAACCAGTAGATCTTGCGCGAAAACTATACGTATCAATCACAGACTAGGTTAAGATACTACTACGTATGAATACTCATATAAACTTAGCCTCATCATCATCAGCCAGAAGACATCCACTGCTGAACATAGGCCTCCCCCTTTAACCTCCACACTGAACGACAGCCTGCCTTTTGCATCCACTGGATGCCAGCGACGAAACTTAGCCTGTCAACCTTAAAAAAAACTTACGATTTGATACGGATACTTTGACGAAATATGTCAGCCTAAAATACTTACGTCCCGCCGTAGATGCAATAGAGTTCGACCTTCTTTCCTTTGAGCGCCTTCTCGACCTTCCTGGTGGTGTACTGTCGTTTGGGCGGGTGCCTGTTCAACGTCGGCGAGATACCGCTCTGCGTCACGCCCAAGTAAATCTTGTTTCCAAACTTGTACTCGTTACGGAAGATCGAGTTTGCAGTACAGATGTAAGCGTAATCTTCGCTCGCGTCCTGGCGAGTCACGTTCGAGAACCACAGGTTGCCCTCGGGATCGAGCGTCATCCGAGAGTTGTTGATCGTCTTCAGCTGGCCCTGATCGCCTTGCAACATCCAGTACACTTTAGGCTTGGGATGGCCGTCCGGCGGCTCACACGTCAGCTTGAACGGTTTGCCCTCTTCGGCTTGAATGACCTTTTGACCGTCGGTCTCCTTGAAGGAGTTGAGTTCGGCTCTCCTCACGAAGACGGAGTTGGAGGCGGCGGTTCCCCATTCGTTTTCTGCGAAGCACTGGTACTGGCCGAGATCCTCTTCGCGCGGCTGGCTGATGACCAGCGTGCCTCGGCCCGACTGCTGCGAGATACGGTTGTCGTAGCTCGTATATTCGAAAGGTTTGCCGTTCTTAATCCATCGGTATCTGTTGAAGAACAATACATTACATAAGAAAGTAGTATCAATAACCAATACCTCAAATCAGGAAACACGGCAGAGTGGCGACTGCGAACGCATCGAGCCTTACCAGTATTGATGCCTTTAGTCAAAGTCACCCTGTAGACAACCTTGCCGAGCTTTTTTTGCACGTGGTTAGTTCTTTCCACAGAAAAGAAAAGTAAATAGAACGGAAATGAGAAGGAAAATCTTTCGCCAGGCATTATGACAGAACCTTGATTGAACATTATTATTTATGTCAACGCCTCGAACTCCGCATCCAAAGAACTTGGGCCTTACCTTTTTATATAAACACGAACGATGATTGTACTAAGGCATACCTCCCTTGTTTATCTGATCTGGGGCCTTACGGACTACTGCTATTGCGGCAGCAAACTAAACTTAAATCCACTCATTTGAATAATCACGCGAACGAGAACCTTAACGCGCCTAGATACGGTTTGCGGTCGCGTGATTTTCCAACTGAGCGGATTCAACGTTAGTTTGGTGCCGCAATAGCAGTTGTTCGTAAGGCCCCAGAGGTCAATAATCATTCTCGTAAAAAGTTTCTAATATCGTCGTCTAATGTCGTCTTAAAAGTTAAAAGCGTCATTAAAACTATTAAGACCACGCTCGTTGGAAATGTATGGAAGTTGGAAGCATGCCATTCGCATTCCATCGCCTATTGTTTTACAGCAGATTTAAAGGCTAATAACAATGTTTCCAGGTTAATTGCGGTGCTGTGTCTTAGCGGCAGTCTAGTCGAAAGGAACAACCGAGCTATTGATTGGATTCAGTGTAGTAAGCCAGGGTTTCGCAAAGTGTGGTACGCGAACCCCTAGGGGTTCACCATTCGACGGCAGGGGGTTCGCGACAAGATTATTCCTAAAATTGACTCCATTTGTGACAAGAAACAAGCACACCCATCACATTAACATTACTAAAAATATATTTCTTTTGGCACTTTATTTGTTACCTTTTATTGAAATAAAAACATAATTTTCTTCAACAGTAAATTTTATTAATTTCTTTGTGGGGGTTAGTAGGAGGGGGATTTAATTAGTTAGTTAAGGGATTCGCTGTCACCTGGAAACTTTAACAGGGGACGTGGAGCCGAAAGTTTGAGAATCCCTGTAGTAAGCTATTGGAATGAGAGCGCCGTAGAATCTGATTGGAAACGGATGTTTTGACCTAATGGTAAACCGAAGACAAATCGTTTCAACAGAAACAATTCTCGTTAAACGCCACGCGGTGCTGAGTTTATTGGGCTGTATAAATAATTTTATTGATTGAAGATATGTATTTTAAACCATGGATATCACTGGTCAGCGCTTAAAAATTACCAAACAGAAAAGAGACTAACTATTAAGGTAATCTATGCTTTTTTAATTATTAATAAGTCATCGTTTGATCACCAACTTGCCTGTTGTTAAGCGACGATGTGGTCGAAGAAGAAGCACGCAGACTTAGAAGATACCTATTCACTCTGGCCTTGACAAGACCCAGGTTATATCTCTCAGGAAACAAGGAAGCTGGCAGGTTGTTCCAATCTTTCTCAATTTAGTCTACATTTGTTGCAAGGTAAATAATACATTGTTATAACGACATAGGAAATAAATTACTTTGACGGTGCTTCTCAAATCTATCGGATAAACTCAGGACGTGGAGTTTGGGGAGCTTATCGCCAAGTTAAATATCACGGGATTTCTCACAAGCATCTACCTTACCAAAACCCAGGGACTCCGTTGGACAGGCCACCTGTTGTGAATGGGGAGAATCGCAATGTCAAGGCGTATCTTGGAGTTCCCAAGGCCGCCGACCCGTCGGCCGGCCAAGATATCGCTAGAAAAATGCGAAGCTAAATATGCGGAGAATGCGAATGAGAAGTCGAACTTGCGCGAGCTCCAAGTCACCAACTGAAGAGAGACAGCAACGGGACCGGGACTTGACATTATCTTCTGTCGGAGGCCAAGACCCACTGAGTCACTGCGGCGTATCCAAATTCAAGACAATTTTTACGTAAATTTTGTACTCTACCCAATATCTACTATGTGTTTGAAAATCAATTGTCTCTGTAGACATAATTATATACCTACCACAGAAAAGTTTTTTTTTGGCTGTCGGCCATTTTTGTTGTAGCCAGTTGCACCCATATAAACGAAACGTCAGTCATGCGAAATCAGTTAGCAACTGCGATGCTGAGTTCGACCCGTTAACCTAAATAAGAATGTTCAATCAAGGTTCACTCATATGCCTGGTAACAGATTTTCCTTCTCATTTCCGTTCTATATACTTCTCTTTTCTGTGATACCTACTGTAATAACTTACTAACCTAGTTTACTAGGTAACAAGTGTAGCTGACCAGGGGGTTAAACAAGACCCATTTTCTGTCAGCGTTAACGCCTGCGGAAAGATGAAATTGTATGAAAATGACATTGACAATGACATTAGATTGAGATAAATTATCTCAAGCTAATGTCATTTTTACAATTTCATCTTTCCGCAGGCGTGAACGCTAACAGAAAGTGGCTCTTGTCTAGACCCCCACGCGATGACGCATAGCTTGCTCCCGTGTATTTTCAAGTCAGTCTACTTCCACCCCTTGCCAAGTGGGCCAAGCACTTGGCCGTTAATACGCTATTGTACAATAAACATTATGTAAAGCTATCGGGACAGCGATCAGGACACCGATCTAAATAACTTGGTAGCCTGACGTAGAATAAACAAGTATGTAGGTTAAAAATGCAGTTGCACTTTATACAGTCGACCAGGCTGCCTTGGTTTCAGTGCATTTATTAACTTTGAAGTTAAAATGACATTGGCGCAAGGACGTATGATTTCCATTTTGACACCTAATAAAAAAAAGTGTGTTTTATATGAAACTAGCTGCGCCACGCGTTTTCACCCGCGAGTATCGATGTAAAATCAACGAATATTTGTTAGTCAATCCGCCGTAACATTACATATTCTGTGAAAATTTCAACTGGCTATCTATTACGGTTCGAAAGATACAACCGTTAATAGGTAGGACAGACATCGTAGGCTTAGTAATAGGGTCCCGTTTTTACCCTTTGGGTACGGAACCCTAAAAACGACTTCCAAGATTTGTTTACACCGTTGGTTAGTCACAATTGAAGCTAAAGAATGTTAAAAAGATGCTTTATAAGCGTGGTAAATATTGCTGCATCAGGGGCTTTACAGCTACCTCTTAACGCGGGCTCGAATCAGTGCTGAAACAGCGCAGTTCGGAAAATCACGCGAAAGTGAACCTTAACGCGCCGAGATACGGTTTGCGGTCGCGCAACTTTTCGCAATCACCTAAACAGAATGGTTTAAAACAGGTCGCCGTAACTCTAGGCCGTAGCCCCTGTGGGTCTAGACAAGAGCCACTTTCTGTTAGCGTTCAGGCCTGCGGAAAGATGAAATTGTATGAAAATGACATTGACAATGACATTAGCTAGAGATAAATTATCTCAAGCTAATGTCATTTACATACAATTTCATCTTTCCGCAGGCGTGAACGCTAACAGAAAGAGTGGCTCTTGTCTAGACCCCCTGGTCGTGGTTAATCATCAACTTCATATCCACGTGGTCATTGGTCACGGTAGAGAGACTTATCTCTCAGCGGCGCGTTTTGCATCCGCGCGTTTGGCGGTGAACGAACGTGCCCAAATTGCAACAGGCACACACACAAAGGTAAGTGTGCAAACTAATATGCAACGCAAGTGTGAGTCGGAGCTCAAAATAACTTTAAGGCCAGGTTATTCCACGGTTCAAGCATATTTTTTTATCATATTAGTCTAACACTGTTTTAAACTATCACGGTTGTTCACTAAAGTTATATGAAAACCGTAAATATCCCGTAATTCTCTTCTTCTCTTCTCTACATAGTATAAATTAAAGTCGATTTCCGCGTCTGTGTGTCTGTATGGCCGCTTACTCCTCCTAAACCACGCAACGGATTTTGATGCGGTTTTCACCATCAGTTAGATACATTTTCACGGAAGGTTTATATACATATAACTAGCGGCCCGCCCCGGCTTCGCACGTCAATTACACCCGTGCGAAGCCGGGCGGGCGGGTCGCTAGTAATCATATAATATAACTTTAATTAGTCTAAAGCTGTATCCGATAGGGTCACATTTATTTAGCGTAGCAAAAATATGGTGGTTACGCAAATTTGTACGTGTCAAGCTTCGATCTTTTAAGTTTTTCTTAGTTTACTTGAATAATTACATATATATATATATTAGTTAATAATTTTCAACCGTAGAAAGTTCTCCATAATACTTGTTCACCAATTTATCTTTTAGTCACACTAATTTACATCAATATTTTTTTATGTGACCATGTGCTGTGATTATGTTTATATTACTAAACTTAAATAATAATAAAAAATAGGCACCGTCTCGGTTTTTTTCGATCGAGGGATAATGTACCTTGTGTTACAAGTTACTACACGGATATTCGTCTGTAACATAATTTATTTTCTTTAAATATAGATAGATATTGACTCTTTATTGTGTACACCAGAAATAAAAATTACAAACAGATAGAAAACACTTACGAGCTAGTGCCACAAGTGACGGCCTTATCGCTAAAAGCGATCTCTTTCAGGCAACCATTGGCATATAGTAATTTGACTAAATATCATTAATTATGCGAGGGCAAGCTTTGGAATATCCTGGCCTTAATGCTGGTTTGACGGTAGAAAGAGAACGAGCGACGGCGGCGTATTGATTTCTCATCGGAATTCCAAGATTCTATACAACGCTATTTCATCAACATTGCTCAGACGTTGGCATTATTTCCTAAGTTAGGACTTAAATTAATTCGTCTACGTAGTTTACTGCTGGTTAAAGCCATGAATATACGGGTTTAGACAGAAAAAGTGTAAGCCGAAAGGAGTCCGTGATATACCCATCAATATAAACAACTTTTATTATAGGATCAACCCCGAAAACGCGATAAAAATATCACCTGCTCCATACATTTTGTAGAGTGTGAATACCAGTTGTTAATGGCTGATATTTATCTCGCGATTTCTGGTTGGTCCAGTGCTCGAAATGGACCGGAACGCACAAGAACCCCTTTCCGGTTCGTGAAATGACCTTTCCGTTACGTAAAGGAATCCAACGACACCTCACTTTGTCAAAATCGGTCAAGCCGTTTAGGCTACAGGAGATACTACAGGAACGCAGAAACATACTTACGTACAACCCAAAAACATAACCCTCCTTCTTGGACAGTCGGTTAAAAGTTCGCAAGGTTTGAAGGGAAATGCGTTCCGGTTTGTGAGTAAGACCAATTCGACCACTGGGTTGCTACCATAGTAGAAGTTGTTCATGATGGCTATTATGAACCCCTTTCGGCTTAGTACATGCTTCCCGCATAACCCTTTATTTTATTAAAATTTAATAACCCCAGGTTTCTAATCGACCACCTAATTTCTTGAAGATTTTCCGTCAGAAACCTCATTTACCAAGTGATTGGACTGTTTGATCTCCCTACCTCGCTAGATTACCAATTAACTTTGCAAATTGCCCATTGAGACCAACTGTACGTGCCTACATTACCTCTACCTCAAAGCTAATTTGAATCACAATCTACAGTGTACAGGCAAATTTGTCGTTAACAAGTAAAAGATGAATTTTCAAAACCCCCGATAATCTCCCAACACCTGAAAACTCTAAGAACACTCGATCAAGTCACCTTACAAACTTTAAAAATGTTTAGTTTCTATTTTTCGTGGCATGGGGTAGTTTATAGGTTGGTAACTTACTATGCTTATCAAAGATTTAAATAGATGATGTTACCGGGACGAACAGGTGCTTGTTTGTGAAATTGTAATACAGGTACCTAAGTACTTATTTGTAAATATTAGGTGTATTTTTAATTTTTTTTAATACATATTTAAATTAATTTAAGGTTGCGCTATTATGTCAGTGCGTATAGTGAATCTTAGTATCGATACAAACAGCTTAGTTTTTCGATACTAAATTAGATTAATTATGTGTATATATATCTCTACATAGTATAAATTGAAGTCGCTTTCCGCATCTGTCTGTCTGTCTGTATGTCTGTATGGCCGCTAACTCCTCCTAAACCACGCAACGGATTTTGATGCGGTTTTCACTATCAGTTAGATTCATTTTCAAGGAAGGTTTATGTATATAACTAGCGACCCGCCCCGGCTTCGCACGTAAATTACACCCGTGCAAAGCCGGGCGGGCGGGTCGCTAGTACTAAATAAATCATACATACAGTGGCCTTACGGCTAGCTGTTTAAAGCAATCAAGTTTAAGTGATGATAAAATTTTGCGCGACCGCAAAACGTATCTAGGCGCGTTAAGATTCACGTTCGCGTGATTTTCCAAATGCGCAGTTTTAACGTTAGTTTGATACCGCGTAAGGAGGTGGGCGTAAGGCCCCAGGGCCGAGAATCGAACCGGGAGCTGCTCGGCCACCATCGCTCCGTTTCTATTTTACACACGTAAAATCCACGGAAACTGTTAGTGAAAATTTTAATGGTAGAGTTCAACTGGCGGTTGCCTGAACATATTATCCTTATGTTCAGAAAAATTAGGACATTCTGTATAACTACGAGGACAAATCTTAACAAGCTAAATTGTCAAGGACACAAAACAGTCTAGACAAGGCACGATCAGCTGAAACCCTATAAGAGCACATTTTATTTTTTCCGCTCGAAAATGAAGCAGACACTCTTAGTAACAGACACTTGCTGACCCTGGAGCACTCTAAACATAACAATATTTCAAATTCACGTGCATTTAGCTAGTATTAGCAATATTTACTTTTTTGACGTTTATGCACAGTTATGCACAGTCTGTATAGAGTGTAGTATTAAAAACTGAATGTATACCTACCTACCATAATTTATTTCAGACAGCATAATATCACAATAGACTCGTATTGCTCGAAGGAACATGTGTACCAATAATATTAATTTATAAATGTATTCTTACTTTTACATTTTGTTTACTTTTAGTTACTTACTTGACTCTAAGGATGTTGATCTGATTTGGTACCTTGGTTTTTGCTCCTTATTGCTCTAAGGAACATGTGTACCCATAATATTAATTTATAATATGTATTCTTACTTTTACAATTTGTTTACTTTTAGTTACTTGACTCTAAGGATGTTGATCTGATTTGATACCTTGGTTTTTGCTCCTTATTGCTCTAAGGAACATGTGTACCCATAATATTAATTTATAAAATGTATTCTTACTTTTACAATTTGTTTACTTTTAGTTACTTGACTCTAAGGATGTTGATCTGATTTGATACCTTGGTTTTTGCTCCTTATTGCTCTAAGGAACATGTGTACCCATAATATTAATTTATAATATGTATTCTTACTTTTACATTATGTTTAATTTTAGTTACTTGACTCTAAGGATTTTTATCTGATTTGATACCTTGGTTTTTGTTCCTTATTGCTCTAAGGAACATGTGTACCCATAATATTAATTTATAATATGTATTCTTACTTTTAAATTTTGTTTAATTTTAGTTACTTACTTGACTCTAAGGATGTTGATCTGATTTGATACCTTGGTTTTTGCTACTTATTGCTCTAAGGAACATGTGTACCCATAATATTAATTTATAAATGTATTCTTACTTTTACATTTTGTTTACTTTTAGTTACTTGACTCTAAGGATGTTGATCTGATTTGATACCTTGGTTTTTGCTCCTTATTGCTCTAAGGAACATGTGTACCCATAATATTAATTTATAATATGTATTCTTACTTTTAAATTTATTTTAATTTTAGTTACTTACTTGACTCTAAGGATGTTGATCTGATTTGATACCTTGGTTTTTGCTCCTGTCAGAGTAAGTAACTCGTGTATACATAGATCAATCTTTCTCTTTTCATTATTCTACTTTTACTGGTAACCTCGCACTCGAGCCCCAAGAAACAGGCCTTGTGCCTAGTTTGGGGTTCACCGTCAAACTATTTTAGATATAGTACTTAACCGTCAATTATTCTATGTTCTAATCCTATTATTTAAGCACATATGTACCTTATTTTTTGGCAAGTACATATTACTGTTATTGTTACGTTTTGACGTCTACTAAGTTTAGGCACCTACACAAAGCAGAGTTCCTTCACTTCTTGACCCTTTTCTTTCCAACCTCTTTCAACCTAATCACCATCAATCATCATGCACTTGCCCATTCGTGACACGTCTCAATGCCTTTAGATTTGACTGACTCTTACAGCAGTTAATAAAGCCGAGTTTATTCATAGAATGACATAATGTGCCGGGCCGGGCGCCCCTACGAGATGACTCCATTGCGCCGGTCCAAGGTTGATTCATTCAATGAATTATTCATATTTTGTTTGCTATTGACAATTTATTAATCCACTTGCGGGCTTGTACGTATAGATTTAATAGTCGTTTATCTCCATAACTGTTTATAGGGTAATACTACAGACCTATATACAGTAGAATCCGTTTATTATGACTCCGCCTATATTGACCAACCGATCATTATGACGTAATTACACTACGAAGTTTGGTTTTCATTTAAAATTCTTTAAAAAAAGTCGGATAAAATGACTTCCCTTACAGTGACATGTCGCTTATTATGACCCGTTTTTAATAAATTACGTCCGGTTATAATGACCGACATGGCGATGTCTTCTATACACAATAGTATTAGAGACTGTTTATACAATAAAATTAAAAAACAAAAGCAGACAAAAATTACAGATTACCTACATTAAAAAATATGTATGTACTGCATAACGTGCAATTTTTACTTTGATTTAATATGTATTTATACATACTATGTTTCTGTATTAAAATACTTAAGTACATATTTACATAAAAAAGTTTTTTTTTACAAATCGCTTTGTATGACATCCGCTTATTATAACGGATTCTACTGTATCTATGTAGACTTCAGAAGCGGTCCAAACTGTATAAAAACTAAGTGTGTAAAATGTATCGTACCTAGAAATGCTTCGTACTTATATATCTGTGAAAAGAAATATCTTTATTCTTTCGACCAACTCTATTTGTGGTATTCTTAGCTCAGAATTGCACAATTACCTATTTGCGTTTCAAACTGACACGTGTTGTCGCGGCTCCGATTGAGCAGACCGGTTTGAGCCGGACTCAACTACGACAGTTTGTCGTAGTTGTATTGGAAATATGACATGCGAGGTAGGTCGACTTGTGGCGTCTACTTGGACATAGGTCTGTGGGTAATACGAGTGTGGAAAATAAAATTACCAATTAGTGATTTGGCGTGTGGCTTGCCTGTTTCCATTAAGGATTTTTTTGTGGCAAGAATATTACTAATGTTTTTGAAATAACCTTTAATTATTGAGTATTCTTATTATTTATTGCATCATCATCATCAGCCAGAAGACGTCCACTGCTGAACATAGGCCTCCCCCTTTAACCTCCACACTGAACGACAGCCTGCCTTTTGCATCCACTGGATGCCCGCGACTCTCACAATGTCGTCGGTCCATCTAGTAGGAGGCCTCCTTACGCTGCGTCTTCTGATTCGTGGTCTCCACTCCAGAACCTTTCTTCCCCATCGATTATCGGTTCTTCGAGCGATGTGGCCTGCCCATTGCCACTTAAAGTGGTAATATTTTTTTTATTACATAACCCTGTTCAATGCTAAAATACCATAGAGAACGACAAATTTTCTTAGCTGCATTTAATATTAATGAGTATGAAAGTCAACAAGGCAGTTGTGCATAGAAAGGGGTGAACTGCACTTATCCTTTCAAAACGCTTGTAAGAAAATACTCACACATTTCTACAGTGCATGTGTATACACGTATGACGTAGGTGTGCGCCACTCACTATTTCCATTCGTTTATTTGCTCTAACAGCTGCAATAAATTTGTTAAAAATGATTTTTCTTTTAACATTTCACTGAAGTATATCGGGTAGCTGCTATAATCTCATTTTAAAAATCTAGCTTAAAAAAGTTTATTTTTAGAAGAAGAAAAAAAAACCGTCTTCAAGACACAACAACAACAAATAAACTACATACATAGTAGAAAAATGATAGTTAGAAAACAGACAATTTAATGTCTTCATCAAAACTTATGCTGTAGGGAACCACAAATCAAAACGTCATCTGTGTATATATTATTTGTTTTTGTTGATTATTTCAAAAAGCGCTGAATTCATTTCGGTAAAATTTATATGGCACCACTTCTGAAGTATGCCCTACCAAACAAAAAAGAATCATCAAAATCAATTCATAATTAGCGGAGTAATCGCGTTACGATCATACAAAAAAAAAACAACACAGTCGAATTAAGAACCTCCTTCTTTTTTGACGTCGTTTAAAAAGGGGTTTTCATTGTGCTTTTTACAATTTTATTGAAAAAAAAATCTTTTTTTTTTAAATAATTGATAATTTTATTGCAGCTGTCAGAGCAAATAAATTGTTGGACTGAGTTGTAGGCATCACACAGGGGAGTCCCACCGGGCCTTCGTTAATTCCTTGCGCTAGAAGGGGTACTGATTCACTAATGTGATTTAATTGAATTATAAATGGCACTAGCAACCCCACGCGGTTATATCAACGGTTGGCCAGTTTTTACATCGATCCAATTACGTTTAAGACGCTTGCATTAAAATAATTTTTAGGTTTCCGCGATTACTAAACATTGAAATTAAACACAACCTTTGTGTGTCTACCTGTGACCACGGACACTGCAAAGAGTTTTAAATGTCAGGAATTAAAATAAATGTAAATTAAACGCGATAAAATCCGTTAAGAGCCGTGTTACAAAATACTTCGTTCAGTTTTAGGTATCTAGATATTCGGGCGTAAAATGAAAAAATTGAGTCGTAATTGCCAAGACGAATATAAAACAAGTAAACGATAACATTAAAATTATTTATTTTATGTCAGTAATTTAACGAAATCCACCCTCAAACTTTCCCTCTTGAGAGTTTTACAAAAAACTGCTATTGTAAATTTTATGTAATAAGTTGATAATTTGAGTTATTCTATAAATTTGATGGCGTTATTTTCAATAAAAAATACATCATCATTTCACCCGTAGGACGTCCACCGCTGGACATGGGCCAACCCCAAAAATTACAGGTCTTAATATAAAATGAAGCAGGTTAAAAGTTTTTCTATAATTCTACGCTTGCGAAGTCGCATGCAACAGCTTGACTATCTATATATACGAAATACCACTGACTCATCACTAAACCTCACTAACTATGCGACCTACAAAGCTGAAATTTTACAGATACCTACAATCTACATAATTACTTAAGTAAGAAGGTAGAGGTTTTTTTTTTTAATGCCATAGGTGGCAACAAATAGACGGGCTGCCTGATGGTAAGCAGTCACCGTCGCCTATGGATACTTGTAACACCAGAGGCATCACAAATACGTTGCCGACCCTTTAGAACTCCATTAACTCGCCTTTTGAAGAACCCCATATGTTCGCTAAGAAAATTTTTTGCGAAAAGGCCGAATTGGGAGGGGAGGAAACGGGGGACGAAAGTTAAAATGAAAGTCTAGGTATACTAAGTCGCGGGTAACAGCTGGTTGAACTATATATATCACCAGCAGCGATTTTAATAACGTTTTTCAAATTTTTTGAGTTCCGTACCCAAAGGGTAAAAACGGGGCCCTATTACTAAAACTACGATGTCTGTATGTCTGTCTCAGCGCGTTAATGTTCAAGTTCGTGTGTTTTTCCACACTGCACTGTTTTGAAGTAGTAGCAGTGTATAGTCATTAGTTTTATGTTATATCAAATATATTTAAAAAAATATATGTTAAAAGTTGACAAAGGGCACGGACCCAGGAGTCCGTGGAGAATAAATAAACAATAAAAAAAAAATAGTAGCCTTTTTTTTATCTAATTTTATTTTGTAGAGTTAGTAGCCTTAAGGTCCCAGTATCAAATACCATCCCATACAGTTGGAACCTGAACATGCATTGACGCTAGAATTTTTTATGGACCACTAAAATATTCCGCCGACTTCCTGCGTACCTAAAGTTATAATCGAGTTTAGGATTAGTTTTATTATTCTTAAGCCACATGTGGTCACAATTGTATCAACTTTTAAGAATATTATTTTTACATAACTGTTATCAGCATTGGCTACGTAACTACTTCTAAATTTAAATTACATACATGATATTTAACATGAATTGTACCATTGTTGAGTTTTTCTGCCTACTTTTATGTGAATACAAAAATCTGTTTTTTGCAGATTCATCATCATCATCAGCCAGAAGACGTCCAATGCTGAACATAGGCCTCCCCCTTTAAACCTCCACACTGAACGACAGCCTGCCTTTTGCATCCACTGGATGCCCGCGACTCTCACAATGTCGTCGGTCCATCTAGTGGGTGGCCTCCCTACGCTGCGTCTTCCGGTTCGTGGTCTCCACTCCAGAACCTTTCTTCCCCATCGGTTATCGGTTCTTCGAGCGATGTGGCCTGCCCATTGCCACTTGCAACTTGCAAATTTCTAACAGCTATGCAGATTATGTGAACAATATTCACTGAGTTATATTCAGATTTTTAATCATCAATGCAAAAAGAGGGGTGTTATAAATAAGTTTAACGTGTGTGTATCCAATGAATATTTTTCTAGATCAATGTGTATACCTGAGTTTGGCATTGTAGCTCGCAAACGGCTAAACCGAATATGATAAAATTATTTTTTTACTTGATGTGTCTTGATCTGGCATGTTCTTAGCTATGATTTATGAAAATACGTTCAGCTGTTTGAATAATATCAGGGGTTTTTTATATGTTCAATTTCAAAATAGGTTCAGGCGTTTGGAAGCTACGATACCACAGACAGATACACAGGTAAACAGCCACACAGGTTGAACTTATAACACCTCTCTTTTTGTGCAGGGTTTTTTTTTTTTATAATAGTTAGGCTTGCGCTTGGCCGCCATCTCGCCTGATGTTAAGCGACGATGCGGTCTACGATGGAGCATGCTTGCCTAGAAGAAACCGATTCACTCTCGACTTGAAGACACCCAGATTGTAACTGATGGGGAAAACCCATTCAGGCAGCGAATTCCACAGACTAGCAGTTCGCACAATAAATGTGGAATCAAAGCGTTTCGTACGGGTTCTCGGAATATCAACCATAAAACGATGTCGATTTTTTGTGCCTAGCAGTCCGATAGAAAAAAGGGCAGGAGGGAATTAAGGCTAAACTTAACTTGGTGGTGCGTTTAAGAAATAAACATGAATGAACAAACTGAAAGCTTACTTGGGAGCGGGTTCTCCCTCGGCCTCGCACTCGATGATGAATGGTTTGTCCACCTCCCCCGCCGCGGCCACCTGGAACAGGATCTCCTCCTGCGTGGGCTGCTTCACGATATTCGGTGGTGAAGTCACTGTTGGCAACAATGGAAAATCTTACAAACTTAGGAGTTTTGGCGCCAACGTGGAAAATAAAGCATGTCGACTCGTTAGATTATTTTCCTAAACATGTGTAAGAGGTAGTTCGAGTGTTAATGTGTACTAAATGGTGAATTATTATTCATTAAGCGCAAGTGATATAACGAGGTGAAACGTGTCTTTTCGTGTTTCCAAAACTCCATAGGAGTCTCTTGTAAAGTCTATACTTTACTTGACTTCTTGGGTTAATGGCCTCTGCGACTATATAGTCACAATTTCTCTTATAAAGTCTTCACCACTTTACAGGGGCATGATTTGACTTGACCGTGACTTACTTAGCTTGACTCTGACTGTGACTATGACTTGTTTGACGCTATTAATACAATGTAAACTGTTCAATATTACGACTAAAGGACACTGAATGTCATGACAGGTCATGAAAATTTAACAAAAAAAAAATTACTAACTTAGTATGTAGCTAGTTTTAGTAGCATGGTCGGACTGTTTTCTGAAAGGTACTTTCTGGGGAAGTACCTTTGCACCAATTCAATTGTTCAACCGCCAAGCAGTTTGCAAGCATTATTGTCATGGGCGTATAAAAGGGGGTTCATCATAGCCTTTTTAACAGTCCACTGCTGGACTTTTAGCCTACCCCCGAAAGGGTGATTGGGCCATATCCACCACGCTGGCCCAGTGCGGATTGGTGGATTCACATACGGCATTGAATTCCTTCTCCGTACGTATGCAGGTTTCCTCACCATGTTTTCCTTCATCGAAAGTGGCAGAGGTATGAAAATCCGTTACGAACGACGAAAAGGGGGTTACCAGCTCATTATGCTAAGGCATACGACGAAAACAATTGTGAAATATTGACGAAAATAATCGTGTTTGTCACCCATGGCATAAAAAAACAATTCGCGCCTAGGATTGGACCGCTCGAAATAGCTTATGTTGACATGTTAGAACCTTTGCCTCATTGGGGGTAAAGGATGAACAGTCCAGTGGTTATATTGTCATTGCCATTATATAATAGTTAGACCTGAAAATTATGAGTGGCTTGTCTAACTGTTTATATTACTTGGCCTTTCTGTTTAGTCACTTTTTGTATCACCATGGCATTTTTGTAACATTGTTGTCAACAGAGGATCATTAAATTTTAAACCTTTTGAAAACAGGATTCCTCGATACAGGCTTTGCCTTGTGAAGAAACTGATGGACTGTAATTCTAAATTTACATAAACTTATCTGCAATGTAACATGCACTAAATAATTTTAAAAAAACTTGTAATTTTTTTCTTATATGTATGGTAAGTATATTTGTGGTAAGTCAATAAACATTTTTTATCTTTATTTCCCATCTTGTCTTTCATCAAAAATATATTTTTAACTACTTTAAACAACCAGAACCACCTTAAAAATGTGACCCTAATGAGTGCAAATATCTTTAACATGTTTTGGTCAATTTAATAGACACATTAAAAAAAACAAGGGTATCCTTTATTCTGACCTTGTGACAACAGCATTATAGCTAAAAGCATCATAGTTTTTCTTAATCAATGATGCCATATATTTCAAGAAAAGGTGACTAACTTTACAATACAGAAAACTTTGCGTTTGCTGCACTCCTTCATTATAACATTTACCAATGTTAACTGCATTTTTTTTACTTATTATCGCATTAGTAGGCCGCCCCTGCTTTGCACGGGCGAAGCCGGGATATATAGCCTATGTCACCCGGGGATAGTGCAGCTTCCCAACAGTGAAATAATTTTTCAAATCGGTTCAGTAGTTTCGGAGCCTATTCAATGCAAACAAACAAACAAACAATTAAATCTTTCCTCTTTATAATATTAGTATAGATTAATTTAGAACAAATTACTGTGTTCATGCCTGTACAAACTCTAAACATGACAACTACCGTGCGCAAGCGTGATAATTTTAATTGTTTTGGTATATGTAAAATAATTTTACAGTGTTTATTTTGTGCAGGAATTATTATTAATTCCTTTAATAATATATTTTTTTTCATGGCTTTATTACATACATTTATAATATGATTAACTTCGTTAAATTGAATTCAAGCCCAAATGATAATGCCACTGCTAAATCATCGTAGCTTTTCGTAATGAACATTTCAACAAAAAGGTATACCATAAACAGATATGACATCAAATCTCTTTGACCACCAGCCTGATGGTTAGACGACATTGTGAAGCATGTTGGAAGGCAATGGAAGAGTCTCCCATAGAATCGGCAAAGATGGTGTGAACGAGAGGAAACCCAATAGTGGGTAGACGGTAGAGACAGGTTGAGTATATAGTTATATATATGACATCCAATCTTAATGTGACCTGGGCCAAGGATGAAACAATCTCTTTAATTACCTCAAGCATTGTATAATGGACAAGGATCTGATTCAGGCTCAGTTAAATGGTTCTAGTAGGCAATTAATGGCATGTCTCGGCTCTCGGCTCTGATTTCTTCTACGAAAATAAGTGTTGGGTATTTGAGCTAAGATTTTTAACTGATGATTGATACAACCTAATTTTTATAACTATTTTAATTTAGGAATGATTCATTTCTTAGAAAAGTGTTGTTTAAAAGTGCAGACAAAGATTTCACTGTACCACAAGTTTGTTGTTTTGTTTTGTGACAGAAGGGCTTTGAAATCTCTTTAGATGTCAGGCATAACGGTAGCTCTCCTAACTTGCTTGCAATTTTAGTTGTCCCACATTTTTTGAGTTAATAAGATCACACTTCAAAAAACCCCCAAAAAATGTGTGTACCCTGGGATTACTTTTCAGAAATTTCAAAAACTTTTCAATATTACGTAAAGCCTGATTTTACATAAAAGGGCATATCTAAGGTAAACCCTGACATGGTAATGTTGCAAGTATGAAATGAGAGTTGAGTGTAGGTATTTTACTATTTTTAGTAGTAGCCATTATGTGTAGGCTTTTTAACTATTACTATAAATCATCATCATCATCATCATCAGCCAGAAGACGTCCACTGCTGAACATAGGCTTCCTCCTTTAACCTCCACACTGAACGACAGCCTGCATTTTGCATCCACTGGATGCCAGCGACTCTCACTATGTCGTTGGTCCATCTAGTGGGAGGTCTACCTACGCTGCGTCTTCCGGTTCGTGGTCTCCACTCAAGAACCTTTCTTCCCCATCGGTTATCGGTTCTTCGAGCCATGTGGCCTGCCCATTGCCACTTCAACTTGCAAATTTTAAATTTTAACATTACTATTAATGCTACATTACAATATCTCCTACTTTGTAGAATGAGCACATGGTACTATATAAACAAATTTTAAAATTTTATCTTGACTATTCAGTTAAAACTCCTTCAAGACAGAAGAAGTGAAGGGTTTATTAGATTTTCTGAGTTGTGCTATTCACAAATTAATCAGTAGAACATAAAGAATAAGTTTTATGAGCCACAGCTTGGAATATGATAGATAAACAATAAATAACAACACTATCAGGATATAAAGTTTCACCGGTTTTTAACAAAATGACTCATTATGTTTATTATGCATATGGATAGAAGAAGTTTATAAATACATAATTTACAGATATTACATGCAAATAGAATGTTGAAATACTCACAAAGCGCCGTAGCTTGAGCGACAAGCGCCACTAAACATAACACTCGACTTGTCCCCATGGTAGCTTTTCTGCCTTGTTGTGCTCGTATATCTAACAAGAAACCAAACAGACCACTTTAGATCTCAATCACATTTCTTCGGCACACATGTTCACCGCACTCGATGACCTAATCCGAATAAAGCTTGTACCACAATGACAACACCCACTAAAAATAGTAACAACAAAATCACTAAATTGTTGCGTTGTTATGACACAAAAAGTTGTTTCGCGAACTAATAAAGGGTCGAAAGACCTCCAGGCCTTCTGTTAACACAAATTCAACGCTGCATATTGCGAGAAAACAGCACAAATCAACTATTTAGTGCCGTACACGGCAAATCGATACTAAAAGTTTCACTGTCGGTGTCGTTAAAGAACAAATGAAAATAATTGTTAAAGCTAGTTTAACAGATATATGTATTACCTAATTGCTTTAATTATTATAATAACATCGCGAAATCCAACTGAATTATTTTAATTCACGGATTCAAAGGCGGGGCCTCGGTTTCGCTGTCGTTTCGTTCGGCAGTTGACGGCCTGTCCGGTGTTGCCAATTCGTATTCAAAAGGTTTGCTACTAAACTAAACTACTATAGCAATTTTTTTAATATCTTAGGACGTTGGTACATAACTTATTCGGTGTTTTGCTTTCTTCAATGCATGTAACACTACGTTAACATAACATACATAATTCAGGTTACTTAGTTAATGTCGAATTCGGAAAATAATCGGAAGAAATAAACCGGAACTGTATTTCAGTCACGGGATTATAAGGCAGATCCGAATAGTCAGATAACTACATCCCAATAATTCAACTGCTATCATCGGGACCCACTGGGTTGTACGTGTAACAGAATACTCTGTTTACAGGAAACACTCTAAGTGCCGTACACTGTAAAATAAATAAATAAACACTAAAATAACCAAAAAAATGCTTATTTTGTTTATAGTACACCAAGCTGGCAGCACGGTTGCCGTGACGGTTCATTGACTGATGTCATAGACAATTTGGTTCATGGCCATTTTGTATCTATCTCATTTTTACCACAAGAAAAATATATTTTCTTCTCGTTTTGTTAAAAAAACCATAGACCATAGATATTTTTATCGTTTCTCTTCATGAGTTACAATACGCGTTCAGAAACTATTTTTGATTTCTTTTAATCGATGGACTTCATGAAAAATCAGCAATAGAATTACCACTCTGTGTAGTTGAATATTTTTCTTTTAGTTTTATTTTCGCTATTATCTAAAGGCACTTTTTGCTATAATATTGTGATATTCTTAAAATAATACACATATAGATTCAAAACCGTGCACCTTGCGAACTTATTTTCTCGAAACACCGTGAGCTTTATAAAGCCCGCGATTTTTGAAATCACAATTTTCTCAGAATAATTTTCATTAACTTTGATATCTTTCTGTAGTCTCCAAAGAGAATATAAATACTACGTAAAAGTAGTCTCTGTGTGACCAAATATCACTGAATAGAAAGAAAAAAATACTTCTCTTTTCTGTGCCAAAAATACCTACTGAGACTGACATAATTATTTATTTCATATTTTTTTTGTTTTAACATAGTTACATCATTTAACGAAATTTCCGAAATTTATCATGATTTAAATTTTTATGCAGTTCATCCGTGTTTTACCTGTTTATAATTTTAAGACACGAAAGTTATTACCTACTTTTTTATTCAGAACCTGCTAACATGAGTAAGATCACTAAGATGATTGCTCACAATTTACAACCTACCTATTTTATCTAGGCTTTACCCTAAGGCTTTACCGTTAAATACTTTGCTTAATCATTCGTGCGTGCGAGTGCTTCGTTACGTTTGAATTCTATAAACTTAAGTATTAGAGAGAAATCACGTTTAGGCAAGGTAGGACACCCTGCGGCCTGGGTTGGAAAAACTGGATGCAAAGAACTTCCGACCGCGCTCAATAGCGTACATTAAGAGAGGCCTATGTCCAGCAGCGGACAGTAAAAGGCTGATGACAATAGCGCTTAGAGGAAAACGGTATACACAGCCATGACAGTTTTTAGGTCGCCCGAAAGTTTGCGATTCTATTGCTTAGTTTTGCATAAAAGCGTAAGGATTGAGAGCAGATTATCAACCCAATATAACATACCCGTTTTTTGTCCTTGCAGGTGACCAAAGAAATGTTTTGAATATCTGTCACAGTTACCACCATACATTAGTTTCACCCAAGACAGAGCCTTACACATTCTCCAAATCAGAATTGGACTGTAGTCTACCGGCGTTGTCTGCTGCGTCCAACAGCTCTAATACAGATGCCACGAGGTTATTTCCCGAGTGCCGCAAGCTGGCTCACGATGGAGAGTACTATAAGAAATACGAGCACGACGAAGTACCAGTCAAAGATTCTGATAACGACGTTTCGAAGATTGACAGACCATATAAAAGCTCTCTTACTAATTCCGACTTAGACGTTCTAGAAAGAAGAATATACAAGAATGTATCTCAAGAACTGCAGACAGATGACGCTTCACTCAGCAGTCTCGAGTCAAATATTAAATTCTTTAAGATAACCGTCGAAAAAATATTCGATAACTTTTATACGAGCATGAGCGATTTCGAACATTACAAGCAGAGATTCCACGAGATCCTGGACAAAAGCAAGGAGGGGTCGATAGACGACATGGAATGTTTCATCAAAGACATGTTTGACCACATCATGTCCTCAGAGAATTCGCTAACGAAAATCAGCCGTAATTCTGCAGAAATCGTCTCCGAGTTAGAGGACAAGACCCACGTCAGTAGCTGTGGGGACTCCGCTGTGCACCACGATGCTAGCAAAGAATTTCTGGAGGCTTTCAAAAACGAACATTATCTTTCTGACTCGACAGATGAGAATAGTTCCAAATCAAAGAAACTGTCAGACTTAGAAGAGAAATTCAATATTTATATTCTTGCTAGTAACCCGTGCGTAGAAATTAATTTAATTGGACGTACCATGCTGTCTGAAGTAAACGTGAAGGAATCAAGTCTGCAAAAAATGACGCCATCTACAGCGTCAGCGGATAACTTGAGAAAAGTTGCCGCAAAAAAGTTAGAGCTAGAGAAACACATGAGGCACGAATACGACTGTAATACCGTCCGCAACACGCCAGACAGAGACATTCCGGTAAAAGTCTCTTTCGCTAAAAAAAATTTACATCTGAACGAAGATTTCGCTCGCATCACCGACAACGACGAAGCTTCCAAGTCATTCCTGTCCAAATTCTGCAGTCTTCTCTGCCGCAAGTTTCGCAGAAGTTCTATCGTCTGAAAGTTGCAAAATTGTCTTTGTGTTATAAAAAATAAACGTTAAATTTCAACATGTTTATTCTGGACTAGATAGTTAATAAATACATAATGTGGAATAGTTCAAGGTTCACCGTTCTCGAAGTTGGCCGTATACCACCGGATCATCTCTATGTGTTTGCTGAGTTGTAGCGCAAACTCCTTTTTCATATGCAAGAATTCCCTGATCACCGTCGAATCTAACATCACAAAGGCTTGCCCATCGATCTCTTCTTGCTTCATCCTGTCCGCTATCAGCTTGCAGTCTTCTGTATTACTCAAATACGCGTAAACGTCGTCAACGGACCAGTCCAGGGGATTCTGAGATAGCTTGAGCTTCCCATTCATCCAAGACATGGCGATGTCTTTCTCGAACATTTTGTTATCTGAAGGCAGAGGGTCGTATGTGTTGAACTTCAGTTTTTTCAACTCCGGTTCCTCACTATCTGAGACATCAGAGATGTTCTTATCTCGTGAGTTGGTGCTGCTTTCGTTGGTTTCGTTTTCCGTGTCGCTGTAGTTGGAGTGTTTTTTGGGGACGCAAGTGTTTGGGTATATTGTGACAACGTCTTTTTTGTTCCAGTGTGCCTCTTTCATTTGGAGGGCAAAGTTGGGTAGTTTAGCGCCACGTGTTTTCATTTCTAACTTGGGGTGGTTGTGTTTAGGTTCTCGTTTCCGTTTCTTCTCGTCCTGGGAGTCGGGCGAGCCGGGCCGAGTGCCGGGCTCGGAGGGCGGGGCGGAGCCCTCACTCTCGACAGACTCGCCATCTTTTCCCTCGGTCTCTTGTGGCTGTTGTTCTTTCTCCCGTTTCTCGGCGGTGCACTTTCTTTTCTTCCTTCTGCCGTTCAAGCTTCCCTTAGGTCTGCCGCGGCGTTCTGTGCCATTGTCTGAAAAGGAAATAAATGATTACCAGGTCGTTTGATTGATGGTAAGCACCACGCTTACGCAAACCTGTTGCAGTGCCAAAATATAACACAACTACATATTCTCCAATTACTCCAGAAATCGTAGTAGAAAAGATTGGCACAACAAAATATTCATCGTATTTCGGATGGCTTGTTAAACGACAGGCACGCCAAAGTGGCATCGCATTTTAACCCCCGACGTAAACAGAGCGGTGTTATAAGTTTAACTTGTGTGTTTGTGTAGCTCCCAACCGACTGAACAGATTTTTATTTAGATATTTTGTTTGAAAGGCGCCTTGATCGAGTGTCCTTTGCTATTCAAGAAAATCTGTTCAGCCGTTTGAAGATTATCAAAACTTATCGGTGGTTTTTTTAAAGTTTATTTATACTTCTTAATCAATGACTATATAAATTATCTTTGTTCTTAATAGTTTTAAATTCTCACTTAACTATAATCTTCAAAAATGTTGAAACCGTGCGAAAGAGATAGTTCATAGTTATTTTATTAATATCAGAAAGATACATGTCAAATATAGGTTAAAAATGAACTTAATATAATGATTACTATAAATAATTAATTAAGCGCGTAATTACATTTTAATAACAATAATTATACAAATCAAAAAATGAATTAATAGCAATATCAAATTAAAATAATTAATAGCATTTAAATTTAAAAAATAATAATAACAATAGTAAGATGTCATAAAAAAATCATAATCAAAGTCATGCACAACAAATTATAATAAAATAAGTCAAATAAATATCAATTAAAATTAAATAGATAATATTATTGACTAATAACATAAATTAACTTTAATTTTGTGAGTCTTTAAAAACGTCCAAGTCATAAAACGTTTGCTCGATAAGCCAGCGTTTTAGGCGAACTTTAAAGCAACTTAGGCTCGGAGAATTAGTGATGTTATCCGGCAACATATTGTATACTGTTGGTCCCATGACATGTGTAAGTTTTTTGGATTTTTTTAGCACTTTCGGTATACTGTCAAGGCAATCCTTTGTTCGTGTAATGTCCCATGTAGCATTATAAGAGGCCAAGTTCTATAGCTGTGGTAGTATAAGATAGCTGTGGCTGGAAGCGCGGCGTTAATCTGTATGGTGGATACTCACGGAATGTAGACTTGCCGACTTGCTGGCAGTTGTTGGGGCACCGGTCAGGGTACTCCGTAGGACCGAACAGGCAGGGGCAGGCCTGCAGCCGGCCGCACACCTCGCGGCAGTACGACGTCACGCGTCCACCCTCCGCCACTACCGGCACGTATGCGTGGTACGTGCTGGTCTTCAATCTGGAACAGGCAAACGAAACTATAGAAGCGTTTTTAGCCGATACAAGTTTAGTGGCTATACGGTATTCCTAAATTCACTTCCCTGGTAAATAATTTTACAAATCAGTCCACAAAATAATGACGGAGATCTGATATAACAGATATAAAAAAATATATGAATATCACCTATTTTTGTTAGTCAGTTAGTAAAAAAAAGCAACTATACACTGTAGAAACTCTTTACAGTTCGATTAAAGAAAGTGTTTCGCTTTCAGACAAATACAGGGGAGATTATGGTAAGGTGTTTTTTTAGGGTTCCGTACCCAAAGGGTAAAAAAGGGGCCTTATTACTAAGCCTACGATGTCTGTCCGTCAGTCTGTCTGTCCTACCTTTAAACGGATGTATCTTTCGAACCGTAATAGATAGCTAGTTGAAATTTCACAGAATATGTAACGTTACGGCGGATTAAATAAGACATAATAAAAAAGTCAAAAAGTAAAAACAAAATGGGGTCCCCACCCCATACAACAAACGTATTTTTGTGTAAGCTCTAATGTAAAAATGGTAATACGTACTAGCGTCAAACTTGGTATGATTATATTACACACTCCAAAATATAACAACAAATAATAAATAATGGCCAAGTGCGAGTCGATGGCAAGTTTCTGTTCATTACCAAATTATAACTGGTAATTTAATTATTGAATTTTATGGTTGTACGGAACCCTCGGTGCGACTCGCCGACTCGCACTTGGCCGGTTTTCTTATAGTTTTTTCGCTATAGACTGTTCTATCGCGCAATCTTCGATATCGAAGAAATTAAAGATACATTCTAGTTGTGGGTTTACTTTGCTACCCTAAATTATGTACTTTATTTTAGCTGCATTTCACACTCGCATATTGGCAAATCTTTTCCGGGTTACCAAGAGACCCCAACTAGCCGAGTTAGGGGCCAACTGCTAATAGTCAATGTAACCTATTTTACACATAATTTACAGCTATGTATACACTATGTAAGTAAGGTTCTTGAGTGGAGACCATGAAACGGAAAACGCAGCATAGGTAGTTCTCTCACTAGATGGATCGACGACATTGTGAGAGTCGCTGGCATCCAGTGGATGCAAAAGGCAGGCTGTCGTTTAGTGTGGAGGTTAAAGGGGGAGGCCTATGTTCAGCAGTGGACGTCTTCTGGCTGATGATGATGATACACTATGTGATAATGTTAAAGCATTTCAGAAATAAATGTTTACTTACTTGGCCCTCAACATTTCGAGTCTCATGCCTTCCTCAGGTGGCCCCTCTGTCTCCCAATCCTTCAGCAACTTAGCCGGCTTGTAGGAGGCCGAGATTATCTTATTCAGTACTTCTTTCAATACCAACGACAACGGCCCAGGACCCACGTGTTTCGGCAGCTGGGACAACTTGTTCCGACTTATGGAAGGGCCCGCGTAACACTTGTAGTTGAAGAAAATCCTATCGCACCACTCCTCTGAAGATTTTTTTTCCTCCTTAGTTACTTTCGGTTCGTCTTTAGGCTTTTCCTTTTTGGCGCTGAGATCCGGAATGTGTAGCGCATAGTTGTTGCTATCGCACCAGCCTACAGGGAATAGCAAGTCGCTTTCTTGAGCGCACCAGAACTTTTCCCCGATCGGCAGCAGTTCTATGCATAGCATGTGCTCCACGATGGAATCTATCGAAGCCACGTGTATCTCCTCATGGTTTTGAGGGTTAACGGCTTCTAGTTTCATGTCAACTTTGATCCTATCGAGCGGAGGTTTAGTCGAGAAGCAATAATCGGGCGCGGGGACCGATGACGTCATCGCAAGATACTCGTCCCAGTCAAAACTACCCTCTTTCCAAATGTTTGGCGCTTTTAGTGCAAAGTTGTGGTTTTTCGCCCAGCTTATTGGGTATATGTATGGATGGCTACAGTCACAGAGCCAGACCATTTTGGTGTCCTCATAGTCGTCAAGGTGGTCGTCGACAGCGACTAGAAAGTGGAAGTTGTTGAAGACTTTAGTGACCGTGGCCGGCCGGATAGTCTTCATGTCGTGAGGATCGAGAGTTTCCAGCTTCATGCCAGTTACGAAGCTATGAGCTTCCATGTTCTGACTTGGCTGTGGAGTTTAACAAATACTAATTAATCATCTACAATATCAAATCGCTGGCATCGAGTGGATGCAAAAGGCAGGCTGTCGATCAGTGTGGAGGTTAAAGGGGGAGACCTATGCTCAGCAGTGGACGTCTTCTGGCTGATGATGATGAATATCAAATAGCAAATTTTATATGATTATTTACGGAATGTTTACCGTGGTAGCCCATTTGGGAGACCGCTAAACTTGAAAGCGTGAAGTCGCGGGTTCAGACCCCGGGCCCGGGGTCTTATTATAGAAGTTTGATCGTGATCGAGATTGCATGCCGTCCCGTTCGCATCTACTTACTCGCACCACGTGCGTAAGTGAGATGGCACGCGATCACGATCACAATCCGAATCACGATAAGACATCTATAATAAGGCAGCAGTACCAATGAGTTTTTTGGAGCTTATGTACGGATTTTCATACCAATGGCTTTTCGGTGAAGGAAAACATCGTAAGGAAACCTGCATACGTACGGAGAAGGACTTCAATGGCGTATGTGAATCCACCAATCCGCACTGGGCCAGCGTGGTGGATATGGCCCAATCACCCTTTCGTGGGTAGGCTAAAAGTCCAGCAGTGGACTGTTAAAAGGCTGATTATGATGAAGGTTGTGGAATGAGCTCCCAAACAAGCTTTAGTGAACAACCGTGATAGTTTAAAACAGTGTTTAGCAAATTTTATTCTCAACTAGCTGACCTGACACTGCCCTGTTCAAATTTCAATAAATTTGTTTGTGCTATGGTTCTTACAAAAATCACACAAGAAAAAATACTTTCAGTTGTTGTCGAATTTTTAAATTTTTCGAATGCGTGGTAAAAATGGTTTCTTAAGTGATGCGCTTACCAACGAACAGGGCTTTAAGACCAATAAATTTGTAATTTTTTACCCAATACCTACTAATTTTTGGTTGTGTTTGTATGAATACGAGTTTTACCTGAAATAGGTCAGCCGGTGTAGGTTCTATGATTGATTCTTCATTACTTAATCTCAGTTGAGTGCTCAGTTTGTTCTTGCAAGAAAACTTGTTCACTTTGCCTGGATACTTGAACTGCCACGGGGAGCCCTGTAATCATACATAATTACTAGCTAAAAAGTTTTTTAGCTCCAGCTCGCGTCGCGGGCATCCAGTGGATGCAAAAGGCAGGCTGTCGTTCAGTGTGGAGGTTAAAGGGGGAGGCCTATGTTCAGCAGTGGACGTCTTCTGGCTGATGATGATGATGATGATTAGGGATAAGTTTGGAGAGATTGGAACGCAGCGTGCTGGGTATCAAAAGAATGGACAGAGTCCGCAACAGCGCGCTGCGCTCCATAACAGGTGTGGTCGACGTTGGCCAAAAAGCTGCCAGACTAAAATGGGATTGGGCGGGACATGTGGCGCGCATGCATCCCAACCGATGTGCCAGGATCGTCACACAGTGGGGTGCCAGATGGACGGCGCACTCAAGGAAGGCCCAAGAAACGCTGGCGTGACGATCTTGACTCATTCCGGAGAGGTTGGCAAGAGGTGGCAGAGGACCGAGATTTATGGAAGGAGATGGGGAAGACCTTTGCCCAGCAGTGGGACAGTATAGGTAAAAAAAAAAGAAAGAGATTTAAGTAACTTGACTTGATTTTGTAAAGAATAATAATTAATTTGCGCATACATCATGATTGTTTACAATAATTACCCGACCTAGCTACAAGGACATGAAAACTCTTTAAAATTTTAACTACCCGCCATAAGTGAAACCTTAATAAATTAAATTAATCAAAGAATGCGCTAGCCAATATCCTCTTAATTCAATATAATATAATTATCTATAACATTTAAATGATTTTATTATTTCCGAAATTAGAAAGGTTAAATTAAAGTAGCAACTCTGCTGTAGGTGCCTTAGTAAAATTCGGTACGAGTTTTTTTTACCACACCTTCACTTAAGACGCTTACAGACGATGTGTAGTATAAGTAACAAGTAGAAGAAGCAAGTACAAGTAGACGTTCAAACGTAAAGTAGCCACTCGCGTGCGATTACGTACTCGCACGCGTGTTCAAATGAGATGAACGATGCGCAGTGGGCGTCACGTGAGTAGCGCGGTGATACGATGCTTCACTTGACGCAAGGACCAGCGCGAAGTGCTACTAAGCACTTGCACTGCCACTTTCATTTAAGCATACCGCTGCCAATGATTCGTAGTAAGCACTTGCTACTTCTACTTGTTTCTTGTACTAAGCATCGTCTACAAGCGCCTTTAACATTAGATGAGCTGTGGTGTCAATTATAAGAAAATTTGCATAGAAACCTTATTGGTGACGTAGCCGAAGCTGCTAAGCCGAGGGTTGGAGAAAAAGATCCATGTTTTCACCAAGTCATCATCAGCGCCGTCGTATCTCAGCAACAAACGGCCACCCACGTTTTCAGATACCTGAAAAATGTGTAAACAGATATTTTATTTCATAAATCCATTAAATTAAATCAAAGATAATTTATCATCATCACCATCATCATCATCAGCCAGAAGAAGTGCACTGCTGAACATAGGCCTCCCCCTTTAACCTCCACACTGAACGACAGCCTGCCTTTTGCATCCACTGGATGCCCGCGACTCTCACAATGTCGTCGGTCGAGAACCTCCTTATTTGAAGTCGGTTGAAAACTGGGGGTTTCCCCACTTGTAATAAGGAAGGTTAAGATCCACAAACAATAAAACAATTAATATTAATGAATAGACTTACTGTAGCAATCCAGTATCTGTAAGGGTCGATGAGGTTCTGAACTTCCACCTTCATCCCCACTTTGATCCTATCAATAGGAGACAGCCCCTTATTATTCAGTGCCTCTATCGACACCGACTGCCCATCCAAAAGGGCACTCTTCATTATTTCTATTATAGTATCTCCGTATTTCTCATTTACTTCGTCCGGTGGTTCAATCAGCTCATCATACTTCCCGCACCAGCCAAGCGGGTGTACTTTGGTGGTGGATATGTCGCACCAGAAGTCAGAGTCAGCGCCGATAAACTTGATGCGGAGGAGGTGACCGCAGACCATAGTGATCTCTGCTATCCAGTACACGTCGGGGTTGTTTCTGTGAGCCACTTCGAGTAGCATGCCTTGTTTGATGCCATTGTTGAGACTGGCTTCAACCTGAGACAAAAAAAGTTACCTTTTAATCTATATAATACTAGCGGTCCGCCCCGGCTCCGCACGGGTATAGTTATATTATAGCCTCTTAAAATAGCCTATATTAATCAGTGATAATGTAGCATTCAAATGGTGAAAGAATTTTTAAAATCCGTCCAGTGTTTTTGATCCAATTCGTTACAAACATACTTACATACAAATCTTTCCTCTTTATAATATTGTATAGATAAAAATGAATCCCTATTTACCTTGGTCACTCCATAACTTGAAAACGACTTTACCGATTTCACTCATCTTTTTTAAAAGTTTTCTAATACTTTGTAGGTTCTTACAGAAAGAAAAATAAAGAAAATTGTGCAGTAAATTGGAAAATTTAAGGAAACTTAACGGCGATTTTAACTCGCGTGTGAAACCGCGGGGTGCAGCAGCTAGTAGGAAATAAATATAGGAAAGTATCGGCAGAAAGACCAGTGGAAGGAATTGGGGGAGACCTTTGACCAGCTGTGGGACAGTGGGAATACAGGTAAACATAAAAAAAACTCGCGCACTGTGGGTTCCGTACCACCACAAAGTACAAAGGCTATACATCTAGGTACCGACCGCGCCCAAAGTTGCTTGGTGGTAAACAGAAATTTGTCACCAACTCACACTTGGCCATTATTTTATTTTATAGTGTCTACTATAATCAATAATCAGGTATATACCAGGATTATAGGTATTTTATGGTTAACCCCATGGCACCGCTTCCAGCCATTATGCCTTGGTTGCTTCAAGCGAAGAGTGAATAGACTCCTCAAAGGTAGGCAACGCACCACCAATGCCCCGGGTATTGTAGGTGTCCATAGGCGACAGTGACTACCATTACCATCAGGTGGCCCGTCGGTTGTGTCTACTACTACAATTAAAAAAAAAATGTGAGTCTGACTCGCGGTTCTATATTTTTATTTAATTCAGTTCAGGATCTTTAGTGCGAGCCTGCCTCGCATTTGGCTGGTTTCTATTCTTCTGTTATTTTAGTTTATTTTACACACCATGTAATTTTTTTATGGGTGAGTCTGGTACATGTAAATAAATAAATAAATATTCGGGGCATTTTTGCACACACGGTCATCTGACCCCAAACTAAGCAAAGCTTGTGATATGCTGCCAGAGACTGATATATATACATTTATATAGGTTTAAATACATACTTAAATAGATATTAACACCCAGATATAGAACAAACACAAATGTTCATCACACAAATGTTTGTCCTAGGTGGGAATCGTACCCACGCCCCCAAGCTCAGAAGGCAGGTTCACTACCAACTCGACCAACGGGCTATCTCGTGTGTATGTGTATGTAATGGGGATGGTTTTTTTGCTGTACCCCCTCGAGTGGGGTATTGCTGAATAGGTATTTTGAAATGAACGTCAGGTCAGGTTTTATACATATTTTTATTTATTTTGTATCCTTTGTGAAATATGGCACACCAAAGTGGCAAAAATTTTCCCTCTCGGATCATTGCATTTCTAAACTATTATCTAACTAAGAAAAACTACAGCAGCAAAAAATATCAGACGAAGATAACAGACTATACGCAATAAACGCTGTTATTAGGTTGTTTGTAAATTTATACTTTACCAGCTTTATTTTATACCAGTTGACCTGATAGACGTTGTCCTGTCTTAGAACTGCCATACACGCAAAGTTAAAATTGTAAATTATTATTATTTTTTTATACTTATTTTTTTACACCTTGGGTTACATTATTGGAGTTTTAGTAAGGATCTCTATTTTTTTTGAAAATATAATATTGCCTATGTTACCCGGGGATAGTTTAGCTTCCCAACAGTGAAAGAATTTTTTTAATCGGTTCAGTAGTTTCGGAGCCTATTCAATGCAAACAAACAAACAATTAAATCTTTCCTCTTTATAATATTAGTATAGATTATTTAAATTTTACTATATATTTTTTACGTTTCATATTATAATAGTAAAATAAAATTGATTTTACTTCTCTCCTTTTAACAACAACTTTTAATAACGCCATAATATGCGGAGCCCCTTAAGTGTCGCTATATAGAGTTTACACTGTATATATAAATCACTGTTTTCAATAGTATGGGAGTAGATATCAATCAGATGTACAGTGACAACTTAAGTAGTGTCTTTATGGCACTTATTCTAACCTACTGGCCTAGTAACTCACTAGTAAATATAGAGTAGACTCAGGTGCATTTTATTTTGACCTACAACTCATTAAATTGGTGACCTAGATAAGAGATGATGATGTCTCCATTCCGGGGAGGTTTAAAATATGTATGTTTCTTACAGTCAGGCATGACGGATAATAAAAAAATGCTTTGTAAATATTTTAGTGACCTTTAGTACCATTGCTCTCATATTTATAGGTATGTGGTACATAGTCATTTCCATATGGTTACTTACTAATTTTTCTAAACTGTTTAAAACTATACAAATGAGAGGCTTGAAATATTTCCTGTTCATAAATTGACAAAAGTAGCGTGAAAAGTATAATGTAACTTAAATAAATTACTTACTGCGCGAGGATAAAAATAGATTAATTATGGTATATACCTGCTGAGTTGTCTAAATTTTCCTCTTTCTAGTTCCTAATTGTAACATAAATATCAATTGAATACAAGTAATATTTGCAGTAGTTACCATAATATATATCTTGAGAAGGATTTAGAACGAAACTAGAAATATATTATTATACAACACGATTAAATAAATCATGCAACTTACATGTAAAAATAATTCTTCAGGAACCGCGACGCCTTTGATTGTTTCCAAATAATTGTTCCAATCAAAATCAGCCATAATTACACAATTACAATAAGTTAAAATACATTAAATTAAATTATTTGCAATACAAAACAAGCGAAGAGCCGAACGAACTTTACGAATTTCAGAAATTGCTTCTCATTTCTTTCATACCTTGCTTCTCATTCCCATATATGTCCATCTCTTTTTATATAGATGAAGTTCTATCTATCTATCTCGCTTTTGCAAATATTGAAAATTACTTTCCGTATTACGCACTGATTGGCATTTGAAATCCATGCTATTTTGAAATAGTTATATGTGTTTGATTTTTTTACAATATAGAAAAAACATGAGTTTGAAATAAAATTATTAGTTTAAATGATTATTTTCAGTATCTAAAAATTAAAGGTGTAGAGACTGTAGAGCTCAGAGAAACATAAATACTATATAATCTTTGGTGCACAGTAGAGTGTTTGTGTACCAATATCAATAGGTATAAATTATTATATTGAACTGTCTCTACGCTTAGTCGCAAGTTGTAAAACGGAACGCATGAAATTGATACGATGATGGGAGTTTTCAATGTATAAAATATATTATCATGTTGCCATAAAGTGTCGCTCCATCTCGTTATTTTCAACAACTTACTGTTGTATTGTACTGTACTGTGTATTGTTGTATGAGGGATTAGTGCTCGAGTATGAAAAGTAATATAATGAAGTGAAACATGTCTTTTCATGTTGTTTCCAAAACTTTCGAGAAGCCTCTTTACACATTTTATAAATTAGTCTAGTCGGCTCCAAATACCACTACTTTACTCTGTGACTTTACTGACTTACTAATAAACAATAAAATATGGCGGTATGGTCTTAATAGTTATAGATTGCCCAGTAAAGTAAAAAAAACGTAGATTTTTTTAAAAATGCACTTAAAGCCAATGGTTTTTTTTTCATGACCATGGATAGAGAGTCCTTAACTCATATTAAACAAATTTACACAGTATTAAATAACGTCAAACAAGGTCATAGTCACAGTCGAACAAAGTAAGTCATGGTCAAGTCAAATTTGAACATACTAGATAGTTTGGATTTGCGTAAACTCGAGTACGAGCTAGTACCCAAAAAAGTCTGCAACAATAACGCACACATCAATATTGATTGAGCGGCACACAACTGTAAATGAGATGATCAAATGGACGACCAAGGGGGGTGTAAGTATATGTACCGTAAATAGAATACTTCCATTATGATATTATATAATTTTTCTCAGTTTTTTGGGCAAATTTAGCCCGATATTTAGCCCCAAACCTGATATCGACCTGGCAACATTGATAGTATCTGTCGCTCGCTGGTCGAGTAAACGTCATTTGTAATTTTGTTATCGCAATATCTGAAAATAACAAAAGAATTTCCAGATGGTACGGAATTTTCGTCGCGCAAGTGTATAAAAAAAAAGTTTTCGTGAAGTGCTCTATCGTGCTTTTCGTGGCGATCCCACTATGTGCATACTTTCTCTTTAAACGCCCGAGTGACCGTGTTGCGACATCAAAAATGAATCGTTACACAAACGAAATATTATCATTCTCGGTGGCATCGAACAAGTCCAACGGGACGGACGACGAAGGCTGCATGCTGGTGAACCCCTCGCAAAACGTGATCATTACCGGCGCGTACAACGGTATTCCGCAGACGTTGATTCTGAACTTGATAGCATGGTTGCTCCTGATTCTGTTGTTCTCCGTCCTGCGAAGGACGGCATGGAATTATGGGCGAATGGCGCTGGTGCAGCGGTCCAAGAGCCGCTGGACGAACCTGTTCTACCGCGGCGGCGACGGTGATGCGCTGGTCGAGCGGCGGCGCAGCAACGACGAGTCGCTCAATATCGACGAGGGTTTCTTCGCATGGCTGCCGGCCGTGTTCCGCGTGACGAGAGAACAGGTCCTCGCCAAGTGCGGCCCCGACGCCGTCCACTACCTCTCCTTCCAGCGCCACGCTATCACGCTCATGTTTGTCGTAACTCTCGTCTCCATCGGCATCATTCTGCCAATCAACTTCCAAGGGACCAACCTCCAGGTGGACGCCAGCACCTTCAGTAGGACCACACTGTCCAACTTGATAGGCACTTCCTCATGGCTCTGGGTGCACACTCTGATCAGCATCGCTTTCCTGCCGGTATCTGTTCTGATAATGAGAAGGTGTACTGGTCGTAAACCTGTGCCAAAATCTATGACCGGCACTATCATGATTACCAACATATCAAAAGCTGATAGAAATGAATCGACAATCAGAGCATACTTTGCCCACAATTTCCCGCATATTCAGATAGTAGACCTGCGCCTCGCTTTCAACATCAATAAGCTACAAGATGTACTTGAAACTAAAGAAATGGTAACTGAAGCCCTCATCTACACCAATACTTACTTCAGAAAGACAGGGAAGCGCATCACAGTGAAACCGACCTGGTGCGGGCCCGAGATAGACGCCCTGGATTTCTATACTGCTGAAGAGAAGAGACTGAAGGATGAAGCTAAGAGATGTAGAGCCATCGTAATGAATGATCCACTCAGTATTGCATTCTTAACACTTCCATCTTATCAACTAGCAGAGCATGTGATCAACCACTTCAGCTTGCACCGCGGGTGGGTGCTATCCCATGCCACAAACCCCTCAGACATAATTTGGGAGAATTTAAGTGTACAGCCTGGTGTTTGGTATGTAAAAGCCATCATAGTCAATGTATGTCTTTTCATAGTCCTATTTTTCCTAACAACTCCAGCTATTGTTGTCAATATTTTCAACACCATTGTTGCTAGGCCAGATAGCTTGAATAGAGTAACCACTGTAATATTTGAATTCTTGCCCACTCTGCTGCTGTGGACGATGGCCGCTGTCATGCCGGCTATAGTTTCGTTCTCTGACAAGTTCCTCTCACACTGGACTAAGTCTCAGCACAACTATTCTATCATGACAAAAACGGTCTCATTTCTACTACTCATGACCCTAATTCTGCCATCGTTGGGTCTAGTTAGTGCTGAGGCATTCATAACATGGACGTTCCATCATGAGAATGACACAATGCGCTGGGACTGCGTGTTCTTGCCTGATAAAGGAGCTTTCTTTGTTAATTACGTCATCACTTCTGGCTTCATCGGTACCGCACTTGAGTTGATTCGCTTCCCTGAACTATTCCTCTATGTGTGGTACCTCGTCCAGTCAAAATCAAAAGCCGAGAAGAGTTATGTGAAGAAGGCCATCCTTTACGAGTTCCCGTTCGGGGTTCACTACGCATGGAGTGTGGCTTTATTCTCTATCACGATGGTGTACAGCCTGGCGTGTCCGTTGATCGCGCCATTCGGGCTCATCTACATGATGTTGAAGCATGTAGGAGACAAGCATAATTTATACTTTGCGTATGGTCCGTGCGATATGAGTGGAGTGGGCGGCGGGCGTATACACGCGACGGCCGTGCGACTCGTGCGGGTTTCCGTGCTCCTTTTGCTAGTGAACATGGCAGCATGGGCGGGGCTGAGATCAGGCTTCGAAGCTCGAACTATCATCCTTATAATGGCTTCGATAGTCGCATTTGGCACATTCCTGCTCCTCAGCCCGTTCCCAAGCTGTACGCCACCCGCACCTCTCCAGGCTGAGTCGAGTGTACGGTTTACGGAGTATGTAGCTCCCGTGCTAAACAAGCCCCTTGACTCACCGCACACGTCCACCCCGACCACCCCAGACTATGGTGCCTCGTCTCCTACCAACAACCATTCTTACAACTACAGCCCCGATCCAATCAACATATAAGTTTGAATCATTAGCAAATGCTGTTATCTACATACTATAGGTAAGATAACATTGAGATAAACGAACATTGTCGGATAACGGGTTTGTCCTCCCTATATCAGCAAGGATTAGGACTTTTATAGCGAAGTAATTGTAAATAAACAGTAATGCAATAATACATTTATGATAAAGCAGCTAATTATTAATATTTTTAGCGCCAATTGAGATCTTATGTTCAGATGGTTCAGATCTCATTTCAGATTACTCTCTTGATTTATATCTCTCTAAAACTGCATTGTATGCTTTGCTATTTGCTTCTATTATCATCTGAAACACTAGAAGGGCTATTTTTATTTCTACACTCTAGAAATAACTGTAGTGTAAGAATTATGTAAGTCAAGCAAGTGCCTTTACACACCAAATTTACCAGTATTTTGTGTTTTTTTTTATTAAGTTTATTATGTACAAAGCTCTACCTAGATACCTAAATTATAGGTAAAATAATATTTATGTCTATGCACATAACGTCAAAGCACTGGACACAAGGTATCAGGCATTGTTTTGTGATTGTTTTATGGCTGTCTAATTGTTTGCCTACTTATTTTAGTAAGTAAATAAATATTAATATATGGACATTAACTTTACATTTACTAATAAACAGACTCTGTTGTATATAATGTGATATTTCGTAATATTTATTTTAGGAGAATCATTCCGCTAAATAAAATTTTCTATTCTTACTTTGGCTTTTGAATTCAGCCTATAATAAGCACCTTTAAAGTATCTCCTAAAATGTTTAAAAGTATAATCAGTATAGACCATAGAGATAATATTAAATTTAATATTCTCTTTACGGTATAGACAGATTCTTCAGTCGGCAGTTTGGCACTGACTACGTAAACACCACGACGTTTAGCAAGTAGATACGCTAGAAGGCCATTCTCAGCTATATTTACATTCCTGTGTATGTAGAGATACTTGTATATAGGTAGACACCATGTCCAACATTTCTGACAAGATGCTAACTTACTGTATACATTAAACATTAGGATGCTAATTAATCTTCGCATATGTAATTATATGGGTTATTTTTAGTGTTATTTCTTACGATCCGCTCTGAGATTAGAGAAGCCATATCACGCCTATACGCCTGTCTTTAAACACCTTATTGGATTTCCATTAGTGACGCTTCAATTTACATTTTAGCTTATCGGCTTTCAGTAAATGATGTGCGATTGTGTAGGTACGATGGATACCTGTTGTATTAGTTATCAAATTCAAAGAACTGTACATTAGGATTCGTAATTTTTTAAAGGAAAATACTTTTTAGGGTTCCGTACCCAAAGGGTACAAACGGTACCTTATTACCAAGCCTACGATGTCTGTCTGTCTGTCCTATCTATTAACGGTTATATCTTTCGAACCGTAATAGATAGCCAACTGAAATTTTCACAGAATATGTAACATACTTATGAAATAATAAAAAAGTAAAAACGAAATGGGGTCCCGATACAACAAACGTATTTTTGTATTAGCTCTAATGTAAAAACGGTAATACGTGGCATGATTATTACACACTCTAAAGTATATCAACAAATAATATATAATAATGTAAAAACGGTAATACGTGGCATGATAATTACACACTCTAAAGTATAACAACAAATAATATATAATGGCCAAGTGCGAGTCGGTGACAAGTTTCTGTTCATTACCAAGTTATAACTGGTAATTTCATAATTGAATTTTGTGGTGGTACGGAACCCTCAGTGCGCGAGCCCGATTCGCACTTGGCCGGTTTATTCAATAAGTATCTAAAGACAATTTGAAGTAGTGTTATCTATACTAATATTATAAAGAGGAAAGATTTGATTGTTTGTTTGTTTGTTTGCATTGAATAGGCTCCGAAACTACTGAACCGATTTGAAAAATTCTTTCACTGTTGGGATGCTGCACTATCCCCGGTTGACATAGGCTATATATCCCGGCTTCGCCCGTGCGAAGCAGGGGCGGCCTACTAGTTAGAAATAAGCTAATAGCTAGTAATATAAAATTTTCCCAGAATCTATTGCGCGTCGAATTTTATTCAGCCCTTTGTTGCACTCAGGCCTAGATAATGACGTGAGTCATTGGAAATTAATACATCTACTACAGTGCGGCCGCTGGGATAATGCGTCTGACAGCTGAAATAACATTCTACAAATACTGAATGAAAACATGTTCGTTTAATATTTAACTGTTGTAGGTATATTGTCTACCAGCTACAATTTTCAGTTCAAAAAGATAGTAAAATTTATCAGAATTTACTGTTATCGTTTCCATTTTTTACAATGTTATGGCGTATAGAAGGTATAAAATCTTTGGTTATGGCAACTGTCAGACACATTCTTTCATCGGCCGCACTATAATAGGCATCAAAAGTAGCTATGGGCCTTACGCCTAGCTGTTTAAAGCAATCCAGTTTAGGTGATGGAAAAATTTTGCGCGACCGCAAACCGTATCTGGGCGCGTTAAGGTTCACGTTCGCGTGATTTTCCTAACTGCGCGGTTTTAACGTTAGTTTGAGACCGCGTAAGGAGGTCGGCGTAAGGCCCCTAAATCATAATATTGTAATCAGTCGAGAATGTGACGTCATCAGCGAAAAGGAATCGGATTGCATGTTTGTCCTATAAAATTAAGACTAACTGATCAGTGAGTCATTTTATTTAAAAATCTAAATGGGAGAATCCTTACAATAAATTGTAAAATTATTGCTCATATTGTTTGATGACGTCATTAAACGCTGTACCCTTGTACTCTACAAGCTACAGATATCGTTTTTAAGCAGACATCTTGGCAAATTACGCATATTATTTATTAATTTACTGTGGATCTCCCTACTAGGTACTACGATAAGTATTTATGTTCAATTCAATTCAATTTCTTCTTCGTGGCTTCGTGCGGTATTACCACAACTTGCCAATGTCTTGTTTAGAGTCGAGTAGGCAAATATTCTGGAGATTGTCCGGTTTATTGGTGGCAGGATCCCAATTTACGTAAATGATCAGTGGAGTCTTGGGTCTTGAAGATCTTCTAGTAGTGATTGAATCTTCTTGATGACTGTCACCCGCTTAAAAGGACAAACACATGACAACACAACATAAATAAACATAAAATTAGTTATATTATAATGAATACAAATATTTATATATAATACACCACACCTATTAGAGTCTAATATTATTAATTTTAATAAATTTACTAAGGATAAACACAAAGGAGGAAAATGCAAGAGGGAGTAAATTGGGGAAGTTAGTGGGTCGGGGGAGGTCATTAGGAAGCATTTCATAAAGAGAGAATCTGTTTCTAGGACATTCGAAGAAAATATGGTTTGTAGTACCTTCGTCTAGGCCACACTCACAAAGAGAGTGGTCTCGGACTCTAATTTTCGAGAGGAAAACTGGAGTACAAGCGAAACCCAACCGCAGGCGACAGATAGTAGAAGTAACACGTTTGTCGATTTTTTTGAATTTGAAGAACCAGGGTTTTGGTGGAATTGTAGGTTGGATTTGGCCATAAAATTTGCCTGTGATATTCTTGGACCTCTGCCAGACCATATTCCAAGTAGAAAGTAGATGGGGATGGCAAACAGAGGAAAGATCATGGGAGTAGACATGAAAGTGATCTTTGTTACCGGACATAGTGGCTTGTTTGGCATAAAGATCAGCATTTTCATTACCCGGGATACCTGCATGTCCAGGTATCCATGCTAGCACGATCTGTAAACCGAGATTATGGCATTTTAAAAGTTCTTCTTTGATTTTGAGGATGATGGGGAATTTCTTTTTAGTTTTAAACTGATTGGCCAAAATTGCTTGGAGGCAGCTCTTAGAATCAGATAGTATAATGCATTTGTTTAAAGAGTGGGAACAGACATAAAGTATGGCTTCTAGAATGGCTATTGCCTCGCCAGTAAAAACAGAGGCCAGTGGAGGGCACTTGTTACTAAGAACAATGTTGTATTTAGGAATCCAAACAGCTGCTCCTACATCACTGTCGTGATTTAATTTGGAAGCATCGGTAAATACTGTTAGCCAGCCTTTCCACTTAGTATCCATAATCTCAAAGAAAGTTTTACTTGGTTCTACTGAGTCTTTATCTATACCCAAGTTAAGGATGATAGTGGGCTGATAGGTTAATGCATTGTAGTTAGTGAGGAATAGGGGGTTAATTGGAAATTTTGCAATAGGAAAAGGGAGAAGTGAAAATTTAACATAGCTGCGAAGAACACATGGCAGATTAGTTTGTAATCTGATGTCATGGGGGGAAGTAAGTCTATGTAATTCCTGTATCTTTGGCCAGAGGGGGTGGTCTGAATTTTGAACTAATTTAGTATAGAATCTGTCGGCTAGAAATTGTCTTCGAAGATGTAAGGGAGGATCTCCGCATTCAACCTGCATAGCATTAGTCGGAGAAGTTTTCATAGCCCCCAGGATAATGCGAAGACATTTAGCTTGAATTTTGGATTGCGGATTTATTACCAGGCTCTAGTAGGAATGCTGCATAGTCAAAGTGGCTACGAATAATAGAGTTGTATAATATTTTTTGAGAAAACGGATGCGAGCCCCACCACACGCCAGAAAGGGAGCGTAGAATATTCATATTCTTTTCACATTTAGATGAAATAAATTCAGAATGAGGGACACCGGTTAGTTTTGTATCTAACCATAGACCTAAGAATTTGACTGAGCTTTTTTGTGGAATAGGTTCATTGTTGCACTTTAAGTTTATTTCAGGGATAATTCTTTTTTTTGTAAAAACAATAGCATTACTTTTGGCAGCTGAAATCGATAAGCCATGATCATTCAACCAATCCTCAAGATACAGAAGGGCTGAGTTCAATGAGGTTTCAGCTTCCTGAATAGATTCACAAACAACATAAAGGGCAAGATCATCAGCATATTGTAGCACTTGACAAAAGGGGTTAACAGCCTGTTCCAGATCAGCAGTGTATAAGCCATATAGAGGGGGACTAAGGACCGAACCTTGAGGGAGACCCTTCCATACAACCCTAGACGTTGGCATAGGGTCTTGTTGATTTTGGATGATTATTGTTCTTTCCATCAAAAAACAGCTAATGAGTTGAACCATCTTCGCCGAGATACTCAGCTGCAACAATTTGTTTCTGAGAGTCGGGAGAAGGACGTTATCATAAGCTGAGGCAATGTCTAAAAACACAGCTGCAACATACTTTTTACTTTTCATTGCTATGCGAATATCTGTAGTTAATAGGCTAAGGTTATCTGAGGTGCTCATTCCTTTCCTAAAACCGTACTGTGAGTCTGCTGGTAATCTATTATTTTCGACAAACCACTCGAGCCTGTTTTTAATGAGGATTTCAGTAATTTTCGCTGCTACACAAGAGAGGGCAATTGGACGACGGGAATTAGGGTCGGTAGGGTCTTTACCGGGTTTAAGGATGGGGACTATTATTTGTGTTTTCCAGGAGTCAGGGATGAAACCTTGTTCAAAAAAAATATTTACTAAGCTCAAGAAATATCGTTTGACGTTATCATTGGATTTAGTAATAAAAGAGTATGGGATTCCATCTACACCAGGAGATGAATCTTTCAATCCATCTAGGGCCAACTGCAGTTCGTCAAGCGAGAAGGGGGGGTCGAAGTGAGTTGAACTATGGGAATAAATTGGGATATTGAAATTAGGATTCGGATGAACAAATGGAGGAGCCAGCCTGTCAGCGAACGCCTCCATCCAGGAACTAGGATCATTGGAAGTAGGGTTACTAGAACTGTAAGAGCCCCTGAATCTGCGGATCTGTTTCCAGACAATGCATGATGGGGTTGTTGGAGACAAACTTTCACAGAACTTTATCCAGCCTTGTTTCTTTTTAGTTGAGAGAGTTTTTCTACATTTTGCGGCTGCTCTTTTGTAATTAAGGAAGTTTTCAAGGGACATACAGCGATTATAATTAGTTTCTGCTGAGTTACGTTCTCGAATCACTTTGGTGCAATCAGAATCCCACCAGGGAGGCGAGTACAGATTGTTTTTGGGTTTCTTGAGAGGTATGGATTCATCAGCAGAAGACAAAATAGCATCTATTAATTTTGAATAACATACTAAAGGGTTTTCATCAGTAGGATTAGGGATGGATGCTAATTTATGGTCCAGGGATGAAGAGTATAAGTCCCATTTAGCACCAGACAGTCTATGCTTTAAAAGAGGGGTAGGGGGAGAAGGTTGGGATACTCTAAAACTTAAACTTACTAATATGGGGAAATGATCACTACCTCTGCTGAGAGGGAGTACCTGCCAAGATAAAGAAGGCAGGAGAGATGGAGAACATATAGTTAAGTCTACCGCAGATTTTGGGTTTTGAGAGGGTAGAACCCTACGGGTGGGAGAGCCGTCATTTCCTATACATAAATTTGCCTCCTCAAATGCTTCAAAAAGTAAGCGACCGAAAGAGTCACAGCGGTATGAACCCCAGGAGGTATGGTGGGCATTGAAATCTCCCATAAGGATGACGGGAGGGGGGACAGAAGATATAATCAGAAGGATATCAGGAATAAGGTATGGGGAAGGTTGAGGAATATACAGAGATATAATAGAAATATTAAAAGCTCGTACAGCCACAGCATTAATTTCTGGGCTGTGAAAAGGTAGAGAAATTTGGGAGAATGTCTGATTATGTCTTATGAACAAAGCGCATCCAGCCATTCCGTCCTGGCGGTCGTCACGGAGACATGAGAATCCCGGAACTCGATAACGAGTTCCGGGGGCAAACCATGTCTCCGACACGGCCACCAGGACGGGGCTATATTTACTGATGAGATGGCGAAATTCAGGACCCTTCCGACGAAGGCTCCTGCAGTTCCATTGGATTAATGGGACTAGATCCATTATGGCTTATTAATGTTGAGAGTTGCGAAATCATATGTGCAACGTTGGTCGGTAAGGAGTTAGACTTTTGGGAAATCATACTTACTATTATAGTAAGGAGTTGAATGAGAAGTTGGTCTTGAGAGTCACTGGAAGAAGCGGAGGACTGAGGTTGGACCCCTTGAAGAGAGTATCCATTTGGAAGGGATGAGGGACCCTGAGCGACAATACTTTGATGTGCAGATTGATCATAGGATTTTCCTAGAGGAGCCCTAGGACGGGGGTTCTGGTATATCGTTTTTTTATAAGACTGATTAGACACTGAAACAACTGCAGGGGGGAGGAGGGGTTGAGGGGTTTGCTCCTGGGTACCAATTGCTTCTCGGGCAATTTGATTAAACATCCTGCTTACTTTAGGCATTTGACCGCAGGCTTCATGGTAAGATATACCCTCGCGGGACATTATCATTTTTATAGCTTTTTGACGGTTTTGCTCAGGACATGATCTATGGGTGGAGAAGTGATGTGCAGAGCAGTATAGGCATGTGGCCTCCGACTCTTGCACTTCACAACTTTCTCCACTATGGGGTTGTGTACAACGGAAGCATCGAGGTTGGGATCGGCATTGAGATTTAATGTGTCCGAATCTAAGGCAGTTCATGCATTGTATTGTAGGAAATTGGTAAACCTCAACAGTCAATGATGAGTAAAATGAGAAAACTCTATTTGGAAGCTGTTGACCTCTAAAGGTGAGGACAACAGTTTGAGTCGGGTCCCATGTTATATTCCCTTCAGTTTTATTTTTCCTGTTCAACCTTCTGGCCTTAAGGACATAGGAGTTGCCAGGGATTTTCAAGGATTCTACAAAATCATCCATTGACCAGTCCACAGGTACCCCACGTACTAAGCCCATCCTAGTTACGTTGTGTGTTGGTATGGCTGCTTCATAATTATTCGTTGTCAGTATGGGATTTGTCAGGAATTCGTTGGCAGCGGAAATAGATGTGAATTGAATCGAGATTTTGTTCCTACCTACTTTCTTGACTCCATCCTGGCAGACATTGTTGATTTTATTGGAATGCAAAAACTGGCCAAATTTTATGGGTCGGATGATTAAGCCTGCGGTTGGATCTGGCTCCACTCTAGATACATGAACAATGTAAGGGCCGGCATCGGTCTCCTCGTACTGTCTGATTCCAAGTATTGACATGGCTGGATGTAAATATACAGTTTGTACAGAAGCCGATGCCGACTCTTGGCTTGCGATAGTTTTTTTTGCAGGCGTTCGAGAAGTTGAGTCCGTCCTATGACGCTTCATAGGATTGACGGTAGTCCCAACAGATATCTCCATTTCATCTGGCGGATCCGGAGGGTCCGGGGGGTCCGGCACCGGGTAATCGTCCGCCATTTACCTTGTTAATTAGTCGTTACAGTAATATATAACACTCACCCAGTTAAAAGATAATAATAACACTAAACCCAAAAACCAAACAAACACGTGTGCAAGTTATGGCCTTCGCCCATGCAATCTCTATTTATGTTTATGTCTTCTGCGTTTATGTCACGCGCATAGCGTACAAATCAATCTATCAATGGAGACAAAGAAATAAATAAAAATTAGAATGAAATAAAATTATCTCTGTCGATATTTCGTAAAATTGTTCTATTTATATACAGCGTGTAACAACAAGGTGTGGTAAAACTGATAGGTACTGTACCTATGTACTCATCATTATAAACAACTTTTACTATGGGACCAACAAAAAAAAAATCTGCTGTTCTATAGAAATGTCATTCACACTACACAAAATGTTTTTTTCGCGATTTCTGAGTTGGTACAAAGTAAAAGTTGTTCATAATAATTAGTACGACGGTCCCCTTTCGGCTTAGTACCTACACCCTTTCCGCATAACCCTTGTATAATATAAGTAATTGCTTGTAGGTAACGCGCATAGATTAGCGGCCTTACTTATAAAAGTTAGTCAAGTTAAGGCAAGCTTAAAATTGCTGTCTCGTTTTCACCTGTGACAATTTCCGTCAACGAGAAATTGACAGCAACTTTAAGACGCGGTACAATCGCAAAATTAACCAAAAGAACTGTTTTTAAACGCTTTGTGTGACGTGACAAAATTAGCTGATCAGATAAAAAAAATACTACAAGTAGAAAAAACCCTTGGTAATAATCTTAACCGAATAAAATTTTTAAAAATTGTCTAGACTCTTAAAAAAAACATTTTACAAATTGCACAATAAAAATAGCTTCTGAATTGAAGAACTGAATTTTCAGCGACAACAACATATTTTTTTGTACGAATTGTATAGCCAGACTAGTCTTTTAAAACTTTAACCGGTTAATTGTTGAAATTCATTTATATATTTTGATACATTAAATAAAAACCCTCAAAATAATATAAACACAAGCACAAAGTCATCATCATCATCAAATATGATGATATACGATTTTCGACTTTAAACAAAGCCGTTTTAGATAGCAAATAGATCATGGCGTAAGCGGGTGAAATGCGAATTTGAAATTGTGATCAGACCGCGCCTTAAGCATTACTTATAAAAAACTCTGCATTATTATTTACCAACCAACAGTACAAAACTACAAAAACCTTGCGACAGTCTATCTAAGGCACATCGGTGGAGTTGAAGAATCTTCATTCTTCACGGGAGCCACAAACTAAGAGTTGAAGTTGAACTTTAAGTAACGTTTATAAGTAAGACCGTTATTAACAAAGAAAAATCTTTGGTAGCCTTTCCATTGTACATACAATTTCATAATTAGTGAAATGTCTGGTGCTACAAACGACACTTGGCCGTGTCTAATCTTTCCTCGACCATTCACCTGAGCTACGTCATAAATCGACGCCCCGAGGCGGCGGTGGCAGGTACCTACATTCGTTATCACTATTATCTTGATGTTAAGTATATACAGCGTGTACCTTAAACTTACCTATACCTTAAACTCTATTTAATTATTTCTATGCATTTTCTATGACACAAATTTAAGAGTTTTCAAGAGAAATGTAAAAAAAAAATGCGCTTTTGTCTGTTGCTAACATTTTTCTAAGATTTCTAACGTTTATTACCTATTTATTTGAACTTCATCATCAGCCAGAAGACGTCCACTGCAGAACATAGGCCTCCCCCTTTAACCTCCACACTGAATGACAGCCTGCCATCTGCATCCACTGGATGCCCGCGACTCTCACAATGTCGTCGGTCCATCTAGTGGGAGGCCTCCCTACGCTGCGTCTTCCGGTTCGTGGTTTCCACTCCAGAACCTTTCTTCCCCATCGGTCATCGGTTCTTCGAGCGATGTGGCCTGCCCGTTGCCACTTCAACTTGCAAATTTTAACAGCTATGTCGGTGACTCTGGTTCTTTGGTGAATATCCACGTTTCGGATTCTATCGCGCAATGAAACTCCGAGCATAGCTCTCTCCATTGCCCGCTTTGTGACTGAGTTTTTCCAAAAGGCCAACAGTTAAGGACCACGTCTCAGTACCATATTTTGTACCTACCTGCAAAGGGCCAATACTTAGTCAAGTTTGAAACGGAAAATGAGCTACACTTGTCTAGTTGCTGACTCGACCTAGAAACGTATACACATTGGTAGATGTTTCTACGATCAAATAGGTCGGTACTTAGATGATTGATCCCAATCTAGATAGTGATGACTTGTTACAAAGTTTTTAAATAATTATTATGTGGATGGCTCCGAAGTCTGAATAGTGTCGAGTTGCACGTATACCTACTATTGCAACGGATCGCTGTCTATATTTCTATATAGTTAATCATTTATCGTGTTTCTATGCCGGTTATTACTCTACCCATGTACCTACATCAATCCCTTATGGTTCGTAGAAAAAAATAGGTACCTATAGTGCAGCCGCTGAAATAAAGCGTCTCATAGTTGCCATAACATTGTAAAAATAAACGAAAACAGCAAATTCCGATAACTTTTACTAGCTTTTTGAACGTAAGATTGTACCTAGTTGGTAGCCAATATGCTACATTAAGAAAAATATTAATGTCGGGTATAAGCAATGACGAATGGTTACATCTTAGAATAACTACCTAGGCAGTTATTCTAAAGGTTAATTATTATTTTTGGGTATAAAAAAAAATATAGCGTTGGTCCAGTTGGTAGTGAACTGCCTTCTGAGCTTGGGGGCGTGGGTTCGATTCCCACCTAGGACAAACATTTGGTCTCTGGCAGCCATATCACAAGCTTTGCTTAGTTTGGGGTCAGATGACCGTGTGTGCAAAACTGTCCCGAATAATTTTATTTAATAATAGCTACCGCGGTTGCACCCGCGGGGATTACTCCTTATAACATCAGCTATCTGCCAGTGAAAGTCCCGTCAAAATCAGTTCAGCCGTTTCGGAGTCCATAGGTAACATTCATACACACATCGCATCTTTTATATATCTTTTTTATGTACATATAGCTAAGGATATAGGTATAAATAGTAGGCAGTGACGTATTTACACATTTGCCCCAGGAGGCTATTTAAATTGCAACTATAGATTTGTGCACTAACGTCCTAATTAAACCACGTCTTCCCGTAATTAGTATGGTTTTGAACTACATTGGTGCGTCAGTTCCTAGTTTATTTTTACAACACAACGATTTAGTAAATGTAGCAAATAGGTAGTTAGTGGGTTTAAGTAATTGTAGGATGATGATAATGAATAGCATTTAGCATATATATTGCATTTAGGTATATATATATATATATATGTCGGCGCGAGAGCCTCGATTGCGTGATACAGGTGGCCGGCGCCGGTCGTCGAATGATGGCCGATCTTCATTAGATTATAGACGTATATATTTTTCCATATTTATAAACATAATTAATCTAAATTAGTTTCGAAAAACTAAGCTGTTTGTATCGATACTAAGATTCACTATACGCACTGACATAATAGCGCAACCTATAAAGGCCTCCCACTAGATGGACCGATGACATAGTGAGAGTCGCTGGCATCCAGTGGATGCAAAAGGCAGGCTGTCGTTCAGTGTGGAGGTTAAAGGGGGAGGCCTATGTTCAGCAGTGGACGTCTTTTGGCTGATGATGACGATTGATGACAGGTATTACAATACAATACAATACAATTCTTTATTAATAACTCCATAGTTACAAGTCAAATTTCTCCAGTACACTTTCTACATCGATGTATATAAACTTATATAAACAGTATATGTTAATAATATTATCATGTGTACATAATTCAAATTAAATAATCTTATTCAATTAAAAATGTTATGAGCAAAAAATTATTATAAATGCGTAAGTGTGTTTGTTTGTTCCTCTTTCAGGCTGCAACGGAACAACGGATCGACCTGATTTTTTGCATGGGTATAGTCCAAGAGCCAGAGAGTGACATAGGCTACTTTTCATCATCATCACCACCATTTTTCATCACTACGCGAGTGAAACCGCGGGGCGCAGCTAGTAATAAAATAAATCTTATAATTACTGTAAGACAAAAAAAATGCCCTCAAAGATGACTCCTTAGGCTCCAGCCTTCTCAGCCTGCAGGTAAATCCGCCACTGATAGTAGGTATGCTGTCTCTGTGCAGTAATAGTCGTTACTTCATCTCTCAAACAGTTTACAAACATGGAAAATTCCTAGTAAACAGGAACACGAACCCAACGTTTACAAAGTAACTATATACCTACTTGTATCCTACGTTATCTGTTTATTCAGTGTCGTATTTTGGAATCAGGGGCCAAAGCGTATTAAAATAAAATGGTGAAGTGCGTGACAAGAGTGAGACACTCTTATCTAGGCTGCCATAGTTTCTCTCCTCTTTCAGCAATGTCCATCTGAAGGTTGCCTGGAAGAAATCGCTTAAGACGATAATAATAATATAATAATATAATATAATATTTATTTCAAGTAAATTAACTCATAGCTTCACAATTCAAATTAATACAGTCACATTACAAAAATTACAATACACATATTACAATTAGTTACAACTTAAATACTAACACCACTTCCTACCCATTAAAATATAAAAACAATAATCATTCTAGCTACATAAAAATAAAATTTGAAACAAGTAATTTAGTAATTAAAATGGCACCCTATAAGATCTATGTGTAACGTGCATTCCGCAGCAGTGAGCAATGTAAGGGCAGATAAGGTCGCCTTTTATAATCATAATAATTTTATTGGTAACTAATAATTACAAGTCAAATTTGTTACTAGTATCAAGGTACTAAAGTAAATAATTATACAAATCTATTATAACTTAACTAATTGGTAAAGATGTACTAATAGTGTACCTATCATGTCTAACAATTACAAAAACAAATACCAAAATTAATGTCAAGGTAATATAAATTAATAAATAAAGAAATAATAATGAAAAGAATATCATAATGTCAAAAAATAATAATTAGCATTATGTCAATGTAACCAAATAAAAACACCATATCAATTTAAACATCATTGCCGTACATAATTACAATTATGTACGGCAAATATACTGCCGGTTTTTGTATTAGTTTTAAGTTAGGTACTGTGTTTCATGTACTTATAGTAATAAGGTGAATAGAGTCCTCAAAGGTAGGCAACGCACTGATAATGCCTCGTGTATTGTAGGGTGTCTATAGGCAGCGGTGACCACTTACTTACCATCACGTGGCTCGTAGCTTGTTTGCCAATTACTCTATAAAAATGTGATATTGTATAGTATAGTTTTAGTGGACTTTATTCAGATACGTTGTTATCATCCCAATAGCAATGTATGACACTTAACTCCCGTATTTATAGACGTTATCCATGGCCGTATTATAAGGGGGGCTAGAAGGCCCGGAACCCCCCCCCCCCCTAGCATACGAAGAAAAAAAAAGTAATTTTTATTTATTTATTTATTGATAGAGATACCCCAACCAACAGTGAACATAATTACACATTCTTAAATAATTTTTTTTATACATACATAATTATCTGATATTAACACCTTTTACAGGCTTTTAGTATTGGACAGATGACACGGATTATCTGTTTCACAAAATATATTTATGTGCACGCGCCGCTCCGTTGTCATAGCAACGGTTATTTGCTGTGACAACGAACTATAGCTATGCGATAGAAGCGCGCTTAGAATTCTGCTTTTTTCTGCATGAAGTCCGGGCATAAACTTTGTACATTTAGTTCGATCTGTCCCCTCGCCAGTAACAAGGGGACAAAACATTTTTCCCGCCTTTTGTACCCCCGAGGCGACATAGAAGGGGGGAGATAGACAGACAGGACAGGATTTTGTACCCGCGGACCGCCTCATGTGAAAGCTACGCACATATATGACGTTACCTCTCCCTATCCTCACCCTCAAGGTTGACTAAATAAAGTTTTGGCATTTTTAGTCAATACAATAGGATTACCAAACACTTGAATACAACTTCAATAAAGAATGTCTACAGATCCGATGACGTCATCTATGACCTAACGTCTCACTTTGTGCTCATTTGAGGTGGTCTCAGGGAGCTCTCAAGGTACCTCGAGAGACGACTATCAATTCCAAACATGATCCGGGAGGCTTGAAGGACCAACAAAGACAACCATAGCAAAGTGAGCACTCAAGATGTCCGGCTCGAAGGACCATTATGTAAGGGCTGTGTTAACCCTACACTAATAGATGATTGATTGGTTTGGGTAATATTGGCGGAAACAATGGTTAAAGGTGTGCTCGCGTCAACTGCTTTATTGGTACTAATTAATGCATTGAGCCCGTACATAAGGTAAGGATTCGTTTATAAATATGGGGGTAGGAGGAGACTATCGCTTCGCTCGGTCAGTTACGTCCTGTTGATTATTCACAGTCAGTGGAAAGGCATTCAATGGCTGTATCAGTAACAAGTAACGTAATATAACGTAACCCCTTTACGCTCTGTATGCTGTAAATCCGGAAGCATTGTTTTACCGCCGCTGTGTGTGTGGCATACCGCAGTCTCTGAGCTGTGCGGTGGTGCGACTGACTCACTAACCGGAATACCTTACGTAGAATACATAACACTTTGTAGAGTATAGCATGCTGAGGATACAGAATACATAGAAGTAGTAACCTACCTACTGAGTATTGATTGACATTATAATGCTGCAGCTCTTGCATCTTACAAAACTGATAACAATCCTCCGATCAGCTAATACCTGCTGTTTTTTTTTTTCTTTTAAGTTTTAGCATCTGGTCTATTCAGCCAGTGTAGTATTTTTTTGTTATTAGTTATATATAAAAATAGGCTTGTAACCGCCACTTCGCGCGATGATGCGGTCTACGATGGAGTACGCTTGCCTAGAAGAAACGGATTCACTCGCGATTTGAAGATAACTCAGATTGTAATTATGGTCCTTCGAGCCGAATGTTGTCTACGATCGCTTACTTTTTGGGTCGCAATTTGTTTGTTGTTATTTTTCGAGCGTAAATATTTAGCTATCTTGTTCCTGAGAAACATTGATTTTTATTATACTTATGTACTTATATTATTTATTTGTTGCTGAGCATTATTTTATTATGCAGTATAACTAAAGTATATAGGTATTAGAATAGGTTACAAGGATCGGTGGTCCTAAGCCGAAAGAAGGACTTTATAGTCATTATTTGGAGCAGCTTTTACTGTGGAACAAACCTTGAAATCGCGAAATAATAGCTGCTGAATAATTCATACTACAAAATGTATGAAATAGCTATAAATTTTTCACAATTTCAGTGTTGGTTCCTTATTAAAAGTTGACCTGCTTCAGGATTAGTACCACCGTTTCGTGTAACCTCTTGATGATACTTACTCTATTAGGACAACTTGACCAACTTCCAATTTGTATGTTTTCTGTTTTAAATGTCATTGTGTTAGAATGACCTTTCGCGTTTTATTTTAGTACATCTATTTTAAGTCGACTTTGAATATCTCTCGTGCCGTGGACTCATTAATAATGTTATGGTTAACTGAATTAACAAGTCTTCATGACTATACCACCTTTCAGAAATGTATTAAAGTATTTTTTATGATCATGCATACCTACCTACTTTTATCATTATGGCTGTTTTGATTTTTATTTGACGACAGAGGAGAGTAGGTACGTCTATTGCGTGTATGTATGCTTTTTTGTTAAATAAGTTGTTGATAGATTCCTGTAAGTTTAGGTTGGTCACTGGGAAGTCCAGGAGACCAACTTTTATCCAAGGGTCCTTGTAAGTATCATCATAGGTCTTTAGAACACAAATATTTATTTATATTCGTCAGTTTTTACGTACTGGGGGCCATTCATTTATTGCGTAAGAACGATTTCGGCCATTATTGACCCTACTTTCATGTAAGGACACATAAGATTTCTCGGACTCCCCCTCCCCCTTCTTACGTAAGTTTCTACCTAGTTTTCCTATAGCTTAGAAGTTACACTAAAACTCATAATTTGACATAAATCTAAAATTATTATTTTTTAGAGGTAATTATTTAATTTTAGTGTTTGGAAAATACTTGATCAAATTGAAATTTTAATAGATTTCATAATTGCTTTACCCAAGGATCCAGCTTTGGTGCCCCGGGGTGGTCAAGTCACAAGAAGTCGTAATTACATTTTTATATTAATTAGTGGTCCACCTAGGTCCTGGACCCAGCCCAGGGGGGGGGGGTGTGACCCGCCGTGGATCCATCCCTCTATCGTACGTTAGAAAATACACATTCAGACTAGTAAAATATTACCTAAGAATGGCTTTTACCCTCTTTCCCAACAGAAGGTCATGTAGAAATTAAGAGAAAGATTGTAGAGTTGGATCAAATATTACGTTTGCTTATATAGTTTGTATAATAATCACATTAGTTATTATTATATTATCCACTACATTTTCCCTATTGACATTGTTTCAGATACTTTAGGTACCTACTACCTAGGCAGTAGGTACATGTATAAACATAATAAAAGGGTTTTATAAGGATAAGGATGATACTATTTAGTTTTCACCGTTTTTAGACAAATTAGGTGGACCAATATTTATTAAACTCAGTCATATTTACATATTTAGTAAACCACGAATTCTGATCACTTTCGCCAGGTTTTTTAACGTAGGACTGTAGCAGGTACTTCTTATACTTCAGCGATACATTAAAAGAAAATGTTTTCAATCCCTTTTTTTTTACATTGTTATTGCATCTGTCAAAGCAAATAAATGCTTGGGCCGAGTTTAAGATAAGGTAGTATTTGATAATAAACTTCTCAAACATTTAATTATTGGTAACAGACTTCAAAGGACGGGGGTTCTCATTTCGTTTTTTTTTTTTAATATTTGTTATTTCAGATCTTAGTCATTTATAAACCGATTTGGAAAATTCTTTTTTTATTTAAAAGGATAATTATTATGCTTACTACACTGCTAATAAATATGCTTGCTGTTATGCTGTACTATAGAAATAAAAAAAAAAAACAGTTTTGATCTTTTGATAATAAAAAACGTGAAGAAAAAACTTAAAAATATTTTTTATTGTTCATAAATTACTATTAACAAAGATGGACTTATGAAACGATGACAATTCATCTACTGGTAATGGTCTATGCTACATAATAAATTCGTTTTTTTTCTGGATTACTAAAGATTTTCTTTAATTTTCTTAAAATATAATTGTCTTTTTCATCATTCCTATAATAAAATATGTAGCATAGGACATTACCTGTGATTATACTAACTAATAAATGCGATTATGTTGTACAATTCTCTAAATTAAATTTGACAACACAAATATAAATGCATTGCAGTCCTGTTGCATTGCTATCCTTCATGTGATATTCTGATAAAGCGACGCGCACGCCACTTCTGACTCGACCGGGAATAAGTGCATGAATCAAAATGCTACTTAATTGTCAGGTAGTTAGGATACATATTCGCATGTTCACCCAGATTTACACAGACAAATAGCATAACTATTTGTGCCTACATCAGAATGTCAGGTACCATTCTAATGACTAAAGAAAGAAACACCGAAAAACAAAGATATTTTAGTAGAATTGTAAAACACTATCGACATATAATATCTATCTAGTGGGACTTCTTAGGCTTGGATAGTTTCTCATATTTGCTCTTGGAGGAAAACCACAAACCGAAGGGGATAGCGAGGGAGGGGAGGGTCATGACTGCAAACGCTGCCCAGTCTAGGATGTGGGAGGAGAACTTGCGGTCGTAATCCTTGAACGCAACGATGGCACCCTCCCCGGGAGAGCTGCTGTATGCATACTGTACCTGGAAGTAAGAAAACAAAATATATTTCAAATGTTTCTTTTGTTTATACTGTGCCTTTATTAATTAAACAAAATAGAAACAAACTACAAAAACAGAAATACTGCCCATAGACCGTTTAAAAAGTGAAAAAAGTGTTTTAAAATTTTGGTTCTTAATTTTTTTTATCAGAAACTTTACTAGCTACTAACAGATATTTTTAATGCCCTGGGTGAAGAAAGCCCAGGCCGCAGCACCCATCATGTTATCTTTTAGGGACAGAATAAGTTTGGGCTTCTAGTGCATTTTGAATCTTTTGAGCCTTAGACATAAAAGTGTGTTCTCTGCATTGCCAGGATTTCACATAGCAAGCTGCATGAACATTTTGTTCTAACAGCTTTCTATAATGCCTAAAAGTTTTGGAAAGAAGAAAACCCCATTGGCCAGGGCTCCACGGCCGTCAAAATCTAGCCCAAGGCATCAGTAGTGCTATGGCTTGCACATTCCATTGCTTCATTTTTGATTGTGTAGTCAGAAGATCACTGTTGTAGATAAAATTTATTATAATAATATCATTTGGTAGTATTTATTATGGTATCATTAAAAATGTTTTAGCTTCCCCCATCGATTCTGTTACGTAAATTCTTTCCATCCAATAGTTGCCTGGAAGAGGTCGAAGTGATAAGGCCGCCACTTGTGGCACTAGATCATAAGTGTTTTCTATCTGTTTGTAATTTTTATTTCTGGTGTACATATTAAAGAGTATCTATCTATCATAAATTTGAATGTATGTTGGTTTGTTTGTTTCTCTTTCACTCAACAACAAAGCAACAGATCAGCATAATTTTTTGCATAGTGATAGTTGAAGGGTCAGAGAAAGGCAGGGTACTTTTTATCCCAGAAAAGGTTACTGTTCCACTAAGAGGAGAGTAGAGGTCCACTAACAGATAATTTTGCGAAAGGACTGAACAAAGAGGGGCAAATGGAGGTTGAAAGTTTATACAAGTCTATATGTATGAAGACAACAGCTAGTTTAGTATAAGATTGAATTATTTTCATACTTAATTGAATGTCAATAAATAAACAACAAATATATCAAGATACATTCAAGATTCAATAATATCAAGAAATATTCAAGATAGATTTTACCTCAGTGGCTTCTTCGCTGGACCTGTACTGGATCTCAGCGGAGGTGAAGTTGAAGTAGCCGTATCTGCTAGAACGCACGGTGACGACGTGGGTTACGTTGGTCTGCGGCGCGATGCGGTCGATCTCCGCCGACAGCTGCCCGCCGACCACCGCGAACACCTCTGGGTGGAAACCGTTATCCACCAGCTTCACGTCCACAGCGGGTGCTGTCCCGACGTTGTACAGCGTGTATTTGATCAGAATATCCATATTTTCCACCAGGTACTTATTTAAGACTTGTTTCGACACCAACAAGCGCGCGATCGCCGGCTCGTCATCTGCGGACACCGCTGCGGCGAGGATGAGGATCACAGATAACAGTTTCGCTGCCATTCTGTCTGAAATAACGGAAATATAGAATCAGAAAATAGGCTATGAAAGTGAAAGGTTGTTTCATGTAGTTAAATTGAATGAAAGCAGCCGTTTTTGACAGAAACTTTAAAAGAACAATAATTAAGGGCAAATAAGGACGCAAAATTAAATAGTCTTACCTTTTTCTGTGATTATTTTCAGTAAATAAAATGAGAATATGCGATGCGCTCCGGTGAAACTCTAAAATGTTGACCACCGATTTGACAGATAGACGTACGTGGCTGACGTTTCACTCCACGCATACGTTGGTGTTGCCTAAACAAATAAATTCACAATTACGTTACACTGCGTTCGTAAACACTAAATGAACCCAATAAAATACATACTGCTCTTTTCCTGTTCAAATCCATATGTAATTTTTTGGGTTCCGTACCCGAAGGGTGAAAACGGAACCCTAATACTATGCCTATGTTTTCTGTTTGTCTTTCTGTCCGCTTTCGAACCGCATATTGATCACAGAATATGTAATGTTACGGCGGATTAATAACAATTATTATTATAGTCAAAAACTAATAAACTGGCCAAGTCAGGCTCGTGCAATAAGGGTTCCGTACCACCACAATTTGACTTGACCGTGACCGTGAAATTTAATACAATGTAACGGCTGAAGGACTCTTTATCCGTGGCCATGCCAAAAAAGATGTATGACATGTCATGCCAGATGCCAGTCATGTCAAATGAAAATTCATGAAATTCGGTTTGTTTTTTTGCCCCTAGGAAAATTCGTAAAATGATTTTCTACCGGGAAATTTTATAAAAAGCGAATAGTTGGAAACGGAGGACGCAGTGTATATTTTTGTAAACTATGACAGAGAAAGAAGATGCTACTAATAAACCTGAAAATAAAACATTAGATGACGAAGCTCTTGAAAAGTGAGTAACCTTATTTTTATTTTCCTATTAAGCATTAAAGCGCATAATCTATCGACCTAATAAACTTAGGAATATGTTGTTTTTAGACTAGCCGTCGAGGAGCTCATGCGGGAAGCAGTCCAGGGCGCTGCAAGAGCAGAAATAGTTGGTCCTTCTGGTTGGATAAAATCTTCCGCTCATAAAGCTAACAAACGTTTCCTAGTAAACACAATTCGAAATGCTGTAAGCTCAAACAAGTACCACTACTCGCGAGAACATCGAAACTCGAGCAGGCGGTCGCCAAAACGTGAGCGCCGCCCAGAACCCACCATTAAGAAAGAGAGAAGCAAAAGAAAATACTAAAATGGCAAACTATGATGTAGATGAAATTTTAAAAAACATTTTCGACCATGAAGATCCTTCTTGGAAGCCTTCTGATAAAATACCCCTTATTATTAAGGAAATAGAGTCTCGTAAGAGTGAATTAAAAACATTTTTAGTTAGTAGTGATTATGATATACAGAATATAATAAGTGAGAGTGAAGAGCTGTGCTCTGTTAGTAAGTTATTAGTTGACCGCTTGGAGAATTGTAAGAAAGAAATAGAGGAAGAGACAATGGCCGAGATAGTTAAGTCCATTGAAAATTATGATACTTTATCTAAAGAATTACAATGCGTTTCGTTTGCTAGCATTTTGGTGGGTGATGTAATTCAATGCGGGAGGTATGTTAAGGCATTTGATGACGGAAGGGAACTACAGAGCTTTACGCGGTCCGTCGAAGCAGTCTGTGATCTAGTGCAGTACTTAGATCTGCCTACAGATGGATTTGACTTTTTAGACTTTGCAACGAAAACTAGAGACACAGCCCAGCTTATTTTGGACAACTTGGTCCATGAACTGTATTCAGAATGGAGTAGGCTGTTGTACTGGGAGGCCGATACTTCCACACATAAAACTGTAGTAAAAATAACTATTAAGTTTGAAGAGTCCCAAATTTGCTACGATATGCTGAAAGCACTAGAAGTAACCAAAAAGTTACCAGTAAAGATTACCGAACTCGCACAGTTTCTGTTCAGAGATGTACTAAAGCCAATAATTGATAACGAGTGTGGAGTGATCGTTGAAACAGATGAGTTGGTTAGCATTACAATAGTGCATCAAAATAACAAACCGTTTTATGATGATGTGATAGGCAACTTGAAGGTGCTATTTCGGTTCCTTAGCAGGAAGTTAAGTGTAAACTTCAACGGTGATCCCGAAGCCACGCCCATGAGGATGCTGGGAGAACACTTGAGTTGTATATTTGCCGATGTATTGATAGATAATTGCCTCATAGATACTATACCTACCAACATTGGCGATTTACAAACTTACGAGAAAATAACAATGGAGATAGAAGAATTCCAGCGTTTTCTAGTCACTGTTAAGTTCTTCCCGGCAGACGACAGCATATCTATACTTAAATATATTGCTAAAATTGATGTTCTATTTGCTGATAAAGCTAGCAGGCATTTACTAGAACAAGCTAGGACAATAATGCTCAAAGACCTCAGTGATACTATGTCAATAGGCGTGCGAAGCATCCCTGATGAGCCCTGTTCAAGCACAAGTGATAATGAAGCATTGAATATATTGGATAAGACTATACCGGCAAGTTTGTTCTACTTTCCGAGGTGTATGATCTCGAAGTCAGCTCAGGAACTGCTAGATTTGGTTAATACGATGATGGAGCAAGCCGTACAGTGCCCAGATGTGGTCTGCAAGAAGCTTTACAGCACAACCAGGCTCATGTTTGAGCTGTACGATGCGGTGGTGCCATACCACCATGAGAAGTACTTGCAAACTATTCCTCAATATGTTGGTGAGTTATAACATCTCTATGGCATTTTGTTATTTGGAAATATTATGTACAAAAATATTGTACTTCTAATTTTCCACGATTTAGTGCCCATATACAATGTAAACTCTTTATAACAATACAATATTTCTATATTACACACCAAAAATACGCACGAACCGGAAGACGCAGCGTAGGGAGGCCTCCCACTAGATGGACCGACGACATTGTGAGAGTCGCGGGCATCCAGTGGATGCAAAAGGCAGGCTGTCGTTCAGTGTGGAGGTTAAAGGGGGAGGCCTATGTTCAGTAGTGGACGTCTTCTGGCTGATGATGATGATGATGATATTACACACCAAAAAATACAAATGAAACTGCTAAATAAAAATGCTCAGTCTCTTGATTTTCATTACAAAGAGTTTACAATGTACTTTCATATAAACTTTAACCCCCGTATTGACCCATATAATTCAGCCCTTTCTCAAAATCATTTTATTAGTGGACCTCTACCCCCATATGGAGACTACCTGCAATTTTCAGCTTCGTAGGTTAATTTTAGAGATTTTAACTGAAGACTTATATTGCTTTTTGGGCTACTAACTGACTAAGGTTTCATCAGCAAAGGAAATAAAAAAAGAATTTATAATATTAGTATGATAGCTTTAATAGACTCACACCCTTAATTTAATTAGATCTATTGCTCGACGGCCATTGGGAATTCCAAAATACGTCATCTTGACATGGCGATAATCTGCTTATCCCGGTGACCCATCCAGCAGTCTCTAGGCTTTAGTCTCTTCAATGATTTGGCTGGGCTATTGAGCTTCCCAAACACATTGATATTGTGTAAGTGATTTGTAGCTTACTTACTTACTTACTTTACTTACTTGTAGCAATTTTGTAAATCATGTTTTTATTATTTTTCTAGCTCTATTCCACAACAACTGCATGTTCCTAGCGCATAACATGCTAACATTTGGTGATAAGTGGCTCAATCTCATAGAAGGTTCCTACCCGGTGAGCTTCGTGGACCTTGTACAAAAGCTGCGCTGTTTAGGGTCCCGGCACCTCGCGGCGCATATGCAGCACCAGAGGAAACAGATACTCGACAATATACGCTCTTCTGGTAAGTATGTCTGGCTGTTACAACTCTTGACAGACAAAGTATCATACTAGCTATTAGACAAAGTATCATATGAATTAATATATATTGCATGTTTGTATTGCAACTCAATTTCGAAGCAGATATCTTCAACCGATTGAGTTGAAATTTGGCATACTTATGTAAGTTCTGTGACATTGCAATGTTATGGTACCATCGAGCTGGTCTGATGATGGAGACAGAAGGTGGCCATAGGAATTCCTAAACAAAACGACATAATTCCGTCGAGTTTGGGTTCGTTGGATTTGTCTTCCCAAGATGGCAGACACAATGTTCTTATCTACCATCGTAATATGGGCATCAAATCAAAGGGTATTAGCTAAGAAGAATACAAACGACTTGTTTTTAAAAAGTATTTTTTTAATTAATAAATCTTATTACAATTCATTTGATACAGGAGCACCCTGCAATCTAAGAAGTGCTACTGTCGCCCCACAAAAAAAAAACAAAAAAAAACGAAGCTATCGGAGAATTGTCCAAGGTGATGGCTAGTTCCATTCAGGAAGTAAAATAATGCAGTGGTCAAGTCTCCATGATCAATATAGCCACGAGAAGAAATTCAAATTCAAACCGATCTTCCACTTGCATCTCTTGGTAGATCTGGTGAAATTGGTAAAGAGATCAAGCAGTTTTTGGGAAATTTAAGTCAAGGTGTGATCAGCCATCCAGTTAATGAGATCATCATCATCATCAGCCAGAAGACGTCCACTGAACATAGGCTTCCCCCTTTAACTTCCACACACACACACTGAATGAGATAGTTGTTATTAATCATTCAATTGTTCCAGATCTAAACTGCATTGTTGTGAAAGACGTGCTGGGCGATAACTCTGAGGCGGCTATACGGCAGTGCCTGCGGCAGCTGCAGCTGCTGAAGAATGTCTGGATCGGAGTCTTCCCTTCCAATGTTTACATTAGGTAAAAACTATGTATGATTTATTTGGAAGCCAATCTGAGCTTACCCTTACCTACCTTTACTGACTTTTTGATTTGTTTTCTTCTTTATTCCTAAAGTTGTCAATAGTTTGTTGTAACACCAGGCCCCTGATTCTCCTAAACAAATTGTTTTTAAATTGTTATTGTTTAAATTTAAATTTTTAAATAATTGCCTCAAAATTTAGTTTTTTTATACTAGAAAAATACCACCGCCTAATATTATAACTTAGTCTATACTAATATTATAAAGAGGAAAGATTTGATTGTTTGTTTGTTTGTTTGCATTGTATAGGCTCCGAAACTACTGAACCGATTTGAAAAATTCTTTCACTGTTGGGAAGCTACACTATCCCCGGGTGACATAGGCTATAATCTATACCCGTGCGAAGCTGGGGCGGACCGCTAGTATTAAATAAAAACTGTCAATTTTGAGTCAATTCATTAAACAATTACAATTTAAAAACAATTGGTTTAGTTGAATCGGGGCCCAGGATCATAGCCAGGTTTTGCAAAAATATTGAGCGTATTTTTGTACTGGGTTATGCGGAAAGGGTGTACTAAACCGAAAGAGGTCTATAGTACCCATTATTATGTACAACTTTTACTATGGGAAACGGCAAAAAAAAACTCCTGTTTGTTGAGAGTTTATTTATATGTCGTGAACTTGGGTAACGTTGCATCAATTTACGTGGTTATGGCAAACAGCAACAAATTCATATTTTGGTTATAAATAGTTAAGTATACAAATAAGTTAAATGTAATTTTGGAAACACGATTGGTGAAACTTTTCCCGATAGAATAATTCGGCGAAAACAAGCTTTCTAAAACATGTTTTAAGTTATTGCTCCGCGTCTGGAAGTTCATAACAATTTATTTATTCATATTCTAATGGTCATTTGCAGAATGGAATTTAATGTAAATTCGTTTTATTTATAATTAAAATAGTTCTTGAGTAATTTGAAGTTTTTAGCATATGTCGCTTCCGTAATTTTGTTCTGAGGCGGGTGGCGATTCATGCGTATATCTTCCTGCAGGCGTAGGTAGCATATTTTTGTCCCTGTTTCGCACAGAGGCAAAACATGAATTTAAGCTGATGGCATCACATCACACATCATCAGCCATTAAATGTCCACTGCTGAACAAGGCCTCCGGATCTTAGAGAGGGGTGTTGCCATAATCCCCACGCTTGACAGGCGGCTTGGAGATCGCAGTACGTTCACCGTGTACTAACAGGACGCTGCTGCCCATCCTCCGGTGGTTCTGGTCGCAGTTTTAGGACATACCCGGGTCCAAGCTGATGGCATATCAACTCTTAAATAAACAGTAATTTTGTTTTTGTTTTAAATTTACAGTTACTCGATTAAATACCATCCTTTTATGAATTGGGGAATCGTTTTCTTCTAGGCAAGCATGCTCCATCATAGACCGCGTCATCGCTTAACATCAGGGTTGCTGGTGGTCAAACGCAAGCCTATTACAAAATATTATGTTTATCTATATACTAGCTGCGCCCCGCGGTTTCACCCGCGTAGTGATGAAAAATGGTGATGATGATGTTGAAAAGTAGCTCATGTCACTCTCCAGCCTTTGAATTATACCCATGCTAAAAATCGGGTCAATACGTTGCTCTGTTGCTGCTTGAAAACGGTACAAACAAACCAACAAACTTTTTACATTTATAATATTAGTATGATCCATTTTGTATTGAAGAAAATTTGTTGAAAAGAAATTATTGTCGAGGCAACTCGTGACCAAAATGCTGGCCTATATTTTGCCCAAAGAATAAGCATTGCCATACAACGGCAATGCAGCCAGCATTTTGAGAACGCTGCCCACCGGTAGCGGATTGTTAGATTAGTTTTAGTTTTGGATTAATTTTAGTTTTAGTTATAAATTTAAATTTAAGATAGTTTTTATTTTACTTGTAATTTTTATTGAATAAAATGGTATAGAATTGAAGAAAAAACTAAAGTTTTTTCTTATGGTTTTTTTTTGTGTTAATATTCAAGATGTTAAAATAATTTTAACTGTTCCGCAGACTGATGGGGACCCTGGTGAACATGTTCGTGGAGGAGCTGATCCACCGCGTGTGCACCGCAGAGGATATCTCCATGGAGATGGCCACGCAGCTCACTGAGATGTACTCGCTCGTGGTGCAGAAGGCGCCAGCACTGTTCACAGCGACTACAAGCAGCCAGAGCGGGAGGCAGGCTGGACAAGACCTGACATGGGTAAGTTACATTAACAGACTGAATCGATTGATTGATTGACTAACTCTATTGTTCACACCATTAAATTTGATACAGAGGACAAAAAACTCTTTCCGTCTTATTACAAAACACGGTTTAACTTTAGTACTGGGATTAGTACCAGGTTTAAACCATGGACTAAAATAAACGTTATTATAAAACGAAGTTTTTCTCTAAACCACGGATTGTCTATGGTACTAAAGTTAGACCGCCGAGACCCCTAGTTTAACTATGGTACTAACTTCGGTACTAATAGAATTCGAGGTTATAATTATTTTATTTAGTGTTTTTATTATTTACACATCGTTTAAAATGGATTTAAACACGATTGACATGATGGATTCAGAAGATTTGGACAACCTGGAGGCATCGCGGCGATCTGATAGACCTCGTCATCGTGTGAATCCTTTCGAATTGAGTGACGAAGAATTAAAATATAAATATAGGTTCACAAAACGCTTTGGCCCAAAAATTGTGCATGTTTTACGTGAGGATCTGGTCCACGATCCTAGAGGAAGCCCATTAAGCCCTGAAGTTCAAGTGGCTTGCGCTTTATGCAACTGGGCTCGCCATGAATTAAGTGCTTGTTTATAACTTTGGTAGATTAAAATATAGCTATAGGTAGGTACTTACGCAAAAAGTAAAAAATATACACTGATGCATTAAATTATTGTTTTCTTCGTATATTCAAGACATTACAGCCGATTTGCATAGTGTATCTCAACCAGTCAGTAAAACTTGCAAAAATGTAGCGGGTATAATGGCAAGGGATGTTCCATTTCATAGATAATTATAAAATTGCAAGCTACATTAAATGAACAGGAGGAAGCAATGAAAAAATTTAAGAACATTGCTAATTTTCCCACCGTAATTACAAAGATTTCATTAAACTACTTAATGTCTTTGGATAATTACAATTATTTATCTGACCGCCTCGAATTACGCGGCACAGGCGCATAGCTTTTTTCTACGTTAGGATTTTGGCGTCGCACGTGATCGTATTATGCCATGATTTTGAAAAGTGCTCAAAATAATAAGTTATGCTTGTTTAATAGATTGAAACCTAAACAAACAGCAATTTAAGATAGCTAAATATCTTAAATTGCATTAATAAATAATTATTTAAGCTTTTGAAGTGTTTTAAACCTGCAGGAACGAATGAATGATTTCAATTTTTGTTTCTTATCTGTGGCTAATATTGAAACCATGGACTATCTTTGGTATCAGCTGGTCCTCGATTAGTCGAAGATTTGTAATAAGATCAAGTTTTAATCCCTTAGTACCGTAACAAACTCGGACTTTTTAGTCCTGGGTTAAACCTGGACTAATGGACTTTTTTGTAATAAGGCGGTTTAAGACTAATTTGTATTGTAGTGTAACGTGTAATTCTTAATGTAACGACGTAGAAGCGGAATTACACTTTAAATTCGACATATACAAATAAAAAATGTGGTCCTTAACTGTTGGCCTTTTGGAAAAACTCAGAGTCACTCAGCGGGCAATGGAGAGAGCTATGGTCGGAGTTTCTTTGCGCGATAAAATCCGAAACGTGGATATTTGCCAAAGAACCAGAGTCACAGATATAGCTGTTAAAATTTGCAAGTTGAAGTGGCAATGGGCAGGCCACATCGCTCGAAGAACCAATAACCGATGGGGAAGAAAGGTTCTTGAGTGGAGACGACGAACCGGAAGACGCAGCGTAGGTAGGCCTCCCACTAGATGGACCGACGACATAGTGAGAGTCGCTGGCATCCAGTGGATGCAAAAGGCAGGCTGTCGTTCAGTGTGGAGGTTAAAGGGGGAGGCCTATGTTCAGCAGTGGACGTCTTCTGGCTGATGATGATGATGAAATAAAAAATGGACTTCCGCAAAGTAACGCCTGATTCAATCAACTATCTTTAAAACTAGTGTAACAACTGGCGGCCTTATCGCTAAAAGCGATCTCTTCCAGGCAACCTTAGGATGAAAAGGATTTGTAGAAGACGGGGTGTGCAATAGAGGATAGACTATTAAATGTTTACTTATACCATACACATTACACATATATAGTATATGGGTGTAAGGGGAAACACTCTCGTAGCCAAAAGAAGGTAATTGTACTCATCATTATGAATAACTATTACTTTTTTTTTCTTCGCGATTTCAGGGTTGGTCCCATAATAAAAGTTGTTCATAATGATGAGTACAATTACCTTCTTTTGGCTTCGAGAGTGTTCCCCTTACACTCTGTATAATCAGGCGTTACTTTATGGAAGTCCATCTTCAAAACTGTTTTGTCTGACGTATCCCTAGTATAATTCCGCTTCTACGTCGCTTCAAGTACAACTAGGAATTTGGGATAAATTATTTTAGCATTTTATCATTAACAAATCGCACTCTTAATAAAACAGTGACCGAATCCAAAATCGCAACTTTTTGGGAATCGAAAAAAAATCAATTTTTAACTGAGTAACAGCGCGCAAGGTGAGGGACGGATAAAGACTCAAGTAGTTATAAACCTTATTGCATATAGAAAACAGGTGTTTTTAATCGCCTAAATTGTAGAGCATGCTTTTTTAAGTCGATATTTTACTAAAACTTAATTTGTCAAAATTTCGAGTTCGGTCACTGTTTTATTAAGAGTGCGAAATATCTATAGAGTAAAATAATTCCAATCCCAAATTCCTTACTGTACTTGAAGCAACGTTGAAGCGGAAGAATTACACTAGAGATTCATCAGAAAAACAGTCTTAACAGACTTCAAAAATAGGAGATTCTTAATTCACCTATATAGGGTTCTGTACCTCAAAAGTAAAAAACAGAACCCTTATAAATGATCACTTTGTTGGTCTATCTGTTTGTGTGTCAAGACTCTTTTTCTCTGAAAGGCATACAGGTGACTACAGGCAACAGGTATCAAGTTGAAATTGATATCAAATGCTAAGGTCTCAGTGTGAACTCTGTCTGCAAGCTTGACTCTCACTTGGTTAGTTTTTGATGTGATAACGTCTTATAAATCGATGAACGCCGGCTGCACGCACGATAAATTGTCACGTTCGGGCTGAGCCGCGCGTGCAAGCGAGAGCGCGGAACAAGCGATAGAAAGGCACGCATTATCACGTAAAATTATCGTCCTTAAACCGACTTTACAGACAACCCCTTTTTTATATACTTAATTTTTTATACAGAAAAGATCTACTTTTGGCCACCGACTCGCCTGATGGTAAGCGACATTGCGGGCGAGGATGGAACACGTTTATCTAGGAGAAATCTATTCACTCTAGCCTTGAAGACAATCTAGGCAAGATTGTTGTTCTCGGGAAACAAGGCAGGGAGTTCAATTCTTGGGCAGTGCATATCATGACGACCCAAATTGTAGTGTATGAATTTTTGGAATTTCCACGAGTCAGTGTGCAGTCTTTCTACTCGTCCTGTAGTAAGGGGTAGGGTCGAATAAGGTCACGAAACTCTTGCGCACACTCGCCGCAATGTATCCGATAGAAAACAGACAGACAAGCTAGCTTACGGCGGTGCTCCAGGCTTTGCAATTTTTTGGCAAACTTACCATTCAAACCTATTTAAACTATTTCTGACCTATCTCAATAGTTCCATTAGTAGAAACTTTAACATTAACTCATGGAGATAAATATTTTCTATTATTTGTTTCAGTCGACAGAAGACATGCAGAAGCATGTATCATCATGGATTAAACTCCAAGAGCTGATCTTCGTGCTGGGAGGCTCTCTAAGGGACATTGATAACCATTGGAACGACGGCACCGGCCCGCTGGCTATCCACTTCAGGACCGAAGAACTACGGAACCTGATCAAAGCCCTGTTTCAAAACACGCAGATTCGCGCCAATTTACTCTCTAAAATAAAATAACTCTCTTCTAATTGCATTATAATTATTCGGCATTCTTAGTCATAACAATAATCAAATAAAATGTGTTTTGTTGTTTTCTATTGCCATGTTGTGTTATTTGGCTCCATTTTTATTGTGTAGGTACTTAGTTACAAGACGCTAGTATTTAAACCTTTACAGTATGCTTAAAACTTGATGGAAAAACATACTGACTTGGACTTGACTGTGACTACTATTAGTTAGTACCTACTTTGCTTGATTTTGTGACTGACTTGTATGAAGCAAGGACGCTCTAGCAGCTTCAATGAATAATTTATACAATATTAAAATACATGTTTCACTTCATTATAGTACCTTCCTACACTCCACCACATTCAACTATTAATCCACCAATACAGATAAAAATTCACAAGTTTATGAATAGGAAAATAATTTGATAAAACGACATTATTTCACGTTGGCTCTAAAATTCCCAGTGTTTATGTGTGCTGTCAGTGCCGGTTTTAGCACTACCAGCGCCCTGGCCGATATTTCCGCCCACCCGCCCCATCTGCCATTCAAACCGAAACAAACTGCCTACGGCGCCCCTTTTTATCTGGCGCCCTGGGCGGTCGCCCCACCGTGCCCTACCCTAACGCTGGTACTGTGTGCTGTGCTCGAGTTTCGGAAAGTGATTGATGGTGAAACATGTATTTTCGTGATGTTTACAAAACTAGTAGTCTCCACCACTTTACCAGGGCATGACTTTGAGTTGACCGTGACTTACTTTGCTTGCCTCTGACTGTAACTGACTTATTTGCTAGCATATTTGACTACATTTAATCAAACTTAATAATAATTTTAATACTTCATACTGGCAAATACACAGGAGTGCGACGCCAACATCTACACGAGGAAAGAAAAAAATTAATGACAGTGATATATGTTATTGTCATTTGTCATTCACAACAATATTTGAAGTTGAAATATTGCTTTGAGTCTGTGCTTTGAGTCGAATAACCTCGAATTCCTCGAAATTTAAAATATAAAAAAATAATTATGTGTTAAGTTAAATTTCAGCTCAATCTTAATCTCATAAAAATGAATGCCATTAAAATTTTACACCGAAGTGTGCCTTGTATCGTTAGCAGCCGTGCTTACGCTACTACAAAGAAGAAAATACCTGAACCTGATGAAGAGGAACAGTTACCAAGTAAATACACTCAGGCAGATCAATGTTTTTATAGATAAAGCATAATTAAGTTTTTATTGTTGTTATATCCAAAACGGATACTCCGTAATTGGATCCGCAATATTTGTCCAGAATAGCTGGGCTGGCTAGTCGACTAATTCGAAACAGATTTATTTTATGTCGCAGCTGTGCTCGATTGAACCGAGCGGTCTTGTGTGTGACGATGGTAAAAGACCTGACGATATGACACTTCTGCCCTGCGGGCTGAGGTTGGGACAGTCCCTTGTGCGGTACGCGACATGCTTCGATAATTTGGCGCCGCGCCTTCACAGATATGAGACCTAAGACGCAAAGTAGGGCTGGTGTGGTGGCTAATGTGGCAGAATGTTATGATCGAATTATTCTAAAGAGAAAAGTTTTGCGAATTATGTGTCTAAAATTACATTAAACTTATTATTAATAACCAAAATATGAATTTGGTACTGTTTGCTGTAACCACACAAATTGATGCAACACAACCGAATTTGACGACATATCAACTCTTAATTGTTGAATATTCCAGTATTCAAGTACCCAGTAAGCAAGAGCTCCGACCGGCGTATGTACGTGTGGGGTCTGGCCGAGACGGGTGCGCTCGGCATCCACCAGCCGCGTGGCAAGCGAGGCCGGAAGGCATACAAGAACAACTTTACACTTGCCTGGCATCCTATGAGATCTGCCTTTGCCGAGAGATTTGATGTATGTGTGACACTAGTTTAGAAATTATTGCATTTTTCTAGATTTTTGCATATGTTTCTACACCAACTTCACTAAATTCATTTAGGCATTACTAAACAAAACGAGAATGAACCTCAATGTCCACTTTTTTATGTGGTATATAGGTCTTCGCTTGGCCACCAACTGATGAAAAGCGATGTGGCTGAAGATGGAGCATGACGCGATGCAATGTCTATGGGGCGATGCTGGGTGCGATGGTGGGTTTGTATGCATGTTTGGGACCAGCGTAGACATACCAATAGTTAAATAGTTTTTTGTTAAACTTGTTTCTTAGGCCCAAAATAGAAAACTACTAAATTTATTATTTTATGATAACTATGTAATGGCTATGATTAAGAAGTCTATATAAAATCAAAATATTAATAACTAGAGTTTTCTGTCCAAAAGGTTACATATCAGAACATCTAAAATCCGTAAGACTATTTTCAAAATTACTACGGACTAATTACTCAGTTTGAAATTATTCGACTATAGTTATTTTTTAATATTAATAACTCTCTTCTAAACTTAATACTGTTTATTTACATTACAGGTGACACAAATAGCGTGTGGCTATGGATTCACAGTAGCGGCAATAAAGACAGAGGAACAGCACAAGGTTTTCGGCACGGGCATCAACACAGACTCTCAGATCGGGTACCACGCGCCTAGGATCGGCCACCCACTGGAGCTTATGCTTAGTCCTGCACCTATTTACATACCTTACAAAAGTTTGGAGACCAAAGTAAACAGTTATTTCATCTAAATAAACATTTAACAATGAAAGAAGGAAAATTTAGGAAAAATTCAATTGCTAATTTTCTTATTATACAGGGTTACGCATATAGACTGTACTAAGCCAAAAGAAGGTTATTGTACTCATAATTACGACCAACTTTTACTATGGGACTAACCCCGAAATCGCAGAAAAAACCCAGCTGTTCCATACGTTTTGTTGAGTGTCAATGTCCGTTTTCTATGGAACAGCTGAATTTTTATCTCTAATGCACATTGTTAGTTACAATTTGTCAATAAACAAATTTTTGCTGTTTTAAACGGTTTATTGACAAATGTGAGTAACATGGTGTGTTACTGTTAAATAACTGTACATGATAATGTAAAAAACAACCAATGATTTGATCAAACACTGTTTCATTTAAAAATAATTACCCTGCCTACCTACAAGGACAAAAAAACTTAGAAATTTGAATTTACCGCCATTTGTGAAACGTACCACCTTACCAAAAATTTTTTGTTTTCAGGTCATTGGCATTGATGCAGGTAGAGCTCACACTGTGATACTAACGGACAACGAAGGTGCTTTCACACTTGGCAACAATGCTTACGGACAATGCGGACGGAAGATCAATCCTACTGAGGAGTACCGGGGAAGCATGGTCTCGCACAACATTAGGCAGCTAGGGAAAGAGAAGATCACTGAGGTGTGCTGTGGACAGGATCATACGTAAGTGTTGTAGGTACCTACTTTAAGCCTATTCCGATTTTCTTCATTGTAAGTGCGAAAGTGTTTGTTCTTCAGATCAGATGTTTTATGGTTGATATTCCGAAAATCCGAACGAAGCGCTTTGATCCCACATTTATTATGCGAACTGCTAGTCTGTGGAATGCGCTGCCTGAATGGGTGTTCCCCGATGGTTACAATTTGGGTGTCTTCAAATCACTAGTGAATCGGTTTCTTCTAGGCAAGCGTGCTCCAACGTAGACCGCATCATCGCTTAACATCAGGCGAGATGGTGGTCAAACGAAAGCCTATTATTTATAAAAAAAAAAAAACTGACAAATAAGAGAGATAATATGGTAAGGTGGTTCTTCAGATCAGACAAATAAGGGAGATAATATGGTAAGGTGGATTCGCGGGTGCGAACGCCATCTGGCCTAAATCTTAGACTTGATGGTTTTAGTCAAAATCACCCTGCAGACGTCATTGCCACCCTTTTTTTCCATGTGAACTTTAATTTTAGTTCACTGGTGTAGCTGCAAGTTTCTTAGTGTGTAAATAGTGTGCCATACTTACAGTTTTTGCATTAAGCGGCATAGTGAAGAAAATGTATGAAAAATTTAGAGATTTAAACACATACGATAATTACACCATGGCATATCTACCTTGTTTGACTGATCTGAGGTTTGAGGTTTTCAGGAATAAAGCTATTAGACATGGTAGAGAAAGTCTTAGTACAATTTAAAATTTTCGTCAAAGTGTGTTCTTAAAAAAATGGACACATTTAAATACCATGTTCTTTTTAAATTCACTAAGGGGTCATTATTAAATGTTTCAGTGTATTCGTAACAGAATCGGGCAAGGTGTACGCATGCGGCTGGGGAGCTGACGGACAGACCGGACTCGGCACGTATGAGAACCAAGCCATACCGGCCCCGGTGAAGGGAGACATCACCACTGAGAAGATAGTCAAGGTAGCTTCAACTGGTGACTGCGTACTAGCTTTGAATGGTGAGCTTTTATTAACTTTAAATGCGTTATACGAAAAGGAAGGTTAGGATTTACATAACCCTCCAAACTCTTCCTACTAATATTATAAACGCGAAAGTTTGTATGTATGGATGTTTGTTCCTCTTTCACGCAAAAACTACCAAATGGATTTTAATGAAAGTTTAAAATAATATAGCTTATACATTAGAATAACACATAGGCTATAACGGGTAGTAGTAGCGAGGCCGAAGGCCGAGCTCTACGCGTACGAAGTAGCGAGTTTCAGCTAGTATTATAAACGCGAAAGTTTGTGTGTATAGATGTTTGTTCCTATTTCACGCTGCAACGGAACAACGGATCGACCTGATTTTTTTGCATGGGTATAGTTCAAGAGCTAGAGAGTGACATAGGCTACTTTACATCATCATCATCACCATTTTTCATCACTACGCGGGTGAAACCGCGGGACGCATCTAGTATTAAATAAAAAAAAATAAAAATATAATAATATATGCTATCAAACATGGTTGCGTGGCAGGAAAAATCATCTTAATAAATTTTTCTTTATTGATTTACAGAAAGCGGAGAGCTCTTCGGATGGGGTAATTCAGAATACGGCCAAGTGCCGATGGCCACTACTCAGCAGCAAGTGAACATGTCATATGCTCTGGTGAACCTGACTAAAGGCCTGGGGAAAATTGTCGACGTTGCTTGCGGTGGATCTTCCTGCTTGATCGTAAATGGTAGGTAACTGTTATTATTATGACATTTATGCCCTCATGAAGTTGACCAAACAGTAGGTGATACGGTTGGTTAGCCCATGGTATAATAATATACTCCTCCAGGTATAGCGCTCCGAGAAAATATATCACGTGGGTGACACGCAACGTCACCAATGTCAAGGAGCACACATGAAATCAGGATGGTTTTTTATTTTTTTATCTAGCCAAATTTACTGTCTCTATCTATAAGTTTTTTAAGCAGATTCTAAAAGTGTATAACAATACTATAAAATATATTATACAGTAATAAACTAGAGATAGCGAAAAGAGTGACGACGGAGTGCGAAAGATTTATATGGGCATTAGTGTTTTTAAATCGTGTAGTTTGTTTTTTTAACAACTTTTTTACAATTAGATAAATACTGTTTTTACAGGCTTTTATTGAATTTGCAATGTTTGTTAGTTTTGTTTATATGACACGGGAATTACGCACGATAGTTAGCTTGTTGGTTTAGGTCAAATATTGCAAGCTGAATTAGAACCAGATGCCTCATTATAGATGTCTTATCGTGATTCGGACTGTGATCGTGATCGCATGCTATCTCACTTACGCACGTGGTGCGAGTAAATAGATGAGAACGGGACGGCACGCAATCTCGATCACAATCAAACTTCTATAATAAGGTCGCAGTTCTTCCTAACTGATTTGGTTGGAATTTTGCCTTTAGTTTTGGTGACGATACAATAAGCTATACCCAATATTGTAATTTTTTGTGTTGGGGGAAGTAAAGGGGAACCCCTTTACTTCCCCCAACACAAGCCGGGGACATTGTCAAGCCTATATGTATTATAATTGTAATATTTAAAAATCACTACATAGTATAAAACAAAGTCGCTGTCGCTGTCTGTCCGTCCCTATGTATGCTTAAAATCTTTAAAACTACGCAACAGATTTTGAAGCGGTTTTTTTAATAGATAGAGTGATTCAAGAGGAAGGTTTATATGTATGACTAGCGACCCGCCCCGCCTTCGCACGTAAATTACACCCGTGCGAAGCCGGGCGGGCGGGTCGTTAGTAAAATATAAACATAAAAATTATAAGAAAAATAAAACTAAATTAAATTGCTTGTTTTCTTTCAGATCAAGGAGACGTCTTCGTCTGGGGCTATGGATTACTCGGCCTCGGTCCAAACGTCCAACAATGTGCCAAACCAAAGTTAATCCCGCCCACTTTATTTGGCAGAAATGAATTCAACCCAGAATGTACTGTAGAAAAAGTGTCTTGTGGTATATCTCATTTAGCTGCAATTACTAATGGTGGAGATTTGTATATGTGGGGTAGGAACAGGCACGGTTGTCTCGGGATTGGTCATGCGAAAGATCAGCACTTTCCATTGAGGGTGTCTATTGGAGCTCACGTGTTGCAAGTAAAGTGTAGTGTGGATCACTCAGTTGCAATATGTAAACCTTTTATGTAACCTTATTGTTAGGCTTTTGAAAAGACTGTTAAGTTTAATAAAATGTTATTAAAGTATTGTTCAATTATTTTGCATTTTACTTTACAGATGTTAAGACAGTGTTAAGAAAAAGCCTTATCAAAAGTACCCGTAACCGTCGAGCTTGTATGAAAACACTTATAAAAGGAGAGGAAAGAAAAAAAAAATTGTTTAAATTAGAACTGCTGTCACGTTTTTCTAAGGAATTTGTTGTAGCTGGTTGCCCGTCAGTCATTCGAAATTAGTTGGCAACAGTGATGCGGAATTTTGACGCGTTGATCTAAATAAGAATGTTCAATCAAGGTTCACTCATAATAAACTACCCGCTTTGTTGTAGCTGGTTGCCCGTCAGTCATTCGAAATTAGTTGGCAACAGTGATGCGGAATTTTGACGCGTTGATCTAAATAAGAATGTTCAATCAAGGTTCACTCTTAATAAACTACCCGCGGTCTCTTTTGACTATATCGACATTACCACATTCTTGAAAGAAATGACTTTACTTAAGAACGACGTCGCCTGTATGAAATCAAAATCGCCTATGATCAGCGACAATGCTACATCCAATTCGGATATAAATGAAATAAAGAAAGAAATAGATGATATCAAAAGTTTGCTAAAAGAACTACGAGAGACTCGAACAACCAGCTGCCAAGATCCAGAAAATCTGTTTCCCAGGCCTTGTCATTGCGATAAGGATACAGGAAATAAGCCGAACATATCACAAAGCCCGTTTAATTCTGTAGTGGGTATGATCGAGCCTCGCATCGAAACGGCCGGCATGAAAAAGCTGTTGGTTTTCCAATAAATAAATAAATAAATAAATAAATGATTTCGGAGGTAAATGCGGTGAGAGGGTGCGGACGGCGGGGAGGGACGCTCGCGCACTCCCCACTATCGAGTACGAGCGCACTGTCACCCGCGCCTCTTGCCGCTGTCGCCCCACCGCCACGCACTCCTGCCCGCACCCCCGTCGCCTCGCGCCAACAGCTGACGGCGGACACTGACGCAAACTACTCAAACAAGCCTACATACAGAGACATCGCGAGCGCGACGACAAATACTAAGGATGACGATGGGTTTACATTAATCACTCGGAAGAAATTAGTACCTTATAGGTACAGAAATACGAGAGGAACATTGCAAAACACTACTAAACTGCAAGCCGCCGAGTCGTACGCGTATATTTACCTGTCTCGTACACAGAAGAGTATTAAAGAAGAGGATATTATGGAGTATATTCGAGACATGAAAGAACAATGTTTAGCAGTAGAAAAATTAAATCAGACAAGGGAGACGAACTTTAATTCTTTTAAAATACAAATATTGACCACGAAATTGAGCACATTTTTGAAAAACGACTTCTGGCCTGAAGGCTTAGTATTTCGACGCTACAGACAGCAGCGTTCTCTCGGGAACAACACCGCTAAATTAAATAATTAAATATGGATATACAACATCATAAAAATCTAAAATTTGTTTCGTTTAATTGTCACTCGATTAAAAACTGTATTCCAGACGTGCGTAATATTTGCAAAAATGCCGATGTGGTTTGTTTACAAGAGCACTGGCTGATGCCGCATGATTTAGGAATTATCGATACATTAGATACGGAGTTTAGCTGCTGTACCAAGTCCTCAATGCATCCGGATCAGAAAGTGATAAGGGGAAGACCATATGGAGGAACTGCTATTCTGGTTCGATCTAACTTATTTACTAAAATAGATAACCTGCAGTGTGATAGTGATCGCGTCATAGCCGTACGCTTGGAACAGGACAATCGTAGCCTGCTAGTGTTTTGTGTCTATATGCCCGTGAACGACGATGATAACCTTCCAGAGTTCACGCACTGTCTCTCGCTTATCAGTGCTGTGATCGAAAACTCTGATACGGAATGTGTTCTGGTCCTGGGCGACTTCAACGCGCATCCAGGTACTCTTTTTGGAAGGGAGTTGGTGAATTACTGTAGTGAGCAATCGTTACGTTGTGTAGACCTAGATAGGCTCGATTCAGATACATTTACATATGTGAGTGATGCAAACGGAGCTTGTCGCTGGCTCGACCACTGCCTCATCACTGAGGCGGCGGTCGAGTTAGTGACGGACCTACGAGTCAATCGCGAAGTTACTGCGTCGGACCACTTTCCACTAGTCATAGATTGTAATTGTAGTTTTATAAGGCCAAAATTGACATGTGATAGCAAAGTTAGTAAACGTAGTATTAATAAACATGTATGGGGTAGCAGAGAAAGGGAACAACAGTTAGTTTATACTGAATTTTGCGACAAAAAACTTTTTGAATTAATGGACAAATATGATAAATTGCTAATTGATATAGAATGTATAAATGGGGATATTTTATGTAAAAATGAATTGCATTATAAATATATTGACGAATTTTATTCTGTTATTGTCGGAACATTACAGTCAGCAGCAGTCCACAGTTCTGAATTAAAAATAAACAGGAAGTGGAGTAAAATAGTGGGATGGAATTATCACGTCAGGTGCGCTCACGCCAAAGCCAGAGAAATGTTCTCCTTGTGGGTTCTGTATTGTAGGCCCCGCTCGGGATATCACTATGAGAATATGTCTAATTCGCGTAGGGACTATAAGGCTGCGATAAAGTATGTATTACGAAACCAAGATAAAATTAAAATGGAAGTACTCGCTCGGCATCATGCTGACGGCAACTTTACAAAGTTTTGGAAAGAAACAAAAAAAATAAATAGCAGTAACAGTATACCGTTAAGTGTTGAAGGAGAAAAGGATAAGAAAAATATAGCAAATTTATTCCGTAATCATTTCGAGGTTAATGTCCAAGCCAGTACAACCGAGCCAAGGGTAAGTCGGGGCTCGGAGACACATCACGTGACAATAAAACCCGAACAAATCGAGGCAATTTTAAGAAATATGAAACGTGGTAAGTCTCCTGGCCACGACGGCCTTAGTATAGAACATTTACTGTTTGCAGGTCAGCACATTTGTCACGTATTGGCGCGGTTCTTTGGTCTCTGCGTGAGACATTGCTATCTCCCTGAGGAACTTATACGAACTCTAGTAGTTCCTATTACTAAAAATAAGACTGGTGATATCTCGAGCGTGGCAAACTATAGACCTATTTCGCTAGCGACGATCGTGGCCAAGGTGCTTGAACGAGTCATTTACTCCCACATCAGCTCAATAAGTATTGATGACGGACAGTTCGGCTTTCGCCCACAAGTTTCCACTGACATGGCAATATTCTCATTGAAAGAAATTGTCAAGTACTATACAAAACATGACACTACAGTATACGCGTGCTTTCTCGATTTAAGTCGCGCATTTGACACAATAAATCATGAGCTGCTGTGGGAGAAAGTGCATGGTGCGGGAGTCCCACCGGAAGTTGTTGGTCTTCTGACGTACTGGTACGGCAACCAGACCAACAGCGTCCGATGGGACTCCGTGATGTCGGATAGTTACCGACTGTCCTGTGGTGTAAGGCAGGGGGGGGTCACATCACCCGACCTATTTAACCTCTACATAAACGATTTGATCGTGGAGCTGAGTAGCACCCCGGTCGGACTCAGGTTAGACGGTAGATACGTCAACAACTTGAGCTATGCTGATGATATGGTGCTGCTCAGCCCCTCGATTAAAGGCTTGCGGAAATTGATAACCATCTGTGAAACATATGCTCGTAATCATGATCTCACTTACAATACGAAAAAGACAGAAATGGTAATATTTAGGTCGGGAAAGGGACCGTTTAACGTACCAGAAGTATATCTTAACGGACAGCCTGTTAAAACAGTAGACAGTTTCAAGTACCTTGGCCACATCGTGACCTCTAAATTAAAAGATGACAGTGACATCGAGCGCCAAAGACGCAGTCTGTGTGTTGTAGGGAACATGATAGCTAGAAAGTTTTTTAAGGCAGCGCCTGATGTAAAAATTACGTTGTTTAGGTCTTATTGTCAGACTTTCTATACGTGTCAACTCTGGACAGTATATACTAAAAAATCTCATGACACCATTCGAGTGGCCTACAATAACATCTTCAGGCACCTTATGGGTCTGAGGTGGTGTTGTAGCGCCTCCGAAATGTTCACTGAAGCTCGAGTAGCATCATTTCATGCTATACAGCGACAGAAAATAGCATCGTTCATGTCCAGAGTTGACACGTGTAGGAACTCCATTATTAGAAGCCTAGGCGACAGGCTGCTGCTGACGGAGTCGTATAGACGGTGGATAAAAATTGCCACCTAAATATATTTTATTTTATTTTAATTTTTAATTAATTAATTATTATTCTTAATACTGTGTGTTTTTTGTAACTGTGATATGGACCTAGTGTCCGAAATAAAGATTTTTATTATTATTATGCACATATATTTATTTTCGTTCTTAAATTTAAGTTTTTTTTACAATAAAATATAAAAACAAAATATTATAAAAAAAACCTAAACCTAGAGTGCCGCCGGCAGCGGGGCAGGGCCCAAGCTACCGGTGGTTAGGGCTGCAGAGTGAGGAACCTCCTGACAATGCGAGCCGTGTCAAGAATTACCGCCTTCTGCATCTGACCCTTGACCCAACTGTCTAGCGAGAGCCTCTTAAGGTGTTGGTCGAGGCTCTTTGCTATAAGACCGTTCACCGTAACGACTATCGGGACAATGATCGTCGAGTCAACATCCCACATGGCGGTAACCTCGTGAGCCAAGTCAAGGTACTTGCTGAGTTTGTCCTTCTCGGCCTTCACGAGGTTCTCGTCATGTGGGATGGTGATGTCGACGAGCACTGCCCGGCGCTGGGAGCGGTCAACCAACACGATATCAGGCTTATTGGCGACAATAGTCCTGTCCGTGATGATAGAACGATCCCAGTAGAGCAAAGCACGACCATTCTCGAGAACTGGCGCTGGTGCGTACTTATAGTACGGCACCTCAGACTCGACAAGGCCGTATCGAAGGGCAAGTTGCTGGTGGATGATCCTGGCCACCTGGTTGTGCCTGTGCAAGTACTCGCCGTTAGCAAGATGCGAACAACCGGAAATGATATGTCGGAGAGACTCTCCAGGACGGTGGCATGCCCGACAGATGTCGACCGTACCGTCCTTCATGATATATTTCCGGTAGTTGTTCGTCTTGATAACTTCGTCCGCAATCGCACAGGCAAAACCCTCGGTTTCCCCAAAGAGGTCACCGAAACGTAACCAGTTCACCGACGCTAGCAGGTCCACATCGGGCCCTGTTAGGGTCCGATAGAACCGCCCGTGCAGCTCCTTGCCCTTCCATACGTCCCTGCGATCCTCGATGCTCAGCACCGATGGTTTGCGCCAATTCTCGTTTGCCAAGGAGAGCGGTGTGAGGCCCCTGTCAACAGCCACAACATCACGATGCATCCCACTCTCGCTGTTACGGAAAAAATCCCTAAGACTGCACACTTCGCGGTTGTGTAGGTTCTTGGCATTTAAAAAGCCTCGACCCCCCCACTTCCGCGGAATGTACAGTCTCATAACAGACGAGCGTGGGTGTAGCATGCGATGTAATGTGAGCAGTTGACGGACCCTCCTGTCCAGGGCGTCCAGCTCAGTTTGAGTCCACCTCAATATGCCAAAGGAGTATGTCAGCAAAGGCATCACCCAACCGTTGAAGGCACGCACCTTGTTGCCGCCAGACAAAAGACTGTTAAGTACTTTTGTTAGGCGACAAAAGAAGCGCTCCTTCACCGATTTTTTGATGTCCTCTACCGATATACCCAACGACTCTGACATACCGAGGTATTTGTAGGTTTCGACCTCGGAGAGAGATCTGAGAGTCATCGCCTCAGAAAGCTGTAAATTTGGAGAATTTACAACTTTCCCTCGCTGTACATGCATGACCGCACACTTGTCTACACCGAACTCCATCCTGATGGCGCTGCTAAAAACCTCTGTGATTTTTAGCAGCTCCATCAAGTCCTGGCGTTTTGGTGTAAACAGCTTGAGATCGTCCATGTACAGCAAATGGGAGATGACTTGACCATCTCTTCGAAGCCGATAGCCTAGTCCTGAATCCCTCAGCAAAGTGCTGAGAGGGTTCAGAGCCAGACAAAACCACAATGGACTAAAACTGTCACCCTGGAATATGCCTCGCTCAATCCTTAACAAGTCCTGCGGGCCAGAGGCACCATCCCCACCACCTGGTTGACGAAGGACTGTGGTCCATTGCCTCATACATGCGCCTAAGAATGATTTTAAAGTTGTATCAATTTTATACAACTCTAAAACCCTCTCTAGCCATGAATGAGGCACTGAATCATAGGCCTTCTTATAGTCAATCCAGGCAGCGGAGAGGGCTCCTCTATTTCGCCGGACTTGTTGGCTAATGGCCGTGTCGATGAGGAGGAGCTCCTTAGTACCACGGGACCCAACCCTACATCCATTTTGAGCATGGGCCAAAACGTTGTTCGCAACGATGTGTGCGTTAATTTTATTTCTCAAAATGGATGTAAGGAGCTTGTAGATGGTAGGCAAGCACGTGATGGGTCTGTAATTTTTGGCTTCCGTGGTACTACCGGACTTGTGGAGCAGGAAGGTGACACCGGTGGTCATAAAGCTGGGAAGGGAACCGAGCTCAAGGGCTTTTTGGAATTGTGTCGCCAAGCGATCATGCGAGCATCGAATCCATTTTATCCAGAAGTTGTGCAACCCGTCCGGCCCAGGACTTTTCCAGTTCTGTGCCGTACGGATCGCACAACTAACGTCTACGGAGTCTATTAAAATAGACCCCATGGGTTCGATGGACTCGCATTCCCGCTCGACAACACGCATCCAATCACCCTCCGTGTGCTCGACGGGCACCGACCAGATACCGCGCCAGAAATTAATCATGGCGTTTGCATCTGGCAGCTGCCCGTCATTCACACGTTGCTCAGTTTCTTCCCAGCCTCGGTACACCTTCCTTTGGTCACTTTGGAAGAGGCGATTTTGCCAGTATCTATCCACACGCTCTCTGTAGCGGCGAATACGGTTTGCCCATGCATAGACTTTCTGCTTCAGATAGTCGATGCGTTCCGTGACATTGGCTAGATAGTGCTGGGGCCTGATATCGGTCCCAGCGAATGCCTGAGTCACGAAACGCATTACTCGGGGGCGATTATTCCCCCGCCTGAAGCAGATTAGCTTTGCAATAAGAATCCTGAACGTGCTGATACGCCGCTCGATCCGCACTTGCCATGCGGGTACCCTCCCGGCGGTTCGCGGTGCATGGTTAGTATCCGGAAACTTAACACATGCAACGCGACACGCCGCGATGGCACCGCAGTACAAGATCGAGTGGGTATCAACTAAATCTTCACTAGCCCGCAAATATGGAGCTAGTAAAGCATTCAGGGCTCCCATTAACGCCAAGTTACGCCTATGGGTGGGCAAACGTGGTAGTCGCGGCCTAGAATCAGGTGTGAACCGATACTGTGAAATCGCGTCTTCCAAAGCCCCCCTCAATTGCTCTCTCACCTGGTCGGAAACACCACTCGCCAAATCCCCCTCGTCGACTACGGGATCAGCCAATGCCGCTAGTGTCACCACTGACGCCGGCACTGACGCCAATGTCAGGGCAGACGACGCGACAGGCGGATCCCGCGTCAAGACAGGAGACGGGCGAGCACGTAGTTCTTCCAGGCGGAGCCGATCAAGCACAGAGTCATCCAGCAGCTTACACCGGTGGATAGCCCGCACTTGATCCGATAATCGCTGGGCGGATACGGTGACAGTAGGCTCAAGGTCCTGAAACAGAGACAGCATTCTGGGACGGTACGCCGTCAGGTTAATTCCTCCTTCTGTAGCCCCATAGTATGCTCGCATGCAGTTCTCATTAACACTTGGAGTCCATCTCATGCGGCACACTACACTACCGGTAGCGGGGGCCGGGCGTGAGGCAGGATGCCCCACAGGTCCCAAGCGTGCCGGCAGCGGCGGACGTCCACGTCGCACAGGTGGTGGCGGCGGCGGCAACGTCGTTTCCTCATCACTAGATGTACATGCTTCTGGGGGAGTGACAAATTCCTCCCCCGATGAATTATCTGATGACGAGGAGGGCAGAGGTGGAGGGCGTGTGCTTGTCCCTGCTGCTTCTTTCGTCGTTTTCGATCTTGTTATCATTTTTCTTGAGGTTTTCTGTTTGAATGCATTTGACACTCGTATGTCAAATTTTTTTTGGTCAACGGTAAAATTGAAAACATTTTAGTTTCTTGGATTTTGCGTAAATAATATTCTCAAACAATGTAAATTTGATCCGTGGCTCTGTGAGTTGTAAAATAAGCTATTAAAAACGGTATAAATATTAAAAAATGAATAAAAATGGTAACGGAAAAAAAAATGACGTGTTTGTAGTTTGGCAGCACTTTTTTTTTTATTATTATTACTCTTTATTTCATAAAATTCACGGGTTTGACCCGGTCATTTGTTAGGCATTGGTGGAGTCGAAACCAACACCAAGAGGCCCTGTTGAATAAAAAATACAATTTCTATGGAATGTGTATAAAATGGAATGTAAAACTATTGTACAGTATGGGATAAAAAATAAAAAACAGGGCTATTGAGGTGAACTATTTGTGGGTAGTTGAACTGATCTATGGGATGAGAAACGGCACCTGCCTTATCCTGTCTCATCTCAAAATATATTTAGGCAGGTGATGACTTGCCACCCACTAAATGGGCCCCCCATAGAGGCTGCCGCATCTTGGCACCGGAGGGGCAACATTGGCGTGGGTGGCTTAGGGTGTCGAGAGGTGTGCTGCACTTTCACTAAGAGCTACTCGCGGCGTTATGCCCTTTAACACTTCCACCCTGGAGCTTAGGTTCTTAGCTCTTGCGGTTTCCACCCCCAGACGGCCGGTTAAGGCAAGCCAGGGGTCAGGGTCTCTGGGGTTTTAGACCCATGGAATCGGGGTACGCGGTGTCGCCACTCACCGACGGCTCGCCATAAAGCCGCCCCTGCGTTTTTATTATTATTATTATAATGCCTGGTTATATATTTTCCTTTTTATTTCCGTTCTATTTACTTCTCTTTTCTGTGGAAGAGACAGATGTGTCGCAAGTGGAGAAATGTAGTCTCTGCCTAACCCAATGAGAAAGATTCATGACTATATGTATATACATACAGTCATGCATACAGACATACAGACATTAGAACACAACTGAAAAATTTACTGTACTCAAATTTCCTATGTTTCTCTGATCTGAAGTTGTGCCATTCTATAATCGTAGTCCAACTGCAATAATAATAAATATTTGGGACATTTTTGCACACACAGTCATCTGACCCCAAACTAAGTAAAGCTTGTGATATAGCTGGCAGACTGATATACATACATTTGTAGTTTTAAATACATACTTAAATAGATATTAACAACCAGATATAGAACAAACACAAATGTTCAGCACATAAATGTTTGTCCTAAGTGGGAATCGAACCCACGCCCCCAAGCTTAGCAGGTAGGTTCACTACCAACTGGACCAACGGGCTATCTAACTGTACTCATATTATGAGTACAGATATAATCCTAGTCCAACAGCTAGTCTCACTTTTTTTTCAATCGGTTAGAGAATAATGTATGAGCGTGTTCTGAATCTGAATCGATCCCCAAGCTACCTGCCAAGCGTGGGGATTGTGGCAACACCCCTCTCTAAGAGGGAGGCCTTTGTCCAGCAGTGGACGTTTAATGGCTGCTGATGTGTTCTGAATCAACACAGAATTCTTTGTGTTGATTAAGAATGCTCTTTTTTCATATTCTCACACCAGTGTGAGAAAAGGGTGCAGGTTAGTCCATCGCACACCCAATGGTATGGCATGTAAAGTTGGACCCCAAAACCAAATTAAAGTTTCTAGTAGTTTCTCAAACAAGCAGTTTTCCTAAAGTTTCTAAAATGCTCACGCGTTTATGGGGACAACGTTTAACACTATGGATGACTGGTTTTACGATACAACAAAAACAAACACAAAAAAATGAGCAAGTGGGCAACAGGCTGAGGGTTCCATACTAATTTATAAAATATGTCATTCATGTACAAATCCGCATGGCTGCTGGAAACTCCAACATGAACACTAAGGGGTACGCTTTGGAATCTTTTGCACCATTGGAACCCTAAAACTAATTATATTAAAAATCCATCTTTGAGCCTTATCACTTTGGCGCTTCTATAGGTACAACACCTGCTGGAAAAGTATGTACTCATTGAGCAATAAGAAAGCTATCATTTTATAAACAATTGAGTTTATTACATATCTATTCTTATAATCTAGAGAGAATATTACATAATTATATATAAATGGGAGTTGATAATGCATTTTGGTCTCTATGAAGGTAAAGTCGGTGATCTGTTGGTAATGATTCAGCATTATTTTATTTTCCAGTCTTTGTCACGCCAGCGCATCTATTGCTTGCATTCGTCATGAAATGGCTCAAGAGTGCGGAAGTCTCGCCATGCTGGAGGCAAGAGCGATGTGTGGTGGAGATGGCACCCGCAGCGCTTGCATGGCTCACTGAACAGGTTTACATAACTATGCAACCATGTCATAAAAGACCGCACCGCTAGCTCTGGCAAAGTTGGAGAGTAAAAGTGTAGCATGGCTGCGTGAGCATTTTCAGTGACTTTCCTAAAGACATGATGCCGAGACTCGGTCCAGAGGTCTAGCGTCTCTCCATAACCTTTCACCATGACCCATTCCATTAACAAACCTTTAAATGCTACTACTGCTTTTAGGACATGACTTAAGTTGATCTGAACTACGGCATTACTTGCGAATGGTCTTGAAATTGTGATTTTCATATCATTGTATGATCTGTCAATGTTGTTGATGACGGTGTCGACTTGTAGAGGGGCTACGTTGTGGTTGCTTTGCAGTTTTCCGCGTCGTTTCGTGCTGCCGGAGTTTATGTAGGAGCGTTTTAGGGAGTTTTGGCTCAGCAATGTGTGTGCAAAGGAGCTGTATTCGTGGATCTTGTCTGTCCACTTATAACTGTTTACTAGCTGCGTGTACAGAGCCTGGCGGTCTGATGTAGTCTCTTGGCTGAGGTAGGTAGTGTTGCCGAGATTGAAAGGCGCCGTAGGTATGGGCAGTCCATTTACCGTCTGTTCTAAGTCTCGTAGATTGATGTTCACATTGTTGAGCAGGTCTTGGAGTTCTTGAAGGAACTTATCTTTGCCGTCTTCTCCGTGGTCGGCGCGCAAGCCGTTTGATAGTGTTTCAAAGACGTGGCTTACACTTGATCGCAGCGTCCTTAAAGAGGTTAGAGCTGAATTCAACTGCTCTACGTTGATTGTTTGATTCATTTTGTGGATTGTAAATTAATGAAGTTCGTTATAAAATATGTTATTCCAATTCTACCTATCATTTAACCCGAAAATTAAATTGGAGAAGAAAAGAAAATAAACAATCGCATAGTATCAAAATCAATTCATAATGTCATTGTCAAATTGTTTTTTTTTTTTTTTTTTTTAATTTGCCATTTGGGCAGGCTAAAGCCTTCAAGGCCATACCGCCTGTTCATCAGTTTTTGTCAAATTGAGAATTGACAATATAATTTTTTTTCGCAAATGGCACGCTAAAGCTATTAAGTCCATACCGCCTCGTCTTATGTATTTTACTGTCTCATGTATAGGTATACCCTAATATTACGTATAACATTAATGATAAATTCGGAGCAAATATAATTTCTCACAACTTCGGCGTGCCTTCCATATTGCCCAAATTTCTGTAGGTAATTTTTTACTAATTAGTTACCTACCTATACCCGTACCGTACCCATAGTAGGTACATTCAAAACTAGGTATGTAAACTTAGCCGTTGCTTTGTGGTAAGAACCCACTTATATCTAAGTCACGTAGTTAAGTTAGTAAGTGCAAGTACTAATTACATAGTTTGTACATTAGTCTCTCTAATAGCCAGTTAGGTATGCAAGATGTCGAAATCGTTCTGGCGGTCAATCTCACTAAATTACCTAGGTATCTCGTAGATTTTCACACGGCAGTTTTATTTGCACAGTAGGTAGTTTGTTACTCCCCGCGATTTCACCCGTGTGGATATTTCGTCAGTTATCGTAAATTTTTTGTTCATAAAAAGTATCGTGTCACTCTTCGGCCGTCTATGCAAAAAAATCACGTCGATCCGTGAGCTATATAACGTCGTTTCTGATTCGATCTCACTGAGAAACCCCGAGCATAGCCCTCTCCATAGCTCGCTGTGCGACTTTGAGCTTGCTTATGAGGCTCATAGTGAGAGACTACGTTTCACTGCCGTATGTCATCACTATGGCAACACACACAAGGTGAAAACAAACGAAACGAAACAAGGGAAAGAAAGATTTAAGCTGCCCGGAAAATTAAAAATTCGGAATCCTACAATTAACGTGTCATAAGACCCACGGTAGCGCTAAGTAGTAAATGTAATTTACTTTGAAATTCTCGCGATTTGATCACAATGCTTTATAATGTTTATCGGGACTTATCGCTTATTATTGTATTTAGGTAAAAAAGTTACATTTTGCTCGACGTTTCGACCATGTTACAATGGCCGTGGTCACGAGCTGACTGAACACTGCGGGTGAGTCCGGCGAGAAGAGCGGGTGTTTTGTTCTCCTACCCACACTTTGATCTTGAAAAATCGCAGGGTTGTCCCTACGACACACAACACTGACTGTATCGGTAAATGTCCTATGGTAAATAAAATTTTGCGCGAAAAGTCCAGATAAACATTTTAAACAGTAGGTAGTAAATAACAATCGCGGTCACCCATTCAAGGACTGACCACGGCCTTACGGCCAACGGCTAACTCGGTATCAAACTAACGTTAAATCCGCTCAGTTGGAAAATCACGCGTACGTGAACCTGAACACGCGCAGAGGTTTGCGTTCGCGTGATTTTCAAACTGAGCGTATTTAACGTTAGTTTGATACCGAGTTAGCCGTTGGCCGTAAGACACCAGTTCGACCATTGGTTAGTTAGTACTTTGTCTATGATTTCTCTGATTTTTGTCAAGCTACGTCAAGAGGCAAAGCTTCGTCATCCACTCTGAGAGAAGGCGGACGAAGAGAAGGCAGAAGTTTTTTTTTTCTAATTTTTTTTTGAGATAATATATATAAACTATTTTTTCGGAAATAAATAGTCTCCTTCCTGGAAGAAGAGCTCCTTACAGTCAAAAAAAAAACAACAATATCGATGCTAGTTCGCCTCGAACTGTGATCTCGTGATCCATAAATCTTCGGAATCCCTAAATTGGTGCTAAATTGCATTGAAATGAACTACCTACAGAGTTTCATGAAGATCGGATCAACGACACGCAAGTTATCGTTGAACAAACGCAGTGCAAGTACCGTTATTTATCGATCATCAAGTTTGACAGTTGAGTTTGTCAAATTCGATAAAATGCCATTTTATCATTACTCGCTATGATCGATTCTATGGCATTTTATCGAATTTGATGATCGATAAAGAATGGTACTTGCACTGCCTTGTGGTACTTGTTTTTCTAATTTTCTAATTTTTTGGGTAAATATGGTTAAATAGATGAATGTAGGTTAAATTGTATTACCTACTGCTAATGTATGTATCAATATACAAAAATAATTGCACGTCCGCTAGGACAGACTGTTGAAACTCTAAACATTTGTTCCATCATCATTGTACACAGTTTATGCAATAAAATTTACTTTTACTTTTACTGCAGGCACGCGGAAATGCCGACTTGTCCCATTAGCCATTAGAATCTTCGCTCGGTCAATAAATACGCAATGAGTGCTACGATAATAAACTCTGCTACGGTGCTACGATAATTCAGAACGTAGCGGTGCTACGCTGCGATGCTACGCTGCGATGCACTAGCTAGCAGTATGTAAACTAGACAGGAGTTAACACTATGTTGGTTAACTGCTTGCATACGGCAGTATGGTGCTACTGTTTAAAAACAGTAAAGGGTTCCGTACCTAAAGGATAAAAACGGGACCCTATTACTAAGCCTACGATGTCTGTCCGTCTGTCCACTTGTTCGTCTGCCCGTCTGTCTGTCCGTCCTACGTCTTTAGAACCGATATAGATAGCCAGAATATGTAATGTTACGGATTAATTCCAAAATTATTAATTATTATTCGCCTCTTATGCCAAATTTGACGGTTTTAAATCAATTTTATTCAGTTAAATTACAATATTTGAGCTGGAAAAAAATACATGTCACAGATACATCTGTGTTTGAGTTTATGATTTGGTTCAAAACACGATGGAATAAACATTCCTCGATCAAAAAAAAAAAAAAAACAAAGTCGATTTAGTTTATTTTTTTCGTTTTATGCTCTAATGAAAGTTTGTTACAACCTGGAAATTGCATGTACTGAAAGGAAATTTTATTAATTATTTTTTTATTTGGATAGAATTTTGATAGTGAATAGTTTCGTTTTTTAGTGAAATTAAAACCGTAACAAGGTTGCGAGAATTTGCGCGAACTGCGTTCAGTACCGCGCCAGGAGTCATCGAGGTCGGACCTATGTTCGTTTTTGTCGTTGCACTCCCCCCGCGGGCGTCTTGACTCTTGCGTGGCAAAATACATCGTTGCTATAACTTGGCGGAGGCTGAGGGAGCGTTTTGTTGCCTACGCGACTCGGATAACCGGCCGTTAAGAAATAGTAAAACAGTCAATAAGTAAAAACTAAATGGGAGTACAACAAACTTACTCGCTTTCCATCAGGCGAGATCGCGGTCAATCGTTAGCCTAGTCCGATGTAAAAAAAAAAAGTTATTTTTTAACGTATTTTTGTATCAGCTCTAATGTAAAAACGGTAATACGTACAAGCGTCAAATTTGGCATGATTATAGTACACACTAAAAAATAACAACAAATAATAAATAAAGGCCAAGTGCGAGTCAGTGTCAAATTTCTGTTCACCACCAGTTCTCGTACGGTTGTCTGCAGAGGTCGGCTGAAAGGTTGATATCTTCCATGTCTGATTTAGGCCTGATGCGTTCGCATCAGCCACGCTACTATACTAAATCTCCTGTTCGTCTGATATGAGGTTAAATATGTGTGGGTAAGTAAAGAAATATACATCACACATCAATAAATCTGAGTCCTAAGAGACAAAATAAAACGACGCATATTTCTAAAAGCTGAGTACCAACGGAGACCTAAAGAAGCGTGTGCGAGTACATACGTCCCAATGAAATATTTTTATGGATATTCGCGCCCCCTGGGCAGTCGGGATCAAGTCTATAAATTCACGAATCGGTATAAATCGAACAGGCACGATTCGCGTCGCGCTCGAAAGTGTCATCCAATATTGTAATTTTAATAATTGGTATAAGCTTATTTTTTTGTTTTCCTCTGCGAGGATTTTGGCGTCGCACTCTTGTGCATTTGTTAGTGTTACGTATTATGTTTAATATCAAGGACGTTATAATATATACCCTATTGGATATATTACGTTCTTGATTAATATCAAGTTTGATAAAATGTAGTCAAACAATTCACAGTCAGAGTCAAGCAAAGTGACGGTCCAGTCAAAGTCATGCCCTAGTAATAGAGACTTTACAAGAGTCTTCTATGGAGCTTTGGAATCAACACGAAAATACACGTTTCACTGCTTTATATCACTTCCCCACACTCGAGCACGTCTATGAACACTTATATTATTATGCATTCACACTCAAAAATACACAAGTTTAGAAAAATAATAATACATTGAGACATGTTTTTTTTGTTGGCGACAAAACTCCTAATGCTTTGATGCAGCTTGCCGCACAAACGTGTACGTCTGTGGCTTGCCGTCGTTTCAGTATTTATACTATACGTATTGTAAGTGCACAAGTAGACAAATTAAATACTGCCAAAAAAAAAAAGTTAATATATAGGTACCGAAAAAAAATAAATTGATCCAGTGGAAATGGTTCCCAATAATAATTATGCTAGTATACTATGTCGTGTGTTATGTTACTGTTAGATTCAAATTCAAACTAGGTATTTATTGCTTCCATGCAGTAGGTACAAGGTGATACAAGTATAAATTGCTTTTTTTATACACCCTATAAATAGCAGGGGGAGGCCTATGTTCAGCAGTGGACGTCTTCTGGCTGATGGTGATTGTGATGGTGATAAAATAGCTGATAATCCTTAAACACTTGAACTATCGATCAAGTCACCTTTCAAAACAAAAAAACTAAAACAAAATCGGTTCAGCCGTTTGGGAGCTACGATGCCACAGACAGGCACATACACATACACACGTTAAACTTAACATACACCTGTTTTTGTTTTTTAAATATCATATAAAAAAAAATATCAAAAAAAAAAAAAAACAAAAAAAAAAAAAAAAAAATATATCATATATATTTGTATTAAATATATTAAATAGGCTTACGTTTGGCCCACATCGCCATTGCGTCGCGGCGAGGATTAAAAATAGTAAAACTAAGAAGGCACTAGCCGAAATCACGGGCAACAGTTACTTATATAAAGGGCGTGCGGGCATCAACCTTGTTTACTCGCTCCTCGTTTCATTTGTACCATATTGATTCTGGTGCGCGCTGTCCCTTCAACTTTCCGTGTGATTTTGGCAATTTATTCACTTTTTGTAACTTATTAACCGATTTCGGTGAGGAGGTTCTCAATTTTGTACGTATTTTTTCAATACATCAATGTATTTTTTACAAGTGTTTATTAATCTTGCCTTGTTACCTGAATTTTAAAACAGATATCCCGCTGTAATTTGCATGTGTACCAGGTAACCATCCAATCAAATTTAAACGTGTACTGTTTAAATTAGTTTGGATGACAGTGCATGGTTAGGTGAATGACGTCATTCTATATCCAATATGGTGGACTCTCAAAGATGGCGGACGGAAAATTCATTTTCACCAAGATTTTCACATACATTTTCTGGCAACAACTGAAATCTATACATTGAGATATAATATCCTACTAATATTATAAACGCGAAAGTTTGTATGTATAGATGTATGGATGTTTGTTCCTCTTTCACGCTGCAACGGAACAACGGATCGACTTGATTTTTTGCATGGATATAGTTCAAGAGCTAGAAAGTGACATAAGCTACTTTTCATCATCACCATTTTTCATCACTACGCGGGTGAAACCGCGGGGCGCAGCTAGAAACATCATAAAAAAAGTGTCACTGGCTGTCGCTACCAAGGAGAGGTTTATAACGCGGGTGCAACCACGGGGCGCAACTAGTTTAGTATCAAATATGATAAGTAGTTAATTAAAAATAATACGTGGTGTGTATTATTTTTTAAATATAAATGACTACATTTAAAAAGACGTTTTCGATTGTTTAGTACCTACTGCGTTATGATCGTCCTCAGAGACGCCTACGACGCGGCTCGGCGCCCCTGTCGAGGTCCCGACAGAGGGCAGCGGAGGACGTCTCACAGGCCTCGGCACAGCCCGCGTTATTAAAATATTGATGCGGGCCGTGAAGGTCAACGCGAACGGCCGTTGCGCCGCTACGTCGTTAGACTTGTTGCGTCGTTTAATGGGCGGAAAAGGGAGCCGGATACGCCTAGAGATCGACGTCTCGGACTTGTGCATGCAACTCAGAAAAAAAACCCTATAAACAACATCAGCATGAAAAAATAAGAGGCCGATTTGGAAGCCTCATTAATCGTAGTTAGGGTTCAGAATAGATTTGTAAGTTAGTAGCACTACGCGGTTTTACCCGCTATCCTACGGAAATCGTAAAATTTTCGACAAAATGTAGCCAAAGAACAAGTAAACTCTAAGTTTATTCCAAATCTGTTTAGCAGTTATGGAATTGAGTGGCGACAACCATACTTAATACTTGCGATTTTATAATATTTATATGATTTATTTGCTCTGACACTGCAATAATATTGCAAAAAGATATCTAGAGCAATCTGTAAATCTGATAAGAAAGTAACACCTTGAAAGGCTAGAAATACACTTCATAGTTTATTAAATAGATACATGTAAAATAATATTTTTTATTCCGTAAAAAATATGTTGGGATGTTGGATAGTTACAACACTTTGTTAGTTTCCTTTTATCACTATCTTTTAGTTGACAAATACTCTCAAGATCGTAACATACGAGCAACATTGTGTATGACGTATCCCGTCCACTATACAGGTTGTGTCCAATGTCCCAGTAAACATTCAAACATCAACATCATCATCATCAGCCAGAAGACGTCCACTGCTGAACATAGGCCTCCCCCTTTAACTTCCACACTGAACGATAGCCTGCCTTTTGCATCCACTGGATGCCAGCGACTCTCACTATGTGGCCTACCTACGCTGCGTCTTCCGGTTCGTGACATCGATCCCCAAGCCGCCTGCCAAGCGTGGGGATTATGGCACCCCCCCCCCCAACATTCAAACAATATTATGAAAATAATAATATACCTAAGTTGAAAATTTGAAAGTAATTATCTTAAAATTATCGTAATAATCGTAATATTAGTATCGTAATTAGCATGCTGGGTACGCTGCCAATTGATAGTGACCTTGAGCATTTGGATTGTCTTTATACCTTTAACAGTCTTATGGGCAGTCTAACTGTTTTTGTAGTAACAAAGTTTATGATTATTAACGGTTTTTTTTTTGTTTTCATATAACTTTAGTGAACCGTGATAGTTTAAACCAGTGTTTTATTTTTGTAGTGTCTGTGTTAGAGTGTATTTTGTAAAGACATTTGCCCTGTTAAAAAACTATGTACAAGAAGATATTATCATACAAAATTTCTAAATAAAATCAAAATGTCCCCAACCATTTGCCAACTTTTAAAAACTTGTAATATAGCAAACACTATCATATGCATCTGTGGGGTCCATGGTGGGGTCACACTAGCTGGAAGCGATGTCAATTATTTTTTCTGTTATTTGCAAGAAAGTTATACCCAAACTGAAATGCGCACGTAAAATTGAATTTTAATCCGAGACGAACAAAAGCCCTTAGTTTCTTTCTTTTAGAAAATTTTAAAAAGTGTAATTAAATTACGACTTTTTTGACGACGTATTCGACCATTTTGTATAGGCCATGTCTGCCAGAAACTGTCCCTTTCACTTCAGATATCTCTGTCTGTATGTCTATATGGCCGCTAACTCCTCCTAAACTACGCAACGGATTTTGATGCGGTTTTCCCCATCAGTTAGATACATTTTCAAGGAAGGTTTATATATATAACTAGCTACCCGCCCCGGCTTCGCACGTAAATTACAACCGTGCGAAGCCGGGCGGGCGGGTCGCTAGTGCTATCTAATTTGGACCGGTTCGCTCCGTGATAATTCTGTATACTATTTTGATCTACAGTGCCATTACAATATTGTAAATTATAAAAGTTGATTCTTTTTATTTAATTGGGCTAAGAAGTTGTTTGAATTGAATTCGAGTCCTCAATTAAATTATCTCTTTGACAAAAATATTTTATTCAAATGTAGAATGAGCTACCTTCCACGGTGTTTCTGAGAAGCTACAACATGGGATTTTTTAATAGGCGAGAGACGCAGTTGTGCTGTCTCTAATGTTACAAGCATCCATAGGTGACTGCTTACCATTAGGTAGCCTGTCTGCTTGTTTGCCTCCTTTCTGCCACCTATTAATTAAAAAAAAATATTATTAAATTCATACAAAAGACAATTTAAACAATTAATTAGCATCTCTTTTCGGTACCGTATACGATCCTCTAGTCGGACACGACTTAGACATCACCCTGTATGCGAGTACTCCGGTGAATTGAATTAGATATCTCCTCAGCTCGCAGCAAAGTCTAGCTTCTAACCAGTAACAAAGTAGGTCGAAACCGCTCTTTGTTCTCCTTTCATTACCCCAATTCATTTGTGACACAAAGTGTTTTCTTTAAAGGCCAACAGCTAATTATCTGTGAAGTTTTGAAAGTAATATTTATTTCGAGGAGCCACAGACGAGGAAATATAGATTCTGATAGTTTGTACCAATCAATTCTCTTCATGGAAAGCTTAATACACAGGAGATGTATAACTTATTTATTTATAAACTAATTTTAATTTTTTTTAGGTTTTGTTTATCACGCAGAACAGATGGCCGATGGGGCCGAAAGGTTCTGGAATGGAGACCACGGACTGGTAAGCGCAGAGTAGGACGTCCACCCACAAGATGGACAGACGACCTAAAAGAGACCGCAGGGAAACGCTGGATGCAGGCCGCTTCCAACCGGCCCTTTTGGAGATCGATGGAGGAGGCCTAGGTCCAGCAGTGGACGTCCTATGGCTGAAATGATGATGATGATGAATTTTAATTTTGTTTTCGTGTATGGTCTCTATTTATGATCAGCGTTTTTATGAGGTTATAAAAAAATATTACTCAACATGCCTATTGTCTAAAATATAACACCGTGTGAAAATTATAACAGTAACACAGATCACAGATAAAAAAAATGATGTGCGTAAGACCACACGACAGAAGCGAAAACTTCATTAAGGTGGTTCGATTCACCTATGGCGGGAAATTTAAATTTTAAACAGGTTTTTGGTCATAGTAGCCAGGCCAGGTAATTATTTTTAAATAACACAGTGTTTGCGCAAAATGTTGGCTGTTCTGTACATTATAATGTACAATTATTTAACAGTAACGCACCATATTACATTTACTTACATTTACATTTGTGAATAAACCGTTTGAAACAGCAAAAATTTGATTATTCACATATGTAGGTAATAAAGGGCATTAGAGATAAATAGCTTTACATGATTTTGTAAAGAATAATAATCTATCTGCGCAAACATCATGGTTGTTAACAATAATTACCCGGCCTAGCTACAAGGACAAGAAAACTGTTTGACATTTGAATTTCCCGCCATTTGTGCAACGAACCACCTTAAGATTGACTATTATATCCCTCTCGCCCCCTTAGTCGACTCGAGCCGACTCTACCCGAACGAGTATCGGAGTGTGCCGGTCACGCGAGTTCAGTGATGTTTCTCCATCGCAAAAAGTGCCCAACGTGCCTAAATAAGTTTTCACTTCAAAAATCGTGACAGGTAGAGATCATGCACCTACCTACGTCTAAACTAAACTGGTAGTTTTTTTTTAAATATATATAATATTAGACAAACAAGCGACAGGCCACCTGCAGGCCTAGCACGGGCCGTGGACATATCCACAGTTTTTATCCCGCGAGAAAAAGACAAACATATCCATATTCTAGTTTTGTCGGGTCTAGGCGTGAATAAAAACGGTGGTAAGACAATTTATCCACAGCCCATGCTAGGCCTGTTGATAGTAAGTAGTCACCGTCGCCTATGGACACCTACAATACCCGGGGCATTGGCGGTGTGTTGCCTACCTTTGAGGACTCTATTCACTTTTCGCTTGAAGCAATTGAGGTTATATTTTGGAGGAAAAACCGAAGCACTCTTACAACTTGCATCATCTACTCTTTACTATCTGTGCATTGTCTGGTCGAAGAGCCCCTGCCGCCGCCGCCCAAGCCGAGGGCGACGTAATTGCGAAGGTCGACAAACGCATTCGGCTGGAATAACGCTCCCGCCCGCCTTGATTATAATAAAACTACAATGATAACAATATAACGGCCCGTGATTGTATCATTTATTTTGAAAACCTAAGCGATTCTGAATTGAAAGCTTGTAATAAAATTATTTGGTTATAGAATCTTTTGTCCTTAACCAATGGACAAGAATACAATTCACTCTAGTATAGTATATTTCTCTATGATATTATTTACAAACACAGAATTTTGAAAAATAAATAAAGCTTCGAAGGTATGGTTTCACCTATGGCGGTAAATGCAAACCTTATTAATTACATCTATACTATATAATATTATAAAGAGAAAATTGTTTGTTTGCATTAAATAGCTCCGAAACTACTGAACCGATTTGAAAAATTATTTCACTGTTGGGAAGCTACATTATCCCCGGGTGACATATGCTATATTATATATTTTTTTAAATCGGGATCCTTACTAAAACTCCAATAATGTAACCCAAGGTGTAAAAAAATAAGACTTACACCCGTGCGAAGCCGGGGTGCGTTGCTAGTTTATCAATAAACCATTTGAAATACATAGTAAAAGAAAGTTATATGACTATTTACGGGATATTTACCGTGGTAAGGTTGTGTATCCCGTAAATAACCATATAACTTTAGTGAACAACCGTGATAGTTTAAAACATAATAAAAAAATATTGATTGACAAAGGTAGGTAAGTAATATTGTTACAACACAGATAATGATAATGAAAAGAATAATCGATTAGCGCAAACATCGTGATCATTTACAATAATTACCCGGCCTAGCAAGGACAATCAAATTGTTTGAAATCTGAATTCACCGTCATAGGTGAAACGTTCTAACTTAATCGTTCTCTAATGCGGTTGAAACTATAGTCGGAGTAACCGGCTTAATCTTACGTGAGTAATTCCCGTGTAACATAAATAAAATGTTCTAACTTAAGTTTTTTTTTTTTACTTAAAGTCAAGTTTACTTATCATGTTTGTTGAAGTGTGGATTATGTAGTACTTATTCGCGCAGAAATGACGAAGACAGAGCAGCGAGAGACGAGAGGTGTCGGCGCGCCGTGAAGGGCGCACAGGGCTCGGCGGTGCGGCCCGGAGCCCGGGCGAGCCCTGCACCGACCGACCTTGGGGCCGCTGCCCCAGTTCCCGCGCTGCCACCGCTCACCATCCACCATCGATCCAGCTCGTTCTCCAGAGTGAGTTATACGAGTAAGCAGGCGATCGGAGATGTATCGAGTGATTACTTTTGAAATAAGGAGGGTCGTGGGTGCGGGCTCGGTCGGCGCAGGTGCGCAGGGCGGGCGGAGGGCGGAGGGCGGCAGTCCCGCGCCGGGCGCCGCTCGGGGCGGCTGCACGTTGTCCGCAGGCCGCATGAGCGCGCCGCCGTGCTAGCGCAGCGTGCGCGGGTGTGGTATGCCCGCGCCTCGCCGTTATGGCCCCCCTGATGGCGGCCTTCGCGCTACTGGCCTTCTTGCCCGGTGAGTGGCCCGGCCCGGGCCCGCGAGCAACAGGCGGCCGCCGCGCCCCCGCGTTTGTTTACCCCATGGGGGATCGATTGATGGTGGGAGCTGAGGTGTTGTGAGTGATCGGATCTCGCGGGGACGCCCGGAGCGCGACCGCCTGACGACGGGACCAGCGATCATTGAGACTCGGTCAGGTAACGCTCAGGCACCCGAGGACACCACGTCGTTCATTCACGACGAATTAATTGAGACTCAATTTCATTAAAAAAGCACTTACGTTTCGGTACGTTTAGTTTTTTAATGAAACGTGAAAAGGAGCACGCGTTGTGCTCATCCGCCCGGAGCGGGATACGAAGCTATAAAAAGGAAAAAGTCAGGTTTTACGAGGGAATCTGTACGTACTTACCGTAATGGTAATGATTCGGCCGCGTACCCGACGTGGGAATTTTATAGCCACGTCTGGCTCCGGCTTACTCGGCTTTCAATTCTGGAGGCAATGTTTGAATCCTAAATACCTAGGTACGTGTGCAGGTTTATATCTTTTTCCAGACTTTTGTGGAAATGAAAAGGAAACCACCTTCAACTACAAGAAAGCTTTGTTTAAATTTTCTATCATAAAATTCATCAATCTCCTTAATTATTTAGGATATATACATCGTTTTTACGCAACAAATATAGATTTCATGCATTAACACACCCTAGCAAAACCATATTTCACTCACGATATCACGAGCACATTGGTCTCTTTGTCTCAACCATCTCTTCGCGTCCCGCCCTCCATTCTGTACGATCACTTCACGGCAACACTATAACTCATACGGGAATCGATTGACCTTTATCTCGCATCTCGATACCACCGTTATAGATCTTTCCCAATATACTTTACGAGTAAATAACTCTACAAGTATCTACGATACATATCGCTTACCAACAGGCGAGTTGGTAGGAAACGCAGACTTATACTATACTATTACACGATAAAAAAGATACAAAGTAAAGCTACTAAATGCCAAGAAACGAATAGGTATAAACTAAGTCAAAGGTGATAACCAGGAGGTGAGGAGGTGGTAAGGTGGTCCAGCTCGTGTCTGAAATTTTAGGTCACTTGAGTTCTGACATTCAAGCGACCTAACGTCGATTCTGTCATACCACTAAACCATGCACTAAACTAAACCAATCTGACAAGACTAAAATTATCTGCCTCTTTTTCTATTTAATATGTGAGAGAAGGATGGCAACAATTTTAGAGCTGTCAAATTTAGTTTAGTTTCGAGTACATCAGAATCGACGCCAGGCATCGATTCTGATGTAATCTAAACTAAACTAAATTTGACAGCTCTACCACTTACTAAACTAAACCAATCTGACAGGACTAAAATTATCTGCGTCCCTTTTCATTTCAATATGTGAGAAAGGGATGACGAAAGTTTTAGGGCTGTCTAGTTTAGTTTAGATAATGATACAACAGAATAAACACCTATCTATTCTAACAATCACTTCGCTAGGTCACCTCTAAAACAAATTAGATACTTACTGGGACCACTATAAAGTACCAACCAAAACGTAGTGGCACTTGTTATTGTCCCCACTTGGTCACCAATCCAAAAAGTGACCGGTCTTGGTGCTTAATATCGTTAAAGAGCTGTAAACCAGCATGTGATACTGCAAGCACTAAGTCACTAGTACTTAGCACTCTTACTCTTACGAACTCTACAAACATGAGACAGACACCTTATAAAGACATTTCACAGCGTCTGTTTGTCCTAAAAGTAAATGAGGTCTTTGTCTGTATTTGCTGAGGACCCTGCCAAGCATGACTAGGTATCATAAAGCTGAGTCCGACGGCTTATCGTAACATGAGACACCATTTTGAATTCCGTGACGATGAAAGCGCGCCGTAATGAAAAATTTCAGCGCCTTGTAATTTTGAAGTTGGAAATAGCTGTTCATGGACAGTATTTAGTTTGGTTATCGTTTGTACTAATGGGTTTAGTAATTATTCCTACTGTTTCATCTGCCATCTCCAGATTTAAAGCACTTCCCTGGAGTAGCAACGCAAAATATGACGTGACTGAGATTTTATAGTTACTTTTCTGCGGTAGATAGTTTCGTTGTTAAGTTCTGTTACGGGTAAAAGTTATAGAAATAATATGAAATGCTATTTAGTCTTTCTAGCAGGATTCTGTTGGTTTGTAAAATTTCAAGCAATTCCGATCCACCCTGACTTAGCACGTGTTTCGATTTTTCACATGTGGCTTAAATGCTCCGAGCAAATATTTAGCTCCATTTGTCACTATTTAAGTACGAGTAAAGTACATGTACATTGCGACTAGTCCGGTCCATCTGTAGAGGCCAAAAGGCCAACTTTACAAGTCAATATAAAAAAAAAACATGTACATGGTGTTTTCTTAAGATTTGATATAGGTAATGTTTTTTTTTCTGGAATAATTTTCATAGACTGCGATTCGAACCATATCTAGTGAGGGAAAATGGAAAATATCTACAGCCGCGACCATGGGCGATCTTGCGAAAGTGGAATAAACGCAAATGTTTCTGAATGAATAAAATACACGTAGAGATAAATATTATATTGTTCTCTACGCCTTTGATTACTATTGTTATCGATAAAAATTTCATCTCATTCAGCATTTTGTTAGGTGGCTTTATTCGCTGGATCGATCGGGAGAGGTAACGGCCACGTTTACCTAGATTGCTTTTACGGCGCTGTACTGTCATTACAATTAATGGAGGGCATTAGCACGTTCTCTGTCATTGTCGTTAAATGGCCGCTATAAGGGACCTTCGTCAATCTAACCTTACCTGGCCGAATATTCTTGTGCATGCATATCTGTCCCTGTCGCACCTGTGTCAATCCCAACGAGAGTGACAGTGACAAAACTAAAATCGCAGGTCCTGGAATAACACACTTGCCTTAAAGGGTAACCTGAGGAACTGATTCAATAATATTACTCCCAAAACTATTACGAAAATATTAATGCTCAAAATAATTATTAAAAACACTATTAAAATTTTGAAAAAGTAAATTTTACACACATTAGATACAAAACCAAGAACCGCAAAAGTTCAAAGAGATGACATTCACTAACATGCACTGGGCCAGCATGATGGATTAGGGCCCATCCTTTCTCTCTGAGAGAAGGCCTGTGTTTCAGCAGTGGAAATATGATAGGTTGCTAATGATGTAATAAAAATAAATATAAGTAAAAATGTTAAAATACAAACGACAAATATGGACAAGAAAACATCAAAAAGAAAAACATTTCAAGAGATGTGATGTTTTTTTGTGTCATCACGTTTTAATCAAATTCACGAAGAAGCCGTTTAATTTTATATCCGGTTTTATCACCAAACTAATGTAACAAATCATTTAATAAATAAATAAAATAAATATTCGGGAATTTTTTGCACACACGGTCATCTGACCCCAAACTATACAATGCTTGTGATATAGCTTCCAGAGACTGAAATACATACATATATAGTTTTAAATACATATTTAAATAGATATTAACAACCAGATACAAATATTCATCACATAAATGTTTGTCCTAGGTGGGAATCGAACCCACGCCCCCAAGTTCAAAAGGCAGGCATTGTGAAGAGTAATAAAATTTATTCACATATTTTAATTGTGTGAGCTTTAGTTGCTGTCCATGACATAATTTTAATCTTAAGTGCTCGATCATACACCACATTTTCCATCCATAACACAAAATACATCCGCTTCAATCCACACGAAATTACGACTATTTCACCGATCTACTTCATGGGGCCTACCATAATCTTTCGCATCGTTCACATTACAGAGCGCTTACACAAAACAACTCTGAGTTTATTTTATTCTCGACTTTATTTCAATAAAGTTATATGATTATTTACGGGATATTTACCGTGGTAAGGGGAATGAGAAATATCCCGTAAAAAATCATATAACTTTAGTGAACAACCGTGATAGTTTAGAACAGTGTTTTATTTCAATTGTTTTCGCAAAACCCAAAATTGACAAAGTAAGTACATTTCTGTCAGTACTACAGAGGAAAAGTGGTTTACGAAGGCTTTTAGGCTGGGAATAAAATTAATTCAGTGAGCAGAACGCATTAGGTTAGTATAAATAAGTAGTATACATAAGTAGTATAATCGAAAAAAAAAGGTCAGGCTATTTTCGAATTTATGCGAGCACGGGTATACATATAATATAGCCTATATTACCCAGGGATAGTGTAGCTTCCCAACAGAGAAAGAATTTTTCAAATCAGTTCAGTAGTTTCGGAGCCTATTCAATGCAAACAATCAAATCTTTCTTCTTTATAATATTAGTAAAGATAGATAAAAGAAGATAGAGATTGTGGTAGCCTCCCAGAACCCTCCGTCACGTGTACAAGACGTATTCCTATACCGTCTGGAAAGCGATTGCTCGATTCTGCCGCAAAGAGATTTATGTACAGGTTTTCTGCGGCTCGTCTGCGGACGATCTATCATTTTCGTACCATTACCGTCCCCGCCGCTACCTACTATTGATAGGTGCCCATTTATAAATGTTAGCCACAGTAACTGTTATTTAACCTATATTTATGTTACTCACGGGACTGTGTGTTTGGACAACATACCTTATCAGAGGAGTGCAGAATACCGTGCAAGATAGTTGATCTATATTTTTTTTTTCACCCATCGGGCAGGCTAAAGTATTTAAGTCTATGTATAAAAAGAAAAGCTTAGATTTGAGAACAGGCCAATAACGGTAAGGTCATGTCTGACCAAACCAAGGACGTTTTATACCCATATAAAACGACCTTGGACCAAACCCTATTTAAAAAAAAGTGCTACATGGACTTATAAATCAAGACTAGTAATGCATAGAAATGGCATGCAGTGGCCATTAAAAGATTTAGTAAATTACCCGATGACTTGAAGAGAAAAAAACGAAAGTACTATTGCAATAAATAAAAAAACTGTGAATGTTTTATTAAAAAGTGCAATATTAAGTAGAAAATATAAGTGATAAAACCACAGACTTCGATTTTTTAAGCATACTAAATCTATGGATAAAATTATAAAACCAAATTGGGTCGCTCCATACATTATCATGCCTTAAATTTATTACTAAATCGATGCATATAATTGGGTCATTAAATGATTTGAATTTAGCTGGTGCATCAAATGATTTGAATTTGGCTTTGAGAATTCATAATTATATGACCTATTTTCAACAGATTTCAAAAAGGTAGTTCTCTATTTGACTGTTTGACTGTTTTATTTGTGTTTGTGTGCTGGTTATAAAGTATTTTTTAGTATATCTCGGAGAAAAAATTAAGAATATATTCCATGAGTGGAAAGTATCTATATGAAATCCTTTTATTGAATATTAACTAATTTTAATATTAACACATTTTTTTTGTAAAAATGTTGCCTACGCTGCGTCTTCCGGTTCGTGTACCCATACCACCCATACACAAAATATCACGCAGTTGAAATCCGTTCGTAAACCCTTCGGTCCGCCAAAGAGACCTGAAATTCGATATCGATATCTTTTTCTGTATCAATATTAGCTCAAAATAAAATCTAAGTAATTTGATTTGAGACATGCGCAAGCCTATTTAAAATTAAAATTTAAAAAAAAACTTGAAACTTTTCAGAATAATTATGTTTCTGTTTTTGATGAGCATCGTCTCTATCTCTACATAGTATAAATTGAAGTCGCTTTCCGCGTCTGTCTGTCTGTCTGTATGTCTGTATGGCCGCTAACTTCTCCTAAACCACGCAACGAATTTTGATGCAGTTTTCACCATCAGTTAGATACATTTTCACGGAAGGTTTATATATATATAACTAGCGACCCGCCCCGGCTTCGCACGGAAATTACACCCGTGCGAAGCCGGGCGGGCGGGTCGCTAGTTTACTATATTATAGTCTGAGAATCTAAAAGAATAATCGGCAAAATGCGCGTACCGAAGTTTGGCTCTATATTTAAAATCGCCGAGTGGTCAATGTTTTGTATTAATTGAATACAGGCTTATCATCAGTTTTTTTTCAAGCTTGATTGATTTCGTTCGCATAAATAAGTTACTTTATACCTACTTTGATGTGACTATGTATCTTAAAGAAAATATATTTGTGCCTGTGCTGGTTTTCGAGATCAATGGCTTGTGCAAATAACGTAAAATTTTCTCCAACTTTTCCAAAAGCTAACCAGAGCTATTGAAAAAGTTTGTTTTCTTTGATTGATTTTAATATATTACGGAACTTTCTTTTCTTTCTTTAAGATAATCAAGTTTTATACGTTTGTTTTGCCGTGTCGGCCGTGTAGGCCTTAGAAATAATGTTTAAAACCACGTAAAATAAACATATTTTCAGTTAGTCCCAATATGATTCCGTGTGTAGCGCTTATTGTGCTTCTGTCAGGAGCCCGCGCCTTGGCCATCGTTTTCCGTTCATTAGAAGCGAGGAAAAGATACGTGTGGTCCCTTTGATGTCGCGTGGCGTGGCGTGTGATAAGGCGTGTCGTGGGAACAATACATTCGGCCCGTTTGTTTTTGTGGAGAGCCTGATTTATATTAATCTACGTCGTATACCAACTTGCTCTTGATAGAGACAATAATATGTCGTGTGACTTGTCATTTTGTGTTTGTTTTTCTATGTACTTTCAGAGCTCTACAAGTCTTGCGATACAAGCTTACAACGTCCAATTCCTTGGATGATATTTATAAGTAGACTGACATAGTGAAACTGAACCTTTAATACCTTAGCATTATTATATTTTGTTACGTTGAGTTGGATATGAAATGACGTCTGATGTTCATCTGATCAATTGTGTAGTTTTCAACTACGTACCTACATAAAGTTGTAGTTATGTTGCGTGTGTTTATTGAATCTGAAAAAGAGTTACATGCATTTTATTTTCTGCAATCGCCGGTTTTTATATCTAGTTATTATATGGTATTATGAAGGGTGAACGTCCATTGTCAAAGTGCACACTTATCGACATGTGTCCTGCCCGTTCTAACTTACGGTGACCAATGTACATGGCCAATAACCTTAGAAACTTGGCTACTAACCGATTCTTAAAAGTCCAAACTTGGGGCTTGCCAAAGAGTGATGGAGCGCAGCATGTTAAAAATCAAAAGTACAAATCGCTGATGTTGTCAGAGAAGCCGTCAAACTAAATTGGGGTCGGACGGGACCCGTGGCCAGAGCATACCCTGATAGATGGCCCGAGAGGATCATCATCATCATTAGCCAGAAGACGTCCACTGCTGAACATAGGCCTCCCCCTTTAACCTCCACACTGAACGACAGCCTACCTTTTGCATCCACTGGATGCCAGCGACTCTCACTATGTCGTCGGTCCATCTAGTGCGGTCCATCCTACCTACGCTGCGTCTTCCGGTTCATGGTCTCCACTCAAGAACCTTTCTTCCTCATCGGACCGATCATCTACCGAGAGGATCACGCAGGTCAAAAGAAAATGCTAGCTGGATGACCTCGACGCGTTTCTGGGGATTGGTTAGATTTGGTGGGTGATAACACTGTTTAGAAAGAAATGGAATAAAGCTATACCCAAGAGTAGGATAGCAAACACGGGTGTAGCCAGTTTTGAACCTCCGAAACAGCCCTGGCTACGCCCGTAATAGCAAAGTTTTAAACAGTAAAGTTTTCAAAGTTTATCGTTCAGTAGATTTAAAATCTCTCTGAGAATAAAATAACAGCTGAAAAATCAATTGGGAGGTGATATTGAACAAAATAAACGCAGACACAAAGCAAACCACGACTTTATCTAATAAATGTAACATTACTAATCCGCCCACAAAAGAACTTTAAATCAAATTGATCCACTAAACTCCGCAGTTTCAAAGAACCTCTCTGCGATCTCTCTCAGACGCTTTTGACGTAAGAACACAATAATCTCGGACTACTTATTGTTAGAGCTATCATAGTTTGAGAGTTAAGATAAGGTATAAGGCGTGGGGTGGAGGGCCGAATATTGCCAAATCCGCCTTTAAAGGGATCATTATAGAGTGGTTATATTGTACTTTATAGTTTTCAATAATCCCCGAGTTTGGTACGCGGGTAGGTACGGCTTACGTTAATTGCGTACAGGCCACAAGCCTCTGCCACTCGTGTGTGATAATTAAATTAATTAGAGAACACCGTAACTGCTGAGCGCTAAATCTACAGAGGTGAACTTAAGGGGCAGCTAAAGGCACGCGGCTAGCTCAATAGCATGGTTTTAGATTCACTGAGAGAGAATCTTCGTCCGTAAGCTGAGTTCGACTGAAGGCATCCAGACTCATTTAGACTGGATGCGCTCGCACCCGACACGCCTCCTTACCATATTTCCCTTGTTTGAATACTCTAAGACCCCTTAGCCTACATTAACGTCATGCTGACAAAATTTTACTCAACCAACATCTCTCTCATCAGGTGTTTGACAGTTTCTGGGGTCATATAATTAATTAACTAAAGTAAAAACAGTTTTCTGCTCATACTTACGAGCAATTTTTCTGTACTTACTTAATTTTTCTGTATTTGTAACCAATAAAACAAAATAGGAGTCTCAAGTCGATGCGTTTTTAAAAATTTTATTTACGACTAGCGGCTCGCCCCTGCTTCGCGACGGGTATAATTATAATACCCGTGCGAAGCTGGGGCCCGGGTGACATAGGCTATATAGCCTAATATATTGGGGATAGTGTAGCTTCCCAACAGTGAAATAATTTTTCAAATCGGTTCAGTAGTTTCGGAGCCTATTCAATGCAAACAAACAAAGAAGCAATCAAATCTTTCCTCTTTATAATATTAAGTAAAGATCACGCATAACTTTTTACTGAGCAGTCCGGTTTTTATGTTTTTTTTGTGTAACATTCTGAGATAAAAAAAACTTTTACTATCTAATGATGTAACGTCAAGTTGTTACTCTGTTGGTTTTCTACTCTGTGGTAACGCTGCGTGGCTTGGAGATACGTAATTTCGAGTCAAGTCTGCAGATACGTACAGCTTGGGGTATTTTATGAGAAACAAATTGAATTTTAACAAGGACACATAAGGACATGTTACAATTAAGCCCCTTTCGCTTAAACATAACACACGGAGTAAATTTGGATATACTGCATCATTCAAATTCAAATTATTATAAATTCTATATAATTATAAATTCTATTTTGTCATGATGGCTGACGGAATTAAGTTTCATGTAAATTAACACTTACAGAATAATTAACACTCACGAAGGTATAATATTCAAATTGAATAATGAAAAAACAACTTGCTTCTTAACATTGTAATTTTTTACATTTCTTGACTTATTATAGACGTTTTTTTTTTGCAAATAAAATTGGCGTACTTTTTTCTTATTTCTTCGTACCTATGGTAGTGAACGGGTCAGTACCAGACACCGACTTTATTTAATCCCATTTTTATCTAGTTTTGTTAACAAACCGGCCAATCTGCAAATTCACGTGCTGACTATATATAAATCAGTGGCGCGCGGACATCGGCCCACCACCGGAGCACTCGCCTAACAACAGAGAGCATAAATCTGCGTCAATACCAATTAACTTCGGCCCTCGACCACAGTCCGACAAAAACAACAGACCAGGAACGTGCCTATAGATATTCAACTTCAATTAGGCTACGATAGGAAATAGTGGACCGGAAGACGCAGCGTAGGGAGGCCTCCCACTAGATGGACCGACGACATTGTGAGAGTCGCGGGCATCCAGTGGATGCAAAAGGCAGGCTGTCGTTCAGTGTGGAGGTTAAAGGGGGAGGCCTATGTTCAGCAGTGGACGTCTTCTGGCTGATGATGATGAGGAAATAGGGGAGCGATGGTGGCCGGTCGGTAGTAAATGCGCTTCAGATGGCACCTGGTTCGATCCTCGGTTCTTGCACCAATGCATAAATAAAAGCATGATTTGGCATCCTCTCGGATCTTAATACAACTTAATACATTTCAATTCATGCTGCAGTACTTTAGCTGCAGCATCTGTTTTAGCTTCAATTAGTCCTGGCCATTAATACTACTAGAAATAGACCTATCTATATATTTGAAGTAGTACAGATACATAAAAATAGGAGGCGAAAATTGCTATAATGGTGCATGGCTAGGCCACAGAGAAATTTCTACAAAGCGGATCTAGGAGAGCCAATCTCTTGCTCTAACACGCTGTTTAAAAATATATTCTATGGCAAGCATGCTGACACATTTTGCTTTAATTTAAAAGGCTTTAACTTTCGAATATAGATCCAACCACTTAAAAAAATTATCTAAATCACTATATCGCTCATTTGGCGAAACATCGACGTGAATGTATATTTTACAATTTTACAGGAGATTAATACGAAATATTTTTTAATTTTAGTTTTGTGACTTATTTATTGTTATTATTCTTAGACTCATTTATTCAAACTTTCCCCTTTAGTCCCCCTTAGTTCGGCCTTTATGCAAGATCCTTTCTTTGCGGATCTTTATATCAAACTAGTAGGTCGCCCCTGCTTCGCACGGGCTAAGCCGGGATATATAGCATATGTCAACCGGGGATAGTGCAGCATCCCAACAGTGAAAGAATTTTTCAAATCGGTTCAGTAGTTTGGGAGTTTATTCAATGCAAACAAACAAACTAACAAACAAACAATCAAATCTTTCCTCTTTATAATATTAGTATAGATAAGGAATCTGTCTGCCAAATTTTAGCTTCTAATTTTATCGTATGTTAAGTAGTTTTCTGTATATCGTGGTGAGTTATTTACGCACGACGTGAAGATATTTTAATGATGAAAATTCCATTCAGACGCACTAAACGTTCCCTTGTATCCATTCCACTTTTTTGAACCAAACAGCAGAGGTGTGGTACTCCGTACCTGCGTCTGTCTTTACGAGCAGGTACAATCCGGGGTTGTTCAAGAAAAAAGTTAATAAAGTTAATAGGTATTTCCTAGGTAAGGGCGCTACATCTTTGACCACATCATCGCTTCCCAACAGGTGAGATTGTGGTCAAAAGCATGCTCGTAAAAAAAGAGTCAGTGAGTCACTGGTATTTCGCTTTTATATATAAATTAGAAGATATATCTATTTAAATTATATCTATTATAATTATAATATCTTTCGTACTCTTGGAAATGGATTATAGGCCAATGATAACACCTACAGAAAAGAGAAGTAAACAGAACGGAAATGAGAAGAAAAATCTGTTACCAGGCATTATAACAGAACCTTGATTGCACATTCTTATTTGGATCAACTCGTCGAACTCCGCATCCAAAGAACTTGGACCTTACCTTTTGGGTTAGATCTCAAAGTTCTTTGTCCGCATTACAGTTGCTAACTGATTTCGAATGACTGATGTTTCGTTTATATGGGTGTAACTGGCTACAATTTCTTACAAAAATGTCTTGATAGCCGTTATAATAAAATTAAAAAAATCTTTTTTGTGATACCAACACTTACCAATTAATATAAACTATTTGAAATCAGCTAATTGAACGCTTTTGGTGCTTTTCTAGTCTAGTAAGAGTTCTTCATCTGTGCTATTTGTTAGCTGTGACAATACTTTGTACATAAATCAGCCGAATTCACTGACGTCGCGCCGATATGATTTTATGCACTTATTATGCGGTTTCAACTTGCCATGTTGAATTAAATTTATTGAATTTCGAAATCAAACCGTAAACTGGATTATAATTAATCGGAAATAGGTTTAATTTGCTATTGAGCTATTGTCAGACGTTAATTTAATGCAGTATTTCACATGCATTCAAATTGCATTCCATTACAATACTTGGTCTGCATTCGTCCATATGATATGAACAGTGTGGATTACAGTATTGTTTGCAGGACGAGAAGCTATTTTCAAGTCAAGTAAATAAAGTACGTAGGTAAATAAAAAAAATGGGTCATTTTTGCTTGCATGCTTTTCATTATTGGTTCATACAGCCTAGTCTCCTTTCCAATATCAAAGACAAACATTACAAAAGATGGATTATCTATTGGAAAAGGATTGGTTAAGGCCTCTACTATAGTACCTACAGTCCTACATCCAGGGCAAGGGCGGATCCAGGGTTTTTTTGAGGGGGCACAAGGGGCGGACCGGCAAAAAAAATCGCTATTCCAGCCAGAAATAGACAAGAGTTTGAATCATGTTGTGTCTGTTATTATAATTTAATTTGCTTCTAAGTATGTACTGTGATAGAATCTCCACAGTACACAAAAATACCTTCTGGGAGGGGGGGAAGTGTCCCCATACTCCCCCCCTAAATCCGCCCTTAATCCAGGGCATTATGTCACAGCGACACATGTGCACGTCGGTGCAAACTTGGCACAAGCGTCGAATGTAGCGGCTGCGGACGGTGATAACACTGACATGTCGATATTTTCGTGCCAGATACCGTGGAACGGAACAACTGTTGATACTCTGATACTACTCTACTTTACTGATACTCTACTGAATGAGTTACTTGAAAGTATACGTACAAAACATTCGTATTTGTTTGTCATATAATCTCAAGCGTGCTCCATCGTAACCCGCATCATTGTCGCGGTGGTCAATGCGTGGTCTGATCTCGATTGCAAATTCTTTTTTTACCAGATCACGCCATGATCTTTTTTTTTTACTGACACTCACTTGCAGGAAAGAGACAGAGCATTTCTTAATATGACCAAATACTTTAAACGCTTATTTCAGAAATTTATTAGCAGATTGAAAAAAAAAAATGAGTTTTTAATTTTAGGTTTTTAACTAAACTTGTTATTTTAACAACTCAAATGCTACCTCATAGCCTATTGGTGAAGATATCGTGTAACACACACACACACACGCACACAAAAACCAGTCGAAATGAGAACCTCCTTTTTTGTTAGTTAGTTGATAAAAACTTGCCCGTTAAAAATATATACGAAGGAAAGACAGTAGGTAGACAGAATATCTACTACATGAATATGTACAATATACATTGAATATGTTGTCTTGATGCTAAACCAACCCCCAACTTGGGTACTCGGGAACAACTTGCATGGGTCGCCACTCCACAGTCATTATTTCCACAACACAGTGGTAACTCGTAACTCGAGGTCCACTTGCGAGTTGGTACCGCCATAGGAGACAAATTGTCACGTCACTTGGGTCACGGGCTGTGTAACATTATTATTGTCACAAAGCAGGCTGTGATAGTTCACTCAGGGAAGGCAACATATTATTTACTTAGCTGACACTTTCTGGGTATATTTTACTCGTACGAAAAACTTGCAGTTTTTTCATTCTAGACCGGCCGATTTAAACAAAGGAATCTGAGAGGGAAATACGATCCTCCGAGGGCCGTAGGTATAAAGCACGCCCTCCAAATTAAATTCCTCCAAGATTAACTTCGGTTATTAGTGATTTTCTTTTGGTTTAATTACTTTTATGTCTTTGACCTTGAGTGGAAACTGTAGACTTTAGTGTTATTCTGGCACCTGTTTTAGGCCAGATGCGTTGAACTGCCACGCCAACTTGCTATTTCTCACTTGTTTGTTCTGAGGCGTGAACTCTGTGATATTTTCTTCATCATCATCATCATTTCAGCCATAGGATGTCCACTGCTGGACATAGGCCATCGATCTCCAAAAGGGCCGGTTAGAAGTGGCCTGCATCCAGCGTTTCCCTGCGGTCTCTTTTAGGTCGTCTGTCCATCTTGTGGGTGCGTCCTTTGTGGGTCCTACGCTGCGTTTACCGGTCCGTGGTCTCCATTCCAGAACCTTTCAGCCCCATCGGCCATCTGTTCTGCGTGATATGTGCCCTGCCCACTGCCACTTCAACTTGCTAATCCGGTGGGCTATGTCGGTGACTTTCGTTCGTCTACGGATCTCCTCATTTCGGATTCGATCTCGTAGAGAAACACCGAGCATAGCCCTCTCCATAGCTCGTTGTGCGACTTTGAGCTTGCTTATGAGGACCATAGTGAGAGACCACGTTTTAGTACAGTTTGTTATCACTGGTAACACACACTGGTCGAATACTTTCGTCTTAAGGCACTGAGGTATTTTGGACGAGAAGACGTTGCGAAGTTTACCGAACGCTGCCCAGCCGAGTTAGATTCGCCGATTGACCTCTTTCTTAAAGTTGGACCTACCTAGTTCGACTGTTTGTCCTAGGTAGACGTACGCGTCAACAGCTTGAAGAACTGAGTTCCCAAGTCCCAACTGATACTAGGGTGGGCACAAAATGGATATTTGACATGACCTTTGACTTATCCATGTTCATTTTAAGGCCCACCTGCAGGGAGAGTCGATTGGGGATATTTTCTTGATATTTTAATTGCAAAAAATTCCCGCCGCTGCCCGCAAATAAGAAGAATTAACCATTACTCAGCACAGTTATAACCGTAAAGAATACAGTTAATAAAGCCGCCGTGAGGCTCGCCAATTAGCTCTCGACGCTTACTCAGATATTCCCTTTCAGCGGTGACCTTAAGCGTAAACTTGTGTAATCACGTAATTCAAGAACAGTGCAACAGAAGGATGTAACATTAAAGAAAAAAGTTTTGTGTAATCTTATGCAAACTCTTTTTACATTTTCTTTTACACTTTTTTCTTTTCATATATCTGTGCCCTCTTCCTATTTTGCCAAGGTTTCACAGAAAAGAAAACACGTTTAAATGTTTCCCTGTTTAGAGCCAATATCGTCCATTACCGGGTATTTGAAGATATGTATTGGTTAGGTATTGATATATTAGTTTATTTTTGTTGTAGTTATAGAATTTAATTTGTTTTACTTTGTGCATACTTTTTATTATAGAACTTAAATAAACCCTCTTAGGACGTAGGATAACAAAATTCTGGGTTATTAACCGACTTCAAAAAAGGAGGAAGGTTCTCAATTCGATCCGTTTTTTACCAAGACTAAAAGGTTAGTATTCTCTTTTGTAGTCTTGGAAGGTGATAGTTATATCTTTTGGAAATAGGGAGGGGCCTTATGTCCTGTAGTGGGCTGAATGAGCTGTCAATGATGATGATGATAACCTCACAATTTTCAGTACCAATCGCTTATCTTTAGTTCTCTATTAAGCTTGGCTAGTTGAAAGCTGTATTACATTCATTTCAAAATTATCTTAGCCATTTTTTATTTCGCAGACGTGATTTCTTTCTTGCGAATAAATAAAGCATACACAAAAAGTGAATATCTCCGCTATACCTACACGCTGAGTTGTCAGGCAGGGTGGAGCAAAATTGCGACGTTTCTCACAAGCAACCGAATAAAGAATGGCTCGAAGAGAATAACATCCGTGGAATAAGAAATGAGCTGACAGTGAAGGAAATAACCCCATGACGAGGCAAGTCGGGATGATCTGCGAGTATTTGTGACGAGGAATCTAGTTATAATATAGTTGTACAAATGTCTGATGCATGGTTGTAATATTCACTATAAATAGTTATAGTAGTAATTTATACATTTTCGCAATTTGAACACATCGCACTCTTAATAAAACAGTGACCGAATCCAAAATCGCAACTTTTTGGGAATCGACTAAAAACAATTTTTAACTGAGTAACAGCGCGCAAGGTGAGGGACGGATAAAGACTCAAGTAGTTATAAACCTTATTGCATATAGAAAACAGGTGTTTTGAATCGCCTAGATTGTAGAGCATGCTTTTTGAGGTTGATATTTTACTAAAACTCAATTTGCCAAAATTTCGAGTTCGGTCATTGTTTTATTAAGAGTGCGACATGTTAAAGGCGAACACACATGCGAAAGGTACATATTTTTACCTAAATTAAATAATACGTGATAAGTCCCGATAAACATTTAAAACATGTAATAGTTACTGTCCTCAGATCAGACCAACAAGGGAGATATGGTAAAGTTGCGTGGCGGGTGCGAACGCGTTTTCCGCTTGTGTTTGGGCAAATAGATGGAATCTGAATAATTTCAGTAATTCTGGTGTAATATCGAACTCCTTTCATTACTCAAAATACTTATTTGGGTTTTAATTCCTTTATAAGGCCAAACAGGTATCATCCACCACTAAATAATGTAGGTCTTTGATTATACATAGTGATTGATTATACATGTAGAAAGTTTATTATACATGATTATCTCTACATAGTATAAATTGAAGTTGCTTTCCGCGTCTGTCTGTCTGTCTGTATGGCCGCTAACTCCTCCTAAACCACGCAACGGATTTCGATGCGGTTTTCACCATCAGTTAGATACATTTTCAAGGAAGGTTTATATATATAACTAGCGACCCGCCCCGGCTTCACACGTAAATTACACCCGTGCGAAGCCGGGTGGGCGGGTCGCTAGTACATGTATAAAGTTTGGATCTGCCTGAAACTCGAGCTAGTACAAAAAAAAAGACTGCTAATAACTGAAGGGGACGAGGTAAACACGTATTGCATACACTGACACATTCTTATTAGTTCTACAAACGCACACTTCAATATTGAGCGGCACACAATTGCAAACGATATGTCAAGGGAGAGGGAGGGTGTGTAACTGTGTAAGTGCTAAAGAGGAATCTGTAGGTATAATTCTTCCATTCGCTTCCATTTATTTACTTCTTCTGATGTGTAGGTAAGTAGGATACGCCATTACAGTTTGCCCGATGAGAGAATGTGGCTGACATCTGAAATATCAATATGAAAATCACAATAAAACATTTTATTTTAATATGTAGTAGTATATTGGCTACGAGCTACAATCGTACGTTAAAAAAACAAGTAAAAGTGATTAGAATTTACTGTTCACGTTCAAATTTACAATGTTATGCCAACTGTCACACGCATTCTTTCAGCGGCCGCACTATAATTACTTACTCTACCTTAATCTATTATATTATTATCTACCATTTACGATAATAAACCAATCTGGTGATCAAACTCTTTCAAAATACACAGACAGATTGAGCCTGAAAGTATATGGAATTTTTATGATAATACGCTTTGCCAAAGACTCAGAATAAAGCAAAATAAGTAAATAGACTACTTACAAAGAGTAAATCACTCGGAATCTATTACTTGAGCCCGTAATGATATTACCTGCCCGAGTTTTACCTACGGGTAAAGTAACTTACGTATCCTCTAGGTAAAAATAAGAGGCAAGGGAAAATGCTTGTACTTGCATGAATCTTTCAGTGACGGTGCTAGGTATAAATTCGTAAGGGCCCGTATTAAAACCACTAGCAGTTTATTTACTTTTCGGGGGTGTGCAAAATCTTTTACGCGCGTTCTTGGGTGGTTTTATGGGTCTACGGTTGCCGTGTTGGCACCGCACTGGTTTATTGAAGGTGGTCTTTTTCAATGAATTCGTTGTTTTAGTAAACGCTATGCTGTTGTTTTTTTACAAACTCTTATTTAACTTGCAATGTTTGTATGTTATAGTTTGTTTGTTGAAGGTGGTCTTTTTCAATGAATTCGTTGTTTTAGTAAACGCTAAGCTGTTTCTTTTTTACAAGATTTTATTTAACTTGCAATGTTTGTATGTTATAATTTGTTTATTTAGGTCAAATATAAAGAAGATGAAAATAACTGTTTGATCTGATGCCAGCGTCACGGCTTTATCATCGTACTAGCCGCCATCGCCTGAAAATTCATCCACATACCATAGATCAGTGAAAATCACACACTATGCGATCCAGACGATCTTTCTTGCCTCACACCTGCAAAATGTGGAATAAGCTACCTTCCGCGGTGTTTTCCGAGAAGCTACAAAATGGGGTTTTTCAAAGGCGTGATCATATTTTGCCTTCGCTCAAAAATGGTGAAGGAAAACATCGCGAGGAAACCGGTATGTCCAAGAACCTTTAAAGTTCAAAAACATACGATATTCACCAACATGCACCAGAGGGCCTGAGTTCCAACAGTGGGAACATGATAGACTGACATGATCATATTTTGAAAACTAAAACAACAGTCAAACTGAATTACTCATGCGTTGAAGTCGGGTGAAACTTGTTGATTTTCCTTCCTTGGAGCAACAAATACAGCTGGCATTCAGCTAGATCCACAGTTATTATCAATTTAGGAAAGAAAAAATGTTTACGACGCTTGTATTATAGAAGTGTATTAGCCTATCAGTTTGTTTATGGCCTTATTTATGGGCACAATTCATGCGAGTCTAGATTTACAGCCTTCACTTGGGGCACTAACGCGATAAAACGGAGCGGAGATTATACGATACTAGGGAAGATAAACAATAAAATGCTTGTATTACTAACCAGTTTGCGTAAAATGTTATGACTTTTGGTTAGTCAGCAATTTACTACTAGATGTCTCGAGGTTTCAATTAGTTTGCAATTTCCACGTTCTAGATTTTATAATTTTTGCATCTCCATTCCTGAGAAAGTAACATAAAAATTATTTAATAGCTACGCCTCGGGCAGTTTAGTAGTTCGCGTCTACATTACCAGTATTAAATTATCCTTCGTCCTTCTTCAGATAGACTGACAGACAGATTGGGCATTAAAATAAGTCCATAGTAAAAATAAATTTTAAAAAAACTGTTTTGAAGCATTCGAAAATTTAATCCGCCATCTTGGAGTGGCGGTCATATTGAATTTAGTATGATGTTACTCACTTTATCGTTTTCACTTTTCAAGCCCTTTCATTTAATACCCATTTTTTTGATACCTAAGTATAAACAAGGAAGTTAACAAAAAAACCTCAATTTTTGGCCGCGGTCCGTTTAATATGAAGTCTATCATTTCCAATTCCTTCATATCTTCAAGCTCTTTCATTTGATATCCATACTAGCAGGGTTCACAAAAAAATATACAGCATCCGCCATCTTGTGGCATCAGCCATTTTGTACTGTCACCAGAACTAAAGGTGTACTCAAAATTTCAGCATAATCGGTTAGGAGGAACTGGTTTTAATTCAGCTTGCAAGATTTGACCTAAACAAACTACATAATTATTAACTACATTACAAAATTAATAAAAGCTTGTAAATATAGAATGAAGTGGGTCAACTTTATCAACGAGAAGACTCCCACTACTGAAGTGTTGAACATAAGCCTCCCGCTTAGAACTCCACACTGAACGACAGCCTACCATCTGCATCCAATGGATGCCCGTGACTCTTATTAATCTCATTATGTCGTCGATCCATCTAGTGGGAGGCCTACCTACGCTGCGTCTTTCAAGAACCTTTATTCCCATCAGATATCGGTTGTTCGAGCGATGCGGGTTGCACAATGCCCATTGCCACTTCAACTTGCAATCTTATGAAGCGGGTATTCTATTCCTATTAGATACAAATCCTTTTCACACATATTAAAATTAAAGAGACACAAATAAATTATTATAACACCAACCACACAATTGTCACACAATCATGAGTGTAAGTCAGTGTTATAATAATTTATAATAATAATATTCAACAGGGCCTCTTGGTGTTGGCTTCGGCCCCCCCAATGCCTCTCAAAGGTCCGGGCTAGACCCGTGAAAGTATCGAAATAAAGAGTCATAATAATATTAACGCAGGGGCGGCTTTATGGCGAGCCGTCGGTGAGTGGCGACACCTCGTACCCCGATTCCATGGGTCTAAAACCCCAGAGACCCTGACCCCTGGCTTGCCTTAACCGGCCGTCTGGGGGTGGAAACCGCAAGAGCTAAGAACCTAAGCTCCAGGGTGGAAATGTTAAAGGGCATAACGCCGCGAGTAGCTCTTAGTGAAAGTGCAGCACACCTCTCTACACCCTAAGCCACCCACGCCAATGTTACCCCTCCGGTGCCAATATGCGGCAGCCATTATGGGGGGCCCATTTAGTGGGTGGCAAGTCAACACCTGCCTTAGCATTTTGAAATGAGGCATAATTGGCAGGTGCCGTACCTCATACCATAGATCTGTTAACCCATCCACAAGTTGTTCACCTCAATAGCCCAGACTTTTAATATCCTATACTGTACAATAGTTTTATATTTCATTTTATACACATTCTATAATTGTATTTTTATATTCAAAGGGCCTCTTGGTGTTGGCTTCGGCCCCACCAATGCCTAACAAATGTCCGGGCTAGACCCGAGAAGTATAACAAATAAAGGAAAATAATAATATATCTTTATTTCAGCTCCAAGATCAATAATAGTTACATAGTTAATAGTTACAAACACATAGGAACATAAGTAGGCTAACACTAAAATAAAATCACAAAATGGCTAGAAATGACATCTAGCTCCGTACATAGACAGATACACAGACAGACAGTTAGCAAAAATTTAATCAAATAATAGTTTTTATCCAATATTGTATTACAGGACTATCATATTTATCGGCAATCGTGCTCAGGATTCTATTAGGACTGCCGCTGATCCTATTCAGTAACGAAAATTTTTTTTTCCTTTTAATTGCGTTAAACCCATCGATTCGAGCATTCGCAAACATACCGGAAGCGCTACAGAATCGAGGCAGTCCTAGCAGCATCCTAAGTATGTTGTTAATGTAATGAATCCTCACGCGAGTTTTGATGATATGAGACACAAATAGTTTATAGGCTTATAGGCAGATAGTTACCGGTCCAGTAAGCGCAGCGTAGGACGTTCACCCACAAGATAGACAGACGACCTAAAAGAGACCACAGGGAAACGCTAAATGCAGGCCACTTCCAACCGGCCTTTTTGGAGATCGATGGGGGAGGCCTATGTCCAGCAGTGGATGTCCTACGGATCCTGCAGATAGTTATGGGTACTCGTATCGGACTACTTTACATACCAGATGACCATAAGACCTTGAAGGTATTTATTCAATAAAAATTACAAGTAAAATAAAAACTATCTTAAATTTAAATTTATAACTAAAACTAATCTATAACTAAAATTAATCTAAAACTAAAACTAATCTAACAATCATATAACATACCAGATTATTTTATTTCAAAGTCCGATACAGGTAAAACATTAGCGACATTGTTATGTTCGCTGCAAGTCTGTTTTCTCGAATGTGTCAGTTCTCTGTTGATTCCAGAGCACCTATCAGGTAATAAAACATTTATGATGCCGCCATAAAACGTCCTGAGGTACTCAATCGACGACGCAATTCGCTCGCGATCAGTTCATCAATAAGAGACGGATTTAGGGATTGACAAAGGGAGTGGTGGCGTTCCAATTTAGTAACAATTCTATGAAGTAAATAAGGTATCTCTATTTTATTTTCTTAGTATATATAAATATTGTATCTTCGAGAAGTACTTTTAATATAGCTTCTATTCGTAGCAAACTATCAAACTGCTGTAATAAGTAATGTTTTTATCTTTTTTCTTAGATTCCTTTATTCAGTCAAACATTAATTGTATTTTTAATGTATAATGTACTAGCTGCGCCCCGCGGTTTCACCCGCGTAGTGTTGAAAAATGGTGACGATGATGATGAAAAGTAGCCTATGTCACTCTCTGGCTCTTGAACTATACCCATGCAAAAATGAGGTCGATCCGTTGTTCCGTTGCAGCGTGAAAGAGGAACAAACATCCATACGTCCATACATCTATACATCCATACATACAAACTTTCGCGTTTATAATATTAGTAGGACTAACTTATATTCCAAAACTAACTTTCGTTTTTTAATAGCATGTATAATAAAAATACAATTGTGGTGGCGTTTAGTTTATTTCCGGTGCCTTGTCTCCGTCATGTAAAGAAAGGAGGTACATCTTGTTTGTGTTCATCAATAAAATAAAAAATAAATAAAAAAAAGCTTATAATTATCGCTCTACGACCAGTAGAACATGAAAAAATGAAGTGGGAATCTCCACCAAACCAATTCACCAAAGTTCACCAAGGAAAGCGGCTTAATTTTTTTCATAAAGTATTAAACACTAGCATAGAATAGGTGTATAATAACTTTGTCTTTTTTAATCACCTGTGAAAATAAAACTTGTCTTCAAATATTTACTATATTTTTTGCTTAATATTTAGCCCTTCAAATTGATTACTGCGACCGTCCGTCCCATCGATCAGTCATAATGATTCCGGGCAAAGAAAAAATATATTACCTTCGTCTGTTGGGCGTTTTTGCCCGTAATCTCTTCTGCGGGCACGTGATAACAAATCAGGGGGCTACCATAACCTCAAAAGCTTTGTTATCAATTCAAATGAAAAGAATACCCAAATCGCACTGACGGGAGGTATATGCATGGTTTGTAAGATCATATCTCAATCTCAGAAATGAAAGCGTGATTTGTATGATTTATAAGGATTTATTAATTAATCTCAATAACAACATGTTGTCTTTTCACTGTATGTTTTTCAACTGACTAAATTTGTATTACTGAAGTTGACATTGCAAGTTCTGTATCCATCAAATCATAAATCAAATGTTGCCATCTGAATAAAGTATGCAACATCGTAGGGTACGAAGGAAAAACATAGCAATAAACTATTATTAGTCTTACAGCTTGTAGAAGATTTTTTTTAAACACTCGAATCTGGCGACTCTCTTCTCTTCACTAGTATAGTTTTAGGTAATTTTATTCTATTCTAGCTAGACAACTCGCTAGATTGTAGGTTCTAGCGCTGAGCAATCCTGGCCAGTGCTGGTTTTGGGGATACCTCAGTGGTTGGAGCATTCAAATTCCAAATCGCAGGGTGTGGGCTCAAATCCTGAAGCAGAGCCAGTGAAGAAAAACATCGTGAGGAAACCATAGCATGGTGCTGGCACTTTCTGATGTCCGGCTGGTTAGCTACCACCTTCAAGTTGCATCGGAATTCCACTGCCACAAATACCTACACCGTCAAAAGGCTCACCTTCACATCTTGCAAGCTTCACACCGTCCGGTTCTGGCTCTCCTTTCTTCCGCAGACTTGCGAGCTCGGAAATTCGGATTCTCCGAAGGTCTTCATGGAGCGTTAAAAAACACATCTACAACTTCACCTCTTCGGACTGGCAAAGCATCAACAATACAGCTAGTGTTGCAGATCTCTCTATGCCGCAATTACCGCCATGCCATTAGGTGGTGCTTATCTTTCTTAAAATTAGTTCTACCTTATGAGTAAGCAAGCAAACTGGTAGTAGAAGGTAGTGGTGAGGTAGTGGTAGCCCTCATCCCCAGATGGGTCCCTAATGAGCTTATATTGGGGGAATGTAATAAATGGGCATCTAATCATGGAAGCGAGTAATAAAGAGCATCAAATGAAGGAGGTATGTAATACTGGAAACGTGCGTGTGCGGGCTATGAACGTGGGCGAAGGCAATTGGTTTCGTAATTGTGTTCAATTGTTTGAAGTAACGTTTCGTTTAATAGACATTGTATTTATTTGATATATTTATATAGCGAAAGGTTGTAACGCACTGTCAAGTCCCCATACACATTATATCTTCCAGTTATCAGAACTTGAAAAGTACAATTATATATTATTAGGAGGCAGGTTACTTATAATTCTGTATCTATTTCCTTTAGGTTATATTGATTTATTCTTTGCATTGTTTAAATGTTTTTATTTTTTTTTCTTTCTCAGTTTTTTATGTTTATATTTATTATTATTATTTACTAAAACATTACGTCTTTCACTTTTTCACTTCTCACTCTTTTATTTACTTCTTTATGGTGTAAGCGCGCGCAACATTTCTTTAACTATATCCTCTTTGGACCTCAAGATACAGGCTTAGCCTAGTATGAGGCCCTCAGGCAATTGTTTTTTTGTACCGTTATGTTTATGTGAAATAAATAATTTTTTCTTTGTATTTGTAAACAATTGTGATTTTTCAATATCAGCCTTTAGCAGTGAGAACATGAAAGGCTCTCTCGGAGATGAGAGAGAGAGAGAGAGGTGTGATGGGTCCTAATCCACCATGCTGGCCCAGTGCATATGTTGGTGAATATCATATGTCTTTAAACTTCAGAGGTTCTTGGACATACCGGTTTCCCCACGATATTTTCTTCTCCGATTTTGCGCAATGACATCGAAACTGCATAATTATTTAGGTACTAAACGAGCCATTGGTACAGAGCCGAGGATCGAACTGGGTGCCGTCAGATTGTAAAGCGCACATGCTACCGCTTGGCTACCATCGTACATAATATTGCCCATCGTAATTATTTTTGTGATATTTATCATCCTCTTACCAATATAATCAAGGTAATCTGAAGTCTAAATAGCCTACAGTTTTAAACGCGGGGTTTCAAGATTGCCTGGAGAGAAAAACTAGATGAAAAGTAACCATGTTGTTTGATGTTCCTTGCCATTAGCTGTGGCAAGGAACATCAATGTGTTCCATTGTTTCGTGTCATTTTGTTAAAGGGTACCAAAAAAGGGTACCCTTTTTTTTATGTATGCCGTGTTCACTCCAAGTAGGACATACACTAACGCTCATTTTGTGTACTGTTTAATTAAGTCCTTTTTGTGTATTTCCAGTTCTGTGAACCTATAATAATAAAAAAAAAAAAAAAAAGATGTCAAACACTGGGAGACAGCTACTTTCTAAACTAAGTCACGTTCTTTTGGTTTTATAATATTGGTGAGACGTTTGACTCACTTCACTCATTCCATATTCGTCCTTTACAAAACTAAATATCACGAGTGGATTTAAATCGAGTTAATATCGAATTCCTATAACCTTATAACTGAATCCACGCAACAGACTTTTGACTTTATGAATTTTGAGTTAAGACTCAATATCCAGTACCGAGTTAAGGCTACTGTCCCACAAAGAGGAGCCAGGGTAACGCAGGCTCTCTAAATTAATTACTAGGGAATTAGAACGCTTGTATGTTGGTAAGTGGGGAGGGAACCCCCACTTCCTCGTGTAGTGTGTACGAGGGGTAAGCTTTTATTTTGTCAACGAGAACGGGGTAAAAGGTCGTGCTATATACTTACGGCGAATATATTAAGCTTTATTACTGACGGGTTAATATTTGAGTAAAGATCACCTGCGGTTACAACCGCTCTAAAAAGTGAAATCCAAGGTATCAGCTGCTCCAAACCAAAATTCATTCAAACGTATTAAGTAGTAAAATAATTTGGTACCCTCTTACTGATTTGGATAAATGATAAACTAGGCTTCTTAACCTTGAACATCGACGCCAACCACGCCACCAGCGGTTTTACTGTCGGATACAAAAGAAAAGAAAAGAATAATTAAATTAGAACGGCTCTCAAGGCATTTTTTTAAGACAGCCATTTGCATCCCTGTGTTGCATCCATATTTATCACAGATTTTACGTCCATAAACGAAACGTCAGCATCCGAAGTCAGTTAGCAACTGTGATGCGGACAAAGAACTTTGAGACCTAACCCAAAAAGGTAAGGTCCAAGTTTTTTGGATGCAGAGTTCGACGCGTTGACATAAATAAGAATGTTCAATATGTCAAATGTTATGTCATAAAGCCCGGCACAGATTTTCCTTCTCATTTCCGTTCTATTTACTTCTCTTTTCTGTGTCGGATACATTTCGGAGAGTGTGCATGGGATCTAATTCCTTTCTGCTAATTTTTCTATCAGACTGCCAGAGTGGATATGAAAAGACGATACCGTTTCATCGTCGATATTCCGAAAACCTGTATACAAAATCAAATCAAATCAAAGAATTTATTTGCAAGAATAGAACGCGAAGCAATTCCACTTTTACAATGTTAAATCCCAAAGTTTCAGTTTTTTTGAGATGCTATCCATGAAATACAGGTTATATGAGTCAGAAGAACTTGAAGATTGACCTAGCGTCTTCTGAATACGTACAGTAGTCACAGCGGATCTTTGTATCTCTAAAGTTTGCAGCTAGACCTGCGCAGTAGCTATTTTAGTGCTATTTGTGCAATGGTTCGCAGAGCCTAACTTCAGAGACATAAAGATCCGCTGTGCCTACTTTACTGTAAAGCTGGGAACAAACTATCGGAAGCGGCTGACCGACGCGACAGATAAGTGAGCACAGTCTTTTGAGACGTGGCTTTGGCTGAAAAGAACATCCGGCGCGCCAGATTTCTGTCGGAGGTCTGAACGTTCAAGGTCAGCCCAAGGTTACGTCCACGACTTACGTCCGATCGTTTGCACAGCCTTTAGATACCTTTATGTCGCGTTCGTCAGCCGCGTCCAATAATTTGTTTCTAGCTTAATTGTCAGGCAGGTGTTCAGTTAGATACGTCAGCTGTATAAATTACAGGCCAAGAGGCTCGCAAGCGGCACATTACGTACATCCCTCACAAATTAAAATCGGCATTCAAAGTCAAAGCTGGAATGAACGAACCACACGAGCCACTGACCGAGTGAATGAATACGCGAATGAATGGATGTACATTCTGTAGCGTTTTGAAATGTTTCTTGTAAATTGTAATATCAATAAGTGCTCTTAATGCTCTTTGCTTTAAGTCAATTCCACTAATCACACGAATATTATGGTTATCTATATAACTGCGAAATTGTTAGTTTGTTTGTTCTTATTTCACGCAGCAACAGAGCAATGGATCGACACGTGTTTTTAATGGATATAGTTCTGTATCTAGTGGCTGTATCTTTCGAACCGTAATAGATAGCTAGTTGACATTTTCACAGAATATGTAATTTTACGGCGGATTGACTAACAAATAATAGAAAGTCAAAAAGTAAAAACGAAAGGGGGTCCCCATACAACAAACGTATTTTTGTATTAGCTCTAATGTAAAAACAGTAATACTTACAAGCGTCAAGCTTAACATGATTATAGTAAACACTCTAAAATATAACAAAAAAATAAATGCCCGAGTGCGAGACGGCGACAAGTTTATGTTCATTACCAAGTTCTAACTGGTTATTTCGTTACTGAATTTTGTGGTGGTACGGAACCCTCAGTGCGCGAGCCCGACTTGCCCTTGGCCGATTTATTTTGTAGTATAACTTAGCTTGTATTTTGTTCAAGGGCCGGGAAGTGATATAGGATACTTATTATCCTGGAAAATTTAAGGTTCTTGAGGGAAGGCTCACGCGGGTGAAACTGTGAGGTTGAGCTTGTAAAAATAGAAGACAAAGCGGCTTATAAGATTTGTTATCTTTCTATTACTCCATCGGAAAAGGAACCACAAAACAATATCATATCCGGATAATTCCACGAACGAGAAAAACTACAATGCCTCTCAAAACGTGAGGTCACGGAAAATAACGGACAATTTCTCATACATTTCTTGTTTTTCCTAATTATTCTGTCTACTATATCATTCCTTTAGTTCCGTGTGATGTATACCAGATATTTGTATTTATTTATCACGTGAAAAGGAAATATTGCGGAAAACACGCTCAAGAAAACCTACTTGGCACGGATTAAACTTGTGTGTTGCTTGTCTATGAGTCAAATAAAAGTATCATAAAGCTGCTCATACGAGTAGGTAAAATATGGTATAAGCGCTGTTGGCCGAACGGTAGCATGTGCGCTTTACAATCTGACGGCACCCGGTTCGATCCTCAGGCCTACACAAACGAATTATTTAGTATTAAAATAAATTATGTCCAGTTTCAATGCCATCGCTCAATAACGGTGAAGGAAAACATCGTGAGGATACAGTTACAGTCTAAGAACCTCAAACAGTTCAAAGACATAATGATATTCACCAACATGCTCTAGACAGCATGGTGGATAAGGACCCATCCTCTCTTTCTCTGAGAGAATACCTGTATCCCAGCAGTGGGATCACGATAAGATAATAATGTTTTTTTTAAATACAGAATTGATCATCTACTTGGTTTAGTCGACATTGGACCTATTCCAAAATGACCTATAGTCTTATAAGGACCTGGGGCCTTACGGACAACTGCTAATAGCGGAACCTAATCCGCTCAGTTGGAAAATCACGCGAACGCAAACCGTATCTGGGCGCGATAAGGTTCACGTTCGCGGGATTTTCCAACTGAGCGGATTAGGTGCCGCAATTAGCTGTTGTCCGTAAGGCCCCTGTTCGCAATATGCCTAATTCGTTATTTTTTTGCCACCAAATGATACGAGTATATAGGTGCCTACAGCTAAGACTACACATTCTAATTTTTCCGTTTTGGTAAAAAAGTTACTCAGTAAAATAGACTTTCAGTGTGTAAACTTTCTAAATCTTATTAGTATAATTAAAATTAAACAGAATAACAAAAAAAAAAGTATTGACTCCATTTTTTTTAGTAATTAAAAGGTTTGCGTTTAACCACCATCACGCCTGATGTTAAGCGATGATGTGGTCTGCGTTGGAGCACGCTTGCCCAGAAGGAACCGATTCACTCGTTTCATTTAACTGAAGACCAAGGCATAACAGCAGGGAGAGAGACCTGTACATAAATATAATTCTGAACAACCTTTTATCTAGCTAAGTAAGTACGTGGATGATGATGACGAAAACTAAAAACCTTTTTACGTGCAAGTGCCTTTATTAAATACACAAAATACAAGCTAATTAACACTAAATACATAGACAACGTAGCTTGGCATAAAAAACCTTAAGATTACCCATAGCCCGTCCATAGACATGCTGGTAGCAATACCATGCTGAATGGCAATGCTTACACGCCAGATAAAGGCAAGTAGGAACCTTTACTAGTCAACTAGTGATGTAGAGTTCACTCAACTAACAGTACAAACAAACCGAGCAAACATCGGATAAATGGAATAAGTAATTCCAACCGTGTCGATTCTCGATACTAACAAAGTGGGAGCTTAAGCAGCTAATTAACAATCTATTTAACGAGTAAACACGTACTCGCGTCGTGGAAATTAAATTTTAATCAATTCTGTAGTTGGTATAACGCGCGACGTAGTGATGTGACTTAGATCTCGGGAACGGCACAATAGACTTTGTACCGCGAATGTACGGTTCAATTATTACGGTGAATTGTTCGGTGCTATGGGTTCTACGAGTGCTTATGATTTGTTAGGTCTTTGTTTCCTACTCAGTGCAAAGCTGGATTAATATGCCAGATAGATGTTGTCAGTAAATAGCAGATTGTACGAGTGCATAAAACAAGACATATTTAAGACCGATGCGGTCTACGATAGAGTACGATGGACCTATAAGAAACTAATTCATTTCTAACGGCATTTCTACGGGCAAGTCACGCGAGGCCTGTTTTAATCAAGATGTATGTGTTATTATCCGACAAAATATTTACGTTTGATGGAAAAGCACCTGACGGTAAGTAACAAAGCGGTCGGAGATTTATGTTTGCTTTAGATATTGCGGTAGATTTAAGGTAGGTTCACATTACCTCGCTTGATAAATATCTGGTCAAAATATCTCTAGTGACAAAATTCTAACAGGTATTTGTACGTCACTAATACGCAGTGAACGAGTCTCCCGGTAGGCCGAAATTTGCATGAAACATTGGATATTATACAGACATTTCGTATTCTATTAATGCTTTAGACTTCAAAGCGGCGGATTTTGGCAGCGGCCGGGCGGGGCCACGGTATAATCGTAGTCGATTTGAATACTGGCGGAAGAAAACACCGGGAAGTTTTTAAGAAAAAAAGAAGTCAATAAAATTAGCTTTATTTTAAATTTTGAGAGGAATACTTATGATTGTGATGAAATATTGATGAGGAACAACGTAGGTTTTTTTTAAAATATTTTTTTTGTGCTTTATATATTATCTAATCATAATTATGCTCAAACACAAAACTTAAATAACTAAACTTTAGTAATTGAAGATCGTTTAAACCAGCCTTTCCCAAAGTGGGCGATAACGCCCCCTTGTGGGCGCTGCAGGCCTGAAGGGGGGCGGTAAGAGACCCAGAAAAAAATGGGGTGTTTTGTAGAGGCTTGGGGGGTGATTTGTAATTTCATTTAGCTAGGAGGCCTCTTAGACACCGACTGCATGAGCTCTCGACTCTCAACTACAACTTGTGAACATCAACTAATATTAGTTAAGAGATTGCTCAAACTCGGTTCAATATTTCTCTCTTTTTAGCGCCCCCATTTTGAAAAAATGGGGGCGCCAAAAATAATTTATTCTCAAAGTGGGCAGTAGACAAAATAAGTTTTGGGTTCCCTGGATTAAACTATCTACAGGCAACAAAGGCTTAAGGGTTCAAACGATTTCTAATTTCAGGCAAGATGCCCAAAATGCTGGCCGCGGTGCCTCACTGGATTGCAAGGCTAACTTTCTTATCAAAATACAGGCCAGCACTTTGGTAACTGTTGGCCACGCAGCGTTAAAGCCAGTCATCCTGCACCAGCCTCCTTGGTAGAGTGCAGCCTTCATGGGCGAGTAGGAGGCTGGCGAAGGACGACAGACACGGCGCGTCACTAATTCAAAAAATAATATCATTCGAATGTGATTCGAATATATGAAAAAATTGGGAACATAGATTTTCGGAATAAAAGCTTTTTTGTGCTTAATTAAACAGCGTTTTCACTCCCTTCTGCACCCTCCGGTCGCTAACAGTAACGTAAAGAATATTTCAGGCTTTTTATTAAGAATAAAATGTAATAGTAAAAAAAACGTATTAAACTTACAAGCAAAACTTTATATACTGTCGTATATTACTTGTATCTATTTTATTACAACGATAACAGCCAGGATACGTGCATGCCGCCAGCATGCTGGGTACGCTTCCAACTGGTAGTGGGCTTGAGCATTTGGATTGTCTTTAGACCTTCAACGGTCTATGGGCAGTCTAACTATATTTGTAGTGTTAGTATTGGCTAGTATTTTCGATACGCTACTCTATTTGCATCGGTTAAGTAAAACGCAGCGCATTTCAACTCGGACAAAAATTAATTCCGCTTACAGTAATAAGCACAATTCAGCGGAAACGAACCATCAATTCAAGTCCGATTCAGATCTTTCACTCGAGAATTTCCCTCCATAAGCCTGTTTGATCCCCGTTCAATAATCCAGTTAAATATCAAATTACTTTACGAAAGTATCGAAGGCTCATTCCACAAAAGCGCTCTTGAGTTGCAAAAACGAGTTTTTCCAACGGAGACTATTCAATTTGAGAAACGGGGCATACAAATTAAAAAGTTCTCGCTGTTGGTATTGGATAACGAGGAGCCGAACTTACCTGAGACTTTTAAAAAGAAGATTAAGATCGAATTGTGTCTTTTTTGTTAACGCGGTTGGAGATTGGAAAAGAAAGAATATTTTCACGGTGCTAATTGTCTCTTTTTCCCTATTTTTTTTTAATAAATAGAAACGAAATGGACGAAATGGTAAATGAAATGTGTAGAGATGACTTGAGAAAAAGATTACATCATGGAAATAGGTAGCTTAGGAATCAAGCAGCGGAAAATATAACTTCTGCTGTGTGTGTGTGTCTTTTTCTGTGTTTCCAGAATTGTAATGCTACGGGAAATGAGACAGTTTTCAACTTTTCAGCTCATATCTGTAATAAACTAAATAATATTATTAAGAGCCATATTACAAAATGCATCGTTAAATTTTAGGTATTTGGATTTTCAGGCATAAAACGAAAAAATAAATCCGTAATTTTCAAAATGAAAATAAAACAAGTAAACCGTAACATTTCTTTTTAAATCAGTTTCATAATGAAATCCACTCTCAAACGTTCCTTCCTAGAGTTTTACGAAAAACTACTTATATGTAAATTGGATGTATTAAGTAGAAATGTTAAGTTTTTCTTAAATTTGAAGTCGTAATTTTCAATAAAAAACACAGATCTATTTAATACAGCTATTGAACTTTCTATAGATCTTTCTTTCTTTTTGATGGAATTAGAACACCAAAAATATAGGTTCCGTTGCATTTTTCGTACAAAAATGTGAGAAGGCTCTTAAGGACTAATACGCCCAATAATTTTTTGTTTAGTTTTTTTATTCCATTAAAACTATTGCCATGTCTACTGATAATAATTTCAGCGTAGAAACGTTCAATTTAGCGCCCATTTATCCAGTTTCTAATGAATTCGCAGTTATTGCTAATGGTTTTCCCATCTCAACGACTTTCCTTTCAAGTGGTAACAGAAAAAGTGCCATTAATATTGACCAGTCGACGTTCTGTACTGTCGTCGCATTTCATTTGTAAAGATCGTTAGTGTAAACTGGATCTTAAGCCGGAGACGGATCAAGAGTGTCACCAGCAAGATCAAGGTATGAAAGTCTAGCTTTGGTACTGTAATAAACTTAACTGTATAGGTTCTAAAAAGTTAGCTTTTTCCCCACATTAATGTTTTATTATATACTAGCGACCCGCCCGCCCGGCTTCGCACAGGTGTAATTTACGTGCGAAGCCGGGGCGGGTCGCTAGTTATATATATATAAACCTTCCATAAACCTTCCATTAAAATGTATCTAACTGATGGTGAAAACCGCATCAAAATCCGTTGCGTGGTTTAGGAGGAGTTAGCGGCCATACAGACAGACAGACAGACGCGGAGAGCGATTTCAATTTATACTATGTAGAGATAGAGATGGATAATGAAGAGCGATGGTGGCCACGATGGTGCACTTTATAATCTGATGGTACCCGGTTCGATCCTCGGCCCTGCACCAATTACTTATTTAGTACTGAAATATATTATGCGAAGATTCGATACCATCGCTCAAAAACAGCGAAGGAGAAACATCATGAGGAAACCGGTATGTCCAAGAACCTCAAAAGCTCAAAAGCATTCACTAACACGCACTGGGTGGATTGTGACACAGTGGATTAGGGCCCATCCTCAGCAGTGGGAGGATTATAGGCTGAAATTATGGATAAACTTAATCTTGTACGAAGAATTTCAATTCGAAACAACAGATAAAAAATCGCGAGTGTTCGCTGCTTTATCTGTGTTTTTACCACCTGCGCAAGAAGGAGGGTTATGTTTTTCGAGTGTATATATGTATGATGGTTTCTTGGCAGACCCTAAACGGCCTGAATTCAAGAGGGAGCCTGAAAAAAAATAATTGTAAGTAAACTTTGCTAAATAGGTCAATATTACCATCATTATGTAGAGGTCATTCAGCAGATTTCAAAAATATTTACCACTAATTTGAAATACCTACTCAATATGACGAGTAGTCGTTTGCGAGATAAAACGGTATGAAAAAGCTCTGTATCTACTGCGAGTATGGTATAGATAGGTACGCATCGCGCCGCTGTTACTTTTCATTTACTTACCTAGTATTTATACAATGCAGTCGGGTTATATTTTTTTTTAATTTTGGAAAAACTCAGAGTCACACAACGGGCAATGGAGAGAGCTATGCTCGGAGTTTCTTTGCGCGATAGAATCCGAAACGTGGACATTCGCCAAAGAACCAGAGTCATCGAAATAGCTGTTAAAATTTGCAAGTTGAAGTGGCAATGGGCAGGCCACATCGCTCGAAGAACCGATAACCAATGAGGAAGAAATGTTCTTGAGTGGAGACCACGAACCCGGAAGACGCAGCGTACGTAGGCCTCCCACTAGATGGATCTACGACATAGTAAAAGTCGCTGGCATCCAGTGGATGCAAAAGGCAGGCTGTCGTTCAGTGTGGAGGTTAAAGAGGGAGGCCTATGTTCAGTAGTGGACGTCTTCTGGCTGATGATGATGATGTTAGTTGTTTAACCTTCGATAACAGAAACTTTGAATTCAAGTATGCAGCTATGCTGGTGACATATCCAGCTTTATTCGTAAAGATTTCGGCTTGTAAAAACAGTTTAGGATCAGAAATACGCTACAATGATATTTGTGAGGCAGCATTTTAAATCCGAGCTAGGTTTCACCACTCTCAGATGGATTCAATTTAGCGTCGACGTTGAATGAAAAACAATTCGAGTCGTACCTACGTACCTTGTTGGGGATATCTTTGTTGTTGTTCCTATATAGCTCGTTGGGGATTTTTTTATGACAACGATTTTAGCGGCAGCCACTTTTGCAGGGTTATTTATGTTGTACGTCGGGGGAGCGTTTTGTTGGGCACGGCCGGAGTTTAGTCGTTTTGTCGCCGATTGTAATAAGAAAAATGTCCTTCCCTTTTTTCGGGAGTTGAGAGTGTCTTATCTGAAAAACAGCCGGCGTATTTTAGGAGCTGAGTTAAAGATTTGGCTATATTTTGGGACAGCGAGGACGCTTTTGTTACGATTTCTATAGATATTTACATTGCTTATTATTAAATTTAACCATTACTAAGCACTGCCTGTTTTCTAAACTAATATAAATTGTGTTCTTAAGATGTGTTCTATACAGTGACAAGTATTTCAAGGAGTAATTTCTGTAATTGATTGAATAAGATAAAATCATAAAAATAATCTTTTATGATTAAAAAAAAAAGCGAATAACCTTTTGCGTAAAAGGTTAATCGCACATGCGAAACAATGAAATGGATTTTATCGGGTGTATCATCATACTTATAATATTACTAGCGGTCCGCCCCAGCTTCGCACGAGTATAGATTATAGCCTATGTCACCCGGGGATAGTGTAGCTGCCGGTCAGTGAAAATTTTTTTCAAATCGGTTCAGTAGTTTCGGAGCCTATTCAATGCAAACAAACAAACAATCAAATCTTTCCTCTTTATAATATTAGTATAGATATATGCGAAAGTGTGTTTCCATGTGTGTGTCGCGGGCATCGAGTGGATGCAAAAGGCAGGCTGTCGTTCAGTGTGGATGTTAAAGGGGTAGGCCTATGTTCAGCAGTAGACGTCTTCTGGCTGATGATGATGATGAAGATGATGAAAGTGTGTTTGTTCCTCTTTCACGCAGCAACAGAGCAACGGATCGACCTGATTTTTTGCATAGGTATAGTTAAAGGATAGGCTAGGCTTGATATTATCAAGTTTGCTAATGCGATGAAGTTCGTAAAGCGCTCGTTTTGAACTATCAATGTAACGTGGAGCAAGCTAGCGCGCTTCGTACGCGTTGTCAAGAGAATGTAGGTCCAATAAAAAGGTGAGCTTGATTTGAAGAATTTGAATTTTGTTACCATGGTTACCGTGTTATTTGTAACCATGGTTACTGTATTACGTTCACGGCGTGCTACTATGTTTTCATAGAGAATTATGACCGCAGGCGCTGGGCCGAAGCTCGCTCATTATTTTTAAAGAACCTAGCACCAAAACTACAGTAAACGGTGCCCTAATCACCTACAAGAATAGCGGACTAAGACTAAAGATACTCGACGGGGATTTGTCTAAGCGATAGCGCAATTAAGCTGTCCGTCTGTCTGCTAATCGGTATAATCTCTGGAAGTGGTGTTTAATGTTGCATGCTTGGACTGCAGGAGATATTGCAGATCTGTCACGCATTTTCTTAACTTTTATCACAGTAGGTTTATAAACACTCATACAATTTACAAACCACATACATTCAGTCTTACTTTCATTCATCAATACACACACATGCACACATCACATCATCACACATCGACGTCCACTGCTGAACAAAGGCCTACCTAATCTGGGTGTCTTCAAGTCGAGAGTGAATCGGTTTCTTCTGGGCAAGCGTGCTCCATCGTAGACCGCATCGTCGCTTAACATCAGGCGAGATGGCGGCCAAGCGCAAGCCAATCTACTATAAAAAAAACCTCTTTTTTTTAAATTTTCATGACCGTGGATTCAATGTCCTTTAGTCGTAATATTAAACATAATTACATAGTATTAAAAGCGTCAAACAAGTCAGAGTCAAGCAAAGTAAGTCACAGTAAAGTCAAACTCATGCCCCTGTAAAGTGGTGGAGATTTACAAGAGGCTCCTTTGGAATTTTGGAAACAACACGAAAAGACATGTTTCACCTCGTTATATCACTTACCCACACTCGAGCACGTTTACGAGCACTTAATGAGTAATAATTCACCATTTAATACATATTAACACTCGAAAATACACAAATTGTTATTTAGGAAAATTATTCAACGAGCCGACATGTTTTTTCCACGTTGGCGCCAAAACTCGGCCATAATCCCCACTCTTGGCAGGCGGCTTGGGGATCGCAGTACGTTCATAGTGTACTAATAGGACGCTTCTGCCTATCCTCCGGTGGTTCTGGTCGCAGTTTTAGATCATACCCGGGTCCATTTGGCCGAAGTCTTCGTAGAAGATAATTCACAATTCGGTAATTCAGACTATGGCCTGAATTGCCCCACGACCCGTCGTATTTATTGTTATTAATAATATTATCTTAGGATGCTGTTTTCCTACACAACAAAATATCTTGGTAATATAATTATAATTATTTTATGCACACACATGATGCATATACTAGTATTAAATTTAATTAATAGACAATACTATTTATTTTGTCAATATCAGTCACTATAACTGGGAAGGAACTACTAGGAAAAATGCTACTACTAGTTATAATTTTTTTCTGATATTATGTTATGTAGATTAAATAATTGACAAAACATCGAGACTAGACACAAGAAAAAAAAACCAGTTATTTATTTCCTTAATTAATTTAGACATTCAATTCTAAATTTATTATTCAAGAAATAATTATTAATATCAAAACATTACCAATATGATCAGATAACACATTTAAAATAGAATTTATACTTTACTGAATATGAGTCTATAATGCAATAAGCCAAGGCATGCCCCCGATTCTCGGCTTTCGATTCCACTCATTGCCATTTGGTCTATTATATATTTACTCCACAGAGTCGGAGGGCGTGGAAAAAATACACGATGTGTATCTGTTCCCCACACAGGGCCGGATTTAGAGGTCCAGAGGCCTCAGGGCAACAAAGGAGCGGAGGCCCCCTCGCCCCAAATTATTTTCCAAATAAAGTAAACAATTTTTTTATTGTGGGGGCCCCCCGTTTGTGGAGGCCCCGGGGCTTTCGCCTCGGTTGCCCTCCCCTAAATCCGGCCCTGTCCCCACATTTTCTAAATAAATCCAACTTCTGCAAGGGATGCGTTAGACAGCGAACAAGCATGTAAAATAATACTTAAAGGGATATTACACTCGAGCCAAGATCCTCTTGGTCGTTACACGGGAACTTGGACGACGAGTGTGGTCGGGGAATCCGGGAAACGGGCTTTATATTGCCGATATGGAGCTGAAATCTGCGGGATAGTAAACAGATAAGAATTGACTTCAATAACCGGTTTATCGTTTTGTTGCTTGGAGTATTTGAAAGCATTAATGTCAGGTTTAGAAAATGTTAAGTAGGAAATGTGGACTGTAGTAAAACTGAGGCACACATAACGTCATCATCATCATCATCAGCCAGAAAACGTCCACTGCTGAACATAGGCCTCCACCCTTTAATCTGGGTTCTTTTCTACACTCTGGGTGTCTTCAAATAACGAGTGAATCGGTTTCTTCTAGGCAAGCGTGCTCCACCGTAGACCGCATCATCGCTTAACATCAGGCGAGTTGGCGGTCAAGCGCAAGCATAATATTTATAAAAAAATAAAATAAAATAAAAACTCCACACTGAATGACAGCCTGCCTTTTGCATCCACTGGATGCCAGCGACTCAATCATCATCATCATCAGCCTTTAACAGCCAGTGCTGGATGTAGGTAAATCTATTTTTTTATGCCATAGTTGGCAAACAAGCTGACGGGCTGCCTGATGGATACTTGTAACACCAAAGGCATCACAACTACGTTGCCGACACTTTAAATGCACGCCACTGAGCTCGGTCGGTAGTTCTTAGCATCCAGTTTTTATCCGATGTTTTACGTAGGTCGTCATTCCACCTGGCCACAGGGTGTCTCACTAGAGCTTGTTTACCCCATCGGTACTTCAGGCAATGTGGCCGGCCCACTGCAACTTCAGCTTACTAATTATTTAAGAGCCTCTTATACCAAATTTTACGGTTTTAAATCAATTTTATTCAGTTAAATTACAATATTTCAGCTGGAAAAAAAACACATCACAGATACATCTGTGTTAGAGTTTATGATTTGGTTCAAAACACGATAGAATAATATTTCGATAGAATTTTGTTAGTGAATAGTGTCGTTTTTTAGTGAAATTAAGAGCGTAAAAAGGACGCGAGAATTTTGGCGCGTCGCGTTCAGTGCCGCGCCAGGCGTCATCGAGGTCGGACCTATGCTCGTTTTTGTCGTTGCACTCCCCCCGCGGGCGTCCTGACTCTAGCATGGTAAAAAACATCTTCGCTATAACTTGGCGGGGGCTGAGGGAGCGTTTTGTTGCCTACGCGACTCGGATAACCGCCCGTTAAGCTATGTCGGACATAACGTCAGTCTTTCTATATACAACTTGAATTTTACTTTTGTCGAAAATGGCGAAGATACTAGTGAACATTTCATGGCAGAGATGAACGTGCATCAGGCATTAGGCAAAATGGCCGTCAAACGCAAGCTTATAATTTAATGAATTAAAAAAAAAAAATATCCGAGCATGCCTGAGAAAAACATATTAGTTTATGATTTTGTGGAAGTAGACTCGTAGCCACCGTAGCACTGCTACGTGCAAATGCAATGCTACGAGCAAGTCTACGAAAGTGCTAAGTCTACGAAATTTGTGATATTTTTTTCTTACGCATTTTAGAGAACAAAATGGAGTATAAAGTATGTAAAACACAGCACAGGCGGACAGCAAGTATTATATAAAAATTTCAGTGAAGCGTTCATCTCTAGTCCGTGCCACTTCACTGGGCACTTCACCCAGGGGTGGAGTCAGATTTGCTTTATTATTGCTCAGTGACCGAGCGGACGAAGGATGAACTTTTTTATTTTTTTATATTTAGCTTTTTTACCTCCCTGACGCTTTATTTCGATGACGTTATTACGCGATTATTGTTCTTAATAAACGGTTTTATGCAAAGCAATCGACTCGAAAGACATTAAATTTGTAAAAACATTTTCAAGTCCGAAAGAATTGTGCCAGATGTTAAGAAGACTTTCCGGAGCAGAGCTTAAGAAAAACCGCATCGTTTTTGTTTTGTTTCTACTCTTGTTAATATAGTCCATGCCAAATTTTTAGGCTGCTCCGAACTTTGGTGTTCCTTACCCACTTACCACACACTCATTTCCCATTGCAATGTCACATCGTGACACGCTCTGTGACTATGTTTACATTCTTCAGTCCTGTCCATCCAAAGGTTGTCTGGAAGAAATTGCTTTAGGCGATAAGGCCGCCCATTGTACTGCCGTATATTTGTTTTTTATTTTAGTTAAGTTTCATTTTTATTTTCGGTGTGTGATAAAGATATATTGTATTGTATTGTTCAGAGTACATAATTGTTATGTCGTGTACATACCTAGCAAATCTATCCTCAAATCTGACCACCCACTAGCCCATTGCCCCCTCTTAGCCAGCTCTTATGACAGGCATACTGAAACATTATTCTAAGACCCCGGTACCTTGGGTCAGCAGTTTGATTGTTTGTGGTACATTTGAGTGAAATAAATAGCGTCGAACCAACTCATGCTTAAATAAGCATCATCATCATCATCAGCATTTTAATTTCATGCTAGACAGAGAGCGCACTATACTGAGCCGTGACGTCACGCCTCAGGAGCGCCATACAAATGCTATACTAACACACGCTTTGCGAGAAAAGGACAGAACATCCCCTCTCTATCCCCACCTAAAACTTTAAACGCTCATATCTCAGAGATTTATCAGCTAATTTAAATTATTTTTACAGTATGTGTAATGTATTTAGGTATATTAATCGCTTAGCCGGTTATTTGCAATAAATTAAACATTAGGACACATGCCTATTATAAAGTATTTAATTTAATAACTAAACAGTGGACAAAAACGCTTACAAACTTTCGCATTTATAATATGTATATTATGATTTACAGCTTTTCCTAAAAAAACATGGAATTACAATTCCCACTAAACAACACACTTTCATGCCATCAAATGCGGCACGTGCAAGTAATGCCGTATATACTGGTGGTAATATACGGTAATACGGTCGTATGTGCTTGAATACGGGTGATACGGCATTAGCCGCGTAATGTACCAACAAAGCTCCTATTGTACTTCTATACAGCTGCTTGATGACACAATCTTGAAGAAAATCGTCCTTTAATATGTTGGACAACCATTCTAAGATGCTCAGAATTTTCTGTATTCAGAGCTGAGATGTATCTTTAAAATGTTAATACAATTATTGATCTGTAGTAGCCATCTTTATTTTTCTTTCTTTAATGGAACTTAAAAAACAGAAAACTTAAAATATAAATTAGGAACTAAAACATAAAATAACTAAATAAAATTATATGATTCTTATATGATTATATGATTATATTACTCGCATACAAACTCATTTTACCAATATCCTATTACATATTATTATTTTTGGTGCAAATGTTTGCTCGGTTGTGTAGTGGGATAGGCGGACTGCAGTAGTTCTCGACACGGGTTATCCTAGTGAGGACTGCTTCGCAAACCTTACTATTTTAGGCTCGTCTCTTTGCTATGTTAATTTACCACGTTAGATAAGGTGAAATATTTAAGTTAAAATATTGTATCTTTTAATTATTGTGCGTGTGTAAATAAATAAATAAAAATATTTACAGGATATTTACCGTGGTAAGGTTGTGGTATGAGCTCCCGATATTTCGGCGCAGTTACATGCACCATGTTCACGGGAAGACAGCTCGGGAGCTCATTCCACAACCTTACCACGGTAAATATCCCGTAACTAATCATATAACTTTAGTGAACAACCGTGATAGTTTAAAACAGAACTAAATAAAAGTTTCAATTAAACTAAAAGATGATTGTATAAAATATACAAACATGTACCAACTACAAAACAAAAACGCCATCGAGTTACCACCGTGCGGCAGGGTTCCCAGAACACTGTCAGAGTTGCCCCGCTGTATATACTTAACTTTTGTGAAAAGTATGTGCCAGCTCCAGGATCCCCCGAGGCGAGGACCGGCCTAGTCGAAATATCCTTGCAGATTTTTTTGTGTCGGACGACCACGGGCCCTGTGTCTCCACAGCTAGCGCAACAAACTCATAACTTATTATTATAATGATAATTGAAGTTATACTTCTTATGCGACTTGCAACAAGGTTGCGTTAAACGTTTAACGCTACCATGGAGGGGGAATTTTTCTCTCTCGTATGGTTGCGAAATGCGTATCCTTTTTTCGTTCTGCGACTAGCAGACCGGTAGTGTAATGGTGTCGCTAATGGATTGAGAAGCCTAAGGAGCTAGGTTCGCATCTCGAGAAAAGCACGTTTTTGAATTGTTGATATTTTTGCCCTAGTTATAATTTTAGGGTTCCTTGTTGAAGTATAACTTCTACCACGCGGAGGGACTCCACGCACTATTTTTTAATTTTTGAATAACGTTTTCTCTTTGTCTTGTGCTTTTATTGAAAACTAGCGGTCCGCTCCTACTTTGCACGGGTATAGATTATAACCTATGTCACCCGCGGATGGTGTAGCTTCCCAACAGTGAAAGAATTTTTCAAATCGGTTCAGTAGTTTCGGAGCCTATTCAATGCAAACAAACAAACAAACAATCAAATCTTTCCTCTTTATAATATTAGTATAGATTAACAAACTCATCTTCTGATAAGAAGGAAGCTATAGACGTAAGAAAACCTCTAAGGCTTCGTACTCGAGCTCCAAGACACAAACCGCGTGCTTAGTTTGGAGCTTACTGACCAAACACATACGATGTCTTACTAATCGTAGTCTACTTTTAAGAGATTTGTTTACTAATTAGTTGCTCTTTCTATGTAAGTGTCCTTTTTGTGTGAATAAAATTTATCTTATCTTATCTATTAACGGGATATTTGCCGTGATGGAGCTCCTGATATTTCGGCGCAGTTAGATACACCATGTTCACGGGAAAACTGAAAGAACCTATCTGGGTGTCCAACCAGATCTAATCTGGGAATTTTAACTTTGCTTAGGTTTACCAGGTTATCGTTTTTGGTTTCAACAACAGTTTGGCTGAGTAATGATGCATTGTTAGAGTTCCATTTGCGCAAATGTAAGTAAGTAAGCGCCTCATAGTTCTCGTATGAGGCCTTTACACATTTGTACTAAAGATACGTCATTGAAAATCATCTGCGTAAAATTCAGAAAGAATGACTTCGCTGACCTGGTATCTTGTGAATTCCGGCCTGGTTGCGTTAAGCATCGGAATGCAAGATAGGGAGCGGAAGCTACCGTAGGCTGTGCGTAGCGTGTTTGCAGCTGAAATATATTTAAAACCTAACCTTTATCTTCCCGCCAGAAAATTTGTTGCAAATGCCGTTGGCTTTCATCTATACTAATATTATAAAGAGGAAAGATTTGATTGTTTGTTTGTTTGCATTGAATAGGCTCCGAAACTACTGAACCGATTTGAAAAATTCTTTCACTGTTGGGATGCTGCACTATCCCCGGTTGACATAGGCTATATATCCCGGCTTCGCCCGTGCGAAGCAGGGGCGGCCTACTAGTTGACCAATATGCATCTATAGAACTTCTCGATGTCAGCCATGACAGCAAAATAAGCAAATAAGAATACTTGTTGTCTTGTATGGTGGAACTAGGGCTGCTGACCCTCCGGGTTTGACCCAATCCATCCCGGCCAGAACATAAAAAAAAAACTATACCAATATTATAAAGAGGAAAGATTTGTATGTAAGTATGTTTGGCTCAAAAAGTATTGGACCGATTTTAAAAATTCTTTCACCATTTGAATGCTACATTATCACTGATTAATATAGGCTATTTTAATAGGCTATATAACTAGACGTGCGGAACCGGGGCGGACCGCTAGTATACTATAAATAGCAACTAGATATTCCAAAGTTTCACGACTGGATGAAATCAAAGCATTACCACGACTTGGCCAACTTGAGCAAAATAAAATCTACATTTCAATGATCCAGCAAGACCGAGATTTTCAATGGAGCTGCAATTTTCATTTTAAAACAGTGCGGAGAGAACCAACTGACTGGATAAAGAGTTCTGGATCAATAAACTTCTACAAAGATTCTCTGTTTATCCTTTATAATGAATACTGAGAAAATTATATAGAAAAAAAAATGAATGATAATTAATATTTGCGTAAAAACCAGGTGTAATAAAGTCAAATAATCATGCATTTCCATCTTGTAAGAAAATAATCGCCAAACGGTATTTTGACACAGAACTGGGCCCTGCAGTGCAAGTACCGTTCTTTATCGAACGTCTAATTCGATAAAAATGCCACAGAATCGATCATAGCAAGTACTGATCAAATGGCATTTTATCGAATTTGACGATCTCAACTGTCAAATTTGATGATCGATAAAGAACGGTACTTGCACTGCTGATTCCATAACTTCAAACACGCGCGTAAGTTGACCTTTATTCCTTAGGAAATAAAGGTCACCTTTTTAGAGGTTCACGTAACACGCCGCTTTACCGTGCGTGTTAAAGTTACGGAATCAGTACACATCACACATCAGCAGCCATTAAACGTCCACTGCTGGACAAAGGCCTCCCTCTTAGAGAGGGGTGATGCCATAATCCCCACGCTTGGCAGGCGGCTTGGGGATCGCAGTATGTTCACCGTGTACTAATAGGACGCTGCTGCCCATCCTCCGGTGGTTCTGGTCGCAGTTTTAGGACATACCCGGGTCCACGGAATCAGTACGTTTAGTCCCATATTTGATAGTATACGAAAACTTTTTTCGTTTACGTATTGTTCCATACATTTTAGTAAAGCGCCTCTATCGGAAACGTGGAGGAACTAAATTTGGCAATTATCGGCGGTATAGATTGCTTCACTCTAATACGAAAAAAGTTTTCGAATACCTTTTAGCCCAGCAATGTATGGAACAATACGAAAACGAAAAAAGTTTTCGAATACTATCAAAACTTGTACTAAGGGTACAGGGCTCTGCGCGTTTTGAGTGACACTGTTTTTACTCAACCATGGCAAGAGGGTTGTTTGCTCTTACAATACCGCGAAGAGTGGAGGAAGTGGAGACATCCACTTCCATCAGATTGCTGTTAATAACAACAGCTCGACAGTAATGTCCAAATCCACAATCTAAATTCATTTATGCAATGATTTACTAACTGCAAGTTAACCTCTCGACAGCCGCGGGTAAGCACCAAAAACTCGGCTAACCCCGCGGGGCCGGCACGACGCCCGGTAAACAAATCTAATCCGACCGACATAGCTCAGCACTGCAGTCACTGCAACCGTATACATTATTCATTATGCAGTCCGGAACGGCGCATACATCTTGTATGTCGTTCTGGCTTTTGTTTATTTATATTAGTAAGACGTTTGCGGACGGAGTCACGGGCGCGACCGATTGTAAATGCAATACTTGAAAAGGCTGTCGTGACTCGCTCTATCTTTTCTTTGGAAATGGAACGAGACAAACGTTGGAGCTGTTTAAGTTTTCATAGCATTTCCCTGTTAGAATGCGCTTTCAGCTTTAAAAAAGCTATAAAGTAACTGGATGGTGGTGGGACTGCCAATGAGATGCCGTCTACAAAGAAGGAAAATCGGTGTATTTTATTGAATTTACAACAAACAATACCAATAAAGCAATATGAAGGTCTTGTTTGCTTGAAAGTATTATATCAGCTGCAAAACATCAGTAGATTACAAAACATCAAACGCAAAATCAAGAAACAAATTTCATTAAATCAGCTCAGTTCCATAAATCGCGACCCTTCTCAATCAGTATTCAATAACAAGCGCTGTTGGATACCGAATACTTATAATATTTGGAATTATTTACCTCACGCGCCGTGTCCCTCCAACTTTTACAAATCTGAACAACAATTTATCCCGTCAAAGCCAGTGGTTGTTGCGTTAACCGTTCGGCCGTGGCGTTAATGAATTACAACCAAACTGTGCTAGACCGCAAGTAACCATGACTGGGCTTAACGGGCCGAAGCGCTGAACAGGGTTAAATTGAGTAACAACTTCATTCTACCTTCGTATAAAGGTAGGCAAATTTGTCATTATTTAATGAGAGAAATTGAGAACAAACTGATCTCATTTTTGGTTATTCCGCTGGTTATTCGGTTTATATAATTTGTGGTTATTCCGCTTTTATGTACGCGCGCGAATCTGTTTAGCTTTACGCACGCGTTCATTTTGAAAAAGAATGCCGAATGCGGTTGAATCTATAGTCAGAATAACTGGCTTAATAATACGTGAGTAATTCCCGTGTAATAAAACGAGTGAAAACTAAATCAGTTTTCATAATAAAAACAAACTGATCGTTTAAGTGGTGGTATTTTTTTTTGTGGGCGTGAAAAATTAAGGCAAACAATAACGTCGCTTTTCACATCTATTTAGTACTTTATTAAGAAACACTTAAGTGCTATTTTTCTTCAAACATAACTCAATAGTTCGCCAAAACATTCAGCAAACAATACAGAATCGACGAGTTACCGAAATGCTCATCGAGTTTCAGATAAGAATCCTTTACATAAATAAGGAGCACAATCCCGAACGTCAGCGAAGGTGAAATCTGACAGTTACGCGCAGAGATTCGGTGTATTTTTTCGGCGACCCTTTTTGGGCCCTTAAGGGCACCCTTTGAGGGTGTCATATCATGACAAGTGATCTGCAGGAGCTTAAGGCCCAGCGATAAGCCGAGCCGAGGCGCGAAGCGGTTACATTGAGGTAAAGTAACGAGAATGCCTTTATGTTACCTTTCCAAAGCGATGAGGTAATTAGGACCATGAAAAATACGTCAGCAGAATGAAATCTTTGCTACGAATGTTCTGGTTTATTGTTTGCTGGTTCGGATATATATTTCCAGATTTAAAATGCAATTGAAATAAAATTGGGCCCATTCACACCCCAATGGGGTTAAATTAGGGATGAATATGAATTAAAATTCAAGTAAGTAACATGGACGTTCTAGGCTTCTGTTTACAAATAAAAGTTCAGGAAATAAATCCTTCAAAGGAGTTCTCTCAAACAAGGGATGAAAAATTGTTTGTTCCCTATTAAACTATGATGCGAAACCCCATTAGACCCACAAAATAACGACATCATAATAACTTAAGTCCTAAAACTGTCAAGTAAATCACCTCCCATAAGCGAATTAAAAAACCCGCCTCAAAACTTATCTCGTTCCCGAGTAATCCCGTCCCATACATCACCCGTGTTAATTATAATGCTACATAATTCAAAGAGTTGCCCGTCTTACGAACAACGGCTACAAATTTTGCAATTAACTTCACAAATAAGTGCATGATAAATGAGCCAAGGTAATGAGCTGCCATTCAAAGCTGTAGCGCCTCGCCATAGTAGAAACCCTCGCTGTATGTTTTAAGAAATACATTCTTTAGAAAATAAGCCAGCTATGTACCACGTATCCATAATTTCATGGTTTTTGAGCACTCTGCTATGCTGTGTTTACGGAAGGTGAATTATTGTGTACCTACACACCAACTACTGTGCAGCAGGCAACAGAACTATTTATTTAGCGTGAAAATATGGGCAGGGAGTTCATAAATACTCAGTTACCGCACATACTTCTATTATGCTAGAGACAACAAAAAAACGCCAATTAATTTCAGGGCCAGGCCTTACATTCAAATGTTCGTAGAAGAAGGATCTTCAATCTTCACACATTAATACCATGTTTCATGAAGGTTTATATATATAATAACTAGCGACCCGCCCCGGCTTCGCACGTAAATTACACCCGTGCGAAGCCGGGCGGGCGGGTCGCTAGTCTATACTAATATTATAAAGAGGAAAGATTTGATTGTTTGTTTGTTTGTTTGCATTGAATAGCCTCCGAAACTACTAAACCGATTTGAAAAATTCTTTCACTGACGGGAAGCTACACTATCCCCGGTTGACATAGGCTATAATCTATACCCGTGCGCTAGTATTATATAAATTCTAAAGTTTGTGAGTATTTGCGTAACGGCAACTTCTTACCCACCGTCTACTTCCTGAGACCACCAGGGTGAACCGTGGAAAGTATTTTTTACAACGGCTCACCTTTGTTCACCTGGGTGTGCTTTGGGAAATATTTAGTTTCCATGGCCCACCTTGTCTGAGCGGATTTGGGTAAAATTTGGATAAAAAGGTATGGAAATTTGGATCTTCATACGGAGGTAGCTTATCCTGGACTAACACAGACAAATTTTTAGTGCTTCAAAATTAATGGCTAACATAGGAGAGCGGGTAAAACTGGGTGCGAGGCTATTCGAGGCTAGTCTAAGATATTCTGCTAGAATCTGTAGGTATATCCCACGCAATTTTTCACACAATTTCGCGTAGAATTAAATGGCCACGGTTTAGTCGCGTATAGGCGCGTAAAACCGGTATGATCTACTTTCTACCTGCCGAAAATACCCGAATAGATGCCGAACACATCCGACTGGGACAGTTTATGGGCCATATAAGTGGGCAATATGGCGGCCCGGCGGGAACATTTTTGGCGATATGTGACACGACATATAGTGGGTTACTTAACTCTTGATGCTATAAGAAATATGAAGCGATTACTTATGTTTACTAAAAGGTTTAAATATAAATAAAATAAATTTTCGGGACATTTTTGCACACACGGTCATCTGACCCCAAACTACGCAGAGCTTGTAATATGGCTGCCAGAGACTGATATACATACATGTATAGTTTTTAAATACATACTTAAATAGATAGTAACACCCAGATATAGAACAAACACAAATGTTCATCACATAAAGGTTTGTCCTAGGTGGGAATCGAACCCATGCCCCCAAGCTCAGAAGGTTCACTACCAACTGGACCAAAGGGCTATCGGGTTTGAATTGGTTCTGTGTTCCAGAACAACATTTGCATGTAGACTTGTATAAAAGATAGTTTAACAACTTCATCATTATCAGCCCATCATGTTCCCACAGCTGGGACACCGGCCTTCTCTCAGAGAGAGAGAGAGAGAGAGATAGAGAGAGAGAGAGAGAGAGAGGGAGAGAGGAAAGAGAATGGGCCCTAATCCACAATGCTGGCAATGCCAATGCATGTTCATCATCATCATCATCATCAGCCAGAAGACGTCCACTGCTGAACATAGGCCTCCCCCTTTAACCATGCCCATTTATTTTAAGTAATATAAGTATTAGAATGTATTGTTATTAGAATGTACGGTTTATATTATAACTATATCACATTATTTAATATTGCACGCCCCGCCTTCTACCTCCTGTATAAATCCTCTCCATCCTAAGGTTGCCTGGAAGAGATCGCTCTTAGCGATAAGGCCGCCGATTGTTGCACTAGTTTTTAAGCTGTTTTATCATGTGTACGAAATGTGTGGTGTGAACAATAAAGAGTTTATCTATCTATCTATCTATCTTAACCTCCATACTGAACGACAGCCTGCCTTTTGCATCCACTGGATGCCAGCGACTCTCACAATGTCGTTGGTCCATCTAGTGGGAGGCCTCCCTACGCTGCGTCTTCCGGTGCATGTTGGTGAATGTCATATGTCTTTGAACTTTTGAGGTTCTTGACATACTGGTTTCCTCACGATGTTTTCCGTCACCGTTGTTTAGCGATGGCATCGAAACTGCATATAATTTATTTAAGAAGAAGAGGCTTTGGTGCAGGGCCAAGGATCGAACCGGGTGCCGTCAGATTATAAAGCACACATGGCCGCCTGGCGACCATCGCTCCTCCATCAGTTGATATTCTCCTATGTCTGGTATAAATATCTTTGCGTTTTGACCACCTCGCCTGATGATAAGCGATGATTCAGTATACGAAGAAACACGCATACCTAAAACAAGATAAATATAATTTATTTGCACTAAACACGAATAAATCTTACACACATTTAAAAACGCATGCACAATAGGTGGGTTAAAATATTAGTCTCTTTGGATCATGATTTGCTTAAGCAGTAAGCGGTTTAATATAGAGAGGGAATAAAAATACCGTTAATCTCTACATAGTATAAATTGAAGTCGCTTTCCGCGTCTGTCTGTCTGTCTGTATGTCTGTATGGCCGCTAACTCCTCCTAAACCACGCAATGGATTTTGATGCGGTTTTCACCATCAGTTAGATACTTTTTTAAGGAAGGTTTATATATATAACTAGCGACCCGCCCCGGTTTCGCACGTAAATTACACCCGTGCGAAGCCGGGCGGACGGGTCGCTAGTTATTTATATAAAAATTAACTCTTTTCCGACTTTTATTCCGACCAATGTTTACTTAAAAATTATAAAAATAGTGTCATATCAAAATTTTATGTTTTATCTAGGTAATCCCAAAGACTGAAACACGATAAAGACATTTTTCTCGATAGAAAAAAATAATTAAAGCAACACTGATTTGCACTTTTCTCCCTGTTTTTTTGGACTCATTAAAATACCTATTTATTAAATGATGAAACCGCATAGTTACATTTTACATTACAGCTAAATTAGCTAATTAGCTATTTTTTTTCGAAAAATAGAAGCAAGAAAGAAGAAAAGCAAATTTTTTTTTTTTAAATTATAGTTAGGCTTGCGCTTGGCCGCCAACTTGCTTGATGTTGCGTTGGAGCACGCTTGCCTAGAAGAAACCTATTCACTCTCGACTTGAAGACACCTCAAAAATAAAAGTATCGAAACGCACGGCTGTGTGTAAGCGACATGGTTTTGCTCTACTAAATGAGACTTTAGAATAGATTAAGCCTTATGGTCATCTGTGGTAATAACCGTTGCTTAAAATTGGGAAAACCTTGCCTTAAATAGGCGAAATAATTTCAATAGCTAAAATTATCATGTTATATTATTCTAATAAGAAATCGATTTACTCATGATTGAAGGATAGTCGATTATAGCTTGGCTATTTGGTGTTAGAATCGAAAAGCTCCAAACGTCACCTAGGTCTCATCGAAAAGCGAAAGCTCATTCTCTGTTTTCCTGTAGCAGTATAAAAGATTTATAGTGGTGTTGTCTTGTAGCAAATGCCAGTCCACTTGGCGTAATGTACGAACCTATATATGTAGTGTGAACAGACGAGTGCGAACCGCCGGGTCCTTGTTGCCAAAAGTGGTCGTGGGTGTACTCTATTTTATCGCGTTGCGGCGAATTGAGAGGTGATAAAAATAAGAAATGGACTTTGCACGTGCCCATTATACGTGTCAAAATAGGACACGTGCGAACGTGCAAGGGTCCGGATTCTTTATTTATTAACTGTCGTTTCTTTTGGTTTAAGCTTTGCTGTAGGATTTAGCTAGGATTTTGCTCGTTATGGCATACAACATGTTCTACAATGCTTAGGCGTTGGCAAACAAGCAGAAGGGCTGCCTGATGGTAAGCAGTCATCGTCGCCTATGGATACTTGTAACACCAGAGGCATCACATCTAAGTTGTTGACTGAAATCTACGCGTACGAAGTACGGGCAAAATTTATTTAATAATAAACGATTTATAGCTTTTATCGGAATAAATGAAATAAAAATGTATATTATTGTGTTATTTAGATAGATAGATAAAAACTCTTTATTGTTTACACGAGAAAAAAAAATTACAAACAGATAGAAAACACAGTGCCACAAGTGGCGGCCTTATCGCTAAACGCGATCTCTACCGGGCAACCATTGGATGGAAAGAATAAACGTAACAGGATTGACGGATTTAGCCCTAGAAATAGAATATGTTATTTTGAGATGTAGGTTTCAATCATTTATGTACCGATAGTCACCTACTAAGTACTACCCTTGAAATTAAAAAAAAATTAGGTTTTTGTCCACAGATCATCTGATGGTAAGTGGTGGCGTGGTTGACGGTAAGCATACCTCGGCTAGAATATAAACTAGCCATCAGCATTCAAAATCTATATGAATAAATATCTGCACGCGCCATTATAAAATATTGCTGAGGTTGTTTCGTCTAAATCAGATGTGTTATTGATCACAGTTAGGAGTTAGAAATCATCATCATCATCATCATTTCAGCCATAGGACGTCCACAGCTGGACATAGGCCTCCCCCATCGATCTCCAAAAGGGCCGGTTGGAAGCGGCCTGCATCCAGCGTTTCTCTGCGGTCTCTTTTAGGTCGTCTGTCCATCTTGCGGGTGGACGTCCTACGCTGCGCTTACCGGTCTGTGGTCTCCATTTTAGAAGATTTCAGTCCCATCGGCCATACTATGCAGAGGATTACCTAGTTCAGGCTCACGTGTTTTATAGACCTAATTATGTTTACTTATGTTTTGTATTTTGTCAGACCTTTTTATATTTTTGAATAAATTATGAAATATTATGAAATAAATACGTTCTGCGTGATATGTGCCCGCCCACTTCCACTTCAACTTGCTAATCTGGCGGGCTATGTCAGTGTGTACAGTCTGCCGTAGTGTGGCTGAGACTGTACAGCGTTGTTGTGGAGTAGTGGGTGCTGGAGAGAAACTCTGCTTGATAGTTGGTGATTGTATAATTTCCTCCAGCGATGTTACACGTGTGGTGTCTTAATTACTACTCAATAGTACTAGTTAATTCTATTAATAAGGTTAACTTTTACTTCCGCGGTAGAGACACGTGTGTCCCAGATTCGGCCGCTAGGCCAAGGTACAAAGTCTGTGCGGTTGGGACCGTACACAGTGATTTTCGTTCGTCTACGGAGCTAGGAATACAGACAAGTAAAAGCCCCCAGTTTCCCAGCCCTAAATTCAGATCATAAGAAACCTATAGCCACAAAAGCCGACGCAGATATATTCCGTCACAAATAATAAAGCCAGTCGTTCGCAAGGATCTATTTTATCTGGTATGTTCCAAGGTTCCATTCTTTTCGTGTTCAATAACAAACATAGACAACAAATATCGTACTCAATCGAGCATCGCACCGTGTCTGACAAACATCTTGGAAACTAGATATGCTCCACAGACGTATAATAAGATAAGACACCGTTTGAAGTTGAATGAAAAACCTACGTGTCGCATTTTTTGTACTTTTTAAAATGATGCGAGATCAATTTTAACTTCATTCGCATGGCTAACTGTTTTTCGGATTTTGTAAAATTAATTTGACCACTTGCGTTAGCGGGCCCTCACGGCGCTCTGACATCGGAGCAGTCGGAGCACGCATTGTCACTTTTGTACGGCCGATTTTTTTAACCATAGACCTTGAATTCGGGCAGGATTGCTCTATCTAAATTTGTACCTTAGCTCAAGTAGAATAGGATAGAAATAGTTTCATATGCGTAGTTGTTCAAGAAAAAACAGGATAAGGTGATTTTGTCACCACCGTGCGCGACGGGTTGGTAACTGTAGTAACCAGCGCTGTCCAGAGCCATCTATGCGTGGTTACTGTAGTCAGCAGAACTACACAAGTGGTTAAGGAGGGAGATTCTTAATTTGGTCTATTTTTTTTTAAATGTATCATTATCATCAATTCAGCCTATCATGTTCCCACTGCTGGGACACAGGCCTTCTCTCAGAGAGAGAGGATGGGTCATAATCCGTTATGCTGGCCCAGTGCATGTTTAATTATACTTACTTTTCCAGTGGTCGATTTGACCAACAGTGAAAATCAGTACAATCAAAGTCAAAATCTTTCAAACTAGCGAGGCAGCGGTCAAACGCAAGCCTATTTATTTATTTATTATAGCATAAAAAAACTATCTTCTAAGTCTGGGTGCTTTATCTTCAACCACATCGTCGCTTAATAACAGGCGGGTTCCGGGAGGTCAAACGCAAACTTATACGCGATAAAAATAACGGACGAACCGGTCAATCGATTTATGGGTGACCGCGACTGGTATTTACACCGGTTGGGTGACACGTTATATTGTTAATCCCGGCTGGCTGTCCTATAACAACAACCACTGAGTCATATGAGAGGCCTTAGGGAGGCCTAAAAGTCGTTAGATCTGGTTACTAAGACTATAGTGTATATCAAATTGAAGTGAGATTGCGGAGCAATATAAAAAAATATGAACTTACTTATTTCCTACGGGTATATTTATTCATCGTTCCATCACGTGCCAGTGATCCATCCATTGATCCACGTAAGGCTTGGTTGAGACGTATCTTACCGGTAAATAAGAAATGAGCTGGAACTGAAACAAAAAAGTTTAGTTACAAGCATTTCAACATTTTTCAAGATTTAAAATCAAGAGTGGGGAATAAAAACGCTTTTTTTTCTATTTTTTTTTCTTTTAAATCTATACTAATATTATAAAGAGGAAAGATTTGACTGTTTGTATTGAATAGGCTCCGAAACTACTTAACCGATTTGAAATATTCTTTCACTGTTAGGAAGCTACACTATCTCCGGGTGACATAGGCTATAATCTATACCCGTGCGAAGCTGGAGCGGAACGCTAGTTATATATATATAAACCATCCGTGAAAATGTATCTAACTGATGGTGAAAACAGCATCAAAATCCGTTGCGTGGTTTAGGAGGAGTTAGCGGCCATACAGACAGACAGACGTGGAAAGCGACTTCAATTTATACTATGTAGAGATACCTATTCACTATTTTGTCTGCTCGCAAACGGGATGCTCAAATGCGCATAAAATCCTGCAATAGTAGCATTAAAAATGCAATAGCGGTGCCCACAACAGCCAATTATCGCGCGTAGACATCCGTAGCCGAGTAGTACAGTAGTGGTTTAACCAGAAAATAATTTCAGCTTTTAGAACGTGCCGCAGTTAAATCTAACGGCCACAGGGGAAGTATAAAAACCACGTGAGGAGAACATCATCCTAAATTAATTCAGTTATACTCCTCGCGCTGTACGAGTGGCTGGTCTGGTGATTTACTACTCTAGGATAATAAACCGGCCAAGTACGAGTCGGGCTCACTCATTGCTTTCGTTTCGGTAGTTTCGGAGCCTATTCAATGCAAATAAACAAACAAACAATCAAATCTTTCCTCTTTATAATATTAGTATAGACTAGCAACCCACCCCGGCTTCGCACGTAAATTACACCCGTGCGAAGCCGGGCGGGCGGGTCGCTAGTAAGTACTAGGTAAGGTTTTGTCGGTACTTAGAGTGACAGTCACGCGGTAATTACTGGTGAAAGTTTAATTTGTTTTGACTCTAACAAACAACTCGTCGCAGCGCTCCGGTTTGGATGAATGATTATTTTGGCGATCTCAAGATCGTTGTAAAGTTTTGCTGATGAAGTGTATACCAGCGGCTTTATTATAGAAGTTTGATTGTGATCAAAATTGCATGCCGTCCCGTTCGCATCTACTTACTTGCACCACGTGCGTAAGTGAGATGGTACGCGACCACGATCACAATACGAATCACGATATCAAATCTATAATAAGGCATCTGTACTAAGTAACATACATCTATGACATATTATATCTCTACGACGTGGCATGTACCCAAGACGTACCATCTAAGATGAAACGGTATATGCGAGACGTAGCACATAATATAGTTCTGTCAAATGTTTTAGATACCATTTCTTTACGTACTTACGATGTACTGGCTACTAGAATTATTATTTTATAAGATTGAGGATTTTTTTTAAGAATAAGTGATTTAAGATTAGGAGAATTAATTTGACATATGAAATACTGACATAATATATTGTAATACAATTTTGCTCATAATATTTTTATTTTTAATTGAATAAGATTATTTAATTTGAATTATGTACACATAATAATATTATTAACATATACTGTTTATATAAGTTTATATACATCGATGTAGAAAGTGTACTGGAGGAATTTGACTTGTAACTATGGAGTTATTAATAAAGAATTGTATTGTATTGTATTGGGAATCTGTAGGGTTGGGAATCTGTAGAATTGGATATCTGTGGAATTAGAAATCTGAAGAATTAGGAATCTGTAGAATTAGGAATCTGTAGAATTGGGAATCTGTAGAATTAGGAATCTGTAGAATTAGGAATCTGTAGAATTGGGAATCTGTAGAATTGGAAATCTGTAGACACGGTAATCTGTAGACATGGTAACAATTCATTGTAATGACGTACCTCAATTTGTATTAATGTTTTGTTTATCTACAACATATCATGTACTGTACACCTAACGTGCACGTTTCTCCAACGGAGTACATTAGTTTAACGTAGCACTATCTCAAACGTAACGGAAAACTATAACGTAGCTAAAGTCTACGACGTAGCACAAATCTACGACGTAGCACAAATCTACGACGTGGCAAAACTCAATGACGTACTCGTAGAAAATAGTGCAGTGGTCATTGGATAGCGGTCGCAAACGCTTGGGTTGGGTAATGGTATTCATATTTCTCGTTCGTCGGCAGAACTGTCAGGCACCGCTCGTTATCTTTTACTGTTGATTAGTTTTGGACGGAGGCCGGTAAACTGACGTTTTCACACACTTCACTCCTTTATGGATAGGCTTGCACTCGCCAGCTCGTATTCCAAATATACTTTTATTTTTATTCCCAACGCTGAAATACGAGGTGGGAATACTTGTATTGGGTTTTTAGAATTTTTCGGCACCAGCTGAAAAAAAGGCTTCTATCCCGCGCTCTGTGAACTACGTCAAAGGACGAGTGCAAATGTATTTTTGCGATTTCAATTAGTTTCGTGAATTGTTTTTGATTTTTGTGAGGTGAAGTGAAAATAAATCCAAATGAAATATTAGATTGTACTCGGACATAACTATGGACAAAATATGCTTTATTATGGCCTTATTTTTGTATATGGTTACTGTCAGGCAACAAACTGTGTCCAAATCATTCCCAAAAAAAAAAAAACATTTTCCTTGAGACTACATTTTTTTCAGACATACTCGCCTGTCTTGTCAGTTTAACAAGAATTAATTGATTTTTTTAACACCCGATTAAAGAAATGATAATCTTCAAACGGCTAAACCGAGTTTCATGATTCACAGCTAAGAACACTCTCGATTAAATCACCTTTCAAACAACAAAAAACCCAAATCAAAATCGCTAAAAGTTTAGGAGCTACGATGCCACAAACAAACACACAGATACACACGTGATACTTATAACACCCCTCTGTTTGTGTCGTGGGTTAAAAAAGACAGTAAACAGAGAGCTAAAAATGTTCATAAGTCCAAAGAGATAGATTAATGAGCTGGCAACTCGGACGAGGGCGCGATGACAAGCTGTTGCTCTAGATGTTCCCTGCAATCCCTCACAAGCATGGAAATACGACCACAGAGTATAAAATATTTGTTAAGTATTTAACTACTGAGAATTTAAGACCTTTCACAACTACGCAATGCACTGACAATGTCCTGGGTATGGTAGGTGTCTATAGATGGCAGTGACCACTTACATTACATTGTCCCTGCCGAAGAGCTCCCCCCAGGCCATAAAGAACCATGGCCCACTTGGAAAACCCTGAACCGACTACGGTCTCAAGTGGGCCGAAATCGGGATAATATGGCAAAGTGGGGTTATATAAAGGGCTCAGACACCGAATGTCTTTGTGGTGTGAACCCTCAAACAATGACACACTTGATGGACTGTGCAGCGTGTCCTACAACTTGCACACAAGACGACCTGAATGAAGCCACGGAGAGTGCCATTGGGGTGGCAAAGTTCTGGTCTAGAAACTTGATTTGACAATAGAATTGTATTTTGCGGAACATCGACTCGAAAGAAGAAGAAGACCACTTAGGTCGCTTGTTTGTCACTTATTCTATAATCCTTATCCTTACTAATACCTATTATAAAAGCGAAAGTAACTCTCTGTCTGTCTATTTCTGTCTGGATGTTTGTTCGCTTTTCACGACTAAACCGCTAAGCCGATCTTAAGGTGGAACGTTTCACCTATGGCGGGACATTCAAATTTCTAACAGTTTTTTTGTCCCTGTAGCTAGGCCGGGTAATTATTTTGAAATGACACAGCGTTTGCGACAATAGTTGGGTGTTTTTTACATTATCATGTACAGTTATTTATTAGTAACGCACCATATTACTTACATTTGTCAATAAACCGTTTGAAACAGCAAAAATTAGTTTAATGACAAATGTGCGTAATAATGTGAATTAGAGATAAATAGCTTTACATGATTTTGTAAAGAATAATAATCAATTGTCGCAAACATTATGATCGTTTACAATAATTACCCGGCCTAGCTACAAGGACAAGAAAACTGTTTGAAATTTGAATTTCCCGCCATTTGTGAAACGTTGCACCTTAACGAATTATGGCAGGATGATAGTGTACATCATATATTATGGACGGACATAGGGTAAATATTCTCCTCATAGAAAATGCGGGAAATTTGGAAAATCGCGGGTTGCACCGCGGGATTCAGCTAGTATAAAATAAAATAAACTATTATTGAACTTATAAAGCTCTTGAGATACACTCTTTTTTATTTGTGTCAGCATTTATTTAAAATACTTGAGAATAATATCAGCAGGATGACGCCATCTTGTTGTTGTCCACGCATCCGTAGCCGTACCCAGCCAATCAGAGGGCTCGCATAGTGATGTCCCACGTCGACAGTGCGGTATGTTTGGTATGATATGGTAAATTATCTTTATCTTTATACTACTTAAGGTGGTTCGTTGCACAAATGGCGGGAAATTCAAATTTCAAACAGTTTTCTTGTCCTTGTAGCTAGGCCGGGTAATTATTGTAAACAACCATGATGTTTGCGCAGATTGATTATTATTCTTTACAAAATCATGTAAAGCTATTTATCTCTAATGCCCATTATTACTTACATTTGTGAATAAACAAATTTTTGCTGTTTCAAACGGTTTATTCACAAATGTAAGTAATATGGTGCGTTACTGTTAAATAATTGTACATTATAATGTAAAGAACAGCCAACATTTTGCACAAACACTGTGTTATTTAAAAATAATTACCTGGCCTGGCTACTAGGACCAAAAAACTATTTAAAATTTAAATTTCCCGCCATAGGTGAATCGAACCATCTTTCACAAAAAACTTAAAATATAATATGACTATGGAAACCGACATAGTTTTACACATTTTGTAATTATGGAACTGGCATTTTTTACGTGAGATTAAAGCTACCGAAAGACGATGCGAAACTTTTCATGCGGCCGCCGGACGGTTTTTTGTATCTTTGCTTTTCAAAATTTAGAACGTAGTTGCCAAACAAATAGAGCTTATTTTGCTATAACTGTGCGCGCGGTTGCCACGAGGAGGCCACCTAGCGAACGCGTTGCGTCAGGTGTGAACAAATTCGTGTTTATTAAACGCACCCTAAGCTGGCTACGCTGACTATAAAATTTGTTCCGGTTGAAACTATAGTCTGAGTCCTGTGGGCGAAGTATGAATATTTGCTACGTAAAATACGTATCGAATTTAATACAAATTTTGAATTTCTAAATTGAAATTTGTATGGTATTCGACATTATTTTACGTAGCGAATATTCGTAGGTACTTCGCTATATGTAGTTAGGTAATTTACTTGACTAATTCGAGTTTAAGACAAAAAGATTAATAGGATTACATATTAAATACAATGTCTATAAAACAATAGGCAGTAGACAGATTTTTATTTATGGACAAGGATACATATTTTTAATTTTTTTATAAAAATACATACACGTTGTTTTTTCCACAAACCGGTTCCAACTCAGCATAATGCTGGTTGCGAGAAACCAGCGCTGGTCTTACAGTATATTTTTTCTTATGCAATAGGTGGCAAACAAGCAGACGGGCTGCCTGATGGTAAGCAGTCACCGTCGCCTATGGATACTTGTAACACCAGAGGCATCACAAATCCGTTGCCGATCCTTTAGGACTCGATTAACTCGCCTTTTGAAGAACCCCATGTTGTAGCTTCTCAGAAACACCGTGGAAGGTAGCTCATTCCATATTTTGGAGGTATGAGGCAAGAAGGATCGTGTGAATCGTACTTTATGCTATAAATATACAGAACAAAACTATTAGAAAGGTGCTGAAACTGTTGCTATAAATGTAAGTAAGTACAAGACTTCTTGTCAAGCTTTATTAACATACACGCGGACAGACAGTGAGCAAGCACTAGTTTTATGGGCGACCTTTAACTACCGGTCTGTGGTTTTACTGTGTACTAACTTTTAACTTCATGACTGAAAACTAGTCATTTGCGGTATCTTTACTGCCTTGTTTCTAACCAGGGCAATGCTGATAAAACTTTATCGACACGTTTAGTGCTTTATTTTTGCTTACACAGCAAAAATGACTCTGAGAATCATGCGAATGGAAAGCAATCAATCAGAAAATACGTAATGGTCAATGACTAATTATGAAGTCAGGTGGTTCTACCCGAATGGCGATTTGTCGCCATTTGCCAGTCAACGGCCGCTGGCCTCTGCCACCAAGTAGAATCGAACTCGTGCAACCTAACCAAAGCACACTGAAATGACTGAAAATGATGTCTTCTGACAGCTGACTTTGACAGTTCAGCTGCGTCTCTGATTGGTTGTTGGCTCTCGACGTCTGGTTGGTCCAGGGTATGGAGGACAAAGACGCGCGAATTTGAGAACAATAATGATTACCTACAGCCAACTTCATCAATCTAGCGTGAACAATACTCATTTATAGATTCTCACCTAGCCTTAAAGAAAAATAAACATTCCAGGTCAAACTTCAAACAGTGCATGCAAAAGTATACCAAGTCAGTACGGGTGAAAAGTTTACATTTTAGATTATCTGTTATTCGATCACAGCACTAGCAGTAACTAGGAGCAAAAAGTTAAGCCTCAGCTTAGAGATTAGTCGGACGGCAGCGAGGCGGACTCTGCATGCATTGTCTGTAGATTAGTGCCTGGTTTGTACTGACGAGTTTTATTGTCTGCTTTTTCGTGATTGTTATAGTAACCGGTAGACATCTTGAGCAGCAAATTGCGTAGTGGGGGAAAGTTAGCTTTCTAAATGCCAAAAAAGTTAAAAAGCCAAAAATAGCAAAAGAAGCGCTTTGATTCCACTTTTATTATGCGAACTACTAGTCTGTGGAATGCGTTGCCTGAACGTGTGTTCCCCGATAGTTACAAATCTGGATGTCTTCAAATCACGAGTGAATCGGTTTCTTCTAGGCAAGCGTACTCCACCGTAGACCACATCATCGCTTAATATCAGGCGAGTTGGCGGTCAAGCGCAAGCCTATTATTTATTTAAAAATAAAATACTGCGCCAAGCATAGTTACGGTAAAAGTTACACATTCATTCTTACACAACAAATCAACTAATCGCGTGCACTATCGCGGTCCACATTTCCTCATAACTCCTTCGGTTCACCAAAGAGACCTAAATTCGACAAAAGCAAATCAAACAAATCAAAGTCAATTTTTCGAGAAACTACCCGTTTTTCTTAAAAGTATTTTGATCGATTTATAATGCAATGAAAAACTATATAAAATACGTTTCTTAATCTTAGAAAGAAAGTCGAAGGTCTTTGAAAATAATTATGTTTTAAATTAAGAAAAAAAAATCAAGTTATACTTCTTATGTGACTTGCAACAAGGTTGCATTAAACGTTTAACGCTACCATGGAGGGGGATTTTTTTCTCTCGTATGGTTGCGAAATGCGTAAGTATCCTTTTTTCGTTCTGCGACTAGCAGACCGGTAGTGTAATGGTGTAGCTAATGGATTGAGAAGCCTAAGGAGCTAAGTTCGAATCTCGAGAAAAGCATGTTTTTAAATTGTTGATATTTTTGCCCTAGGTTATTTTAGGGTTCCTTGTTGAAGTATAACTTCTTCCGCGCGGAGGGACTCCACGCACTATTTTTTTGTATAGGCTCCACCAATGGGCTCCACACTTTGTTCATTTAGCCCGTGTCACGTTTTTTTAGCTGTGTTATTTTTTTTACAAAATTGAAGTTTATTTTCCAATTCGTCACTGTCATGGCTCCATCACGTGTTTATGCGCTCACGTCAATGCTGCCACGTTTGAATAATCGGCGGGAAGCCATCAACTTCCATCAGCGAAGAGCACACATTGTGTGTAAAGGTTTATGTATTGCGTGAGAGATGATTATTTAAACCGATTTACTCTTTTAATGAAAACAAAAAAACATCATATAACTGTAGTGAACAACCGTGATAGTTTAAAACAGTGTTTAACGAAAACAAGTTTATTTAAACAAGAACATTATACACATATTTGAAAAGTAACAAAAATAAACCTAGAACTCATCATAATCAGCCTTTTAACAGTCCATTGCTGGACTTTTAGCCTACTCCCGAAAGAGCGTACATAAGTATCGTACATAAACTCCAAATAGCTCATTGGTATGGGCCCGGGGTTTGAACCCGCGACCTCACGCTTTCAAGTCTAGTGGTCTCTCAAATAGTCTATCACGGCTTAACCTAGAACTACTCACAAAGAAATATCTAAAAACACTGAACATATTTTTCGATGTTTTTAATGTGAAACTAGTAAATTAAAAATAAAATAAATCTGGTATAGGTTGGTACTAACTTTGTTTCGAGTCAAAATCGTGTAAAAATATTAAGCGCTAAACTTTGATATATCGAGTATTAATACAATTACCTACAGATCAATGGTGCTGTATTTGTAGCGGAATGAAGACGGTTAAGACATAAAAGAAATGATAAAAAAGGCGTAATATGATAAGTCATTTGTTATCGTTCAAATTGTCAACAGAAGGGCACCCGAAACTCTTACGTAATCCGAACACCTCTACAGAATACAATCTGGATCAGTGTCGAGGGGCCCGAACAATGTATTTCGCAGGGATTGTTGCTCTCAAAATCCACATTCACCAAAAAATAACAAGGAAGTCATCATCAACCTTTTGTCAGGAATCATACAAAGCTTCGCCTCTACCCCCACTACCCTACTCACGCTTCACGCCTGAATGTTATTTTTGTTTACATTCTCCCAGGGGACACGCTCAAGTCTTTATAACCATACGTCCTTGTCGCGCGTACTTTTAATTCTCCTCAGTCACACTTAAGTCAAAGTCATATTAAAGGTATACGAGTCACTAAGTCCAAGTTGTGCTTGACTGCCCGTGAAAAATTATGGAAACGTTACTGGAAAGTTGTACAGAATTTCAAAAAGAACGTTATAGTTTTTGAATTTTCTACCATCTGCTCATATTCACCCAATTTTAGGAACTCTTTTCTCGTTAAAGTAAAAATATGCACCCCTTAATTTAATTACAATTTAGCCTACTAATATACTAATACCTAAGTAATTTCGTTGCAATGTTTTGTTGTTACTTAATATTCTACGAATGTAATTAGAAAAACTTAGAATGTTGTCAATAACGCTTTTCTTGTTGTTTCTATTAAGCCTAGCTTAGTGCAAGGCTCTATTGGTTCTCTAAGCCGGATATTTTTTGCTTACTTATATAATAATACATAAAGTTTTTTATATATAGCATGTAGTCTGTACCTTAGTCTGCACCTATAAATGTGGTTTAGGTGAATTCTTATGCCTTGTCTCCGTTATGTAATACAATGAGGTCCATCATGTTCGTGTTCATTAAATAAAATAAAAATATCTAAGTTTAAATTACTTGGGCATTGAAATAATAACCTAGTGTATAATCTACCACATAAAGCACACTATATATATACAATACATCTTTATTACACAACGAAAATATAATTGAAATTTAACTAAAATAAAAAAATAAAAACGGCAGTATAATGGGCGGCCTTATCGCCTAAATCTATTTCTTCCAGCCAACCTTTGGATGGACTGGACTGAAGAATTACGGTAGGTGGTGCACATAAAATATAAATAAATATATATACATACATGTAAATATACATACATACATTCACTAAATACGCAATGCCATTGTTCTCAGCGTAAGTTTAGCATGTTATTGTACAATATAATGTACACGATTGTATCTGTAAGAGGAAGACTCTTTGTTGACGTGTTCTTCAGAGGTAGCATATAACCACGGAAAAGAAAAAAAAGAATTGTTTAAATTAGAATGGCTGTCAAGGCATTTTTGTAAGATTTTTTTTGTTGCCAGTTGCACCCATATTAACGAAACGTCAGTTATTTAAAATCAGTTAGCAGCTGTGATGCGGACAAAGAACTTTAAGACGTAACCCAAAAAGGTAAGGTCCAAGTTCTTTGGATGCGGAGTTCGATGCGTTGACATAAATGAGAATGTTCAAGCAAAACTCTGTCATAATACCTGGCGACAGATTTTCCTTCTCATTTCCGTTCTATTTACTTCTCTTTTCTGTGCATATCACCACTAAATAAAAAAGTTTTAGAAAAATATAAACTCAATGGCAACACGTTTTCGTTCTCCCTTCATGTAGCGGCCCATTTTGCAGTAGGCTGGAGCGGCCCTGACACGGCGCTAAATGTGTCAAGTTTGCATCCACCTGGGTAAATACTTCTCGGCGCTCCCGAGTGGAACGCGTCTTTTTATCCATTCGTATACACACGTGCAAACGTGACTACATTTTACAGTAGGCCTGACTTGGAAACAAGGTTAGGTGTAGTATATCTCTAAATGTAGAGCTCGTCGGGTAAAACTAGCTGGTTTTATTAGATTGCTAGTCGATACAGTCAACACGAGCGATAAAGAAATGTTGGACAGAAATGGAAAATATACGCGACAAAATCCGTTATAAGTTTTTAATTTCAATGTGTTAGTTAATCATATATACGTGCATCCATGTATAGTTGCATAGGTTTGATGTGCTGTGTGTGGAATAAGCAACTTTAACCTTTAAGCGCGATTCATACCTTTATAGAGGTTGAATTATCTGCAAATAGAAGTAAGCAAAGATACCAAGAGGCTCATCAATGTATCCCTAGTTTAGTCTAAGCTTCTTAGTCCTGAGCATCGGCGCAAAGTTGCTAGTCTATCGGTTTTTTATCGCATGTATTTTGGAGAGTGTGCATCGGATCTGTATGATTAAATTCCCTCCTGCCCATTTTTCTATCGGACTGCCAGAGTGGGCACGATAAATCAACATCGACATTTATTTCATGATTGATATTCTGAAAACCCAAACGAAGCGTTTTGATTACACTTTTATTGTGGGAACTACTAGTCTGTGGAATAAGCTGCCTGAATGGGTGTTCCCCGATAGTTACACACATAGTCACAAGTTCGGTCGTGCATGGAGTACTGCTCTCACCTTTGGGATGGATCAGCTAAGTATCAGCTTGGGGCTTTAGAGTCTATCGAAAAGCGTGCAAAGAAGCTCATCGACAATGAATCCCTGGTTAAGACTAAGCTCCTTAGTCTTGAGCATCGGCGTAAAGTTGCTAGTCTATCGGTCTTTTATCGAATGCATTTCGGAGAGTGTGCATCTGATCTTCATGATCTAATTCCTTCCTGCCCATTTTTCTATCGGACTGCCAGAGTGGGCACGATAAATCAACATCGACATTTATTTCATGATTGATATTCTGAAAACCCAAACGAAGCGTTTTGATTACACTTTTATTGTGGGAACTACTAGTCTGTGGTACGTTGCCTGAATGGGTGTTCCCCGATAGATACAATCTGGGTGTCTTCAAATCATGAGTGAATCGGTTTCTTCTAGGCAAGCGTGCTCCACCGTAGACCGCATCATCGCTTAACATCAGGCGAGTTGGCGGTCAAGCGCAAGCCTATTATTTATTTTACAAAAAAAAATACAATTTGGGTGTCTTGAAATCACAAGTGAATCGGTTTCTTCTATTTCTATTTCGTGCTCCATGGAATACCGCATCATCGGGCGAGATAGCGGTCAAACGCAAGCCTAACGTTGATTTGACATAATACAAAATACTAAATTTATCTGCAAAAGTAAAATCAAAACATATTTAAATAGTCTAAACATAAATGAAACGGAGGAGTTGTTGCGGATTGTCTACTGATCCGTACATACTTGTATCCAATAAATAATTAACTTATTAACATAAAATAAATGCAATGAAATTCAATAAATCAATTCAAATTCAATATTTTTATTCCATTTTAATTCAATTTCTTTTATTATTATCTAAATTTAATTAAACTTAAATAATATATTATATTATCTTTAATTAACACCATTGAAGAGCACTAGTTATCGCGACACAGGGAATCCTATAGCGATAACTAGCGACTGTAATTCGTTTTATTATGCATGTTAATTTTAATTATAATTCATAATTTTATTGTTCACTAAATTTTAATTAATCTTAAAACTAAATATTGTACTTAATATTAATAGTGGCAAATAAATTTTTATTATTTTATTATTATTATTATTTAAAAACACCGTTAATGTTAGCTCCGTGTGAATCGAGCTTCGATTTAGTGATATTGCTATTGATATGCGTACTAATACTGTTTTACGATTCAATACTTCGGATAACTATTTTGTTTGGTATTCAATTGACACGACCTTGTTTTCGTTTTAGCCTAACAGATTTCTAGAATTAATGGAAATTCGATATGCTCAGCATTTGGGGTTGGGCCAGGCTTTTAGCTTAATAAAACTATCAGAACTATTGGAAAATAGAAAGAGATTCTTAATTTGAAAAAGAACAAAGAAAAATCAAATTGGTATTTCTTTATTTGCTTCTTTAGAAGAATTAGTGAATAAAGTGAAGTTAAAAAAAAAAAACATAAACCGACTTCTAGACTATATCTACATGTAAACTAAAAAAGTTGAAAATTTTGCTGAAGGGAACCACTAACTAAAACGTCACCTGTGTAATATATTTTAGTTTTTGTTGATTTTTCATAAAGCGCTCATTTAATTTCGGTAAATTTCATATGGGAATATCTCTGAATTATGACCACAAAAAAAAAAAAAAACAGAATCATCAAAATCAGTTCATAATAGGCGAATTAGTCGCGTAACAAACATAAAAAAAACATACATTCGAATTGAGAACCTTCTCCTATTTGAAGTAAGTTAATAATAAATTTATATGTGAAACCTTTTATGACTCGCGTCCACTATCTACCTACTATAATTAGTTAGTATCAGTTGTTTGTTTTCCGAATAGTGTAAAATAAAATAAATAACTTTCGGTTATGTGACAGTCCGTTGTCAGTTTTTTTTTAAAATAAATAATAGGCTTGCGTTTGACCACCATCACGCCTGATCTTAAGCGACGATGCGGTCTACGTTGGAGCACGCTTGCCTAGAAGGAACCGATTCACTCGTGATTTGAAGACACCCAGATTGTAACCATTGGCGAACACCCATTCAGGCAGCGAATTCCACAGACTAGCAGTTCGCATAATAAATGTGGAATCCAAGCGCTTCGTACGGGTTTTCGGAATATCAACCAAAAAGCGGGGACGATTTTTCGTGCCCGCTCTGGCAGTCCGATAGAAAAATGGGCAGGAGGGAATTTTATCGTGAGGTTAGAGGTTGTTCACCATATTCGATTACCCATTCACAAAGACCAAATGTGAACTAGTTCAAAAATCATTCGTGAATCGCACATCCTAATTCATCTAACAAGTTAGAGAGAACTATTTGATTCTACCTCTCCTTTCATGAAAACCTTCGTATTAAAAAAATGTGTCACAGCCAAAATAAAGACTGCCAAAAGCAGGCGGGCTACGTAAGCACCGTGTCGTTAGAAGCGGTTATAACGACAAAAAACGAATAAACGATCGCAGGAGTGTGTCGGGCAGCGGTCGCCACCCGCCCGGGGCTGTCCATGCGCGACGTGTCCGCATGTCCTGCGGTGCAGTGCTGGACAGTGATTAAACTTACGTTTTTGCCGAGTGAATACTACAGACATTAAATCCTCAACACTAAACCAGCTTAAGGGTCCTGTATACCCTCTGCAGCTCTCTCGCTCGCACATTTTCACATTATTGAAGATATAAAATCAATGAGCGTGAATTTCCAAAAAGTAACAAAAACATGTCATGGTGTCTATCGTAACATTACAAACATAGAAATGTTTGTTTCGATATCTTGAAATTTGACGGAATAACATGACACGAGAAATAAAAATCACTTGTTACGTGCTTGTTACCATTTTATTGTGTCAAATTAAAATATATCAAATAGAGAATTTCTTTGTTTGTAATGTTATAATAGACACAACACATGATTTTGTTACTTTTTGGAAATTCACACTCCTTGATTTTATATCTTCAATAATGTGAAAATGTGCGAGCGAGAGAGCTGCAGACGGGTACAGTCCCCTTAATACCGTCTGCAGCTCTCACGTCCGCGTATTTTCACATTACTAACATATTTATTTGTTTCGATATCTTTTTTATTTGTAAAATGGTAAATAGTTATTTTTTTTCTTGTTACCATATTACTCCGTAAAATTAAAATATAACGAAACAAAAAAATATGTTTGTGATGCTATGATAGTTAACAAAAAGTCAGGTTTGGCACTTTATGAGAATTCATACGCTATGATATTTTTTTATTTTTTTTACATCGGCCTAGGCCAACGTTTGACCACGATCTCGCCTGATGGAAAGCGATAATGCGGTCGAAGATGGAGCACGTTTGCCCAGTATAACCTATAACCTATTAACCCTAGACTTGAACACTCCAAGATTGTAATGCTGCGGAAACACAGACGGGCAAGGCGTTCCATTGTTTAGCTGTTCTAATTAAGATGGAGAAGTCAAAACGTTTGTTGCGAATAAATAGCATTTCGACCAAGTAAGGGCCTTGCCGTTCGTCTGGCCGTCCGCTAATGAAAAGGTGATGGAAGAACAAGTTCGTGAAGTTCCGTTGCACACTCTCCGTGGAAAATCCTATAAAATACCGACAAGCTTGCGACTTGACGCCGGTGGTTCAGATTCTGAAGTTTCCTTCCAACCAACACTTCATCATCAATGAGTTTTATTGCTCGTTTTTCTATTGAATCCAAAGCCTCAAGCTGATATTTGGCCGAACCATCCCAAAGGTGACAACATTGATGTATATCTTCGCCGCATAGTAAAAAAATACGTATTTTCAGCAATTATTATTAATTTTACAAGTTTAGCTACTGCTAATACAACAGTAGTGTGCCGGGATGTTGTGTTTTATTCCACGGATCACTTCACTTTTGTTTTTCGATAACATGTCGATCCCGACAGCGAGAGTAATTGGATGTTTTCGATGTAATTTTTGGCTTTGGTTCAGTTTTTTCGATGTATTTTGTTATTATTTTTGGCGGTCTACACGGGCAGAACATTTCGCTTATTACCAAATTCTTTTGAACCGATCGGTATTTTGATTTGATGAAACATCACATTACAAGTAAATTGCTGTCTCTATTAAGGTTTGGTTGAGATTAATGACGAGTGGTTATATTATCTTTGGTTGGAAAATCCAATTGATTATCATAGTTTGCAGAAGTAGCTACATCATCATCAGCCAGAAGACGTCCACTGCTGAACATAGGCCTCCCCTTTTAACCACCACACTGAACGACAGCCTACCTTTTGCATCCACTGAATGCCAGCGACTCTCACAATGTCGTCGGTCCATCTAGTGGGAGACCTACCCACGCTGCGTCTTCCGGTTCGTGGTCTCCACTCAAGAACCTTTCTTCCCCCATCGGTTATTGATTTCTTCGAGCAATGTGGCCTGCTCATTGCCACTTCAACTTGCAAACGGCGGGAAGACGCTTCATAAGATAATTGCAGTATAGGTAAATAAAAAGAACCTAAAAACAGGTAAATTAAGTTTGATTTCAATTTCAACTATGATTATCCCTTATTCGTTAAAATTAGATTGGATTATCATTCGGATTATTATTTAGGGATGGCACGAGGCCGTTCACTCACCTTTGTCCAGGAAGCCTATTCACAACTCGGAACGAAGATTGATGCAAGCAATCTGTCTTCTAGATAAACGGCCATCGACAACTGTTATTTCGCGAGACAACTCGGAAAATTTAAGACGTCTCGGAAAATATTACTACGGTTTGTTTAAATCAATCTTTTTGTCGGGTTTCGTATTTAGCCAATCAGTCTTTTTTCAATATCTTTAACACGGTTATTTTTGTTAAAATTTTCATGACCGTGGATTGAATGTCCTTTAGTCGTAATATTAAACATGTTTACATAGAATTAAAAGCGTCAAACAAGTCATAGTCACAGTCAGAGTCAAGCAATGTAGGTCACAGGCAAGTCAAACTCATGCCCTTGTAAAGTGGTGGAGATTTACAAGAGGCTCCTATGGAGTTTTGGAAACAACTCGAAAAGACATGTTAAACCTCGTTATATCACTTGCCCAGACTCTAACACGTTAACGAGCACTTAATAAATAATAATTAAACATTTACTACACATTAACACTCGAAAATACACAAGTTTAGGAAAATCATTCAACGAACCGACATGTTTTTTTCCACCAAGTTTTGGCGCCAAAACTCCTTTAACTTAACTCTGTAGGGGAAGATGTGGCCATAATTTATATATTTATAGTTTCTTTATCACTCTCCGATTTTTCCTTTTGTAATATACTAGCTGCGCTCCCGAGTTTCGCCCGGTTTTTACCTTCTTGAAGCAACCTCCTTGGTAACGAACACAGAAACAGAAAAAAAGTTGTGACAGCAACCTCCTTTGAAATAGTTTTTTTTTGTTCTGTGATGTAATATTATTATGTCAATGAAAAAAATTTTTTTTTTTGTGAATTTTATTTTTTATTTTATTACTTATTCTGATTCTGCTATTCGGGGCGGAGAGGAATCCAGCAAATCAAAGATCATGAAAATTGGTCCAGCCGTTTTTGAGTTATAAAAGGTGTAACGAAATATAATAATATACCTTCGAATGATGTAAATTGATGGTTTGATTTTTCATAGTAGTTTTTCGGCGAACCGTTCTTTCTGTGTACGGTTGTATCGTCGAAAGGTGTTTCGGCGAATCGTACGTGACTCCTCTTTTATTTTTATTTTAATTATTCAACAAAATCCACAGCCCTTTAAAAACTTAACAATAAACTAAGAACTTAACTTACGGCCAATAATGAATTTACATTATATTACTAATCTAATTAATACCTACATTCGTATATTATAATCAATTTATGGGTACATGTTGTGGGTGTGTGCGGGAGGCGAATGTGTGGGGTGATAGTGTCCATGTGTGTGTGTGTGTGGGGTGATAGTGTGCATATGTGTGTGTGTGTGAGTGTGTGTGTGTGTGTGTGTGTGTATGCGTGTGTGTAAGTGTGTGAGTGAGTGAGTGAGTGTGAGTGTGAGTGGATATTTAACTTGCATTTCTGTCATGTATAATTTTAAAGACATCACTTTTAAAAACTTGCTTTTTAGAGTGAAGTGATGATGTCTCTTCTGGATGTCCGAAATGACAGATTAGCTGAGATTAAACAATATTTGATGCGAATAGTCAATAGTAAGATTGAAATAGTTGATGTACCTAAGAGCCTTAGATCAGGGACAGGTATGACGTCATTGCTAAGAGCATCCTCTAGGTAAACTTCCTTAATAACTATCCGTCCATTTTCACCTCTATAAGTTAACTTACAAGTCTCAGTTAGGTACGTATTGCATCGCATCAATCGCACGTTGCCTTCGAGAGTTGCCAGCTCGTTCCCAGAAACTCCTGTTTGGTAGAAACTTGTAAACGACGCAACTTGGCTTAACTACAGTTTTTAAGCCAATTTCTCAAGTTTGCCGAGTGCTTGCCAGTTGCCACGTTCCGTTATAAGAACTGTTGGAGGAAAATTGTAATGTAAAACTGCTTGTTGAATGTAACTCACCGATTTAGTTCTTTGTCTCTTCGTTTTACTTAAATTTCATGAATCAGTGTTTTATTGAAGCGTACTCCGGTCAGAACTCAGAACTCAGAGTCACTCAGCGGGCAATGGAGAGAGCTATGCTCGGAGTTTCTTTGCGCGATAAAATCCGAAACGTGGATATTCGCCAAAGAACCAGAGTCACCGACATAGCTGTTAAAATTTGCAAGTTGAAGTGGCAATGGGCAGGCCACATCGCTCGAAGAACCGATAACCGATGGGGAAGAAAGGTTCTTGAGTGGAGACAACGAACCGGAAGACGCAGCGTAGGTAGGCCTCCCACTAGATGGACCGACGACATAGTGAGAGTCGCTGGCATTCAGTGGATGCAAAAGGCAGGCTGTCGTTCAGTGTGGAGGTTGAAGGGGGAGGCCTATGTTCAGCAGTGGACGTCTTCTGGCTGATGATGATGATGATGATGATGACTCTGGTCAGACCTATCTTTTTCGCACATTTAGCAACATTTTGTAAAATACAAATTCGCTAAGTAGGATTTGAAAAAACTTATCCTTTTAGGATATCATTGTAAGCGTTTCAAGCATTTTTTAATGACATGTTTTATTTTAAGAGATCGAAAAAAGCTATTTTTACAAGCTTTTAATTAACTTGCCTTGTTTTTATGTTGCGGTCATCATCGCTTAACATCAGGCGAGTTGGCGGTCAAACGCAAGTCTATTACTGATAATAATAAAATAACGTAATTTTAGGCTTGTTGTATTCAAGAAAGGAATGACGTCAGCATCATAGTTTCTCTCCAAAAGAAATAAAGCGTGTAATCTTAATCGTGGTTTGGACCTTTATTACTCTGCGAGCTTTTGTGTAAATTACTGTACACTCGAGTCCTCCAGAGGTCAGGCGGCGTCCCAAAGCTTTGTATCTCAATCGGCACCGTAACTAGGGCAAAAACTGAGCTCGCTCGTCACCATGGTAACGCGTAGCCCCGCGCGTCGCCTGTCCCCCGCCGGCCCGCATCTCCTATGTAGGGGAAGTCAGTTATTCATGTAGCTTGCTTTAGGTCTATTTGATCGATTAGTTCACTGGAGGTAGGTAATGGCGTTGATTCTGTCATACCACCCACTAAACTAAACCAATCTGACAGGACAAAAATTATCTGCCTCTCTTTTCATTTTAATATGTGAGAGAAGGATGGCAATAATTATAGAGCAGTCAGAGTACATCGATGCCCATGTATAGAAAAGAACGTTCAAAAATCTCTGCATGCATGTATCAATAACATTAGCATCTACTACCTACTCTACTTAAGGTGGTTCGTTGCATAAATGGCGGGAAATTAAAATTTCAAACAGTTTTCTTGTCCTTGTAGCTAGGCCGGGTAATTATTGTAAACAACCATGATGTTTGCGCAGATTGATTATTATTCTTTACAAAATCATGTAAAGCTATTTATCTCTAATGCCCATTGTTACTTACATTTGTGAAAAATCAAATTTTTGCTGTTTCAAACGGTTTATTCACAAATGTAAGTAATATGGTGCGTTACTGTTAAATAATTGTACATTTTAATGTAAAGAACAGCCAACATTTTGCGCAAACATTGTGTTATTTAAAAATAATTACCTGGCCTGGCTACTAGGACCAAAAAACTGTTTTAAATTTAAATTTCCCGCCATAGGTGAACCGAACCACCTTAACTGTCAAAATGCACTTTCTGATCACATAATGCGGAATTTTAGTACGATCTATTATCTTAGTATGGAAACTGACTAGGTTTTCACACATTTAGTCCCGTGTTATATAATCTATAATCTTCATTTGTATCTAATTAAGGCTGCGCTCAACGGCCATAGCTTTCTCTTTCACATGTTTTCAAAATTTTTGATTACAAAAAATCACTAAGCAATTTTTTTTATAACAGATTTTATACTTACCGCTAATCAGGTTAACGCAAAAATTAAAGTACGGCTCAATTAAAACTCATATTTCACGCACCCTTAAAAACTTGTAACGACACCAATGAACTAACTAATAGTTCACATGCAAAAAAGGCGGCAAGGTCGTCTACTGGATCAGTTAGATTAAAGGCGTCAAGCCTAATTTAGGCTAGATGCGTTCGTACCCGCCTCGCCACTTTACCAAGCTACGATTTCAAGGCAAGCGTGCTTCACCGTAGACCGCATCTTCGCATAACATGAACGTGGTGGCGTTTAAACAAAAGCCTAAATCCGAATTTAAAAAAAAACGCTCTTGTTTGTCTGATCTATGAGGAGCGCCGATATGTTGGTCCCATTTTGATGTTCCAACTTGCCCTGCCCTTAGTTATTTGTAGTAAGCTTAGCTACTGCCCAGGCTCGTATACATCACCACCACTGTTGCTTCAAACTGATCCCCCCCGCTGGCCGATGGATGCGTAATTAAAGATTGCTTCTATCGCGTGGATTGGAAGCGAACCCATCTATTTACCGACAATATTGCAAAAAAAACTCGCTCTTATAAAGCTCGCGTGATAATCCCTTTGGTATTATGAAATGTGTGGTTTGTTACGTCTCGCATTAATATATTGCTAGGCAGATGGATATTGCTCGTGGTGAACTAGTTTTTAGTGTTCCGTACCCAAATAGTGTAAATGGTACCCTATTACTAAGCTTACTCTGTCTGTATGTATGTCCTATCTTTTAACGGCTGTACCTTTAAAACTGTAATAGATAGCCAGTTGAAATTTTCACAGTATATGTAATGTTACGACACTTTAACTAAGAAATAATAATAAAATCGATGGGTTGGGGGATCGATAGAGGATGCCTATGTCCAGCAGTGGACGACCTATGGCTGAAATGATGATGATTATGATGAACAATAAAGTCAAAAAGTAACAACTAAAAGGGTACTTATACAACAAATGTTTTTAAAACGTATTTTTGGATTTGCTCTAATTTAAAATGATAAGGAACTGAAGTGAATAAAATATACCCAGCAGCTGGCAATCAAAGGCTGATGATAATGTTCTTTTTTTTTTAAGTTCGCAAACAGCCTTATGTAAAAACCTAAAACTATAATTACATACAAGTTACATAATAATTAAATCTGGTTTGTGGCTGGTGAATTGCTTTATTCTATTACTAACAGACGTATGCATTTGGTGACCTCAACTGCCGTCTGACCAACGAGAGAGAAAGAGAGGGAAATATATTGTTATTCTCACCCTTTCTCTCTCGTTGGTTGGACGGCGGTCCGTCGACCAAATCCTTCACGTCTGTTTATTCACAGTGTTAAGCAAAACTGGATTAGCAAGTTGAAGTGGCAGTGGGCATGGCACATAGCACACAGATCAGATGGCCGATGGGGCCGGAAAGTTCTCGAATGGAAACCACGGACCGGTAAACGCAGCATAGGACATCCACCAACGAGATGGACAGACGACCTAAAAGAGACAGCAGGGAAATGCTGGATGCAGTCCGCTTTCAACCGGCCCTTTTGGAGATCGATAGGAGAGGCCTATGTCCAGCAGTGGTCGTCCTACGGCTGAAATGATGATGACGATGACAGTTTTAAGCTTCTATGAAATCATACTTCAGTCTTTGCCAAGGACGTTATAGCCTATAGGGTCCTATAACGTAGCCAATAACGTCCTTGGTATTTGCATAGTTAGTTGTCATGTGATTTTCAATACTTAGCACCCACCAAAGCACGGGTAGAAAAATCTTTAAGTTTTACAATGATTGAATACGGCACGTTTCTTAGCGCTATCTTGACTTCCTTCCCATTTAATCAAAAAATGTTCTCCAATCCCAACAAGTCCCAATATTTACCTCTGAGTACCGGAACAGCACACAGAAAGCCCTATTAAAGGCTCCAAGGCCCTTGGCGGAGTTCAGGTGTGGATAATTAAGTTGTAAGGCGCACCGATACGTTATTGTGCCGTGTTTGTTGGCTTAGGATCGGGTAGGGCCTGATTGCTAATCTATTTAGACCTCATTTCCATGTTAAGTTTGTACGCGAACTAGTTAAGAGAATGCTGATAATGTATTGGTGTGAGGCCGAGTCAGGCAATTGTATTTTATCGGTTTGGTACCAGGTCTGTTTCAAAATAGATTTGATATTTGTTACTAGCAGCGCTCTGCGGTTTCACTCGTTTCACACAACCGCTATAGCTTATGTGATAATCCAGGGTATCAGCTTCCTCCATACCAAATTTCATCCAAATCCGTTCAGCCGTTATGTTGTTGACTGGCATCGAATGTACACGGGCATCGGACTCGCGGGCATCCAGTGCATGCAGATGGCAGGCTGTCGTTCAGTGTGGAGGTCAAATGGGGAGCCCTATGTTCAGCAGTGAACGTCGTCTGGCTGATGGTGATGTTGGTGATGATGATGATAAAACATACACACCTACAAACAAACTTAAAGATTTTTAATGTTAGTGTGGATATTGGGCAAAAAATTAAGTCGTACTCTGTAACTCTACCTCATGTTCTAACCAAGAAATTCATCAAAACAAGAGGTTGTGCCTTGATTGTTGTACAATCGTTACACGGTTATTTGTAGGTACATCAAGATAATATGAAAATTAATCATCATCAACCGTTTTCCATCCACTGCTGTGTATAAGTCTCCTCATCACCGCGCCCTTTTGTCCAGTCTTATGCCAAGTCAGTTTTACTACTAAGGCACGCCAATACATGCTTCATATTAAAATTATATTATGTTTCTCTGTCTGTTGGTCTTCCATGCATTTGCGTAATGTTCCTCCGATTGTGTAGAAACGATGTGGCGAAGCGGTCAGGGTGCGTCCATGGTATTTTTACCTTGGTCACGCGGGCGTAAGCCGCGCGTTTACAGCCAGTGTAATTGAACGAAAATAAGCAAATTCCGAATAACTAACCTAAAAAAGATGTCAGATTTTAATGGGACAAGTCAGCGGTTTCTATGTATGTTTGTTTGACGAGAACTTGCGTATCGTTGATCCGATCATCACGAAATTGTAAAACTGTGCTAAATCAGTCCAGTGCTATGGGGATACAATGTCACAGTTCGGGGCAAAGAATTAGTAAAACATTCGTTAAAGAAGTACTGTAATATAAGCGGCAAGGTCTTTCTAGAGTTTAAAGTTAGGCGTCTATAATAACCAAGCATCAAAACAGACCTCGTAAAAGCGTAGGTCTAAATTGACTTATTTATAAGTCGACACGTTTTCGGCGCGTTATTCTCACCTGAGCGCCCTCAGATAAACAACCAGAATAGCCTGCCATTATCGATTAACATACATCACATACGCGACGTCATTAGAGGCCTTCCATTAAAAATATAGCCGCGAAGCCACCGGTGCGTCCAAACATGGAGCACCTGCCAGGTAATAGTTGCCACGGACAAAATATTCAGAGGAGGTGGCATAAACAACTGTGCACAGTGATTTTTAATCATATTTGCCTTTAACGTCAACTTGCACACATCTCACTAATTAATATTAATAATTAATTTTTAGAAAAAAAAAGAACTGACTTCATGACTAAACTTACATTTACAAAATAAAACTAAAAACAACAAAATATTGTTTAATATTACGACTGAAATACTTTGTATCCATGGCCATGAAAAATTTAACGAAAAACAACAGGGCCCGGTCGCCATGGAGACACTTCTTTGTTTTCTTTGAGTATCTGTTCTAGGAACAGCGGCCTTATTATAGAAGTTTGATCGTGATCGAGATTGCATGCCGTCCCGTTCGCATCTATTTACTCGCACCACGTGCGTAAGTGAGATGGCACGCGATCGCGATCACTATCTGAATCTTCCATAATAAGGCATCAAAGTCAAAGTCAAAGTCAAAGTTTATGTTTTTGTTTTTTTTGTTTTTGTATCTGTTCTTCTATGTTTGCTGTTCAGTTGACAGCGTCGCTAGTGGAGAACAAAGTATGAAATTGACCAAGAAATAACTGTAGTTCCAATTTTGCCCACCATAACAGCTAATTTGGTGGCACTGTACAATGTACATTAAATTCGTTGCTTATTGTCATGTTTTTGTAGATTTTTCAAAAAGCGCTGAATCAATGTCGTTAAAATTTATATGGGACCACCTATGAGATATGACCTACCTACCAAAAATAATCATCAAAAACAATTCTAAATTGGCGGACAATCGCGTAACATACATACAAAAAAACATACATTCGAATTGATAACCTCCTCCTTTTGGAAGTCGGTTAAATAAATTGCTCATTGCATATTCGCCAGTTTTTTTACTATTCAAATAAGATGCCGACACAAAAATGCCATGGTAAAGTGCACCCGTTATCAGCTGTCTTGGAGTGGAAGATGGGTATAATAACCCCTCAGATCGCGCTGTTGCACATTGTTGTAAAGAAAAATATTGTTATGCCATCTCCTCTTTGTATTTGCTTCGTGCAAAAGCTACCCATTCATGCCAGTATGCCTCCCATTTGCCCCTCTTTACCCCTCTTTTATCCCCTCTTTACCTCCTTTGCCCCATCCTACGCCCACGTGGCAAACGGGAATTCTTGAGTAGCTTTTCACGTACTCTGTTGTAATAATTATAATGTGGCGTATAATTTGTGAATGTATACGGAATGAAGGCTTTCATGCTTGATGCTAGGTTTTCGGTAGAGGTTCATTCATATTAACATTCAAGAGAAGCGCTGTAGCTGGGGATCTATCTTTCTCAACTGACTTCAAATAAAATAACTAGCCAAGAGTGTCGAGAAACGCAAATGGTAGGGTTCAGTAACCAGAGACATTTTTTTTTTATAATTATGGCCACAATCATAGTTTAGTAAGTTTAGAAATTGGAGGTTATAGAAAAATTCGAAGGAACAGAGCTCCGTGGACTTGTAAGATAAGATAAAATTATTTCCAAAATACGAATTAACTATAATTAATTAAATACTATTTGTGTGCCAAACTTCAAAGATATATAATCCGGCATTATAAATAATTTTACGATATGGTTAATGAATTTTGAACTAGAACTTGAATTTATTACAGTTTTATTACTATGTCTTTAAAATTTGTGATCACAAAAGTTTCCAAATAAACCGACATATTCAAGAACCTCTAAAGTTCAAAGTCATATGACATTCACGAACATGCACAGGAAGGTCTGTGTCCCAGCCGTGGAAATATGATAGGCTAATAATGACTCTTGGCAGAGTGGTCGTGGTCATCAATTCGGGTAGTGCCCATATGTACGTAAGTACCATATGTCGTTAAGTGCAGCCTTTATTTGGTTATCATCATCATCATCATCAGCCAGAAGACATCCACTGCTGAACATAGGCTTCCACCTTAAAACTCCACACTGAACAACAGCCTGCCTTTTGCATCCACTGGATGCCCGCGACTATCACAATGTCGTCGGTCCATCTAGTGGGAGGCCTCCCTATGCTGCGTCTTTATTCTCTTCTTCTCTTCTCTTCTTCTTGCTTTATTTGGTCGGTCCACTGCAAAGATAATATACTTAATCGTCATCGGTCCACTGTAATCACAGACCTAAAGACATCATAGAAACTATGACTCTAATGGTGATTTTCCGCGTGGTCTTGTCCCCTCAATCCTTACCACTAGGCGTTCTAAGAAACACTAAAATTACTTAAGGCGAGGTTTTCCCACTTTTATGCAACGCTTATTAGTACAGATGACCATAACCTTGGTTTATTGTATTAAAGTCGCATTTAGCGGAGCAAAATCATGTTGTACACACAGTCTTGCGTTTCGCTATTTCTATTTTTGGGGCTTTTCTGATAAGTTTCGAAAAATATAGCTGTAATCTATACTAATATTATAAAGAGGAAAGATTTGATTGTTTGTTTGTTTGCATTGAATAGGCTCCGAAACTACTGAACCGATTTGAAAAATTCTTTCACTGACGGGAAGCTACACTATCCCCGGGTGACATAGGCTATAATCTATACCCGTGCGAAGCTGGGGCGGAACTCTAGTGTAAAATGTACCTCACCGGTTTCCTTCATAATTATGAAATCTATATATCAAGATATCGCAGACATCATTTAATAAATAGGTAATTGAATGAATCCAAAAAACAGGGATAAAAGCGCAAATCAGTGCTACTTTGATATATTTTTTCTATCAAGCGAAATGTGCTTAATCGTGTTTCGGTCTCGTGGGTTTCCTAGATAAAACATTCAATTTTGTTATGACACCATTTTTATAATTTTAAGCTAACCATGGAGGTATGCACACTTAAACTAGAATGACCATAATTGCTAAAAGTCGGAAAAAAGCGTCTTAAGCGCCAAAACAGCTTTGTATAATTATACATTTAATCCCAAATAAAAAAATGAAAAACTTAAAATTACGCGTAAGCTGTAGGGCATTGCTAGTCATTGCGTGCACTAATTCATAAAAACGTTTCAAGTAAAGTAATACTAAAACACGTTAGGGATTGTAAACGTTTGTTTGGAATTATTTAGTTGGCTTTTTGGTTTCACATTTCGACTTTTTGAGCGTGGATATTATACGAAAGTGTCCCCGAATACGTGACCAACACAAGGTTGAAACGCGCGGCGACGTGCGTAGGTACATATCGTACATGTCACTGGAGAATTGTTTGTCGTTGTTGAAAATTGTACATAATTCAGTTTAAAACGAGTTAGCTATGTAAATCAGTGTTTAGTGTTTAAGGTTTTAGGCCATGTAAGTGTTTTTATGCTAAACTGGCTGGTGCCCGCGTAGATTTTGCTATAAAATTTCAACCCTCATTTGCCCCTCTTAATTCGGCCTTGTCGCAAAATCCTTTTTTTATATTCAATAGATATACCTTACCATCAGGCGATTTGGCCACCAATGAATGGTAAGCGACGGTGTGGCCGAGGATGGAACACGTTGATCTAGAAGAAATAGCGGATCTCTACAGCCCATAAGGAATCTACCAGCCAAATTTTAGCTTCGTAAGTCAAGTAGTTTTCGAGACTTCGTTTTGAGTCAGTGAGTGGGAGAATGAGTGGTATTTTGCTTTAATTATATACTAGCTGCACCCCACAATTTCACCCGCGTATTGATGAAAAATGGTGATGATAAAAAGTAGTTTATCTCTGGCACTACCCCATTGAACTATACCCGGCAAAAAATCAGGTCCATCCGTTGCTCTGTTGCCGCGTGAAAGAGGAACAAACAAACACACTTTCGCATTTATAATATAAATAAAGTTGATTTATTATGTACCATTTATTGGGATTTAGATCAATGAGCTATAGCTATATAAAGGTAGTTGATCGCCCAAAGCTGTGACCTCGCGATGCAAACCCTGGACATGTTTTTCTCATATCAAAACTAAAAAAAAACATTGAATAAAGTATTTGTTTACAAAATTTCATGAAGATTAAATTAACGGCCCGCACTATATCGTCTAACAAATATACAAACATACAAATGCACAAACATACATACGTCGATCTGCCCCTTAGACTCAAAGAACTTCGCTTCGCTCGGCCAATTCTGCTTTCCGTACATCAAAGACACACTTGCACGCATTCTACGCGAAAACCACACTAAGTTTATTTTAGTATCGACTTTATTTCAATTGCTCTAAAGGTTTCACAAAAGAAAACACGAAGTTTTGTAATTATGCACAGTACTGCTGAAAACGCAACGTGCAAGAAAAACAACAATAAAGGCTATAATAAAACAACTGAATGCATGAAACGCATCCCATGCATGCAGTGGTTTTTAATGGAATTGAATTTAGTAGGAAAATCATTGTTTCATCAAATAAGAAGTCTGATATTTCCATTTGTACTTACATATCACGCGGTAACACCAGCATAAAACAATTTCCTGTCTCTCCTCTCCCCCCTCCTTACTTCACACCCCTCCCCCAGCACTGTGAACAGTGGAAACGGCAGGAAACAGGGAACAGTCATACACTGAATATCAAAGGCAAACTTGGAATGGCCGCGTATATCAAACAATTTCCAACAAGTATGAGCAAATTTTAATAAAATGCTCATATCATAAAAACTCGCGTGAGGATTCATTACAAATTATTATAACACCGGCTTGCACTCACTATAATGTTGATGTTTTTATCGGTCGAGACGATCGTACGACAGTACGCGATCGACCGTCTCCAGAATCGCGCGTATTCCCTGAGGAATTGGCTCTAATGGTTTCGAAACCAGTCGATCGTCTCGACCGATAAAACATCATCGTGAGTGCAAACCGGTGTAATAATAACTTAAACTGCTTCATTTGAAACAGGCGTGATGGTGGTAAACGCAAGCCTATTATTTAATTTAAAAAAAACCTCGTAGGTAGGTTACTTGCTTCACTAATTTTTCTGGTTTATTTGACGATGAAGACATTGTGGGCAACGGGGATTAAAAAAAGTAACAAAATACAAGTTATCAAACCACTTTGCCTATTATACAATTAACCGGTCAGGTGCAACTCGAGCTTGAACACTGAGGGTTCCGTACCACCACATAAATTGTAATCATATATTTAAAAAAAAATATGAAAAAGTAGTGCAAAAAGCCAACATCACGTCCAGACGGTCATGCATCTAAGTATTATATTATATTAAACTAGCGATCCGCCCACCCGGCTTCGCACGGGTGTAATTTACGTGCGAAGCCGGGGCGGGTCGCTAGTTATATATATAAACCTTCCGTGAAAATGTATCTAACTGATGGTGAAAACCGCATTAAAATCCGTTGCGTGGATTAGGAGGAGTTAGCGGCCATACAGACATACAGACAGACACGCGGAAAACGACTTCAATTTCTACTATGTAGACTGTAGAGATAGAGAAGAGATAGAGATAAACCGGCCGGTTTATGTGTACTCTATATATAAATGCGACTCGGGCTCGCGCAATGAAGGTTCTGTACCACCAGCAGCAGCAGTCTTTTGCACTACAAAAAAGTAGTGCAAAAGACTGCATCACGCCCAGACGTCCACCCATCTAAGTACTGACCGCGCCCGACGTTGCTTAACTTTGGTGACAGAAATTTGTCACCGACTCGCACTAGACTAGTATTTATTATTTGTTGTTTAACTATAGAGTTTGTCCCTTGTATATAAAAATACCTTTTATAAAAAAGTTTATTGTATGGGGTTATTTTTTTACTTGTCTTCATTGTTATTTTTTAGTTAATCCGCCGTAACATAATTCTTACATTCTAACATATATATTAATATTCTTACATATTTTCTAACTTATCAACTGGCTATCTATTACGGTTCGAAAGATACAGCCGTCAAAAGATAGGACGGTGACGGACAGACAGACAGACAGACAGATGGACAGACGGACATACAGACAGCAGACAGACAGCGCAGGCTTAGTAATATGGTCCCGTTTACACCCTTTGGGTACAGGAACCATAAAAACATACAGTCGAATTGAGAACTTTTTTTGAAGTCGGTAAAAAAAGCTATTGGGTTGCCCTTAAACCGTCAAAGGTCTAGATACATTCCAAATGCTCAAACCGACTATATACCAGTTGGCAGTGTACCCAGCATGCCGGCGGCTTTACCACGCTGAACAATAACTGTTAGTTAAACTGCATTTTATTTATTTCTTAAGTTTTTTAAGAAGGTTTAGTTGTTTACAACTCCAAAGAAATAGAGGTCGTTTTTTGAGCTACCCTTTCCATTTCCATCTGTTGTTCCAAGGTGCTGACAGTGGCTATGTTTTAATTAACTCTCTCCAAGGCGTGTTAGTGAAATGGATTGAACCGAACGCAGTCACCACGCGGTTGAAGATTTCGCCACTGCCTTCTCGTGAGGCCGAGAGCTTAGTATTTTTGCTGTTAGAAAGCTATTTAGCTATTTACTCGCTCGCGCATTTTCACATTACTGAACATATAAAATCACTGAGTGAATTTGCAAAAAGGTATAACATTACAAACAAAGAAGTTTTAGTTTCGAAGTCTTTTAATTTGACGAAGTAAAATGGTACTTAAAAGTACATGAGGAATTTTGAATAAATTGTGTTTCCAAGAACCTCAAAAATTTAAAGACATGACATTCACCAATATGTACTGGGCCAGAATGGTGGGTTAAGGCCCATCCTCTCTCTGAGAGAAGGCCTGTGTCCCAGCAGTGGGAATGTGATAGGCTGATAATAATGATGATGTGTTTGATATAAGCTACTTTATTTACATTTTATTTATATTACACGGGAATTACTCACGTAAGATTAAGCCGGTTACTCCGACTATAGCAAAGCAAAACAAAAAAAAAAAAAAAAAAAGCGAGACGCAGTCGCGCGCGCGCATTCACCTTGAAAAAGGCCGTCTAATGCGGTTGAAACTATAGTCGGAGTAACCGGCTTAATCTTACGTGAGTAATTCCCGTGTAATATAAATAAAATGTGTGAAAACCACGTCAGTTTCAATACTTTATTTACATTTTCAAAGGTTTTCTGATAACTTGAATTCGGTAACTGAGGTTGACACTGGTCTACGGGAAAGAAGGCGCAAAAATATGAACAAATATAATATGACGAATCCCTAGTGTAATTCCGCTTCTACGTCGCTTCGAGTACAATAAGGATTTTGGGATACTATATTTTTCTGCTTCGAGATGCTTCTCGGCATCGCGCTCGGCGAGTCAACGCGTCCTGAGGATGTCTCGTAAAGAGGCGAAACACGTGTCGACAAGGTGCACTGAGGAAAGAGTTAGGTTAAAATTAGCATCACAAATATCTCATCATCATAATCAGACTTTTAACAGTCCACTGCTGGACTTTTAGCCTACCCCCGAAAGGGTGATTTGGCCATATCAACCACGCTGGCCCAGTGCGGGTTGGACAAATATCTACATAGAGAAAAATAATTTATCCCAAAATCCTTATTGTACTCGAACCGACGTAGAAGCGGAATGACACTAGAGATTCGTCATATACAAATAAAAAATGGATTTCCGCAAAGTGACGCCTGATTCAATCAAATATAAACAAATTATTCAAATACGGACATTATCCATAAAACATACATGCTTAATACGAGAAGATAATAATATGCTAGAGATAAGTACACAGAAAGCAATAATGTCAAGATCTAATTTCTAACTCAATTGAGAACAATTTGTGTGGTAGAACGTAAGTACCACCATTTGCCAAGGAGCCCAATTTTCCCGCGGTTTTACAGAGCTGCAAAACTCGTCGTTATTGCGCTGTAAAGCGACGACAGCGCTGAATTTAATCCATAGGACCATAGGTACTTGTTACTTGCGCTAATAACAGCCGCTGCAGCGCTGCAGCTCCAGTAGATTAGCTGCTATCGTGCAGCTTTATTTTGATGTAGGCAAACGACGCGTATTCTGCTATTGTTGGGTAGCTTTGCTTAAAATAATATGAAAATCTAGGCTTTTTAATTAGTTAACGTCTTTCCCGTGCACATCATCATCAGCCAGAGAGACCCACTGCTGGGTATATTATGCCACTATAATTATATACAAGACCAAAATCTTTGAACTTTAGAAAGTTGAATTCTTTTTTGATAAATTTAGATACATGAAATTTGATACATTTAATTACGTACCGGTTCATCATCATCATTATTCCAGCCGTAGGACGTCCACTGCTGGACATAGGCCTCCCCCAGTAACACATGTAACGTACCGATTAAAAAACAGTGAATATTAAAAAATTATGGGGGTGAACAGAGATAAAAAAATACAGGTTTTTTGCTATGCAATTGTCGGACCCACGAAATGAAAAATGCGAAAGTCTACCAAAACTATTAAATTAATGTTTTTTTGCCATAGGTGGCAAACAAGCAGCCGCCTGCCTGATGGTAAGCAATCACCTTCGCCTATAACCTGTAACACCAGAGGCATCGCAAATACGTTGCCTTGCCGACCCTTTATGACTCTATTAACTAGCCTTTCGAAGAACTCCATGTTGTAGCTTCTCGTTAAGACGCGGTACAATCGCAAAACATACCAAAAGAAGTGTTTTTAAACGCTTTGTGTGACGTGACAAAATTAGCTGATCAGATAAAAAAAATACTACAAGTAGAAAAAACCCCTTGGTAATAATCTTAACCGAATAAATTTTTAAAAAATTGTCTAGACTCTTAAAAAAACATATTACAAATTGCACAATAAAAATAGCTTCTGAATTGAAGAACTCTGAATTTTCAGCGACAACAACATATTTTTTTGAACGAATTGTATAGCCAGACTAGTCTTTTAAAACTTTAACCAGTTAATTGTTGAAATTCATTTATATAGTTTGATAAATTAAATAAAAACCCTCAAAATAATATAAACACAAGCACAAAGTCATCATCATCATCAAATATGATGATATACAATTTACGATTTTAAACAAAGCCGTTTTAGATAGCAAATAGATCATGACGTGAGCGGGTGAAAAACGAATTTGAAATCGTGATCAGACCGCGCCTTAATTGTAAAGTAAAAAAGGGTTTGTTCTAAGTTTCGTCGCTATTCACCCAGTAATTATTTTTCACCCGTCTTTACTCTGATAATTGTACCTCTAGGTATATTCCAACGTGCCTGTTACTTACTAAAATAATGTAATTTCCCTTGATCCATCCAAAGCCATTAGTATTTCCCATATATCACAGCGACTTAAATTACGCCATTTTACTTGAGTAATAGTCAAATTAAATCCTTATTGCTACCATTGTCCTTACCATAACTATTTATAGAATGAGTACCTTGTTTTATTTGCATCATATATTGCTTAGGCACGTGTAGCACTAGGTATATCTATAAACTTATATAGTAGCTTGCTTCATCTTTGACCACATCGTTGCTTACCAACAGGCGAGTTGTTGGTCAATCGCGAACTTATTAGCGATAAAAAAAAACGACATAAGTTAGCTGTAAAGAGTTTTGACTGAGTTTTGAGTTCAACTGTACTAAAATAAGTATTTTATCATCATCATCATCATCAGCCTTGAGTGACCCACTGCTGGATATAGGCCTCCCTTTGTGTATGCCACTCTCCCCGGTCTCTCGCTATTCGCATCCACTCGTTCCCGTTAGTTTATAAGTATTTTATACCTTCATAAAATACGAACCATCATCATCATCATCATCATCAGCCAGAAGACGTCCACTGCTGAACATAGGCCTCCCTCTTTAACCTCCACACTGAACGACAGCCTGCCTTTTGCATCCACTGGATGCGAGCGACTCTCACTATGTCGTCGGTCCATCTAGTGGGAGGCCTACCTACGCTGCGTCTTCCGGTTCGTAAATACGAACCGAGTGTTTTTAATTTAAAGGACCCGGGTATGTCCTAAAACTGCGACCAGAACCACCGGAGGATGGGCAGCAGCGTCCTGTAAGTACACGGTGAACGTACTGCGATCTCCAAACCGCCTGCCAAGCGTGGGGATTATGGCAACACCCCTCTCTAAGAGGGAGGCCTTGTTCAGCAGTGGACATTTAATGGCTGATGATGTGTGTGATGTGATTGTGTGAGTTATTTAAAAAAACTGCTTAATGTATTTGAGTAAAATTTGGTATGAACCCTTATACCCTGGATTAACTATGGACTTTTTTTAGTTTTTTTTTTTATGGACTACTTTTTATTTTAAGAATATGTTACAGTTCTATTGGTAATACCAGTAAGATCGCTGGGCATTGCTAAGCTCGATCCAAATATTTACATGCTCTGAAAGGTACAATAACATTGTAAAAAGTTCAATGAAAAACTAATGGACCACGTAAAAAATAAAAAGGCGTCAAAAAAGGTGATCTGTAGAATGAGTTCGATTAAAAGCATCAAGCCTCATTTAGGCCTGATTCGTTCGCACCAGCCACGCCAATTTACCATATCTCCCTTGCCTGTCTGATCTGAGGATCACATTACGATGGTATCCTATGATCAAACGGATTAAATAAAAACAGTTATTTGGTCCTGAGTCCTGTATTCCCCGAATACATGGAGTTAGGCAATCTAGGGGAGATTGCCTAACTCCATGTATTCGGGGAATTTAGGCATAAACGATTCTTACGTTATGAATGTTCCACACATGACCTAACATGGAAAACATCGGTCCCAATACACGAAGGGCAGTGATGGAACGCAAATTTTAATGGAAAACTGTAATTCCAGCGAGTATTCAATCTAATTTGTGTACAAATTGAGTTTGTACACGTAGTTAGGTATTGTCTGTGTGAGGCCGTGTTGTGATTAGATTTAAGCGACTGTATGTGTGTGTTAATAGGAGTAAGGGGCCAGTATACAGAATGCAGTGATCACGCTCACGTGTTTATTATATATATGTATTATATAATTCACAAAATATCACAATCAATACACAAACAATAGTCTTAAACCTCACCAAGGAGGAGGAGGGGGAGGGGTTATAAATGCAAAAAACATCACGTGATTAATGGACGGCCCTTTACGTACTACGTGTTGCCTCTGCAACCTCTGCAATAGTGATATTCTCTTACAATAAATAATTTTAGTTTAAAACATCTTCATCATCATCATCATCGCCCCGTTATATCACTTGCCTACACACGAACACAAATCACAATCAAATACACATTGACACACAAAAATACACAAGTTTAGAAAATTTACACAAGAACTATAGCGTGAGCTTGTACTTAGCTTAGTTAATAAAAGCAAAAGCCAGTAAAAAAAAAAAACTTTAATATAGATTTAGTTTTTCCTCCTTGCGCAATCTGGTAAAAAGTAGGTGGCATTATATAAATGAGGAACTTTAGATGTGTTCCCACACCAACAGCGAAAGGTGGGCATGAGAGAATTAAATAGATAGGCCCACTTTTTCAACAACCTTTGTTCAACCGTTGATATATTCGATTGTACCTTGACGACAGAAAACCCCGAATTATTCAAAAAAACCTTTGTTTTTGTTCAATAAAACGGTATAATTACTGCGGGAGAGTTTTATCCCTTGTTTATTTACATGTAAATGGTTTTACGCAAACAAAAACTGGGCATTCCAAGAGACCTTTGTTGATTTATGATAATTTTAGGCGAGTTTTTTAGAGTTTTCTTATTACTCACTCTATTATTAACCCCCGACGCAGAAGACGACGCAAAGGGGGGTGTTATAAGGTTTAACGAGTTTATCTGTATCTGTCTGTGACGCCGTAGCTCGCATGCATAAGCCTGAACCGATATTGTTTTTTTTGTTGTTTGAAAGATGACTTGATCGAAAGTGTTCGTTGCTATAATTCAAAAAAATCTGTTCAGGCGTTTAATCATAATCATAATCTTTATTTGGCAAAATGAAAAATTACAACAAAACGATTGAATCCACTGGCTCCGAACTAGTAAAAAACTGTGTTTCGGAAGCCAGTGGCTCCTCCCAGTATTTAAAAATTTAATATTATAGCTTAAAAAAAGATGTAAAATTAAATTTAATTAGTATAAAATTTTGAGAAATAAGGAACGCATTTTAAAATGCACGTACTAAAAAACAGAAAACTTTTTTTTGTTTAAATTAGAACGGCTGTCAAGGCATTTTTGTAAGAAATTTGTTATAGCCTGTTGCACCCATATAAACGAAACGTCAGTCATTCGAAATCAGTTAGCAACTGTGAGGCAGACAAAGAATTTTGAGGCCTAACCCAAAAAGGTAAGGTCCAAGTTCTTTGGATGCGGAGTTCGACGCGTTGACATAAATAAGAATGTTCAATCAAGGTTCTATCATAATGGCTGGCGACAGATTTTCCTTCTTATTTTCGTTCTATTTACTTCTGTGTACTAACACGTACTTCAAACTTCAAAGTTTGAAGATAATGTTAGTTCAAACACAGCTGTAACAAAGTGCACAAACAGTCGCGCGGGACCCGACAAACGCATTTGGCACGAAACCATCTCATTCAGCTCCCATCAGGGCTCTGTCGAAAATGCAGAAACGTAGTAAGGCTACAGGTAGCGGTTCTATGCCATACTCAGATCAGACAAACAAGATATGTGTTTTTATTTATATTACACGGTAATTACTCACGTAAGATTAAGCGGGTCACTCCGACTATAGCTGTGACCGGCTTAATCTTACGTGAGTAATTCCCGTGTAATATAAATAAAATGTGTGAAAACCACGTCAGTTTCTATAATAAAGATATGTCTTAGTGCTATTATCTTTTCTGTTCAAATGTGTCAATTTTTCATACTTTTTTTATTATACCACTAAACCGCGTATAACAAATGCTGTAAGTACGGCTTATTACTTATTTTTCACACATACTAAGAAATTTGCAGCGACACCAATGGAATAATTAATAGTCCAAATACAAAAAAGGGTGGCAAGGTCTTTTGCTGGGTGTGTCCGGCGAAAGGAGATTGTGAGAAAGTGAGATTGACTGTTTATAATAAACTACCGCAACATTTAAAAGAAATAAGTAATATTGACATTTTCAAATTTAGACTTAAGAAGTTGCTAATTGACAAGGCTTACTATTCTATTACGGAGTTTTTAAATGACAAATTGTTAAAATAAATTGTTCTGATGTTAATTATAATTATAATAGAGTATTTATAAATGATGCTAGAGCATGGTGTTTCTTTAAATTATGTGATTACCATCTGCATGTTACCCATGTTTCCGCAAAATAAATATTTTGAATTTGAATTTGAAAAGGCATCAAGTCTGATTTAGACTGGATGCATTTGCACCTGCCACGCCTTTCACCATATCTCCTTTATTTGAATGATCTGAGGTTTATGACATAATGTAATATAACATTTACACAAATTATTTACTAAGGAGGAATTAAAATAAACAAAAAATTAAATGATTAGGTAATCAAATTATTGGACATATTTTTTTTTAAATCAAACAATATCTCTGATTTACAAACGCAGTGCATTGCCTGCATTTTGGTTTTAAAGTACTAAATATGCGTGAAACTGAACTGTTATGGGGAAGCGTAGCTTATTATCTGGTAACTAACTTTCTTTCTTGAATAAACCATATTATAATTTGCAATAAAAATATAATATGTATAAATACATAAAGAAACAGAAAACGTATCAATGCGAAAAAAAAAACAACGATGAAATTAACAACGAACTAATTTAATTAATACTTTAGACAATCTTTCGGCAATGTACCTAGAGCATTTTTATATAGGTAGGTTCATATTCGCTTTTAAAACCAAGTATTTTTTCTAAGCCCCCAACCCCCCCCCTCCTAGCGCACACGCGATCATCACTAAAAAGGCTTTGCGAAACATTGGAACTAAAAGGTGCTTTAGTGGCTTTTGAAGCGAATTGTATTGTAACTAAGTACACCCTGCTGAGCGCTTACCCAATAAACGCTAAGTGAGCCGACCGCAGAGTGGTTACGTAAAGTTATGTTTACATAGATTACGCTTTTCTATTAAACTCTGTTACATTTTCTTCTGAAAGGATTATTTACGTTTAAATTTATAGTATTCTAACTGCGCCCCGCTGTTCCATCCACTTGGAATCGTAGATTTTTCCGGGATAAAAAGTATGTATACTGGTAGACTGGGTGAGACAGTGGAAATATTCGGGAAAATCATAGTATTCATCATTATAAACAACTTTTGCCACAGGATTAACCCTGTATTCGCAAAAAAAATATCTGCTGTTCCATACATTTAGTTTCTTTGCGCGATAAAATCCGAAACGTGGATATTCGCCAAAGAACCAGAGTCACCGACATAGCTGTTAAAATTTGCAAGTTGAAGTGGCAATGGGCAGGCCACATCGCTCGAAGAACCGATAACCGACGGGGAAGAAAGGTTCTTGAGTGGAGACCACGAACCGGAAGACGCAGCGTAGGTAGGCCTCCCACTAGATGGACCGACGACATAGTGAGAGTCGCTGGCATCCAGTGGATGCAAAAGGCAGGCTGTCGTTCAGTGTGGAGGTTAAAGGGGGAGGCCTATGTTCAGCAGTGGACGTCTTCTGGCTGATGATGATGATACATTTAGTTAAGTGTCAATGAACTTTTAGTATGGAACAGCTGTTTTTTTTTGCGATTACAGGGTTGGTCCCATACTGAAAGTTTTTCATAATGATGAGTACAATGATATCCCCAAATATTTCCACTGTGTCACCAGTCACAAGTATATAAAACGTTTTTATACTGGATTAGCAGGGCATTGTAGGACTCCCATAGGCTGTATATTGTAGAAAACACTGACAGTAAACCCCAAAAAGAGTAGTTTTCACTTGTGCAGTGCATCGTGCAAACCTACGGGCCAGCATGTTGCCCTTGACTCACAACGCCCTGCGCTCCCTTTCCATATTAACAAAGTCAGCGAGCGTCTTGATGACCCCTGGCCCAGATACTTAAACCGATGGACTCTCAAAATTGCGGAAAAACTGGAAAATCGCTGCGCCACGTTTCAGCCAGTAAAATATATTATTTAGATAGCGGGTAAAACCGCGGGGCACTGGTTATTAATAACTAGCGGCCCGCCCGGCTTCGCACGGGTATAAAAATAATAATTAGGTAATTTTTTTACACCTTGAGTTATTGGAGTTTTAATAAGGATCCCTAATTTTTCTGAAAATATAATATAGCCTATTTAACCCAGGGATAGTGAAGCTTCCCAACAGTTAATTTGTGAAATCGGTTCAGTACTTTCGGAGCCTATTCAATGCAAACAAACAAACAATCTAATCTATCCTCTTTATAATATTAGTATAGAAGCCTATGTTACCCGGAGATAGCGTAGCTTTTCAACAGTGAATTTTTTTCCCATCGGTTCAGTAGTTTCGGAGCCTATTCAATGCAAACAAACAATCAAATCTTTCCTCTTTATGTGGTGATTCTTGTCAATAGTTGTAAATATGTACCAATATTTACATGGACGTGCTGACGTCCATGAATATTTATAGGTGTCAAAGTCTAAATCAGTGTCACTTGTCATTGGTTGTTGACAATTGCAGTAGGAGGGGCTAATTTAAGTAGAGAGGGAAGTATATATTGGGTTGTTCAGTGGCCGTCAGGACAGTCGAGCTGTGGATAAGAAGCCGAAAGGCTGAAGGATAAGTGCTGTGTAGTAAATCAGTGAAAATATACTTGTGGAGATACCATATAAACTGCTATTCGTAACATTTATAATATTAGTATAGATAATTATGCTAATTAATTATTATACACAACACGTTGTAACAATCCTTTAATAAGATTACGTACAAGCCAGCACCTCATAGATAACCCGATCACTACCGTCGACATTACCACTACTATCATATTACTAAACTAGTGCGGTAATGTCGTGAGCTCACTGTAAACACTCCCTTATCTACCACTAAGCTGTACTACCATATTGTACCACCGATATTAGGCGTATAGTTGGAGGACGTATTCAGTATTGCTCGGGGCCTAGGACAAACTTTCAAATCAAATCAAAATAATTTATTTGCTAGAATATAGGTACATGATAGAATATAGATACATGATAGAATATAGATACATGATAGTCGCTCTATATCCAACCTTTAAGGTGTGCAAATTACAATATGTATATGGTATGTACAGATTATTTTTATCATAGCTTAAATAAAAAAAAAAACATTACATAATACATTACATTTTATAATTTATCTTTAAAATACTCACATCACATCACATCATCAGCCAGTAAATGTCCACTGCTGAACAAAGGCCTCCCTCTTAGTGAGGGGGGTTGCCATAATCCCCACGCTTGGCAGGCGGCTTGGGGATCGCGTACGTTCTCCGTGTACTAATAGGACGCTGCTGCTCATCCTCCGGTGGTTCTGGTCGCAGTTTTAGGACATACCCGGGTCCATAAAATACTCATCTATGGTATAATATGTCTTGTCAATGAGAAACTTGTTTAATCTAAATTTAAAAATGTCATTATTATCAGTCTCTTTTATAATTTGTGGTAACTTATACTTATACTTATATTTCTACTCTTTTTACAAAAACACTTTTACTAAACAAAGCTGTTTTGCATTTGGGCGCACTTTGTACATTTTTATGTCTTTTCTTGCTGTAACTTTAAGAATAGTATCCATCTAATTTAAATAACTCTTCATCATCATCATCATTTAAGCCGTAGGATGTCCAACGGGACATAAGCCTCCCCCTATCGATCTCCAAAAGGGCCGGTTGGAAGTGGCCTGCATCCTTGCTCTTTCAGTTCGTCTGTCCATCTTGTGGGTCCGTCCTACACTGCTCTTACCGGTCCGTGGTCTCCATTCGAGAACCTTTCGGCCCCATCGGCCATCTGTTCTGCGTGCTATGTACCCTGCCCACTGCTTCTTCAACTTGCTAATCCGGTGGGCTATGTCGGTAACTTTCGTTCGTCTACGGATCTCCTCACTTGTGATTCAATCTCGTAGAGAAACTCCGAGCATAGCCCTAAATAACTCTTAGCTCGTGATAATTGTTTGTTACTTATTAACATCTAATTTTGTAATATGTCCTCAGATCAGACTAACCAGGGAGATATGCCTTAGTACAAATATCGTTCGTGTACAAACGACTCCATTTTTCATAACTTTTTTCACTATACCGCTAAACCAATTAATGCAAAAACTTATTATTCACGCACACTAAGAAATTTACAAGGGTGAGTTTGACTAAAGGTATCAAGTCTGATTTAGGCCAATAGATTGTCTTAGGTAATTCACCGCCCAAAATCTTCAAAACTAGACCGATTATTGAAAGAAAATCTTCTGCCTGTACTCTTGCTCCATGGGGGGAAATAGACTACTTCGCTCCACCTTAATTACGCCCACGGGTGTTTAGATTGCGTACGCTGCCGGTATTAGAGTCGTGTAGATTACCTCGACAGGGTACCGGTAATGGTAGAACTTTAACTCCGGCTCAACGCATTTGATTCCCCACATCTGCAGCTGTACGACTGCTCTACCGACGAATACATATATGGAACTAGCTTCGCCCCGCGGTTTCACCCACGTAGTGATGAAAAATGGTGATGATGATGATGAAAAGTTGCCTATGTCACTCTCTGGCTCTTGAACACCCATGCAAAAAATCAGGTCGATCCGTTGTTCCTTTGCAGCGTGAAAGAGGAACAAACATCCGTATATCTATACATACAAACTTTCGCATTTATAATATTAGTAGGATTACACCTTAGTGTATCTGTGTGTCTGTTTCTGGCATCGTGGCTCCCAAACGGCTGAAACGATTTTGATTTTGTATTTTTTTTGTTTAAAATATGACAAGTGTGATTCAAGAAAATCTATCAGCCGTTTGATGATTATCAGTGGTTTTATTGGGGTTAAAAAAAAAGTAAAACAAAGCAAAAAAAAACCCATGAAACCATGAAGTTAAAAAAAAACATTTGTCAAAGTCAAAGTCAAAGTTTTTTATTTGCTTGCCAATGGGTATAAAAGGTCTTAAAATATTACATGTTCATCCATTAACAGCCCAAAGGGTAAGGGCGTGCAAAATTATATTAATTTACAAATATGTCAAAAGTTAATAATTAATTAAAAACTACATATAAATTTATCAACAAGCATCATACGCATAAAAACGACATGCCGTTTTCTTTAAGAATTCTTCAAGTAAGTAAGGGTTTGGATCTGTTAAAGGTATTTTGAACTGAATTATTCTGGGCTAACGTGACGCTTACAATCAGGTGAGCAGCTTGCTCAAATCATTACTCAGTGGGAAAAGAAAGTAGTAGTCAGTATAAATTGATTTTTAAACCCCTTATAAAAGAGCTGATAATCGTCAAACGGCTGAACAATGTTCTTGAAACTCTCGAACAAGTCACCCTTAAAGTCAAAACAAAAAAAATATCGAATGGTTTCAGTCGTTTAGGAGCTACGATGAAACAAACAGGCACCGATACACACGTGACACACGATACCGTTACTCTTTAACACACACACACACATCACATCATCAGCCATTAAATGTCCACTGCTGAACAAGGCCTCCCTCTTAGAGAGGGGTGTTGCCATAATCCCCACGCTTAGCAGGCGGCTTGGAGATCGCAGTACGTTCACCGTGTACTAACAGGACGCTGCTGCCCATCCTCCGGTGGTTCTGGTCGCAGTTTTAGGACATACCCGGGTCCACTCTTTAGCACCCCTCTGTTTGTCCTAGCGTTTCCGTCCTGCTGTCTCCTAAAAGAGACCGCAGGGAAACGCTGGATGCAGGCCGCTTCAAACCAGCCCTTTTGGAGATCGATGGGAGAGGCATATGTGAACTATGTCCAGCAGTGGACGTCTTACGGCTGAAATGATGACGATGACCCCTCTGTTTACGTCAGTCGAAAAATAAATGATCCCGTAAATTTATTCACTATCCGATCGCAAGAACGATCCATTTTTCAAAATAAAAGAGGCCTAATCTAGAAATAAATCTAGAGTTTTGAAATAGAGTAGAAAGAAATACATCTTACGTTGCACCCTCCCAACTTTACAACAACACAACGCCCTAACTGACTTACTAACTTTCTAATTTATAACTTTTATGTAAGTAACTACTTCTACTTATTGGCTTAACTCGGTTAGTTTATGAATAATGGCTGTTTACTTGAATGTTTCTAAATATTTTTTTAAGACGGGCAATTGCCTAGGAATACAAATATAATATTTTTTGAACTTTCGCGATTAAAACACATGTTTTAAATGTTTATATCTATTTTTACCTAAATAAAATAATACGTGATAAGTCCCGATAGACATTTAAAACAATACAAGTATACATTGAAAATTTAAAAGACTCCGATTAGACTGCCCCGGTGGCTCAGTTGGTAGTGAACCTATCTTCTGTGCTTGGGGGCGTGGGTTCGATTCCCATCTAGGACAAACATTTGTGTGATGAATATTTGTGTTTGTTCTATGTCTGGGTGTTAATATCTATTTAAGTATGTATTTAAAACTATATATGTATGTATATCAGTCTCTGGCAGTCATATCACAAGCTTTGCTGAGTTTGGGGTCAGATGACCGTGTGTGCAAAAATGTCCCGAATATTTTATTTTTATTTATATTATAATATTTTTTTAACTTTCGCGATTCAAACACATGTTTTACGGTTTCAGAATTCTTTATTAATCTCATAAGAATATTACATTCACTTACTGAGATTACACATTAAACTTAGTAGGTAGATAAATATATGTGCCGCCTAGCGCAGCATGCAGACTTAAAATAGTGATAAATACAATACAATACTAATTTCAAACTAAATACAAAACCAATGAGCTCAAACTCGTGCCACGTGTTTTAAATGTTTACATCTATTTTTACCTAAATAAAATAATACGTGATAAGTCCCGATAGACATTTAAAACAATACAAGTATACATTGAAAATTTTAAAGACTCCGATTAAAGGGTTGATATTCTTCAAACTGCTGAACAGATTTTCTTAAATCTTTAACTAAGAAAATTCTCGTTCAAGTCACCTTTCAAACAAAAAAACTAAATCAAAATTGGTTCAGCCGTTTGGTTGCTACGATGCCATTGATAGACACACATATACTTACATTAAAGTTATAAAACCCCTCTATTTGCGTCAGGGGTTAAAATACTAGTAAACTAACACTACATATCTAAAATACTTTGTCAAATTATACATTGTAAATATTATACAAACAGTTAAATTACCCATAGACCGTTGAAGGTTCAAAGATAATCCAAATGCTCAAGACCACTATCAGTTTAGTTGGCAGCGTACCCAGCATGCTGGTGGCATTACTATACACTGAATGGCAATACGTTGAGCCAGGAAAATGTCAGGAGCTTGGTTTTACTTCCTTGGCATGTTTTACTCAATTAAGTATCAACGATATCTATACAAAGGCTCACTTTTAATATAATAACGAGCCACCTAACAAAAATTTAAAGAACAACTTTTGTTTATACGACTTAAAAAAATTGCAAAACAATAATCTCTTCCATAGAAAAAGTTGATAGATCTGTCACAAAATGTAAAATTGTATTTTGAATTTAACTTAGGTGGGTAGTTTAAGGTATTTATAGACACCTACTTGCATGTTAAATTATGTAACTGAGGTTAAACTAATCTCCACATAGTATAAATTGAAGTCGCTTTCCGCGTCTGTCTGTCTGTCTGTATGTCTGTATGGCCGCTAACTCCTCCTAAACCACGCAACGGATTTTGATGCGGTTTTCACCATCAGTTAGATACATTTTCACGGAAGGTTTATATATATAACTAGCGACCCGCCCCGGCTTTGCACGTAAATTACACCCGTGCGAAGCCGGGCGGGCGGGTCGCTAGTATACTAATATAAGAAATGTAATTTGTTCAATTTACTCTTGCAAGTAAAAAAAATTTGTTAGCATTTTTTAAAGTAGTTTGTTATTTCCAAGACAACTTGCAGGTCTTCAAAGTGTAATAATTTAGATAACTTCGAAATATTTTGAGTGGATTAACTGACGATCACTAAACTTGTTCATAGTCATTTCATTTCATTTCATTTCATTTATTTAATACCAGAATCCAGTTATTTAAAATTTTACAATCAATAGAATATCTACTATACAATAATTTACTAACAGCAAAAATAGTTGTGCCAATGGGCCCCAAACTAGGCAAAGCCTGTATCTTGGGCGCCCTATAGCCAGTTAACAGCTTCTGTTAATGCGCTTATGTTTGTACACATTTGCATGGCGTCGTTTACCTACTGCATGCAATAAAACGTCACCAAAGCAAACATAATTAATACCTACGTTAAAAATTATTCCATGAGTATTTGAATTAAATAAATTATTAAACAATTAAAAATATTAAATTATGTCACATCTCTATCTCGGCTAGAATGACGAAGCACGATAAGCCTCGTATGGAATTTATGTAGCAAGCCTATAGCCCCACTTTGGATAAGCTCACCGAAAGAGGATTACCCCCACATTGCGGTTAATAAGCAGAATGTGATAGATTAATGCGCAAATTGTTAGTCACATGAAAACCGAGAGGAATCTTGGTGGTTTAAAATTCGAAACCAATTATACTAACAAACATATGACGCTATACTACAGAGCGTTGATTAGTAGCCGGAGGTAGCATGTGAGCGATTTATAATCTGATATCTACCAGTTCGATCCTTGGCACTACTTACATAAATAAATAAAATAAATAAATAAATATCAGGGACATTTTTGCACACACGGTCATCTGACCCCAAACTAAGCAAAGCTTGTGATATGGCTGCCAGAAACTGATATACGTACATATATATTTTTAAATACATACTTAAATAGATAATAACACCCAGACATAGAACAAACACAAATGTTCATCACACAAATGTTTGTCCTAGATGGGAATCGAACCCACGCCCCCAAGCACAGAAGATAGGTTCACTACCAACTGAGCCACCGGGGCAGTAAATGATGTGCAGTTTCGATGCCATCGCAAAACAACGATGAAATAAAACATCGTGAAGAGACCGATGCTTTCAAGAACCTCAGAAGATCAAAGACATGACATTCACCAACATGCACTGTCCAGCATGATGGATCAGGGCCCATCCTCTCTCTCTGAGAGAAGGCCTGTGTCCCAGCAGTGGGAAAAAGAAACGCTGATAACGAAGTTATTGATTACATAGCACAAAAAAATCATTCATAGTAAGTAAATGCCTACACTATTTTTCTTCTCGTAAATAAACCAAAGAATCACAAAAAGGTCTAATAAAGAACAAACAATTGGCTCAGTAAACTTCGGAGCTCAGAATAATACGACATAAAATATATTTATTTCAGTCGGAAAACTATTAGACCGAGCTAAGGCTCTCGTGAGACCTGCAGATTTCTTCGAAAATAAATTACGGTGCCTTTGTCAGCGAGTCTTAAGCATTGTGTAGATATTGTCTCTCTCTACGGTTCTAGTCTTGTGTACGGTGGAGTATAGCCGTCACTTTCTAGCTTTCATACATCAACAGAATAAGAGCCCTGTAAGCCCTCAAAATGAGTGTTTATTGCTGATCCTTCGAGCCGGACTCCTGGTGGCTCAAGCTGAAAGGTACCTTGTGCAATCGGGATAAGAGTTATGGAGGCTTGGTCGCTTCGAGCGGTTCAGGTGCTCGGATAGCCGGCTTATCCAGTCGTTACTCTTGCGTTCTACAGAGTTTCTGCGGACGCAGAACTTATGAGGATTTGTCCAATTTGCTGAGAAAAATTAGGGGTTTCCGAACGTAATTGCAGTACCTATTTTATCAACGGTGCCTGAGCGTTTAAGTTTATTACTGTTTTAGAGTCAAGTATTATACAAAATTGAAGGGAATGCGACATCTCAGATCTTACCATCATTAACCGGCTCTTGTTATGTTATACAATACGTAACATCCTAGTATTGGCAAGTTAAGCGTGTGATCACAGCTCAGCAACGAAAATGAACGTTGGAGATGATCATATACGCCTAGTCTGAATTAAAACTAATTTTCCTCAATATGTCCACTTATTTCCGCAATATGTCCTCTAGCTTTCCTCCTAATGACTGACACTTTCCTTTCCAATGACCACCATGCCTTTCCTTTGTTTGATGATAACTATAATAATTTATGAATTTAGTTGTAACTTCTTAAACTATTATGATTACTTATCATTACCTCTTTCTATGACCACTGACTTCTTTCTAGATGACCACCAACTTTTTCTTTGGCTACTAATTTATCTCTCTTTATAACTACTAACTTCCCTATCTATGGCCACTAACTTCCCTCTATATGAATACTAACTTTGTAACTTTGTCTTTCATTGGCTACTAACTTCAATTTCTATGACCACTAATTTCTTTTTCTTTGACTACTAACTTCCATCTCTATATCACAAAATTTATTTTCTTTGGCTACTAACTTCCATCTCTATGAACACTAAATTTATTTTCTTTGGCTACTAACTTCCATCTCTATGGCCACTAAATTCCTTAACTTTGGCTACCAACTTCCATCTCTATGAACACTAAATTCCTTTTCTTTGGCTACTAACTTCCATCTCTATGACCAATAAATTCCTTTTATTTGGCTACTAACTTCCATCTTTATGACTACTAAATTCCTTAACTTTGGCTACTAACTTCCATCTCTATGAACACTAAATTTATTTTCTTTGGCTACTAACTTCCATCTCTATGGCCACTAAATTCCTTAACTTTGGCTACCAACTTCCATCTCTATGAACACTAAATTCCTTTTCTTTGGATACTAACTTCCATCTCTATGACCAATAAATTCATTTTATTTGGCTACTAACTTCCATCTTTATGACTACTAAATTCCCTACCATTTTTTTCAATGGCCACTAAACTCCCTTTCTATGACCACTAACTTCCCTCTCTATGACTGCTAACTTCCCTCTCTACGACCACTAACTTCCCTCTCTGTGACCAGTAACTACCCTTTCTATGGCCACTAATTTTCCTCTCTATGACCACTAACTTCCCTCTCTGTGACCAGTAACTATCCTTTCTATGGCCACTAATTTTCCTCTCTATGACCACTAACTTCCCTTTCTATGGCCACTAAAACTTCCCCGTATATGATTACTAATGTATCTGTTTATCCGTCAGTATCGGAGCAAGGGCCCCACGAGAAGCGTCTCCTGAACGCACTGCTGGCCTCCTACAACACGCTGGAGCGGCCAGTCGCCAACGAGAGCGAGCCGCTCGAGGTTCGCTTCGGACTCACACTGCAGCAGATTATAGATGTGGTGAGTTTTGAATGTAAACTTCAAATATTAGGACGATTGCGCGAAACAGTCATGACGTTTACTTCTAACTCTTCCTGCAGGCCTAGCATGGGCTGTGGATAAATTGTCTTTCCGCTGTTTTTATCAACGCCTAGACGTGACAAAGCTAGAATATGAATACATTTGTCTTTTTGTCGCGGGATAAAAACGGTGGAAAGACAATTTGTCCACGGCCCGTGCTAGGCCTGCTGTTTTCAATTTGTAACACGCAACAAATAAAGCCGCATCTAATTCCCATAGAGAAGGATACACAAAAGATTCTTATATTTTTTTTGTTACAATTTATAAGACAATTGAGTAAAAGACACGGGGTTCTTTAAAAGGCGACTTAATAAAGTCTTAATGGGTCGGCAACGTATTTGTGATGCCTCTGGTGTTACAAGTATCAAAAAGCGCTTACCATCAGGCGGCCCGTCTGCTTGTATGCCAAATATGGTAAAAAATATGTGTGGAAATTACACTTAAGAGGGCGGCGTTTAGTCCATACAAACGTATTCCTCTGTTTTCTCCCTAGATTATGACGTTATAGAAAATAGATATCTGTTTATACCATTAAATATGTATATCTACTACTGTCGTGTCATTCCTATAGTTTTTATGCATAAATAATTATAAAAATTAAAACCCTCTGAAATTAGTAAAATTGGCCAGTTATTTCGCTGTCATCAGACATCCAGTAAACTATTTGAAGAATATAAAAATTAAATATAAACGGCGATTATGCATGTATGTATGTATATTCCCTAAAACGGCTGGACTGATTTTGACGGAAATTTCACTGGAATATAACTGATAATATAAGGAGTATTCTATGCGGGTGAAACCGCGGGGCGCAGATAGTATGAAATAAAATAAATACATACAGATTAAAGCCCCTCTTAAATGTAGGTAAACAAATAAAAAACAGTTCAGGAACGGAGAAGGAAACCGAGAAATACGTTACTTTGATTTTGTTGGATTTACAAAATCAGTCCTAGCTGCAAATGTCTTACCACTTAATTGCAATTTCTTATAAATTATGAAGTTTTTTTCCACTCAATTAGAGATGAAGTAAACGCTACGATCCGATTATAATTATATATGTACTACTTATTTTATGTGTGACAGTAGGTATACCGTTTTTGAAATTCAATTCTTTATATTTTAGTCTATACTTATCGAGTAGAGATGGAGATAAAAAGGGTACGAAACTAATAACTCACATCTAGTTAAAAACATGTTCAGTAACTGAATTCTGAAATACAATATTATGTAGTATATATTACTAACTACTACAAAGTAAATAGTACAGTACCTATAGTGGAATAATTGTATTTCAACATAATAGAAGATAATCTAGTTTGGGTGCCATACAATAAAAACTAATAGATGCGATATAACTCCATTATCTCGATCGTAAGTATTATTACGATAATATCGGTGTACTTAATTTAACCTCTGCACATCTCTAATGTGAGTTCCGAAAATACGTATGTTATTAGCGATTCGATTCGATTTTGTATAGAGTGCTATTCAGGGAATCGTTGTACTATATAGTAAATAACGACAAGTAATAGTGTTTTAGCTTAATACGAAAATTCTACAGAATTACAGAGTGTGAATAACAATAAAATTGTTTAGTTTAATTTCATTATTTCACAAATTAAATCTGCTCGATTAATACAATCAAAAGTTTCGAGAAGTTTGCATAAAATTACAATACCATTGCGATGATATTGTTCGGAATCGAGGAACGGTTTTCGAGCGATTTGAGTTGGTATTTATTTCGTATCGATATCGATAGTCGATGTATCGAATTATTTATAGAGGTGGGGTGGGTACGCGGGCTTAATGTTGTGTGTTCGCACGATTACAAGAAATGTTTGCCTTCGAGTAATTAATCGAGAAAGTTGGTTTCTGAAGTTATATATGGCCGAATTCGATTAACAGAATAGTAACTTTATATATACGAACATTGATAATTATGTTTAGTTTTGTATAATTATTTTAAACAATAGACAAATGAGTTATATTCAGTTTCTTGCTCCAAATCTACCCCAGTTTTTCCCTATTGGAAAAACTAATACTGGGGCCTTACGGACAACAGCTATTGCGGCACCTAATCCGCTCAGTTGGAAAATCACGCGAACGTGAACCTTATCGCGCGCAGATACGGTTTGCGGTCGCGTGATTATCCAACTGAGCGGATTAGGTGCCGCAATTAGCTGTTGTCCGTAAGGCCCCTGGTCTTGTAAAGGGAAAACTTTACAATTATATTGTTTAAAACTTATTAATTTAAAGTCCTGTTACTCAGTGGCGAATTTTCTAAGTGATAAAACTTTATAAAAACAGATCGGGCTGCTCCATTCATAAATTGCCATCCCTAATTGTGTCATTATGTTAACATAATTATGTGTCACCCACCTATTTAGAATAATGGGCAATATATATGATTTGACTTTGACTTTTTTGACTTTATTAGTTGCTCTAGATTGGTCGTCAATTCGTCATGTACTAGTAATACTTGTGGTAGCGACAAAAGTGAATTCATATAACTTAACGTATACTACCTTTCATAAGAAATCCCTATATAAATTTTCTGAAAAGGTTCCACAATATTTAGGTACGCGTAGAAAATTCCGTGGAAAAGTTTATGTCAGTAGCTCCGTCAGAGAAACCTTCAGCCTGACAATAGGAGCTAATTCTGAAACACCTCGAGCCGTCCTCAATTACGTTCGACATCTCAATGGGCGAGATACATCGCAAATCACGTCACGTGCCGCTGGATGCTGCGTGTTTTGCGCGTTCATGACTTTCGGGCGAGTGCGCGCTGGGCCATATGAATGGGCTTGAGAATGGAGACTAACGGAATAAACAAAAAAGCCCTGTGTGAGGGATTGGTGAAATTAAACGTCTAAAAATTTGTTGGCACGTAAAGAAATAAGGCACAAGAAATAGGTGTTTTTAATATAAATAATACTAGAGACTAGACAAAAGCATAGTTTTTGAAGAAACTACCTAAAACTAACTCATAACCTAAAATTAAAGATGCCTCTGTGACGTGAGTACCTAACTACAACCTGTAATGTAGGTATAACCTTAAAATTTTCGTGACTTGAACACATTTTTTAATAATAATTGCCTGGAAGGCCTGGACTTATTGCGTATTATTATTGTTTCTATATTTATTTATTTATTTATTTATTAGTATTTTTTGCGTATAATGGGTTAACAAAGTTACAGGTGTTTAGATAATATAAATAGGTATCTAGGTACCTCTCACGCAACGTAAAGGCCGCGGTAATGAACTGACCAATAATACGCAATAAGTCCCTAGATAGATAATTAAAATTAATCTAGGTACTTCAATAATATTGTCAAATACAACCTTGCTAAGTATATAATACTATATTGTATATACAAATGTTTGTACTTACCACTCTCGTAATTTCAACAAAATGAAGATTAATTTTACGTTACCAAGTAATGAAACAAGACGGCAAGCATGGAGTCTAGACTCAATTCTTTACAAAAATACGCTCAAACTTTCCTCATAAACGAATAAGCCAAAACGTGAAGCAAAACATAAAATGTTGCAAACTTGCAACCCCGCATAAAATAACAGGACGTGTTTCACCAAACCAAAAGATTAATTCCAGTCTTTGAAACCGATCCTTTGCGGTACGATTTTTCGCCTTTACCAGTCGACAGTGTGCGCTCGACTCCGAAATCTAGAATTACCGCTGAAATTGAAACGTCGCTAGGAATCCAGTTATATTCAGTTACCGTCTCGGGTTCATGGCTAACAAAAGTGCAAAGAGTATAGAAGTTTCAAAAAAGGAACAAAAAATAAGCGGCTGGATGGAATGGAAGGGACAAAGTGCGACGTGACGATGCCCGCAGGCTCGCAAGTTATAGCGGGGCACGGACGCCGGGGCTCTCTGTCTGGGACTGCGATACTTAACCAGCAGCAAGGATTTTGCCAAGTGCTTGATATTTAAACGTTCACTAAACAACTAGATTCAAATTCTTGAAATATATGAATTATATCACAGAATCGTTTAGCTATTCATCGTTAGCGGTGTGTGAACAATTGGCAATCATAAATCAGATGGAAATAACAAATAAAACTGGACGAGATCAGAAACCACAAGAAAAATTGAAATAACAAGTAAAAAGATGCACAATGCGGCTAATGTATTTGAAAATTGTCGACAAAACACAATAAAATAACAGACTTGACGAAATAAAATCGAAAATAAAAAAATAGTTTTATACGACATGAATTCAAAACAAGTATTAATATAATACGGAAATCAAGTGATGCAAGGTTCTTTTCAAGTTTCGTATTTTTCCTCACTGCAGAGCTCCCTTCGACATTTTCCTTACCTTTGAACTCGGTACTCGAATGAAACTTGATCACATAAAAGAACCATTACTTCCGTACAACTTCTTTCAATTTTGCACAATCTTTCTAATAATTTATAATATGTATTTATCTAAAATTTATATTCTATAAGAATTGGTGAAACTACTCGTAGTCGATAAAATTTTGTGAAAGTGAAATTAACCACTAAAATTGGTACTTCACTTAAGTTGTTCTGCTGAAATGGTTTAATTTTCAGTAGGTACTTTCATATTAGATTTGCTCGGTCTTCAAGCACTCATTATTACTTAGTAGTGAATCCCTGGAACATATTAAATGGGTCGTAAAAACTCTGTAATTCTCTAGAATATTCGTTTGATTGCTTCTCTTAAGTACGTTATAGAATAAAGTGGATTGTAAGTCAGTAAAATTATTGAGGGCGCCGATTAAAATGACTTTGAGGTTCTTATTTAAGATACTTAAATGTTGAAATTAAAAAGTTACGGCAAACTTTGTGGCGGATCTTTTAATTTTCTTTGATTGACACAGCGGAGCAGAGATTTGAGAAGTATTGTTAAGTATTTTGTGCTTTACAAAATTTTCGCAGGACTTCTTTTGTTTAGTTTTGCATATTATGGTATAAAAGCTAAAATGACTTTTATGTTCTATAATATTATACATATCTGGAAAAAACGATAAGTGTTACATTTACGATCATAAGAAGTAGTCCTGCGTAGAGTCCCTGTAAATTGTTGAAGATAAGTCCATAATAAAACAAGAATTTCACATTGAGTAAAAGAAACACAATGCAGTTAAAGATGAATACCAACAAACAATGGACTTAACGTCAACTGCCGTGATAACTACAGATGACTAGAGTAAGCAAACCCAAGGTCCCGCCGAACTATCGAGCTAAGCGTATTGATGTTCACCAACTTTTTTCATTCCTTTCTTGCGACGGCGTCCGTTCATTTTACCAAAATAAGGACGAGAAAAATCAAATCCTGACCACGAACGTCTGGCTCAACTTGGTAAGTGGTAGGAGCCGAGCCTGGCGCCTTCGCAGTCCCGCCCCCGCGGTCCATGGTAACTCCTCCGACTGCAATACGAGTATCTACCTATACATTCAACACGCTATCAGCACAATAACTTTTGACGCACTTTCTTTGATGTGTCACGTTTTTCTTAACAGCACTTTAAAGTAACGGTTACAGGAGGCGGGCGCGGCGTGAGGGCGCCACCTTCGCGGCAGATATGTCGCATGGACTATCGGTGTTAAATTGTTGTAACATTTACGATATCTAAATATTAGATTGTGTGTCTGGCGAGGCGCGAAAAAGCTTTAAACAGAACGCATGAAGGATCATTTTCGCGCGTCGCCCTCCCCTCAGTACTGTCTCCAGAAGGTGTGGAACAGTTGCCTAGATATCATACTGACTGCGACCTTTCTGTTTTGTTGACATCGTCTAACCCAATAGGACGAGAAGAATCAACTACTTATAACCAATATATGGCTGTCATTGGTAAGTGTGATTAAACGACGAATCTAAAACTTAACACTAAAATTTTCTAATTTTTCGTTTGAATCTTTTTCTTCTTTCTATTTTTGGTTGGATGTTCTATTTCCTTCGTTACGTTGTCTATTTTGATTTGTTTCTTCTAATCTTTGACTGTTTTGAAAATTGCATAGCATTGTGAGTTATGCGGCAGCATTTCTGTACTTGTCTGTCCATATTTGTATGAAATTTGCTTAGTGTTCATTTCTCGGACTTCTTTGTCGATCTTGAGCTCATGCAAGCCGTAGCCAGTAGACCCTGTCATGCATCCTGCCATAAAGTGTCATGTCATATTATATGATAGTGTCATGATATATTTCAATAATTTCATTATATAACTAGCATAATAATTTAGATTTGATTAATTATCCTTAATAATCCTTGATAATCTGTTTAAAAATTCGAATAAAGAAAAAGAAATATTGAGCATGTGAGTTTAAATAGCAATTTTGTGAAAATACAAGTTATATTTAGAAACATGTCGTAACTTGACTGCCGTGTAAGCCACAATGCGAATAATAAAACAATATGTACTAATGGTTGACGATAATATACATATTATTATAAACATACCCATTAAACACTCAAGCCTACCTATCGATGGCAAATTGCTAAATAATAAATTAAACCAATAAATAAAGGTCATAATTTTTTAGGAAACGTACAGTCAATTGAAAGTAACATATTGGTTACTACACTTCAAATAAATAGTGGGATTTGTTGTCGATATGCACATTATTGTATTCAGATGTGTTCTATGTACACTGTAAATTGATTATGCACATCCTGGGTACCCGCTGTTTTATTTTTTGTTTTGGCGACGAGCGAGGTTGTAGCATTTTGATAATATTTGCATGGCCATGGAATGTTACAATATTCTATCGTGTGGGTCCAGACGTTGGAGAATGGCTACCATGGTTTGCTCCAATAAAATGCCTGCGGATTCAAATTCATTAAGACGAAATAATCTATTTTAAAAATAAATCTAAACATTTTTTCTATCTTTGCCAACGTTTATATTTTAACTAAATAGTGTACACAGCAACAGAAGTACACACTACTTCAACTTAGACAACTTTTTGATTTAAATCCAGATAGTTTATATTGATTTCGGCTTATGTTCCCGGTATTTTTCATTCGAATTTATTATAATTTAGTTTTTAAATTAAACAAAAGTTTAATAAAAATGCTCAATATGCATACTTTTGATGTTGGCTGTACTCGTATATTAATTTAATATATCAATTATATTTTGTGTAATCTGAATAAGTAGTTTTAAATTTAGTTTCCCAGCAATAAAGGTATGTTATATTAAGCCTTAAACTGAAATTACTTTAGCATTTACCAATACGGCAGCTTAGTTAACCCCCCGATATGTAGTCTCCTTCGATCCTCTGGTCTTGTTATACGAAACTGAGTATAGATATATACCTTGACATGTTTAGAGAAAATGATGCTTCGTAGGACGTCTGTGAATTATACTGTAATGTCTGTAGAATTTGTTTGTCTTGCATGTTTCTTTCTAATGACTATAAAACTTACTATTTTTTAACATACTTTTTGCATGCAAGTATTTTAGTGACAGTTTCTGTTACGTTATAAAATATTGTAATGTCTGTGTGCAGGTAAGTTTATTGTATTTGTGATGTTCGTGATGCTATAGATGAAACTTCTGCGTAGTTAATCTTAATTTTCATATTCTACATTAAATTTAAGTTTGTCACTTGTTTTGACAATAATTACTCTTTTCCGAACATATTACTTCATTGTAAAGTTACACTACATCTTTATATATTTAAGTCCATGTATATATTCATTTTAATCCAAATTCAGCTACAGAATAGAATTTATTATTGTAATATTCTTAAGAACTTTCATAATATAAGCCCATTCCAAAGTTTTAAAGCGAAAAACTGTGATACGAATATGAGTTAGCAAGTTATTGATATTGAAAGAATTTATAGAGGAGGTGAAGAACAAAACCTCACTTTCCACTTTTGAAATTTTTTTTTTTTTTCCTTAGGCAAAAGATGATAAATTGATTGAAGCATGTAAGTAAAACCTTGTCAAAAACACCTCTTTTCCTACATAAAATTTCATTTGAAATCGAGAGTTTCGAACAAAACCACACTTTTCCCTTGAAAAAGAGAAATTCCGTCGAGACATTTTTATGTATTCTCTAAAATTTGAAAAACTGGAGATGTGAGGTTTTGTTCTTCACCTCCTCTTTACATTTTTTTTATTCCGTTCCTATACGTGGTATTACGTTATATAATTAAAGTTAAATTGGGTTTTTGTACGTTATTGGGTTGATTAAACCAATACACATTTGATCTAGTTTGTTAGTCGCAGTAAAGTAAATAAAGTTTTTAATAAGGTAAATATTAATATTTGAGATATTTATCATACACAATAATATCTGAGACCTTAAATCAATATATCCTAAATACGAGAATGTCATCAAATTGACAGAATTAACAATAATGTCGTTAAGGCCTTGTAGCCACAGATCCGTGAAACGCAAAGTAATTATACTGCCCAAACTGATATACAAGCAACCCTTCAGGCAACCCTTTAAGAGGGAATATTTAACTTCTATCTGTCTCACCCTCACCAGTCGTAAACTCTGAAGGAGTGACGTCCGTCTCGCTCACTCGCGTAGCTATCTAGTTATGACACCCCAACCTCTGACAGTTTCATAATCTTGGTGAAGCTCCACAAGATGTTGAGCAAAATTATTTTATTAGTTTAAGTGCGTTAGAGTTACGACAAGAGGTATCATGAATTTAAAATTATACAGCGATCATCAGCGGGTTGATAACCCGACGTTCACAACGGGATGAAGTCCATTAGACTTAATTCCATAACTACCAACTATCCTTAAAATCAATGTAGGTTCTTGCACAGTAAAAGCATTCATGAAGTAAAAAATATTTGTATTCAAACAAATAGTTTCGGATACATTTTTGTCAGTTGTAAGGAGCATTTGAAAGGAAACTATCAGGGCAAAGAAGAATGTTAATGAGAACAAGAAATTGGCAATAAGACGTAATAGAGCATTAAGCAGTATGACAAACCACCATATCTCGTAATAGCTTAACCGCTAAGTAATAAAGTCACTATCCCACCGTAGGCACCCTAAGTTGGCCCAACTTTCGCAATATTAGTGGAGAGGCCAAGTTCCCAAGGGCCCGCGTATTGTTCCTGATATAACTGTGATATTAACTTGGCGCATATTTGAGATGTTATTGCTAGTGGGCTGTTGGCTGGTCGGTTTCATTACTTTCGCGGTATGATGATTTATTTAGAGGCTTTAATGTGTCTGCCTGAAGTTGGAACAGTTTGGAGGTTAGTCGTAGATCTGTCCCGATTGCTGTTTTGTCATAGTTAGTGTTCGAGTAGTTGATAATGATTTGTGGATAAATTATTGGGTTTATTATTGACGGGTAAATTCTATATTAATGAGACTTTGGGTTTGTTTCAGAATGTGCTAAAGTGCCTAGTTGGTAACCATCACATACGTTATGTGGAAGATAAAACTTGCGGTTATCTCACATCGCGTTTCACAATCCTTTACTTAGTTCGATACTACTCGGGCACCGAAATGACAACACCGCGTACTTAAGTTTTTTAAAAATTCAAACTCCAACTCTCTTTCTTTTTCTTTTCTTTCCAACTAATACATTTTATTTGCAACTTGATCTGACATAATAAATTAATATAAACATATATGTAAACATATATGTATATATATAAACATGTGATGGGTTTTTTTAAGTTTATTTTTTTTCCTGGGCAAGTGCCTTTATTAACCAAACAAAATACAAGCTAAAACTAAAACTACAAATACTGTTGTGATGGTTAGTCCTTTTTAATGATTGTGAAACGAAAGCAAGTTGTTAATATATAAGTTCTTGTTAGATTAACCGAAACGTTAACCGGAAATTCTGAAACAAAGCCTTAGTTTCAGGTTTAAATTACGACTTAAGACAAATAGATAGTTTACGTTATTTTTGTCAATATACAGTTTAGACTAGATTTCAAGCGATTCTCAGAAGAAAATCGTTCGACTGATCAACGATGGTTTAATAGGAATGATTTATTGTATAATAAAATTTTATGTATTCAAAATATTTCGAAAATTACAGTCGGTTGTGTTATTTTCGTGTAAAAATAATAAAGTAGAACAAATGAATTATAAAGCTTTGACTCGTGACTAAAAAAGGTTTTAGTCAGATATTTCTTGCTATAAGTCCTAACTTTTCACTATTTACGTTTTTTCGCAAAACAATTGTCTAAGTAGTTGAGCGAATGAACCGAAGGTCCCTAATTCTACGTAGACAAATTTGCGTATTTGTGTATTTATTTGTTACGATATGTTTGTGACGACATCTTGCGTATCAACGGTGATACGATCGTCATTAAATGTTGTAAGCAATGTTTTATAAAATATTTTTTAAGGCACAATTAGTCGACGCCACTGGTGACAAGAGAGCTGGCTCATTCCTCACGCAGATAATTTCTTTGGCAATTCAACACTGGAATGCAGCCAGCGTTCTTGGTACTTTACCGCACGGGCTAAACCTTGTTTTTGATTTATAATAATAGTAATAATTAGTAATATTTAAGGCTTTTTTATTTTTGCTTCGTATTTTATAAAATGAATTGAGTCCATCAATAAAAGTCATTGAGAATTTTTAAGTTTGAATATAAACAAAATCGGTCGAGGGGTTGTGAAGAAATACGGGTCGCGAGGTCATAGTTCAGTGCAAATTAGTTTATGTAAGCCGGATAATTGATCCGGATTGACGGATCGCCCGCGTTGTAAGAAGTGTGTGGGAGGATAGTAACGTACAGGTGTTACAAGAGGGCGGGCACAGAAAATAATTTAGACAAAAAAATTAACTTTTCTGTGGATGGCAGGGAAATTTTTTCACGTTTTTATAGTCTTAAGTATTTCAACTAGTACTGTACCAATTTTGGTAATTTATGTAAATTATTTGTAATTAGTCACCAAATTACAACCCAAACCAACCATGTACGCATCATAAGGTCCTTGTTTATCAATATCGGTTTCGCGTATTTGCATTCAAAACATTTATATTATGTCCCATATTTGTATAATGCAAACATTATTATGTCAAAACAAACACCATATAAGCGACTCTAATAATAATCACTATGACAAACATTTGCAATAAAGGACCATCGTAAAAGGGCCCGGAAAATATTAAAATGAGACACATTAATTAATAATGGAAGGGTATCTAGAATAATAGACGTGCTCTGAAAGGGTAATCCCCTTCTGGGGGTGGGCCAATGTAAAGTTATGACAAAGGAAATTATCTTTACTGGCAGTTGAAACCAGCCGTAAAGACAACGGCGTGCGCTGTAAAAAAGTAACAGACAAAAAGAATTTGGGTAAAACCTTTGACACTATGATTTTTCTCGTTCGACCTGGCTTAGGGCTTAAATAAGTATTCTCAAAAATTTCATGTTTTTTATAGTATTAAGAATTTCTACGAAAAAGAAATATCATAATGAAATATAACGAAAAATCATTTGTAGTCTACAAACGCTGTAGTCGGTCATAAAATTTTACAAAGTGTTTCTTGCTTAAAATAAATAATACTACAGATTGAGAAGCTTTGTTGCCCAACCTAATAGGAATTAACATGTGTTATGGCGTAACAATACCCCCCGCCAGACAAGGCCGCCGCTTTGTATACATGGGAGAAAAATAACAGGTTAATTTGAAATATATGTTTTGTGCACAATAATTGGGAATCGGATAAATGGGAGAGGTACATGTAATAATAAAGTAAAACAAAAAGTTTCAAACAATTTTCAAGTTTTGGCAGGTCAAAGTTGTGTAAAAATTTGGTACTTGACCGTCAGATATTGGAAAATATTTTTCACAGAGCGGTCAGTCGATATACCTCATTATTGCTATATAGGTACTAAATTATTGTGGTACTACGTACAGTAAATAAATAAAAAAAAAATCAAGATTGCGAAAACAAATTACCATCGCGGGAGCATAACAAACAACGATCACAAACTAATTTATTGAAATCTGGCCTACTAGGGCTAAAGAAGGCCTCAATGAGACTGTATGTGTTTTTTGCAAACTTTGCTAGGTCATATTCGTATCACTGAGTTCACATTTCACAATAACCAAACTTTTCATATTTTTTTTTTTTTATAAGCCTTGATTTCTATTGATATTAATAAAACGTGTGACAGGAATGGAACGACTACAACCTCAGGTGGAACGACAGCGAGTACGGAGGAGTGAAGGACCTCAGGATAACTCCCAACAAACTATGGAAACCAGATGTCCTCATGTACAATAGGTGAGAATGTAGAGGAGGGGGACAAGTGACGACAATGAACAGACAAACATAAATGAAAAGCGTAATGTGGGTAGAATGTAAAAAGCACAAATTCAAAACTATGACAAAACGGCTTAAACTCACGTTATGTTTGTCGGTCAAAACTAGCACCCGACCGGTTTCGGAGCAATTAGAACTCCTTCATTAGGGAATACGCGCGCTTCCGGAGACGGTCGCCCGCGGACACAACGTGACTGTAAGGCGTTTTGTCATAATTTATAATAGATCCTCGCGTAAATTTTGATGAAGTAATCACATATTGACGCACAAAAAAGACCATAGAAACATATAATGAGGTAGATCAAATCAAACAAGTAAAAGATCTGCAGCGCACCAAGCAATACTAGTAAGAGAGAGAGTTTGTCCATGTTGCATCAAATGGTGCACAAATTACGCGTTGCACATACTTTTTATTGGGTAAAATAATAAATCATTGCATGTAAGGGTAAGGTATCAAATATAAATAACAATCTAATGAAGAAAACTTGTTATAATATACTCGCAACCATAACGTATGATAAGAATATTGAACAATAAAAAATCGCAGAGGAAAAAGAAAATATTGTTAGGGATGTAAATTTTTCCATATTTAATTTGCTTCAGTATTTATGAATCGTAAATATATATTTTATTCACAAACAACACATCTTTACTGAAGTTCATAAAAGAAAATGGTTTCATACCTATACGAAACTTTCATGAAACGAAAATTATTTCGATGCTGTTCATAATAATTTGTATCAATTTGCATTTATGAAACATCAGCAAATGTATTCAAAGACCGAAAAATAGAAATGAAAATTGTTCTCAAATAAAATTGACAAAAATAAGATCGACGACAAAGGGCAAAATGTAATCGAGGTAATTACTCATACTTTACCTGCTTTAGGGTAAATTTTGATAAATGGGTTTTTAAAGGGTTTATTTTAGTGAGATTTTTTATTTCATTGATAGAAATCTGAGAGAACTTTATCGTAATATCTGTGTCTAATATTAATACTGTGCAATATTAACAGAGGCAAAAATTAAACAATGCAGATTGCTTACAATGCAATGTATAATATAATTATATGGACAATGCTACTTTATAATGTTGCATGTCCTTCATAAGTGGTATAAACCAATTTGTTTAGCTCCAGTCAGTCACACAACTTTGGTAATTAATTGGGGGAAAAAAACGTAAAGTATCTAGTATTTTACGAGTAAGGTTTTCATATACATTAATGTATTAATTCAAATTTATTATTCAAAATCTCAGTCAAATTACAATTAAACTAATAACTATTCAAATAACCCACCCCTGACCGTTCCCGGCGCAAAGGTACCCAAAACACTCGCTGCGTTACCGCGTTGGATGGCAATGGCCAACCTTTGCACCAGGAACGAGCCGGAGCGGGAGTCACCACACTTTTCCTTGAGCCTGTGAATAATTACATTAATTATTAATTAATTGTATTAATTACATAGTATTGCATTAGCAGACAAAATAATAATAAAATACGTAGGTTTTTTGTATGGGAATTGCACGTGATGTTGAGCTGGTTATTCCGACTTTAGCAGAGTATAAAACTGCGTGAATATGCGGTTAAAACTATAGTCGGAGTAACTGACTTAATTTTACGCGAGTGATTTCCGTGCACCTAATAAAACAAGATGAAAGAAAGAAAGAAAGAAAGAAAAGAAAGTTTTTTTTTTTTTTTTTTTTAGATGCGTGTTTACTACGTCAGATTTCATCTATATAAATTTAAAAAAAATATTGTAATTTGGTAAGCGCATCACTTAAGCACTGTTGACTTATTAATTAGGTTTGTGTGGAAAAAAAAAGTTTATCGAAAAACTTTCACATTCAGGATAAACTGAACGTCCTTTTTTCTATGAGATTTTTGTATGAACTCTGTCGGACAACTTTAGACAGGACAACGCCTGTCAGGTCAGCCAGTAATAGAATAAATTTTAGTTTAAAATAACGGTACATATGTACTTGTTAATAGAATTTTGTCTGTTAATGCAATCGACAATACTCGATTCAAAAATAATGACCCGGTTCCACCCTTCCATAAATTTAGCATACCCTATTAAAATACGAAATGGTATATTGTTCCGTCCGCCGCGACCTGTTTAGGAAAATGCGTAATGAGCCATAAGCGTAAGCGTGAAATTGGCGCAAGCGTAAATAGACGTATGATAAGGCCTTGAATAAAACAGGGTATATTCTATATATCTCTGTATATTCTATACAAAGCTTTTGCTCGTTGTTTTAACGTTCATTTAAGAGAAATACTGACACAAAATAATAAGGATACCCGTATGTAAAAATAACTTTTCCCCGAATTCGAGTAAGACATGTTGCTATGGATTTGAATGAATTTTTGAAAAATTAATACGTACAATAATTTATGTAGTATTCACGAAATGGTTTATCTAGAATTAGTATCAGTAGTTTGGTTTTCGTATCAAAAATAAATAGAATCTGAACCAACACTAAGGCTGAAATTAAACCACAGAAGACATAATAGTACACCTAACTAGTGTAAGTAGTTCATTGTTTTTGTTTTTTGGCAATAAATATATCTTATTCTTATTCTTAGTTACTCGTAAAGTCGCGGTTTTTTTTCGTCGCGTGATTCGGTTTAATTTGTTTTACGCATTATTTTGCGTTTTTGTGTGGCCCAAACATTGATGTAAGTAAATAGAGGGAAGATACGGAACGAACTTCTTGACGTGGACCGCACAAATTAGGCTCACGGGCCTAATAAACTTCAGTCACAATCGAACTGTCGTTTTGATAGCACGAGAATTACTTGTAAAAATTGTCTTTAAATAAAGCAGCAAAAATTACTTCCAGCGTTTTCATAAGGTGCACAAACAGTTTAAAGACAAAAAACAAGTTTCATGGGATTACTTTTCACTCGTAAATATTTAAAAACAATTTACTTAATTTTCTTTAAATGTCATTTTTATGGTCTAGATCAGTGTAGTGTCTAATGGAGCGGTGAAGTTGACGTTTACAGTGTAGACGTCAACGTCGCCGCTGACTCGAGCCGAAACAGAGCCATATTTATTGGGTACAATGTTTGGATGTCACGTGTCTTCCCCCTTTTTAAAACAGTCATTGGGCCCAAACCACAAAATGTACTAATTTTGAAACAACAAAAAGCAACGTATTCGCTACTCAACAAAAAACAGACGGAAATTGCATTCGTTTGGCCCCAGACTAATAAAAAACAAACTGAAACCGGGAAGTTTAAAACCTACAGTTTATTTAGAAGTGAACTGTTAATTCGGCAGTTTATAGTTTCAACATCGTTATGGCAGCAAACAATTCTCCCGCAAACACGGTGTTGCCAGCCTGCGATCTGGCTTCCCGCCAATTTATTTTATTCATTACTTTGCGAAAATTCGATATAAATCGACCTACAAATGCACTTAAAAGGAAATGTGTTTTGGCTCACCTGTATTTATTTATGTTTTGTTTAATTTCGAGTTGGGAGTTTTTATTTGGCCTATCAAAAAAGTGAAAAAGATTTTGTGAAGTACGGTTTAATTTCGGTCAATTTACGCGAGTAGGTACATCTCTACATGCTAAACACACTTTCTTCTAGACTATATTTCTTTATACGCTATCGGTTTGATTGTTAAAAATATCAGGTTTAATAAGAAATATAATTCTATGTTATACAACAATTTTTTTATTTTTTTTATTGGTTTATAAAGTTCTGACATTTAAGCGTTCAAAGTTTTTCCTCGGATTAGGAAGGGATACTCTGTTACTTTCCCACAAAGTGAGTGTAAGTATGGTGTTTGTATAGCCTAATTAAAAATGACATAAGTAAGTGCGTATACACCCTATAGAGCGCTTTCTGTCTAGTTTGACATTAAAACGCCCAGGATCTTATTTAATTTTGAACACATTTTGATTCTGATTTCGGTGATCGGCTCTATTTATGTACAGTTATTTTATAAGATAACAAAAAAACAACCAGTCCAGTAGCCTGTCGTTGGGTCATGCATCTTTATTTTCTTCCATAGAAGAAAAATTAAAAGAGATAATTAAATTATAAGAAACGTCATGTAAGTTTATTTAAAACAAAGAATTAAAAACTGTATCAAAGTATTTATGGCCGATAAATTTTCGCAAACGGTACACCTGAACAAAAAATTATGTACCAAACCTCACTCTCATTTAAAAAGATATCTTCAAACAAAAATCACAATTTTAAAAAACACCTCGACTCTACATGCATTTATCGTCATAAATGTATGATGATGTAACCTTAGTGACCATCCTGAACTTAGAGGCATCCATTGACAGCATTGACACCTTATTTACCAAAATAGGTTGAGGCGTTAGGAACTTACATATATAACAAGCATATAATATATCGTCGCAGGAAAGGCAAATTTACTGAAGCTCCAAATGACCATTTCGAGAAAAAGCCGTTTTAAGTTTTTTTTTTTCGTTCTTAATTCATAACCATTTTCCCACCACAAGAATTTCGATGACGTCAAGGTAAACTTTTATTAATTTGTCATTTTCTATGTCCAGAAGTACAAACCATAATAAATGGACTGCTGGTTTGTGATATAGTGGCGCTTAAGTAAAAATGACTTCAATTTACAGTAAAGCAAAATTTTTAACCGCCATTTGATTCAAATATTTATAGCAATCAAAATTACTTATAACTCTAAAATATTAGCTTTTAAATTGCCGGAAGCCAAATTTACTTAAAATTCACTTGTAATTTATTGCAGGAAAACAAAATTACTTAGGTGACAGGCACGAATAAAATGCCAAAAAAGTGTCGTTTAAGGACTCTGGTTGATGAAAAAAGCCCTTTTTTCCTTTTACTGAAACGCCAAAATATTGCTCGTATCGCTATGGGACCTAGACTGATCGACGCAGAAAAAAACGCTGATTCCGAATATCTATACATAACTCAATATGCCTATTTTGGCGCTTCAGTAATTCTGCCTTTCTTGCGACGATATATACATACAGTTAAGTTGAACACAACACTAAGAGGGAAGCATGTGTTCAGCAATGTACATTTACTGGCTGATAATAAAACATAATACTATTCTTTTTGCTTTGCGTTATTGGTAAGAAATGTTAAAAATGATTGTTTCCACTCTAAGTATCGCGTTATCGTCCAAATCATTTTAAACTGGCAACATTTATGCCCGATGTACTTTTTGCACCATTGACTTGCACCATTAATGGTGGTGGTGGAAGATATCGCTTTTAGCGATAAAGCCGCCAGTTGTTACACTATAGTCACCGCGTTACCAACTGACTCGTAGGGCCATAACCGTCATACCATAAGACCTGTAAGTGCGAGCGAGATAGACAGATGTGACTCATCTGGGTGCGAGCGAGATAGACAGACATTTTATTTATGACCCGACGACTCAGATGGTAATGCGTTTACTATAGTTTTAAGAGTTTTTTGTCCTCTGTATCAAATTTAATGGTGTGAACAATAAAGAGCTAATTAATCAAACAATCAATCAATCAAACGCATCTTATTAATTTATTTATTTAGTTTATTGGCACACAAAACAAAATATGATCAAAAAAAAAAAAACTATTATAGACTAACGTAACGTAATGCACCATTATCTTGCACCATCAATGGTGCAGATGCAAAAAACTATTCCTACCATGAATTTTAAAACAGACATAAATGAATGCATTTCCTTTCTCCACTCTGGGTTTATCACACATTAAGCTATTTAAGCCGTTCAGAGAAATGTAAAACAGATTTAAATAGCGGAGGATCGCAGTTAAAAGTCAGCACTAAGCGGTCCGCTGGCCAACCGCCAGTTTGTGAAAACTTTACAAGTTTGCAAACAGTTTATGTTTCAAATGATATATATTCGAGTCACGTCGTGATTTGTTTGTCGCGTTCTCGTAATAACTATAATGTGCTTGCTTTTGTGCAAGTTCCAAAAGGAAGCTGGTCTTTTAAGATTCTGTGTCAGCGCTTTAAAGTTTGCTCTGAATCCTTCCTTTGTTGCTGATCTGCATTTGAGAGTGAAATATGAGCTAAGTTGTGCGGTTATCAATGTTGTAGATCTGCCGGCTGCTTTGGCTAAGATCTTTACGAAAAGAATGATCCAGTTATCAACAGATAATTTTAAGAAGATATTTTTTTTTTTTTTTTTTTTTTTTTTTATTTATTTAAAAACACATTTTACGTTACATTTCGAGTTAGTAAGTTGTCTTAAAACCTATGTTAGATTTATCCAGACAACTGGTTCTCGGTATAGTATATGATTTTGGCAGCATATTTGCCTTTTACAGTGTAAGGACCCTTTTCTTATTAGCTATAAGTGGTTCTTGGTCAATCTTGCAGCTCTCAGGGTTGAAATTCTGGCGCACTCGAGTTTTCTAGTCCATCTCAATAAGCCTTTAACAGAAATATCTATAGCCTAAGAATTCCCAACCAGTTTCACCACTAAGCATAAATCTAGCTAGCAGCTGACATAAATTACCTTCCATTGATCATTCTGAAATCGATATTTTCAATTCATACGTCGATCTTTATCAAAATTCAACGTTGGACTTCTAATATAAAACACCTTATTAACTTTCACCGTCGTTCAATATAGTTATAAAATTATGAACGGGATGTTTCCCATGATTGTGCCAAAATATCGAGAGCTCCATCCACAACCTAATCACGGTAAATATCCCGTTAATAATTCATATATAATTAATCATATATTTCAAAAAATAACACAGTATATACAATTTATAATTATAGACGTACACATAGAGAAGAAAACACGGAAAATGTCTGCAGCGGGCCCCAAACTAGGCTAAGTCTAGCCTTTGAATCATTCAAATATAAATTCTGTGTTTTTGAATGGTTTGTATATGGATCCATTAATTCCAGGGGCTAGGTTTTGTAGTCCCCGGGACAAAAAGATATATTATGATACTTCAGCACTCGCTTTACTTTGTGAATTACCTTTTTTTCGTCCGCTGCCATGGTTTCCGTCCGTGGACAAGATTGAGTTCGACGTTTATCCCTATAGAGCTTTTATGCTGTCAGTTTTATTTAAAAGCTTTATAATTTCAGTATAGTCCGTTAACTTTGGTTTTAGTAACGACGGTAAAAATAACCTTGAATTAGTTTTAAACGTTTCCGTGTTCACAATATAAATAATCAAAAAGTATGATAAAAATATATACGATAATAGTTTATATATAATATATTACATATAATAATCGTAACTTACACCTACTTAAAATTTGCAGGTACATGTTGTGCTATTTGCCTCGGCCCTATGCTATTATATTAATAATCCCTTTTTGTACTAAAAAGTAAATACATTATGACCAAAAAGGGTCATTACAAAACATAACTTTTAATACTACCCGACCCAGCTTTTACTGCTGATTACCTGATACATTTTATTGTGATGAAAATAAAGGGATATAAAACATAAATTCCTTTTGAATATTTCCTTAATAGACCCTTTGAAGGATGAAATTCAAGGGATCCTTGCGGAGCTACATGGTTTTTCATTTTCCCTGACGCTTGTTATTTTGTCATGTTTTCCTTAAATACGAACATAAAGATACCATAGAAGAAAATACTGCCATAATGTTGGTATAATAGCAACGGGAAAAATAAAGAGATTGTTAGAAGTCATAATCGTAAATCACTACAACCTTAAAATATAAATGCTTTAGACCGCCACCTCGCTTGTTGTTAAGCGATGATGCGGTCTACAATGGAATGATGGATTAATATATTAATTAAATTAAATTAATTTTATATTGAGTTGTTCCACACTTATAGGATTTATTATTTAAATATTATAGACAATTCACTAATATTACGACCGGCAGGATGCGATCTTGCACTGGTTTAGCCAGCGCCAACTTTACGTGTCGAGTCCTGGCCGTAAATTTTTTATTGTCTCATCATCATTTTCATCAGACCCACTGCTGGGTATAGGCCTCCCTTTGTTTATGCGGGAGTCCACCCCGGTCTCTCGCTAGTCGCATCCACTCGTTTCCAACAGTTCTGTTAAAGAAGTTAGTCCACCTTATCCTCGGTCGGTCCGGGTTCTATCAACCTAGTCTCGGCCACCACGCGTTTACGCGTTTTTTCCAAAAGGCCTGCGTCCCAGTACCATATTTCAACACTGGCAACACAAACTAGCTAAAAATATTTGTCTTTAGGCACTGTGGTATTTTTGACGACAAGATGTCACGTAATTTCCCGGACGCTGTCCATCCTATATAATGGATAGGTCTCCCAAAAATAAAAGTGATATTGAAGTGAAGTATTGTACATCAATTGTATTGTTATTGTTATTGTTCTTCTTTATCCTTATAATTTTTGTTTAAGAGTACCGTTAACGAAATATAATCCACCAAATTGACGCAGTGTCAGTTCGCTCTGGGTTTCTAAAACTGTTTGACATTGTGAACATATTATAATTAGGATATTATTGTGAAATACTGTTATTGGCGTTTGAATTTTTCAACATTGAATCTTTTTACTTTATCGTGGAGGTTAAAGAAACTAAAGAGAGTAGCACTATTTTATTATAGATAATTTAGGTATACCTCTTTATAAAGATAGTTTAGAAAGTACAGGGAAACGCGAAAATGGCCTCTCACGTTTCCCATTTTGAAATTGCAAAACCTTTGGGGATTTATGGACTCTAGAACCAATCCGAAGCCGTTAATCCTGAGCACCGGTTCCATTCCAAAATTGTTAACGGCCATTGGCGCTGAGGATTAGTTTCAATGCGCTAAGGATTAGTTTCAATCTCGCTGATTGGTTCGATCGGGTAAAGTATGTTTAATATGGTCTAAAATACAAGTTAATCTTTCGAAACTGAGAAACAAATAGTCTTTTATCGACGCCCCGCATGGCTCTATAATGCAGCATTCATTTTGTTTAGTTCAACGTGCTAATGTTATCTATTTGCGTAGCTTGCCTGATCTCATATAATGGTCAAAAAGGCAGCGCCGCTGTTCCTTTTTTATTTCTGTCATCTATGTTAATTGAAATAGATATGCGAATTAAGCGACATACTCAATATTTATTGTTCTAGAATCACACTTCAGATCTTTTGTGTGCCAATTTTTTTTATAGGCAAGTACCAAAGCAAGCGTTGCCATTTAACGAGGAAATACCGCCATCATTCTGGTCACTTTTCTTTCCACCAAGAAGTTCTTATATTATACACTTTAATTTATTTAGTTGTATTACATGAAGTGTTTTAATTTTAGTTTTTAATGTACCTATATTGAAATAATTTGTAAGTGAATGATTTCTGGTATTTCTGGTAATCATATAACACTAAATTCGTAAACACGGATACGAAAAGGCTACTGGAATGATTGTTTTTTATTATCTTACAAAAAAGCTGATTATAAATAGAGCCGATCACTAAAAACGAAATTGAAATGTCTTAATTAAAATTAAGGAAACTATAAGCATTTTAATGCCTTGTTTGACAAACAGCCGCACTCAGAGACGTTACTTAAGCTAAGGAATACTTAAAATTGCTGTCTCGTATTCATGTGTGACAACTTCCGTCAACGAGAAGTTGACAGAGCAATATTAAGTATTCCTTAACTTAAGTAACGTCTCTGAGTGCGGCTGAAAGAGCAATTTTTTCTTCTAACCCAACCAAAAGCAGCAATAGTTTATATTTCAGAACTTTACTAGCCGATTTAAATATTTTCTTTAGTATACGTATTAAATTTAATTATAATTATATGTTTCAGAGCCTGTTATATTTAACAAAACAAATACCTGTCTCAGCTTATTATCTATAAACAGTACGAAAACATGTAAACATTGTACATACTTATCTTATTTCCAAGCGAACGACAAAGTACGCTCCAACACAAATCAAAAACTTTATACATATTACACGAACCTTTTAGCTGAAGATTGTTAACACCCATTACGGTATTACGAACATTGGAGCCAAGTTTGGCGCTCGTCCAAGCATTGGCAGACACTCGATTATGAAAGGCTTTTGAATCACTTACGGGGCGATGTAACAGAGGCTTGTTTACGCTACTGTGCTGTTCGGTGCTTTTGGGTTTAAATCGCTTGCATTTATGACTATAAGAGATGGAAACATAGCTACATGCGAAAGAGATAGCTGTGGCCGTTTAGCGCAGCCTTAACAAAACAATAAGTAGGTTTTTATGAAAGGCTTTTGAATCACTTACGGGGCGATGTAACAGAGGCTTGTTTACGCCACTGTGCTGTTCGGTGCTTTTGGGTTAAAATCGCTTGCATTTATGACTATAAGAGATGGAAACATAGCTACATGCGAAAGAGATAGCTGTGGCCGTTTAGCGCAGCCTTAACAAAACAATAAGTAGGTTTTTATGAAAGGCTTTTGAATCACTTACGGGGCGATGTAACAGAGGCTTGTTTACGCCACTGTGCTGTTCGGTGCTTTTGGGTTTAAATCGCTTGCATTTATGACTATAAGAGATGGAAACATAGCTACATGCGAAAGAGATAGCTGTGGCCGTTTAGCGCAGCCTTAACAAAACAATAAGTAGGTTTTTCTGAGTCAATATTATCAGGTTTCCTGCTTGCAACGGTTATTTGTTGACAGGACCTACAATTTTTAGTGAACTGTTTTCTGAAGGTTTAATTCCAACAATGACTTACACAGAATTCCAAACATTTTTACTGTTTGTTTTATTGTTTATTTTTTAAGAGCCTCTTATACCAAATTTGACGGTTTTGAAATCAATTTTATTCAGTTGAGTTACAATATTTCAGCTGGAAAAAAATACATGTCACAGATACATCTGCGATAGAGTTTATGATTTGGTTCAAAACAAGATAGAATAAACTTGCCTCGATAAAAAAAAATTGAAACAAAGTCGACTTAGTTAATTTTTTTCATTTTATGCTCTAGTGAAAGCTCGTAACAACCTGGAAATTGCATGTACTGAAAGGCAATTTTATTTAAAAAAAAATATTTCGATAGATTTTTGATAGTGAATAGTGTCGTTTTTTAGTGAAATTAAAAGCGTAAAAAGGACGAGAGAATTTTGGCGCGCCGCGTTCAGTGCCGCGCCAGGCATCATCGAGGTCGGACCTATGCTCGTTTTTGTCGTTGCACTCCCCCTGCGGGCGTCCTGACCCTAGCATGGAAAAATACATCGTGGCTATAACTTGGCGGGGGCTAAAGGAGCGTTTTGTTGCCTACACGACTCGGATAACCGCCCGTTGATATAGGCAAATGCCTTTATTCAATAAATAAAACAAATACAAGCTAACTAACACTATAGAAACAGTTAGACTGCCCATAGACCGTTGAATGTTTAAAGACAATCCAAACTCACTACCAGTGCTTAAGCCTGCTAGCAGCGTACTCAGCATGCTGGCAGCATGATTTTGCTTACCACGTTGAATGGCAATGCTAATGCATTCAAATAAAATTATTTATTTGTCAGAACATGGTAGGTACACATACATATTAAGTAGAAAGGGCCAGTTGGAAGCGGCCTGCATCCAGCGTTTCCCTGCGGTCTCATTTAGGTCGTCTGTCCATCTTGTGGGTGGACGTCCTACTCTGCGCTTACCGTCCGGTAAGCTTACCCGCTTACGGGCCCGTGGTTTCCATTCGAGAAGCTTTTAGTTCCATCGGCCATCTGTTCTGCGTGCTATGTGCCCTGCCCATTGCCTCTTCAATTTGCTAATCCGGTGGGCTATGTCGGTAACTTTCATACGTCTACGGATCTCCTCATTTCTGATTCGATCTTGTACAGAAACACCGAGCATAGCCTTCTGCATCATCATCATCATCAGCCAGAAGACGTCCACTGCTGAACATAGGCCTCCGCCTTTAACCTCCACACTGAACGACAGCCTGCCTTTTGCATCCACTGGATGCCAGCGACTCCCACTATGTCATCGGTCCATCTAGTGGGAGACCCACCTACGCTGCTTCTTCCGGTTCGTGGTCTCCACTCAAGAACCTTTCTTCCCCTTCTGCATAGCTCGTTTAAATTGTAATCTAACATAATTATTTTTTGTTAATGTTATTACGTTTTTTGACACAATAATATTGTTTATATTCAGCTACGGAAAACTCAAAGGTAGCATAGACTAACAATACAATTGGCAGGCTTGGAAAATGTCCAACAGTTGGACTAACCACAGAGAGCAATACCTGTGTGACCTCTACTACAAGTATTACAGTACGGTGAGAGCGCGGTCAACGATAATACGGGTTGGCGTCCCGCCAGCTGCCGTACGCCCTTACACAACCCATTCATGAATACTACATACATAATTACATACCACACAAGTATTCAGAGTACTGATACAAGTCTCTCGAGTATACTTCCCTCGAGAATACTCGTACGCAGGGTTGCCACCTTTTTGAAAAACAAATAGTGCGTGGAGTCCCTCCGCGCGGAAGAAGTTATACTTCAACAAGGAACCCTAAAATTATAACTAGGGCAAAAATATCAACAATTTAATAACATGCTTTTCTCGTGATTTGAACCTAGCTCCTTAGGTATCTCAATCCATTAGCGACACCATTACATTACCGGTCTGCTAGTCGCAGCGCGAAAAAAGGATACGCATTTCGCAACCACACGAGAGAGAAAAATTACCCCTCCATGGTAGCGTTAAACGTTTAACGCAACCTTGTTGCAAGTCGCATAAGAAGTATAAGTTCAAAAAAAAGTTGGGACAACCAGCCAGTCATCGTTGACGACAGTGAGAGGGATACAGAAATGGCCATTATCGTCTTTACAATGGCCCTCTTCTTGCGATGCGTCATTGTGATGTGAGTCTGAAAGAATTGAGCAATCGTCGCATGTTATAAAAAATCGAGACAAACTTATAGATTATCGGGACGCGGGACAATATCATCAAAATCGGGAGTGTACCGGTAGAATCATGACAGGTGGCAACCCTACTCGTAGGTCCTCGTACTTTTAGTGCATGTCGCCTCGAGCGATCCAACACGTCTAGCTGGCTTTACCATGTACCACGAATACGTTTTAGGATGTAGACCTGTCTGCAATGGCATGTGAAAATGGATGGGACGCGAATACGTGAATATTAGGTTTATTGTGGAATATAACGTGTCTGTTTAAGAGGTATTGGTATCCTTCTCTCACATATCGAAATGATAAGAGAAATAGATAATTAGCGACCGTCCATTAATCACGTGAGGCTTGAAAGGGAGGAGGGGAGTTTCCAAAAATCACGAAATATCACAAGGGGGGTGTAGTAAGATATCGCGTGTATTTATTTTTTCGTCAAACGCGCGATTTCTATACCGAAAAGCGGCGTGTAGTTTGACTTTGCCAATCAAAAACAACCTGCAGCCTTTCTGTCTAGACATTTATGTCATGGTCCTTAATTTCAGAATAAAATTAGACGATACTTTATACCTGTATTTAAAAGATAAAATAAACAAATAAATAAAAAAAGATTTTTTGTAGGTACTCAAAACTACACGTGATTTTGGGGGTGGAGTGGGGGGAGGTTAATCTTAAACCTCACGACGAATAGCAAAGGGGGAGATGGGGCTTAAAAAATGCAAAAAAAAACATCACGTGATTAATGGACGGTCCCTTGGTGGTGGTTAGTGTGGTTACATATTTGAGCTGTATGGGGTCGAGACTTTGGGCTATTGAGCCAGGGAGCTCACCTTAGTTTCAAAAATCTTTCAGAGAGCCTGGTTAATGCGTCGCATCACTTAAATGCTGGCGTTTTTCTGGCTCAACGCATAAGCATTGCCATTCAGCGTGGTAAAGCCGCCAGCTTGCTGGGTACACTGCCAACTGATAGTGGGCTTGAGCATTTGGATTGTTTCTAAAGGTCCAAACTTTCATCGGTCTATGGGCAGTCTAACTGTTTTTGTGGTGTTAGTGTTAGCTTGTATTTTGTTTAGTTAATAAAGACACTTGCACTATTAAAAAACAAATGAAAACTCTAGTGCTGTCAAGTAGATTTAGTTTAGTGAGTGGCAAGAAAGAATCAATACCAATGATGTCGATTCTGTCATAAAATTGTCTAAAGTTAACTAAAAATGAGAGCTCTAATATTATTGATATCCTTCTCTCACATATTGAAATGAAAAGAGAAGCAGATAATTTTGATCTTGTCAAATTGGTTTAGATAGGATCAATGCCATTGTCTACTTTATTTTATTCTATATATTTTGCTATAATTGCCAATTTATCTTCAAGTAGAAAGACATACAAAGAGAATACAATGTGTCTACTTTTATTTTATTCTAGGCATTTATTTATAATTGCCAATTTATCTTCAAGTAGATATAATATACCCTTACAAAAGCGAGTATCTACAAGAAGGCATCTATAATTTTATAGTTACCTTGTTATTTCGTAGTTACATGTAAATTCAAATTCTTTATTTATTTAGTAAATAATATTACAGTTTTTACCAGGGCATTATTTCCTTAATCTACGAATTTATACACTAAATCAACAAATATTTACAATATGTAACAATAAAAATAAAAAAATAAAAACGACATAAACATTTAATAAATAATAATAAAATCAATTAAATTATTATAATCAAACTAAAAAATAGTAAACTCCTCACTGTACATCAAAGAATTTTTTAAAAATGCCGACCATTTATCGGCGAATATGTCGACCTGTGGTTGTGAGGATACAAGCGCATTGTAAGTTTGTATTAGTCAGAAATACTTAATACGCCTTGTTACAGCTCCCTTAAGGTACCCCATTAACAAACAATTTACTACAAGGACCCCAAACTACCGATGAAAATTCAAATTAATGCACCACTCGGGTGACAATATAATTTCTATTGTAGACAGTATGTTGTTGTTGTTAACACATTGCCTATAGTTTTATCCTTTAAGAACAATATACCAACGTCTCATCATATAGATAGAACAATTATACCAACTACTATACTTTTTATCCAATTTTAAGTGCTCAACAAGTTTCATTTTACTGTTTTGTCCATTTAAGGTGGCTGTATACCCTCTGCAGCTCTCTCGCTCGCACATTTTCACATTATTGAAGATATAACATCAATGAGTGTGAATTTCCAAAAAGTAACAAAATAATGTCATGGTGTCTATCGTAACATTACAAACAAAGAAATGTTTGCTTCGATATCTTGTAATTTGACGGAATAAAATGACACGAGAAATAAAAATCACTTGTTACCATTTTACTGTGTCAAATTAAAATATAACAAATTGACAATTTTTTTGTTTCTTTGTCATCTTAACTAAACGTGTATGCAAAATTTCGGATAGAGATACTTGTTTTAAAATTCAGTGTAAAATTTGATCCAGAATAATAAGGCACTATAAATAATAGCTTTTAAAAATAGAAAGTCTGGTCAGCCAATTGTAAAAAAAAAATACTACAGGGATTATTTATAAGCGTGATAAAACATTTATTTCCTAGTTCAGTCCCTATTTTGGCGTGGTTGGGATTATGTTGCAGTCTTTTTAATTTTACCGTCGCGCATGGAATCGCTCTGGGTGCGCAGACAATTCAATGGGCCTCACGGAAAACCTAACCTTTGCCTTGTAATACTAGTGTTTATTATGTGCACTTACCACGTATTATTAATTTATCTTTGCCTATATGGGTATAGGCATTGATAACATTACCTATGAAGTCAACTACAAGCACGGTGGTTGATTTACGGTAGATATACGGGGTGTAAGGGGAACACTCTCGAAGCCAAAATAAGGTAAGTGTACTCATCATTATGAACAACTTTTACTATGGGACCAACCCTGAAATCGCGAAAAAAATATCAGCTGTTCTATAGAAAACGGTCATTGACACTCGACAAAATGTATGGAACAGCAGATTTTTGTTCGCGATTTCAGGGCTGGTCCCATAGTAAAAGTTGTTCATAATGATGAGTACAATTACCTTCTTTTGGCTTCGAGAGTGTTCCCCTTACACCCTGTATATATATTTTTTTATTGTCCGATGTCAATCTCGTGGTTTGGTTCGTTTGCTTAGTCAAACCTCTTAAAATATACCTATGTATTTTGGCAATGGCGTAAAATTAGCAATGCGTAAAATTAAGCAAAGTTAACTTATCAAAGTGGTAATGTGAAAAGTTTCCGCCGCTTTTTGCTCAAACTTTTATTTAGTTAGTTTGTTAGCCATTTGCGTAACTCAGTGTTACCTTGTTTTACTTCTTGGTTTTAGTTAAAAATACTATTTTCGTACTTATAAATGATGTTTAATAGCGTTTTCAGAAATTAGTGACAACACAGTAGGAGGTTCACCCGAATGTGGCGATTGGTACTTTTTTACTGTTTTAATAATATAATAATACTTTTTTATTTTTAAAAGTAACAATCGCTCGCGTGGATTTTTCCAAATCTCCTACTCGGTGCTGCCACACATAAAAATATATAATAAACGTACATGGCACGCTAGACGCTGATTTGAGACACCACTGTCATCGTCTCGCTTATCAGACCTATTATCAAAAGTTGGCAACATCACAAATTAAATAGGTACAGAAGGCCGGTCCATACAAAGACATGTACGCACATAAAGATATGTACGTGAAGTAATCTCGGATCAAGTCAGTCGAAGCCAGTCGCGAGTGCCCGCGCTTTGGCAAGATGCGTAATTATTGTTTCGTGGTACGATTGTCATAATTGACAATGATTTTTCTATTGTCATATTGCAAACAACTTTAGATAAGAATGAGGCTTTTTATGCTTTCAAATATAATAATCGTGCTTTTCGTACGTGCCGTAATCGACAAAAATACTTTTTGGTAACCACTTTATAGGCTTTTATTTGGTTACCTCTTTCTATTAGAAAATATTATGTGTGTTTTAAATTAACATATACCTAATAAATAGTTGAATTGGAAACTCTCAAATCTAAGTTTTTCACAGAACATTATAATTGCTTTGCCAGCCCTAGCGCTACGGTTGCGCGTAGGTTATTAAAATCAAGGCCGAGGCCAGCCTTCTGTACCTATTTATTTTGTGGCAGCAATAACTCCATTCTTCCAAAAGAACGAACTCTCACGATGTATTGTTACGCAACTGATGAAGCGAGAGGATGATGACTGCATTTGTCATTGATAAATAAATAAAAGCGTATTTATTTATCAATGACGGTGCAGTTTTTTCTGTCCCAGATGAATCCGCAGCACACTACTAAATAAACATATTAAAAACTATCTACTAAAACAAGCGTATTAAAAAGGCTTCTTATGTAATTTTTTTTTTAAACAATGTGTAAATACTTTAAAATACTTTCTAACCAAACCAAAAACTTTTTCCTTTCTGACGCATTTGTGTAAAGCTTACTCTGTTTTCTAAACGCTATAAGCTTCTGTTAAATTATGATTATTTTACTTACTCTGCTAAAGTTTTTCATGTAAGCTTTTAAACTATGCGAATACCACGAGAAACTTCCAGTTAAATTAACGTTGGTTGATCAAAGAATGCTTTTAGGCGGCATTTTGTTGGCCATTGTAAATCGTAAGGGGCTTGATAAGGGTCAGGAGGTCCGGCTAATTCATTTCTCTGAATTTAGCCGGCTCATTCATTTGTTCCGGTGTACATTTCCAATTTTTGCAAGCGATCAACTGGCATTCCACACAAGGATTCTAAATCTAATTTCGAATTGGAAAATGTATTCAAAACTGTAACGACAACGATGACTGACATATCAGTATTTTTTTGGCTTTATACGAGTATTGTATTTAGCCAGTGTCAAGTTAGAATGTTGACTGACACATGTTGTTATTGGTGCGTAGTGCTGACGAAGGTTTTGACGGGACATACCAAACGAACGTGGTGGTCAGAAACAACGGCAGTTGCCTGTACGTGCCTCCGGGCATTTTCAAGAGCACATGCAAGATAGACATCACGTGGTTCCCCTTCGACGACCAACACTGTGACATGAAGTTCGGTAGCTGGACTTACGATGGCAATCAGGTATAGAGCTTAGTTGGAATCGATACTATCGCGGCTTGATTGTCAACGAATAATCGATTGTTTTTAAATTCAGAATCAAAATTCATTTTGGTGCTTTTAAACGATTGAAAATATAATAACAATGTCATCGTAAATATCTGATCGATTATTCGATTAACAACCGTTGTAGCTTTACGTTAAATAACATAGACTAGGCTTAGTGGTGTCTAAATTGGTGTAAATATTTTAAAATAAAAATCTCATTGGAATTAGATTAGAAACGGTAGGCAGGGAAACAATGAAGGGAACCATGTGAGAAACCAGAAGGATATTACACATATCCCAAACGTTTTGTATGTACTATTTTGCATGGAGCAAAACACGAAGCACTGTCAAAGAAAAATTAAAACCACAACATTAAAACTGCCATACGGGTACGCTATACGAATCTGCTTAGTATAAACTAGGTAGGTAAATAAAATTTATTCTGCGCTCATAAATGTCGGATAAATAAGTTGTTTGTGCAATAAAATCTACTCGAATACTCGATTATGCAAAAGTTTTATTCGATCGGAAAATTCAATTAACTTAGTCTTTTAATACACAAGCGATTTATGAATGTTGGCGTCAAATGAAAGATATCGTCGCGACGAGTAAATAATAAGTAATGTATAAATAGCAAATTTTACTGATAACAGATTCATTGTAGTGTAAAAAGAGAAACGCACGTTGCATTAGATAAATTAGTATATCGTTAAAATAAGTATTTTCGAACAAAATTTGCTTGATAAATTGTTGATGGTCAAAATTGAACATTCATTGTAGAGAAGTCGCATCGATATCGTTCCAGCGTCGTGTCCTTTATCTATGAAATATTCCGAAATCGTTTGTGAAAATTAAGTAAGAAGATGCTGAAAACATTATTTCAATTTCTTTGAAACAGTGTTTTTATAATCTTCATGACCATACGAGCGAATCTCTTGCGCGAATTTTACCGTACGTATTCAGGAAAAAAAACTTTGGCAGATACTTAAAAGCCACTTAATTGTTCCAATTATAAGACGCAGAGAGATTCGCTTGTTCAAGCTTTAAAAATATCATGCACAAATCTGAAAATGTTTGCACGTTCAATAATAACTGAATATGCATGTTTTGTTTTTATTTTGATAGAAATAAATAGTATTTGCAGAATATAAGCTGATTTAAATAATGCGATTACTTTATACATTTCGCTCTGTTTTATTTCGATCGTATCCAGTGATTGTGTCAACTTACAATATATTAATTTGATTGATCATTTGAAATTTGAAATAAATTGGTATTTAATTACTTCAAAATTGTTTTTAAACACTACACTGTTTGCCGCTTAATACACATTTTGTACACACCATTACTTTATAAAAGCTCGTGTCAGATTGGAAAGTTCAAGACGTACAGAATAAAGATATTGAATTATTTCAACTTTATTTCAACTCCTTGAATAATTCCTGTGAGCATCTGGTCTCCAGTGAAACATTGATCTGCGAAGTCTCGGAGCTCATTTACTCCGTCGGCAGCAGCACGTGTCGTTCCTAGTTCATCTAACTTTGTCTGTCTGTCATGATGTAACGACGCGCCATGCCAGAAAGAGTAATTGCCTCCTAGTCTGATCTCTTCGAAATAAAAGTTTTCATTACGGGACTTATTGAACTGGCTGAGAAATAAAAGTCTGATTGAAAATAAATATTTCTCAAAGTTTAAATTTATTATATACGTTCTTTTGTTCATCTGCTATCCAAATTCTTCGCTATATAAACATGAACAATTTGAAAGATATAATTATTTTGGTACGCATGAATTTTCACATTTATGTTTATAATAGCAATACTGAGATTTATCACTTTCACTTCAATCTTGAGCTATTTTGGTTTATACCGTGTTTTCACCGTTTTCCGTGTTTTTTTTTTGGTTTATATGCACGAATACTTGATTTGTGGTTTGTTGATATCATTGAACGCCTGCAATTTTTTTGACCTATTGGAATTAGTTTGTGTACTATTCATATTTTTAGGATATTCTACGGTATTTTTTGTAATTTTATTAGTTACTTGATACTTTTTTTAAATATTAGAGTCCTACAGAATATTTTAACTAAAAATATGCATGTTATAAACCTGTGTTTACGTCGGAGCGTATACCGTATGGCAGAATACCAACTCTTCGATCCTCAGCATGTTGCATCCCGATTTAGTGATTGTGCTTGGATCGTTTCTCACATCTCCCTTTGACCAAGTGAATTGTCTGAAACGCCTGGTTGTCTAGGCTGGCTATTATTTTATAGTAGATGCATTCAAACTTTTTCTTAAATTTGTCATTTGTTATATGCATCTGAGGTTAAAGAGAGGCTAATGAACTTGTTTTGGATCCAGTAATAATCTTTTGTTAGGATATATAATTATTTACATTTTTAATAGTTTACAGTTCATCATAAAGTTCACCTCTTGAATGTTAGCATAATGTTTCAAAACAGATAATTTTTTCATAATCTATGAATAATTAGAGGTTTTCTAAAGTTACAATTATCAATATTTTTCAAAGCCAGCATTGCCAGTATCCTAGATGATCAGGCCAAGGCATGACAACTCTCGCATGGTGTCCCCTAGTTAGTGCATTCGTGTTTGAGGTTACAACTATTCTCGCCCTAACAGCTGGACCTGGTGCTCAAAGACGAAGCCGGAGGGGACTTGTCCGACTTCATCACCAACGGGGAGTGGTATTTGATTGGTAAGTTTCATAAATAAACTACCATAGTTTTTTTTAGCAAGATAACGAATTCGAATTTCGTTTTGAGGTTGTTAATATTTTCGGTACCTGTGTATGTGTGATTATTATTATCTTCTCAGATTCCAAAGTAAAGTTTGTCAGAATAATTTATTTGAGCTGCTCCTTCATTACCGATGCATGTTTTTTGGCTCAAAAACTTAACAAAATGTCAAATGGTAATTCAAATTCTTGTAGTATTTAAAAATGTCAACATATGGGGAACTAAAATTTTAAAGTCAGTGTTGAAATAATTAGTACTGAGTATGTTCTATACTCCACCGTATTCTCCAGGCATGCCCGGCAAGAAGAATACAATCACATACGCGTGCTGCCCCGAGCCATACGTCGACGTTACGTTCACGATCATGATCCGGCGGCGGACGCTGTACTACTTCTTCAATCTGATCGTGCCTTGCGTGCTAATATCCTCCATGGCGCTGCTTGGGTTCACACTCCCGCCTGACTCCGGAGAGAAACTCACACTTGGTTAGTAATACTATAACCTCGAGCGCTTTCCTACCATTTCCCATCTCAAGTTTAGCGTGTTATAAATTTATAATCTTTGAGCCGTAAGCTGTATTCAAACACCAAGCCTGCCAGTAATAAAGACTACCTACCTAAGAAGTACTTATGCATAACGTTCAGTTAATTTTGGGTTCAACGAAAAGTTCTAATTCCTATACAGTCATGGAATCTACGTCAAAAACTACATTGACTAACATTGTTAGCGGAAACTAACTCGGCCTGCACAAGCTACTGTCATGCGGTGAGCTCCACTTCTCTAATATGAAATTAAATTTTAGCTGGAACAACACCAATCTACAAAATCTACATCAGCTACTTAGCCTCAACACAGAATATATATCAGTGCAAGTAGCCTCTCCCACTATGTTTGAAGAAACATTGTGACCCTAAAAGCATTGTGACTCAAACAATATTTCTTTCCAAAAATTGTTATTAAAATTCATGCTCCATAAAAGGCACTTTTACAATTTAATTATCAGTGATGAGACCACAGTGTTTCAAATAGCTCCACTGCGCACTGGAACTAAGAACGTACTTAAATTTAATGGGCAATAGTCTGACGAAGACGGGAAATTATTATTACTTTGTCTTGAAAATTGGTTTATTCTAGGACATTAGACAAATCTTTGCATCAAAATGTTTGTATTACAATCTGAAGAACTTTTGGGAGTTTTGTCGTAGTAACTATTTTATTCACGTGTTGAATATAGAATCGTAATAACTCAAAACTTCTATGATTCAAATGATAAGGAGACCTTATTTGGTTATCGTATTTTATACCACACAGAAGCATAATAATTTCATTATATTCAAGAGAGAAGCAGGTAAATAGATTTTGCGTAAACATATTTGGCTGGTGTCTACAGGTGTGACCATCTTGTTGTCCTTGACCGTGTTTCTGAACCTGGTAGCTGAAAAGATGCCTTCCACATCGGATGCAGTACCCCTAATAGGTACTGCACTTTAGAAGACACCAGTCACCAAAACGTACGCTGCTTCCTTAATGCGTTTAGTTGTCCCTCAAGGCACATTTTTGGGACCCATACTATTTCAACTGGATATATATGTATTCCAAACATAATGTCGTTAATGACACAGAGAAGGTAGCACATTTCTCGTTACACAGCTTAATATTAAAGTCGGTGTAACTTCTGTATGTAACATACGAGCCATAAACTTTTAGCGAAGTTTGGGAGCAGCGTGCGCTCAATATGAATATTAGATTGTTTCTAGATTGTGGTATGACTGTTTATGTGTGTGTTAGTTCCCCAAACTCCAGGTTTGCGTACGACTAGAGATGGTGAGTATTGATTAGTGTAGTTATCATTTTCAGCAATTCATTGTTCATTAATTCGGTTAATTTGGGGAGGATGATAGGAATTGGAGAGTTGTGTCCTGCAATTCTGTTTTTGAAGAACAAGATAAAGGTGGGTCGTTTTCGGGGTGTTAACAATGTGTTTGATTACAGGAGTGACTATTCTACTATCGCTGACGGTGTTCCTCAACCTGGTAGCAGAGACCCTGCCGCAGGTGTCCGATGCTATCCCCTTGTTAGGTACACTATCCAGACCTAGACCCCACCGTTCTATCTGATCCCACTTGATCCCCTGCATTTGTTTGTTTCTATCTTCACTCTCATTATTTTCTATTTTACTTTCTGTATTTAATCTTATTTATCACTGTTTTCAGTTTCAATTTTGTTAGTTCTCAGTTTATTAAAACAAACTGCATTTAATTAGGAGTTGTTTTAAAACATTACAAGGAGTTAATTACGTATACATATAATGAAATTGTAAATTCGTTTCGAAATGTGTCGTTTATATTGCTATTATGTGGTTTAAAGTTTTAGATTTGTTAAAGAAATGAAATATGCTCATGTGATAATTTTTTTATTATTTTGGTCAATCAGTTGGGTTAGTTAAATTCAATAGTAGTGTTTTTAATGTTGGTTTGAAATTGTTTCTTACTAAAACAATAAATTGGAATCGATTTCGTGATTCTTTGCTTATGCTTTGTCACTTTCAATCTCTATTACTTTTTTCAATAGGTAACTGACAAATAATAAAAAAAATAAAAACATTTTAATTATTTGGCATGGCATGTGACTTTTTCTTGTCTATACACGAGATTTTGTTATCGAATGATACAGGATTTGGAAGGTAAGTCTTAATTTCTTACTATACTTACATCGTGATTTGAATGTTATTATATTCTTCAGTATTTCATGTCTTTGCGTAATCGATTCCATGGTGTTACATTTTTGTATTTGAATGTCTTTCTCTTTATAATCGTTGCAAGGTTCATAAATGTCGTTACCATGGCACTATACTGTCATGGTTCTAGGATACTTGGAGGGTGGTACGAGAAAATTAAGCCATCCGGAAGAAAGCCCTTTTTATTTACATTCAAGTAAATATGCAAATTAATAAAGCCAGTAATAAAACCCTCCTTTAACTAGTATGCATGTATATTATTACTTTTATGTTTATGATTTTACTTGAGCCCCTGATACCGACTCAGCACATACAGGTCTCTCGATTCAGAAGCTGTAGTTATTATGATACACCTATGAATTATGTAAATAGAACATTTTATTTTTCATAGAATATATTGATCTTTACAGGTGTTACAATTCTCCTGTCGCAAACTGTTTTCTCTCTATTGGTGGGGCACGTCATCACAAAAACCTCAGAGGCGATCCCCCTAATAGGTGAGAAAAGTTCCACGCGCTTTTCCAATGAAAAATTCTTGATTAAATAATGAAGAACAGATAAAATATGACTAGTTTCTTTTTAAACAAATGACGATGTGATCCGAGGAGTATTTCGAAGTAACAAAAAAAAATGTTAGTATAGAAATGTTCCTCAGCACGTTGATGAAACACCGAATAACAAAGATCTAAATAGAATACGATTGTTTTGCTTTTATAATTGTAATTTCAATGAAGAGCATAGATTCTTACCTTTCTAATTCGACTTGCATTTTAGTAACACGTCTCTGGAGCCTACTCTATGCTTTTACAGCTCTCGCCGGCTCTCTCGACACTTGAAATAGAGTTATTGCACTTTACACTCGTGCTAGAGAAAATACGTAGCTTTGCTAACAAGTTCAATTTCTAAAGGTAATTTTTCGATTTATTGGCATCCACTCTTGTAATGTATTAAGATAGACTCTTTCCTCACTCATCAACATTTCCAAACTCTTATTAATTTTTTTTTTAATTTCGTCTTCTATTTTGATTGGCCTATGTAGATTTACCGCCACGTCTGATTTTGGATAAGCATGCAGATTTTAATATGTAAAACAAGTTAAAAGCACAACTCTCCTAACGAAACGTGTTTAAACGGACCGTTTAAATAGATTGCTTGTAGTTGTTTAAAAGCAGGAGCTAAAAGTATGGCAACGGGTAGCGACAAAGCGGATGCGGGTAAAGAGGGCCAGCCTCCAAGTATCTCGAGAACAACTGGTCTCGCAACTTTCTGGTCTGTTTCGTCCCTTTCATTGACAGCTAGTCGAGTTATCGGTGCGTTGGCAAAGGAAAAGATAACATTAGCACCATTGTTTCTTAACTAATTGTTATTCAACTGATGAAACTCTGCTTTAACTTTGCTGTTCCTTTGTCAATGTTGCGAACCTCTTTTAACAAGTTACATTATTATGTTACCATCAAAGGACGAGTTGGTGTAAGTAGTTAGTATGTTGGGTTAGACGCGGTAGCACTCACAAACTTCGCCATAATCAGCTTAGTAACAACCTTTGACTGTAGCGATAAAAGTGAATTGTTAATAGAGGATACCAACTCCTAAACTAAAATGTTTCATTTCCTAAACGTTTTATTTGGCGTGCTCATTCTATATGTAAGTAGTAAAGTATACAAATATATTTCAAATAAATATCAATATGACACTCGCTCTATGAAATATGGAATAAACACGTCAAAAATTATAGTTAGGCTTCATCATGAAATATAATCACAGTTTGGCTAGAACCACCTGACATAAATACAGAATTCGCTTGCATGTTTGGTAACGCATGATGCTTTTTGAACTCATAAAAACTAAAAAAACCACCTAACATAGCAATGTCAGTAAAAAAATTGGTATATAAATAAGTATAGTACTTAATTTTCTCCTTCAAAATTAATATTTATTTAATTTTACACATATTTATAATATTTAATATTTTTTTAGAGTAAATATTATCTTGTTTATTTAAACCATAAACCAAGCAGATAATTTTGAATTTTATACCAAAAAAATGAATAAGAAAAGGCAAACATGTCTGATCAACTTCGAAAGTAATTCAATAGAACATATAATTATGAATTATTACGAAATCTTAAATATAAAAACAAATTTTAATATGTAAATATGTATGTTTAAGTAATTCAATAGAACATATTTATATTTATGAATTATTGCGAAATCATATATAAAAACAAATTTTAATATGTAAATATGCTTGTTTTTCTCAAATGCGTTTGTTCAGTTGAGGTGATACTTTTGTCAAGGCCAAAACCCGAGCCTCGGCCCCTAGTTTTACTGACCGCGTACAAAGTCACGGGCACGAACTAGTATTTCATAAACCGTTAACTATAAAACTGAATAAATAAAAGTAGCCATTACATGATTCGAATCTCAACTGACTCATTTAAAACAGTGTGTGAAAAAAGCCCGTATTTATTTCCACACGTCAAGCAAACATTTTAATCTAAATAAAAAGAGCAATCTTCACTTTATATTTTGACTTTCATGTTGATTTTTATTTATGAAAGATGTGTTGGATTAAAAAAGTGATGCAAATGTTATTCTGTGATAATAGACATATTTATTTTTTTCTCTTTTTTCTTCATATTTTTATTTCTATATTCTTATCATGACATAATAATATTTCCATAGGGATTTCTATTATTCTTTCTCAAGCGGTGTATAAAACTGCATTGTATGCAACAGGGACGTACTTCAACTGCATCATGTTTATGGTGGCATCGTCAGTGGTGTTGACGGTAGTGGTGCTCAACTACCACCATCGGACTGCGGACATCCATGAGATGCCGCAATGGGTAAGTTTCATTTATTCTACGAGTAAAATTATGGTTCTGAGATTTGGAGTAATTTATATCTTTGACATGTCATATTTCATCGGCGTCAAATTTATTGGCGTGGGTGATTTAAAACCTTTAATAGGTTTAAAACAATAGCATGATTAAAGAAACTTGTTAAAACAAGACTATAAAACTATAATTCTAATAGAATTTCATTCTTTAAATTATTGTACTAACAATTACGTTATCTTTTACATAAGAAGTACTATTCTCAATAAATTATCCATTCCATTAGATAAAAACAGTATTCCTCCAATGGTTGCCGTGGATACTGCGCATGTCGCGACCCGGAAAGAAGATCACGCGGAAGACTATCATGATGTCGAACCGGATGCGAGAGTTGGAGCTCAAGGAGCGGTCTTCCAAATCACTGCTGGCCAACGTCCTGGACATAGACGATGACTACAGACACGCACCGCCTCCGCCAAACAGTACCGCTTCGACGGGGAATTTGGGACCAGGGTAAGATTTTCAATTTTTTTTAATTCATATATGCTAGTTATACAAAAAAAAAAATGAAGAAAAACCTTAGTTTAATATTATCAAGAACAATCATCTAGTATCTAACTAGCCTACGTGGCAATTCCTGAGCATTCATTCATACTATTAACGGAGAAAATCAAAATTGTTTGCAATGAATCCACTTTGATGTTAAAGTGATGATGATAATCGTGATCGGAACGCCAAAATTAAGATACCTACTCAAAAAGATAGTTGGTAAATCAAAATACTTCACTTGCCCTCAGAGAGACGTTTGTACCCAGGTGTTCAATATTCCGCACGGACCTTCGGCGGTCATTCGTCCGGCCTTCCACGATGGAGGACGTCGGTGGGCTGGGCAGCCATCACCGCGAGCTACACCTCATTCTGCGTGAGCTGCAGTTCATCACTGCTCGAATGAAAAAAGCGGACGAAGAGGCGGAACTCATCAGCGATTGGAAGTTCGCTGCGATGGTTGTCGACAGGTATGATTGTCATATTATATGGAATAAATAGTATTTTAGAAACTTTGAGTAGTTATCACTATCCGTCTATTATCATTACTATGTTTTCATCATAAGTAACAGCCTAATTATAATAACAGTAATAACAGTTCTATTGCCTTGTTTTGATGACAACCGTATCTGGGCGCGATAAGGTTCACGTTCCCGTGATTTTACAACTGAGCGGATTAGGTGCCTCAATTAGCTGTTGTCCGTAAGGCCCCTGGTCTTTGTATTCTTTGTTCAGTCTTTGTTGCCTCCATTTCATATGAAGTATTGTCCGATATATTTTGCAATGCATAGTTCTGGTATCCAAATGATTGTAACTAAATAAGTACCATCTTCAGGTTTTGCCTGTTCGTGTTCACGCTGTTCACGATCATCGCGACGGTGGCGGTGCTGTTGTCAGCTCCTCATATCATCGTTCAGTGACCCTAAGAGACCCCGCGCTAGGGGACTCCTGCAGCAGGGACCCATGCCGCAGGGACCTCTCCCTGAACCCGAGAGAGAGACTAATCTAGTACCCACATCATGTAATTATAAACTAACGTGGTTCAAACGCACACGTCGTGTAAAACTAAGTCGAAAGACATTAAATCTTTTAAAGTAAAAAATACTTTAGTTAAGTCCGACATTAACGATTGTGATGTTTACTAGTGTGTTAAACAGAATGTTGACGATGATTTGTTAAAAATGTAATTGTGTATAATTGATAATGTTATTTAAATGTTTACTTTGAAAGGACGATACTCGTGAGATGGTGAAAACGTTTCGTTTATGAATGGACATAGCATCATCACAGCTGATGATCATAATGGTGACGACGTGAAAATTTATAAATAAGAATTGATTTCAGTATCCTTTAAAGTAAATTGTGGGATCACAATCGGAAACATTAGGGAGTTAGTGTATATAATTAATGGATCAAATATAAGTAGAGTGAAATAGCTTATACACATGCAAGTTAAGCAATATTGATTGGCTTAAAATTTTCTGGAACTAAATACTCTGATTTGTAATCGGAATATATAAAAGTAACAAAATGATTTTTATTAAAAAAAATACTATTATAGACCCGTGTGAAACGTAAACCAAACTTCAAACTTCATCATATTTCAAATAAAAAAGTAATCAGTATGTTTGATCGCAAAACGAATAGAAAATATTCCTAAGAACTAAAGTGAAGAAACTGCAGGAATTGTTATGTTGTGGAATTGATAGTAAATCAAAATAAAGGAACCAAGTAAATGGTAGACTAGTGATAGAGGGACGAATAAATAGATTGAACTGATAAACAAAACGCGTGTTGTTATTAATATAACATGAATAGCGTTATATTTTAAGCTTATTGATAAAATAATTTCAATTTAAACTGCGAGAAGAGAGATTTTGTTTCAAACTTTGGAAAACTAGCCAAAAAATACACGCAAAGTTAGTTGATTGCTAAATCACACATTTTACTCACATGCATAGGCCAACAGCTGACATACCAACTAATTATTACTGTTGTAGTATATAGTCAATCTATAACATGTAAATAGGATACTTCGCGATGTGTATTTGTATTATAAACCTAGAAAATCGGAAAAAAGACTAATGTTAATTCTTCACTTTAGTCACTATAACAACTTGTCTTTTTGGATACAACTCTTCATATTCCTTTTGGAAATCTATTCAATTAAATCCTTAGATTAACGTCGAAGTCCAAAAAGACGTTGAATAAGTCTTATACCAATATTTGCTGATGAACGAATAAACTCGTTGGATTCGCAAATATTCGTGTAAAGTGACTGTCCTCGAATAGTATACCTTTAGCACTACTGTAGCAAATATATCTTAAATAGTCGTATCATTTAATAAACGATTATAAATTCAAGTGTTATTCTATGTCCGTTCCCCAATTTCACTCTTATAGGTGTCGTGATAGATAGTTTATGTCGTGTCCGTATATATAGAGCGTCGGGCGGTTTCTGGACGCAGAAATGAACGGTGCTCCTAGATAAAACACATAGTAAATTATTATTAACTTTCTCTTCTTCTCCATCCATTTCTGCTTCATCGAGACCGCCACGGATAGAATACAATTATAAATTTAAATATTTAATAAGGAAGCTCACTAACAATAGTGAATAAAATAAAATTAAAGTTACGCGTCTGTGTGTATTACATGTAAACTGTCAAATACGTTTTTTTGCTATTGAATGATTTTGATGACATTGTGGTGTGATTTTATCGACGCTGTATTTGTCCAATGTTGAATATATGAATGTATGCATTGAATGATAAAATCGGATGTAACAATTTAACGATTTAAAGATTCTAGTCTTGGAACAAAATACAGCGTTTTGTAAAATATTTTATTGGATAAATCGTAGAAATAATATAATGATAAGTTTTGATATCTTTAAATTTTAAATATGTTTGTGTTCACGTTAACTTTGTTGCGTAAATTTTGTTAAAGAATACCGTATGGTGCTCAAGATAATATCAAAAAGAGATCCTGTTATGTTCTTTTCAATTTTTTGTGTGGTTACGTTGCCCTATCGTTGTATTAGATTTTACTAGTTGATTTATTTGTCTCCATTGGAAAGTAATGTTTTTATTAAGAAATTAATTGAATATATTTAATTAGATTTGTTAGTGCCAAACATAGGGTTTATGAATAAGTTGATTTATAGATTATAAATATATGATAAAGATGGAAATTTTATTGTAAAATACGAATATAAACGAACTAGGGGATTTGTTAACGAGTAACGTTTAATGTTGAAGCGAGCGTTAGGCCGCCCCTGCGAGTTGAATCAGCCAATTTTTAAAAACTTATTTAGTTTAAAAAAATAAACGAGAGGTTGTGAATAAAGATTGTACACTCGCAGTAGCGGTTTAATGTTAAAATAAATATACACAATTAAATACGTAGATTGAACCTATTAAAATGAAACGGAATAATAAAATGCCTGCTCGGGACCGGGTCAAATATAAACGTACAAATTGAACTGAATCATGAAATATGCGAAACAATTATTGAACTAATATAACTGTAAACAATTTTTTGGAACTTCCATGAGCTACAAACCTCTTTTTAACATTCCTATGTCTTCCCATGGTACACACATTACACTGTTTTATAGTTTGTCCCACTATGATGCAGCATTTAAAAAATTTCTTGTGAATTTATATTTTTTTAAATAAATTCAATTTATTTATTTGTATGTTATATTCATCAAAGTTTAAATTCAAGCTTGCCAACCAAGTAAAATACTTTAAATAATAGATTCCCAATAGTTTAGCAAAATAACCACTAACAAATTTACACAATATTTTAACTATACACTACCTATACATTTAATAGCGTTCCATTTTAAATTTCATAAAACTCACTGCACAACTGCAACTTAATGCTTTAATCGTAAAACAGGTATTTTGGATTTCATGTACATTGCATTTCTACTTCTGAACACTGTAATATAAGATTTAATCTATTTCTACCGTCATAATAGTCTACTCTTGTATTATTTTATAACATTATTTTAGTGTTAAGACTATCACTAAACTTATTCTTAATCTTGAAATTTAAGGGACTTCTGATAATCAGCTAGAAAATACATGGCAAATGCCATTTTAAATATTTATTGATTTTTGTCTATAATTTTTGTTACACAAATATTTCAATAATAATAATAACACTAAGTGACATATGAAACCGCGCTTTTTTATTGTATTCAAATTTATTTCTCGTAAAAACATTTTTTACAATAAAGTTGTATATTTTTTATATAACAATTCTCGAGCTTCATTAATACTTGTTGGCTAAAAGTCTCTTACATACGTTTAATGCTATAAATAAATATTAACACGACCACTATCGCGTATTTGAACAAAACGATTTTGTAGAAATATTCCCAAACAACCAGGCACACTATTAGATTTCATTGAAATAATCAACTTACTTCGATGATCTACATATACGTAATACAAGCTACTTCATTATCTAATACTATTATTGTGTGATATATTGATAATTGGAAATTTGTAGCATTTAAAATTTATAAAATGCAGTGCACGTCCTTATGGATGGTTAAAAATTCTGTAACTTGAGAAATAATACATTATTTCTATTTAATAATACGCATCGCAAATTTAGGCTTGTAAAAAGTGCATAATATTTAAAAACTTCTCATTGGGTATACTGGGTGTAACAGCTATGCTATGCTTACTAGTGATTACTGTCTTATCAGTAATCTCTAGTAAGCATCAGAAAAAAACGCGTTAATTTAAACATTTTTACAGTATTATTTTTTTGGATTTTCATCCAACACCAGCTTTGTGGAGTTACGACTTTTATTATAAAAATATATTAATGTTATTTTTTTGTTATTGAAAGTTCGCAATGTAATGCAAATAAAATATCTAGCTAACGTTAGAGGTCAACAAACGACATCTGTACGCGCACACAGTCAGCATCGCACGCTCTTGTTTCTACGCGGTGCATTGACCCCGAGTTTTGTACGCTTTACATTGCTGGTTTATAAAATACTAAACCACCAAAACAACCATTTAAATGACAAATGTTTATTGGTATTCGATTGTGTTTAGATAGTATAATTATCGTTTCGTTACATCCAATATATTTTGTCAACATTACCCTATAGTTAATCAGTAGATATATTTTTTATTTAAAAATGTTATATACTTCAGAAAACACTGTTTTAGACTATCACGGTAAGTATCCTGTAAATAATCATATAACTTTACAGAGAACGTTACAAATTTCCAGTTATCGAGAGATCATTTAGCATGGATATTCTGTTTACATCACTATACTATGTTTCTTATTTAATAAAGCTTTTACACTCACACAAACATACACAAATGTGTCAAGATAGTATACTTTTATAACGATCCACAGTGTGTTCCTGTGGCTTAACCACAGATCAATTATTTAATTAAATAAATTATTATGAACGACTGCAGTTAACTGATTTAATACCACACAGTGTAATGTAAGTTTGTAATCAAAAGCCCCTATGGAGGTTTTTATAATAGAAAAAATAATAATAAAATAAAATACAAAGGTAAATTTGTAAAATATAAAATACGCGACGGGTAAAATGTTTATTCGTTAAAATTGACTATCGTAAGTAGTATTCGATTTGTATAAAACTAAAATAAATTAAAGCAATCTGATTTATACTATGATGTAGTTTTATTACTTACTTACAGCTTCTTAGCTTACCCTAATAAATAACCTCAGCCCAGACAAACAAGAGAGATATTATGGTAAGATGGGGTGGCGGGTGCGAAGGCTTAAATGAGGCTTGATAGATAGATAGATAGATAAACTCTTTATTGTCACCCCAATATATATTATATTTAAACTCTTTATTGTCACCCCAATATATATATATATATTTTTTTTAAATATTTATTGTCAGTGTGTTGTGTTATTGTTGTCTTTGTTGTTGTTGTTTTTTGTGTTTGTGCTTGATGCCAAGTAACAAGTTCTACTTGCTACTTATACTACGCATCGTCTGCAAGCGCTTTTATTAAATTGGTATTGCTTCAAGTTTTTTAGTGCGCATGAAAAATGAGTAAGTTACCCGTAGTTACAGTTTTTGCGTTTTGCGGGTTAGCGGAGTAGTGAGTGAAACACGGACACATTTGGATATTAACGATAACTGTAATATATACCCCTTAGCATATCTCCCTTGTTTATCTGATCTGAGTAAATAAGCGCCTAATAAATAGTTACACTATATTATTTTGTATTTTCCTTATTTGAATAATTTGAACTAGAACTATTAAATTTACAGTTTAAATAACTAATTAGCAATCTTATGTGACTCGTTTAAATAAATCAAAGGAGCCCAATTCGAGAGGCCATTATGTTTTGTGACAAGGGTCTGCTGATTGAACCTAGAAATGGAGGTGGAGTTGAACTTTGGATCACAGAAAAGAGAAGTAAATAGAACGGAAATGAGAAGGAAAATCTGTTACCAGGTATTATGAGTGAGAACGTTGATTGAACATTCTTATTTAGATCAACGCGTCGAATTCCACATTACAGTTGCTGATTTCGAATGACTGACGTTTTTTTTCCGTTTATATGGTTGCAAATGGCTACAAACAAATTTCTTACAAAAATGCCTTGACAGCCGTTCTAATTTAAAAAAACAAAAATCTTTCTCATTACTCATACCTACTCGGAAAGTAGATTTGAAGTTGCCTGAGGAGCAAGTTGAAAGTAATACATTTCAGCCCTAGGGAGAATCACTTTCAACTGACAGTGACAGTTGACAACTGACAGACACTCAAATTATTAAAAAAAAAACTAGTTCTAATTTCACATTTGTAGTCAGAAGACTATGGTCCCGCACTTCTCGTGCATTTGTCAGTGTCAGGATGTTATTTTTTTAAATTAAAAACTCAACATTTTCGACTCCAATTACTTATTATTCTAGTCCATTACCTCCAATTTACTAAAGTAGGTTTTCATTAAAATCTCGAAGGGAAAGTTTGAGAGTCGATTTTGTTAAATTACTGACATAAAATAAACAATTTTCATCTAGTTTTATATTTGTTTTGAATATAGAGGCTTATTTTTTCGTTATAAGCCCGAAAATTCAAATACTTAATATGTGTAAATTTGTAAACGGCTCATAATTAGGCAAGGAAAGCTGATAATAGCGTGAGAAAAAGACCTACTAAACCCGGTCCAAGCATTCATTTGCTCTGACAGCTGCAATAACACTGTAAAAATTCGAATGAAACATTTTCTTTCAATATATCACTGAAGTATATCTCTGAAAGTACCTCCCCGATCCGACTGCTCCTAGCAATAGGAAATATTCAGTTTTTGGTACAGGCGTCGGTTACCAGAGGCACACACACACACAGCGATCCCGCCGGCGGGATCGTAGACCCTCGGGATCTGTTAGAAGATCGGTTAGATTCTCTCCAAATAATCATTCAGTTCAACAAACCGCTAGGGCTCCAGGGCACACCCCTTCTGGGGTGCCTGGGCAAGTCTGATTCCCACCCCCGGCGACGGCCCAAGCCGAGGTTCGTACCTTCGAGGTGCCCTTGTGCTAGTCGCCCAAAAACTTAAACCATCAAGTTATGCCGAACGCACTCTGCGTTCGCTAACTAGTCCGGTCCATCTGTAGAGGCCAAAAGGCCAACATTACAAGTCAATATCAAAAAAAAAAAAAATGAAAGTACCTGCAACAGTCTTACGTTCAAAAACATAGTAAAAGGGATTAAAATTCGTGGTTTTCATTGACATGCAGCTGTCAAAGCAAATAAATACTTGGACCAAGTTTAGGTGAATGTCTATAACACCAGTCAGTTTCGTTCGCATTACGTATTAAACTCATTTCAGAACTAAAAGCAAAGTAAATTATAATGTAAAACCGTAAGACGTCTTTCCCAGGTGTTGCGAGTGGCAAGGGATTGAGAAGGGCCTGATAAAGGTAATATCTCGGGAGTGGAGACAACAGGCGAATATATGTATACCTAATCAGAGATATAGTCCGTTAGATATAGTCAGTTCGTTGTTTTTTTTTAAAAGGTCATTGGCTTCATCATAATCATAATCAGCCTTTTAACAGTCCACTGCTGGACTTTTAGCCTACCCTCGAAAGGGTGATTGGGCCATATCCACCACGCTGGCCCAGTGCAGATTGGTGGATTGGTCATTGGCTTAACTAATATAAAATAATTGGTTAATGAAAGAGGGTCTTGAGTTTAAAATACCATTTTATATGGAACTTTTCAATGTAAAAGACCACGAAAACTAAACCGTTCTTTTAAAGGGACAATGGCTTAAATAGTTCTATTTTTTTTTGGTTGACATAAGGTGAGTTTAAATTACAATTTTATAGTGTTTTTTGTCTAAAAGAACACAAAAATCTTATTTTTGAAAAGTTTAAATTGTTGACAAAAAATTTGGTCACACAAAGTGAATTGAAAACACCATTTGATTAGTTTTTTTTTATGTTAAAGACTACAAAAATGCAACTCACGAAAATTTTAATATTCTGATTTCAATATTAATTTTAAAAAAAACAGTATTTTGAGACCTGTGCATTATTTATTGGTTTCGCCTAAAACCCAGTAATATTATAATATTTTCTGATATAACATTAGTTTTAATTTGTGATACGAGTAATCTTACACAAAATATTAGTAAACAAATGAAAAATATAAGTTTTATCTAGTTTAGAATATCAATATTATAACACGAAATATCTCGGAAACTGAGTTCCAATGAGATTTTACACTCGGTCAGCTATAGTGTCAATCTTGGGGATGAATTTGGACTAGGATTACTAAAAGAAAACGATTGTCCTTTATAGCAATAAAAGTATATTTACATAATTTAGTTACACTGGTATATTACCAAGGCCGTGGTTGCGGTGGCTCGCGTCGCGCACCATCCTCAGCGACCGTCTCCGGGAGCGCGCGTATTCCCTGATGAAGGAGCTCTGATGGCTCTTAAACCAGTCGATCGTCTCGAGCGATCGACTGTGAGTGTAATCCGTTTTAAAACAATTTATTATGAATCCTCACGCGTGTTTTGATGATGTATGTATTATTATTTTTATCGAGTGATAACCTATTGTTAAAGCTTAGTTATATAATTAGGTAGGTACTACACCAGCTATACATTATGTACGTTGAAGGTACGCGTTGAAGATTTTCGATTTCCACAAAACCACCAACTGGCTGAGATTTTCCCATCCATACTGCGCAAACAAAATTTAAATGCAGACACGGCTGTTCAATCGCAGTTTCATGGTAATGTACGAAATTTCAATTCAAGAATCGAAATTCAATGTTTTCCAATGATATTCTATGTGTCTATTCTGCTTTAACGCAGGGATAGTTGAGTACAGCTGCACTTAATATAGTATTTATTTGATTCATTTGTTTAAATAGGCTTACGAAAATGTAAGTTTTTATTAGTATTTTTTTTTTCGTTTTGGGAGAAAGTTTTCGGAATCAGCAATAATTTTGTGTAATAACCGTGAACAAAGAGATAAGGTATAACATAGTAGTATCAACTTCAAATTAGTAGTCAACTTTACGAGCGTAAAATAACTTAATATATTTTTTGATGTGAAAAACTTCTTTAGCCGCGTTAATCGATTTTTGGTAGAGACAAAACTTATGGGTTCGCATCACCGACATGCTAATGTGGAGTATTAGTTTTAACGTCTGTCAGCAGTCCCCATGACTGCCTCTTAAAAATAATCTCATTAACATATTTGTTCAATCGTAAATGTTGTATAATATAAGATAAACTTGGGTGTAACAATAAATATGCCATTGTGAATTGGCTTAACTTTACTGGAATCGACGAGTTTTCCTAAATTCAGCGAAATTTTCCACATTTTCACGTTCAAGCCAATCGCTGTTATCGAGCTGGAGAACTTTTTTATTGAATCTGATAATGCGATCTACAAATGTGGGATTTAGGATAATTGTTTTATAAAATTTATTATTCCATTATTTTGATAATGGAATTGGCGAGAAAAGGTTAAGTTGGCTTGTGATTGAAGAAATATTCATTAGGTATGCAGTAAACTCCATTGAAAAATTGTTAACCGACGAAAAAGAAGGTTTTCCAGTCGAAGCATATTTACTACCACTACCACCCATCACATTACACACATCATCAGCCAGTAAACGTCAACTGCTGAACAAAGGCATCCGTCTACCACCCATACATTATGGGTTTTCTATTAATAATTACCATTTATGGTCAATAAAAAAGTCAAAAATAATCAAATAATAACACAAAAATAAAAGTATTAATAATCAATTGCTGCATCTCGCTACAGTATGCAAAAATTCACCCACCCCATAAAATGTTTGCTCAACAAGCCATTTCTTCGCTCTAAACTTAAACGAGTTGCGGGAAGGTGCATCTTTTATATCATGTGGGAGACGGTTGTACACGTCTGTCGCCATTACGTGCACCTGCTTGGAAGACTTCTCGAGGCGGCGGGCCGGCGCGCGCAGCACGTGCGCGTGTCGCGCGACGTGCATGCGCGGGTACTCGTCCAAGTGGTCTCGAGCATACAGGGCCGCCTGTAGGATGACCATACATGGTAGCGTAAGGATCCTCATAGAACGGAACAAAACTAACGCCGTCGTGTCTTCCGGCACTCTCGCTATGGCTCTCACTGCTCGTTTTTGCATTCTGAAGACGCGTTCCCAGTCTGCAGAACGCGCTCAGAACTCTACACCATATTGTAGAAGCGAGTGCACGGATGCAAAATAGCAACTCCTTACCATACTCTCTGGTAATATGGCCGATAAACGCCACAGAGCAAAACACGCGCGTCCTATTTTTTGGCACAAAGTGTCGACGTGACCTTCCCATGTGAGCGCACTGTCGACCCGAAAACCCAAGAACACCATGTCTCTCACCTGTTCCATTCTAGTGCGTCCAACTACCACACTCAGAAGCCTTTTCTTATGTCCTGAGAGATCGAACTGAACAAAGTGGGTTTTATTTATGTTCAAGCATAAACCATTCACTTCGAACCACTGGTATAGGTCGTACGCAACTACATTCAATTTCCGCTCTAGATCTTCCACATTTGGAGCGGTCACAATCGCAGCCACATCATCGGCGTACATAAGTACATGCCCATCCCTGATATTCTCAGGTAGATCGTTGAGGAGGAGGGAGAACATAATATTGGATAGCGAGGATCCCTGCGCTACTCCTATCACGGTTGTGAGCGGCTGCGATCTTACTGTGCCTCCCTCTCCCACGACCACCTGGCAGCGATTCGTCATGTAGTCCGACAGCAACCTCAACGCATTCTCCTGAATGCCGTAATGCCTGAGCTTCGCAGCGAGGACCCCATGATCGGCAACGTCGAATGCCTTAGACAAGTCGCAGAATATCACGGCGACCTGCTGCCGGCGCTCACGTGCATCCAGGATTTTGCGAAGTAGTTCGCGAGTCAGAGAAGTAGTGGAACAACCGCTGCGATACGCATACTGCCTCTCTGATAGAGACGTACTCCCCACCAGGTACTCAGTCAGTCGTGAGCTAAGACCGTACTCAAAGATCTTGGCAACTGCCGGAATGATCGATACTGGTCTGTAGCTGTTTATCTCCTCCTGTTTGCCTTTTCCTTTATATAAAGGGGAGACTTTGACCTGTTTCAAAGAGGAAGGATACTGACCGTCATCGATACATCGGTTGTACAAAGAGGAGAGCACGTACGCTAAAGACGGGGCTGCAGAGCACATCAGTGATGTTGATATGTCGTAGATGTCTCTAGACTTTTTGTTTGCTACCCCATGAGTTAAGATCCGAAGTACCTCCCGGGGTGTGAACTGCCTTAGCTTGATCGAGCGGTCAGCAGGAGGTCGCACCGCTGCCAGCGCACGGGTCGCCGCGGTGACATCGGCGGCGGGTGCGCCGCATGATGCCGCCGCGTTTACGAAGTGTGCGTTTACGGCATTAACGACCTCCGTCTTGCTAGAATATTTGGACCCATCGGGTCGCTTTAGCACCTCTGTGTAGTCCTGAGCTCTACTAGACCTCCCAGTTTCGGTTTTTACTACTTCCCACATTTGTTTTGTTACATTTGTCGATTGGCGAATGACATTACAGTAATACTCGCTCCTCTCACGCTGTAATAAATTGTCATTTTCCTTGAATACGTACCAAACGTTTTGATTCTACGTTTCTAATCCGTACGGCCGAAGATTCAACCTGCCGGCTGTGTCCTGAAAGATAGGTTTATAACATAAGCCTTTTCAAGGCTAGTGTGAATAGGTAATTTTTCAGTCTGCGTGCTTCATCTTCGACCACACCGTCGCTTACCAACAGGCGAGTTGGTGGTCAAACGGGGAATTATTTGCAATTTTTTATTTATTTAAAATTAAAGTTATTATAGTTCAAAAAACACGCTTAGCTATTAAAAGTTCCACTATTCACGTCCTGGGTCCATCATTAAAATCTCGTCACCAATTATAATGTATTTATCTTTGAAACAAACCAAAGAAGCTCAGTGTCGAACGGTTTGAAGAGTTCATCCATTGAAGAGTTCCACTGTCCTCCTTCTGGCTCCATCATTCTCCGCTGATTCGCTCCCGCCGCCACTTCAATGCACTCCTTTCCACCAACACTGATTTTCATATTATTTCTGACGAATGGAGAACTGTAACGAAAGTGTTTTTGACTTATTGTGAAAACTTAACTGACCAATGGGACAGGGGCAAAAAAGCCGACGATTAAGATGAACATTTTCACGACACACAAATTTAATGTTGACATATTTTTACAGCAATTTGTTGTATTTATTATAATAGATTTTTAATTTTATTCCTATTTTTACTAGGAAATTTATTTTAGTTTAACAGCTTCACTATCACTACATAGTATAAAACAAAGTCGCTGTCGCTGTCGCTGTCTGTCCGTCCCTCATCATCATCATCAGCCAGAAGACGTCCACTGCTGAACATAGGCCTCCCCCTTTAACCTCCACACTGAACGACAGCCTGCCTTTTGCATCCACTGGATGCCCGTGACTCTCACAATGTCGTCGGTCCATATAGTGGGAGGCCTCCCTACGCTGCGTCTTCCGGTTCGTGGTCTCCACTCCAGAACCTTTCTTCCCCATTCTGTCCGTCCCTATGTGTGCTTAAATCTTTAAAACTACGCAACGGATTTTGAAGCGTTTTTTTAATAGATAGAGTGATTCAAGAGGAAGGTTTATATGTATAACTAGCGACCCGCCCCGGCTTTGCACGTAAATTACACCCGTGCGAAGCTGGGCGGGCGGGTCGCTAGTGTGACATAAATGCTAGTGGAATTTGTCCAGTTTTATTCGTAATAAATTATTTGAATTTGAATCATAAGATCTTCGTACCAAATTAATTGTCATCCGGATTGCAAATTTTCAAATCTATACAACAATTAGGAGTAGATTATATTTAGTTACATTGAAGCTAATATAAGAGTATTAAAATAGGGCTAAATTTATTTACACGAAAAATATTACACAGTATATTAAAACTAATATTAAAAACATAATTATTATACTACTAGCTTAGATCAGGCTACTATCTGACCCGACAGACGTTATCCTGTCTTAGAACAGTCAAACGCGCGAAGTTAAAATTGGTTTCAGAAGTTCTATGAAAGTTCTCTAAAGTTTTCTGAAATTAACCAATTTTCTGCGCAATTTCCTTAATTTTTATTTACGTAAGAATCTTCTACAAAGCCTTAGAAAACTTTAAAAAAAAGATGAATGAAATCGGTAAAGTCGTTTTCAAGTTGTGGCATGACCAAGGTAAATAGGGATTCATTTTTATATAATTATATTTATAGATACACGTGAGATCTATTTCGTGATACAAAACGTGAGATCTATTTCGTGTTACATCAAATTCATGTTCAAGATTATACTTTCACGCTGGATTCAAAAAAAAACTTCCTTGAATGGCAGACGTAACTTCACAAATGAAATAAAGTATTAATTTATTTGCACAGACGGTATTTTGCAGTCGAGTCCCGTCTAACTTCCATCCAGGCAGAAGTCGGCCTGCCAAAAGCCTGCCAATTTGTCCGTGCGCTCGCATCAAAAACTTTGTACTGCAGTCTGGCTGGGTACTGGCAGCAAATCTGACATTTGCACATTGACTTAAATTCAGTAAGGATGGGGCGAATGGACTTTGTTATGGTACAAACACAGTGGTGGTAATATAATATACTGCGAACCAGTGTGAAGTCAGTTGCTCGCCTACTTCGTTAGTGCGCGTCATAGCATTATGAAAGCAAACATAAATGGACACATATATTATATTATACATATAATATAAACTTGATTAAGCAAGCTGCGATGCAACGTAGTTAAAATTTCGACAGACGGAGCACATTATTCAAGTACTATGCAAATTGTTATTGAGCCATCTTTTGGCCATCTTCGGATTATCCTCTCTAGATATTTACCTCTATGCAGTTGCTCGTACTCTTGGCAATTAAAAAATCATTCGTACCTAGTAACTGGTAAATTTATTTATTTCATAACCAATACGGTACACTACATTATATATCTTTATAAAATTAACTATAGTCAGATTTAAATAAAAATAAAATAATTCAAAATCATAATAAATTAAAAGTTATACTTAACTTTTCTCATAAGTGTACAATATCCTAAAATTCACTTACACGTTAATTATTGAATGTCAGAAAGAAAGAATTACCAGAACTTAATCTAAAGAACTTGAAAAAAGCACTAACTAGGAATTTTATTGTCATACAAATTGTTAGCTTTAGGCTATAGTTAGGTTTTTCATACTTTACTTACAAGTTGAACCATTAAGATGTATGACAGCGGTAGATATTGACCACACAAAGGTAGAGCGTGCTTTAGATATTATATTTTTAGAAAAGTATAGTTTTTTTATTTTCCCGCGATTTCAGGGTTGGTCCTATAGTAAAAATTTTTCATAACGATGAGTGCATTGACCTTTTTTCGACTTAGTACAGTATATATACGTAACCTTGTATATCGTTCTGAAACAAGTATAGGTACATATATATTTTTTCAAGTGCCTTTATTAACTAAACAAAATACAAGCTAATACTACAAATACAGTTAGACTGCTCATAGACCGTTGAAGGTCTAAAGACAATCCAAATGCTCAAGTCCTCTACCAGTTGGCAGCGTTAGTAATGACCTACCATTTTTACTGTAGCTACTTATTGTATCAAAAGTGATTATGCCGCGCTTTTTCTTCAAGCGATCTAACAAACGGACTAATAAATACCATAACAAAGAAGACAACGTTTCACGTGTTCACAAAAATAAGGCTGTTTCAAACACAATGCCGTCCCTCGTCGACTGTATTGTTTCGATTATTGTTCGCTGGCAACTCTCAAGCTATGTTCCCGAGGGAGAGACTACAATCAGACGTTTTATCAATTTATTTCCCATTGGCACCATCGTTTTTATGCCTACAAAAATGTTTTTTTTTTATAATCTTTATGTGCTTTTTCGCAAGGTGTTTTTTTTTTTTTTTTATAGAATAAGTGGCAAACAAGCTACGGGCCACCTGATGGTAAGTGGTCACCGCTGCCTATAGACACCTACAATACCCGGGGCATTGTCAGTGCGTTGCCTACCTTTGAGGACTCTATTCACCCTTCGTTTGAAGAAGTCCAAATTATACTTCGGAGGAAAAACCGAAGGTGGTAAGCCATTCCACAACTTACAGGTGCGTGGCAGAAACAATCGATCAAATCGAACAGTGCGAGACTTCCACGCATCTATAATGTGCGGATGGCATTTCTGGCGATGGCGACCGGTTCGGTGGTAAAACCGGGAAAAACTCGGGTGTGAAAAATTCTGCGTTAAATTTTACCCACAGTAATGTTTTAGTGAACTGAAATATTTGTAAATAACAAGTCGTAAATTGAAATTAATTACAAGCCCCCGATGAAATAGGAGCTGATAATCTTGAAACAGGTGAACAGATTTTCTTGAAAAGAACACTCATGATCAAGTCGTCTATCAATAAAATCAAAATCAAAATTGTTAGCCGTTTGGGAGCTACAATGCCATAGATAGACACACGAATACACAGTTAAACTTATAACACCCCTCTTTTTGCGTCAGGGGTTAAATAGCTAGTATAGTAATTAGTAGCTTATGTATATATTTCTGAAAACTTGGTCACTGATACTAACACATTTTGAAAAGCAATTCAACATGGCTTCATGGAATGGCATTCTTCATTCCATCGTCATCTTCCTGACAAGAAGGCGTAGGCATTAAGGTGGAACGTTTTACCTATGGCGGGAAATTCAAATTTCATAGTTTTTTTGTCTCTGTAGCTAGGCCGGGTAATTATTTTGAAATAACACAGCGTTTGCGACAATAGTTGGGTGTTTTTTACATTATCATGTACAGTTATTTATTAGTAACGCAACATATTACTTACATTTGTCAATAAACCGTTTGAAACAGTAAAAAAATAGTTTATTGACAAATGTAAGGAATAATGTGCATCTATACTAATATTATAAAGAGGAAAGATTTGTTTGTTTGTTTGTTTGCATTGAATAGGCTCCGAAACTGCTTAACCGATTTGAAAAATTCTTTCACTGACGGGAAGCTACTCTATCCCCGGGTGACATAGGCTATAATCTATACCCGTGCGAAGCTGGGGCGGACCGCTAGTTAGAGATAAATAACTTTACATGATTTTGTAAAGAATAATAATCAATTTGCGCAAACATCATGATCGTTTACAATAATTACCCGGCCTAGCTACAAGGACAAGAAAACTGCTTGAAATTTGAATTTCCCGCCATTTGTGAAACGTTGCTAAAACATTATATTTACTATATTCACTCTAATCATTTATATCATTTACTCTATAGCATTTACAATAAGTTCTTCCTTTATGGACAACCAAAATAGCAAGTTAACAGTATCGATCGAAGCTGGCGTGTGTGTTGCCAGTGATGACATATGGTACTGAGACGTAGTCCTTAACTGTTGGCCTTTTGGAAAAACTCAGAGTCACACAGCGGGCAATGGAGATAGCTATGCTCGGAGTTTCTTTGCGCGATAAAATCCGAAACGTGGATATTCGCCAAAGAACCAGAGTCACCGACATAGCTGTTAAAATTTGCAAGTTGAAGTGGCAATGGGCAGGCCACATCGCTCGAAGAACCGATAACTGATGGGGAAGACGCAGCATAGGGAGGCCTCCCACTAGATGGACCGACGACATTGTGAGAGTCGCGGGCATCCAGTGGATGCAAAAGGCAGGCTGTCGTTCAGTGTGGTGGTTAAAGGGGGAGGCCTATGTTCAGCAGTGGACGTCTTTTGGCTGATAATGATGATGATGATGATGATGATCGAAGCTTGCATTTTTTGTCCTGCCGATTCGTGCCACAGGCTTTTCTTGGCGAGGCCTGAGTCATTTGGACCATTATAGAAAAATATATACCGCCTCTCTCGTCTGAGAACCCGTTCCATAAATTTTTGAGGTTTCTTTTTTATTAACAAAATTCGTTATTATCTGTATTAAAAACTACTAAGTTTGCAAATATCCGCAAATTCGACGACTTCTAATGTTACCAAATTACATCTAAGTACAAACATCAAGAGAATATGACGTAAAAAAGACATGGAGGTATGGCGGCTAAAAACAAGTGTCACTAAGTTTTTCACTTAGTTTCACACAGTTTAATGACTTCCTGAATGTTAGGAGATGTTAAGACAAGCCAGAAGTCAGGGCAAAAGTTAAAGTTCAATCTAAAAATCTTTTTACGACACTTTTGGGAGTATGATTTAAGAACAAGGTCGCAAATCAAAAAGTTTGACGCGCAAAACGCTGATAGATTGCAGGGCAGGTGTTTTAAATATTCTATGAGATTAATAAATTACTGGTGTAATTGAAATTAAAACACTTATAGCGGATTTTACCGCGTGTATTTATATTACCATGGACACTTCAAATTGTATAAAACTTCAGGAATTATATTAATGAAAAATTTAAGTGTTTTATTTCAATAATCACAAAAACCCAAGAAATCATTACTATTACTTTATTCAAAAGCATCTTTGTGGCGTGAACCCTCAGACAATGACACACTTGATGGACTGTGCAGCGTATCCTACAACTTGCACAGATGAAGCCATGGAGAATGCCATTGGGGTGGCAAAGTTCTGGTCTAGAAACTTGATTTGAAAATGTAATTGTATTTTGCGGAACATCGACTCGAAAGAAGAAGATTCAAAAGCATGACAGATACTTAAGCTTAGATTGCTTACAGAAAGACAATTCAACAATTTGGAGGCTGACAGGAAAGCGATCGTAACACAGTGGTTAGAGCAATGGAGGTGCTTTAGTTATTCTTCTAAAGCCATCTTATTACTCTTATTAAGCCGTCAATACTTATACTTTAGCAATAAGGTGGCTGGTTAAACTTAGACAACTTCATAGGCCTTGTTTAATAAATCGAGTAATATACGTGTCTATTTCTCTAAAGTAGGAGGTGTCAAGAGTGTCGGAGTGATGCATAGTCGGTGATTCAATAGATTCAACACGGGAAATTGGACGCGAAAACTATCTGTGTTAGATTGAATTTCGTAAAAATGTGTTTCGGTTATGTTTTGAATATTGGTTCTGTGATGAAATATGTGATATATTTGTGTAGGGATCGTGGGATATAAAACTGTTTTTCTATTATATTTGTAGGTGTTAATAAAATGATTCTATTTTATCGCGCAAAGAACTTTGAGCCAAGCTCGCAGTTTCCTACAAAATAAAAATATCGGCTAGGTACTATGGACCTATTTTGGATAAGTACTCCCTTTTCGCTGTTTATACGAACGATTTCACTTCACTCATAGCTAATGATCTCATCATCATCATCATCATCATCAGCCAGAAGACGTCCACTGCTGAACATAGGCCTCCCCCTTTAACCTCCACACTGAACGACAGCCTGCCTTTTGCATCCACTGGATGCCAGCGACTCTCGCTATGTCGTCGGTCCATCTAATCGTCGCTAATGATCTATTTACATATAATTATCATTTTAGCCTACCATGTTCCCACTCCCACTGCTGCTGGGACTCGGACCTTTTCTCAGTGAGAGATGATGGGCCGTAACCCATATGTCTTTGAACTTTGTTGAGGTTTTTGGACATACAATTACAGTTATGCTATACCTATAAAAATTGTCTAGTAAGATCCCGGATATTGCCTAAAATCCACAAATCTATAAACTTTAATGATTATTGAGATATTGACGTGGCAAGCATTCGTTCCAATGCAAAGTTTATAATGCTTCAATTTATGTTATAACATAAAGAACTCTCAAATAAAACCACTGACGTATTCCTATACGCACGGAATTGATCACGGCAATGTGCGGTATCCTTCTCAGATCAGACAAACATGGTAGATATGGTAAAGTGGCGTGGTGGGTGCAAACGTATGTGGCCTAAATTAGGCTTGATGCCTTTAGTTGAACTCACCTAGCAGACGACTTTGGCGATCTTTTTTTGCATGTGGAGTATTAGTTGGTTCATTGGTGTCGCTACGAGTTACTTAAAAGTGCATGAAAAATTAGTAAGTGAGCCGTACCTACTTATAGTTTTTGCGTTAAGCGGTTTAGCGGTACAGTGATTTTTTTAAATAAAAAATTGAGACATTTTAACACGAAAGATAATTTTATTGTACTAAGGCATACCACTCGCAGGGAAACACGCGTGCATGCACGCTTCTAACTGCCCTTTTGGAGATCGATGGGGAGACCTATGTCCAGCAGTGAAAGAAAAGAAAAGAATTAAAAAAAAAATCGTCACCTTTGCAAAAACTTATATCTAGAGTCCGTCTCAGCATAAATGCTGAAAGTCAAGGACGTCAGTGGACGTCCAATGGCTGAAATAATTATTTTTATTTTATAAATTTTAATTTTATTTATTTAACAAAATCCACACCTCTCAATATTTTATACATTAGAACTTATAAATAAACTTATAGCCAATAACAGATTTACATTTTATAGAAAAGAAATTTAAAGAAAATGATGATGATGATGGTGATGATATCTCCCATGTTTGTCTGATGTGAGGTATCTATCGTCCCTAACCTCCGGAACCCCCTTGTCCGGAATCGTGTTACTACAGTTATAGGTACCTACTCTATGTTAATCAGATTCCATCGAGATGGAAGTAAATGAATTATTTATTACAGCTATCCGCCTCGTCTTGTAGATTCGGAAGGCGGGCGCCAGAACTCTGTATTCCATGTTCAATTCAGCAGGGTTAATAGTTGGCTCAAAATAGAACAGATGTTTGGAAAATGTGATTAGTTATCACATATAGGATTTCTCTGTTATCGATAAATCAAAAATTGGCGTGGAGTTCTTGCAGCTAAATTTTAATGACGTTTTCTTTCGTTTGGACCCGGGTATGTATTAAAATTGCGACTAGATCCACCGGAGGATAGGCAGCAGCATCTTTTTATACACGGTAAACGTACTGCGATCCCCAAGCTGCCTGCCAAGCGTGAGGATTATGGCAACACCCCTCCCTAAGAGGGAGGCCTTTGTTCAGCAGTGGACGTTTGATGGCTGCTAATGTGATGTGTAATGTTTCTTTCGTTTACGTTTAAAACGACAATTAAGCACGAAATTGAGACTTATTATTATAATAATGGACCACTAGATGGACCGACGACATAGTGAGAGTCGCTGGCATCCAGTGGATGCAAAAGGCAGGCTGTCGTTCAGTGTGGAGGTTCAAGGGGGAGGCCTATGTTCAGCAGTGGACGTCTTCTGGCTGATGATGATGATGATTATAATAATCATCTTATTCACGGGTCTAGGCCGTTAAAATAATCTGGCCTATTGAGGTGTACAACTAGTGGATAGGAGAACAGATCTACAGGATGAGAAACGGCACTTGCCTTATCCTGTCTCATCTCAAAATACATTTAGGCAGGTGATGACTTGCCACCCACTAAATGGGCCCCCATAAAGACTGCCACATATTGGTGACAGATGGGCAATATTGGCGTGGGTGGCTTAGGGTGTCGAGAGGTGTGCTGCACTTTCCAGAAGACCAGCGCTGGTTAACAGCCGGCATTATGCTGAGTTGGGGCCGATTTGTGACCTTATATTATAACTAGTCAATAAGCTATTTTTTAAAAAAACCTAATTTGGTCACAAATAAACTTTTTCTTTCTTTCTTTCTTTCTTTCTTTCTTTCACTACCGCTCAAAAACGGTGAAGGAAAACTACGCGAAGAACTCGGTATGTCTAAGAACCTCGAAAGTTCAAAGACACATGTCATTCTCCAACATGCACTGGGGCAGCATGGTGCATTAGGGCTCATCCTCTCTCTCTCTCTCTCTCTCTCTGAGAGAAAGCCTATGTCCCAGCAGTGGGAACATGATAGGCGGAAATTCGAGAGCTTATCTTTATGTATGTTTGTAAAAAATAAAACAGGACTAAGCGGACAAACCAATATTGATAAAATTTGACAGGGATGTCGGTAGTATGCAATAAGATGTAATAAGTAATAATATGTAGGTAATAATGCAATAGTGTGTAATAAGGGTACATTTTATCAATAGAAAATGCTGGGAAACAGGAAAATCGTAATTAAGCTATGCAGCTAATAGGCAAGTAGAAAAGTTTCTCCACGGACACCATTTCTTCCTCCTCCTTTCGTCGATTCCCCAATGCTGGGGGTCGTGACCCATCACGGCATCAACTTCTCCCTTATGATGTTCCGCCATCTGTTCCGGCTTTCAGCAGCGTGAACCGCTTCGGCAACGCTGATGTTGAGGGTGGTGCGGATTTGATCTGTCCAACGCATTAGGGTCCTTCCTCTCGGTCTCTTGCCCTCTATTTTTCCGGTAACGATTAGTTTTTGGAGGTTGTCACCAGGCTTACGGGCTATGTGGCCAAATAACTCAAAAACTCTTGAAGACAAACTCTAGCCAAAGACTAGCCTAGGCTAGTGAAATTGACTAAAGAACGCTAGAATCCTCCCCAAGTTGCTGAACTTATCGAGTGTCGACTTGTGAACTGTTGGTAATGTTTCCAATTAATTTCCGGTCTCGATCTCGGAACTTCCGAAGGCCGACAAAGATTTGCGCTTATCATCCTCAGAGAGGGTCACGACAGAGTTACCACTAATTTATTAAGGCTTAAGGCTTTCTGAAAGGAAGTAAATAAAGCAGATAAACAAAAAGTTTTAGCTGAATTATTAAGTTGTGTATTAGAGATTTCTGGTGCCGCTTTTGAAGTTTGATGTAAAGTAATAAAGGCTGTATTTGTTTAGCTGGATTTGAGTTAGTTGACATTTTTCATAAAAATTGCATACTTTTCGTAAAATGGCTAGGTTTTTAAAAAACCTGGTTTTAGGTGGACGAATTCGCAACACGTGATACTTCTTAGTTAAAAGTATATTGCTTATGAAAAAAACAAGTCACCCTTTTTTGACTGTGCGGCGTTTTCCTTGTGTTTTTAAGATATATTTTATGTTCCACAATAACTTCACGAGTGAATCGGTTTCTTTTCGGCAAGCGTGCTCCACCGTAGACCGCATCATCGCTTAACGTCAGGCGAGTTGGCGGTCAAGCGCAAGCCTACTATTTACATCATACATACATACATCATCAGCCATTAAAGGTCCACTGCTGAACAAGGCCTCCCTCTTAGAGAGGGGTGTTGCCATATTCCCCACGCTTGGCAGGCGGCTTGGAGATCACAGTACGTTCACCGTGTACTAACAGGTTGCTGCTGCCCATCCTCCGGTGGTTCTGGTCGCAGTTTTAGGACATACCCGGGTCTATTACACAGCCTACATACATAGCCTACTATTTATTTTAAAAAAACTCCAATCAGGTAAACACCTCAAGCGCTCTTTCGCCATGGTGACTGTAGCTTAGCGGAATGGCTTAGGCTGATGGTACAGGTTCAAGTCCAGCCGGTCGACATAGTTCTGAATTGTTTATAACATTTAAATAGTGTTGGACTCATAACACACAGGAGCGCTTGTTCAGACACGCTTTTAATTTCTCGCTAATCAAATATTCATTTAGACATACACAAATCTATTCGCAACCACCTTCACAGATGAACACTACACAATATGAATCACTTATGAGGAATCAGCTTAGTAGCTACACTTTATTTAAAAACCCCACTAGGCGGCTGTTCGTCACAAAACTCCAACGGAATAGTGACTTTTACTTCTAGGGCACAACGGAAGGCATCGGAATTACCGGAGCATTTTTGTACTCTTACTTTTCCGTTTTCTTCTACAAGCTTTGTCCAAAGCACTTACTTATAGTTAATCGTAAAATCTGTCAATAACTGTGTACAGATCTAATCTATTATATTTGTTTTCATACAATTGATGAGATGATTCCGTGGATAATATTTAAGGACGTTAGTTACACATGAATAAGAGACAGTGGTCAAGAACACAAAATGGATACAAAGCAATGACGCTCCGAAACGGGTCACGGTAAATTGCCGTTTAAATAATTAACGTTGAAATCTAGCGGGTGTTCTGTGAAATAACTCCGCGGGGTGACGAAAGCGGGTCATTAAATTTAATATTTTACAGAGTGCTGCTAGTTTCGACTCTCGACCCCGTTGCCGAGTTTCCGCGCGGTGACACGTCTGTTTATTGTGGTGACTTTAATATGTTATGAGCAGACGTGGCGCTTACCATAAAGTGAATGACTTGCTTGTCTCGTTTTAAAAGTTTATCGGGACGCGCAAGTTAAAAAAAAAGGGTTAAAAATTACTATTGCTTGTCTCGTTCAGTGTATATGAAAATTACGTTTTTGTGACTCGCTCGATCAAGTCGCTCGCCTGTTTGCCGATAGCAGTTACTAATCGAAACTTCGTCAGTTCAAAAACTTGTACTTTGGCTTTACACAGCAATCAATTTTTCCTCTATCTATTCCTAGTTTTTAAAAACAAACTCCAATCGTAACTCCGTCAAGTCAAAGAATCCGGAGAAAAATTACGGGATTGACGGTCTCCACTAAGAACACCGAGAAGAAGAGATCCGAAACGTGGATATTCACCTAAGAACCAGAAGTCACCAAAATAGCTGTTAAAATTTGCAAGTTGAAGTGGCAATGGGCAGGCCACATCGCTCGAAGAACCTAAGCCGATGGGGAAGAACGGTTCTTGAGTGGAGACCACGAAACAGAAGACGCAGCGTAGGCAGACCTACCTACGCTGCGTCTTCCGGTTCGTGGTCCCACTAGATGGACCGACGACATTGTGAGAGTCGCTGGCATCCAGTGGATGCAAAAGGCATGCTGTCGTTCAGTGTTGAGGTCAAAGGACCCTATGTTCAGCAGTGGACGTCTTCTGGCTGATGATGATGTACCAATTGACCTCTGGTATGAATGGTAATATTAGGTTCCTTTTTATATAAGATATTTTTTCGACATGATCTTTCAGAGAACTGACTAATTATTATTATAACTTTCTCCTCTATTCTTGACCGAGTCATATAATTCATCTGAGTTCCTCGTAAATCCAACGTTTTTTTAGTTAAAACTGGTTTAATTTAACCTGGAACTAGGTTTAACTTCTTCCTAGTTCGTTACTCGGATATCGTGAAGTAAAGTTTATTAAGGCCACGCTTGGCAGCCACACCTATCATAGAGATAGAAAAAAGATAACTTCTCCGCCTTCATAGAAAAATATCAACATGTAAAAGGCTTTATAACACTTAATTGCAGTGTTGTTCTGAATATAATACTTAGTAATTTTTTTTTATTCTGATTTAGTCATTTTTTTGTCTTCAAAAGTGATTGAATGTGCGAAAGATACAGCTGTGACCGTCAAGCGCAGCCTTAAAATATTAGTTAAATCTCACGGTTTTACTTTCAGTTATAACTGGTAACACACACTGGTCGAAAACTTTCGTCTTAAGGCACTGAGGTATTTTGGATGAGAAGACGTTGCGAAGTTTACCGAACGCTGCCCAGCCGAGTTGGATTCGCCGATTGACCTCTTTCTTGAAGTTGGACCTGCTTAGTTCGACTGTTTGTCCTAGGTAGACGTACAGCGTACGTAGAAATGACTAATATTGTGATAAATTTTGTGTGAGAACGATTTTTTTTCTCAAATTTAGTAAATTGTTCTACAAGTTGTCGAAAGCATGTAATACACCTTTTATATTATACACTTATTATTATATTATACACTTATTATTATATTATACACTTATTATTATATTATACACTTCCTTTATACTAGAATCTAGATCAACGACCTGTAGACTCGTCTATTACCAATCCAACCAAAAGCAAAGCATTGCCATCATACCATCTCTAACGACGTCAGGCCATCACCTCTTTGGTCGGCCACGAGGTCGTGCTCTAAGGAGAACAAGGTTCATGAACTGATTGCCGACTTACTTTGCCGGTCTGCCGAGAACATGACCCATTCACCAAAAGCAACTTGCCTGGGGCCTTAAGGACAACTGCTATTGCGGCACCAAACTAACATTAACTCCACTCAGTTGGAAAATCACGCGACCGTATAGGGCACAAAAATCGACATCGTTTTATGGTTGATATTCCGAGAACCCGTACGAAGCGCTATGATTCCACGTTTATTGCGCGTACTGCTAGTCTGTGGAATTCGCTGCCTGAATGGGTTTTCCCCGTCAGTTACAATCTGGGTGTCTTCAAGTCGAGAGTGAATCGGTTTCTTCTAGGCAAGCGTGCTCCATCATAGACCGTATTGTCGCTTAACATCAGGCGTGATGGCAGCCCAGCGCAAGCCTATCTACTATAAAAAAAAAACGTATATGGGCGCGCTAAGGTTCACGATCGCGTGAATTTCCAACTAAACGGATTTAACGTTGGTTTTATTAACGTGGTGCCGCAATAGCAGTTGTCCGTAAGGCCACTGGAACTTATCCGTTACGTCCCTTATTCCGAAAAAAAGAAGAGATAAAGAGACCTATCTATAAGTTTTAGATTTTGCACGTGTCTTTGCCCCACAAACCTAAATTTTTCAAACACTTTCATTTTCATTATCCATACCAACCCACTCAATATATTGCGAATAATTGTTGTTCGGTGGTTAGGCCAATTTCTTTAGAAAAGTAAATTGTGTTTGCTTTCGGTAGCAGCGTAGGTTGAGGGCATTACCTAAATTGTTTGTTAAGACGCTGTTGGGAGAATTAGTCTGTTGAAATAAATGACCAAATTTTGGTATAGAAAATGTTATATTTGCTTATTAGACTGTCGCAGAGACCCATGGTGGGTCTTAGCCTCCGATAGTAACTGACGCCACTTCCTCCTGTTTTGTCTCCTGCTATGGACATAATTATATGCTATGCTTCTTACATACAATCAGAAAAAACATACTTAGAAATATGTAATTTCTGGTGTTAATAATAAGATTTATCTATCATTCCATTTATTTTTTTTTTTTTTTTTTTTCTACTGGGCTAGCGCCTTTATTAACTAAACAAAATACAAGCTAAAACTAAAACTACAAATACAGTTAGACTGCCCACAGACCGTTGAAGGTCTAAAGACAATCCAAATGCTCAAGCCCACTACCAGTTGGCAGCGTACCCAGCATGCTGGCGGCATTACCACGTTGAATGGCAATGCTTATGCAATGCTCTATCATTCCTCATTGTTATAGAATAGATAAACTTAACAAGCGCTTAAGAGAAAAATAAATACCTTGCTCTCGACGTTTCGACCAAATTACAATGGCTGTGGTCTCGAACCGATAACAGCAGTCGACTGAAAACTGCGGCTGAGTCTGGCGAGAAGAAAATAGTCTTTGAGTTCTTATAACCTCACTCGATCTTGAAACATCGCAGGGTTGTTACAACACCCAACACTGAATCGGTATCTGTCCTAGTACCTACATCAAAGAGACCAAAACCACTACCAGAGAAAGTGTTACCAGTAGGTAGAGTTTTCTTAGTTTTTACTTAGCTTTAGATCTCCCAGGATAGATACTCCTTTTAGTCTGGCAGATCAATAACACGAGCAGTAATGAAATCTTGGAGCCTGCGTCGTTATCCTCTGATTACATTTTCTCATTAGAGTCTCAAATTGAATTTCCGTTGTAGGCTCGCACATTTGCGACCTCGCTGGAGTTAGACATGGTTACTCAAGTTCAGTAATTGATGTACCTAAGCTTCCGAGAGACATTTCCTTGTGTTGCTCAAAGGAAATATGTACCGTCATCTTTTAAATCTTTTTATTCTTGTCTTAGAACTGTGAAACACGCAAAGTTAAAATTGTAAATCTTATTTTTTTACACATTGGGTTACATTATTGGAGTTTTAGTAAGGATCCCTATTATTTTTTAAAATATAATATAGCCTATGTCACCCGGGGATAGTGTAACTTCCCGTCAGTGAAAGAATTTTTCAAATCGGTTCAGTAGTTTCAGAGCTTATTCAATGCAAACAAACAAACAAACAAAAAATCAAATCTTTCCTCTTTAAAATATTAGTATAGACAACAAAATTTTATTAAAACTTGTGGCTTAATAACTTACCAATAGCGTGTCGAGACATGAATACGGTAGAGTTCCGTTATTAAAGCCTTAAACAATATAAACGTTGCCATTAAGCGTGAATATGCCGCCAGCATGCTGGGTACGCTGCCAACTGGTAGTGGGCTTGAGCATTTACACTGTCTTTAGCCCTTCAACGGTCTTTGGGCAGTCTAACTGTATTTGTAGTGTTAGTTTTAGCTTGTATTTTGTTAAGTTAATAAAGGCACTTGCCACAGAGAATTTTTTTGTAGATGTAGTCACATTCATAGTTCAGAATGGTGGCTAAAGAAAAGTTTCAGAGATGTATTATCCCTACATTTATGTATTTATTTATGACTAGCGGTCCGCCCCAGCTTCGCACGGGTATAGATTATAGCCTATGCCACCCGGGGATAGTGTAGCTTCCCGTCAGTGAAATAATTTTTTAAATCGGTTCAGTAGTTTCGGAGCCTATTCAATGCAAACAAACAAACAAACAATCAAATCTTTCCTCTTTATAATATTAGTATAGATATAACATTATTATACTTGACATAACATATAATTATCGCTAAGAGCGATCACTTCTAGGCAACCTTAGGATTCAGGAGGAGGATTCAGATTTTTACTAGGGGATCAACTTTGAAATCGCGAAAAAAAATCACCTAATAAATAGAAAAATTTTGTTCACACTCAACGAAATGTAAGAAACAACTGTTTTTTTTTATCCCATTGTTTTTCATAATGATGAGTACAATAACCTCCTTTCGGTTTAGTGCACTTCAAGCTTATAACCCTGAATTTTCGCCAGAACTCATAACTACAAAGAAAGTAGAGACGAAAAGTGTCGCTCTAGGGCGCGTCTCTCAACCGTAAAATGATTTCCCAAGGAGGCGCAACCAGCGGGCCGCGCGGGTCAGGATGTTTACGGCCCATAAACAGACCCTTTTACTTTTACTGCACTTGTCGCGGCCCGCAGGTGCAGTTTGGTCACAGTATGTGTACCCAACCCACAAAATACAATAGGTTATCAGACAGGTGTTTGATTTGTTTAAATAATTAAATAACAGGCTTAGTGACACATAGTATTTTTTAAATTTTCGCGATTTTACACATGTTTTAAATGTTTATCGGGACATATCACGTATTATTTATTTTAGGTAAAAAAAAAACCTTTCGCTCGACGTTTCGACCATGTTACAATGGCCGTGGTCACGAGCTGATAAGCTCGTACATTTTTTTTAACCTAAATTAGATAATACGTGATAAGTCCCGATAAACATTTACAATTAGTGACAAATGTAATTAAGTAAAATAAATATTCGGGATATTTTTGCACACACGGCCATCTGACCCCAAACTAAGCAAAGCTTGTAATATGGCTGCCAGAGACTGATATACATACATACATATATATTTTTAAATACATACTTAAATAGACATTAACACCCAGATATAGAACAAACACAAATGTTCATCACATAAATGTTTGTCGACCTAGGTGGGAATCGAACCCACGCCCCTAAGCTCAGAAGGCAGGTTCACTACCAACTGGACCAACAGGACTAAAAAACTGGGGCTAAAATTTAACTAATACACTTACTCCACATCGCACAAAGGACTTACAACCGATAGGGAATAAAAATTCTTGAGTAGAGACTACGAACCGGAAGGCGCAGCGTAGGTAAGCCTCCCACTAGATGGACCGAAGACATTGTGAAAGTCGTGGATGGCGCAGAATGCAGATGGCTGGCTATCGTTCAGTGTGGAGGTGGGGGAAGCCTTTGTTGAGCAGTGGAGGTCTTCTGGCTGATGATGATGATGAATAAACTTTCTGAAAAACTATTTAATGGGCGGTTATCCGAGTCGCGTAGACAACAAAACGCTCCCTCAGCCCCCGCCAAGTTATAGCGACGCCATGCTAGAGACAGGACGCCCGCGGGGGGAGTGCAACGACAAAAACGAGCATAGGTCCGACCTCTATGACGCCTGGCGCGGCACTGAACGCGGCGCGCCAAAATTCTCGCGTCCTTTTTACGCTTTTAATTCACTAAAAAACGACACTATTCACTATCAAAAATCTATCCAAATAAAAGAATGTTGAATAAAATTGCCTTTCAGTACATGCAATTTCCAGGATGTTACGAGCTTTCATTAGAGCAAAAAATAAAAAAAATAAACTAAGTCGACTTTGTTTCAGATTTTTTTTTATCGAGGAAAGTTTTTTCCATCGTGTTTTGAGCCAAATCATAAACTCAAACACAGATGTATCTGTGACATGTATTTTTTTCCAGCTGAAATATTGTAATTCAACTGAATAAAATTGATTTAAAACCGTCAAATTTGGTATAAGAGGCTCTAATTGGCTAATAAAGTTCTGAGATGTAATCGATTAAAGTTTTTGTTCGTATTAGGAAAGGATGCTGTCTCTCTCCCGCAAAGTAAGTGTCAGTATGAAGGTTGTATGGCGTAATCAAATAATGAAGTATAGTGCGCTCTCTGTCAGTTAGAGCTTTTAATAAAAAAAAAAAAACGCGGAAGAGTCCACGTTTGACTCGCCTGTTGGTAAGCGACGATGTGGTCGAAGATGAAACACGCAGACTTAGAAGATACCTATTCACTCTGGCCTTGAAAAGGCCCAGATTATATCTCTCAGGAAACAAGGAAGCCGGCAGTTTGTTCCAATCTTCGGCCGTACGGATTAGAATCGTAGAATCGAAACGTTTGATACGTATCCACAAAATCCACAATATACGAGTGGTAGTGGGCCGTTTTTCTACTTGTCCTGTAGTAGAAAGGGGATGGCAGGATAAGGTCATGTAGCTCTGATGCACATTCTCCGAAATGAATCCTGTAGAAAACTGACAGACTCGCTACTTTTTAATAGTAGTAAAAGCAAACACATATCCTTACTGCATGTACGTAGGATGCCTTCTACTTGTACCAACCATGTTTCAACGTTCGTTCACTTTATAGAGATAGCAGTATATAGTTTTAAGGCGACACTTGAGAAGTGACTACCTTTCACTCTTTAAATTTTGCAAGCTCGAAGCACATCACATTTCCTAAGTGCTGTCGCATGTCGATAGCTTACGATTGTACCTAATATTAGAATTTTTTACAGGGTCGCACGGAAAGGCAGTACTTAGCATAAAGGCGGTCATTTGTATTATACTGGTAAATTAAAATTTATAAAATTGTATTTTATAAATAACTAGCGACCCGCCCGCCCGGCTTCGCACGGGTGTAATTTACGTGCGAAGCCGGGGCGGGAATATATATAAACCTTCCATGAAAATGTATCTAACTGATGGTGAAAATCGCATCAAAATCCGTTGTGTGGTTTAGGAGGAGTTAGCGGCCATACAGACATAGACGCGGAAAGCGACTTTAATTTATACTATGTAGAGATAGAGATAAAATAAAACGGTTCTCGTACAATCACCGAAGTTAAGAAACGTTGAGCGCGGTCAGTACTTAGATGGGCGACCGCCTGGGCGTGATGTAGTCTTTTTTCACTACTTTTTTGTACTTTAGTAATCAACAATTTGTGTGGTACGGAACCCTCAGTGCGCGAGCCTGACTCGCATTTGGACGGTTTATTTAATATAATAAAATGTGCTTACAAAATTAAAAGAGTGAAGGTTAGTCGCTTCTAAAAAAATATAAGAACAACTAGTGACCTTTATAGGGCACTCCATGCTGTCAACAAAGCGGAAATCTTCACGGTTAAGAAGTTGTTTGTAAAACTAAGTATAAAATGACACTTACATCACTATAGACACTCCATGGTATATACGGTACTAAGTGGAAACCTCGGTAAACCAGATAAAATGTGCTTTCGCAGGATACCAGCCTTGTCGAGGGTTCTCTCGAGAAGTCATGCGCTGTCTGACTGTTGCCATCGGGGACGAATTATTTTTACATTGTGAATATATTATATTACACCTATCTTGGACAGATTGTTCAATTAGGCAAGTCCAACTTAGGCAAAGAGGTCGCCCGAAGAATCCAACTCGGATGGGCAGCGTTCGGGAAATTGCGTGACATCTTCCCGTCCAAGATACCACAGTGCCACAAGACGAGGGTCTTTGACCAATGTGTGTTGCCAGTGATGACATATGGTACTGAGACGTGGTCCTTAACTGTTGGCCTTTTGGAAAAACTCAGAGTCACTCAGCGGGCAATGGAAAGAGCTATGCTCGGAGTTTCTTTGCGCGATAAAATCCGAAACGTGGATATTCGCCAAAGAACCAGAGTCACCGACATAGCTGTTAAAATTTGCAAGTTGAAGTGGCAATGGGCAGGCCACATCGCTCGAAGAACCGATAACCGATGGGGAAGAAAGGTTCTGGAGTGGAGACCATGAACCGGAAGACGCAGCGTAGAGAGGCCTCCCACTAGATGGACCGACGACATTGTGAGAGTCGCAGGCATCCAGTGGATGCAAAAGGCAGGCTGTCGTTCAGTGTGGAGGTTAAAGGGGGAGGCCTATGTTCAGCAGTGGACGTCTTCTGGCTGATGATGATGAATATATTAATTTGTGTAAGTAGTAATAGTGTTGATGGGTATTAAAACTAATGTTTTTAATAGGAGTATGTGTACGGTAACACAGAACAATACAATACAATATTTCTTTATTACACACCTAAAATACAAATTAAATTAACGGTGGTTCTAAGCCGAAAAGGAGATCCCTGTAGTCAACATAATTTACAACTGAATATTATGGGACATACTCTGAAATTGCAAAAAAAAATATTTTAGCTATAGTTTTTTTTTAATATTTTGTTTAGCTATTTTCCAGTTTTTTCCCATTTTCTGGAGGAAAAGTATCCTATGTCCGCCCTTATGATGTACACTATCATTCTGCCAAATATCGTTGAGATCGGCTTAGTCGTTTAGTCGTGAAAAGCGAACAAACATCCAGACAGAGAGACAGCGTTACTCTCGCTTTTATAATATTAGTAAGGAAGTAAGGATTCACACTCATTAAAATGTATAAAATAGCTGTTTTGTTACAATTTCAAAGTCGTCCATAGTAAAATTTGTTTTTAATCATGAGTACAATAACCTTCTTTCGTCTCAGCACCTCCGTTACATTTAACACTGTATAAGGTAGATAGATTTGCCACTACTTTATTTTTAACCGACATCAAAAAAAGGAGGGGTTCTCAATTGGGATGTTTTATTTAAATTTTATGTTTTTTCCTCAGAACTCCGTTATTTATAGACTGATATAGAAATTTTTTTTTTATTTGAAAGGCTATACTTTCAGATTGGTCTCATAGAAATTTCATCAAAATCGGTTCAGTGATTTGTTTATAAATCAACATAACTGAAAAATCATGTCATCGTAATATCATGTCATGTAAACGAAATTGCGTATTTACTAATTTTGAAGTGCATGGTTCTTATAATAATTATTATTTATGTTTTTAGTAATTTTACAAATAAATACTGACCAATTAAACACTGTTTTAAACTATCACGGTTGGTCATTAAAGTTATATGATTATTTACGGGATATTTACCGTGGTAAGGTTGTGGAATGAGCTCCCGATATTTCGGCGCAGCTATATGCACCATGTTCACGGGAAGACTGAAGAATGCGGGTGGTTGGTCGAATAGTTAAAAAGTTAGGTGCATACATAACGATTTATCCTCTTTCTTAGTCTTACCTTACCACGGTAAATATCCCGTAAATAATCATATAACTTTAGTGACCAATAAAAATAATAAAAAACTACTTCAATATTAACATTACTTTAATGAATCCCTCGGATTCAAAAGAAAGCCTTTTTACTACACAAAAGCCCTCAAAAGTATTCCTTCGAGTATTTTCTCTAATATCAAAAACTGTTGGTGGATTACAAGGTTAACGAAGTGGTTTTCCTTCCTCCTCCTAACAAAGGGTTCAATAAGACCCTGGAATGGTACTTGTGGCTCTGAAATGTATTGGTAAGTCCAATGACCTTATATCTCTGCGAAAAAAATATCTGAAGTTATTTAAAGACATGAGAAAACGATGTACTTTTAAGGGTTCCGTACCCAAAGGGTAAAAGCGGGACCCTATTACTTAGCCTACGTGTCTGTCTGTCTGTCTGTCCGTCCGTCTGTCTGTCTGTCCTACCTATTAACGGCTGTATCTTTCGAACCGTAATAGATAGCCAGTTGAAATTTTCACAGAATATGGTAATGTTACGGCGGATTAACTAACAAATAATAAAAAAGTCAAACAGTAAAAACGAAAGGGTAAAAACGAAAAAAATATGTTTTTTTTTTTTTTGTTTGTTTTTGTTTTTTTGTTTCCATAAAACAAACATATTTTTTTTACGTATTTTCTATTAGTTCTAATGAAATTAAAAGGCAGGAGACTCACCAACATGCACTGGGCCAGCTTGGCATCCTCTCTCTCTCTGTCTCTCTGAGAGAACATCTGTGGAGACATGATAAGCTAATAATGATGATGAAGTTTACCTCTATTACTTACTGTTATCTATGTATGGACCCGGGTATGTCCTAAAATTGCGACCAGGACCACCGGAGGATGGGCAGCAGCGTCCTGTTAGTACACGGTGAACGTACTGCGATCCCCAAGCCGCCTGCCAAGCGTGGGGATTATGGCAACACCTCTCTAAGAGGGAGGCCTTTTTCAACAGTGGACATTTAATGGCTGATGGTGTGTGTGTTATCTATGTAACCTGGGTTACATAGGAACTGCTACGTACTCCATGGTCCAGGATGTATCGACACGCTAGTCACGCGCGAGGAGTGACACGGCACGCGGGACGGCGGGACGCGGCTTGCGCACATGTCCGTTTTGTTCGGGTGAAATTATTCATATTGTCCCGCCGTTTCATACGTGACACCCGGATTACTTACTATATACGTTTTTGGGATTATTTTTAGTTGGTTTTTGACAGATAGATAGAAACTTTTTATTGTGTACACCAGAAAAATTACAAACAGATAGAAAACAACCACAACCACACCCTCACCACGCCCATTCCACAACCTTACCACGGTAAATATCCCGTAAATAATCATATAACTTTAGTGAACAACCGTGATAGTTTAAAACAGTGAGATAGAAAACACTTACGAGCTAGTGCCACAAGTGGCGGCCTTATCGCTAAAAACAATCTCTTCCAGGCAACCACTGGATGGAAAGAATTTACGTAACAGGGTCGACGGGGGATGCTAAAACACTTTTAATGACACTATTAAATAAAAACTATTAAATGATTCATAGCATAATACAAACGCGATAAGTAGGTACATACTATAGCCTAATTAAGTCCCTTGAGTACCTTGATGTATATTTTATTATTGACTAGCGGTCCGCCCCGGCTTCGCACGGGTATAGATATATAGCCTATGTCACCCGGGGATAGTGTAGTGTGTATAATAAATATATATATATACTAACCTAACCTAACCTATATATTATTATGTATCCTATTAATATTAGAAACGCGTTAGTTCAAGAGCCAGAGAGTGACATAGGCTACTTTTCATCATCACCTTCACCATTTTACATCACAACGCGGGTGAAACCGCGGGGCGCAGCTATATAAATATATATATTAGTATAGATTTATAGGCTTGATTAAATTGGGTGATGCGGTCTACGATGGAATATACAATTTCTTCATAAATAATAGTATAGGTATGACATTGGTAGATATAATTGGAAACTCGAGTCAATCCACGGGCATAGCCTGTGTTACTAACTAAATGAACTATTTGAATCCGCAATAAGCCGATGAACATCAAAGCTTGAAGGCGTTAAGCTGTATAATTGAATTGTTTGAGCAAATCTATAGTAATAAATATACTACCGTAATAGTAGGTATATTACAATAAATTATGTAAGCCAATGTGTGACGATTCAATGTCGATTGACATAATTATGTAATTGATTCTAGTAGTTTGAAATACGAATGCTTATTAACCTTTGATTATGGATATAAAGGTGGAACGTTTTACCTATGGCGGGAAATTCAAATTTCAAACAGTTTTTTGGTCCTTGTAGCTAGGCCGGGTAATTATTTTGAAATGACACAGCGTTTGCGACAGTAGTTGGGTGTTATTTACATTATCATGTACAGTTATTTATTAGTAACGCACCATATTACTTACATTTGTATTTGTCAATAAACCGTTTGAAACAGCAAAAATTAGTTTATTGACAAATGTAAGTAATAATGTGCATTAGAGATAAATAACTTTACATGATTTTGTAAAGAATAATAATCAGTTGTCGCAAACATCATGATCATTTACAATAATTACCCGGCCTAGCTACAAGGAGAAGAAAACTGTTTGAAATTTGAATTTCCCGCCATTTGTGAAACGAAGCACCTTAGCAAAAAAAAAAAAATTTTTTTTAAATTATTTCCTCAATGATGATTTTGGCGTCGCACTTCTTGTGCATTTGCCAGTTAATGCACAATTATTTTATTACTTGACAGTATTAAAATGTTATCAAATTTCATTAAATATAGTCAAGAAAGTCATAGTCACAGGCACAGTCAAGCAAAGTAAGTCGGACAAGTCAAAGTCATGACCTAGTAAAGTTGTGGAGGATTTCCAAGGGGCTTCTATAACATTTTGGAAACATCATAAAAATACATGTTACACCGCATTATATCAATTTCCTGCACTCCTACACGAATACTTAATAACTAATAACCCACCATTATTCCACATTAACACTCGAAAAACACAAATTTGGGAAAATAATACAATCAAGCAATATGTTTTTTCACGTTGGCGCCAAAAGTCCTCTAGGATACTTATAAACGAGAAACAATTTCTAGTCACTCTTAAAATAGTTAAGTATTTCTAAAAGTCACATAAAATTGTCTATTGTTAAGGTTTAAAACAAAATCCCATTGCCAAATCCCAGGTTGCTTACAAAGTGTAATCATTGTTATAAATTCTCGAGTTTATTGTGGGAATAAACTTAACTCACTACTTTTGAGGTAAGTGTTATACTGAGTGTAAGGGGAACACTCTCGAAGCCCAAAGAAAGTAGTTGTACTCATCATTATGAACAACTTTTACTATGGGACCAACCCTGAAATCGCGAAAAAAAAAATCTGCTGTTCTGTATAGAAAACGGTCATTGACATTCGACAAAATGTATGGAACAGCTGATTTTATTTTCGCGATTTCTGGGTTGGTCCCATACTAAAAGTGGTTCATAATGATGAGTACAATTACCTTCTTTTGGCTTCGAGAGTGTTCCCCTTACACCCTGTATAGTATTCGTTCGTCAATCAACAATAACTAGAAAATTATAACTCTGGGAGCATTAACTACCCAAGTCAATAATGTTGCAATAGGCACGTATAGGTCCATCATCGTTATCATAATCAGCCTACTCCACTGTTGGACATAGACGATACACGGTACTCAGCCAGATCTTGTCGTATCTTCGATCGTCACTTGTCGTCGATCAAAAGGCAAGTTAATAGAGTCCTAAGGGGTCGGTAACGTACTTTTTATGCTTCTAGTGTTATAAGTATACATAGGCGACGGTGACTGCTTACTATGAGCCGGCCCGTCTACTTGTTTGCCACCTATGGCATTAATATACGTAATTTTTTCGTGATATCAAGGTTGGTCCCATAGTGAAAGTTGTTCATAGGGATGAATTTGTCGTACATCTTCCGGCTTAGTACACCCTTTCTGCTTAACGCCGTATTAACTACGTAGGTACTTGTATAAGATAGGTTTTCTACCACAGACCTTCAGTATAGACATTAGACACCGTGAGTTCACCTACTTTGCACATTTGTGGTTTTAAGTTGGATCAACGCTGCATAATTCAGTTCCATCTCCGCGCCTGGCAGTAGCTCGCCAGACGTCAATATGGAATTGAAAAATTGCTCAATTAGTAAACTGTAAAAACTCTTCAAAAGCAGTTGTCCAGCCGTAATGGAGTAATTTTTTTATATACTAAAGGTGTCAAACAAGCAGACGGGCTGCACCGGACGCAGTATAGCATTCACCGTTGCCTATGGATACTACACCAGTGGCATCAAAAGTAAATAAAATAAATAAATAAATTTTATTTCCATAAAAAATACATTTCCTATAGTACCTATTCGTTATCATTTCAGTTCAGAAGGTTCTGTTACATAGTCAGTGCTATACCAATGGGCCCCAAACTAGGCGAGGCATGTATCTTGGTGGCCCGAAAGTACGTTGCCGCCCCATTAAGACTCAATTAACTCGCCATTTGAAGAATCCCACTACCTTTTAATTGTTCTCGTGAGCAATTAAATTGTATAAATGTAGGTCAATACGACACGCTGGGTTTTCACACAACTAGACGTGGTTGCAGGATCTACCATGGTAAATATCTGTTCTCTACACGACGGCTGCAGCTCGCGAGTTGTACCGGTGCCGGCAGCACCAGTTCTGTCTAACATGTGGTAACTAAGTTAGCGCCGCGCTCCCGAGACCTACAGAAATCGGTTTACGGGAGATGTGAGGTCTGAGTGTTTGAAGCCAAGCGAATAGTATTTGCGAATAGTAATAACCAATGTTATATAATCACTATAATTTAAACAAAAACTATAAAATTGTGAATAGGTTTAAACTTACAGTTAGTTTGAATGTTCCCCGATGGTTACAATCTGAGTGTCTTCAAATCACGAGTGAATCGGTTTCTTCTAGGCAAGCATGCTCCAACGTAGACCGCATCATCGCTTAAATTCAGGCGTGATGGTGGTCAAACTCAAGCCTATTATTTATATATATATATAAAAAGGTTGAAACAATTCGATTATTAATCAACTGAAGACATGTTGACACGAGTGGAATAGTTATCCAAATTCAAGCAACTACTTTCGCAATGTTTATATAATTTTTTATTTTATTGTTTGTTTTTTTTTTACTTATCTAAACCGTGTGTATTGTTTACTATGTAGCGCATGTAGCCTTTTTTGTATTTAGTTCCTATTAAATTGTTTATGTATATTATTAATTACTATACTTATTGTAACTGTTCTATATATTTTTCTGCTGCATCACAGCGAACGCTAAAGCAGCAGCCAATGTTAGGTACTTATTTTTTCTGTATCTATGTTTAACAACAATAAATTATTTTGTATTTGAATTATTTATTGATAAATTATTTTGATATTAATCTACTCACCTCTCTCTATGACCACATTACAGAATAATAAAGTGCATAGAATCCGTCACGTGATTTAAAAAGCGTACAAGGTCGTCTTTCAAACAGTATGTAACCTTTGGAGCCTTTTACAGGTCCCTATAGTACATTAAAATAGCGTACAACCCTGCAATTTGCCGCCCTGTCAAAAATATATCTGTTTCGTTCTAGTAACAACAATTTTGGCATATGAGTAAAGAATGTAATATGTTTAATTCGTTTATGCTAAATTAGCTGTACTATGCTTTAGTCCTTCTTCTGAGGACCACATAAACTCTTAACGCGGCCGCGTGTCGCTATCTGCGTGGAACTGGAATGCGATGACGTTTTGAAATGTCAAAATTGCGTGGATCAAGCTAATGCGTTTGTCAAGAGAATTTAGTATCCACAGAATAAAGACATGGTAGCATAGAAAGAGTTATAATTTAGCAAAAAATAAAAAAAAATTACTCATATGCCAATTTTTTATTACCAGAACGAATCGATATATTTTTGACAGGACTGTAAATTGAAGGGTTGTACACTGTTTTAATGTACTAGGGACCTGTAAAAGCTGTGTGTAAAAGGCTCCAAAGGTTACATACTATTTGACAGATGGCGTGCTACGATTTGTAAATCACGTGACAGATTCTATGCTAGTCCATTTTCTAAGGTAGTATCCAATCGGAAGACGAGTTTGATTCGTTTGACTCGGCGTTAGCGGTTATATTCTCTTTGCGTTTGACGCGTTTTATATTTTTAACCATAGTTCCCGGGTTATCTGTTACCATGGTAACACGTTTGCGACATGCAAAGAGTAGTATAATAAAGGGCGGCATGTTATTGGCGTGTTTTGTGGTTTTATACGGGGCCCTAATTCCACTATATAATTATATGGTGGGCAAAGAGTTTTTAGGCGCCAGCTTGTGTCTTGCACTACTCAGTCGTACTTCAGGCGTACGACTTTGCACTCAACTTCGTTTATTAGATTGTTTTGTTCGGATCCCTGTTAATTAAACTTCCAATTCACCTATGTGATTGTAGTTTTGGTAACGCCCCGTATTAATTAATTTCACGACTTTATTGTATCAGACTCCGCTTTAGCTAGAGACCATCACCAAATTATATAATTTGTTTGAAACCTATTTTTTAGGGTTCCGTACCCAATGGGTGAAAACGGGACCCTATTACTAGCCTACGCTGTCCTACCTTTTAACGGCTGTATATTTCGAACCGTAATAGATAACCAGTTGACATTTTCACGGAATATGTAATGCTAGGGTGGAAATGTATAGGGAGGGATTAAATAAAAATAATAACAAAGTCAAAACATCAAACTAAAAAGGATTCCCCATAGAACAAACGTATTTTTTGTTTTTTTTGTATAACAAGCGTCAAACTTGACATGATTATAGTACATACACACTCTAAAGTATAACAACAAATAAGAAATAATGGCTAAGTGCGAGTCAGTGTCAAATTTATGATCATTACCAAGTTAAGCAACGTAGGGCGCGGTCGGTACTTGAATGGGTGAGCGCCTGGGCGTGATGTATTTTTGCACTACTTTTTGTATTTTGTGGTGGTACGGAACCCAGCCCAGTGCACGAGCCCAACTTGCACTAGGCCGGTTTATTTAATGAGTATGACGTTTTTATTGAATTTTGTTATGTTTTTACATTGTGTATTTCTTACTTTCCTGTTCGATAGAGCAATTATTATTCATATTACCGCAAAGTACGAGATGAAGAACCTCGTTCAGTTTATTTTAAATGGGAAAAGTTTTAGTGTTTGCATCCAGCATGCGAGCCGATTCAAAAGAATTCGACATTGTTTCTGTTCCAGTCACTCCCATTCGAATTTCGATAAGAGTGACCGTGACAAAAATAGTATCTATTGGTTCAGAATACAGTCGTTGGTCAGTGAACTCTTTTCATAGGCGATACTTGATGGTTATTCGATACTAAGTAGTTATTATGATGTGGTAAAGAGCTGAAAATAAACTTTAGCCTGTTGTTGAGACGTAGTACCTACGTATCCAACTTGCTATATACCAGCCTTTCCCAAAGTGGGCGATAACGCCCCCTTGTGGGCGCTGCAGGCCTAAAGTGGGGCGGTAAGAGACCCAGAAAAAAAATGGGGGCGTTGTGTAGAGGCTTGGAGGGTAATTTGTAATTTCATTTAGCTAGGAGGCCTCTTAGACACCGACTGCATGAGCTCTCGACTCTCAACTGCAACTTGTGAACATCAACTAATATTAGTTAAGAGATTGCTCAAACTCGGTTTGGTATTTATCTCTTTTTAGCGCCCCCATTTTGAAAAAATGGGGGCGCTAAAAAATAATTTAATCTCAAAGTGGGCAGTAGACAAAATAAGTTTGGGAACCCCTGCTATATACCTACAGCTATATATTTAAAAACTTACTGGTAGGTTTTTTGCGAATTACTATATTTTTTTATGGAACTTGGTTTAATGGATAATAACAATATTGTTAGTCCTAACTTGAGTTTGAGTTTTGTAGACGAACGAAGGTTACCAACATAGCCCACCGGATTAGCAAGTTGAAGTGGCAGTGGCAGTGGCATAGCACGCAGAACATATGGCTAATGGGGCCGAAAGGTTCTCGAATGGAGACCACGGACCGGTGAGCACAGCGTAGGACGTCCACCCACAAGATGGGCAGACAAGCTAAAAGAGACCGCAGAGAAACGCTGGATGCAGGCCACTTCCAACCGGCCCTTTTGGAGATCGATGGAGGAGACCTATGTCCAGCAATGGACGTCCGACGGCTGAAATGATGATGATGATGAACTTGAGTTTACCAAAAATCATTGATTTATTTTGAACCGACTTCAAAAAAGGGTCCTCAATTAGGTTCTCAAGCCATTTTTTTATATGTTTTAAAAAGTCCGAACAAGGTTATAAAAGAAAGAAAACTTGAAAAAGTTGTTCGGAAAATTCGGTAATTTTTTTATTTTTTTTTTTAATGTAAATAATAGGCTTGCCTTTGACCACCATCATGCTTGATTTTAAGCGATGATGTGGTCTACGTTGTGGTTGTTTTTTTCAATGGGTTTTTTTTGAACACAAGATTGTAACTCGAACAAATTTAACATGATTTAGATATTCTATGCGTAACTATTTGTTTTGCAAAATGTGAGAAGAATGCGGGTTCCCGAGAATATTTTCTGAACAAGAAGGCTTGGTATGCTGGAAAACGAGTACAAATAGGTACTTACTTATTCTACCACACCCATAAAAATCACTTCCTAAAAACGGGAACAGAAAAGAAATCGGAATTTTCCTTTCATTAAAACCCCTCCAAGCACCGAAATAGCGTTTTGTTTTCCTCCTAATGTTGCTTTAGCGTGATATATTCAAACGAGATTAAAAACCATTGCGAGCGGTAAAGAAAAATGGCAGTTAAAGTTTACGATTGTTGTAATTTCCGTTATTAAATACAGGTACCATTCAACAAACTGTGTTGGTGGTATAGAGTGCATTTAAAAAACCTGACTTAGCCATTTAAAGTAACATTTGTAAAGAGAAAATTGGATTAAAAACGTCATAATTATTTAAAAACTGAGTAAAAAGAATAGACACAAAAAACATGCTACTCTATGACTTAAAATTCAACACAATAATATGGATCTTGGGTCTACAATTTATAGAACAACACTTAATTTAAAACTATCACGGTTGTTCACTAAATTTATATGATTATTTACGTGATATATATCGTGGTAAGGTTGTGGAATGAGCTCCCGATATTTCGGCGCAGTTACATGCACCATGTTCACGGTAAGACTGAAGAATGCGGGTGGTTGGTCGAACAGTTAAAAAGTTAGGTGCAGACATAACGATCTACCCTCATTCTTCATCATCATCATCATCATCATCAGCCAGAAGACGTCCACTGCTGAACATAGGCCTCCCCCTTTAACCTCCACACTGAACGACAGCCTGTTTTTTGCATCCACTAGATGCCAGCGACTCTAACATTGTCTTCGTTCCCTCTATTGGGCCTACCTACGCTACGTCTTCCGGTTCGTGGTCTCCACTCAAGAACGTTGTTCCCCAACTGTTATCGGTTCTTCGAGCTCTAACACATACCATACTATTAAGTCTTTTCTATCTGTTTGTAAAATAATACACAAAAATAACACACATAACTGGTATACACAATAACTATGTATCTAATAATAATAGCCTTTATTCAACTATCTTGCAAAAACATACATATGAAAGTAAACTATTATGTAACGATGTAACGTGATGTATGTAACATCATAGATCACTGGAAATCGCACACTGTGCGATTCACACGATCCTTCTTGCCTCATACTAGCAAAATGTGGAATGAGCTACCTTCTACGGTGTTTCCGAGAAGCTACAACATGGGGTTCTTCAAAAGGCGAGTTAATCGAGTTCTAAAGGGTCGGCAACGTATTTGTGATGCCTCTGATGTTACAAGTATCCATAGGCGACGGTGACTGCTTACCATCAGGCAGCCCGTCTGCTTGTTTGCCAACTTATTCTTATTCTTATTCGAGATGGGGGCGATAAGTCCTGCACTGACGTCTCGCTTGGGGTGTATTGTTTGCCAACTATGGCATAAAAAAAAACTTAAATATATTAATTATTTGACACCGGTATTGAGATTGTCTTGCGATCTTGCAAAGACCTTCTCTAGAGCTTACTACAGATCTACTCTCTTCCGAATATTGTCCTCCCATCTGAGACGCCTACTTCTTGAGCGCTGACTCCATAGTTTTACATATAAGTGACGCTAACTTATGTTTTCCTCATGTATATATAAAGAAAACCTTCTTGAAATTACAACCTAACTAACACATACTTCTAGAGGCAAAGGTAGTCCAATTAGGAAAAATTGCGACCCCACTAAATCTGGGACCTTTGTTACCCGGATTGATTCAGTAAGGTTGAGAACGTGAATATTTTAGAAAGCCAACCGTAGGCTGAATACAATAGTTGCCTTAGCCACAATGTGTGCCTAAATAAAAGATAGCATAGTCTTTGCACAATATGTGACCAGAAGTATGAAGATGTTGGCATATTTTATAAGGTCTTTGGGTCTGAGATCGGCGATGGCGCGAAATGTGATACATCTGTTCTGTCTGGCAAATATTGCTCGTTTTGTTGAGGCGTAACGCACTTTTTGCTCAGTACGTAGCAAAAAAATGGAAGTGACTGTGATTTTTCTCGGAGAGAAAGGTTTTTCCTTTTTGTGCTTGTCTTAGAATATGTGCGGGTACAATGTGTGTAAGATACTGGTAGATATCTACGTTTAATTTCTTTTAAATTATATAAGTGCATGCTTTGATCTACTATTTTGTGCTTTGTCCTTACATGGATGTGTATATTATACGCGAATTATGCTTTTTTTATTGGGTACAAGTACATGTGCCTTTATACAAGCTAATACTAACACTACAAATACAGTTAAGACTGGCCATAGACCGTTGAAGCTTACCACCAGTTGGCAGTGTACCCAGCATGCAGACGGCATTACCACGTTGAATGGCAATGCTTATGCGTTGAGCCAATTATTATGTTTAGCACATTTTTGGTGGTATTATATCTAAAAGCGATTTCCCCCAGACAACATTCAGAAGAGTAAATGAAGATATGTGTACACCCCTGATAAACAAAGATGAAATATAACTGAAAATCACAGGCTTATCATAAATGTATAATAGTTAAAATAATAAACGCTTTATGCTGTTCATAAAAACGATGAAATAATAAAGACAATGAAACAGATGGTGGCACAAAGGAAAATAAATCATACGAGTTGTGCACAAAAAAGCAATTCGGTCGGTCATTATATTGTTCCAGTAATCGTGAACACTCGGTCGCCGGCTCACGGCGGCGAACGGCGGCTATTTAAATGTATTACGTGAAATAGCTACAGATTTGCGACAGCTACGAGTATAACCTAAACATTTTTTTTTTTTTTTAAATAAATTATAGGTTTGCGTTTGACCACCATCACGCCTGATGTTAACGGTCTATTATCCGAGTCGCGTAGGCAACAAACCGCTCCCTCAGCCCCCGCCAAGTTATAGCGACGATGTATTTTGCCACGCAAGAGTCAGGACGCCCGCGGGGGGAGTGCAACGACAAAAACGAACATGGTCCGACCTCGATGACGCCTGGTGCGGGAATGAGCACAGCGCTCGCAAATTCTCGCGACCTTTTTACGCTTTTAATTTCACTAAAAAAACGAAACTATTCACTATCAAAAATCTATCCAAATAATTTTTTTTTAATAGGATTGCCTTTCAGTACATGCAATTTCCAGGTTAATACGAGCTTTTATTGGAGCATAAAACGTTAAATCGACTTTGTTTCAGTTTTTTTTTTCAATCGAGGAAAGTTTATTCTATCATGTTTTGAACCAAATCATAAACTCAAACACAGATGTATCTGTGACATGTATTTTTTTCCAGCTCAAATATTGTAATTTAACTATAAAATTGATTTAAAACCGTCAAATTTGGTATAAGAGGCCGTTAAGCGATGATACGGTCTACGTTGGAGCACGCTTGCCTAGAAGAAACAGATTCACTCGTGATTTGAAGACACCCAGATTTGGATTGTCTTTAGACCTTCATCGGTCTATGGCAGTCTTTACTACTTTTGTAGTGTTAGTGTTAGCTTGTATTTTGTTTAGTTAATAAAAGCATGTTATTAGCAGCAAGTAAATATGCAATTTCGGTTAATACGAATTTTCAAGTAATTTTGTTTAAAAAACCAAACTAATGAACCGATAGTAATTTTTAAACTTTCGCGATTTGAACATCAGTTTTAAATGTTTATCGGGACTTATGACGTATATAATTATTTAATTTATGTAAAAAATATGTACCTTTTGCTCGACGTTTCGACAATGTTACAATGGCCGAAACTACACCGACCGACTTTAACCTGAACCGATTTTGATAAAATTTATTTGACGATAACTTGCGTAATAATGGGGCCGAAAGGTTCTGGAATGGAGACCACGGACTGGTAAGCGCAGCGTAGGACGTCCACCCACAAGATGGACAGACGACCTAAAAGAGACCGCAGGGAAACGCTGGATGCAGGCCGCTTCCAACCGGCCCTTTTGGAGATCGATGGGGGAGGCCTATGTCCAGCAGTGGACGTCCTATGGCTGAAATGATGATGATGATGAACTTGCGTATCGTTGATCCGATCTTTTTGAAACTTTGTAGGCAAGTAGTTCATTTCAATATAATTTTTAAGGTCGAATATGGGTAAAATCACGTTTCTAAAATTTTATGGGTTACAGTTTGGGGTGAACTACTAGTTTATGACTGTTTCTTTTGTTTTTGCGTCTGATCGTACAGACAGACAGACTAACAGTACAAGCTTACGTTGATGTATTCCTAATAACGCGTATAGAGTAATGGCCGCGGGCAGCAATTTCATGAAACAGGACTGGGAGATAGGCCGAGGGGTAGAGCCTTACGGAACCTTTGAAGATATTTGATCATCTGCAAATCTACTTCGATATAAAATCTGTCTCACATCAGCAGCTATTAAACGTCCACTGCTGGACAAAGGCTTCCTTCTTAGAGAGGGGTGTTGCCATAATCCCCACGCTTGGCAGGCGGCTTGGGGATCGCAGTACGTTCACCGTGTACTACTAGGACGCTGCTACCCATCCTCCGGTGGTTCTAGTCGCAGTTTTAGGTCATACCCGAGTCCTAAAATCTGTCTAACCTACGCATTACATTTTTTTTTTTTTTTCATTTTTTGCGTATTATAAATGCAAAAGTTTGTATGTATATGTATGGATGTTTGTGCCTCTTTCACGCTGCAACGGAACAACGGATCAACCTGATTTTTTGCATGATTTATTCAAGAGCCAGAGAGTGACATAGGCTACTATTCGTCATCATCACCATTTTTTATCACTACGCGGGTGAGACCGCGGGGCGCAGCTAGTATATAAATAAAAATGAAATTCTATATGTTGGTATCGCTTGAAAAAATGCAGGACTAATTTGGCAAACAGAAATATTCAATATTTGTAATAGTCCGAATAAGGACTGTAGGAACAAAAAATTTAAACTTGAAAATTTCTGACCACTGACCCTCTACTTTACCTACACCTAAATTATGAAATACCGTCACAACTTTTTAAGCATCTTTTGTTAGCAAATTGCTTCAATACAAAGCAAGATTAAACACATTTCTGAGCGACCATCTACGCCACTGGTCCAAACCGATATCAAAGTTCAATAGCAGTTATACGAGTACAATTCTAGCAGCTTTGCACTGTGATACCTGCTCCGTACAGACGGAGTTTTCCTTTGACGGGATAACAATAACAAATTAATAATCCAAATTGGTTCAGGTAACGTTGGCGCTTGGATATATCGATTGGTGGGTAAGGGCCGGGGCGGAGAAGCAAATTCTATCAGAGAAACCGTTCTTAGAACTGCGAAATTGTCGTACAGATCTTTGTAGCTATCCAGTTATTAGGGTTACGTACCCAAACGGTAAAAAACGGGACGCTATTGTAAGCCTACGATGTCTGTCCGTCAGTCCGTCCGTCTGACCTACCTTTTTTAAAATTTATTTATTATTTATCTTATTAAATAACATACATGTTATTGTAACACAACTCTGTCAAACTGCATAGCAGTTTGTAGGCAGACATCTACTCTCTTTACAAAATTTCATCATCAACGAGTAGGAATACAACATTTTAGACATACTAATTGCATACCTATATATAATATTGGATATAATTATATCAAACGGCAGTATCTTTTGTACCGTAATACATAGCTAGTAAAAAAATCACAGAATGTGTAATAATACGGTGGATTAACTAAAAATTATAAAAACATCAAAAAGTAAAAACGAAACCCCTTACAACAAACGATTATTTAACGTATTTTTGTATTAGCTCTAATGTAAAAACGGTAATACGTACAAGCGTTAAATTTGGTATATTTCAAGTACACACGCTAAAATATAAGAACAAATAATAAATAATGGCCGAGTGCGAGCGGGTGACATGTTTCTGTTAATTACCAAGTTTAACTGGTAACCAACTGGTAATTTCGTTACTGAATTTTGTGCTGGTACGGAACCCTCAGTGCGCGAGCCCGACTCACACTTGGCCGGTTTATTTCACTAACACTACTAACAATATGGCCCTTCTGATAAGCCATCAAAACTAAATAATAATAAATATTCGGGACATTTTTGCACACACGGTCATCTGACCCCAAACTAAGCAAAGCTTGTGATATGGCTGCCAGAGACTGATATACATACATAAATATAGTTTTAAATTCATACTTAAATAGATATTAACAACCAGATATAAAACAAATACTGATGGTCATCACATAAATTTTTGTCCTAGGTGGGAATCGAACCCTCGCCCCCAAGCTTAGAAGGTAGGTCCACTACCAACTGGACCAACGGGCTATCTAAAAAAGACTGTAGGTATGTACTTCATTATTGGTTTACGCAGCGAGTAAACCTATGGATACAGATGCTTGGTTTGTAGAATTACAGAAAAGATACCTATAGGTAGATCACCTACGATATTTCACTCTCTAAAGATGCTTCTCTGTAATAATTTTCTATTCGGTGGTTTGGGACAATCCGGAACTGGCAGGAATTCGTATTGAATGGAACCATTGAAAATTATGTAAATTAATAACAATGTTACTCCACAGTTCTTGAAGGAAATATTTATTCTATTGGCTAAGTGGCTGTCTTCAGAGACGATATTGTCGGCGATATTATTTTGAGCTACCTTTTCCATATCAAATGTATCTTTACAAGATATATCATGTTACCTGTTGCCATTAGACAGTCTATGCTGTGTACTATGTTGACAACAAGCTCTTGCGCTTCGTGGCTTTACTCGTTCTCGCATATATACGTACCATCTGTTCCTACCTGGTGGATGACTGGAAGAAAATGTTTCGCATTAAATCCTCCATTTGTAAATGTCTTATTAATTTGTTAGTGTGCAATAAAGTATTACAAATTAATAAATAAATATAGATAGATATATAGATAGAAACTCTTTATTGTGTACACCAGAAATAATAATTACAACACGATAGAAAACACTTACGAGCTAGTGCCACAAGTGGTGGCCTTATCGCTAAAAGCGATCTCTTCCAGGCAACCATTGTATGGAAAAAAATTACGTAACAGAATCGACGGGGGATTCTAAAACACTTTTAATGATACCATTAAATAAATACTACTAAATGATACATAGTATAATAAATATATACATACATAAACACACATAATACAGACGTACAAATCGTATATTTTGGGAGGACAAAAATTTGCCGGTAATAACGTTTCGAATGAATTGACCAATCGAGACGGGATTCTCGGATTCTAATGGGACAAAGCATGGAATCAAATATTTGCCTACAAAATTTCACGACGATCGGATCCACGCTATGTTAGTTATTGTCAAACAAATATATGAACATACGTATCAACGGATTTGTTCTGATTGAATTTAAAACCTCTCTTCGCTTGATCAAAAGACATCCTAAATATACTCACACAATTGTTTCAAAATTGCTTACTCATGCTATAAGTTTTAAATGTTTATCGGGACTTATCACGTATTATTTAATATAGGTAAAAAATATGTACCTTTCGCTCGACGTTTCGACCATGTTACAATGGCCGTGGTCACGAGCTGACTGAAAACTGCGGGCGAGTCCAGCGAGAAGAGCGGGTGTTTTGTACTCCTACCCTCACTTGATCTTGAAAAATCGCAGGGTTGTCACTACGACACACAACACTGACTGTATCGGTAAATGTCCTAGCACCTACACCGCGGTTTGTACACTTGCTCACTACGGGATTCCACGACGCCGCTAACTTAAATTCACCTTCCCGGTTGAAATTGCGATGTTTTATAATTTCAACCGCTTCACGAACCATTCTTGAAAAATAATGTCGTTCAGTGGAGAGGACCTTCGGATCGTGGAGCTCGATCCAGTGACCGGATCCCGCCTCAAGCAAATGTTCTGCAATAGCTGACTTCTGTGTCTGGCGATTTTTGACGGCCGCGATATGTTCTTTGATCCTTTCAGCTATGGTACGCTTCGTCATGCTATAAGGGCAAATTTACCTATATGAAGACTGTCGTGACAGCGCTAGCCCTGTATAAACGATTTTTGGCGTCAGTCACTGCCACCAAAAACTGTTTAGACACGCTACAACGCCAGCGCTGTTGTCGCGTCAGCGTATTTGGCAACATCTCCGCATAAATTACCCTTAAGCCTGAGGATTCATTCAAACCTAAAGCTGAAACCTAAGACAAGATTATCTATACAAGCCTCTACAGCTCAGATCAGATAAACAAGGGAGATATGCCCGTTGAAGATGATGCGCAGTAGTCGTACGAGTGTTACTTGCACGAGTACTGCACATCGTCTCCAACGAGCTACAACACTTTTTGCGTGCTGTCAGTAGCAGTGGGTTTTTTTAGAAAAAATCACAATACCGCTAAATTGGTTAACGCAAAAACTGTAAGTACGGCTTAATTACCAATTTTTACGCACACTAAGAAACTTATAGCAACACTAATGAACTAACCCAAACTACCAAACTACCTATAGAACTAACTATAGTCCACATGCAAAACAGGCGAAAACGTCCTTTGCTGGATGAGTTCGAATAAAGGCATTTTTTTAATAATAGGCTTGCTTTTGACCACCATCTCGCCTGATGTTAAGCGATGATGCGGTCTATGTTAGAGCACGCTTGCTTAGAAGAAACCGATTCAATCGTGATTTGAAGACACCCAGATTGTAACCATCGGGGAACATCCATTCAGGCAGCGCATTCCACAGTCTAGCAGTTCCCACAATAAATGTGGAATTAAAGCGCTTCGTACGGGTTTTCAGAATATGAACCATAAAGCGGTGTCGATTTGCGTGCCTACTCTGGCAGTCCGGGGGAATTAGATCGTGCAGATCCGATGCACACTCTCCGAAATGTATCTTGTATCTCAAATGCTTTCGCAACCTCCACTCCACCTTACCATATCTCCCTTGTTAATTTGATCTGAGTTCTACAGGTGCTCACGTGTGTATGCGTTGGCAGTCGAGACCGGCACTAGATTGCTTCGACTAATTAGCACAGGGCAATTATTCAGGACGCTATTGGAGCATTGATTTGGAGACGCTTTGCTAATTGTTTCCAGAGATAACAATCAACGCTTGATGGCATAATGCGTTAGTGTCGACATGCATAGCCGAGCATAACATGCGACGACATCATTCCGTTTTAATTGTGTTTCGAGATATATCTCACGCAATTCTGGAGATCCAGAAGTGGGTTCTCATATTATTTGAGCTAGTTTAAGCCCTAATTAATGTCATTTTTGTGGGACCACCTGGGTTTCTTCTACATGATAAAAAAGAAACACGCAAATTGGATTACAGATGCCAGCGTAATTGCTGTACATACATTTAAAAAAAAACGGTTACTAAACAGAGGTTTACTATATTATTCCGTCGAAGGGTATTGCATACTATACATATATTTGTTAGCCCGTTGGTCCAGTTGGTAGTGAACCTGCCTTCTGAGCTTAGGGGCGTGGGTTCGATTCCCACCTAGGGCAAACATTTGTGTAATGAACATTTGTGTTTGTTCTATATCTGGGTGTTAATATGTATTTAAGTATGTATTTAAAACTACATATGTATGTATATCAGTCTCTGGCAGCCATATCACAAGCTTTGCTTAGTTTGGGGTCAGATGACCGTGTGTGCAAAAATGTCCTGTCCTGTCCTGTCCTGAATATTGTCATAGGAACTGAAGTTGTATGCAAAATTCTGAAAACTTGGTTAGAAGGAAATGGTTCTAATTTTTTGACCGAAAAATATTTGACCTAAACATACACACTAGATTCCTTTTCAAATAGCATGGCACTTGGCAACCACCACTAATATGCTAGTTTTGACCACTAGTTTTCATAGTAGCTTAGCTAATATATGTTTTCGCCGCTAAATGTAAACCTTTAATTTAGTTCTGCGACGTCACATTAAATATTTACGAATCATGTTACATTCTATCGTACTTTTTTTTATGCCATAGGTGGCAAACAAGCAGACGGGCTGCCTGATGGAAAGCAGTCACCGTCGCCTATGGATACTTGTAACACCCGAGGCATCATAAATACGTTGCCGACCCTTAAGAACTCGATTAACTCGCCTTTTGAAGAACCCCATGTTGTAGCTTCTCGGAAACACCGTAGAAGGTAGCTCATTCCACATTTTGCAGGTATGAGGCAAGAAGGATCGTGTGAAACGCACAGTGTGCGATTTCCACTGATCTATTATGTGTGGATGAGCCTTCAGGCGGTGGCGGCTAGTGCGATGGACTTTCAAACCACCTGTCAAGTGCCATGCTATTTGAAAAGGACTATAACATACAAACATAGCAAGTTGAATAAAAGCTTTAAATCGTGTCCCTGCTAAAACTATTATGAAAATGCCTTACCTTATAATCGAAACTATGAAACCGACAGGTACATGGGTATCCTAGATTATACCTGACTCATTCAAGTGAGATATCGGCCCCCGCAACAGGGTCAGGCTTTCCAATCTAGGTCATGCGAGACCTGGGTAACCTAGGACCTAGTTACCTAGGTTAGCCTGTACGTAGTGTATTAAGGATACTACACCGACCGCTGAAACACTTAGTGGTTTCCGATGCCAAAGTGATCGTTGGGAGGCGTGTGATTCGACACTAATTTGGCTAATCCATGAGAGCGATGCGAAGTTTCTATCCAATTTTACAGTTTAACACCTTAAATTTAGTGTTATACAGAGTTTCTAAGGGCGCTTGCAGACGATGCGTAGTACAAGTAGCAAGTAGAAGTTGTAAGTTGCTACTACGCATCGTTTGCAACGTTTTGCTTTGTGCAAGGTGACAGTTGTAGTGTTTATATTGTAGTACTTCCACTGCCACTTGCAATAAGCAAAACGTTGCAAACGATGCATAGTAGCTACTTACAACTTCTACTTGTCTTGCTACTTGTACTACGAATCGTCTGCAAGCGCCTTAATGCCCGTTGCAGACCATGCGAATTACAAGTAGCAAGTACGAGTAGAAAGTAGAATTAGCATGTACAAGTCGCAAGTGCAAGTAGCACGTAGAAGTAGCAAGTACAAGTAGTAACTTTAATTTGTGTGACGATATAACTCCGTAACGGATGAAAGGATTGGGATAAAATATGGCGTTGAGATAATTTATTAATACATAGGCTACTTTTTAAGGATGGCGGGTGAATCCGCAGGGTGCAGTTACCTAAACCAACGAGAGACAGTGGGCGCAGAAAATCTAAAATAAATAAATAAATAAATATTCGGGACATTTTTGCACACACGGTCATCTGACCCCAAACTAAGCAAAGCTTGTGATATGGCTGCCAGAGACTGATATACATACATATATAGTTTTAAATAATAATAATAAAAAATATCTGGGACATTTTTGCACACACGGTCATCTGACCCCAAACTAAGCAAAGCTAAAAAACATACAAATACAAACTTAAATAGATATTAAACACCCAGTTATAGAACAAACACAAATGTTCATCACACAATTGTTTGTCCTAGGTGGGAATCGAACCCACGCCCCCAAGCTCTTCACTTCGCAGGTTCACTACCAACTGGACCAACGGGCTATAAAAGATGGAACTTGATAAATATTAAATAGCAAAAACGATTCGTTCCTACACAAGTCCCCAGGCGAAGCTAATTTGTTGTCCAATAGCGCGGAAGCCGGTAGTGCTCACGAAGCCTACAATTTATTTGACATTTTGAGAGCGCCCTCTCTGAATAAATTATGTCGAGTTTTGCGGAACAAGGCTGAACGTGTTTAAATGTTTCTAATTGGCGATTCATTTTCAGAATTTAAACGATAATTGTTTACGTTTATTCGAGTAAATAAACGCAAACTTGGAAGCTCAAAATCTTGCTTGGTTGAAACACTTGAAAGTGCTTGATTGGTCGAGTAGCGGATTTGTTGAGGCTTATATTTAAGTATCTGTAATTAAACTTTTGGGTGGTTTTATTTATATCAATAACAAAAGTAAACAAATAACAAAAAATTTAAAGTATGTGCGTGTAAATGTGGAATGAGCTACCTAACGTGCATCACAAATACGTTGCCGACCCTTAAAGACTCTATTTCCGAGAGGCTATATCATGGGGTTCTTCATAGAGACGTTTTATTATAGAAACTGACGTGGTTGTCGCCACCAGTCTCACGGTCACTCCCACAAACGACGTGCTCCGCGTGCTGGAGTATTCCCGACACACAGGAAGATTCAGAGTTCTAGTGTGCGCCGGCGCAGCATATTTCTCTACGCAACCCCACCCTCGCACCAGATCAGCTGCCGTTGACATCACGTGCGCGCTGCGCGGCGGTCCGTAGTGCCAAGCGAGATGCAACCGCGCGCGTGCAGACTGCCTAATGCGGTTGAAACTATAGTCGGAGTGACCGGCTTAATCTTACGTGAGTAATTTCCGTGTAATATATATAAAATGTTATAGAGACGTATTTGTAATGCCTCTGGTGTAATAAGTATCCATAGGTGACGGTAAATGCTTTATTATTACCATCAGGCGGATAATTTTTTTTTAAAGAAATTTTATTTATATTATACGGGAATTACTCACGTAAGATTAAGCCGGTTACTCCGACTATAGCTTCAATCGCATTAGTAAGAAATTAATGATTTGTTAGTTGCTTATCCAATAACGATGGCCTATTCCAAATGCAGGTATAGTAAATACGTTTGAAACTGTTGATCGTCCTTATAAAAGTTAACCTACAAAAGAATTAGAATATGCTACATCACAAATTGTACGACAATAAAACGTAAACATTATCATTAGTATCAGCCCATCACGATTGAAAAATACCAAGTAAAGCTATAGAAAATCCAAAGCTAAGAAAACCTTTTTATAATTTTCAACAGATTCTATCACAGTTCCAGTTAATTAGATAAACAAAAACTTTCATAAAAGTAGGTACTTACGATCTATGTGCGGATTTAGGTGGGATTTTGTTTTAATTGATTCTTAAGTCTGAACAGAGCCAAAGAAAGTTCAACTACTTTTCTTTCAACGAGCCATTTGCTGAAGGAATTTTTTTTGTTGGACCTCTAACGTAAATAAAAGTCGCCAGCGTTGGTCGGATTTTTATCGTACAAAATAATTGATTAGTTTCACTATTTGATACATGAGCAGCGTTTTAATAAACTGGCCAAGTGTTTGTCAGGCCTGTGCCGTCACTGAGGGTTCCGTACCATCACAAACTTTAATAATTATCGATTTAAAAAACCGACTTCTAAATTAATATGCAATTTCGATTTGGTGAAAGAAATTATAAGGTCCTCCAAGAACTGCCAGTTATAAATTGGTAATGAACAGAAATTTGTCACAACTCGCACTTGGTCATTATTTATTATTTGTTGTTATGCTTTAAAGTGTTTACTATAATTGTACCAAGTTTGACGCTTGTACGTATTACCGTTTTTACATTAGAGCTGATACAAAAAAACGTAAAAAATACGTTTGTTGTATGGGATCGTTTTTACTTTTTTTAATATTTCTTAGTTAATCCGCCGTAATATTACATATTCTGTGAAAATTTCAACTAGTCATCTATTTGGTTCGAATACACGGCCGCTTAAAGGTAGGACGGACAGACAGACAGGCAACGTAGGTTGCTGTTTTATCCTGGTAACAAACAATGCAAATGTGTCCCGTCGTCCCCTCCCCGAAGCGTAAGGTGCCATCAAAATTTAATTTTTCTCTCATTTTTTTCCCTCTTTTGGCACTTTGGCGTCCCTTGGTATCTGGCTCCTAGAGCGCCCGCTCCTCTCGCACACTAGGGTCGGCACCGTGTCGATACACTCAATAAAAGTAAATCATATACTTATCCTACTTCCTACTAATATTATAAACGCGAAAGTTTGTATGTATAGATGTATGGATGTTTGTTCCTCTTTCACGCTGCAAAGGAACAACGGATCGACCTGATTTTTTGCATGGGTATAGTTCAAGAGCCAGAGAGTGACATAGGCTTTTCATCATCATCATCACCATTTTTCATCACTACGCGGGTGAAACCGCGGGGCGCAGCTAGTAATATTATATGAGCGAAAGTGTGTTTGTTTGTTACTCTTTCACGCAACAACAGAGCAACGGATCGACCTGATTTTTTCCATGGGTATAGTTCAAGGGCTGGAGAGTGACATAGGCTACTTTTCATCATCATCATCATCATCACCATTTCTCATCACTACGCGGGTGAAACCAGGTGCAGCTAGTAATAAAAATAGAAATAGCTATGAACTACTTCTATCAAAAGTTGAGCCACCAAACACGCACACATTCAAACACTTTTCGCTCCAAATCCGCCATTCCACCAAAACACCAACTTTGCATATTCCGATAACAAGCACCATTCACACTCAAATCCAGGTTATATAGCCAACCGAGTAAAATAGAATTAAACAACTTTCCCCGAGCCGCGATGAATTATTAAACGGAATCAGAGACAAAAAAACTCGTGCCACTGCTCGCGAAACTTTTAAATCCGACCACTTAAAACTTTTGAAAAAATTTCAAATCTGTAAATAAGTCGACTAAGACCTCAGTTATGAATTCTGCCCGACCAGGGTGAAAAGAGCCGTGCTTGTTATGAATTTTCCTCTAATGTGTGGTTATGAGAGGAGTCAGGTGAGAATGGTTGTTTTTGGGAATGTTTTTTGCGAGCCGTTGGTTGTTCAAGTCGTCCGCAATAAGACGAGAGGTGAGGTGCTCTCGGGTTTCGACACCATTGAAGTATTTTGGCTTTTGAGGTAAATTATACTATAATATAGCTTTTTGTTTTGCTCTTTGTTTATTTAAGAAGCATATACCTGATCCTTTGTTCATCTTTCACAACAGGAAAAGTCATAATTGACATCCCTACATGGACAAACTAGCCGGTTTGCCTCCACCTTCTTAATGCGAACCGCTAGGGACTGGATGCTTTGCCACCGTCCTTGTTTCTTGAAAACTATAGCCAGCAGGGTGTCTTCAAGGCCAGAGAGAATAAGTACCTTCTAGGTCTACGTCTCTACATGCTCCATCTTCAGCCACAACATCGCTTTCCATCAGGTGAGTTGGTGGCCAAACACAAACCTATGACAAAAATGGGAGAACAGAGAAAGCGTGGCGTGGTATTCTATGCAAACATAAGAAAGGCATAAAAACCTATTTTATTTCTTTTCAGTACAAAGATTTTATGTATGTATTGAAGCGATATCATCACATGTCAGCAGTTTCAAAGTCAAATGTCAAATCCAGAAAATCACAAAAGAAATTTTAGTAAAACAAAAATACCAAAATCATTGCAAAATAATCATGACGATCAAAATTCCCGCAACGGTTAAAAAAATCTGCACAGTTTGGTTAGTAAATATGAACTGGTAACTCACAACGTCGATAACTTGAATCCAAACTTTGTTTGCTTATTCCCCAGATACTTAAACTTAGTAAAAAGTAAACAGGTAAACATGTCCACTATGCCAACAGATGTCGAAAGTTACGCCGATAAGTTCTTCGATCGCTCGGATTTGTTGGTTTGTTGGCAGGATTTTCATATGAGTAAACCAAAGTTAGTAAAGCAAACAGAAAGAGAGAAGCTAGATAAGCTGGTTTGCTGGTTTTGTGTGAAACTCGATAGTTGCTAATTGTGTAGATAGGTGACTAAATGAGCACTGAGATTTAACGTGGTAGCTCAGGCTAGTGCAAAGGTCTATTTAGATATTTGGATCAAGTATTTGAGATCTAGTAGCTAGCCAATGGTAAGTTTACGCTACTTGATTATAACAGCAAATTTTGCGCTCGGTTACGACTGAGGCTAGCCTTTTATGTGTTTTTTGTTTCGAATTGTCGTGTTTTGATGTCTGAGGTTTCTATAAATTTTGGTAAAAGCTTAGACTGATCCGGGAGACCATTTCCTGCTATGTTAAGTGGGTGGTTAGGTGAGTTAAAGATGGGGCCGAAGCCAAAAAATATGAAATTATTATGCAGTATAGAATGAAAAAATCTGGGCTTTTGTGGTGAATTCTTGGTGATGTTGAGCTGGTTAATGGTATGAGATACTACACCTGCCAATTATAGCCTCATGTCAAAATCTTGTGGCAGGTGATGATTTGTCACCCACTAAATGGGGCCCCCCACAAACACTTCCACCTTCATATAGAGCTTTAGTTCTTAGCTCTTGCTGTTACCACCCCCTAGACGGCTGGTTATGGATGGCAGAAGTCAGGGGTCTCATTTAACCCCATATAAATAGTGTCACCACTTACCTACGGCTAGCCACAAAGTCCTCCCTGCGGATAGGTTGAAGAGCATCCGGTTTTAACATGATTATTAATTAAACTACTTATTTGCCGCTTATGGCAGTATTGATGCGCTTTATTGTTGCTCACGACTCATCAAGGACTTATAAATATCATATTAAAATTATATTCACGCATAGCAACTATACGGGGTGTAAGGGGAACACTCTCGAAGCCAAAAGAAGGTAATTGTACTCATCATTATGAACAACTTTTACTATGGGACCAGCCCTGAAATCGCGAAAAAAATATCAGCTGTTATATAGAAAACGGTCATTGACACTCGACAAAATGTATGGAACAGCTGATATATTTTTTCGCGATTTCAGGTTTGGCTCCATACTAAAAGTGGTTCATAATGATGAGTACAATTACCTTCTTTTGGCTTCGAGAGTGTTCCCCTTACACCCTGTAATACCGACTACAATGATAACAATAGTTCATTTCCATATTGTGTTTAGTTTCAGATGGAATAACCTGCTCCAAAAATGGCAGAGTCAATTATCCAAACCATCTTCGCCTGGCACCTACCCGCCGTACTACGCCATCAAATTGGCGAAAGTAAAACTTGCTCCAAAACTCAAGCTGCTGTCGTTTCGAGTCTCCAAAAACTATCTATATCTAAGCTTCGCTAGATCTGAAGAAGACTTGTTAGAATTCAACGAGCTTTGTCCCGAGGACCAAGTACATGCAGATTAAGTTTTTTTTAGAGACAATCAATTTTTATCTTCGGTATTTATCAATCAGTTGTTGTTTGTTAACTCACTGTCAGCAGTTTATTTATAGAGATCTATTCAGAGCCATTAATTTGTCTTAAATATCTGCTGCTTATTGCCATTGTTTCTTTTAGCACGAGTGCATGCGCTTATTTGTATTCGATAAAGGATAAAGGTTTAATCATATTTTGTGTAGCGTTTTTCAGTAATGCTAAAAAAGGTCCAGTTCGATAGGAGAAACCCATCAATCAAAAACTTTTCCGAACCTACAATCTCGGACCTCCGACCTTTGGAGACAAGTTTGACCTTCCGTGACTTGGCAATACTTATCAAACACCTTTTACAACGCTTCCTAAGGGATTATACCTTCCTTAGGGACTGCTTGCTGTGTTTTATGAATATTTTTTCTCAAAATGCTTTGTATTTTATTTAACCTGATTTGGTTGTTGATAACGTAGTATATAAAAGAAATTGTGAATTTAACGTGCGTTACGTATTTTGTTATTAACCTAACTCGTGGCAAAACAAACTTGATTGCAGAATGTAGCTTCTATCTGTTTGTTGATTGTATTGTATGTTATTGTACGTGTTGGTATGTTTTGAAAATGTGACGTTTTTTGTGTTAAGTGTGTTGTGTCTGTAACATTAAAATACTTTATGGTATAAATATAGTTTTTATTAGTAGTTTTGTGAACGATCTTGTATAGCTTAAAGTTTCGATAGGAGATAGTTAAAACACTGTTTTAAACTATCACGGTCGCTTAAAGTTATATGATTATTTACGGGATATATATATATATATATATATTTTTTTAGTTTAGTTTATTCTGTAAAACTTACATATTACAAAAATGTTTACTTAAATAATATATATTTTTAACTTAGTCTAGATTATAAAAACTACCTGTTGCGCCCTAGACCCTACAGTAGGCGAAGCCTGTGTTGCAGGATCTAGTCTCTTTCGTGTTTACTAAAGAATTTGTAACAAAGAAAATATGAAAAACAAAGTTAATTTAACTGAATAAGTATTTAAATATTTTAAAGTTAACCATGCTGAATTCCTGGCATTGGAGCACTTAGGTATTGTGTAGAGTGTTGTTACCGTGGTAAGGTTGTGGTATGAGCTCCCGATATTTCGGCGCAGTTACATGCACCATGTTCACGGGAAGACTGCAGGAAGGGGTGGGGCTGTTCATGTTCTGGGTTTATTAGAGATAGTAAAAAAAAAATGGGCTTGTATTTATGGTCTATTCCACATTGATCACCTGTGAATATAATCTAGGACTGGTGTTAACAGCATAGCAAGGGTTCAGAGTTTTACAAGAGGCTGTACCATCGGACAGTTTACCACAAACCTCTCGAGAGTAGTATTGTAGTATAGTATTGCCACAAACAAAGTTATTCTGAAGTTTTCGTCTTATCAACGTTGATTTATTTTTTGTTCAGTATAAAATGTGGCTTAAACAAGCGTCTCTTTTGTCTGTCTCTTTTCCGTTCTATATAAAAGATATATAAAAGAGAAGTATATAGATTATTCTATATACTTCTCTTTTCTGTGATAATAAGGCGTCTGTTTGTTTGGTAATGGGTTGACACCAAGGAAGTTTTATACCATGGTATAAAACGTTTTTATTTGACCTGTGGTTGACAGAACAAAGCGGGAGATATTTGCTTTCTTGTTCCGAAATAAGCTGAAAGGAAATATAGAGAAGTTTAGGATCATCTATGAATGAGCATTCTTCTTTGTTTAAAGTAAAGTAAAGTAAATATTTATATTTGACACGCTTTTACATTATCACTTCGTAGTTGTACATAGTTATCAATTGTGTCTGATATAGGTTACAATTGATTTAGCAGTGGGCCCCAAACTCGGCTAGGCGGGTCTCTTGGTGACACGTGCAATAGATTTTCCTATATTTGATTTAATGCGCGCGCTAGTTATAAAACGTCCTTGTGTAGGAGTAATAGAGTTTTGTGTCAGAGTCATAAATAAACATCAACATTTCAATTCTATCAAAAATAGACAACTCACCATGAATTGTATGAAAATGTCACCAACAATGAAAATAAATAAATAGGAAAACTCTTAAAATGTGGTAAAATAAACGAAATTCTCCGTTTAGCATAACAAAAAAAAGAAACTACATAATTTTTTTCAGATTAAATTTTTCAAACCATGTGATCAAAATATTGATGATGAAGAAAAGGTATGGGCAAATGTAAAGACCGCTTACGCGCTTGTAAACGCCGTTTTCGGAACTTATGCTGTAGCTGCCGGTGTTGCACCCGGTGCTACTGCTGCTATTGGTGCACACAATGCTGGAGAAAGTGCTGTTCTTGCTGCAAAAAGAAGAAAATAAGAAGTGTACAGCAAGTAGACTTTGTCAAATTAAAAGGACGAAGACCTTATCATGGCGGTGTCTGTAGTCAGAGTTCGGAGAAATAAATGGGGCAAACGAAAGCGAAAGAACAAAAAATGCAGAAAGTTAAAAAGATGTTGGAGGGGATTTAAAAATTGGTGGAAAAGGAAGTGTTGTTGTTGCAAGACGCCATCGAAATGGTGCCGTGGATGCGCGGGCAAATGCCATAAATAAAATTGAACCTAAAAAAATTGCAAACAGGCATCCTAACACTCTCTATTTAAGACATATTTAAGCACATCATGAATATTAAACTAAAGGAATAAAATGCCCGTAAAATTATATAGACAGCATAGTAGCTTTTACTGAAGCCGTTTTGGTGATTGGTTTTACAATGATGTTTGCTTCAAAATTATGCAGCCGAAGTGGCATCACTGCCACAGGAAGAAACATGGATTAGAAAAGGGTGGTACACAATACCTGAAGAATATATTCATAAAGCGTATTCATTATGATTATATCCACGGCAGTTTCAAATATCAGTCAAAATAGTAATTGAATTTAGAATAAAACGTTATTTTAATTAAAATTTGTTCTTAAATTATAATTAGTCAAATGTTAAGTTTTGAATCATATTAATAAAATTTACAAAAACATAATGTTGTACATTCTTCAAAAAGATACAAAACATATTAAGTAGTAGAATCTAAGTCTTCAACAGTAATGATGTAACAATACCACTGCCAGGATTTGATAGAAATTGCGATGTGTCCATTCTTGTTTCCATGGTTTTGAGGATATCAGTATGTTGATACTAATCCTATGTTTCCAATACTTATTATCTAGAAATGGTTTAATTTGAAAATTTAGTTCTGTTGTACGATGCTATAAAAGTTTACAGAGAGAGTGAGAGAGAGAGAGTATATCAGATTTAAAAATGTATAGTAGCCTTTTTCACTAGTTATTAGATATAGACTATATAAATTTATATAGATAGTAATATAGACACTAACATTACAATAGGCTACGGGATGTTATAGAAGGTTTTTAGCATTCCACTATCAAAGATGTTTCACAAAAAAATCTAAAATAGATTATCTTTAAAAAACCGACTTCAAAAAAATTCAAAAACACCGCAAATATGCACAATTGAGCGCGCATTATGAGTTTTCCGCATTAGCTGTAGAGACTCTAGGCCCGTGGTCGTCCGATACAAAAAAGTTTTGTAAAGACATTTCGACCAGATTGGTTCTCGCCTCGGGGGATCCCAGAGCTGGAGCATATTTCGCACAAAAATTAAGCCTCGCAATCTAGCGGGGCAATGCTGCCAGCATTCTGGGAACCCTGCCGCATGGTGGCGATTTGTTCGCCTAGGATTTTATTTTTATTTTTTGTATATATTATATTTTTAGTCGTACATAGTCGTTTTATCGATAAGTTGTATAAATAAAGTTCTAAATCAGTGTCAAAATATTGTTTTGTTCTTTGTATGGCATATTAACTTAGAATGTTTATGTTTTGTGTTTTTTGAAGTCGGTTTTTTTCACCAAGCCTAATATTTTTAACCAATTGAACAACTGTTCAACATTCTATTCAAGTGAGAATACATATATACACTCTTAGTTTAGATAGAAAGGCATTCGGGGTATGCTAACTTGCCAAGCCAAGCTTTAGAACTTTAATTAGGAGCATGGTAGAACTTAGTTTTAAACTTATTATTTTTGCATAATTATTATGATTAGTCTAGGAAAGTATGAAGTCGAGTTTTGCAGCTACAATCATTGAGACTTGGCGTTGTTTCGTCGCCTTGCATTATTGATGGAATATTTTTTGCGATTTTCGGCGGCCTTTTTATGTATAAGTTTTAGAGCTAGCTAGAATATTAACTGACTTCAAAAATGAAAGGTTCTCAATTAGTTGTTTATGTTTATTCCCTCAGAACTCCGTTATTTATAAACCGATTTGAAAATAATCCGATTTCGATATTCCGAAAAGAAAAGATACAAATCTAAAAAAAAATTATTGTAAAGTGTAGTTTAATTCGTAAATGTGTTTTTTTTAAGTTTGCGCTATTGCTTTATGTCAGTGCGTGTGGTGATTAAGTATCGACAAAAGCATGCTATAAGTTTTTCGGTGCGTTTTACCCTTTGGTTTTACCCGAACTATGTACTTATATTTTAAGAGGTAAAGAAATAAAAATATTCGGGACATTTTTGCACACACTGTCATCTGACTCCAAAGCAAAGTAAAAAATATATATATAATAGATTGGACAATAAAAATCTGATGATGATGATGACTTAAAATTATAAAATGAGTATTCAGTGTTGAATGTTCATGCCGCTACTACACTCTCGGTTGATCTTCAGGCACATTTCTATAGAAAGTGAAATAATACCTTGGAGGCCTAGTACGAGTAAACTTCCACGGGTTTGGTACATGAGGGCTCTTTTGGGACCTACATGAACGAATAACACTGTTCGGAAACATTCGAACTTTCACGATTGAGAACAAGGTTAGATATAAGTAGATTGTGTAAACCAATAACCCCTAATTACTTGTTTTACTCGACGTTTCGACCATGTTACAATGGCCGTGGTCAGCTCGTGACCACGGCCATTGTAACATGGTCGAAACGTCGAGCGAAAGGTACATATTTTTTACCTATATTAAATAATACGTGATAAGTCCCGATAAACATTTAAAACATGTGTTCAAATCGCGAAAGTTTAAAAATCCCTAATTACTTTTTAGTTCAAATTTTTTTTTCTTCGCGTAATTAACCCTAATTACGCGAAGAAAAAAACAAGCAGGTTTCCCCACACGAGAGCAAATTGAAAATTATAATTACACTAGCTGTGATGAAAAATGGTGATGATGATGATGATGATGATGATGATGAAAAGTAGCTTATGTCACTCTCTGGCTCTTGAACTATACCCATGCAAAAAATTACGATCCGTTGTTCAGTTGCAGCGTGAAAGAGGAACAAACTTTAATAAAAAATACATACAAACTTTCGCGTTTATAATAATTATTATAAGTAGGATATTAAGATGGACTAGCTGACCCGACAGACGTTGTCCTGTCTTAGAACTGTCAAACGTCTTAGAACTGCAAAACGCGAAGTTGAAATCGTCGTTAAGTTTACAGAAATTTTCCGATTTTCTGAATTTTTCTTTTCGTGAGAACCTACTATTAGAAAACTTAAAAAAAAAAAAACGGTAAAGTCGTTCTCAAGATATGGCGTGACCGAGGTTAATAGGGATTCATTTATCAAATTATTGATTGATTCACACGTATCAGAACCACCCCTAATTTTTAAATGTATTTAAAGCTTTTTATACTTTTCAATTTGAGATCTATACCAAAACTGTAATTCTGAAGTTTTATGCACTTATCTTAGTAACTATAAAAGTCAGAAGATTGTAAACAATAAGGATGGACGGACAGATGGAACAAACTTATATAAGAAAACTTTAATTCTGCAGTTTTATGCACTTATCTTAATAACTATAAATGTCAAAAGATTGTAAACAATAAGGATGGACGGACAGACGGATAGACGGAACGACCTTATAAATCAGAACGCAAAAAAGTTAGTTACCGTCGTATAATTACAGTTATTATTTAGCCACAAATGGAGCCTGATACCCGTTATCTAAGTAGTAAAGCAAGTGAGTTGATAGATCACTGGTGGCGGGTACCATCGCGTGCGCGGACTGCATCCATCACTGCAGATAAGCACGTCCATCGCCGCAGATTAGGTGATAGTTGCACTGGAAACGCAGGCCTACGGCAAACCACTAGATGTAGTGTAAAATTGTATTCTAGACACGCTAGATGGTGGTTTAGTTGCAATTTAAATATTAAGTACAATAGTTTTTAGGGTTCCGTACCCAAAGGGTGTAAACGGGACCCCATTACTAAGCCTACGCTATCTGTTTGTCCTTTCTTGTAACAGCCGTATCTTTCAAACCGTAATATATAGCCAGTTGAAATTCGAAGAATATATGTTACGGCAGATTAAACAAGAAATAATAATAAAGTCGTAAAGTTAAAACTAAGTTACTCCATTGATATTGTTTTTTGATTTGTATGAGTCTATGTTACTTGAAAATAAATTATTATTACTAAGGGTCTCCGTTACAACAAACATTTATTAACTATTTTTGTATTTGTTCTAATCCGTATTCCGTACAAGCGTCAAATATGTCACGATTATAGTACAACAACTAATAAAGTAAAACAGCTAATAATAAGGCCTCCCTCTTAGTGAGGGGTGTTGCCATAATCCCCACGCTTGGCAGGCGGCTTGGGGATCGCAGTACGTTCACCGTGTACTAACAGGACGCTGCTGCCCATCCTCCGGTGGTGGTGAGGGAGGCCTTGTTCAGCAGTGGACATTTAATGGCTGATGATGTGATGTGATGTGATGTGCTAATAATAAATAATGGCAACGGGCGAGTCGGTGACAATTTTTTTTTCACCACCAAGTTAAGCAACGTCTGGCGCGTTCGGCACTTAGATAGGTGACCACCTGGGCGTGATGTTGTCTTTTTCCACTTTTTTTTGTATTTTGGTAGTACGGAACCCTCAGTGCACGAGCCCGACTCGCACTTGGCCGGTTTAATATATATTTTTTTTAGTTGACCCGCAGACGCTGTCTTTTTTAAAGACATTTGTTTGAGGTATGGTCTTTAGCACATACAAAAATTTCATAGCAAAAAAGTTTTTTTTTTACCGAATTTTGTGGGCAAATTTTCCCCATTAAAAACCGTATACGGGCCATCAAAACATTAAAAAAAAAAACGAAATTTGCTTGAAATGGTTGGTGTTCACACGGAAGAGTCAGCCCGTCGGCCCGTGGTCGCTTGGCCTGACACGCTGTCGTGTACACCGTGTACTGAATGAGATACGTTCTGGCGCCAACGTGAAAAAAACCGCAACATGTCGCTTCATTGTATTATTTTCCCAAACTGTGTTATTTAGAGTGCTGATGTGTAATAATGGCGGATTATTCGTATTAACTCGAGCACGTTTGCTCGAGTCAAGTGATATAACGAGGTGAAACATGTTTTATCGTGATATTTCCAAATCTCCATAGAATCCTGTAGTTAAGTCTCCACCACTTTACTAGAGCAAGACTCGGTTTTAAAAATGGCTTCCTTTGCTGGACTCTGACTATGACTGTGACTGTTTGACGATATTTTATAAAACTTGAAAATATTTTAATACTTGTCACTCACTGCACAAGTCATCAATGCACAAGAAGCGCGAAACTAAAATCCTCTCAGGAAGGAAAATTAAAAAAAAAAATGTAGCTATAATAAACTTTTTCTAAAACTGCATCAGTATCTTGCAAAATCTTTAAACGACGACTAAACCACCAGTGCGTTTTACCAGTCGATGCTTAGAGGTGCGGAATCTATATACAAATGAATCCCTATTTACCTTGGTCACGCCATATTTTGAGAACGACTTTACCGATTTCATTATTTTTTTAAAGCTTTCTAATACTTTGGAGAAGGTTCTTACGGAAAGTAAAAATTGAAAAATTTCAGAAAACTTAACGACGGTTTTGACTTCGCGCTTTTGACAGTTCTAAGACAGGACAACATCCGCCGGGTCAGCTAGTTAACAATAAAATTGGTCCACCCGTTCAAAGCGACGTTGGACGACATGGTTTTATTAGCGCCGTCGATATCAGCAATGCGGAAGCTGCTAGCAGTATGTGAAAAGTATGCTGAAGAACACAATATGATGTACAATCCAGATAAGTCGGTGTATATGATCTTCAAAGCTACGAACTGCTGCACAAATCTGCCTCCTCTCACACTATACGAAGCTGCACTGGAACAAGTCGAGGAGGTCAAGTACCTCGGTCATATGATCACATCAGACCTGTCAGACCACGCTGACATAGAGAGACAGAGGCGGGCTATAGCAGTGCGCGGTAACATGCTGGCAAGGCGATTTTCCCGCTGCAGCGACTCTGTCAAGGCCCAACTCTTCATCAGCTACTGCACCAGTGTGTACACCACAGAGTTGTGGACGAACTACACCAAGGCCGCCATGAGCGAGATGCGTGTGCAGTACAACGACGCATGGCACGTGATGTTCCGGCTGCCGCGGTGGTGCAGCGCTAGCAGCATGTTCGCCGAGGGACGCGCGCCCTGCTGGCAGGCGCTGCTGCGGAGCCGGTCGGCCGCCGTGCGCACCGCCCTGCACCGCTCTGATAACGCACTGGTGGCTGCAGTACGAGAGTGGCACACCAGCCCGATACATCGCACGTGGAGGGCGTATCACACGCCCATCACTTAATTAATTATTATTTGTTCTGTATTTATGCTAAGTTTCAATTTTTCATTTTCTGTAATTTTTGAATTTTATATATGTATTCTAACAATGTGTAATAATGGATGCAAATCTGGCTAATAAACATTTTCATTTCATTTCATTTCATTTTCATTTCATTTCATTTCATTTCATTTCATTTCAAAGCTATCGAACTGTGGAAAGAGTTATGATAAGCGTTTATCTAAGGCAGCGTATATCCTGAAAAGTACCAGAGAACCATAACAACCCGAATGGGCCGAATCATACATAGCTGTTCGTATAGGTGAGTCACCTCAAGTGACCATCGACCCTGTGTTTGTTTGTTATCTGTGTTTTGTGTATTAATTATGAATCCTCTATTTTATAAAATACTAGCGTTCCACCCTGGCTTCGCACGGGTATAGATATATTATTATATCCTGTCACCCGGGGATAGTGTAGCTTCCCAACAGTGAAAGAATTTTTCGAATCGGTTCCGTAGTTTCGCAGCCTATTCAATGCAAACAAACAAAAAATCAAATCTTTCCTCTTTATAATATTAGTATAGACAATCGGACTGCCATGTACCATGCTATATAATAATAAAAAAAAAATAGAATTTAAAAAAACATATATGTCGCAAAACTGATGACCAATAACATATTTTTCGGGTTGAAATGCTTTGTATTTCAGAATGTAGTAGTTTGGTACATAAGTTTCCACTTAACGTCAACATGATGAATATATATTGTTTTTTTATTGTACGGTTCACATTCGATACTGCGACATTAATAATATGTTTCAACCGCATTCAGCCTCAAACAAAAAACAAAACGTGTGAACACCGCGACAGTTTCCATAACACAACGACGTAGATAACAGAAATCTGCGAATATAAATAAATCGCTCTCAGCGTTTCATCTTCATTTCGTTACGGTTACGGTTGAACACAGTAGTTCTTAGTTGATTGAATCAGGTGTTACTTACACTTACCATCTTTAAAACTACCTACTACCTAGAGATTCAGAAAAACTGTTTTAACAGTTAGTGCTCATTAAAAATACTATTACACGAAATGTACTGCTTGCACTAGATTTTGCCCTCACGGTACATTGACTGGGGAGAAATTGACTGTAACAGACTGGATTCGCAACCATTGCTTAGGGAAGTGAAGTCATTTCAAGTGCCAGAGCCGCAAGGGTTGCCTGACACACTGCCGGAAAAAAAGTGTCAGAGGATATTATCGTTCACCAACTAACCGACGCCTCCAAATCAGCCCTACAGAATTCACAAGTCTGTGCTATGTGCGTGTAAGGATAGATACTTTACTATACCTATGATGGCTATAGTAAAGATTTTGTGAAGAGTCTCACCTCTATAGTGCAAACTGCAAACAAAATGTTCAAATTATCACTACTTATATCGACGTTCGTAGCTGTCAAATGTGATATCATAGAAGATAACTTATTAGACTTGGAGTACGTTATGGTCGCTGCACCATTTGACTACGTCGAGAAACCAGTTTGCTTTTGGATGAAAGTGACTAAAAAAGGAGACCGGCACTGCATTTGTGGTGGTGAAAGGGTGCCTATTCTAAGAATGACAGCGTATTCTGATGACATACAAGAAATCGGGGCTGAATACCCGTTCATAGCTGTGGACTCGGAAGAAGATATAATAGCAGCTCTTAAAGTAACATGTTACTGTCCCTCGGGCGTAACACGCGAAAGGAAATTGGTAAAACTGATAGAACCCGATTACATCTTAATACACTCCTGTCTAGATTTTTACATCATGGGACTGAAAAGTGTGCAATGCTGGCCGACAATTTATGGCTCGAGTACGCCACCACAGTCTGAATTAATAGCGGTCGTAAGAAATATCATGTCTATCCATTTCTCGTTGCGTCGTGTTTGGAAAGGACTTTGCTACCAACTTGGGTAATAATGCGCCAATATCTAACGCTACTAGATTTCCATGCGTCAGAGATGCAGTAGAACACACAGCACGCGCAATAAGCATCCAATAAATACATTTAACCTGGACCCGAACATTTGGACTTGGGTATGTCCTAAAACTGCGACCAGAACCACCGGAGGGTAGGCAGTAGCATCCTGTTAGTACACGGTGAACGTACTGCGATCCTCAAGCCACCTGCCAAGCGTGGGTATTGTGGAAACACCCTTCTCTTTGAGGGAAGACTTTGTTCAGCTGTGGACATTTAATGGCTGATGATGTGTGTATGTGATGTGTGATGTCCTAAAACTGCGACCAGATCCACCGGAGGATGGGCAGCAGCGTCCTATTAGTACACGGTGAAAGTATTGTGATCCCCAAGCCACCTGCCAAGCGAGGAGATTATGGAAACACCCCTCTCTGTGAGGGAGGCCTTTGTCCAGCAGTAGACGTTTAATGATTGCTGATCTGTGATGTGAAAGACATTTAAATCTATCACTAACTGGCTGGGAATCGAACCCGGGACCTCTACACAGAAGATTATATAAGCTAAAGTGGTAGTTTGACTTGGACGTGCCCTTTTTTAATTTATTTATTTCATATAATTATATACACATAATTGACCTAATTTAGTATCGAAAAACTAAGCTGTTTGTATCGATACTAAGATTCACTAAACGCACTGACAATATAGCGCAAACTTAAAAAAATAATAATATAACGTTTACAAATAAGTACCTACGTAGGTACCTGTATTACAATTTCTCAAGCAAGCACCAATTCAATGCCTACTGTCGGTCACAGGGTTACGGTTGCTACTATCGAGTTTTAAGGAAATTTTCATTATTTTGTTGTAGTCTTCTACGTTAACGACACACATACACATACACATGGCGTACCTATCTCTGACTCGATGCGTGTGACTATCATTCTCAGAGTACCGTGAAGTATCGTAGCGGGTGGGGGAATGCTAGTTTGATTACGTCACTTGATTCTGACGTTTGTCAACCTACTGATTTAGCTTACATATTATATAGATGCGTGGAAGTCTCGCACTGTTCGATTTGATCGATTGTTTCTGCCACGTACCTGTATGTTGTGGAATGGGTTACCACCTTCGGTTTTTCCTCCGAAGTATAATTCGGACTGCTTCAAACGAAGGGTGAATATAGTCCTCAAAGGTAGGCAACGCACTGACAATGCCCCGGGTATTGTAGGTGTCTATAGGCAGCGGTGACCACTTACCATCAGGTGGCCCGTAGCTTGTTTGCCACTTATTCTATTTAAAAAAAAACTACTATGATCTCTGTCTCAGACGGCAGATGTCTACTCGTGCAATATCGGTGTGTTGACTTCTAAGATGCTGGTTGCGGTTTTAGATCACGTGAATGAAAGTCACATTGAATCACCGGAGACTACTGCGAGTTAAAATGCTATTAACCACAGAATAGAGAAGTAAATAGAACGGAATTGAGAAGGAAAATCTGTCGCTAGGTATTATGACAGAATCTTGCTTGAACATTCTCATGTATGTCAACGCATCGAAAGAACTTGGACCTTACCTTTTTGGGTTACGTCTCAAAGTTCTTTGTCCGCATCACAGCTGCTAACTGATTTCAAATAACTGACGTTTCGTTAATATGGGTGCAAATGGCTACAAAAAAAATCTTACAAAAATGCCTTGACAGCCGTTCTAATTCTAAAATTTTTTTTTTCTTTTCTGTGCTATTAACTTTATCGTATTGAAATAAATGACTATTTGACTTCACCGTTTTTGATATTCGCAGACGACACGGTGTATTTTTTCGTAATTACCTATTTAGGAGTTTGGAAGTCACGGTTGTTCAATACAGCTATAATATACTAGGAACGCACCCCGGCTTCGCACGGGTGTAAATCTTATTTCTTTTAAACCTAGGGTTACATTATTGGAGTTTTAGTAAGGATCCCTATTTATTTTTTTGAAAATATAATATAGCCTATGTCACCCGGGGATAGTGTAGCTTCCCAACAGTGAAAGAAAATCGGTTCAGTAGGTTCGGAGCCTATTCAATGCAAACAAACAAACAATCAAATCTTTCCTCTTTATAATATTATTATATTAATATATTATTAGACTAAAGATGACTATTAACAGTATATTTACTGTAATAAGGTTATGGATGGAGCTTCCGATATTTCGGCGCAGTTAAACGCGCCATGTTCACGTGTATACATGTGGATTCCCATGAACATGGTGCATGTAACTGCGCCGAAATATCAAGAGCTCCATCTACAACCTTATTGCGGTAAATATCCCGTTAATAATCATATAAATGAGCGATGGTGGCACTTAAAAGTTTCGAAAGTGTAACCATGCGAGACGCTAACACGATAAACTGCAAATATATTTTTTGTCACTTTTGCGTGGGACAGGAAACATGCATAGCACACATTTACAGATAAACGCAGACATGCGCAAAACTAAATCATGTTCATATGAACGCACACTATTACAAATTCGCCACATTGACTTAAAACACGCACGTAGTTAAAATACAGTGTAGTATAATATACACAATGTTGTGTGCGATATCAAATTTTTTGGCGGAAGACGCTTTGACCTCGCCACAGAAGACATATTAGTACAAGTACAGAAGGTTTACTCTGCAAAATCATTTAAATAAGTAGCGACTCTTGCTACTACACAATAAAGTGCAATTCAGGACGCGCGAGCGCTACCTACAATATTAACCTAGAAGTTGCCTCTCTGTCTATCGTGCAACTCCCGTCGCGTTTTCTCTGTCTATCGCTCGGCAGCGGGCGCGGCAGGTACGAAAAGTCGGCTACTTGTAGCTCCATACCAAAAATTCGGAGTGCGCCAGCTCAAAAAAGCAAAAAGCCTGGGTCAAAAGCTCGAAACTTATTTTACTGGCCAAGTGCCTTTGTTAACTAAACAAAATACAAGCTAAAACTAAAACTACAAATACAGTTAGACTGCCCATAGACCGTTGAAGGTCTAAAGACAATTCAAATGCTCAAGCCCACTACCAGTTGGCAGCGTACCCAGCGTGCTGGCGGCATTACCACATTGAATGGCAATGCTTATGCGTTGAGCCAGAAACACGCCAGCATTTTGGTCACGCGTCGCATTAACAAGGCGCTCTGAAAGATTTTTGAAAATGAGGTGAGCTAGGTCCCCATGTGCCCAATGTCTCGACCCCAAACGCCTCAAATATGTAAGTGCAAACCTATAAGTTAGCTTACTGTTTTCTCTCTCCTTGATACTTGCCTTCAAATAACGTAAAGTTGATAGCGCGATAAACCAACAAAAACTGATTCATAAAAGTGAAGTTGGGAACTATTTAACGAGGAAGCCGCGACGACCATCGTAACTTGTATACAGCTGGGGCCAATGTCTTCGCCGGCTGAGGCAAACGGCTTCTGCAGTCAACTTTGGAAGTATCCTTGTGAACCAGCTGTGAAAGGTAAGGATTATCTTTTTTGTTGGAATTGAAACCATGGATTTCGTAAAATTTAAATAATAGATAAATTATGTTTTTTACCGTATTTAAAAAACTCCTTTTTGAAGTCGGTAAATATTTTTTTTGTGCCTTTATGTTTCCCGATATCTTCAGCAATTGTGAATGAAATAGGCTATAATAATATTTATGTAGAAGGTATATAGGGTTACTGGTAAATAGTTTGCATCTTCTTAATAGGATTCAATAGGTACGTCAAAGCAAACAACTTTTGTTCTGCGACTTATTAAAATTTGCGACGCGAAAATAAATGCTGTTTCATATGTTTTTTCCCGCGAATTTAGAAAAGTCGTAGATCAAAAGTTGTTTACTTTGAATTTTTGATGTACCTACTGTGGTGCTTACCACAGTACGCCACCATGTACCATAATAAAATAAAGAAATTGCATAGAATTTGTTAAGATCGATAATATTTATTTAACAATAGTAGAATATAGTTTTTTTTTATCGCGAATAAGTCCGCGTATGACCATCAACTCGCCTGTTGGTAAGCGACGATGTGGTCGAAGATGAAGCAAAGTTTTATCCATTCTGGCCCTTATTCACAAACAAAGCGGTTTTTGCCAGCTTTGCAGTACAAAATCTGTCAAAAAGATTAAAATCAAGAGAAAATTTACGAGAATAAGAGTCTCGCACACTTGTACGTACTTAACTTCTTTCTTTAGTCAATCATGCAATAAAAAGCTTATGATGTTTTGAATAACGAACCTTTACGCTCACTGCGGTTGCCAAGTAGGTACACAGAATATAAAGGGTACAGAAAGTCGTCTCCGGCTGACCTTAATTTTAATTACCTACTCGCCGTAGCGCTAGGGTACGAAAAGCAGCTTTAAATGTGTTTGTCGGGCGAATTATCGCGCGAAACTATGATTACGTGTAGTGTCAAAGCGACTCGCGTCGACCGATTCGATCCGAGATCGCTGTAAGTGCGCGTCTTTGTGTGCGTGTGCCTGTTTATGCTCGATGTATGGAGCCGACCTTCTGTACTGTTCTGTGTAGGTACCTTGTTACTTTGTTACTAATCACCTTTTCGTGGAACATAGGTCAAGAAACCGAATTATAAAATTACTCGTGCCTCGGAAATTGCACAAGGTACATACATTGTAGTTTATGAATATGAACTATGAATAAATTAACTAAGTAAAGATAGCTTTACACTGTTTCGTTAGTAAGAATAGTAAGTTGAACGGCCTCTTATACCAAATTTATCGGTTTTAAATCAATTTTATTCAGTTAAATTACAATATTTGAGTTGGAAAAAAATACATGCAAGAGATACATCTGTGTTTGAGTTTATGCATTGGTTCAAAATTAGATAGAATAACATTTCCTTGATCAAAAAAAAATCTGAAACAAAGTCGATTTAGTATTTTTTTTCCGTTTTATGCTCTAATGAAAGCTCGTAACAACCTGGATATTGCGTGTATTGAAAGGCAATCCTATTTAACAGTGTTTCCATTGGATAGATTTTTGATAGTGAACAGTTTAGTTTTTTAGTGAAATTAAAAGCGTAAAAAGGTCGTGAGAATTAGTGCGCGCCGCGTTCAGTACCGTGCCAGGCGTCATCGAAGTCAGACCTATGTTCATTTTTGTCGTTGTACTCCCCCCGCGGGCCTCGTAACTTGGCGGGGGCTGAGGGAGCGTTTTGTTGCCTACGCGACTCGGATAACAGGCCGTTAATCATTATTTTTACATTATATGACGTTTTAGGCTGTAAGTTCCTTAATTAAACGCCTGCGTTGTTCCACTAACAAAACTCGAGGTTGTCTCTGACGGGTCGTAGACATTGTCTTTCAACTGTTTTTTCCCGCGATAAAAATACAAACGTATCCATATTGTAGCTTTGTCGAGTCTACGCGCGAATAAAACCAGTTTGGCAACAACCGACAAAAAAAACCACGGCCATTGCGCCACGGTTCACCGATGACGTGGAATTGCTTAGCAACGTTGCAAACCATTTTGAGCAATTTTTTTAAGGAATAGGCTTACGTTTGACTTCTAACTCGGATGATGTGGTTTATCGATCGAGCACGCTTGCCTAGAAGAAACCGATTTACTCGTGTTTTGAAGACACCCAGATTGTAACTAATGGGGAACACCCATTCAAGCAGCGCATTCTAAATACTAGCAGTTTGCACAATAAAAGTGGAATCAAAGCGCTTCGTACAGGTTTTCGGAATATTAACCAAATATCAACCATAAACCGGTGTTACATTTACATAATCGCAACCTCGTTAGCAGTTGGCCGTAAGGCCCTTATTCTGCAATGTTGCCAAATAGAAAACGATTTCACTTCAACCAATTGTTTCTCTGTGAATAAATGGCTTTAAAAAGCAATTTCCTACTTCTCTAAATGTCTTAATAAAATTTCTCTTCAGTCCGCACGGTGCGCCCACTCCTTAAAACATCCAGAAGTCTGTTCACTCCATTCGCCTCGCAAGTTTTATAGTTTCACCGTAAAATCAGAACAAAGTCATCCTGAAATCGTGAAGGAACAAGCCTGTCTTTGTAGTTTGAGACATTGTACAGTTTCTAAGACCCTCGTGCTAAACGGGTTTTCCATTTGAGTGCCAAAGGAAATTAGGTTTTACGGCAATGTTCAATAAGTGAGGCTAACAGCGTGATAAAATGTTTTATTTCTGTTGGAAACCTGCTTCTTTCACACTTACTCGTAAATGAGAAATGCAACGATCTTAAAAACTGCACATTCAACATGGCTAGTGCCGGCGTTAGGATAGGGCGCGGTTGGGCGACCGTCCAGGGCGCCAGATAATTATAAAGGGGCGCTGTAGGCCGTAGACGCCCCTTTATATCTTCCTTTCAAAAACCTATCTGCGATCGACAAAATACAAAATACAAATACAAATACAAAATTTATTTATTGTTACATACGAAGCACAAAATAAAGGAGGAACCCTGCCTGTTGCATTAGCGTGAACTGTGTTGCAGCAGACGGTGCCTTCCCCAAAACTGGGAACAGTAACAGTTATATATTATATTAAATATTAATCAAAAACACATATCATAAGGAACATATATACCATAAAATATCTTTGTGGTGTGTGTGTGTGCGTGTGTGTGTGTGTGTGTGTGTGTGTGTGTGCGTGCGTGCGTGCGCACGCACAAAATCTCAATCTAGATTGACAAACTTTGCAACTTTGTCAAACGAAAATTAGTTGCGGAAAACATGGACTTTGATTTCTTAATAAAATCTTAATAAAAGATTTCGCCGATAGAAGCGCTAGAAAAGTTATTTAATCTTTTTTATATATGAAAAAAAAAACTATAGATGCCGTAGAAATCTCGCCGAGGGCGCTGGTAGTGCTAAAACCAGCACTGAACATGGCCAACGAAACCGTACTAAAATCACGGACCTTTTTCAAATAAACAAATCTTTACAAAACCAACCATCACGTCACATTAATAAAACTGAACAGATATGGATGACATTTGATATGGAGGTAGCTTAGACCCTGGATTAACATGTAGGTTACTTTTTATACAATCTACTTCAAATTAATATAAGGTTCCTGCAGGTTGGCAGGTAAAACCGCGGGCGTCGCTAGTAATACTATAATGTTATGACTCACTTTTGAAATGCACGACTGTTATGTATGGCATTTTGGGGTCGTTTTTGAATCTGTGGTTTTTAAAATCGGTGTGGTTTTTTATGTTCTATTTACCTGTCACAGACAACTCAAACAATTTACAACCGGTAGGAGTCGTACTTACGGGTTTACGTCCCATTGTCTATAACATTGTTCTATAACTCCCTCGAAACACCTCATTATGGCGGTCGAGTATTGGTGTCTATTTCACATAAAGTTTTAATGAGCAACGCAACAATTATGTGTTTTATTAAGCCATGGGACATGTTAATCGTTTGTTGTTATATCATAAACCAAGAAATCGACATTTGTATCCAAGTGTGAATCACAGAAAAGAAAAAAAAAACTCTTTTCTGTGGTTTGATTAATTTTTCGACGATAACTTGCGTACTTGCTGTTATTCTTATTCTTGGTGATGGAAATAGTCTTGCACTGACTTGGAGCTTGAGGTGTATTGTGCATTTCGCCCTACCAGTACCTAGCCGAGCCAACCCAGCTTGAAATATGGAGTGAGGCTTTGGGACGCTGAAACTGCTGCTCCAGTGGCGTAGATGAAAGTGCCAGGGACGTAGATGGAAGTTCCACTGACGTAGATGGAAATGCCAGTGGCATAGATGCAAGTGCGAGTGGCGTAGAAGGAAGTGCCAGTTGCGCAGATGGAAGTTCCAGTGGCGTAGATGGAAGTGCCAGTGGCGTAGATGGAAGTGACAGTGGCGTAGGTGGAAGTGCCAGTGGCGTAGATGGAAGTGCCAGTGGCGTAGGTGGAAGTGCCAGTGGCGTAGATGGAAGTGCCAGTGGCGTAGATGGAAGTGCCAGTGGCGTAGGTGGAAGTGCCAGTGGCGTAGATGGAAGTGCCAGTGGCGTAGATGCAAGTGCGAGTGGCGTAGAAGGAAGTGCCAGTTGCGCAGATGGAAGTTCCAGTGGCGTAGATGGAAGTGCCAGTGGCGTAGATGGAAGTGACAGTGGCGTAGGTGGAAGTGCCAGTGGCGTAGATGGAAGTGCCAGTGGCGTAGGTGGAAGTGCCAGTGGCGTAGATGGAAGTGCCAGTGGCGTAGATGGAAGTGCCAGTGGCGTAGGTGGAAGTGCCAGTGGCGTAGATGGAAGTGCCAGTGGCGTAGATGGAAGTGCCAGTGGCGTGGATGAAAGTACTTTTTTTTCGAATGTAATAAAAATCAGTGAAGGAGTTGAAAAAATAGAAGGATCGAGGGGTCCCAGTTCGAGGTGAACTACATTTTCATAATTTCGAATTTTACTAAATACCTAACAATTAAAATGACGCTATTATAAAAAGCTTTATTACCGTACCTACCAATAGTTTTTATGGCGACCATATTATTTCCTCGAGGGTGACGTGCGCTAATAAATATACCTAGACAAACAAGGGGGAAGTAAAGAGGGGTGAATAAATAGAACACCGTCTGGTACCGACTGGTAACACTGGCGGGAATATGTAACAATTACTGCACAAGGGGAGAAATGATCTGCATTACAGTAAGTAAAGTACCTAGTTATTGTACAAAATACTATGTATGTACGAGGTTATAGACCTAAAATGAAAATTTTTATTATTTTATATTAATTTATTTTATTAATATTTTTTTTTATTAAATTTCTTACAGAAAAATGTTGTAACACTGAAAAAAGTAACACTGTAAGACAAGGAAACATAAATTAAGAAATACGCTAGTCTATCTATTTACAGATATAATTACATAAAAAACGATGTGCATATGTATGTATGTGCAGACGACGTCACTGCAGCCGTCAGCCTGTACGAGTCACGTGTCAAAAAATGGCTGATCGAGCAATCTTTCTACACATTTGACGAATTTTATAAATGTATAATTTAATTTTTAATTTAGTTTTTAATGGATTTTATTACATTAACTGTAATTTTTATTTTATAACCGACTTAATTTTTAATTATTTATTTGATTAATAATTTTTTTTTATTTTAGTCTAAATTATTATTGTTTTATCTAATTTATTATTTGATTGATATAATTTATTATTTGATTAGTTTGACATGTAAAATAACATTTTATTAATAAATGAATATGAATATGTTTCCCATGGAATCCAAAACGGCTTGACCGATTTTAATGAAATTTTCAGACAATCTTCAAATTAGTCCAGTGATCCTTTGAAGTTTGTTAGCTATCGGATCAACAGTTTTTATTGGTGTCCTTGTGGGTGTCCTAATATTTTCCCTACAAAAAAAGACCAAGAATCGAAGTTATACATTGACATAATTATTACACCTATAAAAAAACACCTATGTCAATGGAGGTTGCTGTCACTACCAATGAGGTTGCTTCTAGGAGTTCGCATTGTTTTCATCTTTCACTGGCTGATGTTATAAGGAGTAACTTAGGCTACTTTTATCCAGGATATAACGGGAAACCACGAAGCATAACTAGTTAAACATAAACCTTCATCAATAAACACCAAAACCCACGGAAATTGTTTAGCAAGCATCTTCATGGGCACATTTCTGAGCCATATCACGAAGCTACAGCCCGTATATCAAAGTAATACGCCAATAAAGACGTCTAATGACGGTCGCCGCCGCCGCTGTGCGCTGCACAACATATTTTTATTTCCTTCATGACAGCCACCGTGTTGACACCCGTGTGTCGCGAAACCAAACCTCTGTTCTTCCTGGTTATGGCCTCAATTTATTTGGGGTCAGCACTGTTGATGTTTAGCAAACAGCTGCAAAAATAAGACGAAAATCCTGACAGAACGCACTGATTTTTTTAATGAACTATAGATATAGCACAATTTATGTATAAATACAACAATTTATTGATATATAATATCTATTATATTTGGGGTAATTTTCACATTTCAATAAATCGTTGCCAAGGCCTTACAGTCAAACTTTCGTCTAAATGCGTTCTTCAAATGATAGAGACAGAATATAAAATTTTTGAGAAAAGTTGTCCGAATGTTTGAAAAAAGTTTCTGGCGATCACTGTTTTTAAATTAATTACAAGGACTACGTTTCGTTTCTAGGGTAAAAATAATGTGGAAGTTTTAATGCAAGTTTTGTTTAAAATTTGCTAAGTAGTACCTTGCATGGTGATTATCATGGTAAATTGTAAGGCAGAGCACAGATGCAAAAAAAAAACAATATTATTCATAATAGGCTTGCGTTTGACCGCTACCTCGACTAATGTTAAGCGATGATGCGGTCTACGATGGAGCACGCTTGCCTAGAGGCAACTGTTTCACTCGCGACTTGAAGTCACCCAGATTGTAAGTTGTGTGTGTTGTATTATTTGCATAATATCACAAAAAGTTTCTTTGTATTTCCTTCACGCACCACTTATTTTCAATTTTGGTTATGAAATTTTTATGTCCCTACTTTGCAGAGTGACCATGATTTAGTTCCATTTCGGTATATTTTTATAGCTTTTGAAATGGAATGAGCTCCCTCCCTATGGTCTTACTGTGAACATGGTGCATGTAACTGCACCGAAATATCAGGAGCTCATTCCACAACCTTACCACGGTAAATATCCCGTAAATAATCATACAACTTTAGTATTCTTTTCTTAGAATAACAACTCAGAGAAGGTAGGTTTCCAAACAACGCCTTCTCAAAACCTGAGCTACAAATTCGCTTTGTAGCTTACGTTTCGATTGGTATTTTAAACGATTTAAGCAAGAAAATTAATGGATTACCTGTGGAATGTCACACCATAACTCTTATGCTGCTTTTCTGATTTGTTGTGGTAAGATTTCACTGCGCAAAATGTCAGAGAAAAATTTTTTTTTTTTGGAGCAATATGTGACACCATTTGAATGGCTTAAATTTTGCGAATGTACTTGATTTCTTTGTGTAGTTATTCTAAGATTCTTATATTGTTTTTATATGCCAATAGCATCCTACTGTACAAAAGTTTCATACTCCGTTATACACATTCCATAAAATTGAATTTTATATTCAACAGTGCCTCTTGGTGTTCCTATACCAAATTTTCGGGCTAGACCCAAGAACGCTTAGAAATAATGGGAAATAATAATAATAATAATAAGTGCCGGGTAGTTTTCGTCGACATCACCATCCCACATGACGAGAACCTAGTGAAGGCCGAGAAGGACAAACTCAGCAAGTACCTTGACTTGGCTCACGAGGTTACCGCCATGTGGGATGTTGACTCGACGATCATTGTCCCGATAGTCGTTTAACTGATGTTATGCGCAGTTACATGCACCAGAGCCGTGGTAGCCTATTTGGGAGAACGCTAGACTTGATATAGCGTGAGGTCGTGGGTTCAAACCCCGGGCCCGTACCAATGAGCTCTTTGGAGCTTATGTACGGATTTTCATACCACTGGCTTTTCGGTTAAGGAAAACATCGTGAGGAAACCTGCATACGTACGGAGAAGAAATTCAATAACGTATGTGAATCCACCAATCCGCACTGGGCCAGCGTGGTGGATATGGCCCAATCACCCTTTCGGGGGTAGGCTAAAAGTCCAGCAGTGGACTGTTAAAAGGCTGACCATGATGATGATGACATGCATCATGTTCACGGGAAGACCATCGGGAGCTCATTCCCCAACCTTACCACGGTAAATATCTCATAAATAACAACCGTGATAGTTTAAAACAAAAATAATACTAGTCTTTTTTCGCGGATAATTTTTTTGACCATCAGATCGCCTTTTGGTAAGTGACGATGTGATCGAACATGAAGTTTCACATAATGATATGCCTTTATCTGAAAATCAAATAAATAAAACACTGTTTCAAGCTATCACGGTTATTCAAATAAATAAAACTAAAAAAAAAGTTTGGAATTCGATTCATTTTCTGTTAACGACATAATATTATATGTTAAGCAGTGGACGTCTTCTGGCTGATGATAATAGAAAATATGTAGAAAATACACTTGTTTTAGCTGCACGAAGGCAAAGTTTCATTACGTCCTATATGCGAGTTCGAATACCAGCATCAGTCCACTCACCAAAGAGATATTATAGACTAGCCGACCTGACAGACGTTGTCCTGTCTTAGAACTGTCAAACACGCAAAGTTAAAATTGTAAATATATTTTTTTTACACCTTGGGTTACATTATTGGAGTTTTAGTAAGGATCCCTATATTTTTTTTTTAATATAATACCCTATGTATGCCTATGTTACCCGGGGATAGGGTAGCTTCCCAACAGTGAAATAATTTTTCAAATCGGTTCAGTAGTTTCGGAACCTATTCAATGCAAACAAACAATCAAATCTTTCCTCTTTATAATATTAGTATAGATTAGATGCGCAAAATTACCATCTAGGTATAATATACTTTGCACGTTATGTCACCAACTACAATAATTAGAGTCTAATGTGCAATTTTATGAGTATAATAATATATTATTGTTCTAGATATGTAATTTTAATTTAAGCTTTTTTTAGGTTAACCTGTTTTTTTTGTTCCACTGCTGGGCAAAAGTCTCCCCCAATTCCTTCCACTGGTCTCTGTCCTAGGCCAGTACCGACCAATCTTTTTTAAGTTTCCCGCTTTTTTAAGTTCGTCGCAATCGGGTCCGGGAGTGACCTGGGGGTCGACTGTTCGGTGGCAGTTTAAACTTTAAGCTCACAAAATCTATTCAATAAAGGTAAGATTACCCAACGTGATCTATCTACAACAGCATCAGGCCTGCGACCCGCCGGTCAAAGGATCCCTACTTATCTACATCTTCACTACAAGTGGCGTTCACTTGGCTTCTCCATTCATCTTAATAATTCATCTATTGGTTGGAAAATGAATGGTGTCGATAAGTTTAGAAATATGATAATGAATATCCACCATTTTTTTAAATAGTAGATAGGCTTGCGCTTGGCCGCCATCTTGCCTGATGTTAAGCGATGATGCGGTCTACGATGGGGCACGCAATTTGAATAGTAATATCGGGTTACTATTCAAATAAATTAACATAGCTTCATTGGTGTTGTGTGTGACTTAAACTTTTAAATTTATAGATCTTTGTGTCATCATCATCAGCCATTAAACGTCCACTGCTGAACAAAAGCATTTCTCTTAGAGGGCTCAAGGGCGGATCCAGAGGGTCATGACCCCCCCTCTGGGCTGGGTCCAAGACCTAGGTTGACCACTAATTAATATAAAAATTAAATTATAACTTCTTGTGACTTGACCACAACTATGTGACCCCCCTTGGCACCAAAGCTGGATCTGCCCTTGGTGTTGCTATAATCCCCACACTTGGCAGGCGGCTTGAAGATCGCAGTACCTTCACCGTGTACTAATAGGACGCTGATGCCATCCGTCGGTTGTTCTGGTCGTAGATTTAGGACATACGTATATACAGGATAAAATGTTATAATTATAAAACCGGCCAAGTGCGAGTTGGTCTCACGCACTGAGGGTTCCGTAGCACCACATAAAACAATAATTATTAATTAAAAATGGTGGCATTTCGATTCGGTGAGACGAATGAACGAATGATGAGGTCATCTAAGCAACGTAAAAAAAAAAAAAAAAAACCAAGTGCAAGTTGTGTCAACTTTCTAGTTGACACAACTCGCACTTGGCCATATTTTTTTTTTTATTATATTTTTTTTTTTAATACTTTAGAGTGTGTATCATGCCAAATTTGACGCTTGTAAATATTACCATTTTTACATTAGAGCTAACACAAAAATACATAAAAAAATACGATTGTTGTATGGGGTGCCTTTTGTTTCTACTTTTAGTTTTTTTTTAATTATTTGTTAGTTAATTCACCGTAACATTACATATTCGGGAATGTATGGGAAAACATGGACAAGAACTGCACTAAACAGAACAGAATGGAAAGAAATGGAGGAGGCCTTTTCCAAGTTGGGTACACAGACTGAAGTGTCAATGTCGTAAAAAAAAAGTTTTATGTCTGAATAAAGGCTTATATTATTATTATTTAACATAACATATTCTGTGAAAATTTCAACTGGCTATCTCATACGGTTCGAAAGATACAGGTGGTAATAGGTAGGAGAGACGGACGGACAGACAGACAGACATCATAGGCTAATAGGCCATTGGAATTAGACCAAAATATTTGATGAATCGGATTTAATTGCTACAAAAGGTTTTATTGATTTATTAGCTTCATTTATAGCCCAATATGACTACCCTAAGTTTTCCTCCTCGGGGGAGTTGTGCATAAGTGGTGGGGGGTCAAAATGTACCCCCAGAAGGGGTATTTTTGAGGTTTTACGATAATATCACGTGAAGGACTCACAATATTGAAACATAGTTCTTCAATGAGTTGTAGAAAATTAAATTTTGCATTGAATGACACTAGATGCAGATTGGACCACCCGTACCCATACTATGCTCATCAAAATTGGTCCAATTTTACATATTTTTGAAAAAATATCATTTTTATGCTGTTTTTTGGCAATATTATCTAAACTTACCCATCTCTCATTCAGTGGTCTATAGGTACATAAGTTATAGAGAAATAAATTCTGCGTTTGATGAGATCAAAAGTAAATTTTTAGACCACCTTAAATATCATAAAGATCATCAATGAAGACTGTTTGCTTAAACTGCAGTTCTTCAGAAGTGTTATTATGTTGGAGATAAATTGTCAAAGCCGTATCAATGCAACATTTACACTATATCAAACATAGTACTAGGCACCTTATTTTACTAGTCTTATAAAATGTTTTATTTTTATTTTTTTATAAATATATTTCAAAAAAATATATAATATATTTTGTAATATAATATAATATATTTTGACAAAGAAATTGGTAGGCACCTAAATTTCACAAACGCCGTCGTTTGGCTTGCTCTTGACTCATGGTAATGTAACTTAGTCAAATTTTAAGGTGGATTTTTTGGGAAACGGTAAAAACTTTTGGTCATCAAACGCAAAATTTACTATTACACTATAACTTATTCATAAATCGCTTATTTTACACTATAAGTTGTTCATAAACCGCTGAATAAGAGATGGGTAAGTTTGGATAATATTGCCAAAAAACAGAAGTAAAAACGTTATTTTTTTCAAAAATATGTAAAATTGGACCAACTTTGATGAGCACTAGTACGGGTACGGATGGTCCAAAAAATTTGCATCTAGTGTCATTCAATGCAGAATTTAATGCCCTACAACTCATAGAAGAATTATGTTTCAATATTGTGAGTCCTTCACGTGATATTATCGTAAAACCTCAAAAATACCCCTTCTGGGGGTACATTTTGACCCCCCACCACTTATGCACAACTCCCCCGAGGAGGAAAACTTAGGGTAGTCATATTGGGCTATAAATGAAGCTATTAAAACAATAAAACCTTTTGTAGCAATTAATTCCGATTTGTTTTCTAATTCCAATGGCCTATAAGTAATAGGGTCCCGTTTTTATCTTTTGGGTACGGAAACCTAAAAAGTGAAATGCTGTTTTTGGTACGTGTATTACTTGAGAAAACAGCTGCACCGATTCGGATAACTTTTTTATAATTATGTTTGTAATTTGTCTGAATAACGTTTTTAGGGGACGCATACTTAGCAAAGTTGCCGGGAAAATTGTGATTATCGATTATACTGCTAGTTTTTGTATACATTTTAAGTTACTTTGTATTTTTTCGATGTATAATAAAGTGTTATTGTATTGTATTTTAAAATTCAAAAATTTGGGAAATACTTAAAGTGCTTCTATACGATATTTGTATGAACACAATTTCATAAGTCATACTGAAATTTGGACAGAGGCAGGCAAAACATAATATTCTGGTTGAAAATATACCTGTTTTCCCAAACTCGTGGTTGCCCCTCAAAACTAAGAAGGCGGAATTAAAGAGAACATCTCCGTGAAAATATTTGTGAATATGTTTGCGACGTTTACATTCGGCGCATATAACCACCAGCTAGACAAAGGAACACAATTTTTATATTAAACATACCAACGAGTTAATAAAGGTACTTTAGTTACCTTTCAATTTTCTTCTCTACTACTATGAAGTAGAGTGTATTTTCGTGTGGCAATTTAACGCGTATTTAAATAAGTTTAGGTATCCTCGTAATTTCTGAGTTTCAGTGTATCTCCGCTTGCGTATACTTAACTTATGTTTGTGTGTTACCAAGCGTTTATTTGAGTCATTTGATTTTGAGTTTTTTTAATACGTGAATTAATTTCTGAATTGATTCTGAAAGAATTATTGAACTAATTTCTTTTCAATAATTTAAATACAATGGTATTTTAACCGACTTCAAAAAGGAGGTAGTTTCTCAATTCGGCTCATATAAAAAAAGTACAGCTATTACGCCGGCATCTGTAAACCCATTTGCGTGTTTATTTTTTTTCTCGTGTAGAAGAAACTTGCGAAATGGTCCCACAAAACAGTTCAGTAGTTTTTGAACAAGCTCTAATAATATGGATTTTTTCTAGCGCGCCTACGAATTTCGTGATAATAAATCGCAACAATACTTTTGTTTTGTCTTTTGTTCATGTCAAAAAAGGAGGTATTCATGCATAGATGTGTAATTGTATCTATAAAAAAAAAACTAGTAGTTCGTCCCGTACAGAGTTAAAGAAGGTTTTAAGCATTCCAGTATAATAGGTGTTTCACAAAAAAATCTTAAATAAATAATCTATTAAAATAACAGACTTCAATAAACCACAGAATATGCCACTACAAAGAAAAAATAATATTTTTACACAGATTTTAAAGTCGGATGGGAACAACGACAAAATAAATTTTAAAACATCTATCTTCTTCTTTGTCTTGCCCCTGGACCCAATTTTTAAAATAAATAATAGGCTTGCGTTTGACCACCATCACACCTGATGTTAAGCGATGATGCGGTCTACGTTGGAGCATGCTTGCCTAGAAGAAACCAATTCACTCGTGATTTGTAGACAACCAGATTGTCCCAGTTCATCTGGGGTCGGTCGGGCCTCCTCGTTGTTCGGCGCCAGGACTCTCTGTCCTGGGTAGTCGTCGCTGGCTGGGCCAGGCTCCTCACAACTTTTTGTATATTGGCCCACCACGTGGCTGGGTGTCTGCCTCTGCCTCTGGGTTTGTTCGGGATGTTAACTGCCTTATTTACGACGTATTTATCGTCCTGCCTCATAATGTGTCCATACTACCGTAATCTGGACTCTTTCAGTTTTTCCATTATTTGTGCGACCTTAAACGAGCCCTGGACGTATTCTTTCCTAACCCTATCCAAGCGTGTTACTCCCCTGTTTTTATAATAAAATATAGTTCCTGCCCGACTTTAAAATCCGTGTAAAAATATTTTGTTCGTTGTAGTGACATGTTTTGTGTTTTTTTAAAGTCTATGTAAAACTTATTTATTATGATGGGTAACTATGGACCCCTTTCGGCTTAATAGTTATTTATAACGATGGGTACTAATAGAACCCTTTTGGTTTAGTATACAGTTTCCACATCACCCTGTATAAAGTTTACATTAAAATAGACTGTCGCTGAGAAGTCAGATTGAATAAAATTTCCCTCGATACCTCCATTGGTGCGTCGTTATCGATTAAATCGATTATTTATTCGAGTCGCACCCACTCCATATTCTGAATAATTCACGTGTACGCTGCTCTTAGAGGGTTACGTATTTAAATTGCGTACATTATTCAAGAATTTAAATACCTACCAGCCTTTATTTATGTGCTTTCAGAGTTGTATATTATACTCAGTGATAAAAATGTCTTATCTATAAATACGACGTAGGTTTAATGGGTAGTTATAAGTAGGCATGTGTCCTAATGTTTCTTTTATTATAAACTAGTAGGCCGCCCCTGCTTCACACGAGCGAAGCCGGGATATATAACCTATGTCAACCGGGGATAGTGCAGCATCCCAACAGTGAAAGAATTTTTCAAATCGGTTCAGTAGTTTCGGAGCCTATTCAATGCAAACAAACAAACAAACAAACAAATCTTTCCTCTTTATAATATTAGTATAGATATAGATAACAGGCTTAGCAAACGATATAATTAAATACCTTTGAGATGTGGTGCTGGCGGCTGATGTTGCGCTTTTCTTGGACTGCCCACAAAACGAACATATCCATTTCGGGTGAGCTCAATGTATGCCAAAGATTGTCCACCATATCCCTTAAGAGCCGTGGTAACCTATTTGGGAGACCGCTAGACTTGAAATCGTGAGGTCGCGGGTTCAAACCCCGGGCCCGTACCAATGAGCTCTTTGGGGGTTATGTACGGATTTTCATACCACTGGCTTTTCGGTGAAGGAATACATCGTGAGGAAACCTGCATACGTACGGAGAAGAAATTCAATGGCGTATGTGAATCCACCAACCCGCAACTGGGCCAAGGTGATTGGGCCATATCCATATGGCCCAATCACCCTTTCGGGGCTATGCTAAAAGTCCAGCAGTGGACTGCTAAAAGGCTGATTATGATGTTGGTGATGATCCCTTAAGAGAATTCTGCAGTACTTTGGGAACATTGCAAGAAAACCAGCGGACAATCTTGAAAAGCTTCTTGAAAAGGGAAAAGATCTAGGGGTTGAAGCCCGAAACGATGGTCAAAACAAGTGTCTAACCAGCTTTACTTACTAACCAGCTTTTAAGAATTTTAAGTAATAGTGTGTATTGCTATTAGAATGTATGTGTATGGTATAAGTAACAATGTTATAGTCTATCCTCTATTGCATACCCCGTCTTCTACGTCTACTATAAATCCTTTCTATCCTAAGGTTGCCTGGAAGAGATCGCTTTTAGCGATAAGGCCATCAGTTGTTACATTAGTTTTTTAAGAGTTTTTTGTTCTCTGTATCAAATTTAATGGTGTGAACAATAAAGAGTTACTCAATCAATCAATCAATCAATCTTTACACCAAAATTAGTGACGCCATGCATGAGGCCGCTGATGGGCATAGATGGCGACAAATTGTCCAGAAAATTACCGGTAGGGATCATCACGATGCTCAGCACTGAGCTGCACAACAAAGTAAGAGGAGTGTAACTATACAGAAAATAGAGAAATACAGAAATGTTTATTTTGCGATAATGAAATTTAAAGACAAACAAAACAATCCAAATATAAGTAGGTACATTATCACAAAAACCGGCCCCAACTCAGCATGTTGCTGGTTGTACACAACCAGCGCTGGTATTTTCTAAATTCAATTCAATTCTTTATTTGTTAGTATAAGGGTAACATTGATCTTATATTAGGATTGTACAGCCAAAACAACCTTAAATCAGGCATGCAAATTTATAATTAATTATATAATATAATATGTCACAAATAATAGCTCAAAATCATAGGACAAACATTTGTGTGATGAACATTTGTGTTTGTTCTATGTCTGGGTGTTAATATCTATTTAAGTATGTATTTAAAAATATATATGTACGTATATCAGTTTCTGGCAGCCATATTACAAGCTTTGCTTAGTTTGGGGTCAGATGACCGTGTGTACAAAAACGTCCCGAATATTTTTTTTTTTTAAATTAATATGTCACAAATAATAGCTCAAAATAATAATAAATCGAAAACGCAGGGGCGGCGAGCCGTCGGTGAGTGGCAACATCGCGTACCCCGATTCCATGGGTCTAAAACCCCAGAGACCCTGACCAATGGCTTGCTTAACTGGCCGTCTGGGGGTGGAAACCGCAAGAGCTAAGAACCTTTTTTGCCATTTCGTAAATATAAATACAGGGCACTGTTAGTAAATTCTGGGAATTCTCTATACCACGTGCTCTTCATGGTGCTAATACTCAGTAAGTGCTTACCTGAAGATTATTTCGCCACCTCCGAGGTGTACCTGTCATTACACTTAGCGTCGTTTCCTCTCGCCACGTCTGGAAATAACCGCCTACGTTTCGACATTAGCATGCCACCACCTTCAAGTATAACTTTGTAACTGATAACATATATTATTAACAGTATGAGTATCACGGAATAGGAATGGGGCCCTATTCCGTGACGAGTATCGTAGATCTGGTAGCTGCTTTGATTTCTTAAGATGAAGGCAGCTCAGAATTGGCGCACTCTTTAAACAAACATAACAAGTATCATCATCATCATCAGCCAGAAGACGTCCACTGCTGAACATAGGCCTCTCCCTTTAACCTCCACACTGAACGACAGCCTGCCTTTTGCATCCACTGGATGCCAGCGACTCTCACTATGTCATCGGTCCATCTAGTGGGAGGCCTACCTACGCTGCGTCTTCCGGTTCGTGGTCTCCACTCAAGTATCATCATCATCATTTCAGCCATAGGACGTCCACTGCTGGACATAGGCCTCCCCCATCGATCTCCAAAAGGGCCGGTTGGAAGCGGCCTGCATCCAAAGTTTCCCTGCGGCCTCTTTTAGGTCTTCTATCCATCTTGTGGGTGGCCATAACAAGTATACTAAAAGATAAGTATATAAAAATATGACTCCCATAGTCACCCGAGAAAATAATGAAGTACCTTTTGAACTATTTTTAGGGACATAAGGTACCATTTAGTTATAAAAAGTATTACCGCCAGAAACTGCAATTTTTAGCTTACCTGCGTTTTATAACCTATGCAATACATTATGGTACTAGAAATAGTACTTTAAAAATACTTCATTACATTCGTGACCGACTATTGGAGTAAAATTTATATTTACTTATATTTTAGAATACCTGTTATGTTTTCGTAGCAGCATTCGTAGCTGTCGTAGCATTCATAGCTGTCGTAGCACTCGTAGCTGCCGTAGCACTTGAGCTTTTAGCTTTGTTTAAATTTTGTAACATTATGAGCATATTCTTCTTCTGATGTTAAGTGCCATAACTGCACAACAGTAACAACAACACACAACACCTTTGAACGATTCTTGTATTGGTTGGAGCTAGGAAACTAATTATTACTAATAAAACGCGGAGTTACTTGTTGCTAGTGTATTTTATTGGAAAAAAAGGGAGGAACGGGACAAATGAGTGAATGTGTCTGACAACCTTAACATTGCAGTAGGTACTACCAATAAAGTTTTTGGTGCATTAATAATGACCTTATAATTTAAATACCTTTTGATAATGAAAATAGTAGTAGTAGTAGTAATTATAGTGTATTACGTTTAACGACAGATATTATTAGTTGATTTTGTAATACCCGCCGTCGCCTAGTGCTCACCTACCATATTTTTTTCTAAGCAAAGGGGTATGCCGAAAACCAGCCCTGCGTGACCCTTCGGGACCTCGCAGTACAGCGCTGAGCTTACCCCTATTGCCAAACGCTGTTTCTCCTTATGTTTCTTATAGTACATGTACATTGTTTTTGTTTTTTGGCAATAAATATATCTTATTCTTATTCTTATACGAAGAGTCCTTACTGTATTTCGGTTATGCATTGTCGTTGCTTACGTACGGAAGTAGGCACAATTTGGTATAACATACTTGTAGGTATAATTTTGTATAATATTTGTGACTAAGTCCTTACAATGTAAAAGGCTTATAAAAGGTTATTAAGGACTAGCTACCTCCAACGGCTTTACTTTGAGTTTCTTTTAATAAATGTAATTAAACGAAATGTAATCATAATCATTTTATTGGTAACTAGAAGGCCGCCCCTGCTTCGCACGGGCGAAGCCGGGATATATAGCCTATGTCAACCGGGGATAAAGCAGCATCCCAATAGTGAAAGAATTTTTAAATCGGTTCAGTAGTTTCGGAGCCTATTCAATGCAAAAAAACAAACAAACAATCAATCTTTCCTCTTTATAATATTACTAGCGACCCGCCCGCCCAGCTTCGCACGGGTGTAATTTACGTGCGAAGCCGGGGCGGGTCGCTAGTTATATATATAAACCTTCCGTGAAAATGTACCTAACTGATGGTGAAAACCGCATCAAAATCCGTTGCGTGGTATAGGAGGAGTTGGCGGCCATACAGACATACAGACAGACGCGGAAAGCGACTTCAATTTATACTATGTAGAGAAGAGATAGAGAAGAGATAGTATAGACTAATAACTAAAAGTCATATTTGTTACTAGTATCAAGGTACTAAAGTAAATAATTATACAGATCTATTATAACTTAACTAATTGGTAAAGTTGTACTAATAGTGTACCTATCGTGTCTAACAATTACAAAAACAAATAGTTTATGTCAAAGTAATATAAATTAAATGAAGACTGCACGTTTGTTGAAATGCGGTCAATTTTATATTAAACTCCTTGGGAGGGCTTTACTCTTTTTGCATATTCTCACTTGAAAGTTTTTTCCTATTATATTACGCTTTAAAATTTACAATTTAAATGTTGAAGAAGATTTAAAAATTCGACAACCGCCAGAATCATTTGCACAAAATTTGCTGTGCGAGCGAGGGAGTGTGAGAAACGTGAAAACTTTATGAATTTTGATGTGAAACGTCTATTGGTGCGTTGTAAAACCGATTCGTTTGCCGTGACGGCAAACATTATTACGCTCTCTTATGCCATCATGTTTCAAATCTGCACGGCGTTCCGTGACGGCCAACTTTTTTCTTATGGTTGCCTGGCTGACGGTAAGGGGGAACGGGGAATGGGTGACGGTAAGGAACGGTACGAAGACGGTAAAAACATACCTTGCTTGGACAGGGATCTGGCTCTCAAGTGAGGTTGTCGGAAAATGCCATAAGGTTTTTGGTAAGTCTTTGAACTTGAGCGTGGTAGCTCAAGTACTCTCAAAGCAAATAAAAATACAGAGGGACTACCGCGAACACGAAAAGTGAAGCCACTTTTTGAAACATGTGTGCGTAGTCGAAGTTCGTGTCGTGTAATTCATCAACATAAGTGATAATATAAATACTTAAGTGTGGAAATATTACATCCTTCTTCTTATTTACTTTTGTGTTGCACTGCAAGAAGTCATTGTTTCTTTTTAAAACGTATGTTTACAGTACGACGTTCTGACAAGAAATTCACGTAATTTTGAATGCGTATATGTGCGTGAGTCGTGTATTTATAGGGAATTCACGTAGTTTTGGAAGCGATTTTGGCGACACTTTGGCAGTGCACCGTAGGGACTCTGTATTTTTAATTGCTCTGAGTCAAGTACTAGAAACTATCCTACCAGGTTTGTTGCTAGTTGCTATCAACATATAAGTTATATTCAACACCATCCTCTTGCAGAGTCTGTAGTCACGTAGTGTGCTTTCCGCTTGAAAAGTAGTTTACGAATTCGAATAGCGCGGGAAATAACATCCAATTTTAGAAGCCGTCAACAACTTTTAACAAACTAAAATTTTGCGTTGCTACCATGTGGGCTATAGGTGAGGGCTGGCTCTTAATATATCTTTATCATAATCATCATCAGCCAGAAGACGTCTACTGCTGAACGTAGGCTTCCCCCTTAGAACTCCACACTGAACGACAGCCTGCCTGCAGATCTACGTTCACTGGGATGCCCGCGAGTCTCACAATGTCAAAGTATGTTATATTTATTTGTAGTCTATTGATTGTTTGTTGTTATTTGCATATTTACTTTTGTTTTTTAGTTAAGGTCACAATTTTTTTTCTATAATTCCTTTCCGTGCACGGTTGCCTGGAAGAGATCGCTTTAAGCGATAAGGCTGCCTGTTAAAAGCCTAGTTAATATTTTTATTGTAATGTTTATGTTATTCTTGTTTTGTGGTATTTTAATAAAGAGTCATTGTATTGTATAGTATTGTAATGTCGTCGGACCATCATAATATGTCATCGTGTCATCATAATCAGCCTTTTAACAGTCCACTGCTGGACTTATAGCCTACCCGCGCAAGGGTGATTGGGCCATATCCACCACGCTGGCCCAGTGCGGGTTGATTCACATACGCCATTGAATTCCTTCTCCGTACGTATGCAGGTTTCCTCACGATGTTTTCCTTCACCGAAAAGCCAGTGGTATGAAAATCCGTACATAAGCTCCAAAAAGCTCATTGGTACGGGCCCGGGGTTTGAACAGGCGACCTCACGTTTTCAAGTCTAGCGGTCACCCGAATGGGCTACCACGGCTATCTAGATCATGTAAAACATGGTAAGGTTGTGGAATGAGCTCCCGATATTTCGGCGCAGGTACATGCACCATGTTCACGGGAAGACTGAAGTATGCGGGTGGTTGGTTGAACAGTTAAAAAGTTAGGTGCAGACATAACGATCTACCCTCAAAATATCCCGTAAATAATCATATAATTTCATGTAAAACATGTTATTTAAGATCTGCATACATACATATGCCGCAATAAACGTATTGAGCACTCTTGCTGCATCTGGAACGCCAACAAGCTGGTCGGTATCCCACGCTCCCTCACGAAATCCAGCAAACTGACCCATGTTATGGGCCCGGAGGTATACAACATGTTGCCGGATACAGTAACAACTGCTCCAAGTGTGAGCTGTTTTAAAAGCAGACTCAAGCGCTGGCTCATCGAGCAAACGTTCTATGACTTCAATGAGTTCAGGAACAGAGATGGCCAAATAAAATAATTATCATCATAATCACCCTTTTAACTGTCCACTGCTGGACTTTTAGCCTACCCCCGAAAGGGTGATTGGGCCATATCCACCACGCTGGCAGTGCGGATTGGTGGATACGCCATTGAATTCCTTCTCCGTGCGTATGCAGGTTTCCTCACGATGTTTTCCTTCACCGAAAAGCCAGATAAAATAATTATACATTTGTGTAATTAACTAATGGAAATTGACATAATTATTTATATTATTTTATTTAGTTTTTTGTATATAATTTTTTATATACAAAAAACTGACTTTGAGTATTGAAAATCATCATCCCAAGCGCATTAACCTCATTAGTAGGCACGAGTACATGCCTAACTCAAATTTAAAAAAAATGATGCTTTAACCTACAAAAATAAAGTCCACGTTCGCAAATCGCAAAGGCAAAGTTTTGAAAGCAAAAAGTCACTTCCAATCAACATCGTATCGTACCCAATTTCACGTGTAATCGGGACGCAACAGCCCTAGCACTAGTATGCAGTCGAGTGCAATTACAAAATGCGGAAGGGCCTTAATTGAGTTGCGAGAATGCTGTCACCGCCTTACAAAGCTACCTGGATGGCTGCACGAGCTGGCTTGACGTGTCGTATTTTAGCTTGACATTATGCTTTGAGAGTTATGATTTTGGACAAGTATTAAACATATAACTATAGTGAAAAACGTGTAACTATAGTGACTATACTAAGTATTTAACTATAGTCCGAGTAACCGGCTTAATCTTACGTGAGTAATTCCCGTGTAATATAAATAAAATGTGTGAAAACCACGTCAGTTTCAATAATGATTATTAAACATGTTTAAAATTTGCAAGTTGCAGTGGCAATGCGCAGGCCACATTGCTCGAAGAACCGATAACCGATGGGGAAGAAAGGTTCTTGAGTGGAGACCACGAACCGGAAGACGCAGCGTAGGGAGGCCTCCCACTAGATGGACCAACGACATTGTGAGAGTAGCTGGAATCCAGTGGATGCAAAAGGCAGACTGTCTTTCAGTGTGGAGGTTAAAGGGGCCTACACCTACGCTGCGTCTTACGGTTCGTTGTCTCTACTCAGGAACCTTTCTTCCCCATCGGTTATCGATTCTATAACAATATCAAACTTATATTTTATATGTGATTTTTTGTGTATAACAGCGGCCTTATTATAGAAGTTGGTCGTGATCGAGATTGCATGAAGACGTCCCGTTCGCATCTACTTACTCGCACCACGTGCGTAAGTGAGATGGCACGCGATCGCGATCACAATCCGAATCATCCATAATAAGGCATCTGTGCAATTGTGTAAGTGTGTATGTTTGTCCATACTTAACTCCGTAACAGCTGAATAGATTGGGATGAAATTTGGTATGAAAGTACCTTCTAATATGTGAGCTACTTTTTATCCCAGAAAATTTGATTTACTAGATCACTTTTGACCACCATCTAATCTGATGTTAAACGATGACGCGAACTACGATAGAAAACGCTTGTCTAGAAGAAACAATTTCACTCGCGACTCGACACCTAGATTGTATTCATTTGGGAACTTCTATTCAGGCAGCGCATTCCACAGTCTAGCGGTTCACAGTATAAAACTGGAATCATAGCGCTTTGTACGGGTTTTCGGAATGTCAAACATGAAACGCCCTTTTGTGCTCAAAACACTTGCTCTCTTGATTATCACAGAAAATGCTGCAATACCATTTTTTTCTTATTTTAAAGAGTCATCATCATCATCAGCCAGAAGACGTCCACTGCTGAACATAGGCCTCCCCCTTTAACCTCCACACTGAACGACAGCCTGCCTTTTGCATCCACTGGATGCCAGCGACTCTCAATATGTCGTCGGTCCATCTAGTGGCCTACCTACGCTGCGTCTTCCGGTTCGTGGTTTCCACTCAAGAACCTTTCTTCCTCATCGGTTATCGGTTCTTCGAGCGATGTGGCCTGCCCATTGCCACTTCAACTTGCAAATTTTAACAGCTATGTCGGTGACTCTGGTTCTTTGGCGAATATCCACGTTTCGGGTTTGATCGCGCAAAGAAACTCCGAGCATAGATCTCTCCATTGCCCGCTGAGTGACTCTGAGTTTTTCCAAAAGGCCAAGAGTAGTATTTTAAAGAGGACTTAATGATAAATTAAAAAAAAAGGGTTGTTTATTTTTCTATTCCATACCCATGTTGGCAAACAAGCTAACGGGTGCCTGATGGTAATGCATAAGCAATTAGAAATAAAAAAAATATTATGAAAAGAAAAAAAAAACAATAAGTAAGTAAAATATTGAATCTACTTAATTCTTTGCAACGCGAAAATATATAAATTAATGTCAACATTTTCAATGAAATAATACAAGCGAATGTAATTCAATGCAGATTTATATCCCAGGCCTAAATGTTAAATTAACCGAGCAGTATTCTGAATTCCGTTCATTTTTCACCCAATAACCATTCTGCCGGATTTATAAGCAATTCAGCCGCTTCCTATCAATGGTTCCGTAGATTTATGACGAGTTTAGGAAATTTCATTTCTATTAGGGATCTCCGATGTTTGGACACCACTAATGCTTGGATTTTGTTCGGATATTTATGGTTTAACCCTGGGAGAGTTACCGAGTAAAATTGTATTAGTTTCATTAAGTAGGATTAACACAGGGCCAGGGGTTCGATTTTTGAAACGCTCGTATGATTTACTCACGAAAATATGTAAAATTAACAAATAAGTATTGATAGAAAGCAAATTCGAATGGTTCAAACCACAGAAAAGAGAAGTAAATAGAAAGGAAATGAGAAGGAAAATCTGTCGCCAGGTATTATGACAGAATCTTGCTTGAACATTCTCATGTATGTCAACGCATCGAACTACGCATCCAAAGAACTTGGACCTTACCTTTTTGGGTTACGTCTCAAAGTTCTTTGTCCGCATCACAGCTGCTAACTGATTTCAAATAACTGACGTTTCGTTAATATGGGTGCAAATAGCTACAAAAAAAATCTTACAAAAATGCCTTGACAGCCGTTCTAATTTAAACAATTATTTTTTTCTTTTCTGTCGTTCAAACTACGCATTGCGTTAGCGATTGATATGATTCGTAAAAAAAAATACTTTTGAGTCTTCAAAACAAGAGTGAATCGGTTTCTTTTAGGCAAGCGTGCTCCATCGTAGAACGCATCGTCGCGTGACATCTCAGGCGAGTTGGCGGCCAAAAGCAAGCCTATTATAAAAATACAAAATCAGACAAGTAGGAGTAGGACTCGCGCTCTGTGGGTTCCGTGATGGAAAGCGAGAGCGAGTCCAAACAAAAAAAAACCACAAAAAAGTTGAAATATTGAAAAACAAACTTAACTTTGTAGTGGACAATAAGGTTCTTCTATACATTCCAACTCCAAAATGTAAGTTTGTAATAGCAAAACAATTATTTTTTAATGATATTACTTCAAATTTATCACTTTCGGATTTATTTCTTTATATGTGCTGTAATACCTTGCCTCTTGCCAAATTTCGTGATTCTAGGTCAACGGGAAGTACCCTATAGATTTTGATTTCCTTGTGAAATCGCAAAATATGCGACAAAAACGGTCATATCTTCTGATCGCGTAAATTTACAAGTTAGATTTTTTCACAGTTGAAAGAAACCGTAGATATAAGTATTTAATATAAATTTCAACTTGATATCTTTACACGTTCTTGAGAAAAAGGGTCTTAACAGACGGACAGACGGACAACAAAGTGATCCTAATATAAGAGTTCCGTTTTTTCCTTTTGGGGTACGGAACCCTAAAAAAAGTATTTCTTTCGAAAGTCAGGCATTTCGTATGATTTCGCATGATATTTTCTTGCGAAATATCATACGAGTGATTCAAATATAGAGTCCCAGGTCACTCTTACACTGAACACTAGAGGTTGTCGCCCTATTAATTTAATCTAAGGTAATAGTAATAATAATAAGGACAAACTCAGCAAGTACCTTGACTTGGCTCACGAGGTTACCGCCATGTGGGATGTTGACTCGACGATCATTGTCCCGATAGTCGTTACGGTGAACGGTCTTATAGCGAAGAGCCTCGACCAACACCTTAAGAGGCTCTCGCTAGACGGTTGGATCAAGGGTCAGATGCAGAAGGCGGTAATCCTTGACACGGCTCGCATAGTCAGGAGGTTCCTCACTCTGCAGCCCTAACCACCGGTAGCATGGGCCCTGCCCCGCTGCCGGCGGCACCCTAGTTTTTAAGTTTTTTATGTTTTTTATGTAATTTTTTTATTATTTATTTAATGTAAAAAACTTAAAAATTAAGATAAAAAATAAATAACGTGAAAAATAATAATAATATCTATCTTTAGTCTTCTACTGAACGAAAATTCCACGTGCAAAAGATTCTATCACATCCTGTGGAAATCGATACGTGAGATTCTTTCACGTCAGCAGTTCACAGCATTGTTTGCGATGTACCTAATCGAATACGTAGCGTTCTGAGACGCCAATCGAGAAACATGGTACCTACGTGAAACAGCATTTTTACGGTAGGGGTGGTGTAGCCACTTGTTATAAGAGATCACCGAATATTTGTAATGTTTGGTTCGGTCAAATTCAAGAAATTGCTGTGGTAACCCATTTGGGAGGCTGCTAGACTTGAAAGCGTGATGTCGCGGGTTCAAACCCCAAGCTCAATTCAAATGAGCTCAGGGGCCTTACGGACAACAGCTAATTGCGGCACCTAATCCGCTCAGTTGGAAAATCACGCGACCGCAAACCGTATCTGGGCGCGATAAGGTTCACGTTTGCGTGATTTTTCAACTGAGCGGATTAAGTGCCGCAATTAGCTGTTGTCCGTAAGGCCCCAGAGCTCCAAAGAGCACATTGGTATGAACCAATGAGCTCTTTGAAGTTTATGTACGGATTTTCATACCGCTGGCTTTTCGGTGACGGTAAACATCGTGAGGAAACCTGCATACGTACGGAGAAGAAAATCAATGGTAAATCCACCAAACCGCAACTGGGCCAGCGTGGTGGATGTGGCCCAATTGCCCTTCGGTGTTAGGCCAGCAGTGGACTATATACGCTGGTTATGGTCCGGTCAAATCTGGGATGAGTGTCCGTTGGACTAAACAATAATCGCTAGGATAACTTCAGAGGCGAGAGACTGGCAGCCCAAAAACTGTCTGCCTGTGACCCTTTTACAAAAAATAATTTAATGAATTTGTGTATGTCGAATTTCTAGTGTAATTCCGCTTCTACGTCGTTTCGAGTACAATAAGGATTTTGGTTAAACTATTTTCTCTATAGATAATTTTGATTGTATTCTATAGAGAAAATAGTTTAACCAAAATCCTTATTGTACTCGAAACGACGTAGAAGCGGAATTACACTAGAAATTCGACATACACAAATTAAAAATGGACTTCCGCAAAGTAACGCCTTATTCAATCAACTAATTTAATGAACTTTGTAAGTAAGTAATTAATAAAATACATCATAAAAAAATAAGAGCTGTGCATTTCATACGATATTTTAAAGGAACTGTAATTTTTTTGTGATAAAAGTAGCCTTTATTGTTATTAAAGGGTGGAAACTACTTCCATACAATTTTTTATTGCAATCCGTTTAGTTGTTTCGGAGTTGAGAGCGGATAAACATACACACAGCCTTTCGCATTTATAATATGCATTATCAACCTGTCATGTCCCCACTTCTGGGACACAGGCTTTCTCTCAGAGAGAGAGAGAGAGAGAGAGAGAGAGAGAGAGAGATAGAGTGGACATTCACCAGTTGACCCAGTGCATGTTGGTGGTATTAATTTTGTATTTGAACTTTTTGAGGTTCTTCGACATACGGTTTCCTCACGATGTTTTCTTTCTCCGTTTCTGAGCGATAGCATCGAAACTGCACATAATTTATTTAGGTACTAAATAAGTGATGGGTGCAGGGCCGAGGGTCGAACCAGGTGCCGTCAGATTGTAAAGCGCACTTAATATCGCTCCGTCACCATCGCTCCATCTATAACATTAGTAGATGTAATGTTATTTCTTATTTTTATGCCGAAAAAATATAAAACTACAGATAAATGGAAAAATTAAAATAAATTAACTTTTTACCTATTTACTTACTATTTTAAAGGGCAGTTTAAACTACGCAATTGTTCCTAAGTTCTCGACAATCGAGTGGAACGTAACGTAAACACTTGGATTTATGCGTTCAAGTTTGCGATGGAGAAAATTTTCAATTATTAAGGCATGTATAGACGAGAGCTGTCGATATGAAGCTGTTTGAGTTTGGTTCTTGAGCAAGTTTGGAGGTAAACTTACGGAAACTTGCAAAGTAGTTTGTCGCTAAATGTAGTGTTGCTAAATGTAGTGTTGCCAATTATGTAAAAAAAAATTAGGTTGTAACATAAGGCCGCAAAATAATATTTTTACGGCAAGAGCGCTTTTTTGAATCCTGGGCGAAGTGAGGGAGTGTAGAGTAGAATCCCGAGCCTAGAGAGGTCTTCTTTAGCAGAATCCCGAACGTAGCGAAGGATTCAAAGTACGTCACCCGAGCCAAAAAATATTTAGCGCCCGAGTGATACACTCTACTTTTCATCACGCACTATGAGAAAATAAAAGGCGCCTCATATTTTATTGTAATATTATTATTTACTAAAACATAGAATATCAGCTAAATTGAAATTAAATAGTATCTAATAATAAAACAACTAAAAACTTATATTAAATCTGAGACATATTCGCAATTATGAAAAATTATTGTTACACAAAACCATGAGTTTCTAACAATCCGTGAAAATTTACGAAAACGCAGGCTGTAGTTCGCGCATTTTTGATTTGATTTATTTTTTTCTTTCAGCTGGCGGCGCGACTATGGGCCGTCGTACCAGCCAGTCTATTCAAACAATATATATAAATTTTGAATAATTTTGCTAGTCACTGCACGACATTACAACCCTTATCCAAAAGCGGCCTAGCCCCATTGTGGTGTGCAACTAAGATCCAGTTCCTACTGTCACAAAGTTCTCCGTAAGGGAGCTCGCTGCGTCGTGCGTTGAGGTAAGCTCCTCCGCATCTCGGGTAAACGAGACGGGCTCTGTTTGGAAAATAATTCATCCTTGTCGCACTTCTACTGAGCGGACGGGAGAACCAGTTCCAGCGCTACGAGCCAACCTACTAGCTACGTCACCGGCACACCGAGCCACCACGCTGCGAGTTGATTATAACTCACAAATACAATAATGTCTAGCGTCCCAGCTATCAAACCTTTTAGTTACTGCTCGGCATGTACGAAGTCTGTGCGAAGTACGCAGCAGATGCAATGTTCAAAATGCGCTGCTTGCTTCCACGCTATATGCGTAAACGTGTCTGACCTACGGAATGTTACACAGGAGGCCAGGTTGTCTTGGATCTGTCCGTTATGTAAAAGTAAATTTCCAAAAGCGGACAATTCAAATACTCCGGTCCGCGCAGCCGCGCCCGGCGCCCTGTGCGTGCCGTCCGCGAACACGATTGCGGGCAGCTCCAAACTTGATGCACCTACGCCGGTATGCTCGCCTGCGGTTACTCCTGACCCAGACCCTCTTGAGACACTGGCCATTGAAATAAAGCTCATGCGGGAGGACGTGGGAGACATGAAAATTCAGATGAAATTTCTCTCTGACCATTTAGCCTCCAGATTGGACGAGTTTAGCACTAAATGCCGAGAGCTCGAGAAACGGGATACCGCGCGCGAGACAGAGCTCTGCTCCCTGCGACTTACTGTAACTGAGCTACAATATCAATTAGAGTCCAGGGCGCAAGCAGTACTAAAGAACGAGCTGAAAATCTCAGGAATCTCCGAAACTAAGGACGAGAACTTAATGCACATAGCTCGTGTGACAGCCAATAAAATCGGAGTTGATATTGATGATGGTGACCTTGATTATGTGATGCGGGTGGGCCCCCGTCGACTGGACAGTGGCGAAACTACCTCAAAGCTTCCCCGGCCCGTTGTTATCCGTTTCGTCCGACGCCATAAACGTGATGACTTCCTAAAAGCAGCCAAGAGCCGTCGAACTTTAGCCAGCTCCGATATTGAAATAGAAGGCCCAAGCAGAAAGTTGTATTTCAACGAGCGCCTTACAAAAGAAAACAGGCTGTTATTTCGTTCCGCTCGCCTGCGTTCCAACGAAGCAGGTTTTAAATTCTGCTGGACTAGATACGGAATCATCCATGTCCGTAGGCAGGAAGGATGTCCAGCCATCGCCATTAAAACATCAGCTGACCTGGAGCGCCACCTGGGCCTATCCTCAACCATCCAGCCACCAGCTTCGTCCGACTAACAATCTCCAGCCGCATGTAATATTTTATAATCTTAGTTATAATAGTATAAGCATATATAATTTTGTTAGGCTATTATTACACATGTCGCTCATAATATTAAGTTACACACTTACACCCAAAATGTCTCGCACCCTTTACATGTTTTTCTGTTTCTCACTGACCTCTGGTACCGCTTCTCAAACGACTCATTTGATGTCTGAGCGTATGCACTCAGTCAAGTTGTTAATTAAAATGACACTTCAGGTTTGTTTACAAAATCCTGATCAATTTATTTGTTGCAATGATGGTTTTAGTTGATGTTACGGATGACATAGATGATACGATCTCGATCGACTGTCATACTCATGTGTCTGCAGAATCATGTGCTTCATTTTTAAAAGGCAATCCTCATTATAATTTCAAAATAATTTGTATAAACATAAGAAGCTACAACTGCAATTTCGATAACTTCGTTGTTTCCCTAGGTCGGTTTAGCACAGAGTTCAACGCTATTATCTTAACTGAATGCTGGTTAACCGAAAGTACGGTCCTGCATCCTATTCCTGGTTTTAATCATTTTCGCTCTAACAGACAACTGAATAAGAACGGCGGAGTCATTATCTATTTAAAAAACAAATATCAATCTGCTGTTGCATTTGAGCCTAACACCGTGGACGCTGACTCATTAGGGATACATGTCGATGATAAAATCACAATTTTAGGAATTTATCGATCACCTTCGGTCGATAATGTGGAACCATTTTTAGTCTCTATGGAAACTATTCTAACCGACCTAAAAAATAAACCGTCCCTTGTTATTGCAGGCGACGTTAACATAAACTTATGTGATCCCATTGATAGGCAGGTTTCTCGCTACCTTTGTTTAATGGCATCACACGGGCTGCTTCCCGCGATCACAAACCCGACCCGAATCCGTACCTGTTTAGACCATATTTTCATTAAATCTGTTTCCAAGGCGACTGGTCTGATTTGTGAGTCTTCTGTCACTGACCACTCTATTGTCATAGCAGGAATAACGCAACAGTGTAAGAACCTTAATATCCCCTCTAGACACTACCTTAAAACTAACCTCGAGGAGGTGACCTCAGAGTTGAACAGAACTGATTGGTCCACGGTATTAACTAGCTCTTGTGTTAACTCCGCTGCTAGTGACTAGGCACACTAAGAGTGTAAAAGTGGGAAGAAAAACGGCGTCCTTGAAACCTTGGATAACCCCAGGTTTAATCAAATGTATGAGGCACCGGGACAAGCTTCATCTTGATAGTAGAGATCACCCTAATGACGCACAACGCAATTTAATTTACGGCAGATACAGAAACTTCTGCAATAAACTTCTGCGTAACGTTAAAGCCCAATACAATAGTCACCTGTTAGAGCAAAATAAAGATAACCCCAAGCATCTCTGGAAAACTATTAAGAACATCTGCTATTCCTCCAGGCAAAGTAATGTATCGTCTGAGCTGTTAAATAATACTGATGGAAACGCTAACCCGCTTAACCACTGTAATCAACACTTTTCCTCAGTGGGGAAGAATCTCGCAGATACCATCTTAAAGAAACTTAATTTAACAGAAAACCAGCTGATTGAATCACACAGACCAAATTGTTTAAGTGCCCATTCTCTGTTCCTGTACCCAACTGACCCACTCGAAGTAGCCATAGCTATTGCTAGCCTAAAAAACGATAGCGCCCCGGGCCCGGATTCTATCTCTGTCAAACTAATAAAAATGTCACATCATGCTTTTCTTATCCCATTAACGTCTATATTTAATTTGAGCCTAGAAACGGGCACCTTTCCTGAGTGCTGGAAAGTTGCTGCTGTGTCCCCTATTTATAAAAATGGTCTAAAAAGTTCTCCTGACAATTACAGGCCAATTGCACTGCTTAGTGTGATTTCAAAAATCTTAGAAAAGTTAGTAAACACGAGACTTATTAAGTACCTAGAAAAGCACAAACTACTCTCAGATAGACAGTTTGGTTTTAGACGAGGCAGATCAACGGAGGACGCTGCCTCGTTATTGGTCAATCTAGTATCATCATATGTTGACAAAGGTGATAGGTGCATCGGCGCCTTTCTTGATCTAGCAAAAGCTTTTGATTCAATTTCGATTGGATTGCTTTTGAAAAAGTTGGACGCGTTCGGTGTTAGGGGTGTGGCACTGGAGTGGTTCCAAAGTTATTTATCTGGTCGTAGGCAATACGTTAAGGTTTGTGGCCACTCCAGTGATCATCTACCAATCAACTACGGTGTCCCACAGGGCAGTATACTCGGGCCCACTTTGTTCATTTTGTACATAAATGAAATAGTAAACAATAAACTTTCAAACGCAGAAATCATCACATATGCTGATGACACTGCGATTATTTTTCACGGAGAAACATGGAACCAAGTGTTCAGGTTAGCTGAAAACGGACTGTCTGTATTTGCAAAACGCCTTGATAAAAACTTGCTTACCTTAAATACCAAGAAGTCCAAATACATAGCATTTACTAAAACTTGTTCATCTCGGCCACAAGCTAACTTGCGCCTCAAAATTCATTTTTGCTCTTCTGATCCCCAAATTCGATCCCCTTTTTGCTCATGCAGCTCTATTGATTGTACTGAAAGCATTAGGTATCTTGGCGTAACCTTAGACGAAAATTTTTCATATAAGCAGCATATATCTGGTGTATCTTCTCGCATACGTAAATTGATTAACATAATGAAAGACCTCCGAGATTGTGCACCTATGCCGCTACTGAAGCAAATTTACTAAGCGCTATGCCAGTCGATAATACAATACTGTATCTCAATCTGGGGTAGTGCTGGTAAAACCATTTTCATGACCGTAGAGAGAGCGCAGCGGGCCTTGATCAAAGTTTTGCTACGGAAACCTTTCCTTTCTCCAACCGACTCAGTTTATGCCGAGTTTAAAGTGCTCAGAGTTCGTCAGCTGTTCGTCTTTAACGCTGTTTTGAAAACCCACTACAGTTTAAGGTCCCGCCAAGACTACGCCGCATTAATGTCTAAGAGAGCAAATAGAGCTTACATACTACCATTACCTCGGATTCGATCGTTAATGGCCAAACGTTGTCCTGCGTACTCACTTCCTTGTACATACAATAACGCATATAAGCTTCTCAGTGACTGCATCGATCTAACGAAATATGCATTAAAGAAAAAAGTTAAGGATTGGCTTTCGAAAATGACGTACGATGAGACCGAAAATCTCATATGTAATTTGTATGGGAAATAATTTTAAGGAGGGTAGCCTACACACGCTAATGCGTACACTGGGATTTCCCCGCGACCCCAGACTCGCTTGAGGTCTGGTGTTTCCCGGAGATATCCCGTAACTTCTCTCCACTCTTCACTTTAAATTTTTAATTTTTGTTTATTTTCAACATAATTATCTTTGTTTTAGGATTAGTTAGGCTATAAGTACTTATGTAGTGCAATGTGTTCGATTTGCTGTGCCAACTTACTCGCATACATAGTTTATTGTTTCTGTTAATGTTCGCACCCGAGCCCCAAGATACAGGCCTTGTGCTTAGTTTGGGGCTCACTGCCAAACCTGTTTAGATATAGTACCCGCTGGTGTCAGTTTAATATTAAATAAGTAGTTTAAGTTTCCAAATTTTTACTGTACTACTTTGTCTTTTTGGTAAATAAAGATAAAGATATTTGCGTTCGATTTCTTTGGCGCTGAACACTTAGATTTTCCCAATTCAATAACCGCCGCAATTAACTTTGCGGCGCACTTATAAAGAGGATTAAAAACTCATTACTGCCCGCTAAAAGTTTCTTATAGAAAACATCACGTTTGCATCCTTCTCGAAAGTCAAAGTCGTCCTTTTCGAATAGATGGGATGAAAAATAATTAATTGCCTTATTCAACCCCGTGACGCAACAGGAGAGGTCCTGTTATGAGTTTAACTATGTATCTGTTTGTCTGTCTGTAGAATCGTATCTCCCAAACGGTTGCAGGATGAGTTCGGCTAAGGGATTAATCCAGGTCGTTGACCAGTGTGTGTTGCCAGTGATGACATATGGTACTGAGACGTGGTCCTTAACTGTTGGCCTTTTGGAAAAACTCAGAGTCACACAGCGGGCAATGGAGAGAGCTATGCTTGGAGTTTCTTTGCGCGATAAAATCCGAAACGTGGATATTCGCAGACGCAGCATAGCATGGTTTCCCACTAGATGGTCCGACGACATTGTGAGAGTCGCTGGCATCCAGTGGATGCAAAATGCAGCCTGTCGTTCAGTGTGGAGGCTAAAGGGGGGCCTATGTTCAGCAGTGAACGTCTTCTGGCTGATGATGATGATGGTCGATTCTGATTTAGACCAGATGCGTCCGCACCTACCACGCCACCGTATCATATCTCCATTGTTTGTCTGATCTGAGGTTTAACAGGTGTTATTTTACATACGAATGAGTATATTATTTTTGTATATTGTAGAACAATCCTAAGTTCACAAGTTTTTACGCAGAGAGTTTTATGTCTGGCCAGAGACGCCAGGGGGCGTTGTCGCAAACAAAATAACGAACCGTGCGCCTTTTGTAGCACTTTGTACTTCTGTCGTAACGCTTGGGGATTGCTTTTATGGTACGACGACGTTTTAATAATCATGACGAAATAGCTGCGAGACTCAATTTCACTCTCTGGTTCCACTTTAAAAAAGTAGGTACACCATTGTCGTGAGGCGCCTTAGCTGGTGGAGCCTTGTATAGCCAAAAATGACGATGTCTAGCCGAATTAAAGTCTAAACGTCTACAAATTAAGGTCTAAAACTAGCCTGTTTTGCTTAAGTTTAGATTAGAACATAAGGCAATTCGGGGGTTAAGCCCGTTGCAGACCGAGCGAAGTACAAGTTGCAAGTAAAAGTTGCAAGTACAAGTTGCAAGTACAATATGCAAGTACAAGTAGCAAGTACGTACTACGCATGGTCTGCAACGTTTTGCTTAGTAGTGTTGCGTAGTGCAAGTGGCAGTGGAAGTGCTACTAACCAATTCCACTGCCACTTGCACTGAGCAAAACGTTCCAGACGATGCGTAGTAGTTACTTGCAACTTGTACTTCGCATGCTCTGCAACGGGCATTAATCCAGGATTTAGTTGAGGTCTAGGATCCTGGTTTAATTATCGCCACAATCTCTACACAAAATTTTGTCTAGAAAAAACAAAACATCCTCCAAACTTGAGCACCGAAAAACCATAAATACCACACGAAAAGAAATATTATATACATACTAATAGAAAACTAATTAATATGTAATCTCTACATAGTATAAATTGAAGTCGCTTTCCGCGTCTGTCTGTCTGTCTGTATGTGTGTATGGCCGCTAACTCCTCCTAAACCACGCAACGGATTATGATGCGGTTTTCACCATCAGTTAGATACATTTTCACGGAAGGTTTATATATATAACTAGCGACCCGCCCCGGCTTCGCACGTAAATTACACCCGTGCGAAGCCAGGCGGGCGGGTCGCTAGTATCATTTATTTTTATCAAACTAGGATTAAGTTGTGTGCTTGTTCATAATATCGGTGTAGGGATGTTATGCTTATCCTGTTTTGAAATTGTAACCTTGGGGGTGGATGTTTTGGTGGATCTTCCATGTCTCTCCATATAATTATCTTGGTTGATCTCATTAAACATCATAAACCGAGCAAAAACAGGTCCCAGATTCTAATGGGACACTTTCCTATGAATATTTGTATATTATTTGTCGATAACTTGGGTATCGTTGATCAAATATTCACGACATTTTGTTGGAAAGTAGTTCATACCAATTATTTTTTTAGTTTTTATATGAACATTAGCGACCCGCCCGCCCGGTTTCGCACGGGTGTAATTTACGTGCGAAGCCAGGGCGGGTCGCTAGTTATATATATAAACCTTCCTTGAAAATGTACCTAACTGATGGTGAAAACCGCATCAAAATCCGTTGCGTGGTTTAGGAGGAGTTAGCGGCCATACAGACATACAGACAGACAGACAGACGCGGAAAGCGACTTCAATTTATACTATGTAGAGAAGAGAAGATAGAGATAGAGAAGAGAAGAGATAGTATTTAGTATAGATATATTATTAGTATATATAAATAAGTACTTAGTCCGCCCCTAAAGGTGACCTATCTACCCATATATCTCTGCAATCTTGGTTTCAGGTCTTGGTCAGGTTTAAAGATTGCAGAGATATATGGGTAGATAGGTCACCTTTAGGGGCGGACTAAGTACTTATTTATTTATACTGATAATATATCTATACTATATACTATAATATTATAAAGAGGAAATATATGATTGTTTGTTTGCATTGAATAGGCACCGAAACTACCGAACCTATTTGAATAATTTGTTTTTGTAGTTGAGAAAAAGTATTGGAAAATTGCCCAGATATTAGAAAATTCAGGAAAACTGGCATTGTATGAACTACAACTCGAACTGGACAAGACAACGTTTGTCGGGACAGATATAAAAGTATAAAACCAAGATTTCATATATTCACCTTGAAATATACAGTAAAATAGTCGTCTTTCCATGCATTGTTCCAGGGAAATGCCGACGATAACTCTTTCGACCCCTACTGGCCGAAAGTGACCTTTCAAAGTGTGAGTGCGATATATCGCTAGGACCAGCTCTTTTCATTTACCGATCCGATTGACAAGGGCGCTTTAGGGAGTTGCCGAAGCAGCAGAATTACGAAGAGTTTAAAGCCAATTTATGCGGGTTCTGGGGTTTATATCCATTTTGCTAGTAACGATTACGAGTCAAACTTATTACTTACGCTATATTTTTATTGTTATTTTTTTGCGTCGGGGAATTTAATTATCGTAAGTTTTACTTACACTGCTTTTATCGTTATGAATTATCAGTTTTGATACAACTTAAAAATCTATGTCTTACTTTAAAAGCTAGAAATACAGTAAATTCTAAGATTTTCCAGTAATACGACACCGTAAAGTACTTAAGATACCAATTGGTAGGGCCAAGAGGCCCTGTTGAATATAAATATAACTTTTATTTATATTACACGGGAATTACTCACGTAAGATTAAGGCGGTCACTCCGACTATAGTTTAATATAAATAAAATGTGTGAAAACCACATCAGTTTCTATATTAAAATATATACAATTATTGAAATAAAAATATATAACGCGGGACAACATTTATTTATTTATTTCCAAGGAAGACCAACAGCCATAAAAAAGTATAACAATCTTAATAGATACAGAAGCTAATTAAAGGTCCTCGCGGATAAAAATTAAAAAAGTAACAATTTAAGTGACATTACGCAGTTACACAATAAGAGTTTGTCGAAAAAATTAAAATTACATAAAAATAGGCTTAAACAAAGAATTCCCTACTCAACAGCTGCCTAACCGCCACAACGCTCATACAGAATAGGTCCAACCCTAAGCGCTTATCGATGTTGTTAAAGTACATCAAAACACTTGTAAAACGTAGAAAAGTCTTTATTCGAGTTACACACTACGGGTGTACAAAATATGCGTAGCTCGTATCGTGGAAAGAGACGTGTGCGCGTCTATTGTCGTTCGTGGTCATGGCTGTCAGGCTGATGGTCGTCGCGTCGATTCCAGACGCCGTAGCGGAATGGCACCCCGCACTCCCCTCGCGCATAGAGAAAAGAGGTAAGAGAGAAGTACTACGTAATTTCTTTCCACAAGAACCTCCTACAAAGTATTAGAAAACTAAAAAAAATATGAATGAAATCATTCAAGTCGTTCTCAAGTTATGGCGTGACCAAGGTAAATAGCGATTCATTATTAAATATAAAGATAGAGATTTGTATAGGATTGATTTCGAGATATCAAACGCAGTGAGTAATGTTTGATAGCATTCCCCAAAGCGAGTAATTTACATGTGGTATGTAATTAAATATTTGACAAGCGGAACCACGACCGGGCGCACAGTGCATTCAATCACTGGAACTGGGCGGGTGTAGCTATTTATTATGGACGATCACATTCCGGCGGTGGCGCGTACCTCGGCAAATATACCGGGACCGTGTTTGATGGCTGCACTTGCAGAGGATTCAATACGGTTTAAAGTTTGTTGTTTAAAATTAGTATATATTTTTTTCAGTTTACAGATGATGTTTCAATCCACGAAGACGCTGTCCACCAAAGGGTGTCTAGAAAAAAGTGGGCAGCGTTGTTCAAATCGCTTACAGTGAGACGCTGTCCACCAAAGTGTGCCCGGAAAAGAGTGGGCAGAGTTGTTTAAATCGTTTTCAGTGAGACGTTGTACACTAAAGTGTATCCAGCAAAGGATGGGCAGCGTTGTTTAAATCGTTTACAGTGAGACGCTGTCCACCAAAGTGTATCCAGCAAAGAGTGGGCAGTGTTATTCACATCGTTTACAGTGAGACGCTGTCCACCAAAGTGTATCCAGCAAAGAGTGGGCAGTGTTATTCACATCGTTTACAGTGAGACGCTGTCCAACAAAGTGTATCCAGCAAAGAGTGGGCAGTGTTATTCACATCGTTTACAGTGAGACGCTGTCCACCAAAGTGTATCCAGCAAAGAGTGGGCAGTGTTATTCACATCGTTTACAGTGAGACGCTGTCCACCAAAGTGTATCCAGCAAAGAGTGGGCAGTGTTATTCACATCGTTTACAGTGAGACGCTGTCCAACAAAGTGTATCCAGCAAAGAGTGGGCAGTGTTATTCACATCGTTTACAGTGAGACGCTGTCCACCAAAGTGTATCCAGCAAAGAGTGGGCAGTGTTATTCACATCGTTTACAGTGAGACGCTGTCCACCAAAGTGTATCCAGCAAAGAGTGGGCAGTGTTATTCACATCGTTTACAGTGAGACGCTGTCCACCAAAGTGTATCCAGCAAAAGGTGGGCAGCGTTATTCAAATCGTTTACAGTGAGACGCTGTCCACCAAAGTGTATCCAGAAAAGAGTGGGCAGTGTTATTCACATCGTTTACAGTGAGACGCTGTCCACCAAAGTGTATCCAGCAAAGAGTGGGCAGTGTTATTCACATCGTTTACAGTGAGACGCTGTCCACCAAAGTGTATCCAGCAAAAGGTGGGCAGCGTTATTCAAATCGTTTACAGTGAGACGCTGTCCACCAAAGTGTATCCAGAAAAGAGTGGGCAGCGTTATTCAAATCGTTTACAGTAAGACGCTGTCCACCAAAGGGCAATAAGTCCTATCGTGGTTTTTTATTAGTTATTCTGATAATATTTAAAATCATCCTCATTATCATTCTACTGACTGCGCTCTGCAGTTTTACCCGCGTGAATTTCTTTAGAAACCGTACGAGGCGTAAAAATCAACTGCAATTTTGGCATTGCCAGTACGCAAGCGAAACTCGAAATGTAACTCGAAATGTAACGTAAAATGTGTTTTTAATTAAATAAAAAAAAAAAAAAAAAAAACGTATACGGGACGTAACGGGAGCGCGCGTATTCCCTAACGAAGGAGCCCTAATCGCTCCGAAACCGGTCGATCGTCTCGACCAATAAAGATAAGTGTGAGTGTAAGCCGTTGTTAATCATGTTTTATTATAGCACATAAAATCAAAATTGAAAAGTATTTAATACCCTTTCCGAACCTTTAAGATCCTCTTTTAAACTATCACGGTTGTTCACTAAAGTTATATGATTATTAACGGGATATTTACCGTGGTAAGGTTGTGGAATGAGCTCCCGAAATTTCGGCGCAGTTACATGCACCATGTTCACGGGAAGACTGAAGAATGCGGGTGGTTGGTCGAAAAGTTAAAAAGTTAGGTGCAGACATGACGATCTACCCTCTTTCTTAGTCTTTTGCTACGGTTATCACTGGAACTCGAACTCGATCCTAAATCCCGACAAAGCTCATTCCACAACCTTACCACGGTAAATATCCCGTTAGTAATCATATAACTTTAAGATCCTATTTAAAAAGTATTTAACCGAAATTGCGTATTTCACAAATTTTTTAATTTCGGTTTTTTAGTTGAATAATCATATTGTATACATTTCTATTCATTTCCCTTGTTTGTATGATCTAAGGATATTTATCTATTCGCGTTATAACAGATCGCGGGCCACATCTCATCCGCAGGTGCAGCGCGCCGCGCCGCCATTACCGTTACGACTCGGTTACGACGCTATTTCACCTGACTGAAGACTGTTCGAAGCGAACACGTTCGCAGACTGAGCTCGGGGTTTAAACAAAAGATTTCATATTCATATTTTGTTTATTGCGTATATATGGGTTGGGTAGGGATTACCTACACAGGATTAAGATGGAACAGTTACAGTAAAAGAATAATCAGCCTTTCGGAACGCAAAAAACAAAATTAAAGGACACGTTCTAGCAAATAATATGATTTAATTTGATTGACGTTCCCATAAAATTTCGTTAAGATCAGCTTAGCCGTTTAGTTATGAAAATCAAGCAAACAGGCTGATACAGAGTTACTTTTGCTTTTATTAATAACTAGCTGCGCCCCGCGGTTACACCCACGTAGTGAAGAAAAATAGTGATGATGATTATGATGAAAAGTTGCCTATGCCACTCTCCAGACCTTAAACTATACCCGTGCAAAAAATTTGGTCGATTCGTTGCTCTGTTGCTGCGTGAAAGAGGAACAAACGAACCAACAAACTTTTCACATCTATATAGTACTAGCTGAAACTCGCTACTTCGTACGCGTAGAGCTCAGCCTTCGGCTTCGCTACTACAACCCGTTGTAGCCTATGTGTTATTCTAATGTATAAACTATATTCTTGTAAGCTTTCATTAAAATCCATTCGGTAGTTTTTGCGTGAAAGAGGAACAAACATCCATACATACAAACTGTCGCGTTTATAATATTAGTAGGATTAAGTATTAGCTTAATTTAGCGTAAACATCGTGAAGATATTCCAATAGTTGTATGGCCTAACTACTGACAAAAACTTGATTGAAATTTAAATTACCCGAAACTTTTACCATTATAAAATCGCAAAAAACGTGTAACAAGTTGCGCGGAATCCTCGACACGGATTACCCATTACCAGGGCAATCTACCATCGAACATCTAAAGTTACAAATTGAGCCCGGGACGGGACAAACGTATAATCCGGGGATTGGAAAAATTCGCATAACGAGACGATACATGGCCGGGACAGTTTCAATTTCCTGCCACAGTTTGTATAATAGTTAATCTCTGTTATTGCATGGGGAGACATACGGTGGAGATGGCGTGGTGTGGGTAGCTCGATGCGGGATATGTAAAGGATTTGCACTTATTGTATAAATATTTTATGGCTACTCAGCGCCTTTTTTTCACACTATTTTGACCTGCCAAAACACGGAAATTATACCCTTTATAGGGTTCCGTACCCAAAGGGTGTAAACGGGGCCCTATTACTAAGCCTACGCTATCTGTCTTCTGTCCTACCTTTTAACGCCTATTTCTTTCAAATCGTCATAGATAACCATTTGCAATTTTCACAGAATATGTAATGTTACAGCGGATCAACTAAGATATAATAATAAATCAAAAATGTATAACTAACCTCCATAAAACAAACGTATTTCTTTTACGTATTATTGTATTTGCTTTAATGTAAAAACGGTAATACGTACAAGCGTCAAACTTGGTATGATTATAGTACACACTCTAATTTACAATAACAAATAATAAATAATGGCGAGGAAGAGGTGAAGTGAAGTGAGGTGAAGAAGAAGTGCCAGGCGGTGTCGAATTTCTGTTCAGGCCTGGTATGAGCACAGAGCAAGATTCGTCTTACAAAGTACATACAATGTACCCGACATATCGCTGGCTCACTATTACAAGGTTCTAAATTATTTTCAAAAACATTCTGTAATATCAATAAAAAAAAAATGGTTTCATAATTATTGACTTAGCAGGGTTTATGCTTGAGAAAGATACTTTGACTCAAGCATAAACTCATAATTATTGACTTAGCAGGGTTTATGCTTGAGAAAGATACTTTTACTCAAGCATAAACTCATAATTATTGACTTAGCAGGGTTTATGCTTGAGAAAGATACTTTTACTCAAGCATAAACTCATAATTATTGACTTAGCAGGGTTTATGCTTGAGAAAGATACTTTTACTCAAGCATAAACTCATAATTATTGACTTAGCAGGGTTTATGCTTGAGAAAGATACTTTTACTCAAGCATAAACTCATAATTATTGACTTAGCAGGGTTTATGCTTGAGAAAGATACTTTTACTCAAGCATAAACTCATAATTGTTGACTTAGCAGGGTTTATGCTTGAGAAAGATACTTTTACTCATGCATAAACTCATAATTATTGACTTAGCAGGGTTTATGCTTGAGAAAGATACTTTTACTCAAGCATAAACTCATAATTATTGACTTAGCAGGGTTTATGCTTGAGAAAGATACTTTTACTCAAGCATAAACTCATAATTATTGACTTAGCAGGGTTTATGCTTGAGAAAGATACTTTTACTCAAGCATAAACTCATAATTATTGACTTAGCAGGGTTTATGCTTGAGAAAGATACTTTTACTCAAGCATAAACTCATAATTATTGACTTAGCAGGGTTTATGCTTGAGAAAGATACTTTTACTCAAGCATAAACTCATAATTATTGACTTAGCAGGGTTTATGCTTGAGAAAGATACTTTTACTCAAGCATAAACCCTGCTAAGTCAATATTTATGAAACCAATTTTTTTTAATTGAAATTACAGAATGTTTTTGAAAATAACATAGAACCTTGTAATAGTGAGCCAGCGATATATGTACTCGACATGTAACGCGATGCTGTTACTAACTATTATTGTTGCTCATTCTATCAAACAAGCTATCTTTGTTGCAGATTTACTTAATGTTAACAGCACTTCATTTCCGACTTGGGGTTAGTACTCACCGGACTACACAGTAAAAACTAACTTGAAATTTTTTAAACCCACGATCTGTCGGAAACTGCTCATAACTTTAAAACCATTGGACAGATGTTGATCAAACATAACCAAAAAATAATGTTACTTTTAAAATTTTAAAAATAAACCGGCCAAGTGCGAATTGGGCTCCCGCACTGAGGGTTCCGTACAACCATAAAATTCAATAACGAAATTACCAGCTATAACTAGGTAATGAACAGAAACTTGTCACCGAATCGCACTTGTCCATTATTTATCATTTATTGTTATACTTTAGAGTGTGTACTATAATCACGACTCGCAATTGGGATTTTTTTATCATTTATTGTTATACTTAGAGTGTGTACTTCATGTTAAGTTTGACGTTTGCAAGTATTACCGTTTTTAGATTAGAGCTAAACCGAAAATACGTAAAAAAACACGTTTGTTGTATGGGTACACCCCCCTTTCGTTTTTACTTGTTGACTTTTTTGGTATTTCTTAGTTAATCTGCCGTAACATTACATATTCTATGAAAATTTCATCTGGCTACCTATTACTGTTCGAAAAATACAGCCGTTAATAGGTAGGACAGATGGATAGACAAACAGACAGACGTCGTAGGCTTAGTAATAGGGTCCCGTTTTTACCCATTGGGTAAATTTGGTCCTTGATGAAAAATTTGGTCTTTGGGACCGTTTATTAGAAAAAACGTGATGTAATGTTGGGATGAAAAAAATAATTGCTTCCATTATATTTCAAAATTAAAGTTATATGGTTGTAAGGGACTATAGAAAATGGTATAGATTGACAATCGACAAAATTTATGGAACAGCAGATATATTTTTTTTGCGATTTCAGTGTTGGTCTCATAGTAAAAGTTGTTCATAATGATGAGTACAATTACCTTCTTTTGGCTTCGAGAGTGTTCTCCTTACACCCTGTATATGATTGATGTTTTTTTTTTTTAAATTTAATAATAGGCTTGCGTTAGACCTCTATCTCGCCTGATGTAAAGCGACGATGTGGTCTACGCTCCATCGTAGACACGCTTGCCGAGATTCACTCGTGATTTGAAGACACCCAGATTGTAACTAGCGGGGAACACCCATTAAGGCAGCGCATTCCACAAACTAGCAACATGCATAATAAAAGTGGAATCAAAGCGCTTCGTACGAGTTTTCAATAACAAGTTGATGACAAGTTGATATAAGGCTGAATTATCATGCAGTTAATTTCTCTAAACAGTAAAGTGTACAACAAGGAAGTATACAATTTTGCAACTCTAGATTTAAAGAAGCTTATTTTCTTCCTTTTTCATAACAATAAATTGTGGTGTGTTTCCACCCGCAAGTGCTTCATTTCGTCCTAATGCTGGGAGCGAGTCGAGAGGAATTTGCATTTCGCCGTCAGTTCATCTGACGTCGTAATTGTCCCGCCGTGTTTACCCTCGTTTAAATACGCGGTACAACTGTATCTTATTGCTGTTTTGTATTTACATTTCAACTATCTTGATTATTATTTAAATGGTATTAAATGATAGAGATGGTATAAGGCAAACAAAAAAATTGTCATGAAATAACTAATATTTTTTTACAAAATTTTTTTTTATGTCTTCACGGGTTTTCTATAAATGGGATTCATCCCGTTGTTCCGATATAATGATACAATTATTTATTTGGTCTGCGTTTTTTTTTTGTTATAGTCTATAGTGATATAGTGTATAGGGGGATATAGTGTATAGGGGGTACAGGTGGCTTGGGTTTGTTTAACCTAATAGGTATTTTTTTTTGTAATTTGGTAATTTATACGGTACATATAACAAGATGTCAAAACAGAGTTGTATGTGCGTATTAGCTTCTACCTAGAAATGGTATACAGACATCACGATTACAACTATAAACATTAATTGTATTAATTATAATAAAAAATTATATTGTTATTTATTTTAACTTTTTTTTACTGGGTAAGTGCCTTTATTAACTAAACAAAATACAAGCTAAAACTAAAACTACAAATACAGTTAGACTGCCCATAAACCGTTGAAGGTCTAAAGGCAATCCAAATGCTCAAGCCCACTACCAGTTGGCAGCGTACCCAGCATATTTTAACTTAATATTCGACTTCCACAAACACTTCAACATGAGTAATAATTATGAGTTAGGATACTAAATAAATGCTCAATAATGTCAAACAAAAATTAAGCTAATATTTTTGTTAACAATGTCAAAAAGAAATATAATATGAAGAAAGTCCAATTCAGCTACATGTTACTCACATTCTTGTTGTTACAACATATCAGCTGTTGCTGCGTGTAATAAGAAGAAACCAATAAACAAACAAACAAACATACACTTGTTTTTATAAACTGAGTGTAAGTTTAAAGTTATAAAATATTTAGCTTAATTTTGATAATGGTAGAGCAAACTAAACACCAAGTTATTACAACTAAATCATAACCCCATCACGACCATTCTCGCTTAGACTTTCCAATTTTTCATAACAGTTTTAAAACTGTAAATTTCCGCCCTAACGCGATCTCATCTAGAACCGATTCCAAGTTCCCAAGTTTCCCCCTTTGTCAGAACTGTTGAGGCAACTTTTCAAGTTTTTTCACCAAACTTAAGGGTTATCATGGATCCACTTTCAAAAGCAATTTCCTCTTGAAGATGGCAGTAGATGAGTCAAAGGGCACGTGAATTTACTCTTAAGCTTTAGACCAACAAACTGTTTTCTTAAACAAGCGGTTTAACAAACTTGAACCGTCTTAAAAGGCTTCGTGTTTGAGAACGTTAGTTATTGCTTGTAGAACAATAATTTTTAATACTTCATCAATAGCCTTTAAAATGAAACGACACAAAATAAGTTTTTTTTATTGGTTAATAGGCTTGCGTTTCAACGCAATACTTAATTCAGTCAAATACCAAATGTAAAAAAAAAACTTCTTTTCAATATAAAACTCCATGTTGTTCCTTAACTTTTATACCTATCGTTGTAATCTAGGACGCCATTATTAATTCCCAACCCAAAACCCCAACGCAAAAAGAGGGGTGTTATACGTTTATCTATATGTCTGTCGCTGGTATCATAGATCCCAAACAACAACCGATATTATACCTATTTAACCGATAGTTAACCGGTTACTCCGACTATAGTATCAACCGCATTCGGCGGTCTCTTTCAAGGTGGATGCGCGTACGCGGCTGCGTCTCGCTTTGGAGTTAAGTAGTTCCCGTGTAATATTAAACTGCTTTTATCTTGTCTTTTAAGCCGTGGTAGCCCATTTGGGAGACCGCTAGACTTGAAAGCGTGACAACGCGGGTTCAAACCCCGGGCCTGTACCAATGAGCTCTTTGGAGCTTATGTACGGATTTTCATACCACTGGCTTTTTGGTGAAGGAAAACATCGTGAGGAAACCTGCATACGTACGGAGAAGGAATTCAATGGCGTATGTAAATCCACCAATCCGCACTGGGCCAGCGTAGTGGATATGGCCCAATCACCCTTTCGGGGGTAGGCTAAAAGTCCAGCTGTGAACTGTTAAAAGGCTGATTATGATGATGATGAATAGAAACAAAATGTACTAAACTAGCGACCCGCCCGCCCGGCTTCGCACGGGTGTAATTCACGTGCGAAGCCAGGGCGGGTCGCTAGTTATATATATAAACCTTCCTTGAAAATGTATCTAACTGATGGTGAAAACCGCATCAAAATCCGTTGGTTTAGGAGGAGTTAGCGGCATACAGACATACAGACAGACAGACAGACGCGGAAAACGACTTCAATTTATACTATGTAGAGATAGAGATAAATCATTGGTGCAGGACTGAGGATTGCATCGCGTGCCATCAGATTGTAAAACGCATATGCTACTGCCCGACCACCATCGCTCGTCAATTCAGAAATGTTTTAACTTAAAAACTATATGAATAAATCACGTCGCCAACCAACCCATCCACAGCACCATTTTGCGGTTTTGGCGTTACACGTGACACGGTTATGAGTGACGTGGCACGCTCGCTCCGCGGCGGGACACTCGATGGATGACGTGACGACTTATTTACCTTTTCCGTGCCAACTCCCATTTATTGTGTGTTAGATGAAGTCGTGCGATACGTGGAATTGGGAATGAAGAAATCTGAGGAAACAAAAGAACGATCCGATAAAATTTATGAGAAAGAGAGGACTGAAAACGTTACTTTCACATATTTCTATGTATAAAACATTTTTCGTATGAAGTTCTTTGCTATCGGAACCAATGAGTGTATTGGGTACGTTATGGTCGAAATCAAATAATGCTATACGGGTTCTAGGTAATAATTTTGTGACTATTATAAATCTGTGGCATTAGGTAGGTATCGATATCATTCGGTATATATAAGCGGTTGACTTCTGAGTGGTTGGTTAGTTGTTAAGTACCTACTTATTTCCTTGTTATATAAATCATTGAACATGGCACTCTTTCTATACTTGATCCATGTTTATTAGTCTGTGACAGCTGTAATAACATTGTAAAAAAGTGTTTTTTAGGGTTCCGTGCCCATATCTCCCTTGTTTGTCTAATTTAACGGTTTAGGTATCTGTATCACAGCCTGAAGCCATCTCAGTCGGTCGCACGGATGATAATAAACGTTTTTTATATTTAATTTGGATTCATTGATCTGGCAACACCGCTGAATTAATGGATTCGCCCACAAACACAGCAGTAAATAGGGAATATTGAAGACGCGCCGCAAAATATAAATCTTTTATCGTTGGTTGGCTTCGAGATCCCAATTCGGGTTGCGCTCGTATATTCTCGATTCGATACAAACTCAGCTCTGCGACTAATAAAATAACAAATACCTACCTTTATCAGATTGAAAGTAACGTTGATAAAATATTGATAGGGGGAACGTCAGTCTGATTTAGGGGTAGAGATTTAAATTATTTTGATGGAAGTCACGGCTTTGATTTTTTTGTTAAAATTTTCATGACCGTGGATTCAATGTCCTTTAGTCGTAATATTAATCATGTTTACATAGTATTAATAGCGTCAAACAAGTCATAGTCACAGTCAGAGTCAAGCAAAGTAAGTCACGGTCAAGTCATGTTCCAACTCATGCCCCAGTAAAGTGGTGGAAATTTACAAGAGGCTCCTATGGAGTTTTGGAAACAACACGAAAAGACATGTTTCACCTACACTCGAGCACGTTTACGAGCACTTAATGAATAATAATTCACCATTTAGAACACATTAACACTCGAAAATACATAAGCTTAGGTTTTTTTTTTTTTTTTATACTAAAATATTGTAACTGCAAAGTTTCATGTTCTAACCTTAACAATATCTAACACCTAGAATAATTTCTAAAAAAATTGGACGAATTGAGAGAACGAACTTATAAAGGTTCCTTGTGCTACGGAACCCTAAAATTCATGTTACCTACTTTTTACTTTGTACATTATAATATCTACTCTAACAATAACAACTCTCATTTTCAGAAATAATTGTATATCGAAGATGAAAGCGAAAGAGTGGGCTTATTTATTACATCACTATGCCAACAGATTCTGATAAAGTATGCGAGCACAAAGGGCGGCCAATAGTGAGAGAGTTACGGCTAGTGCGGAACTTACCCTATCGCAACTCAGGTACCTTTGTGTAAGAGATAAGTAACAGTTCAATCGGATTACACAATAGAAAGGTCGTGCCTGACCCTAAATCTGAAGGGACCCGGAGAACAATACAAATCTTTTATTTAATACAGTAGCGCCAGTTTGACACTAGGAATTTGTGTGTCTAGATTTGATTGTTCGTTGAGAGCCCGCTGGGAACAGAACTTTGCTAATACTTTTGCTTATGATTGGTTTTACGTAATGAAACTGTCAAGCAGTTTTTTAAATAACAGGCTTGCGTTTAACCGCCATCTTGTCTTATGTTAAGCGATGATGCGACGATGGAGCACGCTTGCCAAAAGAAATCAATTTACTCGCGATTTGAAGACACCTAGATTGTATTTTGTTTATGACATAGGTGGCAAACAAGCAGGCGGGCTGCCTGATAGTAAGCAGTCACCATCGCCTATGGATACTTGCAACATCAGAGGCCTCACAAATACGTTGCCGACTCTTAAGGCTTTTGAAGAACCCCATGTTGTAGCTTCTCGGGAACACCGCGGAAGGTAGCTCATTCCACATTTTGCAGGTGTGAGGCAAGAAAGATCGCGAGCGATTTCTACTGATCTATGATGTGTGGATGTAATTTCAGGCGGTGGCGGCTAGTACGATGATAAAACCGCGACGCCGGCATCAGATCAAACAGTTCTTCAGAACACTCCCCGTTGTAAATGCGATAAAACATACAAGAGACCCAATATCCCTGCGCATGTTGAGCGGCTCTGTTGTGTTGTTTTGTATAAAGCAAAACAACAAAAAAAGACAAGAGTGCGTAGGTAAACTTTATACGCACAGGTCAAGTTATCTACGTACCTACTTTACCAATTAGTTAAATCATCATCATCATCATCATCAGCCAGAAGACGTCCACTGCTGAACATAGGCCTCCCCCTTTAACCTCCACACTGAACGACAGCCTGCCTTTTGCATCCACTGGATACCCGCGACTCTCACAATGTCGTCGGTCCATCTAGTGGGAGGCCTCCCTACGCTGCGTCTTCCGGTTCGTGGTCTCCACTCCAAAACCTTTCTTCCCCATCGGTTATCGGTTCTTCGAGCGATGTGGCCTGCCCATTGCCACTTCAACTTGCAAATTTTAACATTAGTTAAATAGTTGTATCTAATTAGTACAAAGATATAGTTAGGGTTAATCAATTAGAAAAATGTGTTTATATTTTGGTCATCATGTATTTTATTTTTCAAAAAGACGGATAGAGTGAGTGTATAGAGTAGGTAAGTAAATTAGCAGGACGTAACAGTTCTTAAATTATACATTCAAAGCCCTTTCCTTCCATCAGATTGCCCAAAAACTGAGTTCCCGGAACAAAAGATGACCCTCAACACGCCCTTAACAAACTTCCCACACGCCGCAGGGTCTGCCTAAAATAACGTGTAATAAACCGACCAGTGAGGGCTGCGGAAAAACTAATTTGGCCGGTGTTTGGGCGGTTTTGGGCGCTTCTTGGGCGCTCTTAATATTCACACGACAGGACCTTGCAGCGACGGTCGAGCGGCATCACTAATTCACGGAGCCTTGATGAACCTGGAGCCGCAAGAGCGCGAATTATGAATTATGACGTCATTCTTCACGGACAATTTGGACCCGACGAGTTACCGCGCGTTAAATTTGATGCGAGCATCTAAGGGTTAACTTTCAAGACGGCGATGAAATACCTTGAAGTGGTTTGTTGAGATTGAGCTGTTGAGAAGTAAGCTGTGTAAGCGAATTTACCCCAAGCGGTTGTTTTGCGTATTTGGTTCGGGTATTTTGCTGACTCAGTTAAGTCGTTCCTACTTTTCTCTACTAGGTCAATTTGTATGGAGATTTTCTGTTTAGCTTTCTGCGTTTATTTAATAAACTCAGCGGCAACCAAAAATTCGTATCTTCAACTCATGAGTGATTTTTTCTTTATTTTTTTTATTTTTTTGGGTTTTTATCTAAAGGGTGTAAATTACTGTAGATAGCCAGTTGACATTTTCATATAATATGTAATGTTACGATGAATTTGACGTTATGATTCACGATTGTGTTGAAAGTGGTCAACTAAACTACTTTATGAAACTACAATTAAAAAATAAAATAAAAATATACTTGCAAGTCGTAGCTAAGGATAATGTACAACACAATCATACGTAGGTATGATTACTACTTATATCATATACTACTTATACCTACCTACCTAGTTAAATCAAAATGACAAATCAATACAAAAAGTGTAACAAGTGTACCTACAATATTTTGTCATGGATAATGTAAGTAATAATAGGCTAAGTTTTTTGAGAAATAAAATATTATTTATTTATTTAATTAACTAAGAAATATTAATATTGTATTTTGTTTAGTTAATAAAGGCACTTGCCCAGGAAAAAAAAGAAAAGAAAAGAAATATTAATAATGTCAAAGAAGTAAAACTAAAGGCTGGCTATCTACAGTAGGTAATTTAGACTCTTTGGGAAGTTGTAACTAAATGCCACACACTGGCTATCTACAGTAATTTACACCCTTTGGGTGCGGAACCCAAAAAAATATATATATAAGTTAGGTTTCGTGTTATTGACGTAGTTTAGCTTTCCGCAGTCTCAAGTTTGATCAGGCTTATTTTTCGCAATTTTCTTAAGAATCATAAAAATCATCCTTTTCCAATGCCCACTTAATTTTATTATTTGTTTAATTTGTCTGCTCCCATTCCGCACTCGTAAACAATAATGTCAAATTATTCGAAAGCTGAAAGTCCAATTTTCCGCGGTTTTGACGCTGCAATATCTATTCATGAGTTTCGGTGACATGCGACACTAACACTTACATTGTCGCGGGAAACCGGACTTTATTCCAATGCGATAAGGGAGAGTGGTGAGCGGATAAATAATATCGTCACGTTTGCACGTGTGTGTAGGGTTGCCGAAGCTTGTAATTGTGAACAAAGTGAACTTTTTATTGATATTTAAATTCGGGTCCTGAGGGATGGGAATATGGAAACGTTTAGGGACATCGATATAACTTTGCTACAGTCGACTCTTCAGAAGCAATTTATATCGATGAAGATTTAAGAGATATATCATCATCAGCCAAAAGACGTCCACTGCTGAACATAGGCCTGAGCACTTTGACCTCTACACTGAACGACAGCCTGCCATCTGCATCCACTGGATGCCCGCGACTCTGACGATGTCTTCGGTCCATTTAGTAGGAGGCCTACCTACGCTGCGTCTTCCAGAACGTCGAGCGATGTAGTTGCCATTGCCACTTCAACTTGCAAACTTTTAATAGCTATGTTGGTGACTCTGGTTCTATGGAAAATATCCACGTTCCAAATTCGAACTCGAAACTCCGAGCATAGCTCTCTCCATTGTCCGCTGTGTTGAGTTTTTCTAAAAAGCCAACAGTTAAGGACCACGTCTCAGTACCATGTCATCACTGGCACACACACACACACACACACACTGTTTAAAGGCGAAAATATTGAAAGGTATAATAATGTGCAAAGACGAAATAATTATGTGTACAAATCTTCAAGTTACAAACACACTTCCTTAACAATAATTATAAACAATAACTGAGTTTTTATTAGCGAAATATATTTTTTTATGTTATTTTTGTACAAATATATTCACAATCTTCACTTAAAATAGGTACCTACTGTTAAAGAATGACATTCCTTCATAATTTGAACACATTTTTTTATTGAGGTTCTTTTAAACTAATAAGCTATTAAGAAATTTGAAGAAGAAGAAAAACTGTTAGCGTTTTCATTGTGTAGATGTCATACAAAAACAGTTTTCGCTTTATTTATGGCAAGAGGATGATAAATGCTTATTTGTTTTAGCACAAAGTAGTTCTTATGCACCGATTATAGAGTTTACTTTCAAACGAATTCAAGAAGTCGAAAGCAGTGGTTAAATTCAAACGTTAAGCCTATTAGTTATAAAAAAAAGCCTATTAATTACATTAAAAAAAAACTTATTTTTAGTGTTAATGATAATGTGCCAAATATTAATAGCTAATTTATCAGAACTATAAGTCTGAAAGAAGGTTTATTACACAAATTAAGAGATATAATTCATATAGAGTCACAATCGTGCCAAAAAAATTACTAAGCTAAAACTCGGTGCACGGTACAAATTGCGCCGTCTTTTTGTTAGTTACAAGATAACCGCGACCCGACTACAACGCCGCCGCGCGATGCCAGAGCTACGATGACATAGCGGAAAACTAACGTTGAACACTATGCAAGCGTCACAACGTCTAAATTGGAGTAAATGTGGCATTGTAAACTATATAATTGATGCAATGTATGTACAATGACGCTCGGACGTTTTTAGACTGTTTTTATTGAGAGATTGTGTCTCTATATAAATTATATCTCGATGGAGCCCTGTCAAAATTTTTGACGAAAAAAGACCTTTAGAGAATTTAATTTCTGTAATAAATAGATCTGTTTTTAATTGACAATAACGACTTCAAGTTTTGGAAAATCGCATCACATCAACTTATAAAGTACCTGCATTTTACAAAATCGTTTTTTCGTAAAACTCTCGAAGGAAAAGTTTGAGAGTGGAATTCGTATAGTTACTGTCATAAAAAAAACAATGTTAATGTTTACCTACTTATGTTATATTCGATTTGTCAAGTACGGCTTTATTTTTCGTTTTATGCCTGAAAATCCACCTAAAATTGCACGATTGCATTACCTAATGTATCTAATACTACGGCTCTTAAGACGAACAAAAAATCAAACTATTTTAGCCATATAGGTAGTGGTAGCCCTATACAACGACTTTTTTAAGCCCCATGACGAGACAGAAATCATGTTTATGCAAATTCCACAGTTACAAATTCAGTTCTATATGACTACGAAATAGTTTTAAATCATAGCTGTCAGAGCGGCAAATAAGTCCAAACGTCTCCAAGTAGGCTATATATCACTGTTAACTGGCAGCTGAGAAAAAAATATTTATTTTGTTTTTATTTTGTTTGGTAAAGTGTATTCCTTAATAGTAGGTACTTCCACGAGTTAGAGAAAAAGAGAGATGAATTAGAGTTTGTAGAACTACTTTAATTACAGATCACCCATTTTTGGCCCTTAATTCGTCTTTTTTCGACAACCGCTGACCGGATCGGTACAGGTAGAACACTTTTGGACAAACCAGAGGAAGGGTTTCAAGATCTCATAAAAAAAATACATTTCATGTAGTGTAAATGTTTGGATGATAAATAGTAATGTAAGTGTGTATGGGGTATTTATTAACGGCCTATTATCCGAGTCGCGTAGGCAAAAAAACGCTCCCTCAGCTCCCGCCAAGTTATAGCGACGATGTATTTTGCTACACAAGAGTCAGGACGCCCGCGGGGGGAGAACGACAAAAACGAACATAAGTCCGACCTCGATGACGCCTGCTGCGGTAATGAACGCGGCGCGCGCAAATATTCGCGACCTTTTTTTTTAAAATAAAATTGCCTTTCAGTACATGCAATTTCCAGGTTGTTACGAGCTTTCATTAGAGCATAAAACGAAAAAAATAAACTAACTCGACTTTGTTTCATTTTTTTTTTTTTGATCGAGGAAAGTTTATTATTTTCCTTTTTTGAACCAAATCACAAACTCAAAAACAGATTTATCTGTGACATTTTTTTTTCCAGCTCATATATTGTAATTTAACTGAGTGAAATTGATTTAAAACCGTCAAATTTGGTATAAGAGGCCGTTAGATGCCATCTTTTATGTTTTGTTATTTTTGCAATTTTCACGGAGCACTTGGGCATTGTTACGGCTTGTGCATTTATCGCGTGACTGTGGGTCCATCCGTCACCGTATTGAGTTGGTACGGATTGAGTATTGCCGCGATTAGCGCGTCATTGTGGCATCTATGTATTTTTGATCGAAGGTGGCATACATTAGGAGATGCCTAAGTCCACACAGTAAAAGACAGATGATGATGATTAAAGTTTTCAAAATACTTGTAGTTACAAAATTACTGTACACTTAGATCTGTTCAGCTGTTCCAGAGCATTTCCACTCAAGGTCAAAGGCATAAAAGTAATGAAACCAACAGAAAATCACTAATAACCGAAGTTAATCTTGGAGGAATTTAATTTGGAGGGCCTGCTTTATACCTACGGCCCTCGGAGGATCGTATTTCCCTCTCAGATTCCTCTGTTTAAATGGGCCGGTCTAGGATGAAAAAACTGCAAGACATGATTGATACTGACGAAAATTAATGAAATTTCTATTCGTTTATTTGTTCTGAGAGCTGCAATAAAAAATGTTGGCCGTCACGGGACGCCCGGCAGATGTGATACATGATGACATATTATGACGTTACGTCCATCACGGCATACAAGTTGATTTTACTGCCAAGGCACGCCATTAGATGTTTCAAATCAAAAACATGTGAAACATTTTCTTTTAATATTTCATTGAAGTAGGTATATGGGATACTTGCTACAATATTACTTTCAAAAACCTACCGGAAGTGGTCAGAAATTTGTGTTTTTTTTTTAACTTTCAGTTTTTTGGAAATGTTATTTCAGCTGTTCTGACAGCAAATAAACCAATTAAACCAATGAATGTAACTTTGGTATATGTTCTAACACCTAAAGAAACTAAATTCATTATCGTATCATCGCTTAACATCGGGTGAGGTGGCAATCAATAGCAAGCCTATTATTTAATTTAAAAAATATCCCTAATACATTTGCACTCGGCACGCTACCTTAACAAAATGACAACATCACACCCAGGCGACTGTCTGGGTGTGATGTCCCATCCAAGTACCGACCCCGCCCAACTTAGCTTGATTTCGGTAATCGTACGAGAATCGGTGGTGAACAGAAACTTGTCACCGACATGCAAATGGCCGGTTTTTTTTCTCAAATAAGTCCGCGTTTTAAAGTACCTTAATAGGCATGATGACTAATATTTTTTTAATACCTCATAAAAAAGCTGATCATAAATAGAGCACATCAACGGAAACAAAATTAAAATTAGTTCAAAAATAAATAAGTTATAAGTATTTTAATTTCATGCTAGACAGAGAGCGCACTATACTGAGCCGTGACGTCACGCCTCAGGCGCGCCATACAAATGCTATACTAACACACGCTTTGCGAGAAAGGGATAGAGCATCCCCTCTCTATCCCCACCTAAAACTTTAAACACTCATATCTCAGAGATTTATCAGCAAATTTAATTTATTTTTTCAGTATGTGTAATGTATTTAGTTATATTCCTCGCCAAACTGGTTATTTGTAATAAATTAAACATTAGGACACATGCCTGTTAAGTAAGTAGGTACTAAGTAGCAAAGGCTAAGAAACGCAGAGTGACGTGTCCAGTGCTGTATTTGGCCATGGTCGACGCTCGTTATTCCATTTGAAGATGATATTCTTGTAATTTGTAGTTTCTTAGCTGTCTTAATTGGTCTTGTTTGTTTATTTTAATGGGGGAGAAGTAAATGCTTTGATGTTTGATTTACGTAAAATCTTTTATCGCGAAGAGATGGAACAATCGTAAACTTCCGTAAATTTTATATGTAGTTAAATTACTAAGTTCTTAAACATCTTACACAGGGTTACGCGGGAAGGCTAAGCTGCAAGGGGTTTGTTATACTTATTGTTATGAATAACGTTTACTATAGGACCAATCTTCAAAACGCGAAGAAAAATGTCAGCTGTTCTTTAGTAAATGGTCATTCATACTCGACGAATGTGTGGAACAGCCATCGAAATACAATACATATAGAGTCACAATCGTACCAAAAAAATGGCCGGACCAAAACTCGGCGCACGCAAGGTAACTGTGATCCAACTATAACGCCGCACGATGCCAGAGCTACGTTGGCATAGCGGACAACCAACGTTGAACACTATGCAAGCGACATAACGACTAAATTGGAGTAAATGTGGCATTGTGAAGTATATAATTGATACAATGACGCTCGGACGTTTTTTGATTATTTTCACTGAGAGATTGTGACTCTATAGGAATTATAACTCGATGGGAACAGCCGATATTTTTGTGCGATTTCTGTGTCAGTACCATAATAAAGTTGTTCATTATGATGGGTAGAGTTGATCCCTTTTGGCTTAGTACACCCTTTCCACATACAGGGCTACGCGGAAAGGGTTTACTAAACCAAAAGGCTGTGCTCTATAAAATATATAATATAATAAAAAAATATAAAGGAATGGACATTGCAGAATGTGATTTACCATAACGATGAGAACTATTTCACAGACAACTTAACACATAATCTACGACCACTAAAGTAAGCTAAGTAACAACTGTAAGCGCCATTAGCAAGGTGCAAGCGAAACTGGCGACGAACAGTCTTGCCCAAAATGTCCCAGATAGTACCAGATAATGTCCTTAATGTTGCCACATATACGCGCTCGGAAAAAACTAGCGGAAGCGCCAATGACGCTTTAAATGTCCACAAGTTTTTGTTATGGGAGGACGTAGCTTTTTTCTGTGGCTTTCTTACGGTTATTCTTCGTAAACTACGAGATATTTTACCATGGTTCCGTACCCAAAGAGTAAAAACGGGACTCTATTACTAAGCCTGCGATGTCTGTCTGTCTGTCAGTCCGTCCGTCCGCCCGTTTGGCTGTATCTTTCGAACCATACAATACAATACAATTCTTTTTTAATAACTCCATAGTTACAAGTCAAAATTCTCCAGTACACTTTCTACAACGATGTATAAAAACTTATATAAACAGTATATGTTAATAATATTATTATGTGTACATAATTCAAATTAAATAATAACTTATTCAATTAAAAATATTATGAGCAAAAATATATTACAACATATTATGTCAATATTTCAATATGTCAAATTATTCATTAATTATTTTTATTAACGTAAATCCGTAATAGATAGCTAGTTGAAATTCACAGAATATGTAACGTTACTACGGATTAACTAACAAACAATAAAAAAGTCAACAATTTAAAACGAAGGAGGGTATCCCCATACAACAAACTTATTTTTCGCGAATTTCGAAAACTTGTGATTTGACGTATTGAAGCCGCCCGATTAAGACTCCTAGGACAAACATTTATGTGATGAACATTTGTGTTTGTTCTATATCTGGATGTTAATATCTATTTAAGTATGTATTTAAAAACTATATATGTATATATATCAGTCTCTGGCAGCCATATCACAAGCTTTGCTTAGTTTGGGGTCAGATGACCGTGTGTGCAAAAATGTCCCGAATATACTTATTTATATTTATATTTAAGATGATGCCGTCTGATTATCAGTAACCCTGTATAATATGAATTATCTTCAAAATAGCTGCAAAATAGCTTGAATCACCATACCATTTTTGTTGAACAAAGCTATTGTATAACGTCACATGACCAACACACTTTGGACGGTGTAAGGTATTGTGTTGCCATCTCACATGTTTTCTTATTTTGGGTACCAATTCACTTCCACTAGGAATGTAAATATGGAACGCACCGTGGATTATGTATTATGGAACGCACAGTGTTTAAGTAGATGAGCGCCTCTTTACAGCGTGATATCATTTTATTTTATTTGTAGTGTTAGTTTGTATTTTATTTTATGGGTCATTTAAGTGCCTGAAATAAATGATTTTATTTTATTTTATTTTTATTTATTATTATAAAAAAAAGAGCAGGTTCCACAAATATACCTACATCACGTTCTCGTTCCAATCACTGCCGTCTGAATCTTATACATACCTTACCTACTAGTCTGAAACTTCAACGCACCTTCAGCCTCTCCAATTAGACGAGGTCCATTTGCGAAATTGACGGAACACTCGAACCTCCACCATCGGCCGAATCATTCAGCCTATCGCTGATTCCGCTCGTTTTGCTTCCAAGAACTTGGTGAAATGAGCACAAGGAAAATGCTGACTCCATTTTTGAGAGCACCCACTGCAAGTTTGCAAACATTTTACTTTATATAATTATTTATTTATACCATAGGTGGTAAGCAGTCACCGTTGCCTGTGAGTACTTGTAATACCAAAGGCATCATAACTACCATGCTGACCCTTTAATTTTTTTTGAAGAACTCCATGTCGAAGCTTCTTGGAAACACCGCGGAAGATAGCTCATTCCACATTTTGCAAGTGTAAGGCAAGAAAGATAGTGTGCGATTTCTACTTATCTATGATTATGTGGATGAGCTTGCAGGTGGTGGCAGCTAGTGCGATGGTAAACCACGACGCCGGCATCAGACACTTTATAGGTTATAGGCTCCTGAAAGCAAAAAGGTGGGAAAATGCAATTGAGAGTAGAAAAAGCTAAGCTTATTGTATTCTCGCTGCACTCTTTAGTTTGACAAGCTACAGTAATCTTACATATTCAAGATGAAAGTTATGTGCTAATTAAAGGTTCGTGTTCCTTCAAGTGGACCCGGGTCTGTCCTAAAACTGCGACCAGAACCACCGTAGGATGGGCAGCAGCATCTTATTAGTACACGGTGAGCGTACTGCGATCCCTAAGCCACCTGCCAAACGTGAGGATTATGGCAACACCCCTCTTTACGAGGGAGGGCCTGTTCAGCAGTGGAAGTGTACAGGTTGATGATGTGATGTGATGTGTGTTTCTTCAATTAGCTCAATATCCCTACTAAAGTTCAATAATGATTCGTAAAGTCAGAATTTGAGAAACTATTTGAAAAACTCTCTACCATATTATAAAATTTATCGCATTTTTAACCTATTTCAGGATTGAAATTAAACACTTTTGGCGAATTTTATTGCGTGTATTTTACCATAAAAATCTTTAAATTATTTAATTTCAATGTATAATCATTGTGAAACCCTAAGAAATCATAACTCCATTGAATTTGTTTTTTTTTTTCAGTCCAGTTTTTATGAGAACGTGTTTTAAAAACAATGGTTCACTCTGAAATATGATCAAGATTAACTCATATTTTTTTCTGCATTTCAAATGAATACATTTTATTTTAAAAAAAAAGCCTATTTTGATTTCGAAGATCGCCTTAACAAATTCTGCAGCATGTTTCTGAAAATAATTAAATTGTCATTGTAGAAATGCGATAAATTGGTCAGTTTTATAAACACTTCTTATTGGACTGATTTGTCAAAGAAGAGGTACAAGAGGCTACTCTAAGTGAGCATGCTTAAGAACTGCCATACAAAACACACTCTGATCTCATTTCTACTCACGGGTTAAGAGCTCTCGAGTTCGCTCGCAATCGAAGACACTAAAGAGATTAAGTAGGCGGCTCCAAGGCCCCTATTCTACTTAACCAATCGCTTCAAAATTACACCTATATAATTATTAGGTTTAAAAATACACATTAATGTTATTAAATTTGTAAACATAAACAAGTATGTAACGATTTTCAACTTATTTAGTCCTGCCTGTATGTACGGTTTATATTATAACTATCACATTATTTAATATTGCACGCCCCGCCTTCTACTTCCTGTATAAATCCTCTCCATCCTAAGGTTGCCTGGAAGAGATCGCTCTTAGCGATAAGGCCACCGATTGTTGCACTAGTTTTTAAGCTGTTTTTATCATGAGTACGAAATGTGTGGTGTGAACAATAAAGAGTTTATCTATCTATCTATCCATCCAAAGGTTGCGTGGAAGAAATCGCTTTAGGCGTAAAGGCCGCCCATTATACTGCCGTATATTTGTTTTTTTACTTTTGTATTTTCGGTGTGTAATAAAGAAATATTGTATTGTATTGTATTGTAAGTATGGGTAACTGATTGTAAGTGGTCACCACCTACGGACGTTTCAACATTGTACCGTAGATTTTGCTCTTGATACTTGCTCTTTAAATTACGGTAGTCAGGATTCATCTATTAGTTATGATTGATTTTTATTTCATTTATTACATACTTGCATATAAAAATCTGGTGTAAATTGATTTTGGTCTCCAGCGGATGGCTCCACTCATGGTAGTTTTTGACATCGATTAGTTTTTAAATAAAAACTGGGTTGTCATAAAATTTTGCAAACCACATTTATTAGAGTTTGTTTTGTAGACATATCACTTATAAATAATTATGCATAGGCAGTGTTTAATATATCGGGACTTGGCCAGGTGATTATTGGAGACGTCGGGTGTCCAGAATGCTGGCTTTTATTTCGCATAGAAATTGAGCAGAGCCATTCAACGTGGCAATGCCGCCAGCATTCTGGGGGCCTTTCCCTCCACTAATGATCATCAATTTAGTTTAAGATAAAATTTTTTTTTTTAGATCATAGCAAAGTTTTCGTTAATTTTCTGTTTTTAAGTTGTATGTAATAATAAAAAAAAAAACATTTATATCATGGGGTTTTATGCATTTGATTTAATCGTTAAGGTGGCAGGACACATTAATACCAATCAAAACACCAGTTCAGTATCATTATAAAAATGAAATAGAATATGAAAATTATTTAAAATTAGGAAATTTAAAAATTACATAAAATTTAAATTACTAATCAACTATATGCAATGTCATATTAAAATTAATATAATTTATAACTGGCACACTTATCTATAATGTCATTGCAAAAATGTATGTGCAATTTATATCAGTGGTAGTAGTGGGTTGTGCATGTAAATTGTTGATGATGATAATTATGATACGTTTAATAAAAAATTGGCAAAATAATTCGAACTAATACACTAGGCCAAACATATCGCCCGAAGGTCATTGTGAGAAGCGATTGGTTAGTAGAATTGGGGCTCTATAACTTTCGTTTCAAAGAAACTCCGTCCTGCTTACATTAGCAGTGCCAACTTATTCCGGCTTAATTGATTCAACTGTTCCCTTTTCCGGTTTCTTTGGGATTGTATAAAATAAGAGTAGGTAAGCGTAATTGGCAGATATTCATAATTAAAATAAAAATCATAATTCATAATTGAAATTAGCATATATTTATTTACGAGTATAGATTAAATTGCATTTCTCTTTTTTTTCTTATGGCCACGCTCAACAGCCACAGCTATCTCTTTCACATGTTTTCAACATATTTAAAGAAAAAAATACACTACATAAGAGTAAAAAAAAAAAAATGGGCATTATCTTTAGAATAATTGTTCAAATAGCAAAGTTCGTGTTGATTATTTATAGGATTGCGGACATCGATGTAAATGTACTGTACATTATTCTTCTTTGATGGCGGAGGAGATTTTTTTTATTAAAAAGTAGTATTTTTTATCTCCTCGACCATCCAACATAAAGATTGCTCTAAACGATGTTTATTCCAAAGAGAATGATCAAGCGGTTTTTAAAATTCTCACGTAGTCATTTTTTGTCATCGAAGTCATTGCGCGAATGATGCCTTGCGTCCTTAGCTGCCCCGGTGGCTGTGAGTTAAGCCCTTAATAATATTATTTTATTAAATTTTCTAATAAGAAGACTATTTATTGAAGGATATTGTATCTCTATTACCACTATACCAGTGTTATTGCAGATAATATTTACCCTAAAGCCATGAGAAAACCGATAAACATGCGAAATACGAAACAATAGTGAAGTTCATTTATACTAGAGAGCGTTCTTGAAATCCTCTCCACGGTTCGCAGAATTAATAACCGTTCTTTCTCCTCGTTCCGCCATTTTCCTAGAACAGAAAAACTTCTAGAAATGAAAAAAATCACGAAAAAATCACGCGAAAGTTAAATCGACGACCGACAAAAGGCGGGTAGTTTAAACTTTAACTTTATCAATATCTTAAGTCCAGCCATTTCTCTGGAGAGTGGAAAACCGTACAAATAAAATTGCGGAATCCGTTAAACTTTTTAACACTAATTAACCTGTTTTCGCGACTTGTTGCTCAAACAACTTCTCTCTGTAAACAACGAGAAGGCAAATTAAAAAGTTTGGATTGAAGCTCGCGTTGCGGCCAGTTCGCAGAATATTATGTGGACATCGTCTTCCTAACGGCCAACGGGCTTTGTAATGCTTCTCTGCTAGTAAAGACCGCTTAGTGAAATTGTCATTTTGCTTTATAAAAACTGAGCGTAGCTATGTGTTTTTAGAACAGTAGGTATGCATTTTTGAGCTTGTTTTAATCGTCATCCGTAGTATTCTGAATACCTACACTAAGTAATAAAACTGTCATTTTCTGTGTATTTTTATTCGTTGGAAACCTTTTGCACGCTCTCTGATTCGTAATTTTTGTAAAGTCCCCATGCTTGTTTTCAGGGAAAAGTTGGGAATCTCGTTAAAATTCAAGCGAAACCCTTTGTCGCCCGCTTTCCAAAGTCCGGCAAGATAGCAACCTACATAGTGAGTTATGTACTTTGAACCCGCCCGGGTTATTAATGGAACCGAGCCTTAATTTTAAAGGTATCTATCTTAAATTCATTCATTTATTCATTCACTGACAGACAATGCACAGACTAAAAGCACGAAATGTTGCACAAGTGTTTCAAGTGTTCCCCTTCCTTATATAACGAAGGAGAACTAGGATTAGGATGGTAAAACGTTTTGATTCTACGTTTCTAATCCATACGACCAAGGATTGGAACAACCTGCTGGCTTCCTTGTTTCCTGAGGGATATAATCTAGGCCTTTTCAAGGCCAGAGTGAATGGGTATCTTCTAAGTCTGCGTGCTTCATCTTCGACGACATCGTCGCTTACCAACAGGGGAGTTGGTGGACAAACTCGGATTTATTCGATATAAAAAAAAGGGATGAGGGGATAGGGAATGTTTGTATGCATTTTCGTAATATTTGTTTAGTTCGAAACGGGGAAGTTGGTACTTAGACTTCTTCTATGTCTATTCTATACTAATATTATAAAGAGGAAAGATTTGTTTGTTTGTTTGCATTGAATAGGCTCCGAAACTACTGAACCGATTTGAAAAAATTCTTTCACTGTTGGGATGCTGCACTATCCCCGGTTGACATAGGCTATATATCCCGGCTTCGCCCGTGCGAAGCAGGGGCGGCCTACTAGTTTATAAATAAAAGTCAAGTTTATATGTCCAAAAAACGATGAGGCCTGTTTTTTGGACACGTAATCCCCTAAGGGGGTTAAAATATTTTATGAGATGAGTTAAGTATGGGATGAAAGTATAAAGTTTGTCACATTTTGCGCCAAATTAAACGTGCAAATGTAAGTTAACCAAGGATGTGTTAAATAATAATATATAATAAATCTTTATTGCAGACTAGCGGTCCGCCCCAGCTTCGCACGGGTATAGATTATAGCCTATGTCACCCGGGGATAGTGTAGTTTCCCGTCAGTGAAAGGATTTTTCAAATCGGTTCAGTAGTTTCGGAGCCTATTCAATGCAAACAAACAAACAAACAAACAATCAAATCTTTCCTCTTTATAATCTTTATTGCAGATACAAGATCCATACTAGGTAGTTTACATAGCAGAGAGACTTTATTTCTTAAGCACCAAAATGCTTACAATGGAATATCACCCGATATATTGTTACACATACAAATAAATCATGTCGTTATTTCCTGTACGGCAGGCGTTGTCGATAAAATCTCAGAAAGAAAAACAAATCGAATAAATAAGGACTGAAGATCAAGCAATTTGGGAGTCGCTCCATCTTCCAAACTAGGCAATTTTCCAAAATACCCCCTAAAAATTGCAACCCGGCACACATCACCCTTGCGACCTTGTGGGGGACAAGGTCGGGAGAGGAGGGGTGTTGGTTGCCATGGCAAAGGCTGGGTCCATTGTCGTTGCTCTCATTTTATGAAGTGGATTTTGATTATGAAGTGAGCCTAAAAATTACGACGATTCAGAATCCCAAAGCCGCGCTTTTTTATAGGTTAAGGCGTTGTTATAGCAACCAATCACATTTTTTGTGAGTTTGTGCCAAGATTGCGAGAAATATTGGAACATGGTCACTTAAGTCACAGATTGTTCAGACGTTTGTTTGTTATTCAAAGAGCACACTTCGAACAGAATTATTGACCAAATATCTTTGGTTAGTGATCGACCAGAAAAGTGGGTAGATCACATTTTCTTATGCTTTATCAACAAACAATGGCATCGATTCTGATGTAGGTATTCTAAACTAAACTAAATTTGACAGCTCTAAAATTGGTGCCATCCTTCTCTCACACATTAAAATGAAAAAAAGGCCAGATAATTTTAGTCCTGACAGATTGGTTTAGTTTAGTGAGTATGACAGAAATTGACAGAATCGACGCCACAGATCTACTACCTAATATCTGTGATCGACGCCAATATCTTCAGTGTGAAGTTATTGCCTAACAATACAATACATTCAGAAAACGCAGGAGGGCCTTTATCATAGAGGGCATGAATGTGACGCGGTGAATGAAACTTAACTACTATTCTTTTCCGAACTAAAACTGTTATTATTCTTATATAATTATATGTATTTTCACAAATATTAATTACTTTATCGTATCACAAATAGTCTTTAATATTAATATCACGTATAATTTAACTCGACATCACTTTGATTGAGGCGATGGATAGCGATTCGTTACAGATATGATGCGCTGGCCGCTTCTCACAAAGAGAATAAAAATATGGCTTCTCGTTCAAAAGTGTTATTTTAAAGATGGCTATCCCGCTACCATAGACACGACTCTCCAATAGAGTAGACTAGAGTGGCTTTGACAGTGACAGTCAAGAGTGGTTTTGACGTTGGCAATTTTAATTTGAAATCAACCGTCACATGTAGTGACGCAGGGAAACGCTGGTTGCAGGCCGCTTCCAACCGGCCTTTTTGGAGATCGATGCGGGAGGCCTATGTCCAGCAGTGGACGTCCTATGGCTGAAATGATGATGATGATGTAGTGTAGTGCAGGCGCAACACAACAATATCCTGCGCTTGAGATATTTCAACACACACAGGTGTATTGAAATATCTCAAGTCAACTCCTATATCTATGCAAAAAAAAACACATCGATCCGTCACTTTGTTTCTGTGTGAAAGGAAAAAAACACTCTTGCATCACAGCAGTTATATGAGTATTTATGGGATATTTATTGTTATAAGGTTGTGGATGGATCACGGAGCTCCCGATATTTGGCGCGGAGCAATGGACAAACTGAATAATGTGGGTAGTGTACAAAAATTATATACTTGTGGCATGTGGTGAACAACCGTGATATTTTAAAACAAAGCTAAACACTTTCACATTCCAAACTCTTAGATCAATCGAAATAGTGATTGATTGGAAAAAAAACTTTTATAATATTAGTATGAAAACCTTACCTTTTGGCACCCAATAATTCTTAACAAACCACCAAAAACAAGCATTACCCTCATGCAAAATTTTGCAGCTTCTCATTGTGTTTCATGTTCCATATTCAAAGTTATGTCATGTGCAGTCAAGGGGAGCCCCAGTTGCTAAGCAACAGACCCATTACAAACACGCAAACGACGTTTTGCCTAGGAAGCTGTCTACAAAATTTTATGCAGCCATTGTACGTTAATGGAATGTACTTAATACTGCAATCTGACACGTATTTGGCCTAGTTAGGGCGACCTTGGAGCTTCATTGAAGGGGTGCGTGCGTTGCCATGGCGACCCGCCGGGCTCAGAGAGCGTCTTGCCTGGCTTGAAGCAAGGTCAGCGCTCATCACGTTTTATTTATTTCAATTATGATTAGGTATTTCTTAGAACAACGTACGATTAAGCATATCCATCATTATCCACCACCTAATTTTATACCGTAATGATTTATATCTTAAGAATTCATGTACTTATAAAAAAAATGCTAGAAGTTTTCTACAAATGCATAATAAATATAACACTACACCCAAATATTTCATACTATACTACCACAGAAAAAAGACTACAAATTATAGTAATTATACATACTTTTTTATTTTTTTTGTCAATTGCTGGGCAGGCTAAACCCATTAAGGCCATACCGCCTTGTAATTTATTGTCCTTCCGTATTTTACTGTCATAAGTTTAGTATTACCACAGTATAAAGTAGTGGAGATTTAATTAAAAGCACTTGTGAGACTAATCCTTGTGAGATTTATTTTTCCTTGCTCTTCTCTTACGGAATTTCGGAATCGACATGAAAATAATTTCGGAATTATTTCCGAAGTATTATATAATCATTATATTATATTAAAATTATTATTTTTATTTCAAAATGTCAGAAAAGGATGGCAAAAGTTTTAGAGCTGTCAAATTTAGTGGCGAGTTTTGGCGACAACGTGGAAAAAACATGTCGGCTCGTTGGATTATTTTCCTAAATTTGTGTATTTTCGAGTGTTAATGTGTACTAAATGGTGCATTAATATTCATTGAGTGCTCGTAAACGTGCTCGAGTGTAGGCAAGTGATATAACGAGGTGAAACGTGTCTTTTCGTGTTGTTTCCAAAACTCCAGAGGAGCCTCTTGTAAATCACCACCACTTTACAGGGGCATGAGTTTGATTTGACCGTGACTTACTTAGCTTGACTCTGACTGTGACTATGACTTGTTTGACGCTATTAAGACAATGTAAACATGTTTAATATTACGACTAAAGGACATTGAATCCACGGTCATGAAAATTATGACAAAAAAAAACAAATTTAGTTTAGAGAATTTGTACGACAAAATCGATGTCAGTGATTTGCCACGTTAAGTATATTTTTGAATACCTAAGATAACCCATAATTTTGATAACCCACCTCACTGTTGAAAACTAGCCCTACTTCCACGATCGTCATTAGTTGCGTTGGTAGCAGATTGCTGAATGGCAAACTTCTGAGCATCTTGCCAACGACACTGGTCATTTTCCGGCGGAAGAACTTCTGTGGAACTAACCACGAGTTTGCATTCCTATTACAACTTTGTACGCTTCCAAAATAAAACTAAATCATTATAGCTATCTATCTTATCGAGTATCTGCAATAGGAAAAGCGTCTTTGATAACGGTAAACTAAAAAAAAAAAACAGATAAGTACGAGTAGGACTCGTGCTCTGAGGGATCCGTTGGACAGAACCCTCAGAGCGCGAGTCCAAAAAAAACCTAAAGTTGAACCTAACATTTTGTACGCTGTAACAGACAAGGACATGAGATACGTTTCCATTATTACGACCATGTATGCTACTTTATATCTATGTGTACCTACCATGTTCTGACAAATAAATATTTTGAATTTGAATTTGAAATATTGAAAGACAAACTTAACTTTGTAGACTGTATTGACTATAAAGTTCTTCTATACATTCCAACTACAAACTGTAAGTTTGTAATAGGAAAATAATTATTTTTAAATGATATAACTTCAAATTTGTAACTTTCAGATTTATTTCTATATATGTGCTATGAGACCTTGCTTTTTGCCAAATTTCATGATTCTAGTTCAACGGGAAGTACCCTATAGGTTTTGATTTCCTTGTGAAATCGCAAAATATGCGACATAAACGTTCATATCTTTTGATTGCGTTGACTTACAACTTTTTTTTTTTCAGCCGAAAGAAACCGTAGACCCAAGTATTTAGTATAAATTTCAACTTGATACCTTTACGCGTTCTTGAGAAAAAGGGTCTTGACAGACGGACAGACAGACGGACAACGAAGTGATCCTATAAGGGTTCCGTTTTTTCCTTTTGAGGTACGGAACCCTAAAAAACAGTTAATTAGCATACGCGTGACCTCAATACATATGATGCTTCTCTTTTTGTACAGACTGTAGCTAATGCTAATTTATACAAATAGATTGATTGATTGATTACCTCTTTATTGTTGACACCATTAAATTTGATACAGAGGAAAAAAAACTCTTAAAACTAAGCCAAGTAGCTAGTTAGTAAATAGCAAGCATACATTATACAAAAAGTGGGGTGTTTAAAATTAGCACCTTTCGAACCTTTCGGCTCCATCGGCCATCTGTTAAGCGACGCAATTTTGATATTCATCATCACCATCATCAGCCAGAAGACGTCCACTGCTGAACATAGGCCTCCCCCTTTAACCTCCACACTGAACGACAGCCTGCCTTTTGCATCCACTGGATGCCCGCGACTCTCACAATGTCGTCGGTCCGTCTAGTGGGAGGCCTCCCTACGCTGCGTCTTCCGGTTCGTGGTCTCCACTGCAGAACCTTTCTTCCCCATCGGTTATCGGTTCTTCGAGCGATGTGGCCTGCCCATTGCCACTTCAACTTGCAAATTTTAACAAATTAATTTAATTTTGATGTTGTATTCTTTGTATTACCTATTTCATAAGTTCGTTCATATCATGCTAGAGTTTGATCCACGCCCATATTTCCTTTCTATTTCCTCTCTATACACAAATATAAAGTCATATAAACAGGAACAGTAGACATATTCACTGAACAGATCTCTTGTCTGCCTTATCGGGCTGCCGAATCTTGAGCAGGGGCCTGACAGGCCCTTTCACGGGGTATCTGAGGCCCCTAAACATGAGGCACTTGTATTTTTATGCTTTAAAGTGAAGGAGTGCGTGAGGCGACTCGGAAATGAGAAGGATGAAGAGTTTTTGGGATTATAAAGACTATTGCTGTGAAGTCCTATTATGTCTTCTGTGGCTCTGATACAGAAAAAATTTATTCGATTTTTGATATGGTTTGCAGTGGGTCTAAATTTTTGGACGCGATTTGAACAGTTGAAGGTTATTAGTTACACGTTAAAAAATTTTTTTTTTGATTCAGAATACTTATCAATGCAGTTTAAGTTTTAAACCCGCGACGCAAACATATGGGTGTTACAAGTTTAACGTGTGTATCTGCCTGTCTGTGAGATCTTAAATCTCAAAGAGCTAAGCACATTTTTTTCAACTGTTTCTTTGAAGAATTTCTAGTGTAATTCCGCTTTAAAATCACATTAAGTACAATAAGGAATTTGGGATCAACAGTTTTGAAGATAAACTTACGCCATTTGCAGACCATGTGAAGTAGCTTGCATGTACAAGTTACAAGTAGAAGTTGAAAGTACAAGTAGGAGTTCAAACATAAATGGTCACTTGCGTGGTGACGCGCACAACTCGCGTGCGAGTACGTACTCGCACGAATGTTCAAACGAGACGAACGATGCGCAGTGGGCGTCGTGAAAGTATCGCGGTGAAACTAAAGAAAGTGCGAAACCACTTCCACTGCCACTTGCACTAAGCAAAACGTTGCAGACGATGCGTATTAGCTACTTGCAACACGCATCGTCTGCAAGCACCTTCACACCTGATTTAATAAATTCCTTTTTTTTGTATGAAACTTGATCGTTAGCTTCTAGTCAAGCAAATCTATTCTGCCGTTTTAAGATTATCAGCTCTTTTATTGGGAGTTTGTTGTAATGTTCAATGTAGTACACTTGTTGTTTGAAGATTTGCTGCGCCCCGCGGATTCATCCGTGTGGACAATCCCTCAGGAGCCGTCCAACTCTCTTGCCCTCTAACTATGTCTACGCAAAAAATCATCGCGATCTGTTGTTGTTGCGTGAAAGAGGAAGAAACAAACACACTTTCACCTTTATTATCTCTCGTTGTAGATACATCTACGATTGGATCTTAAATCGCTTAGACAACGTCAGAGTTGTTGGCAAGGCTCATCATCATCATTTCAGTCAAAGCACGTCCACTACTGGACATAGGCCTCTTCCATCGATCTCCAAATGAACCGGTTGGAATCGGCCTGCATCCAGCGTTTTCTTGGGGTCTCTTTTAGGTCGTTTCTCTATCTTGTGGGTGGACGTCCTACGTTGCGCTTACCGGTCCGTGGACTCCATTCGAGAACCTTTCGGCTCCATCAGCCATCTGTTCTGCGTGATATGTACCCTGTCCACTGCCACTTCAACTTACTAATCCGGTGGGCTATGTCGGTAACTTTTATTCGTCTACGGATATCCTCATTTCTAATCCACATTTCCCAAGGCTTTTGCACAAAATTTAGTTAAAATTTATTTTATACAAAGCGACGAGAAAATTATACATTGATCTGATGGTAAGTGCCACGTCTGCATATAACAGTTGCGATACCATCCAGAATTCATATTTATTCACCTCAGCATTTTGCTCGCTCCTGTAATTTTACTGTAAAGTAATCATAATAATAATGTGTAATGTGTAATGTGTAATAGTAATGTGTGTATTTATTTCTATTAATTCTTTAAAATGTTTTATTTTCTTCCACAAATAAAAAATTGTCTATTGTCTATAATCAAAATCATAATCATAATATTTATTTGCCACAAGGAAAATACAAACAAAACAATTGAATCCATTGGCTCCTAACTAGTAAAAAACTGTGTTTCGGAAGCCAGTGGCTTCTCCCAGTATTTAAAAATTAAATATGAAGTCTTAAATAAAGGTATAAAATTAAATTAAATTTATGTAAAATTTAGAAAAAACAAATAAATGAAAAATGTGACGACAGTCCTGCAAATCTATTACGAAAAATATTACGTGAATATTATTTAAAAGCATCAGTACCTAATACTAGGTTACTGTAATCACTTACTTATATATATATATATATATATTTATTATAATTTTTATTCATATGTTATGTCAAATATTTATTATAATTTGTGTAATAATTATGTAGTAAAATTATGTATATTTTATTTTATTTTATTTTATGTTTATTTAAGACCAACAGCACAAAAATATATACATAGTTTCAAATAATTATTTTAAATTACAGCCATTAATAGGTCTATACTAGTGATATAAGTAACATTGTCATGGAAAATCATATATGTATTGCAAACAAGCGCTAAAAAGCTAAGCTTCATAAGTTATTACAAAAGGTAGTTAACAAACAAAATGTATATATAGGTAATTTTGTATTGCTATCATATTTATTGTAATTTGTTGTTATGTATAATATTATCTTGTAAAACTTTGGTCTTTCTGTTTTTTTCTTTTTGTCTTTTTGTGTTGTTTTTTGTGTTTTTGATGCACGCCTACATACTATTTGTGCCAACCTGGTGGATGACTAGTAGAAAATGTTTAGCATTAAGTCCTCCAATTGTGCATGTTTACTTAATTTGTAAGTGTGCAATAGAGTATTAAATAAATAAAACAAATCTCATATACCTACTCCATATTCCCAGGTCACAAATAATCCAGCACATCGAGAACAAGCAAGGCTCCCCTCACCACTAAATTATCTTTACAACTTCTCAGATACAATGGAAGCAAAAACAAAAGTTTTCTCCGCATCTCAGGAGTACGTTTTTTGCCATATTTATATCGCAGTTAAATTCTCATTTCGCTGAGTTGCGGCGCAAATGTGCCGATTTGCTGTCACTGAGCGATATGGCGATATATTATTACTGAATATTTCATAAATGTGGTCATAATTTCACGTTTATTCGTGTGTAATTTTTCTGCTTTATGCTTGGCGGAAATATACTGGATACTGGTATCTGTAAGTTTATATTTTTTATATACTACGCGTCGACGTCGCCTAATTTTGACACAACGTTCACTCGCCAAAACAAGAAAAAGTATTCCTTTTATGCTTTTTGAAGTTATACTTCTTATGCGACTTGCAACAACGTTTAACGCTACCATGGAGGTGGAGTTTTTCTCTCTCGTATGGTTGCGAAATGCGTATCCTTTTTTCGCGCTGCGACTAGCAGACTCTGTAGTGTAATGGTGTCGCTAATGGATTGAGAAGCCTAAGGAGCTAGGTTCGAATCTCGAGAAAAGCATGTTTTTAAATTGTTGATGTTTTTGCCCTAGTTATAATTTTAAGGTTCCTTGTTGAAGTATAACTTCTTCCGCGCGGAGGGACTCCACGCACAATTTTTTTTTCTTTTTTTTTTCTACTTTGTCCCAATGAAGGACTTATCAACACCGCTTTATGTTTGCTATTCTGAAAATACGTACGAAATACGAAGCGCTTTGAATCCAAAATATCGAATTCAAAAGACATACTCAAACAATAAAATTATATTATGTAGATGTGTGTTGTATGTTGACATTGTTGACACAGACAAAAGCCTATCGTGTTTGCTTCCTGGAAGCGGAGAGAACTTATGATTGCCCTTGTGAAGGTTTACGGTTATATTCCTCGCGTCATTGGCCGCGCGGGATGGCCGCGGTGGTTTATGGGCCACATTTGGGATACTAATGAGTAAATCATGGTAATGGTAACCAACGAGATCATTTTTCTATGGATTCTATTCACCATGTGGTCTTGAGAGTGCATCTCTTTTTTCAAATGTATATTAAGGGGACTGTTCCCGTCTGCAGCTCTCTCGCTCGCACATTTTTACATTATTGAAAATATAAAATCAATGAGTGTGAATTTCCAAAAAGTAACAAAATCATGTCTTGTGTCTATTATAACATTACAAACAAAGAAATTGACAATTTGATATATTTTAATTTGGCACAGTAAAATGGTAACAAGTTATTTTTATTTCTCGTGTCATTTTATTCCGTCAAATTACAAGATACACCAAGACATGATTTTGTTACTTTTTGGAAAATCACACTCATTGATTTTATATCTTCAATAATGTGAAAATGTGCGAGCGAGAGAGCTGCAGAGGGTATACAGGCCCCTTAAGAGCTTTATCGCTCATCAACTACATGACATCACCCTGTAAGCGAGAAAGTAGAATAAAAAAAAAAAAAAAAAAAAAAATATTTTTATAAAACACTGTTTTAAACTATCACGGTTGTTCACTAAAGTTATATGACGTTTTTAAAGTTATACCTTACCACGGTAAATATCCCGTAAATAATCATATAACTTTATATTTTTATGTCTAATTCTACCAACTTTCGAGTATATGAAAATGTAATTCCTGTTAAAGCTAAATTTTCATACAGGGATACGTGGAAAGGGTATACTAAGTTCAAAGGGGTTTATTATTACTCATCATTATAAACAACTTTAACTACATCAACCCTAAAATCACGAAAAAATATCAGTTAGTCCATAAAAAGTCATTCACACTCGACAAAATGTAGAAAACAAATTTAATGATATTTTTTCGAGATTTTGGGCTTAATGTCATTGTAAAAGTTGTTTATAATGATCAGTATAATAGACCCATTTCAACTTAGTATACCGTTTCCGCGTAACTCTGTATAGAAGCTTCTGCGCAGGCTTATTCTAATACCGTGCAAAAATTCGACATAATATCTGTGTGTAAGTTTTGTAGTATTAAGGTGGTTCGTTGTACAAATGGCGGGAAATTCAAATTTCAAACAGTTTTCTTGACCTTGTAGCTAGGCCGGGTAATTATTGTAAACAACCATGATGTTTACGCAAATTGATTATCATTCTTTACAAAATCATGTAAAGCTACTTACATTTGTGAATAAACACATTTTTGCTGTTTCAAACGGTTTATTCACAAATGTAAGTAATATGGTGCGTTACTGTTAAATAATTGTGCATTATAATGTAAAGAACAGCCAACATTTTGCGCAAACACTGTGTTATTTAAAAATAATTACCTGGCCTGACTACTAGGACCAAAAAACTGTTTAAAATTTAAATCTCCCGCCATAGGTGAATCGAACCACCTTAAGATTGTTTGGCAGATTTTGCCTGGGAAAGTTCCTACGAAACATCTTAAGACTAATATCTTCAAGGTGACGAGTGTAGTGCAAAATTTGACGTACATCATTCTGAGTGGTATTAAAATTATGACGTGATATTTATCTTTATTTATTTAATGTAAACATCAAAAAACTTTTTTATCTATCGGAGTATATATTAATAAGCGTTTTTGTTTATAGTTCTACACTGAAGGTAGGTAACTCATCTACAGGAAGCGTGTAGAAGTATAGTCCCACAGTCGGTACGCGACGGATCGTTGTGATTTATGAAGTACAGGACACCTCGCAGTGTTTCGCTTATACTCGTCGAGGCGACGAGTAGGGAGACAAGCCATTACAAAAAAGACGGGACTTTTTTTTTCTTTCTCTGTATTTACAAATAGGTATTTTACAACTAGCGACCCGCCCGCCCAGCTTCGCACGGGTGTAATTTACGTGCGGAGCCGGGGCGGGTTGCTAGCTATATATATAAACCTTCCGTGAAAATGTATCTAACTGATGGTGAAAACCGCATCAAAATCCGTTGCGTGGTTTAGGAAGAGTTAGCGGCCATACAGACACACAGGCAGACAGACAGACAGACGCGGAAAGCGACTTTAATTTATACTATGTAGAGAAGAGATAACGAAAATGACATTAAAATAATATTTTTTTTGGGACCACCAAGAGTTTTCTCTACAATCTACATAATAGAAAAAGAATCTCGTATTTTTTAAACTGGCAAGTGCCCTTATTAACTAAACAAAATACAAACTAACTAACGCTACTAAAACAGTTAGACTGCCCAAAGACCAAGAAAATCCAAAGATCCATCAAAGATCAGAACGCGGCAGTGATGGAGGCCCTCGACCGGAAGGCGATTGAAATGTAAAAAGAAAGCGTTTAGAAATAAAGATAATAGATATGTCTCGAGCATTCATGCTCACCATCGAAGGCACCTTCTTGCGGCGTCGTCGTGTGTCGGGTTGCTTTCTTCCCTCAGATATGGTTGAGGAAGGCGATGGCTGGCACAAGCGTCATACTCGTGATCGGGTGCTGCCTGCCGGCCACTGGTCTGCTCGTTTATATGCACAAACTAGTAACATGACTAACATGTTTAAACCTTAGATTAAGATGTAACTAACATTTATCTCCGAGTATTGTGTATAGCTCAAGTAAATTCGTTTAAGTTAACATAATTGTAGTTAAGTTTAACAAAAGTCGAGGACCTGGGAGTTCGTGGAGTTGCTAATCAAATAAATAAAAATAAAACAATCGAAATGCAATGTTTATAGGCAGTCTAACTGTATTTGTAGTGTTAGTATTAGCTTGTATTTTGATTAGTAATTAACAAAGGCACTTGCCCCTAATAAAACATAATATAAAAATACAGAACCCGGGATGGTTCGGGATGGTAAAGTCGGTTAAAATTAATTTCCTAATAGACTGTCAGCGCAAGATTGGAAATAATGGTGTGCAGAACGTCTTTCCAGAAATCATACTATCATATAATATATAATAGTATGAATGCGAACGTTGTTTGTTGGTTTGTCGGTTTGGTTGTTTGTTTGTATGTTAGCAGCAACAGAGCAATGGATTGAATTGATTTATTGTTTGGTAATGGGTGAAACCGCGGGGCGCAGATAGTAGATCAAAACAGTGTAAAACACTTTATAAATAAAGTTATATGATTATTTACAGGATATTTACCGTGGTAAGGTTGCGGAATGAGCTCCCGATATTGCGTCGCAGTTACATGCACCATGTTCACAGGTAGACAATCCCTTTAGTGAATAACCGTGATAGTTTAAAACAGTGTTTCACTTTATAAATGATGGAGACCCCACATAACAGAGCTTCGAGCCGTAGATCGAATCTTCAGATATTTAGTTACATCTACGTCAGGAACGCTGTACGTCGCCGTATTTCACGTGAACAAATGGAAAATAACGTGCCCCTACCACACTAAGCAGAGCGCGCCTGAGCGCTTTTACTTCTTGCTTAGGTATAACAAGTCGGAAAGTAAAATGCTGTGTTTGTTAAAGTTACCGCCGATAAGCGCTTATGTTTAGATCTTTTCTAAATGAACGTAGTGGCAGTTAGGCTGCTGCTTAGTAGGGAATTCTTTGCCTAATAGTAAATCTATGTCATCATACTAATATTATAATGAGGAAAGATTTGATTGTTTGCTTGTTTCTTTGTTTGCTAATCTATACTAATATTATAAACAGGAAAGATTTGATTGTTTGTTTGTTTGCATTGAAAAGGCTCCGAAACTACTAAACCGATTTGAAAAATTCTTTCACTTTTGGGAAGCTACACTATCCCCGGGTGACATAAGCTATAATCTATACCCGTGCGAAGCAGGGGCGGACCGCTAGTTTGTATATAATTTGTATTTCATCAAATTCGTATTGTGTACTGCGTAGTGTCCACACTTGATTTGTTAGTTATCTGATTTCTATCGGCGAGGATCTATAATTTGCTTCTGTTTCTATTAAGCTTATTATGTTTTTAAGGCAGATGGTCTTCCTTTGATACAAATAAAGAAAAAAATTATTCAAAGAGTTTGAGTTTGTGATATATGACAGAACTGCGATAAAATTACCGCAGTAATTTTATCGCAGTTCTGTCATATATCCACCATCAGCGATTAAAATTACCGCAGTAATTTTATCGCAGTTCTGTCATATATCCACCATCAGCGGTAAAATTACCGCAGTAATTTTATCGCAGTCCTGCCAGTGCCAGTACAGACCAGTGCCTGGTCGAGATTTGCATAAAAGATTGGCGAAAACAGGTCCCTGAAGTGGGCTGAATACGCCGCTGATGATGGTGATGAAATTGTCACACTAAAAAGCTCCCATTGCATCCCATCTCTGACAACCACTGTTCTTGTATTATTACATGAGACCCATTAAACAAACCTCTGTCATAACCCCGCTCCTAAACGCCCCCGCAATGCAAGTTTTCCAATAAACATGAGTCAGAAGCCCATATTGAAAATTGCCGATCGCTTAGCCCCCTCGAAAAACTTCTGGGTTTTATTGATACAGCTCTGCCGGGATCAAAGCGGGCCCTAACCCAGCGCTATTAACTAACAAGTTTAGATGGGACGCCGATTTCCAAGAGTTTTGCACTCGGAAAACTGCCAAAATAAAGATACAGAACGTAAAAGGTGTGGGGATAAGTTTAAAAGAATAATGAAGTTTAGGATTAGGTTGTGGAAGACGCCAAGAAAGCTCTTGAGGCCACTTTTCGTAAACGGTTCTCGTTTTGCCCAAATTCTTTTGTCGGTAGTGTGAATGGTAAGAAAATTTGAATCTAGTTTTAAAAATTACGCATTGTAATTATAATTTATCGTAATATATTATTACCTTCCGGTAATAAACTAAAAAAACTCACGAAATACCTAAACTACTTAAGCTATTGTACAAAAAACAGACAGATAATTCAATTCAAACCCATTAAGCCAGATGTCAAAATAGCCCGTTGGTCCAGTTGGTAGTGAACCTGCCTTCTGCGCTTGGGGGCGTGGGTTCGATTCCCACCTAGGACAAACATTTATGTAATGAACATTTGTGTTTGTTCTATATCTGGTTGTTAATATCTATTTAAGTATGTATTTAAACCTATATATGTATGTATATCAGTCTCTGGCAGCCATATTACAAGCTTTGCTTAGTTTGGGGTCAGGTGACCGTGTGTGAAAAAATGTCCCGAATATTTATTTATTTATTTATTAAAAGTTGCAGCGTACCCACCATGCTGGCGGCATTACAACGCTGAATGGCAATGCTTATACCTTACAATGTTCAGTCAGAAAAACGCCAGCGTTTTTGTCATGGTGTCGCATTAATCAGGCGGTTTAAAAGTTTTTTTATTTTAATTAGATGCGCTGGGCTTAATGGCATAATCCAATATCTCAACCCCAAACAAGTCAAATAGTATTTATTTAAAGATTTGTCATTACGTCTGGTCGATGCAACTCGTGACCAAAATGCCGGTCTCTACTTTGCTCAAAGGGTGAGCATACTGAGCATTGCTATACAACGTGGTAATGGGGATAGCATTTTGGTTACAATCTCCACCGAATTAATCGATAAGCATTTAGTATTTAGGTTATAATTTATTGTTGTTTTTTCCCTTGTAACTTACGTAATTCACATTATCAGCTATACTTAATATTATAAAGAGGAAAGATTTGATTGATTGTTTGTTTGCATTGAATAGGCTCCGAAACTACTGAACCGATTTGAAAAATTCTTTCTCTGTTGGGAAGCTACACTATCCCCGGGTGACTAGGCTATATTATATATTTTGTAAATATGGATCCTTACTAAAACTCCATTAATGTAACCCAAGGTGTAAAAAAATAAGACTTACACCCGTGCGAAGCCGGGATGCGTTGCTTGTCTATACTATCTATACTAATATTATAAAGAGGAAAGATTTGATTGTTTGTTTGTTTGTTTGCATTGAATAGGCTCCGAAACTACTGAACCGATTTGAAATATTCTTTCACTGACGGGCTATACTATCCCCGGGTGACATAGGCTATAATCTATACCCGTGCGAAGCTGGGGCGGACCACTAGTCGTCTAATAAAATAAATAATTGCAATACATAAAAAATGGAACCACCTGCCGATGTTCGTGCCGTTTGTGCTGCTTCACCGAATCAGCCGCCTTAACCGCCCAGCCCTACCTAGAGTCTCAGAAAGATATGACGGCGAAAAAGTATCAACACAAGTCGCGTCCCACACAAAGAAATGCCCTATCTTCCACGACAAAAGCCTCATGTCGTCAGGTCTTTTACCATCTTTGTGTACAAGAATGCTCCGTTCAAGCACAGCTGCGATATTGGCAGTGGTAAAACCCGGCGTTTGGTGATAAATCAAAAGATTTGCCTCGATTTATAGTGAAGAAAGTTTCATGTTTTATTTAAATCTTGTTATTTTGTTTAGATATTTGACAACATTCAAGAGTTTGAAAGTCGAAAGTGCTGTAACGATAATAAATTGTCGCAGTTAATCATAAGTACTTCAATTTAGTGTTTTGTTTTCTAGTAAAAATAATGTGATACCAAAACATAAATCATTACTTTTACCAGTACTTATAGCATGCTCCACATTTATCACACTCATTTTAATAAACCAAATGTTGATGTGTAAATCAGTCAGAGTATGTTTATAGTTGTTCACACAACTCCACAGTGCCAGAACAGATAGTGACGTCGATTCTATTTTAGCATTCTCTAAACTTAAACTAAATTAGGCAGCTCTAAAATGGTTGCCATCCTTTTCTGATAGACTGAAATTAAAAGAAACGCTGATAACTTTATTCTTGTCAGAGTAGTTTAGTTTAAAGAATGGAACAACAGAATTGACACCAATAGCTTATGTGCTTATGGCTATGGTTTAACACATAGATTGCAAATGATAGCTGCTCGCTTGGACTGCAGCAGGCCTAGCATGGGCTGTGGATAAAGTGTCTATCCACCATTTTTATCCACGCCTAGACCCGACAAAGCTATAGAATATGAAGTTTGTCTTTTTCTCGCGGGATAAAAGCGGTGGAAAGACAATTTGTCCACGGCCCGTGCTAGGCCTGCAGGATGCTAATATACATATATACAAAAAAATTACATCAGACTACACCAAAAGTTTAATAAACGGGATATATACCTTAATTTTCTATCCTTAGAGGTGAAACATTATTTTAAAATTTAAATCGGACTAAATTTGTTTTAAGCATAACTTATTAAAAAAACTTAACGTGACGTGACGTAACTTAAAAACACGTGTCTTATCTTTCGCACGTTTCGTAAATTATCTAAACTAGCTATCGTTCATCGTAAAGTTGCTCGATAAAAATCCTATAAGAGAGCTGCGCCCCATGGTTTCAGCCGCGTGTATATATTCTCTCAGGAACCATATATTTTCCAGGACAAAAAGTATCTTAGCACACTTCGGCGACCAACTATCTCTATAGAAATATTCTCACATATCAACTGGGCCATATGGAGTTTAAACGTGGATTAACACGCGTTTTTGCGATCAGAACAAACACATCACACATCAGCAGCCATTAAACGACCACTGCTGGACAAAGGCCTCCCTCTTAGAGAGGGGTGTTGCCATAATCCCCACGCTTGACAGGCGGCTTGGGGATCGCAGTACGTTCACCGTGTACTAATAGGACGCTGCTGCCCATCCTCCGGTGGTTCTGGTCGCAGTTTTAGGACATACCCGGGTCCAAACAAACAAACACACCAAACAAACAAACAAAACAAGAACAAACAAACACTTTAAAATATAAAATATGAGGATGATTAAATTTATGTTAATACCATCCGCTTGTAAGCCAATTAATTCCCGGGACCATTGTAAACACAAACATGAAAAACCAGCGATAAGTGTTTATCACCAAATCATCGGAACAGGAAACAATCTCGGCAGGCAGCGCGCCAGCTCTCTGTTTGTGCCTGTCGCGACCAGATTTATCGCTTCGGAACAACGCTGGCTGCATGCCACTCACTACTGGACCAGCGTGACTTGTGTTGTTATCTTCACGCTGAATTAAGCTCTTTACATTTATTTAACTAAAATTTCCACCTGCCAAGCCATACTAACCTGCCAAGCGTGGAGATTATGGCAAATCCTCTCTCTAACAGGAAGGCCAAGTCCAACGTTGGATGGCTGCTGATGAACTAAAATTTACAACGCATGTCCATACCAGTAGTTGTAGTATGTAGTATGTTGACAATGGATCAAAGCAGCGTGCTCTGTCGTAGACCGCATCATTAGCTTAACATCAGGCGAGGTGGCGGTCAAACGCAAGCTTATTTCAAAATTTAAAAAACGTTCTGGGTAATTGGTTAGACAGTGGAAATATTCGGAGATATCATTGTAAGTACCTCAGAGCAAGTAGAAACTTGCTCTGAGCATTACACTCAGCTCTATGAACAACTTTTACTATGAGACCAAATGTAATAGCGTGAGAAAAATCTGCTGTTTCGTAATATACAAATGTCATTGAAACTTAACGAAATGTATGGGACTACAGATTTTTTTTCCGCAATTTCGGTGTTGGTCTTTATAGTAAATCAAAAAAATTATTACAGAAAATAAAAAACAACATCAATGGCGAATACATCACTCACCTTCATTTTGCCGATGACATAGTCATGATGGCAGATTCACTGGAGGACATCAATACAATGCTCAGCGACCTCAGTAGCCTTTACCAACAAGTGGCTCTTAAAATGAACATCCAATCAAATCCATCGTCCATGTTGTACCCGTGCCGGTAATTGTTGGGAACGGTACTCTCGGAGTTGTTGATCATTACTACCTTGGACAAATTGTTCAGTTAAGTAAGTCCAACTTAGACAAAGGGGTCGCCCGAAGATCCAACTCGGATGGACATCGTTCGGGAAATTGCGTGATATCTTTTCTTCCAAGATACCATAGTGCTTAAAGACAGGATCTTTGACCAGTGTGTGTTGCCAGTGATGACATATGGTACTGAATCGTGTGAAATGTGTGAACTTAACTGTTGGCCTTTTGAAAAAACTCAGAGTCACACAGCGGGCAATGCAGAGAGCTATGCTCGGAGTTTCTTTGCGCGATAGAATCCAGAACGTGGATATTCGCCAAAAAACCAGAGTCGCTGACATAGCTATTAAAATTTGCAAGTTGAAGTGGCAATGGGCAGGTCACATCGCTTGAAGAACCGATAACCGATGGGTAAGAATGGTTCTTGAGTGGAGACCACGAACCGGAAGATGAAGAAGATGGAAGATTCATGATAGCTATGGAGGTCAAAGGGGGAGACCTATGTTCAGCAGTGGACGTCTTCAGGCTAATGATGATGAGACGTGTTCCACTGTGGAAACGTACGAAGAGCAAGTTGCACGAATCTATGTGTACAAAAGCGAAATACCCACCCACTCACTGGCTGACTCATCACGAAATTCTTATAGCTACTTGACTTACGAAGTTGAAATTTTAGATAGATTCCATAATATGGTATAGAGGTCCACTGAGAAAGGATTATGCAAAAAGGCCGAATAACGGGGGTCAAAACAGAGTAAAAGTTTATGATGAAATTCCATGTAGGTGGGCAAGAAACAGCTAGTTATTTATATAAATATATAATACTAGCACCCGCCCGCCCGGCTTCGCACGGTTGTAATTTACGTGCGAAGCCGGGGCGGGTCACTAGTTATATATATAAACCTTCCTTAAAAATGTATCTAACTGATGGTGAAAACCGCATCAAAATCCGTTGCGTGGTTTAGGAGCAGTTAGCGGCCATACAGACAGACAGACGCGAAAAGTGACTTCAATTTATACCATGTAGAGATGTAGAGAACAGAAGAAAAGAGATAGAGATAGATATAGCGATAAAGAAGAGATAGAGAAGATAGAGATGGTATGTTTTGATGACAAAATACTTAAAAAGTACTAAATTATTGTTTACCTTGGTTCATTCATCATCATCATCATTTCAGCCATAGGACGTCCACTGCTGGACATAGGCCTCCCCCATCGATCTCCAAAAGGGCCGGTTGGAAGCGGCCTGCATCCAGCGTTTTCTTGGTTAATTAAATCTTGAGAATTAAATTGCTTGCAAAAATGCCAGCCAAAAATTCATGTTTCATTCAAATCATAACAATACTCGTAAAAGTAAACGGTTCTAATTAACCAGGCGATAGCGAACGACGCTGGGCGGCAGCGGTTGTATGGAAATTAAGCTGAGTAAAATCTCTTATCGTCCCCGTCGCGGGCGGTATTGCTCAGCGCTGGTTCAGATAGATAAGAGGGAATGTAGTATTAAAGGTGAGAAGGTACAGTGTCACTGCGAATGCTGAGATACAGAAAAATCATTTCATCCTATCCTACTAATATTATCGTTTCGGCGGTTTGGGACCACAATTAAAAATGACCACTTCTTCAAATGACCACTTCTACAAACGACCGCTTCTTGAATGACCACTTCTTGTAATGATCACTTCTTGATATTATATATTCATATTTAGTGATTAATGTTAGTTATTTAAGAGTATATTCCCAGGAGATCAAAGTCGACTAAAGAGTCGACTTTTATCACCCAGGTGATCAAAGTGGAATAGACCATCTTGATGACCAGCTTCCTTTTTAAGTTTAAATAGAAATTTAAAAAGGTACTTTTTTTAGGGTGGTCATTTTAAGAAGTGGTCATTTCAAGAGTGGTCGTTTGTAGAAGTGGTCATTTGTAGAAGTGGTCTTTTTTAATTGTGGTCCTAAACCGTCGAAACGATTTTAATGAAAGGTTACAATGATATAGCTTATACTTATACCGAGCTCTACGCGTACGAAGTAGCGGGTTTCAGCTAGTGTTAAATAAAGGAAATATTTCATGCTCCGATCAGACAAACAAGGGAATATGGTAAGGTGCCGAACTGAGTGCGAACGCATCTGGTCTAAACTTGCTGTTTCTAGTCCAACTCACATAGGAGACGAGCTAGTTATCATTTTTAGGGTTCCGTACCTCAAAAGGAAAAAACGGAACCTTATAGGATCACTTCGTTGTCCGTCTGTCCGTCTGTCTGCCCGTCTGTCAAGACCCTTTTTCTCAAGAACGCTTAAAGGTATCAAGTTGAAATTTATACTAAATACTTGAGTCTACAGTTTCTTTCGGCTGTAAAAAAATAAAAGTTGTAAGTCAACAAAATCTTTCAGAGCGCTTGGTTGATGCGACGCGCGACCAAAATGCTGGCGTGATTCTATGTATAAGCATTTCCATTCAGCGAGTTAATGCCGCCCGCATGCTGGGTACGTTGCTTGAGCATTTGGATTGTCTTTAGACCTTTAACGGTCTATTTAGTCTTACTGTATTTCTAATGTTAGTAGCTTGTATTTTGTTTAGTTAATAAAGGCACTTGCCCGGTATTTTTTTTAGTAAAAGCTTAATTACTGCAATTAAAATTAATAATCATGAAACCAGCGAATTGATCGCTGAATAAATAAGTTTTACCGCTTATTTAGTTAAATCGTCCGTTTATGGTTTCTGAACGAAATGAAATTTGCAAGCGCGTTGATATTTCATGCTTTTAGATTGCAGATGATTGCAGTTTCATATTTCAAAATTTGTTCTTATATCGTAAACGTGATAACTTTTCTAGTTGGAAGGGGATTGGGTGACATGACATTAAATTTCCCATTCCGAGAATCCGGCTCGAAGGACCATTTTGTCTTCTAAAATACCAATCAAATTTTAGAAAACTGTGCTAGGTTGATGCTTGTGGATTTTAAGTGCACCGAAAAGGTCACTCTGATAGGAGATATCAACAAGTGCCAAAATGCAAGACCAATGGGCAATAATTCCTTACAGCAATTGTTACGAATATCAGTTTATATGGTATCTCCACAAGTATATTTTCACTAATTTACTACACAGCACTTATCCTTCAGCCTTTCGGCTACCAATCCACAGCTCGACTGTCCTGACGGCCACTGAACGACCCAATATATACTTCCCTCTCTACTTAAATTAGTCCCTCCTTCTGCAATCGTCAACAACCAATGACAAGTGACACTGATTTTGACTTTGACACATAAATATTCATGGACGTCAGCACGTCCATGTAAATATTGATACATATTTACAACTATTGACAAGAATCACCACACAATTACCATACAATATATAACATAATTTAATTTAATAGATAATTTCATATGGTGATATGAAATTCTTTAACATGCACTGGGACAGCATGAAGGATTAGGGCCATCGATATACAATACATATACGGGGTGTAAGGGGAACACTTTCGAAGCCAAAAGAAGGTAATTGTACTCATCATTGTGAACAACTTTTACTATGGAACCAGCCGTGAAATCGCGAAAAAAAATCAGCTGTTTTGGGTGTTCCATACATTTTGTCGAGTCAATGACCGTTTTCTATAGAACAGATGATATTTTTTTCGCGATTTCGGGATTGGTCCCATAGTAAAAGTTGTTCATAATGATGAGTACAATTACCTTCTTTTGGCTTCGAGAGTGTTCCCCTTACACCATGTAGAGTCACAATCGTGCTAAAAATGTCGGAACCAAAACTCGGTGGACGCTACGTACTTTTGTATTGAACACACAATACCTAATGGTATGTTTAATAGGGACCGTCAGAAGCAGTCGCGTTGAATTCGCAACTAGAAACCGAACAGAAACAGTTATCCGAACGTGATCGGAATGCCCTGGCAACACTCGCCAACTTATTGCATTTAAATTGGCAACAATCGCAGATTGTGCACTTGACGTACTGTTATTGCTATTCGAACAATGTTGCCATTTTAATAATACCGTTTAAAGTGTTCATGATTTGAGTTTGCTGCTGATTCTACAACTTGTCTGGTAGCGCTCGTGGCGTAGTGCACTCCAGTCAACGCTATACGTAATTAATCATCATCATAATCAGCCTAACTTAGTCCTGGATAAAGGCTGCTCTTTGGTTTTTAGCTTCCAGCTATGCGTGGTATCCTAATAGCTTTATTAATAAACGTTAGTTAAGATAAACACCTGCAAAATGTGGAATGAGCTACCTAACGTGGTGTTTCCGATAAGCTACAATATGGGGTTCTTCAAAATGCGAGCTGCCCACAGACCGTTGAAAGTCTTGAGACAATCCAAACGCAGAAGCCCACCACCAGTTGGCAGCGTACCCAGCATGCTGGTTGTATTACCACGCTGAATAATAAATAAATAAATATTCGGGACATTTACGCACACACGGTCATCTGACCCAAACTAACCAAAGCTTGTAATATGAGACTGATATATATGCATATATTTTTAAATACATACTTAAATAGATAATAACACCCAGATATAGAACAAACACAAATGTTCCTCACATTAATGTTTGTCCTAGGTGGGAATCGAACCCACGCCCCCAAGCTCCGAAGGCAGGTTCATTACCAACTGAACCAACGGGGCTATCAAATCAATGGCAATGCTTATGCGTTGAGTCAGTGTAAGACTTATAATAGTTTTATTATTGAAACTGACGTGGTTTAATATTCTATTGGTCGTGGTTTATAGTTACGTCTTATAATAGTTTATTGCCATGTTTTTCATTCGTATCCTACTATGTTGCACACTTTATTCAGATGGCAACATTTGATTTATGATTTGATGGATACAGAACTTGAAATGTCAACGTCAATACTTAATACTGTTCAGTTGAAAAACATACAGTGAAAAGACAACATGTTGTTATGGAGATTAATTAATAAATCCTTATAAATCATACAAATCACGCTTTCATTTTTGAGATTGAGATATGATCTTACATCAGAAACTCGCCAGCATATTGGTAACCAGGCGCCCTGAAAGATTTTTGAAAATGAGGTGACTTTCACCACTTTAGTTGGCTGTACGTCATTTTACCACCAACGCTTAGTAAGACAAAGCTCGCAAATGTCTGAATTATTAACTAAACTGTCGTACACGAGTAGCTAAGCCCATCCATTAGTCGTGGGGAGGCTAATCTAGCGCGGACAAGTCTAGTCGAGGTATACCGGGATATCGATGTTAACTCGCTACTAAACTCTCCAGTTAGATATTTGAATGGGCGTTAGAAACTAACACACGGATATGAAAATTGATAAAGTGACTGATAAACACTTTGAGAGCCCTGTTTTTTTTGCATGTGGACTACATTAGTTGGTTCCCGTGTAATATAAATAAAATGTGAGAAAGCCACGTCAGTTTCTATAATAATATATTGGTTATAATAATATATATATATATAGTTCATTGGTGTCGCTGCAAATTTCTTAGCGTACGTGAAAAATTTGCAAGTGAGCCGTACTTACAGTTTTAGCCCTAAGCGGTTAAGCGGGTTTTTTCGCTATAGTGAAAAAGTTGTATTCACTATATATAAAATATATCACAAAAAAACTATTAACAACCAATTAATTATCAATTAATTGGTTGTTAACTAACGTTAATAGTTTCCACGAACCGGAAGACGCAGCGTAGGGAGGCCTCCCACTAGATGGACCGACGACATTGTGAGAGTCGCGGGCATCCAGTGGATGCAAAAGGCAGGCTGTCGTTCAGTGTGGAGGTTAAAGGGGAAGGCCTATGTTTAGCAGTGGACGTCTTCTGGCTGATGATGATGATGATGATGAATTATCAATTTAAAAACCGACTCCAAAGTTTGTTATTAATTTCGTTTACTTCGATCACATATTTTTTTCAGTTATTTTGATTTAGAATCCAAACTGTTGAATCGGTTATGATGAAATTTCTATGGGAGCAATTTGAAAGTATAATCGTTATAAAAAATAAAAAAAAAACAGCTTATAAATGACGGAGTTCTGAAGTAACAAACATAAAAAAATACAACTGAATTGAGAACTCCCACTTTTTTGAAGGCTAAGTTGTTTAAATATAGAAAATAAAATTCTAAATGTACAGTAAACATAATACCTTTATTTTCAAATGTATTAAACCAAGCATTTGAACATAAAAACTAAATCAAAGATGTCATTGAAAGGGGTGGCCTATATTCAGCAGTGGACGTCTTCTGGCTGATGATGATGATCATTGAATGAATTTTAGAATGGGAGATGTGATCAGAATAGTGTGCATCGGATCTGCATGCCAGAGTGGGCACGAAAAGGCGACATCGCATCATGGTTGATGTTTCAAAAACCCGTACGAAACGCTTTGATTAAATTTTATTGTGCGAACTGTTAGTCCATGGAATGCGCTGCCTGAATGGTAGCTATTGGGGAACACCCAATAGTTACAATCTGGATGTCTTGAAATCGCGACCAAATAGTATTTTTCAGGCAATCGTGCTCCATCGTAGACCGCATCATCGCTTAACATCTGGCGAGGTGGCGGTCAAACGCAAGCTTATTTCAAAATTTAAAAAACGTTCTGCGTAAAGAGCAAGCCTATTATTTAATTTAAAAAAGGAACTTGTTTGAATCAAAATGTAAAATCTACAGGACATTTGTAATTTTATGGTAAGTACAGTTTAGATTTTTGACATAAGTACCTACATTAAATTTCAAATCGAAAAAACACAAGCGAGATAGCAGCAGCACGATAATGTTAGTACATGAAGTTTTTATTTGTAATGACAAGTACCTTTAAGCTAACTAAACAAATTACAAACTAACACAACATTCTATTTATCCACCCTGGGACGGAAAAGTGGAAAAGAAAAGCCACATTTCCGTCCTAGGTGAGTGGCTAGGTGGGATAAGTGGAATACCCGACAAAAAGCAGTTGGACCGCCCATAGACCAAGACAATGCTCAAGCCCTCTACTAGTTGGCAGCGTACCCAGCATGAAGTTACACTTTAAAAGGCAAGAAAAGCGGAATTCATAGACATCAGTTACATTTACGACTTTGACCTAAAACTAAACTATAGAAGGCGTACGACTTGTTGTCGATATATTTTCTTAAGTAAATAAGTTTGGAAGTCAGTAAAATGTTTTACTACACTTTTTATGTGTCGATGTTTATCGTAGATCAAATAAATTACTATCACCAATAGATGCAGACATTTTGGTGAAAATGTTTGGCCAAATAAATTTTATCATCTAACACTCGTACTATATTTACAAGCTTTTGTTCTTGCCTTGCCTTGTTAGTTTGGATCAAATCTTTTAACTGAATTTTAAAACAGTTAACTGCATCCGTTTGACCTGAAATTTTGCATACACGGTTAGTCTGAATAACAATTTATGCATGGTTAGCTAAGTGGATTGGAAGGTTAGCATTCTAAATCCAATATGGCGGACTTCCAAAGATGGCGGACTAGTTATTTCTATACCCATATATGCCCATATATACCCATGATATTATGTAACAAATAAAAGGAATTGCTGCGAAAAATTAAAATGACGTTAGATTAAATTCAATATGGCCGACGACCCAAGATGGCGAGTATGGCGACATTAGTATCACCAACAATAAAGGTTACTTTCAGGAGAGACCGTGCGAGTTGCAGCAAATACAACCTGCAGAGGGCATCGTTGCAGAACCTTCCGCATTTCTCACAGAAGACAGTGAAGTTTATTTAGTTAATTTCACTTATTTACTGCAGTGAGGTTGTCGAGATTAAGTACCGACAGACCTTGACAAATACTTGTACACACGACGGAAAACTTGAATCATTAGTCTTGGGAACAACCAGGACGTTTACTCTGATAATGGAGGAGGCATGTCTAAGTCACTAACTTGTAAGTATCTTTCTGAGCGAAGGTCGTTAATTATGTTTTTATTGGTCTTCTGATTTTGCGGGAGGAACGTTTTAACGATGTTAACTGTAGATGTTATTTTATGCTTTATGGTATAAGGTTATTTTAAGCTTGTATATGGTAGTGAAGTTTAGTTTTTAAATAACATGTTTAAATTTGAAATTTTCCCTATTCCTTTATAGGGTCCCGTAGAATTACAGGAACCCTTATAAGCTCGTTTTGTCCGTCTGTCTATACATCCTTTTTTTTTAATCTCCTATAGTTACTAAGTGCAAGTCTAACTAAAGCTTTAGTATACTATATCTGAAGATCTTAATTTTAAATGTATAAAAAGTTTAATATTGCATTTTAGGGGTAGCTCTGGTACAAGTAAAATAAAACTTGATAAAACTTTTGATTTGAAAACTTTGTTAACCGCGTTGAGCAATTTTTGGTAGAGGTAAAACTTATGGGTTCACGTCACCGACATGCTAATGTGACATTCTTCCAAAGTTTTAAGTTTTCACTTCTGTCGGCAGTCCCCATGACTGTCTATTTATCATATTTATTATCGCAGCACTAAAATATGCATTTTTATTTTAGTTAACAATTTCTTTCTTTGAATTTAAAACCCCGATGCACTGTAATCCGAAGAATTATATTTATCGCCGCCTGTTAAAGCCTAGATATTTTTTTTATTGTAATGTTTATGTTACCCTTGTTTTGTGGTATTTTAATAAAGAGTTATGGTTTTTAATTTATTGAATAGGAACTTAAAAAAAAAAAAACAGAAAATTAATGAAATCTTGAAATATAAACTAAAAACTAAAACTTAAAATAACTAAATAAAAGCTACAATTAAACTAAAAGATGAATGTATAAAATATACAAACATGTACCAGATGTACCTACTACAAAACAAAAACGCCGTCGAGATCACCACCGTGCGGCAGGGTTCCCAGAACACTGGCCGAGTTGCCCCGCTGTATAGCAATACTTAGCTTTTGAGAAAAGTATGTGCCAGCTCTAGGATCCCCCGAGGCGAGGACCAGCCTAGTCGAAATATCCTTGCAGATTTTTTTTGTGTCGGACGACCACGGGCCCAGTGTCTCTACAGCTAGCGCCACAAACTCATAATGTGCGCTGAGCTGTGTGTACTTCCTGTGTTTGTTCAGTTGGGCCTGTTCGGCCGCAGCCCCGACACTGCGAGCAGAACTGGCGACATGAGAAGGAGCCAGGGTGTCCACGCAGGTGGCATCCCAAACCAAGGCTCGGCCAAGACACCAAGGTACCAGACTGGCTCCGTCTGGTCTCTTGCCATCGTCTCTAGTCATACCGTTCGGTTCCAAAGAGTTATTGTATTGTATATTTAAGTAAGTTGGTGTTTACATTTTTGAATGTCCATGTCACGTTTGCTTAAAAAAATATTTTTTTGAAAAGTATTTTTTTTCTTAGCTCTATGTGAAAACAAGTCCTGTAAGCGGAAACCGTGAGATATAGGCTGTCGGGACGCGCGGGAAGCGATCGGTCACGGCTCGGCCGATGCTGACAGCAAATGATTGCTGTCATGTTTACCGACTTTTTGTCGTGCCGTGTAGACGCGGCAGAATTACGAAGAAGTTCAACAACATTCACTGTCAACTTGAAAATGCAAAGTATTAGCTAGCTGTTCACCCCGAACTGTGACCTCGCGACCTTTAAATCTTCGCAACTCCTCGACCAATTTTGCTTATATTCGAACATAAAATTTATGAAATATATTATATAAAAATATGAAAATGAATTTAAGCATTGTAACCATGGATACAATGAAATTGTTTATAATAAAAAAATATTATGTCTATGAATAAAAATGTATATTGAATTGCAATTATTTTCATGTTAAATTAGTTGTAGCTGACCTACAGAGTATTACGTAACTAAAGATAGCATTTTATTTATCAATACCCTTACCCTTAGTTACAATGTTTTTCCACGTTCTAAATCAGAAACGCAAAGGAATTCAGATATAGGTGTAAGCTCAAAAAATAGAGGATTTTATTCTCAGCGTGTTTTTATTTTAATATAAATAGGCTTGCGTAAATATGCTTGCGTAGGAATATGATTATAAGTTAAAACTGCCAAAAACAGAGTTACAATGTTGTTCCTAGCAGGTGTCGAAATATTGTATTGTACTGGAATGAACTGCGGTACGAAAGGTAACGTCAAACAAGCACACTTACAAACTCACAAACATACATACAAACCCGATCTGTTCCCGTAGAGCCCTTCGCTTCACTCGGACAATGAATGTACTTAATACTTATTGCTATATTTGCAAAATGCGTTAAATCTAGGTCTAGAAAAACCTAGATTGTATCTAGAAAAAATAACATAATAACGCCTTAAATATTATTATTATTATAAATTATTAATAATCAAAAACAAGGTCCGAGTGATAAATTACCTGCAACGCTGGCTGCATTGAGCGTTGAATTGCCAAAGAAATTCTCTGCGCGAGGAATCACCAGTGGCGTCGACTAATTATGGCGAAATTTATAGATTTATTTAAACTTATTAAAATTGTAACTACAACTAAATCATTCTTATAATATCATGAATGAGCAGAATCTCGTACAACAAGCAAACATCATGATGGGAAGGCTACCCACCAAATTACAGGTGTTGCCACCCTAGTTTGGTGACTATGGCAGGCCTGCCGCACTCCGCACTTTAGGTTTGAAGTCACAAGTAGCCGACTTGTCGGACCTGCTGCGCGATAGACAGAGATAACGCGCCAAGAGTTACGCGATAGACAGAGAGGCAACTTCTAGGTTAATAAAGCTGTAGGTAGTTAGCGCTCGCACGTGCTGAATTGCACTTTATTGTGTGGTAGCAAGAGTCGCTACTTATTTAAACTATTTTGCGGAGTGAACCTTCTGTACTTTTACTAATACGTCTTCTGTGGCTATGGCTGCAAATATAATGTATTGTACTTTAATGCAATAAATTATTGAATTTTTTGACGTGACAAAGTCTTATAAATCGATAAACGCCGGCTGCACGCACGAAAAAGGATGACTCGTTGTCCCGTTACGCTCGTTATAACGTTACGATCAGAGCGAGAGCGCTACACGAGCGAGCGAAATACATGATCGGCTTGAGCGTTCGGCTTGCATCGCATGACGCATTATGACGTTGTCACGTTAACGGCCTACTATCCGAGTCGCGTAGGCAACAAAACACTCCCTCACTTATAGCGACGATGTATTTTGCCACCCAAGAGTCAGGATGCTCGCGGGGGGAGTGCAACGACAAAAACTAACATAGGTCCGACCTCGATCACGCCTGGCGCGGTACTGAACGCGGTACGCGCAAATTCTCGCGACCTTTTTACGCTTTTAATTTCACTAAAAAACGAAACTATTCACTATTTAAATATAGATAGACCAAATAAAAAAATGTTGGATAGACCAAATTTTTTTTTTTTAATAAAATTGCCTTTCTTTACATGCAATTTCCAGGTTGTTACGAGCTTTCATTAGAGCATAAAAAGAAAAAAATAAACTGAATCGCCATTGTTACAGATTTTTTTTTGATCGAGGAAAGTTTATTCTATCTTGTTTTGAACCAAATCATAAACTCAAACACAGATGTATCTGTAACATGCATTTTTTTTCCAGCTCAAATATTGTAACTTAACTGTTTTTTTTTTATTTATTTAAAACCGTCAAATTTGCTATAAGAGGCCATTAAACTATCGTCCGTAAACCGAGTTTACAGACAACAATTAACATATATTTTTTAATTTTTAATTACCTTATCCACGGTTCTGGTCTCCTGGTTGTAGCAAAGCTTCATTTCAACAAGACGGCTCATGCATATTGCGACACCTGTTACCGGCACATCACATATTCTGTACGAGGCAGCACGACTGTCGGTACGTAGTACATACGCACCGTCTGTTTACTTTTCACTGCTTATGTACTTTAATTACACCCGTGAATTGGACTCGGGTATGTCCTTAAACTGCGACCAGAACCACCGTAGGATGGGTAGCAGCGTCTTAGTACACGGTGAACGTACTGCGATCCTCAAGCCACCTGCCTTGCTTGGGGATTATGGCAATACCCCTCTCTAAGAGGGATGCCTTTGTTCAGCAGTGGCCGTTTAATGTTTGATGATGTGTGATATGTACTTGAATTACTAATAATAAAATTGATTGTCTAAATTATATATTTTTTTCGAAATTGGTTTATGAATGAGCCCTGAAGTATTTTTTTTTATTACAACCTTATTGTGTACCTTTTCCTTTCTTTATTGAAATCGGTTATAAATGAAACTTGAAACTTTTTTCACTATCATGTTCAACTGAAAACAAGATCAGTTCTATTGCAAACAATTGATTGATTGATTAACTCTTTATTGTTCACACCATTAAATTTGATACAGAGGACAAAAAACTCTTAAAAAAAACTACTGTAACAATTGCATGCAGAAACAAAGATTCATAGATCGTATATTTTGTCACAACTTCAAATAACAGTAAATATCAATCAATATAACACAGAAACAAAATCATAAAAACGTATCAATGCCTTCAGATCTACTTATGTGTCCTAATACGAACTTAATTATCCTTTCCAATCTATTCTTGGGCCCCAGTGGCGGTTCCATCCCCATAACTCACTAAATACATTACACTATTATACTAAGGGTTAATGACTTAACCCTTACAATAGCCCTTTGTTCTAGGCCCGGTAATCGCCTATAAAAATAATTATAATAGTACATATAAGATACTACAGTAAATCTGGGCGCAGGTTCGGGCCTGATTATTCAAGGTGAGGTAAGAGGATTAAAATATGCCTTTGATATTATGCTAAGGTTATTATTTTCTAAAGCTTACAACAGCAGTTTTGTGCGAGGGAAAAATTTACAAACTACATAGAGACAGATCCTTTTGGAGATCGATGGTAGGCCTTTTGTCCAGCAGTGGACGTCCTAACGCTGAAATGATGATGATGATGATGACATAGAGACATAGATGCCACTCCCCACTAGACGTATTTAAAATGGTATTAGTTATCTACATAAGTACCTGTTACGTAATCTACAGTAAACCATGATCCAAGAAAACAAGGTCTGGCACTCTGGCCGTTGTCCCAGAATTACGTCACTGTCTAGTTGCCACTTTATTGCAACAAACACAGATATTGGGAAACAAATTAATTAATCATCTATTAAATGAAATACAAAAAGCATTTCAATTGTCATTTGGTTTGTCCGCTCAAGCAAGTTAAGCAGGAATTGAATATATTAAACACAATTTTATCAAAACCACATTGATTTGTTGGATTCCCACAGGTAATATACGAATATTGGGGAGTTATAATTTCACGCTACTGTTAACACAGAAAATCATAGAGAGTCCGCCATTGTTTCGTGTATCGTCATCTCTCTCGAACTTGTTGTAAATAACTTATTCTGCTCTTGATTATGCACGTGTACGTGTATCCATGACATTGATGACATCATTGCGGGACACCCACGTCACATTATTTCTCGGAATGCTATACCTGGCGGATTATATTATTATACCATGCAGTAAACAACTACTTGAAGATCGAAAACATAATATTTTGTTTGTATGTATAATCTGAAGAATTTTGACAGCGTTTGACTTTGGGCATTTAATATTTTTCTTTGAGTGTAAAATACAATGACATTAGAATATTTTTAGGGTTACGAAGTAAACTAAGGAATCCTTATATAGGGTGACGCATATAGACTATACTAAGCCAAAACGAGGTCATTGTACTTATAATTATAAACAACTTTTACTATGATACCAACCCTGAAATCGTGAAGAAAAATCAGCTGTTTACGAACATTAAAAAAAATGCCACATCAGTCCAGCCGTTCTCAAGTGATGCGCTCACCAACGATCAGCATTTAGTTTTTGTTTATTTAATATATGTAAATAAATATTATTAAAGTCATTTTTTTAATTCAGTTTTTGTTTTGGGACTTTTATAGTATTCTACATGTCAGTCCCATTGTATATTCTAAACTAGGACGCATACTTAATACATAAAACATAGAGAACAAACAAACACAGGGTCGATGGTCACTTGAGGTGACTCACACATCCGAACAGCTCCCAAAATTCATTTTCAAAGTGCCCATTTTTTTACTCTGTGTTGGTCAAGATTTCAATCTGAATGCATTTTTGGAAAGTTTAATAAAACTTTAATAATACGTATGTTCGATTTAAAACGTTCAAGAGGAATCCGAGGTTACTTCAGATGTAATTTTTTTATAAAACATTTTATGAGATATAGCTAAACAAGGTAACGCTTTAGATAAACGTTCCGGGAAAATAGTAAAACAACGAACCCTAAAATCTCGCCAAATGATGATGGCTAATTATTTCTAACAAAAGCTACAGAACCCTCTTATGAACGTTTCATGTTTCTTGCGATTGCCTATCAGCTCTTATCAAATATTTTAAAACATACTCAACGTTATCTGCCCCCTGTGTTTGACATTATTTGGATAAACAAAGATAAAGATAAGCGGAGATCCAATAACCGGTGATAAAACATCATATTATAAAAAGGTCAAAGAGATTTGAAAGCATTTCAATATTATTGTTTCAGAGAAAGGTTTACAATGTTTCCTAATATTTTGTAAGTTTAGTACTCGTAATTCATTATTTAATTCATGCCTGCAAGCTTGGAACTTATTTAATGTGAAAACGATGGCAATCCAAAATGAAAGTATCATTCAAAAAAAAATCTAATAGTTACCATCGTCAATAGCAATTTACAATTTACACAAAATTATTCAAAATTAAATAAATTGTGAAAAATCAAGTTTGTGATATGTATGTACTACAGTTTAATTATAGATATAAATTGAATATTTTTATGGAAATTAAACTGTAGAGATTTATAAGATAGGCATATTAACTATTTACAAATTAGGTATATATATATATATCAAAGAAAATTAATTTTCCAGAATTGTGCTTCTTGGGACTGCGCTATGTGGATGTACTGCAATTGCCAAGGCTCGAGAAGTTGTCAGAAATTTCCCTGAAGGCTTTCTGTTTGGGACTGCTACGGCTTCTTATCAAATCGAGGGTGCTTGGGATAAAGATGGTAAGAATAAAATAAGCTAATAGAGTTTCAGTCCAATCATTTGTTTGCTCTAACAGCAGAAAGGTTTTTGAATGTAGTAAGACTGTTGCAGGTACCCAATATACATGAGTAAAAAAAAAACGTTGCTGTTACAGCAAATAAATGCTTAAACCGAGTCTTATATAAAAATACACTTAATAACTCAGCTAAAAGATCTCAAATCTATCTACCGATAACCATACTCAATATTATAAATACGAAAAGATTGTTGGTTTGTTTTTTCCTCTTTCACACAGCAACAGAGCAACGGATCAACCTGATTTTTGCATGTGTATAGTTCAGAGGCCGGAGAGTGACACAGGCTACTTTTCAACATCATCAGCACCATCACCATTTTTCATCACTACGCGGGTGAAACCGCGGGGCGCAGCTAGTATACCAATATTTTGAATAGACAAACATTTGGCGCCCTAATATAGTAAATTTTAAATTCAGGAAAGTCACCAAGCATCTGGGATCACTTAACCCACACTAACCCTTGCGCAGTCAAAGACTGCTCGAACGGAGACGTAGCAGATGATTCATACCATTTATACAAGAGAGACGTTGAAATGATGAGGGAATTAAATATTGATTTCTACAGATTATCACTGTCCTGGCCAAGAATTTTACCAACTAGTTTTCCCGATCAAATAAACAAAAAGGGCGTCGAGTTCTATAATAGCTTGATAGACGAAATGCTGAAGCATAATATCGAGCCGATGATCACGCTATACCACTGGGATTTGCCACAGAAGCTGCAGAACTTGGGTGGTTGGACCAATCCTTATATAGTCGACTGGTTCGCAGACTACGCACGTACAGTTTTCACTCTCTTTGGGGACAGAGTTAAATACTGGATCACTATGAACGAGCCTCAGGTAGTTTGTAACATGGGTTATGGAGACGTGAAAATGGCACCGATGCTGGATATCAAAGGTGTGGCTGATTACATGTGCACGAAGAATATTCTAATGGCTCACGCAAAGGCTTATCATATTTACAACGAGGAGTTCCGGCCGAAGTTTGGCGGTATAATCTTCATTGCTTTCAGCGCTCAGTGGTATGAACCAGCAACAGAATATGACGTTGAGGCTGCTCATGATGCTAACCAATTTCACGTGAGTAAACCAATTGCATGTACTTTAGTTGTCCCCAATGAAGATGGAGGACAATCGCCAAGTCATAATGTATTAACCTTCGACTTGAACACTCCAAGATTGTAATTATACGAAAACACAAATTAAGGCAAGGCTTTCCAATAGGTATTCAAAATATTGGATATTGGAATGCCTTAGTATAGGCTAATTAAGAAAGAGGAAGCAAAATTCTTTCGACCATGTAAAGTCTGCCATCTCTAAATAATATTCTTTTTTGTGTAGGTAAGGTAGGCATGGTCACGCAACAGTCCATATTTTAATGAACAATTTCGCGCGGTGTCTCCATCTGGATCTATATTGGTGTACTCAACAGAATAAATATTTCATTTTCAGTGGGCAATATACGTGCATCCAATATTTTCTAAATCCGGTGATTATCCTCCAGCCGTTAAAGATATGGTAGCAGCCAAGAGCAAAGCCCAAGGCTTTCCTCGATCTAGACTCATCGAGTTCACTCCCGCAGAGGTGGAATACGTTCGAGGGACGTCAGACGTGTTTGGACTCAACCACTATACTACAATGCTTGTGTATAGAAATGATTCAGCAACAAACTTTTACGAGACTCCATCACTGGATGATGATCTCGAAGTTATGATGTATCAGTCGGACGATGGGAAGATTGGGCAATCTGATTATGTCAAGGTAATTTTTTTTAACATCCCAATGCTGACTAAAAGCTTCCACTATGTCACTCGATGCATACCTTTCTCCAACTGGTTCGGACCAATCGAAGAAGTTCGAAAGACACAAAAATTGTCAAGCCTCTTCTTTTGGCGCCAACACAGGCTAGATAAAGCTACTACTCGGCGCCAACCATAGGTAATCAAAATATGTTACCCCCATTGTGAAGTGAAGATCTTGGGCCATATTCTCATCAGCGAGTTAGCTAACCATAATATTTTGACGATAATCAGATCATTGGATTCTTGTGATTATACAATTTGGTTTGTTATCGCTGTGATATTGGATTTTTTCATATGATAATATTGAAATGTATCGTTTTCCTAAGCGGCATAAAAATATTTACCCATTTCATGAAAATTTGTGATGAGCCCAGCAAGTTCCCTTCCTCATGAGTAGCGTCATGCATGCCCAAAGCAGTTCAGTGCCACCCAGAATTTAGAACTATAATCGCTCAAAACCATACGCGAAAATGCATTGCGCTCATACCCCAAGATATTAGTTCCTTCAGGTCCCTCCACATAAATCATACAGGTACCTACTTACAGTCAGTTCCATGGGGCTTCTACAAGCTCCTAACACAAATAAAAGTCGACTACAACAACCCTCCAATCTACATAACTGAGAACGGTTTCGCCACGCCCCCTGGACTGCATGATGATGATCGAGTTCAGAACTACAGGACGTACCTATCAGCGCTGCTGGATGCTGTAGAAGACGGCTCGGATATTAGAGCATACGCTGCATGGAGTCTTATGGATAACTTCGAGTGGCTTCAAGGATACACGTACGTAGTAGCACCATAGATAACTATAGTTACAACATAATTGTTATAAACAGGCGATGAATGATGATACATGAGGGAACAGACATAGAAAAAGAAATAATATACTTATGGTTTGGACTGGTCATGTCTGTACAGCCAAGGTAGAAGTTAAGCAATTGGTAAAAATCTTTAATATAAATTTATGCAGAAAATCTAAAGCAAACGAAGAAAAAAATAACAGTATCAACAAACTATCAGCACCAGGTGACCAATAATTTTCCAGTTTCCTACATTTTTACCAAGATTGAAAGTAGTCAATGTTCTTCTACTGGGAATCTTCTTTCCATGACTCGTTTGACCGTTTTGATATAAAAATTGTGTTAAACTTATTCTTGGAAGCTCTATCTCCATACATTTAATTTAAAAAAAAAATACTTATAATAAATTTTTGTTTGTGTAAAAAATAATATATTGGGAAAGCCTTTGTTTAAAAAAATAAATAATGGAAAAGTAATCTTTCTAGAAAGTAGTCTAATTGGAGGAAAGAAAACCACAAACTGTGTCTACTTTTCTGACGTGCAACTAAAGGCTACAAACTGAAGCTAGTTCATAGATAACATCTAAATTATATTTCAGTGAGCGTTTTGGTTTATACGAGGTGGACTATGAAGACGCTAACCGCACGCGAACGCCTCGCAAGTCCGCCTTCGTGTACAAGGAGATCGTGCGTTCACGCGCGCTGGACTTCAGCTATGAACCTGACACGACCAACATAAGCATTGACTCTGAAGACTATAAACTATTGAAAACCTAACTTGAGTTTTTTTCTTGCTAAATGCACTCTATAACTTGAAATGAGTGAACATAAAACCAAATAAAACTTTAGTTGGAAGTTTAGTTAAAGTTTAAAAGTTTAATTTTACTTTTTGGAATCTCTTTAGACCTTCAACGGACTATGGGCAGTCTAGCTGTATTTGTAGTTTTAGTATTTTCTATACTAATATTATAAAGAGGAAAGATTTGATTGTTTGTTTGTTTGCATTGAATAAGCTCCGAAACTACTGAACCGATTTGAAAAATTATTTCACTGACGGGAAGCTACACTATCCCCGGGTGACATAGGCTATAATCTATACCCGTGCGAAGCTGGGGCGGACCGCTAGTAAGTTAATAAAGGCACTTGCCACAGTAAAAAAAAAGTGAATTAGTAAATGTATTTAGGAAGGAAATGAAACAGACAATCTATAATGCATTTTTTTTGTAAGGATCTACATTTGGTCACCCACTAGACTGATGGTAAGTGATGATACGGCCGAGGATGGGACACTAAAAGAAATTTATTCAATATAGCTTTTTAGATACCTAGATTGTTAGTTCTCAGGAAACAAGGACGGTAGTAAAATGGAAGGGCTGTTATTTTAAAGAGATGTCAAGTTAGGCCGTATCGAAAAGTTGATTTTACTTAACGTATACCATCATTTGGATCCTCGGCCCTGTACCAATGGGTAATTAGTATCTATATACATTATGTGCAATTTTGATATCACTCAATAACGGTAAAGGAAGATATGGTGAGGAACCGGTATGTCCAAGAACCCCAATATTCAAAGACATAATTATGACATTCACCAACATGCACTGGGCCAGCATGGTGGATTAATAGGAATTAGGATGGTTCCTCTCTCAATCTCTGAGAGAAGGCCTTAGTTCCAGCAGTGGGAAAAAGGTAGTTTTTTTTTTTTTTTTTTTTTTTTAAAAACACATTGTACGTTACATTTCGAGTTAGTAAGTTGTCTTAAAACCTATGTTAGATTTATCCAGACAACTGGTTCTCGGTATAGTCTTAATATATATAAATCTCGTGTCACAATGTTTGTCCTCAATGGACTCCTAAACCACTTAACCGATTATAATAAAATTCGCACACCATGTGCAGTTCGATCCAACTTGAGAGATAGGATAGTTTAAATAATTATATAACTAGCGACCCGCCCCGGCTTCGCACGTAAATTACACCCGTGCGAAGCCGGGCGGGCGGGTCGCTAGTATATATATATATATTTTTTAATCTAATTAAATCTAATTACCTACATTGTACAAAAAAATTAAACGCGGTTGAAATGTTGATGATCATGATGAACGTTTACCAACCTATAGATACTCTACAAATAGTTATTAGCATTGCGTAGAACTCGACTCTTGGGGAAGATGTTACGTCTCAATAATATTGTTACCTTCTATTGACCAAATATTTATAAGGTTATATGATTATTTACGGGATATTTACCGTGGTAAGGTTGTGGAATGAGCTCCCGATATTTCGGCGCAGTTACATGCACCATGTTCACGGGAAGACTGAAGAATGAGGTGGTTGCTCGAACAGTTAAAAAGTTAGGTGCAGACATAATGATCTACCCTCTTTCTTAGTATTTTGCTACGGTTATCACTGGAACTCGAACTCGAACCTAAGTCCCGACAAAACACACTCACTGTATCACTACGTATAGTATTTTGAACACATTTTGAACGCGAGCTTTTATTTTTAAGGCAACCTAATACTGGATTCCACGCACTGGCGAGTTGAAAACCATCACCTCGATTGAAAGTCTGGCATTTTGAGATTTCAATAGTTTCCTTTACTAGCCTTGGTATGTAATGGCGTTCGGTGGACAGGATTTCAGGGTTGTGAAATTCAATCCAGTGGTTAGGACCTGCGTCCAGCAGATGCTCAGCTATGGCAGATTTGTGTCTCTCATTGTTTTTTACTGCCTTAATGTGTTCTTTGAAAACCAAATATTTATATCTATAATTTATCTTTTGTGTAACTTAATCCAGCGTTTCAATCCCTGCCATAGACCGAAACAACTCAAACGCAGAGCATTTATCGTGGATTAAAATATAGCCGCCATCTGTCAGGATCAGCGACGTGGAATCGTTGATTCGTTTTCAATTCAAACGTGTTTTTATCCTTTCATCCGGAATGTTCAGTCAGGTTGCGGTTCCATGTGAATTCAGGTGAAAATGCGATACAGGTCAGGCGATGAGTTCTTAATTAAGGGCTAGCCCCCCTTTCGTTTTAACTTTTCGCTTTAATATTTATATTCCTTAGTTAGTCCACCGTTACATATTAAATTCTGTGAAAATTTCAACTGGCTATCTGTTACGGTTCGGAAGATACAGCCGTTAAAAGGTAGGACAGACAGACAGCGTTGGCTTAGTAATAGGGTCCCGTTTATACCCTTTGGATACCGAACCCAACTATCATATTATATGCTAGGGAGATAGCGGCACGCCATATTTTGCGAACTATTAGTCTGTGGAATTCGCTGTCTGAATGGGTTTTCCGCGTCAGTTACAATTTGGGTGGCTTCAAGTTGAGAGTGAATCGGGTTCTTCTAGGCAAGCGTGCTCCATCGTAGACCGCATCGTCGTTTAACATCAGACGAGACGGAGACCAAGCCTAAGTACTAAAAAAAAAATATTTTGGGCCTTAATATGGATAGATTTTAAGGCCCCAAATTTAATCACCATTTGAGCACCAGTTTAATCTGTGAGTTTAATGGTAAGCGACTGACTATAACATATTATGATAACAATCTGGAAGCAAATACTATTATTCATCATCATCATCATCAGCCAGAAGACGTCCACTGCTGAACATAGGCCTCCCCCTTTAACCTCCACACTGAACGACAGCCTACCTTTTGCATCAACTGGATGCCAGCGACTCTCACTATGTCGTCGGTCCATCTAGTGGGAGGCCTACCTACGCTGCGTCTTCCGGTTCGTGGTTTCCACTAAAGAACCTTTCTTCCCCATCGGCTATCGGTTCTTCGAGCGATGTGGCCTGCCCATTGCCACTTCAAGTTGCAAATTTAACAGCTATGTCGGCGACTCTGGTTCTTTGGCGAATATTCACGTTTTGGATTTTATCGCGCAAAGAAACTCCGAGCATAGCTCTCTCCATTGCCCGCTGAGTGACTCTATGTTTTTCCAAAAGGCCAACAGTCAAGGACCACGTCTCAGTACCATATGTCATCACTGGCAACACACACTGGTCAAAGACCCTCGTCTTGAGGCACTGTAGTATCTTGGACGAGAAGATGTCACGCAATTTCCCGAACGCTGCCGATCCGAGTTGGATTCTTCGGTTGGACTTACCTAACTGAACAATCTGTCCAAGATAGGTGTAATGGTCAACAACTTCTAGAGTATCGTTCCCAACCACTATCGGTACGAAATCGGCAAATTGTATTATATTATTAGCAACATCGTCTTAATATAGTGCTTTTCCGTGCCATCGCGTCTCAATCCAAACTTTATTTAAATTCCTCCCTAACACAAGTTGGCATGAAAATATTTTCCACGCAGTCTGCAAACTCTGCGCTAACATTTCAAGAACTATTTTGCTGATAACAAAGATTTGATACGCTATAGACATTACATTAAAGTCACTAAAAGCATTCAGATAACTAACAGAGCTGCGCGGAACGGAATACTGAATGCTAATTGATCCTTGCAAGGTCACATCGATACTGGCGGATGGAGCATTTACAATGGAACAATTCATGCTAATATGTTGTCTGAAAGTGCTCTAGGGTGCCAGGTGCCTGTGGGGTGAGATGTCGTTGGTTGTGAACTTCCGTCGAGCTCACATACTGTGTACTTTATCCACATGCTACATTGTGAGGGATATGCAAAATACTGCTGACTTTATGAGCAATTTCTATAAAATATCTTGAATGGTATCTCAAATGCAGGCTTTTGGAGCTCATCCGGGTCTTAAAACGTTTTATGCCGTAAATGTGTATTCTGCTTTGAGAACAACCATAGTTTCTACACAATAAATAATATTATGTATTTTATACTTATCTTTCTCTGTAGTACGTCAAAAATTAAGACTGTTCCCACTACATTCGCGGTTGCTTTTACAAATCAAAATAATAAACTTGCCACAAAATCGTTTTTTTTTTACTTTTTACTCAATTGCCGAAGAGGTTAATTTTTTTTGGGTATATTATGTGTATGTATTTATGTACTTATATAGTTTTGTATGTTTCTGTATTACCTTGCTTGAAGGCCTAGACAGATTTTGAAATGCGAAGTATGTTTAGGGTATCTTGATATTTGAATTTTATCTCATGAAAGTGAAAACGATAGATTATTTAACATAAAATAAATTTACAGTAAATTACATTTCATAAATGGGCATTAGAATATGAGAACCATGATGACACCGCTTTATGGTTGATATTCCGAAAACCCGTACGAATCGCTTTGATTCCACTTTTATTATGCGTAATGCTAGTCTGTGGAATGCGCTGCCTGTTCCCCCATGGTTACAATCTGGGTGTCTTCAAATCACGAGTGAATCGGTTTCTTCTAGGCAAGCGTGCTCCATCGTAGACCGCATCGTCGCTTTACATCAGGCGAGTTGGCGGTCAAACGCAAGCTTATGAATAGATTAAAAAAAAACACAATTGTTAAGAACTTTTAATAGAGGGGAAAAAAGTTACTAAAATGTGTTTTAGAAGGCCTATTTTCGACGAATTATTATTTCGAGAAAAAATTGATCGAAGATCGAAATCGAAGACAATGACATTACATACTCATCACATCAGCAGCCATTAAACGTCCACTGCTGGACAAAGGCCTCCCTCCTTAAGAGGGGTGTTGCCATAATCCCCACGCTTGGCAGGCGGCTTGGAGATCGCAGTAAGTTCACCGTGTACTAATAGGACGCTGCTGCCCATCCTCCGGTGATTCTGGTCGCAGTTTTAGGACATACCCGGGTCCAATGACATTAGCTTGAGAGAAATTACCTCAAGCGAGCGCCTTTATTAAATAAACAAAATACAAGCTAAAACTAAAACTACAAATACAGTTAGACTGCCCACAGACCGTTGAAGGTCTAAAGACAATCCAAATGCTCAAGCCCACTACCAGTTGGCAGCGTACCCAGCATGCTGGCGGCATTACCACCTCAAGCTAATGTCATTTTCATACAATTTCATCTTTCCGCAGGCATGAACGCTAACAGTGTGCTCTTGTATAGACCCCTAGTTGTCAATAGGTAATAAGTATTTGCGGAAGAGCAGAGACCGCGTTTGTACTTCCCCCCACTTCTTAAAGTGTCAAACTGTCGCGAAGATAAGTTCAACTTGTAACCGACAAGGAACATTGTGTCTCACTCGCGAGCTCTTGTAAAATATTGTTTCACACTGTTGCACTACATATTTCTAGTCAGTATGGTGATGTTTACGAATCATCTTCATCAGCCAGAAGACGTCCACTGCTGAACATAGGCCTTTCCCTTTAACCTACACACTGAACGAAAGCCTGCCATCTACATCCACTGGATGCCCGCGTCTCTCAGATGTCGTCGGTCCATCTAGTGAGAGGCCTATCTACGCTGCGTCTTCCGGTTCGTGGTCTCCACTTAAGAACCTTTCTTCTCCATCGGTTATCGGTTCTTCGAGTTGAATGGCAATCGGTTCAACTTGCAAATTTTAACAGCTATGTCGGTGTCTCTGGTGATTTTTTGTGAGTGAGTTGCATCCAATCTATGGAATATCACTGTCCCTGCTATAACTTTGCAATAAACTAGTACGAAGCGCTTTGATTCCACTTTTATTGTGCGAACTGCTAGTCTGTTTAATGTGCTGCCTGAATGGGTATACCCTGATAGTTACAATCTAGGTGTTTTCAAATCACGAATGAATAGGTTTAAAAAATTTGATATAGACTAGATCTAAAGGCAACTAACTCATCAAATACCAACCAACTACTTCTATATAGGCAAGCGTGCTTCACTGTAAACCGCATCATCGCTTAACATCAGACGAGGTGGAAGTGAAACGCAAGCATATTAAGAAGAAGAAGAAAAAAAATATTATCCCAAATTTTCAGATTGACTACCTAAAATTTTATATGATTTGTGATGGGAAAGTTTTTCATTTATTTAGTATCTATATAGGTATATATAAAAATCGATGTGTGTATGCTATGGACTCTGGCTGGACCGCTTTTGACGGGACTTTGACTGGCAGATAGTTGATGTTATAAGGAGTAACTTAGGCTACTTTTCATTATCATAATCATCACTATATTTGATCACCACGCGGGTGAAACCTTGGAAGCTGAAGTTCCTCTTATGGTTTTATTTTTATAAAGATTTTGCCCTGATTAATGTCGTGTTTTATCATCATTATTTTTCGAGTTTTTTTTTTCTTCTCCGCCATCCTATAAAATTTCTAAACAAAAATTGCTTTTTATACTATTTGAAAATGAATGCAGGGAAACAATGAATGCAGGCCGCTTCCAACCGGCTCTTTTGGAGATCGATGGGGGAGGCCTAAGTCCAGCAGTGGACGTCCTATGGCTGAAATAATAATACTATTTGCAATTTTATTCCAAAGACAGGTAATGCCTAATAAGTTTTTTTTAATTCTTACTCAGTTATCTTAAATCTACAAAGTAGCCGCGCACTTTCAACTGCCCCTTTAGTCATGTAGCAAAATGGTTTACTGCAATCGCAATATATAAGTTTTGTTACAGTTTATTGTTTAGCGACCATCTCTTGGGGGGATAAAAATGGCGATGCACCGCATCTGTGCCCACAGCTCGCCAACGTGTTCTGCAATATGCTCTTCTAAATTCCTACACACTATAAGCGAGAATTCTACTACAAACCAATGCTGTGTTTTATGTTACAGATGTTTTCAAAGTATTGTGACTTTGTATTTTGACGATACTGTGGAATGATCTAGGATATAACGCATCTTTCACACTAATTCAACATAAGTACATTATGCTTTCAAACTAGGTAAGTGCTTACTTACAATTCAGAAAAGTACTATACACGTTTTGGCAACTGGACTCATGTATACTGGCCTTGGCTACGCCTCCACTAGCCATATCAGCGCACATTGATGCAACGCAACCCAAGCTGACGACATATCAACTCTTAAAGAATGGGTTCGGTCCACAGCTGCTGTCTTATTTTCTCAGTTTTATAAGACCTTTGCGACAATTCCACTCTTACTTAAATTTAATCAATTGTAAGTCCCCGCTGGAAAACACTGTTTAAATTAAGTAATAAATCTTATGCCAAGGTTACTGGCAACATCTGGCTAGCGAGCCGTGTTGCCAGGACGCCTGTCTCACAAAATCGTTTGAACCCTTTAAATGTTAAGTCCAATTGAGTTAAGTGGGAAAGTACCCACCATAATCTATATTAATAATAATATATTTTTAGAAAAACCTACTTCAAGACTATACCTATATACCTAGTTAAAACAGAGATTGAAAGTCCTCATTAAAACTTAGGAAACCACAAATCAAAACGTCATCTGTGTATGTAATTTTGATTTTTGTTGAAATTTCCAAAATGCCCTAAATCAATTTTGATAAAATTTATATGGGACCACGTCTGAGGTATGAACTACCAAGCAAAAAAAAAGAATAATTAAAACCAATTAGCATTACATTGCATTACATTACCATAGTTAGCGGACTAATCACGTAAAAACATAGCAAAAAACATACAGTCGAATTAAAAACCTCCTACTTGCGTCAAATAATTAAAAAAATTATATCAGTGCTGTTCGTAGGTAAGAGCATCACTTGATACTGGACCGATTTGGATTTTTTTGTTTAATAAATTAAGTTTATTAGGAAAGCGTAAATATAAGCGTTTATTCCGAGTTTGATAAACTCGGAATAAACTGAACATCTTTTTTGTATGGGATTTTGTATTAACTCAATACCATTCAAATTTGGACAGGACAACGTATGTAAACTAATTTTGAAATCACATCTGTCACATACTTTAGTATGAGTAGTAGATGTGATTTCAAAATTAGAACCAACCAACCAATCTTTTGAAGTCCCTTAATATGTTGGAAACCTTCCAATCTGGCAACACTAGTACGTGAATTTCTTTTTGTTTGTCAAAACAAAACAATAAATCAACCAAGCTCGATTTTGAATATTATTTTCTACGAGTGTGCTTCGTGCTTGTAATAACTATCAATTTAGGTATTACTTACCTAATTTTTGGATTTTATTAGGTTGGTCTACTATTGTAGACTCTAGTACTCTAATTATTAATCTCTTTGGGTATTTCTTTTTACCCCTTTTTAGCTGATTTTTTTTTCGTGATTTTCAATGTTGATCCTATGGTAAAAGTTGTGCATAATGATGATAATGATGATGAGTACAATGAGCTCCTTTCGGCTTACTTTATATGCGTAACCCTGTATCTTATTCACTCACTGACTGACTCATCATGAAATCTCAAAAAAATACTTGACCTACAAAGCTGAAATTTGGCACATAAATTTGTTATGGAGTGTATGGGATCTGCTAAGAGAGAATTTTGCGAAAGGGCCAAACTAAATGGAACAAAAGACGTTGAAAGTTTATGTGAAAGTCCACGCGTACGAAGTCGCGAGCAATAGCTATATAGAGGAAAAAGGGTTGAAATTATAGATACTTCTCTAGACTTGGATTGTGGCAGGTTTTCATAAAAGATAACCATGTGCACGCATAGCTACGTACGAAGTAGCTTGCGTAGTTACTAATCCTATGTAGATAAACGATACTGATGATTATAGACCGTCCGCATAGTTTGGATTCGCCCGCAAAGCCCGCAACAGTAGCCAGGAGTGCGACGCGAGATGACACTTCCCGCACGAGCGACCTACTCTTCCTTTGTCAATACAATACAATTCTTTATTAATAACTCCATAGTTACAACTCAAACTTCTTTAGTACACTTTCTACAACGATGTATATAAATTTATATAAACAGTATATTTACATACTTATACTATATTTATGTCATCTTGCTCCTTCACCGCGTACCCCTCATTGCCTAGAGCAAGTTTTTCCAATTGCGTTTACTAACTCGATCGCATTTGTCTATACTAATATTATAAAGGGGTAAGATTTGATTGTTTGTTTGTTTCCATTGAATAGGCTCCGAAACTGCTGAACCGATTTGAAAAATTCTTTCACTATTGGGAAGCTACACTATCCCCGTGTAACAAAGGCTATATTATATTTTCAAAAAAAAAATGGGATCCTTACTAAAACTCCAACAATGTAACCCAAGGTGTAAAAAAATAAGACTTACAATTTCAACTTTGCGTGTTTGACAGGGCCCTGATTCTATAACTACAAACACGCACGTAACGCGCCGTGTTAAGTTTCCCTCTAAAAGTTGGTCTTTATTCCCAGGGAATAGAGTCCAAATTTTAAGAGGTTAACTTAACGCGGCGCGTTACGTGCGTGTTAAAGTTACGGAATCATGGCCCAGTTATAAGACAGGACAACGTCTGTCAGGTCACCTAGTATGAAATAAAAGCAGCGCCATCTAGCGCCATGCTTTTAACGCAATCGAGTAGATAAATACAACTGGAAAAACTCGCACTAGATACTCTGTAGCATCACGAGCGAGCCCAGAGTTATGTGACAGGCACTTATAACATTTCATTTATAACCATAAAATTTCATGCGCGTTGTGTACAACGGGCCTTATAGTTACAAGATATAAAAAGAGCAATATCACACTACACTAAAGTACATACGCATTAAAAAGTGTCATCATCATCATCATCATCATCATCAGCCAGAAGACGTCCACTGCTGAACATAGGCCTCCCCCTTTAACGTCCACACTGAACGACGGCCTTCCTTTTGCATCCACTGGATGCCCGCGACTCTTACAATCTCGTCGGTCCATCTAGTGGGAGGATTAAAAAGTGTAATTTATTTATAATAATCCTGAATACAGATAAACGCCACAAATACCAGGTTTCAGGCAAACACTGAAAAACCGTTAAGGTATGGAATCCACCGAGAGTGGAGCTACGTTAAAATGTCTAATATGAAGAAAAAAAACGCGAACGAAATGTCTGATCTATTCCTTTGGAATAGTAGTGTATTTTTTACAAAAACAAATATCAATTTACAAAAAACTTATTTAAAAATTAGTTAATACGCGTTTAGTTGGATGACATATTATTTCCAGTTATTTTAACAAATCAAACTACTAAATTGATTTTCATGAATTTTCTAGGGGGCCTTAAAGTTTAACACTTGAAATAAAAAAAGAGAATTTTCCTAATCGGTTTATAAATGACAGAACATTGAGGTAACAAACATTTAAATAAATACAGCTGAATTTAGAACCTCCTCCTTTTTTGAAGTCAGTTAATAAAATAATAACTAACTTCCCGGGAATTGGGTAAAACTCAATAAACGAGTTCCATTAGCAAATTTTCTACCATAGAGGTGGAATATTTTCTTCAAATTTAAATGGGACTACCCTCGAGATATAGCTTATTCAATAAAAATATAATGTCTAATCATCATATTCAGCCTTTTAACAGTCCACTGCCTGACTTTAAGCCTACCCCCGAAAGGGTGATTGGGCCATATCCACCACGCTGGCCTAGTGCGGATTGATGGATTCGCATACGCCATTGAATTCTTTCTTCGTACGTATGCAGGTTTCCTCACGATGTTTTGCTTCACCGAAAAGCCAGTGGTATGAAAATCCGTACATAAGCTCCAAAGAGCTCATTGGTACGGGCCCAGGGTTTGAACCCGCGACCTCACGCTTTCAAGTCTAGCGGTCTCCCAAATGGGCTACCACGGCTTACAGAATAACTAATATCAACTCACAATCAACAAAGATAATTAAATACAGTCAAATCAAGAATCCGATTTTTTGTACTTTAAAAATTTCAACCTAGTCTATCTAGCGCAGCTTCACTCAGCTTTGGATGGAATCTCGTTTTAAAACTGTTATAAAATATGGGTTTCATTAATAATATCACCGGATAAAATATTTGATTAACGTCACCAATTATTGGCGTAACATGCATTTCACATTAAAACAAGTCCATTATCGATATGGGCGGGCGTTACATAGCACGGACTCGATATGGACTCATTACGGGAAATCGGGGAAATTTTCATTCAACGTTGGACTCTTGGGATCGCGGATTGGGGGCACTGTTTGCATAAATTTGTAAAAATAATAAAATGATGGAAAAACAAAATTTATTTTTATGCTGCTCGTGGTTTAACATAATTTAAACAGCGTCAGACTTGTGAGCGACCTTTTCAAACTATAAATGTGCTCTTATTGCATTTTGTAATTTACTAGTCAATTTATATTAGCCTATTGGCCCGCCACACTTTCCCACTGCATTATTTCATAAGTCATAAGTAAGTCATAAGTAAATTTATTAATAAAATGGCAATTTACAAGTCAATACAATTTTAACTTAAAAAGTAAGAAAATAACATGATAAAATAATAATTAATTGATTGAATCTCAAACAGATTAATTAATTAGATTACAAAAATAAGAAATGAAAAAACAAAATAACAATAATCATAATAAACATGTCAAATAATTTTAAAATTATATGGTACCTACATTCATAAGTCAAGTTTATAAAATTCGTCAAATTTGTAAAAGGACTGCTCGATGAGCCATTTTTTTAATCTATTTTTGTAAGACTGCAGACTCCTCGACTATAACAAACTCTAATAAATGGAATAAAATGTTACTCCTAAGCCGACAAAAATATTAGATTGTACGATTAGTGCATAAAAAAAGTCATTTTAGTCGAGAGTTTATCAGCCCAAACTGAAAGCGAGGGCGGATATATAATAAGTCGAGGATAAAATGCAACTATACACTCGACTTTTCACTTAATTGCGAGAAAATTAAACAATTAAAGTACCTAACTATTTAATTAAAACAGTTTTTTTTATATGTTCTATTTTTATTCAACGTCTTTTTCGACCTTGGCTGGGCAGGTTTAATGTATTAGTGCACCTCGAAAATACATAAGTATAGAAAAATAATATGATGATGCGACATGTTTTGTTCACGTTGGTGCCAAAGTCTCTTTTTATTCGACAAAAGTTATCTTGGGGTCTTTAATAATACCCTGGTTAATGGTTATTATTAAAGACCTAGACAAATTTCCAACATGAAATATATTAGGTACAAACTGAATATCTTTGAACAATTTTAAAGAGGTACAGTTTTATTGTATGCAATAGTGCACAAAAATAAAACTTAACAGTTTTAGACCACGTTCACCGGGCATAAACAAGAACTTTACGAGCATGAGAAGTGAAAAAAACTCTTTCACTACCATCAGCGTCGGGTTTTACAAGTAGGTAATAACAAGGCAAAGTATCCCGCCCCAATTATACACACAAAAAAGGGTTTCCGGAACACCATCAACTTGTTTCAAAGAGCTCAATTCACGCATACAAAATGAACCCTCCAAAGAAATGAAGATACAAAAAATCACCTTAATCGATGAAAAGGCCAATTTTCTCTCGATGTTTTTTTCCCGGGGGTTATTTTGCAAGGTCGTAGGAAAGGCTTGTAGAAATGTTGAACCAGGGTTTAATGACTTAACACCGGGAAAGGGCGCTGATAACCAGAATTCCACTAATTACTTAGCTCGGTACGTACTCGTGCCCAACTCGTGCCTTATTTCGTTATAATTTTTGAAGGGAATATTTGAATTTGTTGGAGTGAAATTCTGCTTTTAGAGAGGTTTCTTGCTTTGATTAAAGTTGGACGCTTTCAAGTTTCGTTGGCTTGAATATTTAACGGAGAACCATTGAGATGATTCACGCTATTTAGTAACGAGATCAATTTTGAAGACATATTATACGTTCACTAAAATGAATTCTGAGTATAAGTCTCAGCTGGTAAATAACTTCCATAAAGACTAGACGCTCTGTCGCTTAGGTATAGTTTTCTAATCCAGTTAGAATTAGAGAACTTTAAGCAACGAAGCGTCTCTACTATATTCAGAGCTACCGATTAATGCAACGTGACCAACATGCTGGCGTCTTTCTGGTTCAACGCATAAGCATTGCCATTCAACGTGGTAATGCCGCCAGCATGCTGGGTATTCCAACTGATGGTGGGCTTGAGTATTTGGATTGTCTTAAGACCTTCAACGGTCTATGGACAGTCTAACTGTTTTCGTATTGTTAGCTTGTATTTTGTTAAGTTAATAAAGGCACATTAACACTAAATATAATTAACTTTTGCGTTAGTCCAAAACTACTGGAACTTGAAACAGAACGATCCTACTTCCCAATTCTTCCGTGTTTCCCAATCTGCCCGGATCTCGGTGCCTAATAAAACTGTTATATTGGTTTTTTGGTTAAAACGTAAAAGTTTTATATCCCCATTAAATACAAATTGCTCAGGTCGGGGGTACCTTTGAATTTTCTTAACAACTGTTGACGGGTAGAGATCGGTTCGTAGTTGAAGCGAAAAGCGATTAAATATTATGTTAAACTAGCAGTGGCTCGCCGCCTTCTGAGCTTGGGGGCGTGGGTTCGATTCCCACCTAGGACAAACATTTATGTGATGAACATTTGTGTTTGATCTATGTTAATATCTATTTTAGTATGTATTTAAAACTATATATTTGTGTATATTTTGATAGCCCGTTGGTCTAGTTGGTAGTGAACCTGCTTTCTGAGGTTGGGGGCGTGGGTTCGATTCCCACCTAGGACAAACATTTATGTGATGAACATTTGTGTTTGTTCTATGTTAATATCTATTTTAGTATGTATTTAAAACTATATATTTGTGTATATTTTGATAGCCCGTTGGTCTAGTTGGTAGTGAACCTGCTTTCTGAGCTTGGGGGCGTGGGTTCGATTCCCACCTAGGACAAACATTTATGTGATGAACATTTGTGTTTGTTCTATATCTGGTTGTTAATATCTATTTAAGTATGTATTTAAAACTATATATGTATGTATATCAGTCTCTGGCAGCCATATCACAAGCTTTGCTTAGTTTGGGTTCAGATGACCGTGTGTGCAAAAATGTCCCGAATATTTATTTATTTTGTCCCGAATATTTATATCAGTCTCTGGCAGCCATATCACAAGCTTTGCTTAGTTTGGGGTCAGATGACCGTGTGTGCAAAAATGTCCCGAATATTAAATTTATTTATTTATTTATTTCCTTCCGCTATGCTATAGGAATCATGAAATTTTCAGGGTTATAAAAGTGGCATTGGCGTGTTCAACTATACTGTCGCCGTTATCAGCATGGGAAAGTGACATAAGATACCTAACTCTATTAGAAGACCACATAAACAAGGAAAAACAGGTACATTGCAATGAAACTATTATCTAGGCTTTTAACAGGCGGCCTTGTCGCTTAACTTAACGGCTTTTTATACCAAATTTGACGGTTTTAAATCAATTTTATTGAGTAAAATTACAATATTAGAGCTGGAAAAAAATACATGTCACATGATACATCTGTGTTTGAGTTTATGATTTGGTTCAAAACACGATAGAATAAACTTTCCTCGATCCAAAAAAAATCTAAAACAAAGTCGATTTTATTTAGTTTATTTTTTTCGTTTTATGCTCTAATGAAAGCTCGTAACAACCTGAAAATTGCATGTACTGAAGGGCAATTTTATTAAACATTTTTTTATTTGGTTAGATTTTTGATAGTGAATTGTTTCGTTTTTTGTGAAATTAAAAGCGTAAAAAGATCGCGAGAATTTACGCGAGCCACGTTCAGTACCGCGCCAGGCGTCATCGAGGTCTATCATCGGATCTATGTTCGTTTTTGTCGTTGCACTCCCCCCGCGAGCGTCCTGACTCTTGGGTGGCAAAATACATCGTCGCTATAACTTGGCGGGGGCTGAGAGAGCGTTTTGTGGCCTACGCGACTCGGATAATAGGCCGTTAAAGCGATCTCTTCCAGGCAACCATGCAGGAACGCCACCCAGTACCGGAGGTGACAGTCAGGGTACAGGCAGGGGCGATGGCGGAAGCGCGCGCGACGCGTGCCGCCGCAACTGCCGCCTTGGCAGTACCTGTGTGCGGGCGACCATCTACGGAAGGTTATGGGGCCGATGGTGTACAACCGGTTGCCAAAAACAGTGACAGATGCACTCAATCTGAGCTGTTTAAATTTAAATTGAGACGCTGGCTTATTGATCAAGCGTTTTATAATTTTACTGAGTTGGTAAACGCTGACGGAAAAAATATAACAGGAATATTGTATGTGCAATACTTTGTTTTACAAAAATATTATTTAAAAATATATTTATATTTTATTATGTTTTGAATGTTGTATATTATCTATATACATTTCTTAAATAATAATATTACAATTGCCTGACCTATAAACATAATATGTTTATCAATAAAATACTTTGACTTTGACTTTGAAGCGCGCATATTCCTTGATGAAGGATCTCTTATGGCTACGAAACCGGTCATTGATCTTTTGAGGTTCTGGTCATACTGGGTTCCTCACGATGTTTTCCTTCGCCGTTTTTGAGCGGTGGCATCGAAACGGTACATAATTTATTTAAGTACTAAATAAGTCATTGGTGCAGGGCCGACAATCGAACCTGCAGTGCAAGTACCGTTCTTTATCGATAGTCAAATTCGATAAAATGCCATAGAATCGATCATAGCGAGTACTGATTAAATGGCATTTTATCGAATTTGACGATCTCAACTGTCAAATTTGATGATCGATAAAGAACGGTACTTGCACGGCTGGTGCCGTCAGATTCTAGCGCACATGTTACCGCTTAACTACCATCGCCTACACAAACTTTAATCAACAACAAACTTTACATATTTGAGGCGTTTGGGGTCGAGACATTGGGCCCTTGGGGACCGGGAGCTCACCTCATTTTCAAAAATCTTTCAGAGCGCCTGGTTAATGCGACGCGTGACCAAAATGCTAGCATGTTTGTGGCTCAACGCATAAGTATTGCCATTCAACGTGGTAATGCCGCCAGCATGCTGGGTACGCTGCCAACTGGTAGTGGGCTTGAGCATTTGGATTGTCTTTAGACCTTCAACGGCCTATGGGCAGTCTAACTGTATTTGTAGTTTTAGTTTTAGCTTGTATTTTGTTTAGTTAATAAAGTTAACAAACTTTTGCATCTATAATATAGATTTGCCATTTACTATTCATCCCTAATGATAATAAATGTAGAGGACGCTCAAAAAAAGTTTTTTTTTTAAATATTTATAAGGCTTGCATTTGACCACCATCAGCGATGATGCGGTCTACGTTGGAGCACGCTTGCCTAGAAGAAACCGATTCACTCGTTATTTACACAATTAATCATGCATTTCTTCGTAAAAAAAATTTGGTTTCTTAATTTGCCTTTTTTTTAATGTATATAGCCGTGGACATGACTATTTCAGTAGCTTAAGAGGGGGCCTCCGAAATTTTATGCTAATTTGCCATGATATTCTAACTAAACCAAATATCCTATCAACGTAATAATTGATATATGTGATTTTTCAATTCATTTTCTTTCCGGCACTAAGACAGAAACATAATAGCGAGATATTTACTCGATACTTTATTGTTTTCAAAAAGGTGCCTTTTTGCTGATTTTTTTGATTTTTTCTTGGATAGAACTTCAGTCACATATCTAAAATAAATACTCATCGAAGGAAAATATAGTTTGTTTTCCAGTGCTAAGACAAAATTTACCTAGATTAATTAGTACTCTCATAATAAATTATATTCGATTTGAGACTTACGTCCTTTAGTTCTAAGCAACTATTCGGTCAAACGGCAAGTCCGATATTCAACCTTATTCTGTTGCGCTTTGCATCTAAATGGCGAAACATGCTCCGTTCAACCTCAGTACCACACTATGCTCCAACGGGGAAGGACGCACGCGCTTGCTATTCGCCTAGATTTATCTTCCGAGTGCGATTATATCAACACCTACTGTATTTTCAAACAATGGATAACATAAAAAATCTATGGCTTGAACGCGACCATTTGATGCGGCAACCAAGTGTTGCCAATGACCTAGAGCACAGACTAGGTAAAGCTACTATGAAAAAATTACAGGTATTAATAATTATGGATACGACTAGGCCATCTATCATTAGGGCATCTATTATTATGTGCGCTCGGTAATATAGTTACAAGAGTCTAAGTGTTTCGTGTGGAGAGAGAAAGAGAGAGAGAGACAGTCAGAAAGACTACTAAAAATCAAAATTATTAAGTAAAATATAATTTTCGTTGAATAAAAAATAATAATAATAATTAACTTTTTTTTTTATTTATTAATAATTTCATAAATTAAATGAAATTTAATTAAATAATTCATATATACATAAATAGATTATAGTTATTAACAACCAGGTATAGAACAAACACAAACGTTCATCACATAACTGTTTGTCCTAGGTGGGAATCGAACCCACGCCTCCAAGCTCAGAAGGTAGGTTCACTACCAACTGGACCAACGGGCTTTCGCGTGTTTCGTTTATTTTAGTATAGTATAGTATAGCATAGCATAGCATAGCATAGCTTAGTATAGCAAAGTATAGTATAGTATAGTATAGTATAGTATAGTATAGTATAGTATAGTATAGTATAGTATAGTATAGTATAGTATAGTATAGTATAGTATAGTATAGTATAGTATAGTATAGTATAGTATAGTATAGTATAGTATAGTATAGTATAGTATAGTATAGTATAGTATAGTATAGTATAGTATAGTATAGTATAGTATAGTATAGTATAGTATAGTATAGTATAGTATAGTATAGTATAGTATAGTATAGTATAGTATAGTATAGTATAGTATAGTATAGTATAGTATAGTATAGTATAGTATAGTATAGTATAGTATAGTATAGTATAGTATAGTATAGTATAGTATAGTATAGTATAGTATAGTATAGTATAGTATAGTATAGTATAGTATAGTATAGTATAGTATAGTATAGTATAGTATAGTATAGTATAGTATAGTATAGTATAGTATAGTATAGTATAGTATAGTATAGTATAGTATAGTATAGTATAGTATAGTATAGTATAGTATAGTATAGTATAGTATAGTATAGTATAGTATAGTATAGCAAAGTATAGTATAGTATAGTATTGCATAGTATAGTATAGGATAGTATAGTATAGCATAGCATAGCATAGCATAGCATAGCATAGCATAGATATATTATATAGATACATAGCATTTTTACAAAAATGACCTCATACGTACTGTTTCTGAGATAATCGATGGTTTTTGAAAAAAATTACGAAAATTTTCCGGATTTTTGCGCTTTAATATTTTGAAAGGCATTCTTTGCACAAAAATAGCCGAATTTGGGCTTATCAGACGCGCCTTTTTATTTTCTACACACGTGTGTTTACTGTGTTTCTATTTTATTATTATTTATGCCTACCAACTAAATAAACACATTTTTTTTTTTTTTATATTAATTATTTCCTGAAATTGTGAGAGTAGAAAGCCAAAAAAATAAATATAGTCTATTTATTACACCACTGAATTTTTTGTGTTGAATTTTTTTGTTATTTTTAACATGAAATTCCGGTTACGTAATTTCAAACCCAATTTGGGGTTTTTAGGGTTAGGTCCTAAAGCCGAGTTTTTGAGTTTAACGTCTTTGTCTGCCAGAAAAAATGATGCCTATGACGTCAGATTTTTGATTGGACCTTTGTGTCCAAAGTTATGGACCTTCAAAAAATCGGGTATTTAGGGTCCGCCTCGCTACTTAGTAACTCAAGTTACTATGTACCTACGAGTCTTAAAATACTAAATGACCTATCGTTGGATAGCCAGTGAAGCTAACTATTTTTGCCTGGATTGACCTGGGACAAAATGTTTGAGGAGCCGGGTATTTCAGGTCGTCAAAATCTTAAGACCTAACTTAGACTATAATATAAACTAAAAACTAGAACTAGTTATATTTCCTAAACCCCAGCCTTAAAAAATCTGAAAAAAAATTACTAAAATTTAAAATGAGCTTTACTACCTCGAGCCAAAATTTGGGCGTGGTAGGGGGTGGTTTTCACCCTTCTTTATTTCTATTTAAAAGTATTTCTCACTGATTTCATAAGTAAAAATCTAAATATTTTTTTGTAATTTTTTTTGGGTTAAAGGTCTGGTTTAGGAGATATGACCCGGGATCGGGTACCCCGTGCCACGAGGTTTTTGGGTTTTTTGGCCTTATCCCGGCAAGTTCAACCTAGCAAAGCATAGCATAGCATAGTTCAGTTTAGTTTTATTTAGGTTATTTCAATTTAATTTATATACTTTATTATTTTTATATTGTAGAAAACCTAAAAATAAATTACAAATACAATTTTGAAAAGTGAAATAAACAATTTACGGTTCTGCGCGCCGCGACCGAACTCAGCTAATCGCCAAAACACCAAGTACACCAACACTATGCTTATCCTGTGTGTTATTGCTCCTTGCCGCTTTACAAGGTCGAGTGCGCGAGTTGTGTACACTTTAGCTGCGCGCGACTGCCGCGCTGCCGTGGTTGTGTTTCACACTAATGCGGGTGATGCGAGACGCGCGGGTGAAATCAGAAATTTTTCTGGCCTTATACCCAGTCTTAAAGCTAATGTGTCTGAGTATAGTCACTTATGTTTGCGAAGAGAGACTTCAAATGTCTTTTGTTCCTCTTCCCCGCTAATTTAATAGCTCTACTAGAAAACCTGCCGACTAATTATGGTTTCCGGAACGGAAAATTCACAATTAAATTTATTTTTTCTCGCTTTATGAAGGTTGTTCGTTTTTATTTACAGTGCTATTAAAACGGAAAATAATTACAAAATGGCTTTGTATTAATTTTCTTTGAGAATTGAGACTGGAATTCACTAAACGCTGTATTGTGGGTGTAAATCAGCTGTTACCGTTTTCACGAATAAATAGGACACAGGATAAGTAGAAAATTGGCCCACTACCACCCATAGATTGTGGATTTTACGTAACGTTTCGATTATACGTTTCTAATCCGTATGGCCAAGGATTGGAACAACCTGCCAGCTTCCTTTTTTCCGTTCCAGTGAATATAAGTATGCGTGCTTCATTTATTCTTGAAAATGACTTAAAACCATAGACTAGGTAAAGCTAATGATATGGTAAAGCTACTACTTGAAATGTGACTTGAAACGAACACTTTTTTGGTTCTGACAATACTGTGAAAAATGTTAGTGGAAGAATTTCATCCGATCATCGTTTTTTTTTTTGTTAAAATGTTCATGACTGTGGATTCAATGTCCTTTAGTCGTAATATTAAACATGTTTGCATAGTTCTAAAAGCGTCAAACAAGTCACAGTCAAGCAAAGTAAGTCACGGTCAAGTCAAACTCATGCCCCTGTAAAGTGGTGGAGATTTACAAGAGGTTCCTATGGAGTTTTGGAAACAACACGAAAAGACATGTTTCACCTCGTTATATCACTTTCCCACACTCGAGCACGTTTACGAGCACTTAATGAATAATAATTCACCATTCATTAACACTCGAAAATACACAAGTTTAGGAAAATAATCCAACGAGCCGACATGTTTTTTTCCACGATGGCGCCAAAAAAGGCCCAATCATCGATGACTACAGGGTTGCTAGTAGCAGGGTTGGGTTGGTTTTAGAACTATTTGCGATAGTGGGGCCATATTAATTTCCACTTTTTTTTGCCAAGCTGTAATCTCATTCTCAACTCGTTTATATATTTTTTATGTTGAACTGGATTTCAGGTCCCCAAATTAAGTATCAAACAACCTTCCTAAAATGCAAACACATGTAGCCGTCGTGTCGTCATTGCGGTTTAAAAAGGTAACCTCAAAGCCTCAAAAACGTATTTCGGGCGCCGAGAGAGCGCCATTAAAAAGTGAACAAGAAGGAAAATTGAGCTTCATTAGATGGCCGCCCGCCGGACTCCGCGCGTGACTTGCATCCACGAAGGTTTGCCATGGTTTTGCAGTTTTATGGCATGTTCCGGTGAAAAATTTGGCAAGGAGGTTGTTTCCTTTTTTTAATATCTTAAAACCTTTTTTCAGTTTGTAAACGTTCTGGAACTTGGTGACTGCAGTAATAATAAATAGTGTAGCTTTGTCCCCTCTTGAAATTCTCTACTCTAAGAATTTTGGCAAAGAGAAGTATAATATACGGGGATATTGGTGTCATCCGGTTTGTTTATTTACTGGTGTGTTTATTTTCAACAGTTTTTGGCGACTACGTGAAAAAAACCTCATAGCATTATATTTTTTTTTTATATGCTTGCGCTTTGCCGCCATCTCGCCTGATGTTAAGCGACGATGCGGTCTACGATGGAGCACGCTTGCCTAGAAGAAACTGATTCACTCGCGACTTGAAGACACCCAGATTGAAACTGATGGGGAACACCCATTTAGGCAGCAAATTCCACAGACTAGCAGTTCGCACAATAAATGTAGAATCAAAGCGCTTCGTACGTGTTTTCGGAATATCAACCATAAAACGATACTAAACATGATGGATTATTATTTATTTATGGTTCGTGGACGTGCTCGAGTGTGGTTAAGTGATACGAGGTTAAAAGTAATGCATTTACGAGATGTTTGTAATAATAAATGGGAAATACTCCACAGAAGCCGAAGAAGGTGAAGTCTCCAACACCTACTAGGGCATGACTTGGACTTGACCGTGACTTAACCGTGACCGTGACTTAACTCTGACAGTGAATAAAACTTGTTTGACGATCTTATATATAAAAGGAGATGTGTGTATGTTCCTTATGGACTCCAAAACGGCTGGACCGATATTGACTGAATTTTCACAGGCAGATGGCTGATGTTATAAGGAGTAATATATGCGAGTAAAACCACGGGGCGCAGCTAACATCTGATTAAACTTAAAATTGTTATATCATCATCATCATCATCATCATCAGCCAGAAGACGTCCACTGCTGAACATAGGCCTCCCCCTTTAACCTCCACACTGAACGATAGCCTGCCTTTTGCATCCACTGGATGCCAGCGACTCTCACTATGTCGTCGGTCCATCTAGTGGGAGGCCTACCTACGCTGCGTCTTCCGGTTCGTGGTCTCCACTCAAGAACCTTTCTTCCCCATCGGTTATCGGTTCTTCGAGCGATGTGGCCTGCCCATTGCCACTTCAACTTGCAAATTTTAACAGCTATGTCGGTGACTCTGGTTTTTTGGCGAATATCCACGTTTCGGATTTTATCGCGCAAAGAAACTCCGAGCATAGCTCTCTCCATTGCCCGTTGAGTGACTCTGAGTTTTTCCAAAAGGCCAACAGTTAAGGACCACGTCTCAGTACCATATGTCATCACTGGCAACACACACTGGTCAAAGACCTTCGTCTTGAGGCACTGTGGTATCTTGGACGAGAAGATGTCACGCAATTTCCCGAACGCTGCCCATCCGAGTTGGATTCTTCGGGCGACCTCTTTGCTTAAGTTGGACTTACCTAACTGAACAATCTGTCCAAGATAGGTGTAATGGTCAACAACTACTAGAGTATCGTTCCCAACGACTATCGGCACGGGTTCAACATGGACATTCGACAGGATTTTTGTCTTGTCCATGTTCATTTTAAGACCCACCTGTTGGGAAAGGCTACTGAGGTCACTGAGCATGGTATTTAGGTCCTCCAGCGACTCTGCCATGATGACTATATCATCGGCAAAACGAAGGTGAGTGATGTATTCGCCGTTGATGTTGATGCCTAATCCGTTCCAGTCCAAGAGCTTGAAAACGTCCTCCAATGCGTTTGGGAACAGTTTCGGAGAGATAACATCTCCCTGTCTCACGCCTTTCTGTAATTGGATTGGTTCCGTGCTCTCGTCCTGTAATCGGATCGACATGGTGGCGTTTCTATACAAACACTTCAACACTTCGATATACCTATAGTCGATATGACAGCGCTGGAGGGTCTGCAATACTGCCCAGGTCTCGATTGAATCAAAGGCTTTCTCATAGTCCACAAACGCTAGGCATAATGGCCGATTATACTCCTCAGTCTTCTGTATAATCTGGCGGAGCGTGTGTATGTGGTCTATGGTGCTCCAGCCTTTACGGAAACCGGCTTGTTCGGGAGGTAGGTTATATACTAGACACTGCGGCAAATGCACAAGACGTGCGACGCAAAAATTCTATCATGAGGGAAAATACGTTCTTGTTGCTATTAATACTGGGCAAGTGTCGTTCCGTGTGGAGGTTAAAGGGGGAGGCCTATGTTCAGCAGTGGACGTCTTCTGGCTGATGATGATGATGATGATGAAGTGCCTTTATTAACTAAACAAAATACAAGCTAAAACTAACGGTCTATTCCACTTTAATCACTTGGGTGATATCACCTGGGTGCTAAAAGGCGACTCTTATCTCCTGGGAATTTAATCACCTGGGTGATAATAGGCGACTCCATTTAAATTATTATATGAGTATCCTTTGATCACCTGCACCTAGGTGACGGCACAAATACAGTTAGACTGCCCATAGAACGTTGAAGGTCTAAAGACAATCCAAATGCTCAAGCCCACTACCAGTAGGCAGCGTACCCAGCATGCTGGCGGCATTACCACGTTGAATGGCAATGCTTGATTTTATTAATTCAAAATTAAACTTTATAATACCCAGCTTAAAGGTTGCATCAAAAAGCAATATTTTATCTTAGACTTGGTTCTTTACTGTATATATCGATAATTTGAAGTGTGCAAGTGACAAAGTGCTATATCAAGTAGCGTGGAAGCTGGTCGGTCGAGCGTGACGAGAATCAACGATACCTTGAAAAATGCGGAAATATCAGACTCTTTTCAGGGAACAGCTGCAACGTATTGGTTTAAAGCAAACACACTGAGGATTTTTTTAAATTACTTTTTTAAAGTCAGTAAATAAATATATTAAAAAAATAAACAATTAAATTGAAAATGTGAGCCGTGGTAGCCCATTTGAGAGACTAGACTTGAAAGCGTGAGGTCGCGTGTTCAAACCCCGGGCCCGTACCAATGAGCTCTTTGGAGCTTATGTACGGATTTTTCATACCACTGGCTTTTCGGTGAAGGAAAACATCGTGAGGAAATCTGCGTGCGTACGGAGAAGGAATTCAATGGCGTATTTGAATCCGCCAATCCGCACTGGGCCAGCGTGGTGGATATGGCCCAATCACTCTTTCTGGGGTAGGCTAAAATTCCAGCAGTGGACTGTTAGAAGGCTATGATGAATGTTTCATTTATTACTGATTAGGTACTGAGTGGCCAGCATTCTGGCCACTTTTCTCTCCACCGATGGGCTTTTAGACTACTCCTGTTTTATGATTTTAATGATATATTTATTTTATTAATTTGTATGTAGGTAGGTACATAAATAATTTATATTTATAGAACCCAGCCGACCACCGAGGATGAGGTGGACTGACGACATCAAAAATACTGTCGGGAACGTGTGGATTCGAATAGCGAGAGACCAGGGAGAGTGGCATAAACAAAGGGAGGCCTATACCCAGCAGTGGGTCACTCAGGGCTGATGATGATGGTGATATAAAAATGGAACCCTATTTACCTTGGTCAAGCCATAACTTGAGAAGAACTTAACAGATTTCATTTATCTTTTTTTTTAAGTTTTCTTATACCTGGTAGAAGGTTCTAACGGAAAGAAAAATTAAGAAATATGCGCAGAAAAATGGAAAATGTCAGAAAACTTAACGATGCTATTGACTCGTGGGTGAAACCGCGGGTTGCGGCTAGTAATTATATAATTTTTTTTCTTGTAAATAAATATATTTCAGATGTTATTGACGTGAAAACCTATTTTTATCAGGTTTTCATTTATGGATTATTTTCTATATTTTCAGCTAGCAATCATTTATTGAGCATTGAATTTTATTTACTCGACTTTCATTTCTTTTTTAATATTTAATGTTTTAACTCTAGGCACTGTTGGCATGCTTCACTATGGAGCTAATTGGAGAAATTGAGATGCACTTCTTCGTCCAATTGTCGTCTTTGTCAATAATAATTGAACTGTCCGTACCAGCAGAACGGATTTCAATCAAATTTGGTATGTAGGTGTAGCTTTGGGTCATATTCCTAATATTTTTCATAACGTATTTTCACAACTTTTAAATAGCAAAGCTGTCAAAATTGGTTTCAACTTTTTTTCAAAAACCAGAATAAAATAATGTCACAAATATTTTTTTTCTGTGTTTTGATTTTATCTGCGATATTTGTACTATAAGCAGAAGTCTTGAGACCAATATGTCGTGCTTTGATGTCGTGTAAACTGTGCCCTCCAGAAATGTCCTCAACATTTCCTTTTATGTCACTAAAATTGGGCATGTAGCTTTTATCCCAATAGCATTCTGAAATACTGAATAAACCGGCAAGTGTAAGTCGGGCTCGCACACTGAGGGTTCCGTACCACCACATAAACTGTTAATTACTAACGTACAAAAAAGTTGTACAAAAAGACATCACGTTCAGGCGGTCACCCATCCAAGTACCGAGCGCGCTCTGCGTTGCTTAACTTCGATGAACAGAAATTTGTCACCGACTCGCACCTGTGGCCAGTATTTATTATTTGTAGTACTTAAGAACATATAAAAATAGGTACGTAATAAAATGTTTGTTTTAACGTATGTTTGTTTGAAGTTTAATTGTTCCAGTTACCTGATATTTTTTTACTTATATACTATTAGGCTGTAACTTTTCCTAAAAATGCAAAATAATATAAATAAATTAACGTAGGTATTTTTGTATTTGTATGGGGTAATACATGGAAACCCCCCTTTAAGTGTTAATATTTTGATTTTATTATTATTAGTTAGTTAATTCGCCGGAACATTACATATTTTGTGAAAATTTAACTGGCTATCTATTACGGTTCGAAAGATACAGCCGTTAAAATGTAAGGCGGACAGACAGACACCGTAGGCTCAGTAATAGGGTCTCGTTTACACCCTTTAATTACGGAACCCTAAAAGCATGCTTAAGGCTGGGTATAAGGCCAGAAAAATTTCTGATTTCACCCGCGCGTCTCGCATCACCCGCATTAGTGTGAAACACAACCACGGCAGCGCGGCAGTCGCGCGCAGCTAAAGTGTACACAACTCGCGCACTCGACCTTGTAAAGCGGCAAGGAGCAATAACACACAGGATAAGCATAGTGTTGGTGTACTTGGTGTTTTGGCGATTAGCTGAGTTCGGTCGCGGCGCGCAGAACCGTAAATTGTTTATTTCACTTTTCAAAATTGTATTTGTAATTTATTTTTAGGTTTTCTACAATATAAAAATAATAAAGTATATAAATTAAATTGAAATAACCTAAATAAAACTAAACTGAACTATGCTATGCTATGCTTTGCTAGGTTGAACTTGCCGGGATAAGACCAAAAAACCCAAAAACCTCGTGGCACGGGGTACCCGATCCCGGGTCATATCTCCTAAACCAGACCTTTAACCCAAAAAAAATTACAAAAAAATATTTAGATTTTTACTTTTGAAATCAGTGAGAAATACATTTAAATAGAAATAAAGAAGGGTGAAAACCACCCCCTACCACGCCCAAATTTTGGCTCGAGGTAGTAAAGCTCATTTTAAATTTTAGTAATTTTTTTGCAGATTTTTTAAGGCTGTGGTTTAGGAAATATAACTAGTTCTAGTTTTTAGTTTATATTATAGTCTAAGTTAGGTCTTAAGATTTTGACGACCTGAAATACCCGGGTCCTCAAACATTTTGTCCCAGGTCAATCCAGGCAAGAATAGTTAGCTTCACTGGCTATCCAACGATAGGTCATTTAGTATTTTAAGACTCGTAGGTACATAGTAACTTGAGTTACTAAGTAGCGAGGCGGACCCTAAATACCCGATTTTTTGAAGGTCCATAACTTTGGACACAAAGGTCCAATCAAAAATCTGACGTCATAGGCATCATTTTTTCTGGCAGACGAAGACGTTAAACTCAAAAACTCGGCTTTAGGACCTAACCCTAAAAACCCCAAATTGGGTTTGAAATTACGTAACCGGAATTTCATGTTAAAAATAACAAAAAAATTCAACACAAAAAATTCAGTGATGTAATAAATAGACTATATTTATTTTTTTGGCTTTCTACTCTCACAATTTCAGGAAATAAATAATATAAAAAAAAAAAAAAATGTGTTTATTTAGTTGGTAGGCATAAATAATAATAAAATAGAAACACAGTAAACACACGTGTGTAAAAAATAAAAAGACGCGTCTGATAAGCCCAAATTCGGCTATTTTTGTGCAAAGAATGCCTTTCAAAATATTATAGCGCAAAAATCCGGAAAATTTTCGTAATTTTTTTCAAAAACCATCGATTATCTCAGAAACAGTACGTATGAGGTCATTTTTGTAAAAATGCTATGTATCTATATAATATATCTATGCTATGCTATGCTTTGCTATGCTATGCTATGCTAAACTATGCTTTGCTATGCTATGCTATGCTATGCTATGCTATGCTATGCTATGCTATGCTATGCTGTGCTGTGCTATGCTATGCTTTGCTATGCTATGCTATGCTATGCTGTGCTGTGCTGTGCTATGCTATGCTTTGCTATGCTATGCTATGCTATGCTATGCTGTGCTGTGCTATGCTATGCTTTGCTATGCTATGCTATGCTATGCTATGCTATGCTATGCTATGCTATGCTATGCTATACTATACTTTGCTATACTATACTATGCTATGCTATGCTATGCTATGCTATGCTATGCTATGCTATGCTATGCTATGCTATGCTATGCTATGCTATGCTATACTATACTTTGCTATACTATACTATGCTATGCTATGCTATGCTATGCTATGCTATGCTATGCTATGCTATGCTATGCTATGCTCTGCTCTGCTATGCTATGCTATGCTATGCTATGCTATGCTATGCTATGCTATGCTATGCTATGCTATGCTATGCTATGCTATGCTATGCTATGCTATGCTATGCTATGCTATGCTATGCTATGCTATGCTATGCTATGCTATGCTATGCTATGCTATGCTATGCTATGCTATGCTATGCTATGCTATGCTATGCTATGCTAAGCTAATCTAAGCTAAGCTATGCTATGCTATGCTATGCTATGCTATGCTATGCTATGCTATGCTATGCTATGCTATGCTATGCTATGCTATGCTATGCTATGCTATGCTATGCTATGCTATGCTATGCTATGCTATGCTATGCTATGCTATGCTATGCTATGCTATGCTATGCTATGCTATACTATGCTATACTATGCTATACTATGCTATACTATGCTATACTTTGCTATACTTTGCTATACTATGCTATGCTATGCTATGCTATGCTATGCTATGCTATGCTATGCTATGCTATGCTATGCTATGCTATGCTATGCTATGCTATGCTATACTATACTATACTATACTATACTAAAATAAACGAAACACGCGAAAGCCCGTTGGTCCAGTTGGTAGTGAACCTACCTTCTGAGCTTGGAGACGTGGGTTCGATTCCCACCTAGGACAAACAGTTACGTGTTGAACGTTTGTGTTTGTTCTATACCTGGTTGTTAATAACTATAATCTATTTAAGTATATATGAATTATTTAATTAAATTTCATTTAATTTATGAAATTATTAATTTAAAAAAAAAAATTGTTAATTATTATTATTATTTTTTATTCAACGAAAATTATATTTTACTTAATAATTTTGATTTTTAGTAGTCTTTCTGACTGTCTCTCTCTCTCTCTTTCTCTCTCCACACGAAACACTTAGACTCTTGTAACTATATTACCGAGCGTACATAATAATAGATGCCCTAATGATAGATGGCCTAGTCGTATCCATAATTATTAATACCTGTAATTTTTTCATAGTAGCTTTACCTAGTTTGTGCTCTAGGTCATTGGCAACACTTGGTTGCCGCATCAAATGGTCGCGTTCAAGCCATAGATTTTTTATGTTATCCATTGTTTGAAAATACAGTAGGTGTTGATATAATCGCACTCGGAAGATAAATCTAGGCGAATAGCAAGCGCGTGCGTCCTTCCCCGTTGGAGCATAGTGCGGTACTGAGGTTGAACGGAGATTGTTTCGCCATTTAGATGCAAAGCGCAACAGAATAAGGTTGAATATCGGACTTGCCGTTTGACCGAATAGTTGCTTAGAACTAAAGGACGTAAGTCTCAAATCGAATATAATTTATTATGAGAGTACTAATTAATCTAGGTAAATTTTGTCTTAGCACTGGAAAATAAACTATATTTTCCTTCGATGAGTATTTATTTTAGATATGTGACTGAAGTTCTATCCAAGAAAAAATCAAAAAAATCAGCTAAAAGGCACCTTTTTGAAAACAATAAAGTATCGAGTAAATATCTCGCTATTATGTTTCTGTCTTAGTGCCGGAAAGAAAATGAATTGAAAAATCACATATATCAATTATTACGTTGATAGGATATTTGGTTTAGTTAGAATATCATGGCAAATTAGCATAAAATTTCGGAGGCCCCCTCTTAATACTGCAAAAAACAGCAAACAATAAACAACTACCATTTCACTTTTACATATCCGCGAAGTAGGGTCTCAATACCTCGAGCCTCAGTGGGACGACGGCGTAAAGCCGTTCCCACCAACAGATTTATCCCGCTGGCAACCTTCCAGCGGCAACAAGTTCGTATATTTAATGCCATCCTGGGAGCGGCCAAATTGAGCTTAAACTGCGCTCCGATTACAGCCCGCCCTGTGATGATCAGCTAAACAAATGATAGTGAAACGCGGTTCTGACAAGAGGAGGCTAGCTATATAAAGGTAGATGTAAAGCAGCGAATAGAACTTAGATTAGTCAAACAAGGGAGATATGGTAACATGGCGTGGCAGGTGCAACTCATCATCATCATCATCAGCCAGAAGACGTCCACTGCTGAACATAGGCCTCCCCCTTTAACCTCCACACTGAACGACAGCCTGCCTTTTGCATCCACTGGATGCCAGCGACTCTCACTATGTCGTCGGTCCATCTAGTGGGAGGCCTACCAACGCTGCGTCTTCCGGTTCGTGGTCTCCACTCAAGAACCTTTCTTCCCCATCGGTTATCGGCTCTTCGAGCGATGTGGCCTGCCCATTGCCACTTCAACTTGCAAATTTTAACAGCTATGTCGGTGACTCTGGTTCTTTGGCGAATATCCACGTTTCGGATTTTATCGTGCAAAGAAACTCTGAGTTTTTCCAAAAGGCCAATTACAGTCAAGGTGCAACTCATCTTGCCTAAATCAGTCTTTGCTCGAACTCACCTAGGAGACAACCTTGTCACCATTTAAAAAAATCATTATCATTACCTTTAACAGTCCACTGCTGGACTTTTAGCCTACCCCCGAAAGGGTGATTGGGTCATATCCACTACGCTGGCCCAGTTGCTGGTTGGTGGATTTTTTTAAATGTGTACTATTAATTAGTTCATTAGTGTCGCTACAAGTTTTTTACTGTACAATGAATAAGTGAGACGTACTTACAGTTTTTGTTTGAAGCGGTTTAGCGGTATGGTGAAAAAAAACTAACACGAACGATAAATGTGCTAAGACATATCTCCTTTATTTGTCTGACCTGAAGATTAGATGATAATGAATAATGTTCCAAAATCTACAATTACTAAGTACCCTACTACTGTTATAAGACTAAATATTAAACGAAGTGCAAGGTTCTAAGTGCGGGCTGTCGTTCGGTGTGGAGGTTGAAGGGGGAGGCCTATGTTCAGCAGTGGACGTCTTCTGGCTGATGATGATGATGAAGTTTCTACAGTTGCTAGCATAGATTTGGCTTCAGCGTTTTGATTTTGGTATAAATACAGTTATTTCGAGTTTTAGTATAATAAAGTACTAGTTATCAAAATCGGGTGAATGAATATTTTGAATATAAAAATCTGCATTTGTGTGCACTCAAATTTGTACATACTAGTTTAATTAAACAATAATCAAAACTACCATTTGATAGAAATATATGTTCACGAAATATACGTCCATTCTTCCAAACGGAATTCGATGAATTGTTGCGAAACTTCTGATAAATACAATACAAGGAACACTGTTTTAAACTATCACGGTTGTTCACTATTATATACGTAGTGATACAGTGAGTGTGTTTTGTCGGGACTTAGGTTCGAGTTCGAGTTCCAGTGATAACCGTAGCAAAAGACTAAGAAAGAGGGTAGATCGTTATGTCTGTACCTAACTTTTTAACTGTTCGACCAACCACCCGCATTCTTCAGTCTTCCCGTGAACATGGTGCATGTAACTGCGCCGAAATATCGGGAGCTCATTTCACAACCTTACCACGGTAAATATCCCGTAAATAATCATATAACTTTAATACAAGGAACTTTACAGATTTATAATTTCAGCGAATTTAATAAATTACAGCGAATAACCATTTTAATCAGCTCCAATATTGTGTAAACGGGATGTCATATAAAACACGCAGAGTGGCGAGTACTTCATTTATTCAGCAATCGAAATGAACAGAGAGATAGTTGGCTCGCAGGCTCGCTTATATACCCTCCCCTCAAAGGCTTGGCGAGCTTGACAGTGGCATGACGTGAGGTGGTGTGTCATGGCGGCTGGCTGGTTGTCATTCGTAGTTTCGCAGGCAACGTCACGTCCGTTTTGTTACACTCGACCATCCTGCAACAATTGCCCCCGCAATTGGGAACAAACAACAAGGTTTAGTTTCTAATAAATTAACAATGTATTCAGTGTGAGGCTGACTACACTACTAGCAAGAATAAGGGCTACGGGCAATATTAAGGTGAAACTGAAGAGAAATAAATACGCCTAACTACTAACTACTAAGATAACGACTTAATTTATTTCTCAGTTATCGGACAGAGTTTCGACTTATCTTCCTTAGAGCACCTTAAAATAATAATCGACAAAGGACCCAAATGATGGAGGTTTACCCCCCCGACCTAATCACAAAAATGGTAGGCCAGTCGGAAATGACGTCACGGCCAATCAACAGCTGACTTAGCTGACTTAGCTGTCATTGAAGGGCTTCCGCTGTAGCGGTATATTTCGAAGATCAGTCGAAAGCTTGGCTTGGCTTGGCTTGGCTGACTTAGCTGGCTTGGCTGGCTTGGCTGGCTTGGCTGGCTTGGCTGGCTTGGCTGGCTTGGCTGGCTTGGCTGGCTTGGCTGGCTTGGCTGGCTTGGCTGGCTTGGCTGGCTTGGCTGGCTTGGCTGGCTTGGCTGGCTTGGCTGGCTTGGCTGGCTTGGCTGGCTTGGCTGGCTTGGCTGGCTCGGTTTGGCCTGGCTTGGCCTGGCTTGGCTCGGTTTGGCCTGGCTTGGCCTGGCTTGGCTCGGTTTGGCTCGGATTGGCCTGGCTTGGCCTGGCTTGGCTCGGTTTGGCCTGGTTTGGCATGGCTTGGCTTGGTTTGGCCTGGCTTGGCTAGGCTTGGCTAGGCTTGGCTAGGCTTGGCTAAGCTTGGCTCGGCTCGGCGGGGATGGCGTTACAAAGGGCTAGTGGCAATATTAAGGGCTACTGGAAATATTCCAACTATCAGTGATTCATCGGTTCCATCAAACCTACAACTGCCTTCAAAGCCTTAGTTACCATCAAAGCTATAGTTACCATCAAAGCTATAGTTACCATCAAAGCTATAGTTACCATCAAACCTATAGTTACCATCAAACCTATAGTTACCATCAAAGTTATAGTTACCATCAAAGTTATAGTTACCATCAAAGTTATAATTACCATCAAAGCTATAGTTACCATCAAAGCTATAGTTACCATCAAAGCTATAGTTACCATCAAAGCTATAGTTAACATCAAAGCTATCGAGGCTGCTTAAACTATTGAAGCCACCGAAACTATTCTTAATATAATTACCGAAGATATGAAAACTACTGGCAGTTGCTACTGGCAAAGTTAGAACTACAGAATTATCGGAACTACTGGGTTACTAGAACACTGGTCAACTGGTTATTAGAACATTGAGAGTTACTCGCACTATCAAAACTATAAGAATTAATTACTATCACTATCAGAACAATCGGCACTATCAGCAACAGAATTTGAAACAAACATAACTACTACTGCGCAATACTCTAATTTATCAGAGTTCGGTATCATTTTAATCATAAGTACTTTACTGCATCACAATACAGCGTTGTCACGTTAGGTATAATACCATATTAGAACTAGAATGTTTGTACCTGATATACCCGAAATCAGAGCAAATTCCTCTCGCTACAATTCATACGAAGATACTACTTATTTGGAACTTGACCATAATATCAAAATATACACAGCAACTAATGAATGGCAAGTACTAAGTTCATTTTTGTAAAGGTACATCATAACAAAAACTAAAACGACGGCGTTAGGCGATTTATTAAGGTACCTAGGTAGGTACACCTTGCATAATTAAGCACCAAATTAATTTTAAACTGGTAATGCTACTCCTATGCTATCAGCAAACTATTGCTATCAGTACCTAACCAGTGAGAATCAACCAACTCATTATTAGTTTATACTTGAGTTGCGTTGCATCAATTTGCGCGGTTAAGTATGTCTAACAGTAACAAATTCATATTTTGGTTATGAATACTTAATTGAGGACATAAACAAGTTTAATGTAATCTGGAAACATGATTGATTGGTGAAACTTTTCTCGAAACTTAATTTAGTGGAAATTAATTTTATTTTAAACTTAAATGGCTCCTTAATAATCTGCAGTTATATTATTTGTTGCTCGCATTTTTTTTATTCTAGGGCGTGCGCAGACTTGTTCATGCAGGCGCAGATCGCACATATTTGTCACTGTTTCGTGCAGGGGCAAAACTTGGCTTTGAGCTGACGACGTGGTACCAAGTATCGATTCGGCATAGATTTGAAATAAGCTACCCCCATGTATGTCAATTTTAACTGTGGTTTTATCATGCTCAGTACTGGAAATGCAATATCCCTTTGCGTTAAGGTGTGCGTTCTTTTTCATTAAAATTTAATTTTATAAACGAGCAAACAGCAATATTCTAAACCAAATTTGGTTATAAAATTTCACACACTGATAGATTGAAGCATTGTATACAAAATACTGAATAGCGCGATGGAACACCAAGAGTCAACGAACATTCACGATTCATTTTGAAGTAAATCTAAGCACTGATCCGATTCTACGACAAGTTAATTGTTTTAAAGGTACGTTCTGTGAAATTATTATTATCCAGTCTACCCGCATACACGACAATAAAAGTTATTTTCCATCCTACCCACAGACTCGACTTAGAAATAAAATGAGGTAATGAACTAACGAAGCTAGCACTTCCACAATGTAATTTTTCTAATCTACCTACAGGTTTCGCAGTTTCTCTGATCAAAAGTGTAAAAATCAATTATAAATCTTTAGACGAACTCGGCATCGATTAAACTGGAGTGAATAGTTGTATCTAATCTATGTATGATATGTAAAGGCTGTTTAACCTAAATCTTACATGTTCATAAGCACGTATTATTGGGCCTGCAAGTGCGTAAGGAGTGTGATTGCAGTTATTTTTTTAATGATCACGGAATAAAATTATGTAGAGAACTTTCGAGTGCATCTAATACATTTTTTTTGTTTCGTTTTGACTTTGTCGAATGAGTAGTCACTAATAATATGCAAATAAGAAAGCAAAGCACGGGCTAAGACAATGATTTAGTTTTCGTCTTTTCTTTTGTACAGTCTAAATCACGTCTGGAGGTACAATCAAATCTATCGGAATTGGAACTAGGCAATTAGTTACGATAGTTACTTTAGAAAATGTGCATGGTATGGCTCACTGCTATCAGTTAATGGTCATATTTTGAGGTCATATACTTGTAAATTTTCTAATCCTAACTTGAATTAGTGGCAATAAGGTCAAAAATAGGTATATCTCATAAGCATAATGGCAAGTAGAAACGAACGCACCTGGCTATTAGGCTAAGGCTCCTCGCTAGCTCCAACTGATGCAGGCTGGCCTCCGCTGCTTCAGACCCTAGTTAGGTTAGGACCTCGCCCAGCTGCTACACGCCACACAGATGCAGGTCACATGCTGGCAGGCAGACAGGCAGATTGGCACGCAGGCAAGCAGGCTGGTAGGCAGGTAGATAGTAGTGTCTTGCCGCGTGTCTTGCGGCCCGAGATAGAATCTTGAAATCTTCGATGTCACGATGTCAGTTTTCGCACGCAGTGGGTAGTAATAGGTCACGGGCGGAAAGTAGGGTTCGCCGTGTTCAAATGCCACGGAGGCGTCAGCACGCGATATCGTTTTTGCTTCTTGGCTCAGTATATGGTGTCGAATGATGAGAAAACAGGGTGGATGGTGTTAGATCTTCATGATTGTGGCGACATATTCTGCATTTTTTACTTCGTTTTTCATCAGGCCAAATGCTTTAGCTTGGCAGAGTCGACCTTCTTGCAGTACATAATAACGTCACCGTAGATTCTTCTCAAGCAGTAACTTCGCCGTTATAAACAGGATTATGCAGTCTTCTTCGAGGATCAGGATCGATTTTGGCCAAGCGTCATGAAGCCGCAGTGTGCGTAGGTATTAATTTTTTTCTTCTTTATCCCTCTTCGGATTGTAAACGGGATGTCATATAAAACACGCAGAGTGGCGAGTACTTCATTTATTCAGCAATCGAAATGAACAGAGAGATAGTTGGCTCGCAGGCTCGCTTATATACCCTCCCCTCAAAGGCTTGGCGAGCTTGACAGTGGCATGACGTGAGGTGGTGTGTCATGGCGGCTGGCTGGTTGTCATTCGTAGTTTCGCAGGCAACGTCACGTCCGTTTTGTTACAGTTGCTCACATGCACATCAATATTTTGGCAAGTCAATTCATCACCAATTTGTTTTACCTTCATCCTTTTCCTTCTCGCAGTTAACCGGTTTATTTATCTCTTTCTCTCGAAGAAATTACATCCATAATCCAGCTGCGTCCAATTCAAATTAAGTATGATAAAACAGCAGAGTTTAATATCCGAGCCGAGCACCTGGGCTTGGTTTGGTCACAGTTAAATGAGACCCGAAGATTAGCAACTTTGTAAGTCACTAATTTAAACCTGTAAGGAGGCTGGAATGTATTAAGGGCTTGCATTTTTTTCTACGCCATTCATTATTCTAACTCCACAAACCTACTTATTTAGCTTGTTAATTATCCCTTAGTATTAAGCGTTATTATATACATTATTTAAACTGATAATTGTAACTATGTTGATACGATGGTGTGAAGTATGAATTGGCTTATTCATTGTGTTTATATTTCACGGGAATTACTCGCGTAAGATTAAGCCGGTTACTCTCCGCCAGTGGCTTATTCGTGTTCGAGAATTTAACAAAATATGATAGTTCCTCAATCTATCATGAATTTTATAAGCAGTATACAATCCATGATTGATGGGTCAGGATATAAATGCTGCAAAACACTTTTTTTAAACCATCATGTTTGTTATTAAAAAACCTTGTCCACAGAGCGCCACTACCTTGCTAAGCTAAAGGAAACTATTGAGATCTCGAAATGCCAGAGTTTCAATACAGGTGACGGTTTTATAAAGTGATACAGTAAGTGTGTTTTGTCGGGACTTAGGTTCAAGTTCAAGTCCTAGTGATAACCGTAGCAAAAGACTAAGAAATAGGGTAGAGTGTTTTGCTAATCACTCGCATTCTTCAATCTGCCCGTGAACATGGTGCATGTAACTGCGACAAAATATTAAGAGATTCATTCATCCACGATCTAACCACGGTAAATATGCAGTTATAATCATTTAATTGCATTCCTACTGCGTCGATATTCTGTGGCATAGCTGTGTAATAACGCCTCCACTCTCGATGTAAATACCTTTTGAAGCTTTCCCATGTTAGGCTCAGGGCTAATATAGTTTTTAATTTCGGTAACAGTCAGCACACTTTACACATTGATAGGCATGTGGGCTCTCACTTTATTACGAGATCATATCTCATGACACTAATAGGTACACTCTGGATTAGTGTGATGTGATATTATGATAAAAAAGGGGAAATGCACCTGAAATTAAGACTAATGATAGCAGGGTGAACCACCAGACAATTATTTTTAACCCTGATAAAAACAAATGAAAAGCTCGAATTATATTTAACCCTAATAAAAAAAATACAAGCTAAAACTAAAACTAAAACTAAAAATACAGTTAGACTGTCCATAGACCGTTGAAGGTCTAAAGACAATCCAAATGCTCAAGCCCACTACCAGTTGGCAGCGTACCCAGCATGCTGGCGGCATTACCACGTTGAATGGCAATGCTTAAAACAGATGATAAGCAAGTTCAAACTCGCACAACGTATGGAGAGGGCTATGCTCGGGGTTTCTTTACGAGATTAAATCAGAAATAAGGAAATCCATAGACGAACGAAAGTAACTAACATAGCCCACCGGATTAGCAAGTTGAAGTGGCAGTGGGCAGGGCACATATCATGCAGAACAGATGGCCGATGAGGCCGAAAGGTTCTCGAATAGCGACCATGAACCGGTAAGCGCAGCAGACGTCCACCCTCAAGATGGACAGACAACTTAAAAGAGACCGCAGGGAAACGCTGGATGCAGGCCGCTTCCATCCGGCCCTTTTGGAGATCAATGGAGAGACCAGCAGTGGACGTCCTATGGCTGAAATGATGATGATGAAAAAGAGCTGATAATCATCAAACGCCTGAACAGATTAGGATTAAGGATTATTTTAGAGTTGGGCGAAAATGACCTCAACACGTTTTTTAGGGTTCCGTTCAAGTTTGGCAGGGTTATATATAGTACACACTCTAAAATATAATAATAAATAATGGCCAAGTGCGAGTTAGTGGCAAGTTTCTGTTCATTACCAAGCTATGACTGGTAATTTCGTTATTGAATTTTGTGTAGTGGTACGGAACCCTCAGTGCGCGAGCCCGACTCGCCGGTTTTTCTTACATCGGTCGCGTAATGCCATTTTATTCATTTCAACACTATTTAACAAACTCACATCATCATCAGCCAGAAGATGTCCACTGCTGAACATAGGCCTCCCCCTTTAACCTCCACACTGAACGACAGCCTGCCTTTTGCATCCACTGGATGCCCGCGACTCTTACAATGTCGTCGGTCCATCTAGTGGGAGGCCTCCCTACGCTGCGTCTTCCGGTTCGCTCACATCATCAGCCATTAAATGTCCACTGCTGAACACAGAACACTGAACACTGCTGCTGGCCTCCTTCTTAGAGAGGGGTGTTGCCATAATCCCCACGCTTGGCAGGCGCTTTGGGGATCGCAGTACGTTCACCGTGTACTAACAGGACGCTTCCGCCTATCCTCCGGTGGTTTTGGTCGCAGTTTTAGGACATACCCGGGTCCAACCCGGGTTAACAAATAGTCTAAGCTCCGGCTGCAGGATTAGTGCGCTCATCGGTATTTTGCTGAAAATCAAATTTTTATGTATATTTATAATTAGGAGAATATAAATATTTACCAGGTTGCCTATCAAAATTTGGCCGCCAGTATTTTAAATTAAATTATTTTTAATTGATTTTTGGGAAAAAGTCTCGTTCACTTGTTTTTTAAATAAAATAACGTCTACATCACGGCAATTTATATGAAGATTCTAAAAAATCACGGTTGCCTTTGCGCACCTGGCCTGGCACCTCTTCGCAGCCAGGTGTAAACAGTGGGCTTACTCTCGACACTCGATTTCAATCGTAATTTGGGATTGGGATCGAAAACATGCCATTTGGTACACTTCAATCGCGTCAAGAGTACCGAAAGCGTTGAGTTGAGTCGATTTTATTTAGTTCCATAAAATTCCACCATTATCGGTTCCAATCGTGCGCTAGTTTAGAATTCAAGAGTACCAAAATGGCATGTTTTCGATCCCAATCCAAATTCGATTGAAATCGAGTGTCAAGAGTAAGCCCACTGGTATGATTTCGATACATTTAATGATTAAACGAACTTACCTGTACGTGAAGTTCTATCATAATTATACGAGGGATTTGTCCTGCAGCCGGATCTCGTACTAAAACTTAACTCAACAACTGCTAAATGCATTATCAATCGAATCGTCCCAAGATTTCAGACAATTCGAAACTTGAAGCACAGGTGTTGAGGCGAGAGCTGCGCGTCTGGAAACCTCTTGTGGTTACGAAGCGCATTCGGAAAGTTTCCACTTACATCAACGAGTTGAGTTAGAACGAGAACGATTGTTAGAAGAAGTGGCTCTGTGGTAACATAAAGCTAGTGTTCTGCAGCAAATCTTTGATATAACCGCAATAAATTATTTCGTATATCTACTTTTAAAAGAAAACTAGCAACGCACCCCAGCTTCGCACGGGTGTAAGTCTTATTTTTTTTTACACCTTGGGTTACATTATTGGAGTTTTAGTAAGGATCCGTATTTTTTTTTAAATATAATATAGCCTATGTCACCCGGGAATAGTGAAGCTTCCCAACAGTGAAATAATTTTTCAAATAGGTTCAGTAATTTCGGAGCCTATTCAATGCAAACAAACAAAGAAACAAACAATCAAAACTTTCTTCTTTATAATATTAGTATGGATAAATAAATAAAATTAAATGAAGTTATAAGATTACTAGCTGTTGCCCGCGGCTTCGCTCACGTAGTATTGAAATCTACTTTACTACCTCCCGTCTTTTTAGTTTCAGTCTCGCATCCATCCTGTAATCCACTCTACTCCTAAACCACCCTTTCCGCTCCAATTCTGCATTCACCCCCTAAATCCACTCAACTCCCGTTCTTCTCTTTCCGCTCCAGGCCCGAATCCGTCCCGAAATCTACTCTTCTTCCGCCCCATCCTTACTGCACCAGTCCTGCATTTGTCCCATAATCTTCTCTCATAATACAGTCCCACCCTTTCCGATCCAACTCGGCATCCGTCCCGTAATCGACTTTACTCCCTTTCCGCCTTTTTGCAATCCAGCCCCGCATCCGTTCCGTAATCCAATCTACTTCAGTCCCACTCTTTCCGATCTAGTCCCGCAGCCGTCCGCTTCACTCCACTCCACTCCCATACCGTAATGCAATATACTCCTATCGCGCCCTATTCGCTAATAGTCCCGCACAAAACTATAGTTTTTATCTATGTAAAACTAAAAACATTAGTGATTAGACCGACTTCAAAATTAGTAAAATACGCATTTCGAGTCGCTCGCTCGCGCATTAAGGGTTCCTTACCACCACAAAATACAACCATCAGTTATTGTCTGAAATAGTCGAAGTAATTGCGACGCAGTCACATATTTAATTCTTTGCTACAGTGACGCTCGAGTATAACACAATTATAACTAACAAAAATTTGTCACCGACTCGCACTTGACCATTATTTATTATTTGTTGTTAGACTATAGAGTGTGTAGTATAATCATGCCAAGTTTGACGCTTGTACGTATTATCATTTTTATATTAGGGCTATTAAAAAAATTAGTAAATAATTGTATGGGGGTTGGAGACCCCCTTTCACTTATTGACTTTACTATCATTACATTTCCAAGTTGATCCACCGTAACGTTACATATTCTGTGAAATTTTTTACTGTCTATCTATTACAGTTCGGAAAATACAGTCCGTTAACAGGTACGACGACAGATAGACAGAGTAGGCTTAGTAATAAGGTCCCGTTTAACACCCTTTGGGTACGGAACCCTAAAAACCACGTAACTGAGACCTTTTTTTAAAGTCGATTAATAATACCTGTGACACCGCTCCACCGCAGCACACCATTGTTGAAGGTAGTCTGGAAGAGGTCGCTCATAGCGATAAGGCCGTTTTTTTTGTTCCCGTATTTAATGCAATCTTTTTGTAATATCTTTTTTATGGTGTTGATAATGATTATTTTAATATATTACCTACTAACCACATAATAATGTGCAGTATGAAGGCGCTGCGCGGATTATAATGGTCGCGTTATTTTAATTTTACATTATCTCATGAACTGTGCAACTAAACCACATACTGTAAACGACAAACTTTATCTACATTAAGTACTCCTGATAATAAATTCATTTATTTTTGTAAAGATTCATAAATTAGATTACAAAACTGCGTCTAAACATGACCTTATAATTTAAATTTTTATTCTGAACACAATAACCGGTTATTATCGTTATTGTGGTTTTCTTATAAGAGTTAGATATATGCTACCGCGGACTTTTTTTTTTAACTACTTAAGTACTACATTTTTGTCAAACATAGTACTCACTTATCTCAAACCGTTAGATCAGCGTACGCCGAAAAAGATGCCAATCAGCTAATTTTTCTCCGACATGTTTTACTAATACGGTTATTTAGTGTAGAAAACTAAACTTTATCATTATAAAACATAGCCTATGGCACTCAGGAATAGTGTAGCTTTCTATTAGTGAAAAAAATTTTAAAATCGGATGAGTAGTTTCGGAGTTAAAACAGAACAAACAAACTTACAAACTTACAAACTTTACCTCTTTATAATATTAGTGTAGATTTACGGGATATTTACCTTGGTAAGATTCTGGAATCAGTTCCTGATATTAAAATAAATATCCCGGGTATAATACGGGTAAATATCCCGTAATCATATAATTTTAGTGAACAACCGTGATACTTTTAAACAGTGTTTTAAATTATATCTATACTAATATTATAAAGAGGAATGATTTGAATGTTTGTTTGTTTGCATTGAATAGAATCCGAAACTACTGAACCGATTTGAAAAATTATTTCACTGTTGGGAAGCTACACTGTCCGCGGGTGACATAGGCTATATATCTATACCCGCGCGAAGCCGGGGTGAACCGCTAGTTTTATAATATTTTAGGTCATATGACCAACCTAACAAAAAAACATCATTAAATCAATTAATAATTAGCGGAGTAATGGCGTAAAAACATACAGACGAATTGACTACGTCCTTTTTTGAAATCGGTTAAAAATTGTTTGAGTAGCCGTCTATATCTCTGATTTAATTTAAAAGCACAAACAAAAAACTTCTCTAGAATGTTTCTCTGCAGTCTTAAATTATTGTTTCCAGTTGATTTATTCTGAAACATCACCAGTAAGCATTCAAACAACTACAAAGCCCTTTCCAGAACTACTTTAGGTTGTTATTTTTCAATAGCTCTGCCCAGAATGCTGTCTCTTTGAACGGCGTCCTCGAGTTCCAATACTGAAGCTAATTAATATTTCGATGGCTCTCCACGATACTGCCAGGTACCAGTTATTGGAGAAGGAATAATGAACAATGATCTACTTTGTTTCTTTTTACGAGCTTTTATTTAACTCGCCCTGTTGTTGTGGGACAAATCTTGCGACTGAATTAATTATTTTCACAATTTCTGCATTAACAATATTTTCAAATGTATTTGAAATTTGACGGCAGTGAAACGTGGTCTCTCACTATGAGACCACGCTGTGGGCCTCATAAGCAAGCTCAAAGTCGCACAACGAGCTATGGAGAGGGCTATGCTTGGGCTTTCGCTAAGAGATCGAATCAGAAATGAGGAGATCCGTAGACGAACGAAAATTACCGACATAGCCCACCGGATTAGCAAGTTGAAGTGGCAGTGGGCAGGGTACATAGCAAAACAGATGTCCGATGGGGCCGAACGGTTCTCGAATGGAGACCACGTACCGGTAAGCGCAGCGTAGGATATCCACCCACAAGATAGACAGACGACCTAAATGAGACCGCAGGGAAAGGCAGGATGCAGGTCGCTTCCAACCGGCCTTTTTGGAGATCGATGGGGGAGGTCTATTTCTAGCAGTGGACGTCTTACGGCTAAAATGATGATGATGACTTGAAATTAGATCATTATTTTGTCAATCTTCTTTAAGATACATGCAGCGGCAGCGGCTAGCAAAGTAAGTATGAAAATCCATATCTATCGTGTTTACCAGACCAGATAAATTACTATGAAAACTCATAAGCAGTCGTGTTAATAATCGAACGATTTTTACTCAAAAACGGCAACCAAGTAGGTAAGTTATTAAAAAAAAACATTCTTAGAAAGTGAGTTCCAGTGGAGAAAGCGATTGTGGTAAAAATATTTTAACGCCACTTGAAATCCCGGAAACTCCATCCAGGCAACAACTGTGTTTTTTTTCGATCAAATGAACAGGTATTTTCAAATAAAATGGTTTTTACATAAGTAGTACTTAGTTTGAAACACCGCGCATTATTTGAGAAAATCACTTTACAAGCTTTGGACGCAACTGAGCATGCTGGCCTCGGCTACGCCTCGACTCACATTTTTACGATCATATTAAATGCTTCTGTTGCCGGTCCCTGCAGCAATGTACTATAATATAGTCATTATTTACATTATATACATAAATTAAAAAGCCTTTTTTAAACTACAATCACAATTTTGGAACATTATCACAGAAGACATAATAGACATTATTTTATCAATAAGAAGTATTTCTATTGTCATATTTAAAATGTAAAATTGTCTCAACTAAAATGTCATAAAAATAATTTTTTATATTAAAATGATGCTTATAACATTAGCCGCTGCTGCTTAGATTTGTGAGTTTGTGGTAGTCGTCTCTTTGGCGTAGGCCTCCCCAGCATTTTCCATTATAATTGTACAGCTGCTAGTCTGTGGAATGCGCTGCCTGAATGGGTGTTCCCCGATGGTTACAATCAGGGTGTCTTCAAATCGCGAGTGAATCGGTTTCTTCTAGGCAAGCGTGCTCCAACGTAGACTGCATCATCACTTAACACCAGGCGTGATGGCGGTCAAACGCAAGCCTATTATTAAAAAAAATATTTATAAAAAATACACCAAATCTTCATTGACTTTATCTAAGACTTTAATCATTGATAGTCAATTTCTTTCCCCGAATTCCGCGCAGCCACTACCCCTTATCCCATTAACCATCCCTTCAAACGCATCGCCGCTCTCTCTCGGCTATCAATAACAATATCCCTAGAATTTAATATTATAAAGTGTGATAAATTACAAAAGTCGACGCCATGGCCAACTCGGCTTCGACGTCAGAGGGACGCCTAACTTTGAGAAGGAACCGTGTTCGTTTTGCAGTTTTTAATGTCGAGTTTTTGCATGAATTCAAGCATTTCAGGCATTTTTAAGCTTCTAAAGGCCTATTAGAAAAATTACGATGAACTAAGTTCACTTGAGGTATATCTACATAGCAAAATGAAAGATGAAACTACCGAAACTAGTATTTATTTAGAACTAACTGCGCCCCACGGTTTCACCCGCGTAGTGATGAAAAAATGATGATGATGATGATGATGAAAAGTAGCTTATGTCACTCTCTGGCTCTTGAACTATACCCATGCAAAAAATCAGGTCGATCTGTTGTTCCATTGCAGCGTGAAAGAGGAACAAACATCCATACATGCAAACTTTCGCGTTTATAATATTAGTAGGATGGGTATGCTCTTTTTAATCAGAACTATAAACAGAACTATACTCGCGAATTCTTACTTGTACATAATTTCATTGGCACAAAAGTGAATAAGAAATGTAATTTAATGTATTCATTTAATTGATATTACTTCAATCTAGGTAAAAGTTAACTTTTATTAAATTATCACTCACTAGCGACCCGCCTGCCCGGCTTCGCACGGATGTAATTTACGTGCGAAGCCGGGGCGGGTCGCTAGTTATATATATAAACCTTCCTTGAAAATGTATCTAACTGATGGTGAAAACCGCATCAAAATCCGTTGCGTGGTTTAGGAGGAATTAGCGGCCATACAGACATACAGACAGACGCGGAAAGCGACTTTAATTTATACTATGTAGAGATAGAGATAAAGATAGAGAAGAGAAGAGATTACTATAGAATTACTTATTACAAATGATGCTGAAAGAGTTATCTTAAGAAGAATAAAATTAATAATCGAGTAAATCGGTTTCTTCATCGTGCTCCATCGTAGACCGCATCATTGCTTAACATCAGGAGAGTTAGCAAGCCAAGTAAGAGCTAGTTAGTCAAACATATAATAACATATGATATTTACATACCCGCTTTCTTTTTAAATGCAGTTTAATATTTCCGTGGTTTAGAACAATGATGTTTTGCTTAACGAAATGAACTGACTGACATTACGTCAATCACCTTCATTCTGTCAACAAAGTTTATGTCATAGTAGTGACCATTTTTATTCATTAAGTTTGGCTTCTAGCGTATGTGCCATTTGCCATGTATTAAGAAGTAGGTAACGATCATGGAACGTTACAGCAAGCCTATAATTAAATTTTAAAAAAGTTCTTGTACCTTAAGTGCCAAACGGTATAAACTTGCGTACTGTATTACCGGTTTCGAAACTATTGGTTGTTTGCTCTTGACAGCTGCAATAACATTGTAAAACGCTGAATGGATACCAAGAAATTCTGATTATTTTCGCTAGGCTTTTGAACGTAAGACTGTAGCAGAACCGATATACTACAGTGAAATATGAAAAGGAAATGTTTTTATTCAGCTTTTCACAATGTTATTGCAACTGTCAGACCAGATAAATGCTTAGACCGAGTTTAGTGCAAGTAAGAAGTATGAAAATTAGCTTGTTTCCAACAAAAATTATATTAACAAATAAATTTATAATTGTCGGAGCTAAACATGAAGACCTCACCGAGAAATTCCAAGAATGAATTTTTCGAATAATTCTCTTTGTACCGTCTAATAATGAAAATTATCTCATTATTTTCTCAAGTCTAGCCTCTTCATTAGTAGTGAGTTAATTAGGTGCACAATTAGAGGGTATTCAAGTGAATTAACAGTGAAATGTCATTTGGCTAATGGCCCTGGCTAGCTTTAGGAGGTTGGTTATAAATATGGGTATAATAAGTTTTCTTGGTAATTTCGAGTTTTATAATGAACTATCGGTCCGTCCCAGCTTCGCACGGGTATAGATTATAGCCTATGTCACCCGGGGATCGTGTAGCTTCCCGTCAGTGAAATAATTTTTCAAATCGGTTCAGTAGTTTCGGAGCCTATTCAATGCAAACAAACAAACAATCAAATCTGTCCTGTTTATAATATTAGTATAGACAAGCATGTTGTTTCCCTGATATATATTTGGGTTGACATTTATGATACGTACTGCCCAAGAATGGAACTCCCTGCTGTTCTCCTTGTTTCCTGGGAACTATCAAACTCATCTACAAGGCTAGAATGAATAGATTTCTTCTAGACCAACGTGTTCCATTCTCGGCCACATCGCTTACCATCAGGCGAGTAGGTGGCCAAACGTGACTATTCAATATAAAAAAATGCCACGCTTGCCATAAAACATGCAATGTCATCCAAAACTTGCTAGTCAATATTCTGCACTAGCAGAATCAAATTAGCAACTGTTGGTCTACTGTTGGTCATAGCCCTCTCCCAAGGCACGCCATTTCAGCCCGATTTTCAGCTTTTTGCTTCTAGCTAGTGCCTTACGTAATACCGTAAATCCATCGAGACTATTCTAGTACGATTACCGAAGTTAAACCACGTGCGGTCGGTACTTGGATGGGTGACCGCCTGGTGAAGTGAGGCATGATTAAGGTACATTTAAAAAAATTAAATAATAGGCTTGCGTTAGCCAACTCGCTTGATGTTTAGCGATGATGTGGTCTACGCTGGACACAAAAGAGAAAAAAAAATCGTTTAAAACTTTTCTGTGACGCTGGAGGACGCATTTTTGCTTTACTTTAGTATGTGGTGGTAGGAACCCGCGGTGTGCGAGCCCGACTCGCACTTGGCAGGTTGTATTTTTTTTTATTTTATGTTAAGTGAACCGTATCATATGGATAAGTATGTACAAAATCTAATGGTCATATTATCATGCAACACTTCGCTCTTCTCGAAAAGCACTAACCCTTTCTCAGAAAATAATATTTTTCTACACTGCGTACTAATATAACGCACTTACAGGATAATGAGCCACGAGATGAAAATTATTATAAAAAGCAGAGATGAAGCGAGCGTTTCTTATGTCCTAGTTTAGTTTATAACTACTTAGTGAGCCCACACGAAGTGAGCGCCCACACAAAATATCCTTAATTCAAGCTTTATTTTCATCATCGTCTTCAGCCTTTTATTGTCAACTGCTAAACATAGGTAGGCCTCTGAGATGCGGCAGATTGCTGCATCCAGTTTTAGCCCGCTCTTTTACGTAGGTCCTCACTCCAGAGAATGTAGGTATTCCAGTCGGATCCCATGAAGACATAACACATGGTATCAGTTGTAAAATATATTAATATTTAATGTGGCTGGATCCCGCTTTTATTTAAAAAAAAGGGATGAGTGCATGCAGAAAAATCTTATTTTACAATGCCGGTCTGATTTGTTTTTTACATTTAGGTACTTAGGTATGTTTGCAAAATATATCTAACATTTCTTAAGTTTTTTTTTTTTAATGTAGAAGCTATATTTGATTCTATTATTGGTAACCAAACGTGGACTTACGAAGGTACACGTGTAAAAAAGGGAAAAAACATATCCTCTCAAAGAATTATAAAATGTGTTTGTGAACCTAAAAAATATATGATACAAAAGTAACTACACCTACCATCTCGAGCAGAAAAAGACATAGAGAGAAGGACGGTTGGATAATTTATATACGTACATGCAAACAATACAACTAATACCGCGATGGAAATTACTCCAAATTACCTCGACACTTCGTGGATAATAACATAAAAAAGAGATTTTATTTATGTTACACGGGAATTACTCACGTAAGATTAAGCCGGTTACTCCGACTATAGTTTCAACCGCATTAAACAAAGCGAGACGCAGCCGCGCGCGCGCATTCACCTTGAAAAAGGCCGTCTGATGCGGTTGAAACTATAGTCGGAGTAACCGGCTTAATCTTACGTGAGTAATTCCCGTGTAACATAAATAAAATGTGTGAAAACCACGTCAGTTTCAATAACAAAAAAGAGACTTTAAAATCGACTTCTGCCCATATATCAACAATAATTCCGATCGGTGTGCCTACCGTTTGTCTTATTTTTACTGCATTTTGCACTAATTCGATAATTGAAGTTTTTTGATGCAAAATTAAATGATCTCCCATTTGAATTTAAGAACGTATTGATCCGATGAGGCAATTTCAGCTATTTTTATTCATAACTCGTTTTGGTGTGTTTTCATTGAACAGATTTTATGAATAGCCTGTAAAAATAGCTAGATTCAGAATTAGTCGCCACAAATCCAATTATACAAAGGTATAATTGAACACCTTGCTCAGTGTCTAAATTTAAGTCTATTTCAACCCCAGGAGACAACGAACTGAGTCCGTACAATGCACGGCGTGATTTTTGACAGCTTATAAATTGAATTTTACTCTTATCCTATCTGTTCAATTGTTTTATAAATAATATTCCATTTTATACACACCACATAATTGTATTTTGTACTTAACAGCCTTTTGCCTCTAAACTCAAAAGTCCGCGGGCTAGACCCATGAATAATTTGAAACTAAAGAGTTAGAATGTTGTTAATGTTGTTCGTATTATTTTTTTTTTTTTTTAATTAGAAGTAACTAAATACTTGCATACAAAATTTCACAAACATCGGATCCCCAAATTATCGCCAAACAAATATACAAACTTATAAGCAACGATCTATAATTATAATTATGTCATCATCATCATCATCAGCCAGAAGACGTCCACTGCTGAACATAGGCCTCCCCCTTTAACCTCCACACTGAACACCTGTCTTTTGCATCCACTGGATGCCCGCGACTCTCTTAATCGATTATCGATAATTATGTACTTTGCTTATAAACATACATACAGATGCTGGTCTTTTCCTGAATACCCCAAAACCTTACATTCACTCGGTCATGAAACAGTTATCTATTGATCATTTGAAAAAACCAAGTTCTTTAGAATACTAAAAAACTAGGCACCTGTGAAGAGTAACGGGAGAAATATAGCTAGACTTTTTGAGTGTAGGCAATTTCAATGGTGAGAGAGCCCTGCGCTGTCTCCTACTGTGGCCAAACAAGCGGATCAAATCATAAAGGAATCATGGTGCGTGCCATAACTATGGCAAGGATGTGTAAATATCTAGAAACTGTTCACATTGAAAGGTCGCTGTCTCAGACATCGGCTCATAAAAACTTTTGTGTAACGCACTCCAGATAGTTTTTATTGCTCTTTGCAACGTGTTCGGAGATAAGTTTTTAAAGTGATAGATAAATCTTACTCTGATAAACTTGTCGAATTTTATGTGTACTCGTAAACTAAGCTTATGTCAGTTGTAAATTATTTGTGGTACAAGATCTTTTCAATCAACATAAACAAGACTCTGCAAAGTAAGAACATCAATATTTGATTTATGCGGGCATAGTAGTGGCTTTAGGTTTGAACTCTTTTTTTATTATTATTCAAGCCTGGTATTGTAAATTGAGTACTCAAGGCAAATACAATCTATCGTTAGGTATATAATTATATTTAAAAAAACCAATCACTCACTGACACAACACGAAATCTCAAAAACTATTTTACCTACTAAGCTGTAATTTGGCTGGTGGATTCCTTATGGGTTGTAAATATTTGCTAAGAAAAGATTTTGCGAAAGGGCCGAATCAAAAGAGGTACAAAATCACAGGCTTAATATAAAAGCAAAATACCACTTTCTCCTTGACAAACCCATCACGAAAACTCGAATTAACCAACGAACCTGAATCTTGGCAGGTAGGAGTAAATTGCTTATGATGTAGAAGTGTAGAAGTCGGTTGAAACTATAGTCGGAGTAACCAGTTTAACCATACGTGAGTAATTTCCGTGTCATATAAATAAAATGTGTAAAAATCACGTCAGTTTCCTTAATAAAACAAAGAAGGTTTGGCAACCCTGCGATTTTTCAAGATCAAGTGAGGGTAGGAGAACAAAACACCCGCTCTTCTCGCTGACTCACCCGCAGTTTTCAGTCAACTCGTGACCACGGCCATTGTAACATGGTCGAAACTTCAAGCGAAAGGTAGATATTTTTACCTAAATAAAATAATACGTGATAAATCCCGATAAACATTTAAAACAAGGATGGTTTATTTTATACAACTAAGTGACGACACGAAATAGTCTCGAGCTTGCTAGCAGTCCAGTGCCTTGCAGAATTCAGAACTTCAACGTGCTTCAACAGTGCATTGCCGCGCAAAGTTTTGAACACTGGGTATTCAAAACGCTGGGCGTTCAAAACCCTACGCAGCGCGGCAATGCACTGTTCAAGTTCTAATTCTAGGTGGCACTGAAGTTATGGGAAGTTTTGGGCAATCTTTAAAATACTACTAAGCTATAATCTGTCTTCAAGACCAGAGTGAGTATACCTTCTAGGTTTATGTGTTTCATCTTCGGCCGCAACATCGCTTTCTATCATTCAGGAGTGTTGGTGGCCAAACGAGAACTTTAAAATAAATTTTAATTAAAAAAAAAACGTGACACTTACCATTAGTTGAGCGCTTAGTTCGTCTCATGACTCATCATCATTTCAGCTGTAGGACGTCCACTGCTGTAGATAGGGTTCCCCCATCAATCTCCAAAAGGGCCGGTTGGAAGCGGCCTGCATCCAGCGTTTCCCTGCGGTGTTTTTAAATCATATTTCCATCTTGTGGGTAGACGTCCTACGCTGCGCTCACCGGTCCGTGGTCTCCATTCGAGAACCTTTCGGCCCCATTGGCCATCTGTTCTGCGTGCTATGTGTCCTGTCCACTGCCACTTCAACTTGGTAATCCGGTGGGCTATGTCGGTAACTTTCGTTCGTCTACGGATCTCATCACTCAGTTGCATAAAATAAACCATCCTCGTTTTGTTTAGAAATATGCAATTAAAAATCCCTTGCATTTTCGCAGCGTCGACCAATTTCCGCGAGACAAACTTAATTACGGCCAGAAAGGAACAACCTAATCTCAATTTAGTCTCCTGAGACAGTGAATAACGCCTTTGAGAGCTTGTTTATATTAGTTGTTATGAAACGACTGTTATAAAATTGCTCTGAAGTTTTGGTTGTTAATTATGGAACTAGTAAAGTTCCTGAAAGACTTCTGAGTTTGAATTATTTCTGAAAACTTCGTTTCATTTAATATTAATTGGTTGGCAATTACAGGGTGCTTAGTTGGGAGACCGCTAGACTTGAAAGCATGAGGTCGCGGGTTCAAATCCCGGGTCCGTACCCGTACCAATGAGCTCTTTGGAGTTTATAACTATTTTATACGTATTTTCAAACCACTGGCTTCTTTGCGGTGAAGGAAAACATCCTAAACAACCAAACCTAAATACGTCATCATCATCATCATCATCATAAGCCAGAAGACGTCCACTGCTGAACATAGGCCTCCCCCTTAAACCTCCACACTGAACGACAGCCTGCCTTTTGCATCCACTGGATGCCCGCGACTCTCACAATGTCGTCGGTCCATCTAGTGGGAGGCCTCCCTACGCTGCGTCTTCCGGTTCGTGGTCTCCACTCCAGAACCTTTCTTCCCCATCGGTTATCGGTTCTTCGAGCGATGTGGCCTGCCCATTGCCACTTCAACTTGCAATTTTTAACAGCTATGTCGGTGACTCTGGTTCTTTGGCGAATATCCACGTTTCGGATTTTATCGCGCAAAGAAACTCCGAGCATAGCTCTCTCCATTGCCCTAAATACGTATAAAGAAGGAATTCGATGGGGTATGTGAATCCAACAACCCGCAACTGGGCTTGCGTGGTAGATTTATGGCCCAATCGTCCTTTCTGAGGTAGGCCTAAGTCCAACAGTGGACTATTAAAAGGCTGGATTATGCTTATGCCAATTCACCCACCAATGAATCAAAGAAACAATTTTATTTCCTACAAAATATTATACACAACAAAAACACACGACCTTGCTGCCAAAAATAACTCATTATTTGTTTTTCTTGCCAATAAACGAAAATTAAATTCAGTCAACGCCCCAAAACCTGTCGAGCCCTCACGCTAAAAATGTTCCGACGTCAATAGAAATGAGAATTAACATCCCCCATAGCGCCGATTCCATCCGCCGATACGGTCTAGCGACGTGATCGGACCGTGTGCGTTCTCTGTTACTATTGACATGACTTCTTATTACCCACCACGAAAAGGAGAAGGTAAATGCGTTTTGAATCTGCCTGTCTGTTACTATTGTAGCCCAGTTGGTCCAGTTGGTACCTAGTGAACCTGCCTTCCGCGCTTGGGGGCGTGGGTTTGATTCCCACCTAGGACAAACATTCATGTGATGAACGTTTGTGTTTGTTCTATATCTGGATGTTAAATATCTATTAATCTATCTATTTAAGTATGTATATACTAAATATATATGTATGTATATCAGTTTCTGGCAGCCATATCACAAGCTTTGCTTAGTTTGGGGTCAGATGACCGTGTGTGCAAAAACCCGAATTGTTCTATAAAACTACTAAACTAATTTGATTGCGGTTTTTATTTGTAAGCTAGTTTTATTTTGGTGTTTCTTATATTTGATTACAAAATCTGTTGAACGGTAAGTTTTCTGTTTTTTTTTAAATGGGTCGTGTGTTTTTTTGATTTAACACTGTTTTAAACTATCACGGTTGTTCACTAAAGCTAAATGATTATTAACGGGATATTTACCGGGAGCTCATTCCACTACCTTACCACGGTAAATATCCCGTTAATCATCATTTAACTTTTTAGTTTTATTTCTCTAATTGTTTATCTATAATCCTACGACCGCCCTAGAAGCTCTCCTGTATATTTTTTATTTAATAGGCTTGCTAGCTTGCGTTTGACCGCCAACTCGCCTGATGTTAACTGATTATGCGGTCTACGATGAAGCACGCTTGTCTAGAAGAAACCGTTTCACTCGTGATTTAAAGACACCCAGATTGCATTTGATTTGTCTATCTATCTTCGGATCGTCTTGCGTTCAGAGATTATGAAGGCCTTTTCTACTTTCGTATCGGCAGGTTGTATCGGGCGCTGTGGGTGAACGTCTCACAATGAAAGTCGATAAACACGGACAAAAACACGAAAAAACTTTAGTAATTTATTTTTTAAGCAAAGCACTTTTAAATGGTAACCGCAGAATTTCATTTGAGCGTTCTGGGGTGCCTTTCGCACTGGCGTTTTAATCTATTTTGCAATTTATTTTCTAGTGACATACAGCTTTTTCTTCGTGTTGACTTTTGTAAAGAATAGTAAATGATCGGTGGTCAGCGGTGGCAGTAAAATGTGGGGCTTTGATCATAGAACTGTCTAAACGTCTAACGCTTTGAATACCATTGTTTTGAGTTGTGTTGTTTTCTTTTTGTGTTTACAGGAGCAGAATTCTTAAAATTTTACTAATACTTGTTTTGTTCTAGTAATAGTTTCCTCGGACCTACAATCCAATCTTTTGTGTGTTGTGTTAACCTTCGCTCTCCCATTGCAATGCAAAGGTTTCCCTATCTCTTCCCATATAAGAGACTACATATTATGTCTATTGATAACAATTTTAACGAGGAAATATGTACATCCATCATTCCAATTAAGTTTAATTTGATTCATATTCATATTTATTCATAAAATGTTATTTTACATATCAAATCGTATTATAAATTAAATTAAAATTATTCTAATCAAATAATAAATAAGTAGGTACATACACGAATCAAATAGTTAAAAAGAAACATAAAAAGTCAGTGATAATAAATTAAAAAGAAAAATTACTATTGATGTAATTAATTAATCCATACAAATTAAATTAACTTAACTTATATAATACATTTATAAAGATGTAATACATTTTTTAGAGTTACACATTTACATATTGTATTGGTTTTTTAACTCCGTTTAGATGACTGTTAAGCTTGATGGAAATTAATGGAAATCAAGGTATATGTCGGCACCCAAACACAGCTTAATTCTTAAACTAAGCATCAACGTTTCTTTCTTAGACTAAGAAAGAGGTTAGATCGTTTTGTCTGCACCTAATTTTGAACTGTTCCACCAACCACCCGCATTCTTCAGTCTTCCCTTGAACTTGGTGCATGTAACTGCGCCGAAATATAAGATGTTCCTCACAACCTTACCTCGGTAAATTTCCCGTTAATAATCATATAACTGTAGCGTAATTCTTATTAAATAAAACGATACATCTTGTAGGTATAAATATTTAATATCTTAGAAGAAAAAAACATTTGACTTCAATAATACAACTGTGTAGAAGTCCAAATGCATGATATCTATAGTATAGTTCAAGAGCCAGAGAGTGACAAAGGCTACTTTTCATCATCATCATCACCATTTTTCATCACTACGCGCGTGAAACCGTGGTGCGCAGCTAGTTAGTTCATACAACAAGAACTGTAGTAATAAATCAGTTCGACGCGATTTCGTGACCAGAGCGATTCCGTGACGATGTACGGGTAACGATCTATTCCGTTTTGTAGTAGTTTTAAATTAGATTTGCTGCGGAACCGCCCCTACATCGCCCGATTAAATTGCCGCTTCATTTCGGATTGCACGACATCGAATAAGCTTTGAACATGTTACTGGAGAAATTTATTGCATAATCCTAAACCGAAAAACTTCCTTTAACCCGTATTGAAATAAATTCGAGTAAAGAAGTGAACAAGTCGTTCATGTAATGATCTGCGCCTTGACTGTTTTAAACTAGTTAAATAGGGGAAAATTTCGAACCTATCGTTAACCAAATAGAGTCGATTTTGTTATGGACGCTATACGCCGTGAAGCCGCTGCAATACTCCGGTTGACCCTACGCTTATTGATTTGTAGATAATAATGACCTAGATTTCAAAAGAGCCGGCAACGTATCTGTGATGCCCCTGGAGTTGCAGGTATCTATAGGCGACGGTGATCACTTACCATCAGGTGGCCCGTCTGCTTGTTTGCCACCTATGGCATAAAAATAAAATAAAAACATAATTTAAACTTAACTTTGGAGAGATATATAGACAGGGAGTGACATCATCATCATCATCATCATCAGCCAGAAGACGTTCACTACTGAACATAGGCCTCCCCCTTTAACCTCTGTCATGGGGAGGGGGGGGGGGGGGGGGTTTGCCAAAGGAGGGTCCACCATTCAAGTAGGAGGATGCTGCTGCCCATCCTCTGGTGGTTCTGGTCGTAGTTTTAATAACTACATAACTAGGGTAAAACGTACTATTGTTGGCACTTGGAGTTTAAAATTGCAATCAGCTGACAAGGGTCAATCCTGTACGTGATTTCACCTGAAGTAGTATTATTTTAAGGCTACATGCATTGGCACACACAAAATATAGTTACTAGAACTGTCAATACATCAACAATACAAGTACATACAGTACCCGGCATTAAGTAATGCACATCGTACTAAAGAGAGAGATATAGACTATAGTCGCAGCGTCGGTAGTTCGTATAGTGTCGTCTCTGTCACTCAGTACGTTATGTGACGTTTTAGATCGTGTGACAGAGACGACGCTCTACAAAGCTGACACCAAGCCTATTATCTCCCTCTTTAGCTCGATGTGCATTACTTAATGCCGGGTACTGTAATAATGATTGATGATGTTTTTTTTTAAATAACCTCTAATCATATCCGAGTTGGGTATATTGTTATCCGAGGGGTGAAAGTAACTTATTTAGTCCCGAGACGGGGTTTGGCGCCCGAGCGCTAATAGTTCGAGGGACTAAATAAGTCTTTAACCCGGAGGTAAACACTGTATTGTACGAATACAAGGAAATTAAAATAAAAACATGAACTGACTAAAGAAAATATGAGTGAAATCTATTTTACATAAATCAACATTTTCGGTGTGAAATTTATTTAAAGTTTATGGTAAAATTAGAGCAATGAGTTATATTTAGTGAAAGGTTTTTTCCGGGTATATATTTTCCACTACTGCTTTAGCCTCTTCTCTTATGAAATCAGGCGTTAAATCCATGTCGGAATCAGATGAACTCATTGTGTTAATACAAATCTGCTATATAAACAAAACTCTACAATGAAGATCGGATTCCCGCCAATATATTTTTTTTTGAACATCCTGACACTGGCAAATGTATGAGAAGTTCGGGACCATAATCCTCAAAGGTAGGCAACGCACTGACAATGCCCCGGGTATTGTAGGTGTCTATAGGCAGCGGTGACCACTTACCATCAGGTGGCCCGTAGCTTGTTTGCCACGTATTCTATAAAAAAAAAAAAAAAAACCTCTGAGGAGAAAAAAAATGTTGGAACATGGTTAAATTCACATATGTGAAAATAGAACTAGTTTTTTTTTAAATTTGCGTGTCTGTAATTAGTCAACTGTCACTGTCAGTTGAAAATGGTTCTCCCTAGGGCTGAAATATATTACTTTCAACCCGCTTCTCAGGCAACTTCAGACCTACTTTCCGATTATGAGTAATGAAAAAATATTTTTCAATTTTATGAGAACGCTATGGCAACATTAGCAATCGAAAACTTAATTGTGTCATTTTCTACGGCCATCCAAAGTCAAAAATATGCTAAAGGTGACAATCATTGTACCATTTACCTTATAAGCAGAAATTCGCATGTACAGGTGACCTCGATTAAACTGTTTGCATACGCTCTTCAAGTGAGATAGCGTTCAAAAGCATCGTCTCTATCTCTCAATATTTCCTGCCCCTCCCACGGCCCCGTTTAACCTGAAATACCCATGGTACTTCAGTACCCCGGATACCTCAGTACCGCAGTGTCCGGGTATTTGATGCCATCGCCGAAGCATGCCAATACCCTAATTTTGTGAGGCAGCCACGCAATGTCAGTAGAACGTTCAGGTAAGGTGACCAGAATTTATTTTACTGTTGAAAGCTCAAGGTTTTTTTTTAAATCATCTTCATCCATAGCCTTCCTTTTTACACTACTGTGTAGACCTTTCTCTCGTTATGCCATCTGCCTCGGTCCTATGCTTAATATTTGATATTTAATACAAAACTATCTAAGCATTCTAAAACATTTTTTACTTTATATTTTGTTAAGTACTTTATTGCCTATCAAAGGACAAAAAGAACATGTTTCGTAAAATTCTAAAAACCTGTGTTAAAAAATGCTCTGTATTATATAAATTAATATTAAATTTATAAAAAAAAAAATCTTCTATTTTTGTTTACAAAGAAATTTTCTGCAATAAAAATTTACACTTTGATATACCTTTCATACAATATAGTTGACAAATCACGGCATGAAAAGCACCGTTATCGGGTCCCTGGGAATATAGGCTCTTAAGCTACAGTAAACTCAGAAAAAAATTATGGAATAGTGTTGTTATAACACAAAAAAAACCTGTTTTATACCTACGGTTTTCCTTTTAGCTATTGCACCTCTCTTGGTCGTCCGTTTGCAGTTGTGTTCTGTTTGTAAAACTAATAAGAAAACGTTAGTGTGTGCAATGTGTTTACCTCGCCCCTTTCCATTTATGGCGAACTTTTTTCAGTACTAGCTCGAGTTTTAGAGAAATCCACTTTTTTTATAAATACCCGTGCCTGCTCGGGCAGTCCGATAGAAAATAGCTATATGATCAAATTCAGTATAGGTTTGATTTACGTGCTACCACAAAAGTATACCTCACATTTCAGACAACGTTTGTAAATTTAGCAATGAAAGTGCAATGTTACCGGGAAGAAACAAATTAAGAATGCAGCCGCGTTCAGTTATTTACATGCATCCGCAGCCATTAAACGCCCACTGTTGGACAAAGGCCTCCCTCTTAAAGAGGGGTGTTGCCATAATCCCCACGCTTGGCAGGCGGCTTGGGGATCGCAGTAAGTTCACCGTGTTCTAATAGGATGCTGCTGCCCATCCTCCGGTGGTTCTGGTCGCAGTTTTAGGACATACCCTGGTCCATGCGTTCAGTTATTTGAATATGTTTTATTTTTCAATCTAGGTGTCTTCAAGTCGTGAGTAAATCAGTTTCTTCTAGGCAAGCGTGCTTCATGGTAGACCGCATCGTCGCTTAAAATCAGGCGAGATGGCGGCCAAGCGCAAGCCTATCTACTATAAAAAAAAATATAAAAAAACATAGACATTAAAGCCTTGTCGCCCTACGACCATCGGATCCCTTTGTGCCAAACTTATGGAGCGAAACTGCACGGCTCACTCCCCCTTGCGCGAGCGTGTTGCGTCGTGTTTAGACCTATCCCTAGGATGGAGTAGAGCGTGCATCATCATCATCATTATCAGCCTCCCACTGCTGGACACAGGCCTTCTGAGAACATGGGCCCTAATCCACTATGCTGACCCAGTGTATGTTGCTGAAATAAGTTATTATAGGTAGTAATTAACATGTTTCTTTTGTTAATTAAGGTATAAAATACAACTAAACCAAAATATGATTTTAACAATATTCTAACATAGACATAATTTCGTTTTTTTTTACTTAAAAAATATATAAAAAACTAACATTTGTACGCTGTAACAGGCAAGAACATGAGATACGTCTCCATTCTTACGACCATGTATGCTACTTTATATATATCATTTTTATTTATTTAATAATAGGCTTGCGTAGGCGTGTGTATATGTATTTGTACCTACCATGTTCTGACAAATAAATAATTTGAATTAGAATATCATATTATGAAAGCGTCTGGTCACCGCATTCAAACTTCTGGGCCCTGATTCTGTAACTACAAACACGCACGTAACGCGCCGTGTTAAGTTTCCCTCTAAAAGTTGGTCTTTATTCCGAGGGAATAGAGTCCAAATTTTAAGAGGTTAACTTAACGCGGCGCGTTACGTGCGTGTTAAAGTTACGGAATCATGGCCCTGCTGTAGGAACTACTGCCACACTTTTGATTAAAAATTGTAGAATTTAATTAAAAAAAGAAATTCCAATCAAAACTCGCGTTTTTATTGGAGGAGGAGGAGGATACTCTGCGAGGATACATACTATTATTTGTTACAGATAAATGTGAATAGTAAATTGCACCATTATTACACACTCTAAGTTTAAGAAAATAATACAATGTGGTGGCTTGTTTTTTTCACGTTGGCGCCAAAACTCTCCCTTGAGGTTGTTACTTTGTCCATAAATACCATGTAATGTATATCATACCCGGGTATGTCCTAAAACTGCGACCAGAACCACCGGAGGATGGGCAGCAGCGTCCTGTTAGTACACGGTGAACGCACTGCGATCTCCAAGCCGCCTGCCAAGCGTGGGGATTATGGCAACAACCCTTTTTTTTTTTTTTTTATGCCATAGGTGGCAAACAAGCAGACGGGCTTCCTGATGGAAAGCAGTCACCGTCGCCTATGGATGATCCTCTCTAAGAGGGAGGCCTTGTTCAGCAGTGGACATTTAATGGCTGATGATGTGTATATGTGATGTGTGTATATCATACCCAAGTGTATAAACTTACCGTCATAGACTAAAATAATATTATTTCCCATATATTAGTCTATGACGCCCAGTTATAGATGCGTTACACCAAAATAATGCTGATCGAATCAGAAATGAGGAGATCCGTAGACGAATGAAAGTTACCGACATAGCCCACCGGATTAGCAAGTTGAAGTGACAGTGGGCAGGGCACGTAGCACGCAGAACAGATGGCCGATGGGGCTGAAAGGTTCTACTTGAAAGGAAACCACGGATCGGTAAGCACAGCATAGGACGTCCACCCACAAGATGACAGACGACCTACAAGAGGCCGCAAGGAAACGCTGGATGCAGGCCGCTTCCAACCGGCTTTTGGATATCGATGGGGAGGCCTATGTCCAGCAGTGGACGTCCTACGGCTGAAATGATGATGATAATGATGATGAAAATAAAGCAGTAATTCATCAATCTTTATTCTGCTTATCTGTTTTTTTTTTTTTCACTTTTATACCCTGTCACCTTGCAGTGTTAAACCTTTGTACAGTGTTAAACCTTTTTCCATTTCGTTGCTTTGTTAATGCTTGCTGAAAAAACCCTTTTCTCTATCTTTTCATTTTATTATGTAAAAATACGCGCAAAAGTTGATCCCGGGAACTTGGTCTCAGTAAACGCATGCATGATTTATTTGAGAATGTCCATCTTCTTTTCGAAAGAATGATTTTCCTCGCGAAATATTTATCAAAATAAAGGACCGTCTTTAATTTTTAAATAGATGTTTAATTAAATAATTAAGAAAACTCTCGTGTTCGAAATTGGAACGGAAAAATTAACGCCCCGCCTTGAAAACTCGTTTTAGAGCCGAAAAATTAAGAGCCAAGTTTCAAATTAACTTGGCATAATTACAACGCTTTTTTACGCGAAATACTTTATTTTTGGGCGAAAACAGGCAGCTTTGATTACTATGAAGGTGGAATTTGGCGGGCTTTTGACTGGCGTACCGAACGAGTTTTTGTGACGAATCTGCGAGTGTCATTACACGGGTCTTGTAACACGTACACGCAGAGCAATATGCAAAATAACCCAGCTCTTATTGACAATTTAGAAATTTACACGAATGTGTTCTGAAAAGAAGTGTTATGTTTTTAAGACTCATGATTAGCCTATCCTAGTCCACTGCTGGACATAGGCTTATTCCAAGGCCTTCGACCAAAATAAAATAAATGGACGGGACCAGGAGCGCATTTTTGAGGATTACTAAATGAGCGCCGGTGCACACTTCGTTTCATTCGATCTCAAGCCGTAGGAAGTGCAACACGAGACTTCATTGCAGTTACATGATAACGAAACATCTGACAAAAATTATGCCTTCGTGTGCTTTCCCGAAGTGTAAAAACACAACAAAAAACTGCTATCTATTTTTTGTAACAAATGTACTACACATGATTATAATTAGGTGTTGAAGTATATGTCAGACGGTTTTGACTCGTTTTAACTGAGTAAAATCAATGGTTATGGCCCGTCCATTAATTTTATTTTGGTTGAAGCCCAAGGCACGCCACGTGCAGCCCGATCTTAGGCTTTTTGCTTCCAGCCACTGCCAGTTGCATTATGTATATCGTCACTCGAGTCTCGTAGTGCCTTACGCTACGTTTGCCGATTTGAAAGCATTTGCAAAGACCGTCCCTAAAACCGCACGATAGAAAATCAGCTGTTCCATAGAAAACGGTCTTTGACACTAGACAAAATGTGTGGAACAGCAGATTTTTCCCGCAAATTCAGGTTTGGCCCATAGTAAAAGTTGTTCATAACGACGAGTACAATGACCTTCTTTCGGCTTCACCATCATCATCATCAGCCAGAAGACGTCCACACTGAACGACAGCCTGCCTTTTGCATCCACTGGATGCCCGCGACTCTCACAATGTCGTCGGTCCATCTAGTGAGAGGCCTCCCTACGCTGCGTCTTCCGGTTCGTGGTCTCCACTCCAGAACCTTTCTTCCTCATCGGTTATCGGTTCTTCGAGCGATGTGGCCTACCCATCGCCACTTCAACTTGCAAATTTTAACAGCTATGTCGGTGACTCTGGTTCTTTGGCGAATATCCACGTTTCGGATTTTATCGCGCAAAGAAACTCCGAGCATAGCTCTCTCCATTGCCCGCTGAGTGACTCTTGAGTTTTTCCAAAAGGCCAACAGTTAAAGACCACGTCTCAGTACCATATGTCATCACTGGCAACACACACTGGTCAAAGACCCTCGTCTTGAGCCACTGTGGCATCTTGGACGAGAAGATGTCACGCAATTTCCCGAACGCTGCCCATCCGAGTTGGATTCTTCTTTTCTTTTGGCTTAGTACAGTCTATATGCGTAACCCGGTATATATTTTGTGATTCATATAACGAATGTTTTTCTTCCATTGTAGCTCCCATAACGAGGTCTATGTATTAAGTCATATTTTTTAAAAACTATATCTATGTAATGTTCGTTGTTCACGTACAGTAAATGAACTAAAGTAACGTAAAATGTTTCTTAGATATTTGAAACGAGAAATAAGCCGCAAAAGTATTGTATTTCGAAATTGTTTTTTGTATAATCTTGGATAGTATTTACTCTGACTCAGCTCTGACTACACAAATATTTATCTTTATTACCAAGGAAGCTTCCAAACAGGAGCCATTCGTCTCGCTCTTTATCCAAGAGTAAGTAAAGTGGCAATCAACAATATTTACGTCGTACGTCCGCAAGAAACCGTTGGGTCATTGGCCGCAATTTCCCCCCGATAGCTGCTAATCCAGAGCCTTTGCCCTCGTTATTATAAACGGTAAATAACGGCTAAATAACCCGTTCCAAGTCGTTAACCTACCCTTTATTACGAGTACGGTTTATGGTGAAAACGGTTTTAACTAATTCAGTTGTAATAATTACGCAGTAAGTTGAATATGTTCGATGTAGCATCGCTTATGTTAGATTTGCAAAAATTATACCTATAGCTGCCGCGTTACCAACTGAGTCGTAGGGCCATAAACGTCATACCATAAGACCTGTAAGTGCGAGCGAGATAGACAGATATGACATGTGGGTGTGAGCGAGATAGACAGACAATTGATTTATGACCTGACGACTCAGATGGTAATGCGTTTATTATTATGTGTAGGGGTAAGTAACAAGTCGTGACAAGATGCTACGTGTCGTAGCAAGGTGCTACAGCTACGTGCAGTAGCGAGGTGCTACGAGCATCAGTGTATTTTCAAATGCGCTTGTTTATCAAAGCAAAATAGATACTTTCAATAATAATTTGAAATAATTCTGCTGCACTTTTTGTCAAAAGGGCTTTTAGACAAGTGTTTTACTTTAGTTCAGTGTATATTATGGAAAATGACGTGGTTTCCACATATTTTATTTATATTACACGGAACTTACTCACGTAAGATTAAGCTGATATTTATATTTCTGTATGTCTTACGATATCTCTTCCCAATTTCAATAGTCCGACTTTTTTTGTTTTAAAATGTCCACCAATGACTACAAACTACGAAGACAATGCCATAAAATTATTAGCGTCGACTTTTTACTAAGTTTTCCGACAGAAAACTAACGCGATTCAAGTCAGCTATGTGTAATAATTTATCACCACCATAATCAGTATAACTTAGTCCTGCTGGACATAGGTCTCTCTCAACACGCCACTCAGCCCGATCTTCGGCTTTTCAGCTCTTTTTCGGCATAACAATCATATGGGGTTACCAAGGACCGTACGGTCACCTGTTTTAAGCGATTAAATTTAGATGACTACGGAATATCACGCGAACGTGAACCTTAACGCGCTGAGGTAAGGTTAGCGGTCGCGCAAGTTTTCGCAGCCACCTAAATTGAATCGCTTTAAGGGTCCTGTATACCCTCTGTAGCTCTCTCGCTCGCACATCTTCACATTATTGAAGATATAAAATCAATGAGTGTGAATTTCCAAAAAGTAACAAAATCATGTCATGGTGTCTATCGTAACATTACAAACAAAGAAATGTTTGCTTCGATATCTTGTAATTTGACGGAATAAAATGACACGAGAAATAAAAATCACTTGTTACCATTTTACTGTGTCAAATTAAAATATATCAAATTGACAATTTCTTTGTTTGTAATGTTACGATAGACACCAAGAAATGATTTTGTAATTTTTTGGAAATTCACACTCATTAATTTTATATCTTCAATAATGTGAAAATGTGCGAGCGAGAGAGCTGCAGAGGGTACACAGGACCCTTAAGCAGGTGACGGAACGCTGATTGTGACATTTTCTACACTACGGCTCAACATTTCAGTTTCACTCCAATCGAATCAAAAAATCAACGAGTTGAGATCACGTACGCAGCGCATGATCCTCATTATCCACCAGAAGTTAGACTCCAACCCTTACAATAAAACGTGAAAAGGGTCAAAATTACCCCCTTTCGCTATACACTCTTGAAGGGTCAGCCATTGTACTAAGCTCCATAAATACAAGTAAAACGGGTGAAATGAACAAGGCATGGGCAGTGGCGTATCATTAGTGCCAGGGCCGTTGAAATCTGCCGCCTTGGGGTGTTGGGGCGGCAGATTTCAAGGAGTGGATTTATGAGAATATTGAATACTAGCGGTCCGCCCCAGCTTCGCACGGGTATAGATTATAGCCTATGTCACCCGGGGATAGTGTAGCTTCCCGTCAGTGAAAGAATTTTTCAAATCGGCTCAGTAGTTTCGGAGCCTATTCAATGCAAACAAACAAACAAACAATCAAATCTTTCCTGTTTATAATATTAGTATAGATATAGACTAGCTGACCTGACAGACGTTGTCCTGTCTTAGAACTGTCAAACACGCAAACTTAAAATTGTAAATCTTATTTTTTTACACCTTGGGTTTCATTATTGGAGTTATTATATAGTAAGGATCCTTTTTTTTAAATGTAATATAGCCTATGTTACCCGGGGATAGTGTAGCTTCCCAACAATGAAAGAATTTTTCAAATCGGTTCTGTAGTTTTGGAGCATATTCAATGCAAACAAACAAACAAATCTTTCCTCTGTAAAATATTAGTATAGATAGACGACCCTACCTTTCACGCAAACCTCACCTTAGCACTATGGCTCAACTTCATTAATTCAATGGCTTAACAAAAAATATTTTTTGTTTTACTTTGAGTTTACGTTTAGCGCCACATTACATAAAACATAAGGCCATCAGTTGGTGCACTAGTTTGTTTGTTTTGATCTAAATGTAGGTAAGTGTGTAATTTTTGTTGTGCACAATAAAAAGTTTATCCTGTCTCGTCCTTGCATCGAACTTAATATAACAATCTCCTTAATTCTGTTTGAAACCACATAACACGTCGTAAAAGTGTTATAACACGGTAAACGTGGTTATAACACGGTAAACGTGGTTATAGATAGATAAACTCTTTATTGTTCACACCACACATTTCGTACACATGATAAAACAGCTTAAAAACTAGTGCAACAATCGGCGGCCTTATCGCTAAGAGCGATCTCTTCCAGGCAACCAATAAACAAGCAAGGTAAATTGTGGTATACGTGGTATCATCATCATCATCATCAGCCAGAAGACGTCCACTGCTGAACATAGGTCTCCCCCTAAGGGACGACACAACACGACATTATACGTGGTATAATGTGGTTTAATTATGTACACATAATAACATAACATTATTAACATATTATACTGTTTATATAAGTTTATATACATCGTTGTAGAAAGTGTTCTGGAGAAGTTTGACTTGTAACTATGGAGTTATTAATAAAGAATTGTATTGTATTGTACAAAATTAAACAAATCAAACGCATCTTCCGATAGGATACTACATTCTCTAGAGTCTAGAGTCGTTTGTCTAGAGTCTAGACAAACGCATACGTAACACGCTAAAATGCTCCGCGTTACTTAGTTCAAATCGCGCATGATCCGCACTTCATCGCGTTAGAAATTTTGGAATTGCCAAGTTCACGCATTTTTTTCCGCATTACGAGTTTATTTATGTGGTCATAGCTACTAAGAGCACAGAGTCCATTTTCAATTACAGTGAATGAAGCTGAGTGAAGCCACGGAGAGTGCGATTGGGGTGGCAAAATTTTGGTCTAGAAACTAAATTTGAAAATAAACCTATAATTTGCGATACATCGACTCGAAAGAAGAAGAAGATTACAGTGTCAGCTATGACATTATGCATTTATTGTAAGAAATTTCATTTGAGATTGAGAAGAAGGGATCTGTTTAAAAAACAGTGCAATGTTTTAAATATTTTGCAAAACTGAGTAAATGAGGGGCGGCATATTAGATATGGCCCCGGGCGGCATATATCCTAGATACGGCACTGGTCATGGGATTCTGCGTGTTTATTGTAAAGTTATCGCGAGCCACTTTACTTCCTATGCTGAAACGGGTATTAAGTTGTTACGTTCTAGGGTGAGCGGGAAAAACGGAAAAGGTATGTTGACAGTAGGTCGGGAAAAGTTGTATTAGGGAAGGTTTTTGGGAACTCATCAGAACTATTGCTCGATCTATGGTATCTTTTGGTTCTATTACCTCCGAAGTCTTTAGTATTTCTTTTTAAACGACTTCAAAAAAGGAGAGGTTCTCAATTCACTTCTTTTTATTTTATTTTGTTACCTCAGAACTCCGTCATTTATAAACCGTTTTAGAAAATGATTGATTGGTTCCTTAAAAATTGCATCATAATCGGTTCAGCAGTTTGGTTTTTAAATCAATATAACAGAAAAAATTGCTTTCTAACAAAAAAATAAGTTGCGTATTTTACTAATGTTGAAGTAGTTTTTTTATTGATAAATAGCTACGCCCCGCGGTTTCACCCGCGAGTTAAAAGCTTCGTTCAGATTTCTGAATATTTCAATTTTAAGCGCAATTTTCTTTGTACTTTTTTTCGTGAGAACCTCCTACAAATAAAAGTATTAGAAAACATTAAAAAAAGATGAATGAAATCGGTAAAGTCGTTTTCAAGTTATGGCGTGACCAAGGTAAATAGGGATTCATTTTTATATAATATACTAGCGACCCGCCCGGCCGGCTTCGCACGGGTGTAATTTACGTGCGAAGCCGGGGCGGGTCGCTAGTTATATAATTATTTAAACTATCCTATCTCTCAAGTTGGATCGAACTGCACATGGTGTGCGAATTTTATTATAATCGGTTAAGTGGTTTAGGAGTCCATTGAGGACAAACATTGTGACACGAGATTTATATATATATTAAGATAAGATAAGATATATATATATATATTATAATAATCTGTTGATAATTTGCTTGTATTATAACAAAAATATTATAATATATTTCAGTTTTACGAATCTCTCTCATAGTTAAAACGAAATTTGAATCGTCGAAATCAAAATTAGAAACTACAGTTATCTTGAATTTTGAGTTCAGGACGCAAATGTCAAAGTGCAAAAGTGAAAAGTTGCGGAAATGAAAATCGCATAGAACATTTCAGTGCACCATGTTCAGTGTTCACGAGCAAACTGGCCAATTCAAATGTAATGAATAACCGAAATTAGAAAGTTTAATTTGACCAAAAGCGAATACTTTCGTGTGTAGTAAACTTTGGAATTTGGCTTTTAGCTGAAATCGTTATTTACCAACGTACAAGCATCTAAACAGTTACACAAACAAAGGGAGCAAATTAAAAGCTTGCGAAACCATTTAATCACGTTTAATTATTTACGCGATAAGCACATTCACCGGGCACAGGAAATGTGGTCTTGTTCACATAACATTAGAGCTGGTAGTCCCCTGAGATTTCGTCAAGTTAGGCCGCATTGCTGAGTATTTATTTTGCTTTCAATTAATGTGTGTTCCTAAGCTGTTGTGGATTTCTGCTAAGTTATTGAGGTTGACTTTTGTATCAGCAAAAAATAAGATTAACAGGCTCTTTGTAATAATCTATACTAAAATTATAATTCTTCTTTCACTGTACACTATCCCCGGGTAACATATTAGGCTATATTATATTTTCAACAAAAAAAATAGGGATCTTTACTAAAACTCCAATAATGTAACCCAAGGTGTAAAAAATAAAATTTTAACTTTGCGTGTTTGACAGTTCTATGACAGGACAACGTCTGTCAGGTCAGCTAGTGTAAAATATAGACATGTAAGCAAATTTTATTGAGCAAAACCGTTTTTAGGGTTCCGTACCCAAAGGGTAAAAACGGGACCCTATTACTAAGCCTACGATGTCTGTCCGTCTGTCCTACCTTTAAACGGCTGTATCTTTTGAACCGTAATAGATAGCTAGTTGAAATTTGTACAGAATGTGGAATGTTACGGCGGATTAATTAAGAAATAATATGTATTATTAAAAAAAAAGAAAAAAAGGAATTGGGCTCCCCATACAACAGACTTATTATTTTAACGTATTTTTGTATTAGCTCCAATGTAAAAACGGTAACACATACAAGCGTAAAAATTTGGCATGGTTACCTAATATATAGAACACATACTAAAGTATAACAACAAGTAATAAGTAATGGCCAAGTGCAAGTCGGTGACAAGTTTCTGTTCATTACCATGTTATAACTGGTAACTTCGTTATTGAATTTTGTGGTGGTACGGAACCCTCAGTGTGCAAGCCCGACTCGCACTTGGCCGGTTTATTATTAGGAACAGATGAGTTTTTTCGCGGTGACCTCCTTTAAACTTAGTACATTCCGTGTATCTCTGTACAGGAAGGACAATATAATTTGTTTCGTAAATCCTAGCTTCCAATAGAGACTGCTCTCTTGTAACGAACGACTCTCTGACAAAAGAGATCCAAATTCCCGAACACGTGAATGCAGTTCAAAGCTTGGTCATTTCTCTTCACGGAAGTTTTGTGCATTAAAAACCATTTCGACTCGTGACTCTGGGCACAGATAAATGATATTGAGGTCTTGCGATGCGGAACTCGTAGTTTTTCAATGTGGGCGTACTAAGGATTAATTAGAACGGGGCCGCTAACGCCCCTTGAGTTAGATGAAAAACTTGAATAGAAACGTTTTTTTTTTTTACTTTTACGCCGAATTTAAGGTCTCATTTTGTCTCTCTCGTTTTCATTCAGTTTTTAACAATGTTATGGCAACTTTCAAACGCTTTCTTTCAACGGCCGCACTGTAGATAGATCAAGGATTTTATATATACCCTAAAGAAAATCCTTGAGACAGATAAACACTTTATTGAAAAACACTGGCAAAGGTATTCACTATTTGCGTCGCTGTCAAAAAGCGATAACCGCCAATTTGACGTGAACTTTTGAATGTCGCGCGAATGTTTTTGTTTGCGTTAACTGCCGTTTCTAATGACTCTAATGCTAGTGATCTATATCTTTTATCACTCGCTTTGTTATTTACTTAGTAAACCTTAATTTACCATACAATTATGGAAAAAGACATGTCGCCTAATTGTATGATTTCTCTAAATTTACTTTATACTTTACAAAACTTGTATATTTTTTAGTAATGTTACTAAATGTTCATGAGCGGTTTTGAGTGTGGGGATCTATACTAATATTATAATGAGGACAGATTTGATTGTTTGTTTGTTTGCATTGAATAGGCTCCGAAAATACTGAACCGATTTGAAAAATTCTTTCACTGACGGTAAGCTACACTATCCCCGGGTGACATAGGCTATAATCTATACCCGTGCGAAGCTGGGTGAACTGCTAGTGTTATATAAAGAGGTAAAGAGATATTTTCATGTTGTTTCCAAAATTCAATAATTATAAGCTTTTAATAGAGCCTCCACCACTGTGAATGACCACTGTACCTACTAGGACTTGACTTAGACCTGACTTACTTTTCTCAACACTGACTATGGCCATGACTAGTTTAGTAAAACTTAAGAATATTTCAATACTTTACACTGGCAAATGCACAAGACGTGCGACGCCAAAATTATCTCAAGAGAAAACAAGAAAAATCATACTGAAATCACATACATATACACAGAAAACGTTTCAATTTATAACTGGTACTTAGAACGTGGTTTAATGACTAAAAGAGTTATATTCTTAGCAATATTTACTGTAAAGCTTACTTTAAGCTTTGTGCAAATCATTGTATAGATTTTGTCATTGTATATAATTTCCCCGCTCTAAATCAAGCCCTAGTTACGCCCCTGGCCGAGAATGCAAGCAGAATAGAATGGTCGCAATTAGAACGGACGTTTGGAAAAAGATTTTTGCTTTTACGCCATGGTTGTGTTGGGACGAGGTTTAGAAAATATAGAGGAAAAATAATAAAAAAGAAATTCAATTGTGTTATGGCAAGGAAAATTAAAAAAGGAATTGCAGCATCAAAGGCTCAATTCGCGTTGTCTCTTTGCTTAGTGACCAGTTCTGGTGTAATGTTTTGGCTGTTCGATGCAGGGACGGATTTGATACCTTGACTGCCCCTTAGTCTATGGAAGATTGCCGCCCCCTACTCCCTGTAAAGCACGAAATTTTTATAATCTGTAAGAATTTAATTAAAGTAAAACCAACGAAAATCTATAGACTATTATTATATCTATAGATAGCCCATTGGTCCAGTTGGTAGTGAACCTGCCTTCTGCGCTTTGGGGTGTGGGTTCGATCCCCACATAGGGCAAACATTTTATGTGATGAACATTTGTGTTTGTTCTATATCTGGGTATTAATATCTATTTAAGTATGTATTTAAAAATATATATGTATGTATATCACTCTCTGGCAGACATATCACAAGCTTTGCTTAGTTTGGGGTCAGATGACCGTGTGTGCAAAAATGTCCATAATAAAATTATCTCTAAAGTGTCTTTAGATACTGATACTTATAATTTTTATTTGTGAGTTACAATGCATGGCTATTCACAAATCGTCTTTGTTCTTCCTGGCTTTCTGAGCAGCGAGGGCTTACAGAAGGCACGACTAAAAAACTCACCAAGTTTTGCCACACTAGGCCCGGGCCTACTCGCCCTATAGGGAAATCCGCCCCTAATTCAAAGTCATCTTACTAAAAAAGAACCTTATTCCAGAATAAGGGTTCTTTATATACCTACTAGTAGGTACCTAGGTAATCAATCACTTTCTATAATAGCTATGGTGTGTCTTTGACCTAAGCCATCGATTGTGATATTCTCTAGAGGCGTGAAGGCGTGCTTTTATGCCGGAAACAGTTTTCCGCTATCCGGGAGTTTTTTATTATTTATTTTATTTTTGAAAGCCAAACGCCTACCTAGCTTGCTGATGTAACTTAAAAAACAGAAAATTAAAGAAAACTTAAAATATTAACTAAAAACTAAAACTTAAAATAACTAAATAAAAACTACAATTATTAAACATTGCCATAAACGCATAAGCATTGCCATTCAACGTGGTAATGCCGCCAGCATGCTGGGTACTCTGCCAGCCGGTAGTGGGCTTGAGCATTTGGATTGTCTTTAGATCTTCAACGGTCTATGGGCAGTCTAACTGTATTTGTAGTTTTAGTTTTAGCTTGTATTTTGTTTAGTTAATAAAGGCTCATGTCATTGTCAATGTCACTTATAATTGTCATTGTCATTATTAAACTAAAAGATGATTGTATAAAATATACAAACATGTATTATAGCTACCTATCTTATATTTCCTTATTGTACATTTTATTCCAGTGACTAATAATTTTAATTTCACGTTTTTAAGCGTGAGTAAACAAACTTATATTATACTTTATGTAATTTGAGTACTGTAATGCTTACAATGGTTACTCTTGAAGCTTTTCGGTTTGTTGGAATTTCCTTGTGAGGAGAAAAAAAAGCTTTGCTGTGTAGTAAAACCCTCTGGTTTCACCCACTATTCTATAAAAACACTGATGAAAAAAAACCCAATAAATATACATTTTCAAGATTAAAAAACGTGTTAATTTTCCTGGGCCTATGTACTTATCAAGGATATAAGCCATACGAAAATTCATTCAAATTCTTCAGAGTTGCGCACATAGATCCTCCGGGAGCTCCGACCAGACTGGGGACGAAGTAGCCAGCTTTCGGGGGGACGCGCATTACTTAGGCACGATCCCAAGTTAGGAACCCTTTGTGTCATATGACTTAGAGAGGCAGTAGTGTGCACTAGATGCTTATAAAACAAGTTAAAGTACTTGCGCATTTATAATATTAGTAGGTATGATAATGGAGTGAGTCGTGTGTACCTTAGATAACGCACTTACAAGTACAAGGTGTTTTCTTAAAACATTAATTTAACTAAAATCCGACTTCATGACATAATAGTAGATTGTTGCATCGAGCGCAAAGTGAGTTATTAATGTACGAGTGTTATGTTGGTGCCCGAGTGCATGTGAGGGCACTTAATTAACACGAGTGCATTAATTACTCACTTTAGCAAGGTGCGTAATCTACCTTTCTTTCAACTACCAATCTACCTACCGTGATAAACTACCAACTTACAATAAAAACACAAGCTAATGAAAACCAGTTTCAGCCAGTATCTTTTTGATCAAATGTATACATTTTATATTAAACTTAATGGGAGACATTAAACCTCTATGGTAAATGTATGTCTAAATAAAAAAACAGTGCATTACTGAAAAACTGTGCAACAATGAGATTTCATCTAATATTTCTGCACTGTTTTGGTTCTAAGCAAAAAATATCCTTTGTGATCGGTTTTGTAGTGATTAATGATAACATTACTACGTAGTTGAAAGAAAAATAATTGGTCAGTGGACGGATTCTTGGTACATCTCTAACGAGAGTGTAAAGCTAAAGCATTTTCCTCTAGTGTCCAACCACGAACAAAAAACTGTTCCCCCACAATAACAATTACAGTTAAATAAAATAGCTTATTCATGGTAGAGATTTATTACCTCGGGATTTGTTTTTGCCGGTTTTGTTTCATGCTAAATGACTTTATTTAGGCACTTAAGCCGCTCTCATTTGGTTCTCAGACACCATTTTGTTTTTTGCGAAAAAATACTCAGAGATTGTGAGATTTATCGTAACTAAGGTTCAGACTTACTTTGGAGAGAAACGTTAAAAAGATTGAAGACAATCTTGGAGCTGCGGTGTCAGCGGTTTTTAAATTGGAAGAATGGAAGTACTTTTAGATGTTTATTTGGGCCAAATTTTACATGAGTCATTTCCATTTTTTATTGTTCTGTTTCATCTTAATCTGCCTATACTAGTCCACTGCTGGACATATGCTTCGTCTGACCTCTATATTGTCTTATTTGCGATGATCTGGTCTACGATGGAGGACGCTTACCTAGAAGAAACCGATTCAGTCGCGACCAGATTGTAGCTATCGGAGAACACCCATTCAGGCAGCGCATTCCAAAGACTAGCAGGTCTTCACACACTAAAAGTGAAATCAAACCTCGTACGGGTTTTTGTAATATCAACCATATTGCGGTGTCGATTTTTTGTGCAAATATGAAACAACGAACACACACACTTTCGCAAATAATATCAGTATGATTCGACCTTAATGAAGTCTACAGCTGTTGTTTCTGAGTTGGCTATAAACAGTGGTTATGTTATTCAACTATTATCATTCAAATTTCGTCTTGAAACAACTTGGATGGGAGAACAAAAGGCTTCCATTCAGTCTGGAGATATTGTTTTAATAATTTAAAGAGAGTTCGTGTGACTTTACTTGTGAAATAAATGGCGAGATAAATGGCCCGGAATTAAAGGTTCGTTGCAGAACCATATTTTGTAGCTGTTTAGTATATTAAGCACATGATTTGTTAAACATAATAAACCGGCCAAGTGCGTGTCGGGTTCGTGCATAGAGGGTTCCGTACCACCACAAACTACAAAAAAATAGTGCACCTATCCAAGTACCGACTGGACCTGACGTTGCTTAACTTGGTGGTGAACAGAAATTTGTCACCGACTCGTACTTGGCCATTATTTGTTGTCATACTTTAGAGTGTGTACTATAACCATGCCAAGTTTGAAGCCTTTACATATATTACCGTTGTTACATTAGAGCAAATAAAAAAATAAATAAAAAAAAACACTTTTTGTATGCGAGTAGGATGTCAAAGGTGAATTTATACGCGATAAAAAATATTTTAAAATGTGCTAGTTGTGGCTCTTAATAGCATCCACCGACTCACCTCACTCAAAGACTTTCGCCCCACCGCGACAGTGACGAGATGACTAAACATATCTCACAGTGCACGCGATCTTTCCACACCGATATTAAATAGCCATTGATTGATTGTTCGGAATAGTGCTCGATAGGTAACAAGGATGAAAGAAATTAAATGATATGTCTCTTCATAGTTTAAATGTATGTCGAAGAACCTCAAATGATTTGTTCCCCAGAGATACACTTTCCCCGTAGAGACACTTTTAGAAAAGTTTCGCTTCTGTTCCTTAGAGATCCACTTTCGGCCAATACACTTGAATAGAAAAGTTTTTTAATCCCTATAATTATAGTTTTTTTTTTCCTAGAGAAAAAAAACTAGACTCCACCAAACTAAAAATAATTTTCTTTGGTCTATTCCAGTTTGACACTGGGTGATAATAGGGGACTCCATTTAAATTATTATTTGAGTGTCCTTTGATCACCTGCACCTAGGTGACCATAGATGTTTTGGTATCTTTTGATCACCCATGAATATAAATAAAAAATGGTTCGAATTAGAAATTTCATCATCATCATCATATATGTGTCGATACTTTGGCGCCGTCACTTCTTCTGGAAACACAGGGTAGGGCTGGCGCGGCTGCCAATTCGGCAGAGCAGCACAAGCGACGCAAATATGCTAACCTCGGCAGTGTTTACATATTTGAGGCGTTTGGGGTCGAGACATTGGGTCCTTGGGGACCGGGAGCTCACCTCATTTTCAACAATCTTTCAGAGCGCCTGGTTAATGCGACGCGTGACTAAAATGCTGGCGTGTTTCTGGCTCAACGCATAAGCATTGCCATTCAGCGTGGCAATGCCGCCAGCATGCTGGGTACGCTGCCCTCTGGTAGTGGGCTTGAGCATTTGGATTGTCTTTAGACCTTCAACGGTCTATGGGCAGTCTAACTGTATTTGTAGTTTTAGTTTTAGCTTGAATTTTGTTTAGTTAATCATCATCATCATCATCATCAGCCAGAAGACGTCCACTGCTGAACATAGGCCTCCCCCTTTAACCTCCACACTGAACGACAGCCTGCCTTTTGCATCCACTGGATGCCAGCGACTCTCACTATGTCGTCGGTCCATCTAGTGGGAGGCCTACCTACGCTGCGTCTTCCGGTTCGTGGTCTCCACTCAAGAACCTTTCTTCCCCATCGGTTATCGGTTCTTCGAGCGATGTGGCCTGCCCATTGCCACTTCAACTTGCAAATTTTAACAGCTATGTCGGTGACTCTGGTTCTTTGGCGAATATCCACGTTTCGGATTTTATCGCGCAAAGAAATTCCGAGCATTGCTCTCTCCATTGCCCGCTGAGTGACTCTGAGTTTAGTTAATAAAGAACCTCAAAAAGCTCAAAGACATGATGACATTTCCTAACATGCAGTGAGCCAGCATGGTAGATTAGCGCCCAACCTCTCTCTCTCTCTCTCCCTCTGAGAGAAGACCTGTGTCCCATGTTTAGCTGATAATGATGATGGAAAGTTTGTGTGTAAGTGTGTATGCGTATAGAACGGCAACCAATCAAGTGGCCCGCCTGATAGTAAGCAGAAACCGCCGCCTATGGACACCTGCAACACTGGCGGTGTTGACGGTTCTTTGCCAGCCCTCAGAGGTAGTTGCAGACGGCCTTTTTTGAAACGATTAATGTTGAAGCTCGACGGAAAGGATAATCCACACCTTGCAGGTCCGCGGAATAAAGGAGCAGAAGAATCGGACGATGCAAGCTTTCCAGCTTTGCAAAATGTGGGGATGAGCTTTTTGACGGGTTTGTGTGTTTAGTTATTAGCCAGAGACCCAAATTCACCGAGATAGTCCAGCGTATAAGGTACCTATTAGTGTCGCGGTATTGACTACTTTGTTCACTGCTACGTTGTTTACTAAACCAACCCGTCTCACCTATACACATCTGTTCTGTTCTGTGTACCCTGCCCACTGCCACTTCAACTTGCTAATCCGGTGGGCTATGTCAGTAACTTTCGTTCGTCTACGGATAATAATAAATAAATATTCGGGACATTTTTGCACACACGGTCATCTAACCCCAAACTAAGCAAAGCTTGTGATATGGCTGCCAGAGACTGATATACATACATATATAGTTTTAAATACATACTTAAACAGATATTAACACCCAGATATAGAACAAACACAAATGTTCATCACACAAATGTTTGTCCTAGGTGGGAATCGAACCCACGCCCCCAAGCTCAGAAGGCAGGTTCACTACCAACTGTACCAACGGGCTACAACCCGACAACCATCTAGTCTATGATATGGGATCTAGTCATTGATTCGATCTCGTAGAGAAACGCTGAGCATAGCCCTCTCCATAGCTCGTTGTGTGACTGAGCTCGCCATAGTGAGAGACCACAAACAATCCCCAACCTTACCACGGTAAATCTCCCGTATATGATCATAATATAACATTCCAAGGTTTGTCCAATTTTTACAGGTTCCCAGGTTCTTACGTGTTCAGTGATCGTTTCTTCATACCCACATAATACCTGCAATCGATCATGATTGTCAAGAAATTTATAAAGAACGCTTTCATGAATCTAGTTTATCATAATGTCATGAGGCGGTCTGGAGAAAATGAATTTTAAACGATACTCATGATAGATGACAACATAGGTTTTTGAGTGAATCACTGGTGAAACATTCTAAAACTGTTTTGTTTTCTGTACCTATACTTTTTTGACCGAGCAAATAGAGGTATCAGATTCTAATGCGACAAGTCAGCATATCTATGCATGGTTTGTTCGACTATAACTTGCGTATCGTTAATCCGATCTTCATGAAACTTTGTAGGCTAGTAGGTCATTTTAATACAATGTTTAAGTTCGAATATGGGCAAAATCGATTGAGGGGTTCTGAAGATTCGCGAGGTCACAGTTCGGGGCGAATACTAGGTACTATGTTGGTTTATTAAGTAGTTAGAATTCAATTTGTTTTTCGCTACAAATAATTTTTTGTAATATTTTTTTTTAAGACGCTCTTTTCTGACTTTTAGCAATTATGGTCATTCTAGTTTAAGTGTGCATACCTACATGGTTAGCTTGAAATTATAAAAATGGTGTCTTAACAAAATATAATGTTTTATCTAGGAAACCCATGAGACCGAAACACGATTAAGCACATTTCGCTCGATAGAAAAAATATATCAAAGTAGCACTGATTTGCGCTTTTATCCCTATTTTTTGGATTCATTCAATTACCTATTTATCAAATTATGTCTGCAATATCTTAATATATACCTACATTTCATAATTATGAAGGAAATCGGTGAGGTACATTTTACATTACATCTATACTCTTCGAAAAATATGATATAAACCCCAAAAATAGAAGTAGGGAACGCACGACTGTGTGTAAGCGCTATGATTTTGCTCCGCTAAATGCGACTTTAATGTAATAAGCCAAGAATTATGGTCATTTGTAGTAATAAGCGTTGCTCAAAAGTAGGAAAACCTCGCCTTAAGTCAAATGAACTGATAGTAATGAAATGAGAAATGCCATTTCACAACGACTAAAAGAAAGACCGCAGCTCGAGTAATTTTTACAAAGCAATCCACCAATCCGGACTGGGCCAGCGTGGTGGATATGGCCCAATCACCCTTTCGGGGTAGGCTAAAAGTCCTGCAGTCGACTGTTAAAAGGCTGACTATGATGATGATGAACGTACATTGGTCCATTTTCAGAATATACAGAGTTAAGCGGAGAGGGTACATCTGATATTTTTTTCGGGATTTTATAGTTGCTCCTGCAGTAAAAGTATAATGTAACGTAGTTTTTAATGATGGTACTATGGATACCTTTCGGCTTAGTACACCCTTTCCGCGTAATCCTGTATACAACACTTTGCGATACATATCTGAATCACGAGATATATTAAATATTTTGGCTACAACAAAAGCGTTTCATCGCCAACTGTGACGGAACCTTTGTACGGAAGCTTTTTTAAAAACGTATTACGTTCATCATTTATCAATACTGACAATTTAAATCATCATCATCATCATCATTTCAGCTTAGATTAGCTTTAGGTCCAATGTCGACTAAACCAAGTAGATGATCAATTCTGTATTTAAAAAAAAATAACATTGTTATCTTATCATGTTCCCACTGCTGGGACACAGGCCGTCTCTCAGAGAGAGAGGCTGGGCCTTAATCTACCATGCTGGCCTTGTGCATGTTGGTAAAAGTCTTATATCTTTGATCTTTATGAAGTTCTTGGACATACCGGTACAATGTCTCACGATATTTTCCTTTACCGTTTTTTTAGCAATGGCATTGAAACTGCACATAATTTATTAAGGGTCCTGTATACCCTCTGCAGCTTTCTCTCTCGCACATTTTCACATTATTGAAGATATAAAATCAATGAGTGTGAATTTCCAAAAAGTAACAAAATCATGTCATGGTGTCTATCGTAACATTACAAACAAAGAAATTGACAATTTGATATATTTTAATTTGACACAGTAAAATGGTAACAAGTGATTTTTATTTATGTTACACGGGAATTACTCACGTAAGATTAAGCCGGTTACTCCGACTATAGTTTCAACCGCATTAGACGGCCTTTTTCAAGGTGAATGCGCGCGCGCGGCTGCGTCTCGCTTTGCACTACGGGCCGCCGCGCGGCGCGCACGTGATGACACCGGCTGCTTGTCGGGTGCGGGGGTGGGGGTGCGTAGAGAAATATGTTGCGCCGGCGCACACTGGAGCTCTTCCTCACTCGAATCTTCCTGTGTGTCGGGAATACTCCAGCACGCGGAGCTCACCACGTCGCCACCAATCTCACGGTCACTCACACGAACTCCATGAAGGCACGGCTTCCAAGTCGGTGGCAGGTTCCATCCTCCATCCCTATTGAAGGTTGGACGTCGACTGATCTCGATGGCTTCTCTGACTTTCCGGGGCACAAAGAATTTTTCCCGTGCCAGCACTTTCGCTCTGTCGAACCTGATATAATGCTGTGCGCCGGAGCCCAGAGAATGTTCTGCCACCGCGGAACCGTTGGTGTCGAGCTTTTTCATGGAACGTATATGCTCCGTGAGCCTCGTGGACACGTTCCTCTTTGTTTCGCCGACGTAACATTTACCGCAATCGCAGGGGATCATATACACACCGGGAACCCCCAAAGGGTCTCTATCTTTTGGAGAGCGGAGCAGCTGTCTCAGTTGCCCTATAGGGCGGAAGATCGTCTTGATGCTGTACCTCCGGCGTAACAAGTTTCCGATACTGTCCGTCACTCCTTTAACATACGGCAAAAACGCTGTTGCTCTCTCTACCGATGTCCGACGTGTCCCGGTCGTCGCGTTTGCAATACGCCAGCTCTGCTTCCAACTATAACCATTGCTATTCAGCACACCTCTGATATGGTCCAGCTCAGTATCCAGGTATTCGTAATCGCAGAGTTTCAACGCTCTGTTAATAAGTGTCCGTGGTACTGATGCTAAATGTGCTGGGTGATGGTGTGAATCGGCTCTGAGATATCTATCCGTGTGCGTTGGTTTACGGTATACCGCGTGAGACAGTCGGCCATTCGAGTCACGTTTCACCACCACATCAAGGAAAGCTAGAGCTCTATCCTTTTCACGTTCCACTGTTAAAGCGATTCTCGGGTGGATGCTATTCAAGTGGTCCAAAAACAGATCTATCTTATCTCTACGTATAATAGCAAACACGTCGTCCACATATCGCCACCAGTGTCTCGGTTTATAGGAAGTGTTCAGTAGTGCATACTCTTCGAACCACTCCATAAATATGTTGGCTACCACTGGAGCTATAGGAGAGCCCATCGCAACGCCGTCAACCTGTAGGTAGAAATCCCCTTTCCACACAAAATATCCACTAGTCAGTGTGTATCGTATCAACTCTATATACTCGATAGGTATAGGAATGCATTCTAATAAATCAGATATAATGTTGATAGTGTCCTCTATCGGTATATTCGTGAACAACGAAACGACATCGAAACTCACCATTTCCTCATTATCTGTCAATTGCACCTCCTCTAGCAACTGTATAAAATGTGATGAGTCTTTCACATAGCTAGATGTTTTACCCGTAAAAGGGAGTAGCTATTATACGTAGAGATAAGATAGATCTGTTTTTGGACCACTTGAATAGCATCCACCCGAGAATCGCTTTAACAGTGGAACGTGAAAAGGATAGAGCTCTAGCTTTCCTTGATGTGGTGGTGAAACGTGACTCGAATGGCCGACTGTCTCACGCGGTATACCGTAAACCAACGCACACGGATAGATATCTCAGAGCCGATTCACACCATCACCCAGCACATTTAGCATCAGTACCACGGACACTTATTAACAGAGCGTTGAAACTCTGCGATTACGAATACCTGGATACTGAGCTGGACCATATCAGAGGTGTGCTGAATAGCAATGGTTATAGTTGGAAGCAGAGCTGGCGTATTGCAAACGCGACGACCGGGACACGTCGGACATCGGTAGAGAGAGCAACAGCGTTTTTGCCGTATGTTAAAGGAGTGACGGACAGTATCGGAAACTTGTTACGCCGGAGGTACAGCATCAAGACGATCTTCCGCCCTATAGGGCAACTGAGACAGCTGCTCCGCTCTCCAAAAGATAGAGACCCTTTGGGGGTTCCCGGTGTGTATATGATCCCCTGCGATTGCGGTAAATGTTACGTCGGCGAAACAAAGAGGAACGTGTCCACGAGGCTCACGGAGCATATACGTTCCATGAAAAAGCTCGACACCAACGGTTCCGCGGTGGCAGAACATTCTCTGGGCTCCGGCGCACAGCATTATATCAGGTTCGACAGAGCGAAAGTGCTGGCACGGGAAAAATTCTTTGTGCCCCGGAAAGTCAGAGAAGCCATCGAGATCAGTCGACGTCCAACCTTCAATAGGGATGGAGGATGGAACCTGCCACCGACTTGGAAGCCGTGCCTTCATGGAGTTCGTGTGAGTGACCGTGAGATTGGTGGCGACGTGGTGAGCTCCGCGTGCTGGAGTATTCCCGACACACAGGAAGATTCGAGTGAGGAAGAGCTCCAGTGTGCGCCGGCGCAACATATTTCTCTACGCACCCCCACCCCCGCACCCGACAAGCAGCCGGTGTCATCACGTGCGCGCCGCGCGGCGGCCCGTAGTGCAAAGCGAGACGCAGCCGCGCGCGCGCATTCACCTTGAAAAAGGCCGTCTAATGCGGTTGAAACTATAGTCGGAGTAACCGGCTTAATCTTACGTGAGTAATTCCCGTGTAACATAAATAAAATGTGTGAAAACCACGTCAGTTTCAATAATAAAATTGAAAACCTCTACGGGGAGGTAAGACTCAATGAAGTGAAACGGTTTGCTAGACTTAGGACGAAGCGTAATAAACTTGAAAGTGGTTTAGCATTTTTGAGTAAGTGCCGGTTGTCGAGTGTTGTGCCAAATTTCATTAAAGTTAAACCTAATAAGTGTATTCAAGGTTACGATCGTTTCTTTGAAAATGTTAGCATTAAACTGTTAATGAGGGTAATTCGGGATTATCATCGGAAAATATCAATCGTAACGGGGGAGTTATACCAGTTACATCTACAGTTGTCTCACGGTTTAAGCTCGGATTTGTGGGGGATCCTTGATGCGATGACTTTTAGTAGGGCTGATTTTGTCAAAATTAGAACCGAAAGAGTGCACGATTCTAAATTGAAGCGCCTGACAAAAAACACACAGCAAATGGTCGATGTACAAGACGGTAACTGGATGGATAAGGCGGTAGTGAATTTATCTTCGCAGATCTTATCAGAAGAGGTGACTACAGCCTTAGCTAGAGGACTTAATTTCGCACCTACACCGAAGAAAATTCCAGTGGAGTCCATCATTACCGGTATTGAAGACACAATTGTACGGAATAAGATAAACAGTCGCGATGCTGAGTGTTTAAGACAAGATGTGTCGTCGTTACTGAGGAAGGGCAAGGTACCGAAACCAAACATTTCCAAATCCGAGTTGGACGCTTTGGAAACCCTGCGCAGAAACCCTGACTTGCTGGTCTTGCCGGCAGATAAAGGTAATGCTGCTGTTATTGTTGAAACACAGGCTTACGAACAGAAAATTGGGAAGCTGGTAAGCGACATTAACACGTATAAAAAAGTTACCTATAACCCCACCAACCGGGTGACGAATAGTCTAAATAACATCCTAAAGACATTGCCGGATGACTTGTATAATAGGTTGCGCCCTTTAAATCCTACAACGCCAAAAATCTACGGGTTGCCGAAGATTCATAAACCAGATTGGCCTCTTCGTCCCATTGTTAGTCAGATAGACTCACCGACATATAAAACCGCACGTTTTCTGTCAGACATGCTACTCCCTTTTACGGGTAAAACATCTAGCTATGTGAAAGACTCATCACATTTTATACAGTTGCTAGAGGAGGTGCAATTGACAGATAATGAGGAAATGGTGAGTTTCGATGTCGTTTCGTTGTTCACGAATATACCGATAGAGGACACTATCAACATTATATCTGATTTATTAGAATGCATTCCTATACCTATCGAGTATATAGAGTTGATACGATACACACTGACTAGTGGATATTTTGTGTGGAAAGGGGATTTCTACCTACAGGTTGACGGCGTTGCGATGGGCTCTCCTATAGCTCCAGTGGTAGCCAACATATTTATGGAGTGGTTCGAAGAGTATGCACTACTGAACACTTCCTATAAACCGAGACACTGGTGGCGATATGTGGACGACGTGTTTGCTATTATACGTAGAGATAAGATAGATCTGTTTTTGGACCACTTGAATAGCATCCACCCGAGAATCGCTTTAACAGTGGAACGTGAAAAGGATAGAGCTCTAGCTTTCCTTGATGTGGTGGTGAAACGTGACTCGAATGGCCGACTGTCTCACGCGGTATACCGTAAACCAACGCACACGGATAGATATCTCAGAGCCGATTCACACCATCACCCAGCACATTTAGCATCAGTACCACGGACACTTATTAACAGAGCGTTGAAACTCTGCGATTACGAATACCTGGATACTGAGCTGGACCATATCAGAGGTGTGCTGAATAGCAATGGTTATAGTTGGAAGCAGAGCTGGCGTATTGCAAACGCGACGACCGGGACACGTCGGACATCGGTAGAGAGAGCAACAGCGTTTTTGCCGTATGTTAAAGGAGTGACGGACAGTATCGGAAACTTGTTACGCCGGAGGTACAGCATCAAGACGATCTTCCGCCCTATAGGGCAACTGAGACAGCTGCTCCGCTCTCCAAAAGATAGAGACCCTTTGGGGGTTCCCGGTGTGTATATGATCCCCTGCGATTGCGGTAAATGTTACGTCGGCGAAACAAAGAGGAACGTGTCCACGAGGCTCACGGAGCATATACGTTCCATGAAAAAGCTCGACACCAACGGTTCCGCGGTGGCAGAACATTCTCTGGGCTCCGGCGCACAGCATTATATCAGGTTCGACAGAGCGAAAGTGCTGGCACGGGAAAAATTCTTTGTGCCCCGGAAAGTCAGAGAAGCCATCGAGATCAGTCGACGTCCAACCTTCAATAGGGATGGAGGATGGAACCTGCCACCGACTTGGAAGCCGTGCCTTCATGGAGTTCGTGTGAGTGACCGTGAGATTGGTGGCGACGTGGTGAGCTCCGCGTGCTGGAGTATTCCCGACACACAGGAAGATTCGAGTGAGGAAGAGCTCCAGTGTGCGCCGGCGCAACATATTTCTCTACGCACCCCCACCCCCGCACCCGACAAGCAGCCGGTGTCATCACGTGCGCGCCGCGCGGCGGCCCGTAGTGCAAAGCGAGACGCAGCCGCGCGCGCGCATTCACCTTGAAAAAGGCCGTCTAATGCGGTTGAAACTATAGTCGGAGTAACCGGCTTAATCTTACGTGAGTAATTCCCGTGTAACATAAATAAAATGTGTGAAAACCACGTCAGTTTCAATAATAAAAGTGATTTTTATTTCTCGTGTCATTTTATTCCGTCAAATTACAAGATATCGAAGCAAACATTTCTTTGTTTGTAATGTTACGATAGACACCATGACATGATTTTGTTACTTTTTGGAAATTCACACTCATTGATTTTATATCTTCAATAATGTGAAAATGTGCGAGAGAGAGAGCTGCAGAGGGTATACAGGACCCTTAAAGTACTAAATAAGTCATTGGTGCACGGCCGAGGATCGAACCGGGTGCCGTCAGATTGTAAAGTGCACATGCTACCGCTCGGCCACCATCGCTTATTTGGACTTTATAAACATTAAACAAAAAAGTAAGTGCTAGTAGGTGACACAGCAGCGTCAATTCTGCTATACCATTTCCTAAACCAATGTGACCAATGTGACCAATGTGACATGACTAAAATTATCAGCGTCTCTTTTCACTTCAGTATGTCAGACAAAGATGACAACAATTTTAAAGCTGTGAAATTTAATTTAGTTTAGAGAATGGCGCAACAAAGTAGACGCCAGTGTAAAAAAAAAGCATTTAGGAAATTAATTTAATCTCCACACCAAATTTCATTCAAATTCATTAGTGTTTAGCGCAAAATGTAACAGCACCGCTTAGCTCACTGACTAAGCTTTGTAGGACAGCCGAGAGACTAACTACCTATCCCATTTTGTATTCACTTTAGTACACCAACAACGGGGCAGTTTTCTTTATGTTTGCGTAGAATTCCCTATTTATTGGCTCTACAGGCTGATTTCCCATCGGAGGCGGCTATTCAACCTACTATAGGTAGCTTTCATTTTATTGTTGACGTTACTGCCCGGAAAATTAGTTTTCTTCACCTGGCAACATTGGGGGAATAGCTTTTCAATATGGTAATTCGGGAAAATAAAGCGTTTAGCCAATTTTTCTTCTTGAAAACTGTAACGATCCGGAAGTTTAATTTATATATTAAATTCAATGTTTGAAGTTTGAGTATTTATAACATTTAAAATGTAAATAAATATTCCGGACGTTTTTGCACACACGGTCATCTGATCCCAAACTAAGCAAAGCTTGTGATATGATTGCCAGATATTGATATACATACATATATATTTTAAAATACAAACTTAAACAAATATTAACACCCAGATACAGAACAAACAAAAATGTTCATCACATGAATGTTTATCCTATAGGTGGGAAACGAACCCACGCCCCCAAGCGCAGAAGACAGCGAGCCTTAAGCCTGAGTACAGCGAGTGATCCTGTGAAGTTTGGTGGCGACCATATCAACAGGTTTTTTTTTGTTTTCATATTTTCCCTACTAAAACCAAGGACAGGAATTGAAGGCTACATAGACATATTACATCATAAAAAAACATCTAAGTCAAAGGAGGTTGCTGTCGTAACCAAGGACGTTGCTTCAAGGAGGTAGGTATATAACGCAGGTGAAACCACGTGGCGCAGCTATCTATATATATAAAAATTAATCCCTATTAACCTTGGTCGCCGTGATGCCAGAAGAAGCCGTGGTAGCCCATTTGGGAGACCGCTAGACTAGAAAGCGTGAGGTCGTGGGTTCAAACCCCGGGCCCGTACCAATGAGCTCTTTGGAGCTTATGTACGGATTTTCATACCACTGGCTTTTCGGTGAAGGAAAAAATCGTGAGGAAACCTGCATACGTACGAAGAAGGAATTCAATGGCGTATGTGAATCCACCAATCCGCACTGGGCCAGCGTGGTGGATATGGCCCAATCACCCTTTCGGGATAGGCTAAAAGTCCAGCAATGGACTGTTAAACGGCTGACTATGATGATGATGATGATTAACCTTGGTCACGCCATGCCATAACTTGAGAACGACTTTACCGATTTCATTCACCTTTTTTCTAACTTTTCTAATACCTTGTAGAAGTGTATAATGGAAAGAAAAACTACGAAAATTGCGCAGAAAATTGGAAAATTTCAGAAAAACTTTTAACTTCGCGTGTTTGGCAGTCTAAGATTGGACAACGTCCAAGGTAAAAATATTGATAAATAATGACTTTTCTTGTTACCGTTATTTGATTACAGTACTATAATGAGGTGAATAAAATTTACGTTATATTTTTATTTAAATTTATTGTTTAGTTTGTTGCAGCGGCAATTCTATTAAAGCGAATTGGATATTGTAAACAACATTGTTTCTATGTGACTTATTTCGATAAATCTCGGCAACCATTTGAGCATCACGTCTCATTGTTTGTCCTGGTGACGTAAATTTGCTTTTCAATCGATGTTTGCGCCCGAATGCGCTCGATAGAAAGCGCTCATGAGAAAATAATAACAGTGAGAGTTTAGTAAGTACCTCATCATCATCATTTCAGCCATAGGATGTCCACTGCTGGACATAGGCATCGTCCATCGATCTCCAAAAGGGCAGATTGGAAGCAGCCTGCATCCAGCAGCGTAAGTAAGTAATAAGTAAGTACCTCATCATCATCATCGTCAGCCAGAAGACGTTCACTGCTGAACATAGGCCTCCCCCTTTAACCTCCACACTGAACGACAGCCTGCCTTTTGCATCCACTGGATGCCCGCGACTCTCAAAATGTCGTCGGTCCATCTAGTGGGAGGCCTCCCTATGCGTCTTTCGTTTCGTGTAGTAAGTATCTAGTTACCTACCTCACATCATCAGCCATTAAATGTCCACTGCTGAACAAGGCCTCCCTCTTAGAGAGGGGTGTTGCCATAATCCCCACGCATGGCAGGCGGCTTGGAGATCGCAGTACGTTCACCGTGTACTAACAGGACGCTGCTGCCCATCCTCCGGTGGTTCTGGTCGCAGTTTTAGGACATACCCGGGTCCCTACCTACCTACTACTACTACTACTACTACTACTACTACTACTACTACTATTACTAGTTACCTACCTACATTATATAAAGTAAAAGTGATTAACTAAATCAGTATTATCTATCAATGATATCCATGGTATTATATACTGATTTAGTAGGTACATAATATATTATCTCAATTTATTTATTTAAAAATACTAGCGACCCACCCGCCCGGCTTCGCACGGGTGTAATTTACGTACGAAGCCGGGGCGGTTCGCTAGTTATATACATAAACCTACCTTGAAAATGTATCTAACTGATGGTGATAACCGCATCAAAATCCGTTGCGTGGTTTAGGAGGAGTTAGCGGCCATACAAACAGACAGACAGACGCGGCAAGCGACTTCAATTTATACTATGTAGAGATAAAAATACTAGCGACCCGCCCGCCCGGCTTCGCACGGGTATAATTTACGTACGAAGCCGAGGCGGGTCGCTAGTTATATACATAAACCTACCTTGAAAATGTATCTAACTGATGGTGAAAACCGCATCAAAATCCGTTGCGTGGTTTAGGAGGAGTTAGCGGCCATACAGACATACAGACAGACAGACAGACGCGGCAAGCGACTTCAATTTATACTATGTAGAGATAGAGATAGAGAAGATGTAAACGCTTACTTTACTTAAGGGCAGCATCTGTACATTATAACCAACAACTGTCGTTTCAACGGGTTTTGAAAATCAGCAAAAACAGCTGTTACATCTTGTTACATACATTTTGTTGCAGGTCAATGAACTTCTTCTATGCAACAACTGATTATTTATGCTAAAATTATGGTTCGTCTGTCTTTCAGATTGTTTTTCTTGTTAACTAACTTCAAAAAAGCGTGTAGGTATTCAGTACGAATCGGTTTCTTATATGCAAGCGTGCTCCATCGTAGACCGCATCGTCGCGCGAGATGGCGGCCAAGCGCAAGCCTACCATAACAAAAAAAAAAACTAAGGTACTGCGTGATTTTTTCTTAAAAATTATTTTACCACACAATTTCTTGAGATACCTATCTACCTGGTATCGGCTGTGTTACCTATCAATATTATTTTTTTGCCTAATAACTTTTTACAGATGGAAATATTATATAATTATCCCATTGTCCCCAAACGCGGCAGGGGGCGTGTGTCACCCAGTATCTTACGACGGCGGTCTCGTTACAGACCTACAAACTGCAAAGTTAACTAAACCAAGGAACTAAAATTTTCGTCAGGAGACAATCAGTTTTATTGAAAAAATGCGATGGTGGCGACCCCATTTGACTTTATAGTTATTTTTGTAGCATTGTACGCAAAACACCGCCGGTTCTTATTTATTCGACTACACTACTAGAATATTCAATTAAGTTTTTTTCAAGCATTTCTAGAGACGTTCTGTCTCGTTTATTTGTTTATTAATGTCTGGAACTGGATATAAAATATTGTTTTTGTGGCGAATGTTAAATAGTTATATCAATTTAATAAGTACGATGACAACAAAGAATTATATAAATTATGTTTTTATACATAAATACTTTGTGTATTAATTGTATATATTGATATCTCAGAAATAAACCGGCTAAGTGCCAGTCGGGCTCGCACACTGAGGGTTCCGTACCACCACAAAATTACCAGCCACCAGTTATAGCTTGGTAATGAACATAAATTTGTCACTGACTCGCACTTGGCCATAATTTATCATTTGTTGTTATACTTTAAAGTGTGTAATCATGCCAAGTTTGACGCTTGTACGTGTTACCGTTTTTACATTAGAGATAATACAAAAATAGGGTAAAAAATCTATTTGTTGTATTGTCCCTTTCACTTTTTTTTTATTATTTCTTAGTTAATCCGCCGTAACGTTACAATAGTCATATTCTGTGAAAATTTCAGCTGGCTATCTATTACGGTTCGAAAGAACGCCGTTAATAGGTAGGACAGACAGACAGACATCGTAGGCTTAGTAATAGGGTCCCGTTTTTACCCTATGGGTACGGAACCCTACAAAATGCAAAAAGGGCGTCATGCCAGCCTGGCTGAGGAAAGCCGTTGTAGACTATTTGGGAGACCGCTAGACTTGAAAGCGTGAGCAGTTTCATATCTCGGGCCCTTACCTATGAGCTTTTTGGAGGTCATTTACGGATTTTCATAACACTGGCTTTTCGGTGAAGGAATACATCGTGAGGAGACCTGCATACGTACGGAGAAGAAATCAAATGGCGTATATCTATATCTAATTATTAATAGGCTTGCGTTTGACCGCCAACTCGCCTGCAGATGTAAAGCGATGATGCGGTCTACGATGGAGCACGCTTGCCCAGAAGAAACCGATTCACTCGTGATTTGAAGAATGTGAATCCACTATCCCGCAACTGGGCCAGCGTGGTGGATATGACCCAATCATCATCTCAGGGGTAGGCCACACAGCCAGCAGCAATGGACTATTATAAGGCTGATTATGCTTATCCATTAAGCCTGATTTAGGCCTGGGGGTTAGACAAGAGCCACTTTCTGTTAGCGTTACACTCGCCAAGTCACCTTACCATATCTCCTTTTTTTGTCTGATCTGAGGATGCTACCCACCACCGGGGACTCGTTAGGTAGAGAGTTCGGCTACAAAGCCTCCCTTCCTAAACCCCACTGCACTGGGAGCTAATTAATTCATCGCAGGTCCACCGCGCAATTAATGGCACATTTGTCTTCATTACGAGAGCCGCGGTGAAATGGTGAAAAACGCGCACTCTGATAATGATAGCGGTCGAGATCAAATCTCGATCATTATTTGTTTCTTAGATGACTTGAGGTATATTATTTATGCCTCAAAGAACGATCAACAGCTTGGTTACAAATGTCTTATATAGATATCTTAAAAAGATACACAAAGCCAGTCACAGGTCATCACGGATAGAAATATAATAATAATAACAATATCTAACGAGACAGAATAAGGCAGGTGCCGTATGAGACAGGATAAGGCAGGTGCCGTATGAGACAGGATAAGGCAGGTGCCGTATGAGACAGGATAAGGCAGGTGCCGTATGAGACAGAATAAGGCAGGTGCCGTATGAGACAGGATAAGGCAGGTGCCGTATGAGACAGGATAAGGCAGGTGCCGTATGAGACAGGATAAGGCAGGTGCCGTATGAGACAGGATAAGGCAGGTGCCGTATGAGACAGAATAAGGCAGGTGCCGTATGAGACAGGATAAGGCAGGTGCCGTATGAGACAGGATAAGGCAGGTGCCGTATGAGACAGAATAAGGCAGGTGCCGTATGAGACAGGATAAGGCAGGTGCCGTATGAGACAGGATAAGGCAGGTGCCGTATGAGACAGGATAAGGCAGGTGCCGTATGAGACAGGATAAGGCAGGTGCCGTATGAGACAGGATAAGGCAGGTGCCGTATGAGACAGAATAAGGCAGGTGCCGTATGAGACAGGATAAGGCAGGTGCCGTATGAGACAGGATAAGGCAGGTGCCGTATGAGACAGGATAAGGCAGGTGCCGTATGAGACAGGATAAGGCAGGTGCCGTATGAGACAGGATAAGGCAGGTGCCGTATGAGACAGGATAAGGCAGATGCCGTATCTCATCCTATAGATCTGTTTTCCTATCTTCAAGTTGTTCACCTCAATATCCCAGATTTTTTATCCCATATTGTACAATAGTTTTATAGTTCATTTTATACACACCCCCATAATTGTATTTTTTATTCAACAGGGCCTCTTGGTGTTGGTTTCGCCTCCACTAATGCCTATCAAAGGTCCGGGCTAGACCCGTGAATAAAATTAAATAAAGAGATAATAATATCTAAGAATGAACTCTGAGGATACAATAAATACGTAATGAAAAGAAAACACAATTGAATTAATAAAGAAAACAGTTAATAATATACAATGCGCAGAGACGTTGGGTCTCTTTGTATCTTTTATCGCATTTACAACGGGGAGTGTTCTGATAACTGTTTGATCTGATGCCGGCGTCGCGGTTTTACTATCGCACTAGCCACCACCGCCTACAGGCTCATCCACACATCATAGATCAGTGGAAATCGCACACTGTGCGATTCACACGATCCTTCTTGCCTCATACCTGCAAAATGTGGAATGAGCTACCATCCGCGGTGTTTGCGAGAAGCTACAACATGGGATTCTTCAAAAGGCGAGTTAATCGAGTCCTAAAGGGTCGAGAACGTATTTGTGATGCCTCTGGTGTTACAATTATCCATAAGTGACAGTGGCTGCTTACCATCAGGCAGCCCGTCTGCTTGTTTGCCACCTATGGCATAAAAAATAAATAAAAAAAACAATATATCAAACCAAATTTGTTAAAGAATTCACTGCTCAACAACCGCCTGGCCAATGAAATTCTAGTACAGAATAAGTCAAAGCCTATTCGCTTATCAGTGGAGTTAGAGGTATTGTTCACTCGACACAAGTAAGAATCTATTTAAGAAGTACCTATCTATGTATAGCAACGTAAATCTATTCTTAAACGTATTGTATACCATTGTAAATCTTTGTAAAGCTCAAAAGACCGTGTTGCGGATCGACTTCCATTTTTCAGAAGCTTGAAGCAGAGTTCGTTGTGCATGAGCGGTGGGTTAAGCCAAAGTAAGTATATTTCAATCTAACCGTCCCCGTGGGAAATTAACTAAGACATAAGACCGCCGCCTTTGATGTTGGATATTAGATAGATAATGTATTCTTCTGTTGTATGGATTAAAAACGTAAATTGTATCACATAAAAGGAAATTGTTTTCTGTTATTTTAGGTTTTACTTTTGGTAGGGTAACATCACCATTTCCTGATTGCAATTATGTTTCGAAATCCGATAGAAGAAAACTCGGTGTGGGTAGGTAAGATTGTGCAGTAATTTTTAGGGTTCCGTACCCAAAGGGTAGTACCCTATTACTAAGCCTACGATGTCTGTCTGTCTGTCCGTCCGTCAGTCCTACCTATTACCGGTTGTATCTTTCGACCCCTAATAGCCAGAAGAAATTTTCACAGAATATGTAACATTACGGCGGATTAAATAAAATAAAAAGTCAAAGTCAAAAAGTAAAAACGAAAGGAGGGTGGCCCATACAACAAACGTATTTTTAAAGTATTTTTGTATTAGCTTTTATGTAAAAACGATATACGTATAAGCGTCAAACTTGGCATGATTATAGTACACACTCTAAAGTATAACAACAAATAATAAATAATAGCCAAGTGCGAGTCGATGACAAATTTCTGTTCATTACCATGTTATAATTGTGTTATACTCAAACGCCTGTAGCAAATAATTAACTGTGGCTGCGTAGCAATTGCTTCGACAATTTTTGAAGGTATTATAATAGCTGGTAATTCGGTTACGATTATGACGCTTGGACGACCTTATTGTAATTTGTAGTGGTACGGAACCCTCAGTGCGCGAGCCCAATTCGCACTTGACCGGTTAATTTTTTCCATTACTAACATAAAGCCATGAGAACAAAGTATCCAAAGCACTGACTGACAACTTACCTGTAAAGTTGACCAGATTATGGAACTAAAAATTGTCCAACGGTGGCTCTCAGTTTTGTTCAGAAAAATTGATTGTAGCTCCCCATTCATCTCAACAGATAAAATTGTAAGCAACGTTCCTTTCATTTGTTCATTTCCATCTCCATTCGCCGTGCCACAATTAAGCTTCTTTAAAAGACAGTAGACTGAGTCAAAGTTGTTCGAATATTATTTTAAAGGAAACAAAAGGCTGAGGAACGAGGCGTATCTTATTTGAATAAGTCGTGGTATGAAAGCGCTGGTTCGGTATGAAACCGAGACACAGTGTGGAAAAATAAATGTACCTAGTATATTATTCTAAGTAGGTTTGCCTTTGAAAACACTACAACCACAGAAAAGATAAGTAAATAGAACGGAAATGAGAAGGAAAATATTACCAGGCATATATTATAAGTGAACCTTGATGGAACATCATTATTTAGATCAACGCGTCGTACTCTGCATCACAATTGCTAACTGATTTCGAATGACTGACGTTTCGTTTATATGGGCGCAACTGGCTACAACAATGCCTTGACAACCGTTCTAATATAAACAACAAAAAATATTTTCTGTGACTACAACAACGATGCAGGTGTACCTAATCTCTCTTTTAAATATTTATCGAGACTTATCGTGCGTTTTGTCAGCTCGTGACCACGACCATTTTCATCATCATCAGGCAGAAGAAGTGCACTGCTGAATATAGGCCTCCCCCTGAGTCCTTAGCCTCACGGAGCGATTTTTACCCGAGCCCGCTGCGGTGGCGGAATGGAGTTTTATTTTCAAAAATCACGAGACCGGAGTTTTGTGCGGTTACGCAGCCGTCGCGGTTGCGATTATCGCTCGCAATCTTGGCGGTTGATTATCGCAAGACGCAACCGCGCCGGGCGCGGGTGAAAACCGTTTCGTGAGTCCTTATATAGCCTTAGAACGCCACACTGAATGACAGCCTGCCTGCATACACAGAATGCCCGCCACTGTCACGATGTCGTCAGTGCATCTAGTGGGAGGCCTACCTACGCTGTGTCTTCCGGTGCGTGGCCTCCACTCAAGAACATTTCTTTCCCATCGGTTCTTCGAGCGCTCTGGTCTGCTTATTGCCACTTCAACTTGTAAATTTTAACAGCTAAGTCGATGCCTCTGGTTCTTGCACGAATATACACGTTCTGGATTCTATTGTGCAAAGAAATTGCGAGAGCTCATTCATAACTGCCTTTTTTTTTATTGAATGTAATTTAAGGGTGGTCCCAACTCTTCCAAAGACCAGGGGCTACAGGCAAGGGTGGTGGTCCAACAAATTTTGAAAATTAGACAAGCTCCGTACCCGAAGCACGTTGTCTAACTTTTTTTATATTATGTACGGCACAAACAGTTTTTTTTTTACTAATTTATTTATCTATACTAATATTATAACGAGAAAAGATTTGATTGTTTATTTGTTTGCATTGAATAGACTCCGAAACTACTGAACCGATTTGAAAAATTCTTTCACTGTTGGGAAGCTGCACTATCCCCGGGTGACATAGGCTATATTATATTTTCCAAAAAAATAGGGTACCTTACTAAAACTCCAATAATATAACCCAAGGTGTAAAAAATAAGATTTACAATTTTAACTATGCGTGTTTGACAGTTCTAAGACAGGACAACGTCTGTCCGGCAGCTAGTATGTCATAATCGCTGAAAAACAAATAAAAATCGGATAAGGTTTTCCAACTACAGATGCCACAGATGGTCAAGCAGCAAGCTTTTCCAGAGGCGCTAGAATATGTTTTCACAGCCTTTCTCTCGATGAAACCTGACAACTCCAGTTTAATTGTTAATTTTAATTATCTAATCATAAATAAGGTTAATTAAACACATTTGCTAGTACGTTATCGCAACGTTACATCTACGAAACAGATTTAATGACGTAATTTTCCACGATTGTGCTTAAACTAAATTGTAATTTAATTAAATAATGCTTTACGTTTTGCAAGATTGCTATTTTGATATTCCCATATTCATTAAATGAGTATAATTAATTGTATTTCACTTACAAAAACCATTAGTGTTTTCACCTAAATAGTGTTTTTACTAAACCGTCTCAAATTGTCTATAATATTACAATAAAGCAATCTTGTGAGTTAATCCTCATCATATACAGTAATCTATATAATTATACTACCGACCCGCCCGGCTTCGCACGGATGTAATTTACGTGCGAAGCCGGGGCGGGTCGCTAGTTATTTTTTTCTTATCTTATCTTAACTTCCGTGAAAATGTATCTAACTGATGGTGAAAACCGCATAAAATCCGTTGCGTGGTTTAGGAGGAGTTAGCGGCCATACAGACAAACAGACGCGGAAAGCGACTTTAATTTATACTATGTAGAGAAGAAATAGAGAAGAGATATAATTATAACTCACTAGTTATAATTATATCTCTTCTCTATTTCTTCTCTAAACAAAATAAAGATAGTGATGATTGAGTAAATGAGTGCATTTACTCAATCATCACGAAATCTCGAAAACTACTTGACCTACGAAGCTGTTTGGCAGGTAGATTCCTTATGGGGTGTAGAAGACCGCTAAGAAAGGGTTTTGCGAAAAGTTGATATGAAAGTCTACGTGTACGAAGTCGCGGTCGCGTACAACAACTCGTTTTATTACAAATGGACAATCGTATTTAAAATTATTATAATACCGCGTAAACGCTCCCTCTGACATTTATGGGGCCACGTGAATTCGTGATCAAAATTATAAAAAAAACGGAAAATCATATTGCAGGAATAGGTGCAAAAAATGAATACAAGTTCCTCTCCATTTTTCACTGTGGCAAGGAACATCGTTATTATGAATTTCATTTCACGCTGACCGGTTTGCGGCAGCTATGCTTTTAACATCTGTTTTTGTTCCGTTCAAGCTTTGCTTATGACCTGGCTGTAATTAGAATTCACACAAACCTATTCGGATTTTTTGTGGATAAAAAACAGATACCTATTTATTTTAAAATAGGGAGGTTTTTTTAGTTCTTTCCTCTGAGGGGATTTTGGCGTCACACTTGTGCATTTGCCAGTGTCAATTTATGAAGAATATTAAATATCGGCAAAATAATTCAGAGTCAAGCAAAGTAAGTCAAGTCAAAGTCGTGCTCTAGTGAATTAGTAGATGCTTTCCAAGAGCTTTCTATGGAGTTTTGGAAAAAACATCACGAAAATTGTTTCACCGCATTAGTTATATCACTTGTCTACATTCAAGCACGCCCACGAAGATTTAATAAATAATAATTCATCATTATTACAAATATACATTAAAAAATACAGAAATTCAGGAAAATAATACAATGAGGAGGGTTTTTTTCACGTTAGCGCCAAAACTCCTATAAGAGGTGTTTTATACAGTACTTTATAAAAATATATTGTTGTATATTAATACCTTTTTTTTAAATAAATAATAGAGTTGCTAGAAGAAACAGATTCACTCGTGATTTAAAGACACCCAGATTTTAACCATCAGGGAACACCCATTCAGGCAGCGCATTTCACTAGCACACCCGCACTGGGCCAGCGTGGTGGATATGGCCCAATCACCCTTTCGTGGGTAGGCTAAAAGTCCAGCAGTGGACTATTAAAAGGCTGATTATGATAATTTCAGACTAGCAGTTCGCACAATAAATGTGAAATCAAAGCGCTTTGTACGGGTTTTCGGAATATCAACCATAAAACCGTGACGTTTTTCGTGCTCGCTCTGACAGTCCGATAGAAAAATGAGCAGGAGGTAATTAAATCATGCAGATATGATGCACACTCACCGAAATGAATCCATAATGTACGATATGTGTTGGTCCCATAGTAAAAGTTATTCATAATACAATACAATATTTCTTTAATACACACCGAAAATACAAACGAAGTCCCTCAGCGCGGAAAAAGTTATACTTCAACAAGGAACCCTAAAATTATAACTAGGGCAAAAATATCAACAATTTAAAAACATGCTTTACGCATAACTTTAAGCATAACTTAAAAAAAAAATACGGTAGTATAATGGGCGGTCTTATTGCCTTAAGCGATTTCTAATAATGAGTATGGGTATGGCTACCTATGGGTAGTCTGGACATCTTTCGGCTTAGTACATTATAAGGATGCGCAAATTTTAAGCTGGCTTTTATAATATACCTACTCTAATTATTTGACGACGATATTTCTACCTCAATTAAATTAAAACATTTCCGCCACTCTTCGGGTTTTTAAGGTAACGAAGAAGAGAAAGAATAAACACCCCAAACGTCACGGAGGGACTTACAAATATAAATAGGTGTGCTTAAAATTTAAAATTGCAATGCGCAAGCCGCAAACAGAGTTTCCTCGGTTTGGTTTAGTTAAAATAGGGACGGACTAAGGTTATTTTTCGATCGAATTAAAAGAGATTCTTTAACATAAAAAAATATCGACAACGTAATGATTTATTTCACTACGACACTATTTGTTTTCAGAGGAGATACGAGTAAATGGTGTTGGACCGTTTTTTAGGGTTCCGTACCCAAAGGGTTAAAACGGGACCCTATTACTAAGCCTACGATGTCTGTCTATATATCTGTCCGTCCGTCTGTCTGTTCTAACTATTAACGGCTATATCTTTCGAAACGTAATAGATAGACAGTAAAAAAAATTTATTAGTCTATTATTGATAACACAACGTGGTCTTTAACTGTTGGCCTTTTGGAAAAACTCAGAGTCACTCAGCGGGCAATGGAGAGAGCTATGCTCGGAGTTTCTTTGCGCGATAAAATCCGAAACGTGGATATTCGCCAAAGAACCGGAGTCACCGACATAGCTGTTAAAATTTGCAAGTTGAAGTGGCAATGGGCAGGCCACATCGCTCGAAGAACCGATAACCGATGGGGAAGAAAGGTTCAGGAGTGGAGACCACGAACCGGAAGACGCAGCGTTGGGAGGCCTCCCACTAGATGAACCGACGACATTGTGGGAGTCGCGGGCATCCAGTGGATGCAAAAGGCAGGCTGTCGTTCAGTGTGGAGGTCAAAGGGGGAGGCCTATGTTAAGCAGTGAACTTCTGGCTGATGATGATGATGATTATTGATAACAACTGCTTACATGACAGCTATTATGATTAATAACGCGATATTTACCGTGATAAGGTTGTGGATAGAGCTCCCGGTATTTCGGCGCAGTTAAATGGACCATGTTCACGGGAAGACTGCAGAATGTGGGTTGTTGGTCGAAATGTTCAAGTTAGGTGCATACAAAATTATCTACACTCTTTTTCTTAGTCTTTTGCTACGGTAGCTCCATCTACAACCTATCACAGTAAAATATCCCGTTAATAATCATAACTGTAGATTAAAACCGCTATAGTTTTAAACAGTGTTGAGCTGCTTACACAATTTGTAAGGGACTGTCCATTAATCACGTGAGGCTTGAAAGGGGGAGGGGGTTTAGCAAAAATCACGAAATATCACAATCAATACACAAACAGGCGCGAGGCGTCATCGAGGTCGGACCTATGCTTGTTTTTGTCTTTGCACTCCCCCCGCGGGCGTCCTGACTCTAGCGTGGCAAAATACATCGTCGCTATAACTTGGCGGGGGCTGAGGGAGCGTTTTGTTGCCAACGCGACTCGGATAACCGGCCGTCAACTGAATAAAATTGATTTAAAACCGTCAAATTTGGTATAAGAGGCCGTTAACCTTTTTGATGCATTTTTCTATCGAAAAAGCCAAAGTTGGACTTATATGAGGCCACAAAAGCGACCATTACCTTGCTCTACCTGGCTCCACCTCAGTACAGTCCTAAGAACCTTATTTATTGTGGAGAATGTACCGTTTTTACTCCAAGTCCCGAATTAACATAATAATTTGCGGGCCGCCAGATAAATGAGGGTAGTTAGTGCTGGCTTTTGTTCTAGTTTTTGCAAAGGGCTGATCATACACGCTTGGAGTTAAAAGCTTGGTCGCGTTTTTCCGGAGTAGGGAATTAATGTATGTTTTTCTCTTTATAAGAATTGTACGGGTATTATTGCAGGAGCCTTTATAATAAAATTAAATATCCTGCTTTAGAAATGACAATGTAAAAGATCGTTACTTTTTAATTTATACAAGGGAATTACTCACGTAAGATTAAGCCGGTCACTCCGACTATAGTTTCAACCGCATTAGGCGGTCTTTTTCAAGGTGGTTCCACCGCGCGCCTGTGTCTCGCTTTGCATTCAATATAAATAATGCACTCGATATAATTTCGCTGTGCAATATAAATAAAATGTGTGTAAACCACGTCAGTTTCTATAATAAGATCTGAGGTGACATGTTTTTTCAAAATTTCGAAAACAAAACTTCGTCACTTTATATTGAACGAACACCTGTGAGTGGTAACAGCAAAGTTAAAGAACGTCAAATTTATCCGGAATTTGACAATTTTCCGGACATTTCCAATCAAGTTATTTGATTATTTACGGGATATTTAACCCTTTTATTTTCTTCAGTCTTCCCGTGAACATGGTGCATGTAACTGCGCCGAATATCGGGAGCTCATTTCACAACCTTACCACGGTAAATATCCCGTAAATAATCATTAAACTTTACTGAACAACCGTGTTAGTTTAAAACAGTGTTTAACATTTCAAATTTTTCTTTCCCTAAAAATCTTTTCCGGACTATTGCGAACAATAAAAATAATGCCATATTAGTCCAGCCAAGTCGTTTTCAAGTGATGCGCTTACCAACGAAGAGCATTTAATTTGTATTTATATAGAAGACTTGTTGCACCCCGTCGTTTCACCCGCACAGATAACTCCTTATAACATTAGCTATCTGCCAGTTAAAGTCCCGTCAAAATTGGTCCAGCCAATTTGGAGTCCTGACGCCACCCTTAAGACGATGCTAACTGATTACCAGTAGCCCTGTACATATACATATTTATGAAACTTGTGTCATCTCTATCTCTATCTCTACAGTCGCTTTCCGCGTCTGTCTGTATGTCTGTATGGCCGCTAACTCCTCCTAAACCACGCAACGGATTTTGATGCGGTTTTCACCATCAGTTAGATACATTTTCACGGAAGGTTTATATATATATAACTAGCGACCCGCCCTGGCTTCGCACGTAAATTACACCCGTGCGAAGCCGGGCGGGCGGGTTCGTAGTAATTATAATAAAATTATTTTGATTTGATTCGATTCGAGAGTGAGCGAGGAAATCTCGAGGTGATGAGAATAGGGGTCAAGATTTCAAATGAAATTTATATTAACGTTCATATTAATTGTTCCAGTGAAATCGTTTTAGTTTTAAAGCTGGTATGAATTAAAGGTGTTGAGGATATTTTATTGTTCAGGCGGAGAGTTAGGGACAAGGTTTAAGCTAAGCCCTACTCAGAATTTAATTTAAAGTTTCAGCCATTCTGCTTGTAGTTTAAATCATATTGGACGTGAAGCCACTCAAATGGCTTAAGATTAAACAGATAAATTGTGGGTGCATTTCTAGACGACAGACTTATTCGAGGATAGAATTGTACTCTTCATTAGAAATAACTTTTACAAAGGGATCAACCCTGAAATAGCGAGAAAACCGCGAACAGCTGTTCCAGTGTTTTCGAGTGAGAATAACCGTTTGTTCCATAGAAAAGTATCATTCACGGTCAACAAAATGTACGAAACAGCTGTTTTTTTTTTCGATATTTAAGGGTTGGTCCTTTTGTAAAAGTTGATCATAATTATGAGTGTAACGAAACCCTTTCAGCTAGGTCCCATTGTAAAAGTTAATCATAATTATGAGTATAACGAACCCCTTTCAGCTTAGTCCCATTGTAAAAGTAATTCATAATTATGAGTGTAACGAAACCCTTTCAGCTAGGTCCTATTGTAAAAGTTGATCATAATTATGTGGATAACGAAACCCTTTCAGCTTGGTCCCATTGTAAAAGTTGATCATAATTATGTGGATAACGAACCCCTTTTAGCTTGGTCCCATTGTAAAAGTAGTTCATAATTATATGGATAACGAACCCCTTTCAGTTTGGTTCATTATAAAAGTTGTTCATAATTAATTATGTGTATAACGAAACCCCTTTCAGCTTGGTTCATTGCAAAAGTTGTTCATAATTATGAGTATAACAACCCCTTTTAAGCTTGGTTCATTGTAAAAGTTGTTCATAACTATGTGGATAACGAACCCCTTTCAGCTTGGTCCCATTGTAAAAGTTGTTCATAATTATGAGTATAATGAAACCCTTTCAGTGTAAAAGTTGTTTATAGTTATGAGTATAAAGAACACCTTTTAACTTGGTATCATATAAACATTTGTTTATAATAATGAGTACAATATTATCTTAAAATTGTATGTCCGTTGTCTAGAGATCAACCATTACAATGTTTATTTTAACACGTTCATAGCTCGTTACATCATAAGAGAAATCCTAAGGACGTTGTGAATTTTGTAGGCAGTTCAGATGTATAGTTGAAATCCTTTATCATAATAAAATATAGTTCTCATAGCAGTAAGTTTATATTCAGAGTTGATAGTCGACAACTCGAAGAAACACGGGGTAGCGCACATCTAAATCTTGTTACCAGCCGCCTGTGACACTCCATTACCTGCCCGAATTTATGATTAAGGTGCAAGTCACTAGCTTGTTTCTAGAAAATAAACCAGCCAAGAGTGAGACGGGCTCGCGCACTGTGGGTTCCGTACCACCTAAAAATACAAAAAGTAGTGCAAAATGACTATATCACGCCCAGGCGGTGACACATCAAGTACCGAAACGTCCTACGTTGCTTAATTTCGTAATGAACAGAAATTTGTCATCGACTCGTACTTGGCCATTATTTATTATTTCCTGTTATATTTTAGAGTGTGTACCTACTATAATCACGCCAAGTTTGACGCTTGTACGTATTACCCTTTTCACACTAGAGCAAATACAAAAATACGTAAAAAATACGTTTGTTGTAAGGGGATTTCATTCATTCCGTCATTTAATTTCATATATTTGTTTTTTTTTTAATTTCTTAGATTATCCGCCCTGTATATTACCTCAGTAAAAAAACTAAAAAACTTGTTATACAGCCGTTAAAAGGTAGGATAGACAGCCAGACAGATAGCGTAGTCTCAGTAATAGGATCCCATTTTTACCCTTTTGGTACGGAACCCTAAAAACTAGCGTTTAGTAAGCGTTTGGTACTTTTTTTTAACCCCCAATTAAAAAAGAGGGGTGTTATATGCTTAACGTGTGTATCTGTGTTTCTGTCAGAAACCGATTTTTTTTGAAGTTATACTTCTTATGCGACTTGCAACAAGGTTGCGTTAAACGTTTAACGCTACCATGGAGAGGGAATTTTTCTCTCTCGTATAGTTGCAAAATGCGTATCCTTTTTTTCGCACTGCGACTAGCAGACTCGGTAGTGTAATGGTGTCGCTAATGGATTGAGAAGCCTAAGGAGCTAGGTTCGAATTTCGAGAAAAGCATGTTTTTAAATTGTTGATATTTTTGCCCTAGTTATAATTTTAGGGTTCCTTGTTGAAGTATAACTTCTTCCGCGCGGAGGGACTCCACGCACTATTTTTTTTAATGTTGACTTGATCGAGGGTGTTCGTAAAATCTGTTAATTGGGCCCACGGGCAGTGTTTTGTCCATACAAACGTATTCTCGTGTTTCCTCCCTGGATAATACCACTAGAACAGTATTTTTTTTAAATAAAATTTATCGCCCCTATTGTCATGCTTCTATCATTTATTTTTTGTTATAAGTTAACTACTATAAGAAATATGAGCCTTTAAATATCCCAAAAATTGTGTTTTTTTAACGCCATGTTCAGACGTCTATCAAACAAATTTGACGAGTTTATAAAACAAAAATAAATAATAGAAGCATAGTTCAATCTTTTTCACATCCATTAATTTAAAAAATAATGAAATCGGCTAAGTTTTGAATGAGGAAACAGAAAAATACGAGACAATGATTTTGTCTACTTTTCGTAGGTATAATCGATCCGAGCTGCAGTTGTCCCTATTGCGCTCTACTGGGAGAGGCTTGAGGTCATGTGACAGCAATAGATTTGTTAAATACCTATTCATCAAATTTCTTGGCCGTGGTATACCTTCTTCAGCCGTTTGACGATTATCAGCTCAGTAATTAAAAGATTATCGGTTACAACCGATAATCTTAGGCACGTTAAGATTTTTACGTAAAAACTTAATACGTAAATTTACCGGGGTTGTCAACGTGGCGCCAGCAGTTTGAACCTTTGCTATAGGCATTTTCTCAATAATGACATTCGACCTTTTTTCAAATTAAAAATGTACTTTTTATGCTAGCTAGCACAGTCCAGAAAAGTTTCTACGGGTCCCATAGAGTTTATAACTTGGGCCAGCCACTAAGCTGGCTCTTCACAATATAACAGAATACTTTAAGAGGGGGCCTCCGAAATTTTATGCTAATTTGCCATGATATTCTAACTAAACCAAATATCCTATCAACGTAATAATTGATATATGTGATTTTTCAATTCATTTTCTTTCCGGCACTAAGACAGAAACATAATAGCGAGATATTTACTCGATACTTTATTGTTTTCAAAAAGGTGCCTTTTTGCTGATTTTTTTGATTTTTTCTTGGATAGAACTTCAGTCACATATCTAAAATAAATACTCATCGAAGGAAAATATAGTTTGTTTTCCAGTGCTAAGACAAAATTTACCTAGATTAATTAGTACTCTCATAATAAATTATATTCGATTTGAGACTTACGTCCTTTAGTTCTAAGCAACTATTCGGTCAAACGGCAAGTCCGATATTCAACCTTATTCTGTTGCGCTTTGCATCTAAATGGCGAAACATGCTCCGTTCAACCTCAGTACCGCACTATGCTCCAACGGGGAAGGACGCACGCGCTTGCTATTCGCCTAGATTTATCTTCCGAGTGCGATTATATCAACACCTACTGTATTTTCAAACAATGGATAACATAAAAAATCTATGGCTTGAACGCGACCATTTGATGCGGCAACCAAGTGTTGCCAATGACCTAGAGCACAGACTAGGTAAAGCTACTATGAAAAAATTACAGGTATTAATAATTATGGATACGACTAGGCCATCTATCATAAGGGCATCTATTATTATGTACGCTCGGTAATATAGTAACAAGAGTCTAAGTGTTTCGTGTGGAGAGAGAAAGAGAGAGAGTGACAGTCAGAAAGACTACTAAAAATCAAAATTATTAAGTAAAATATAATTTTCGTTGAATAAAAAATAATAATAATAATTAACATTTGTTTTTTTTAAATTAATAATTTCATAAATTAAATGAAATTTAATTAAATAATTCATATATACTTAAATAGATTATAGTTATTAACAACCAGGTATAGAACAAACACAAACGTTCATCACATAACTGTTTGTCCTAGGTGGGAATCGAACCCACGCCTCCAAGCTCAGAAGGTAGGTTCACTACCAACTGGACCAACGGGCTTTCGCGTGTTTCGTTTATTTTAGTATAGTATAGTATAGTATAGCATAGCATAGCATAGCATAGCATAGCATAGCAAAGCATAGCATAGCATAGCATAGCATAGCTTAGTATAGCAAAGTATAGTATAGTATAGTATAGTATAGTATAGTATAGTATAGTATAGTATAGTATAGTATAGTATAGTATAGTATAGTATAGTATAGTATAGTATAGTATAGTATAGTATAGTATAGTATA